>CM047882.1:1366822-2640781 GCA_026212405.1 Petrea volubilis
ACAACCGTACTTTTTAGTATTTTCAAATTAATAAAAATAAAACAAATGTGCAAATAAATAACATAAATAAGTTAATAAAATACTTTCAAATTAATTACAACCATAAATAAATGAAATAAAACAAAATCCATAAAATATTTTGGAAATCTATTATACACATTGAGACTAGTTACTGTACTCAATCAAACAAACATCGATATACATAAATAAGCCCCATTTTTTTTTACTCTCTTTTTTTGCTTTATATTTAATTTTTTAAATAACATTGGTTAACTATTGTTTTTATCTTTTAGTTGATTGGAAATAATTCTTGCCTAATTTTCTAATTTCGTTTTTGCTAAATTATATTATTGAATATTTTCCATCGAAAATTGATAAATTAACGATATTATTTTGAAATGAAATTTTCAATGACAATTTCTGTGAGTGAATTATTAAAACTTCAGAATAATAAATGAATTTTAAATATTTCTTTAATGATGAAAAAAAAGACAATTTAATTCGAAAATTGTTTACCAAAAATCATTAAACTTCAAGAATGACAATAAAGATGTATTCATGAAAATAAAATTATATATCATGAATGTAAAATTGCAGTAAGAACATTTATTGTTCCTGCCTATCAAATTTAAAAAAATTACATATCATCAATCTTTTTGAAAATAAAATCCATAAGGTATATCAAAATGATAGGCCAAATAGAATAATTTAACCTTGTTGTAATACTAAATATTTCATTAATATTGTTAAATGTAAAAATAATTACACGTTCTTTATTTTTAAAAAAAAATGAGAATGGTGATTTATATCATTTTTTCCGAATATTAGAGGACGCTTGCTAATAGAAAAGGTTTAAGGATTGTTAATATGATTTTGATCAACATAAATAGATAACGATTCAATGAAATATAATAATTGAAGTAAAAATAAAAATATAAAGAGGTAAAGTGATGCAATTGAGAGTGTAAAATGATTAAGTATGATTGAATTATAATATAAGGGAATAAAATGCAATTTTCCAAAAAAAAAAAAAATTCCCACACACACGAGCACATACACCAAGACCTAGAGAGGGGAGTCCCACATACAAGTCTGATTTACACCGCGGCTTGGCTTTTTTGGTGGTATTTTGTACATTGTGTTAGGTCAAAAATCTGATTGGATTTGCTCCATTCAGCCAGAAATCAGGGCTGTCAAATGGAGCGGATGTTCATCCGAATCATCTTCGAATTTCAGCATATATCTTTGGTTGAGTAAATATTTGATAAATTAGATTTGATTATGAATATCCGTGATGCCAAATAAATGAATAGGTACTTAACATAGAATGCAATATATAAGTAATTATAATTAATATAAACTATTTTTTTAATAAAATAATGTAAAGTTTTTATACATATTCTAGAGTATTGTTCTACTTAATTAATTTTTATTTTTTACGTAGAAAAATAATTTTTTAAATAAAGTTTCAATTCTTTTGTCACATTTCAGATTTTGTATCGGATTCAAACTCAATAATAAAAAAACAAAAATCCAATAAAATTTGCATCTGACTCCAATATTAAGTTTTTTTTTTTTTCAAATTCGTTCTAATCAAACGTATTAATAGCCTTATGCCAGAAATGAATGAATTAATATTAATTTCGAATCAACATAGGCCCAATAAAGGCCCAAAGAATTTCATATCATAGTCTGATTGAGAAAATCCAATTAATTTTATATCAAAATCGTGTTACCAAAAAAGGGGGGCATCCGAAGGAATATATATAAAAGCAAGCGAAACTAAAATCTCAATAGATTTTCTTCTGTCGGTCCTCAGCCGTAGCGCTTTAGGTACGGAACGCCGAACGTCTGTCTGTCTGTCTCTCTCTTCCCCTCTGCAGCACTATTATTATTTCCTAATTTTCATTCAATCAGCTAGGTTAATGTGAATGAATTTTCAAGATTTTTTGACTCAAACTTAATTTCTTTGCTTGTATGTGCCTAAAAAAATCGTCTAGATTTTTCTTTAATACCAATAGCAAACAAGCCTTGCTTCGCTTCCATGATAATATTATAATATAATTATATATCCTTTTAGAATGATTGTCCTATTTTATCCCATTATTAATCTTCTTCAGTAATCAGTATCTTGTGGGAAGAGTTTGTTAATTATTTAGTTATTACAAGGTATGTATTATATTTGCAGGGAAAGCAAGCCGTGATGGAAGCAGTAGGGTTTGAGAAGAAGCTGGTTGATACTCTGCCTCAATCTTCGTACCCTTGTCTCCTTCATAGAGTAGAAGAAGAAGATGAACAATTAAACTTTCACACCATATTTGAACAACATCCTTATAGTGCCAAATTTCCCTACATGTACGTATGGTTTTCTCGCGATGGGTGGTGGGTTGTTGAAGACGATGAAGATTGTTTGTTTATTCTGAATCCTCTTACTATGGAAAGATTTGAACTACCTAAGCTCGATTCCGATTCCACTTTGTATGATTGTATATTAACGGATTCACCTAAAAATCCCGATTGCCGGCTTCTTCTGTTTGTGGACTCTCAGAATGTTCTCTGGTGTCAAATTGGGGATTCCGAATTCACTCAGCGGCAAGCATTTGGACATAAACTCCGAAAGATGGCGGTGGTGGGCGGAAGAATCTATGGTTTGCTTTTTGATGACGGACTGGTGAGAATTAGTTTTCAAGGGCGAAATCTTGAAATTATGAGTGTAATATCGGATGGTGACTCATTTATGTTTCCGAGTGCAGCACCTCCGGCAGCTTTTCATTTCAATGAGTATTTGATTGAATCCAATAATGAGCCCCTGCTTGTTTTAAAGATATATTGTCCAACGTTTCATTGGGAGGTGGATGATTTCAGAATCTACAGGGTGATGGAGTCTAGATGGGAGGAAGTGAAGACCATTGGTGATGATCGTGCTTTGTTTCTTGATAGCTACTCGGGAATCTGTTGCAGCAACGTTGGAGGAAAAGTCAAAGGAAATTGCATATATTATGCTGAGCAGCATAGCCATCACGTTAATATGTTTGATTTGAAAGATGGAAGCATCACTCATTTGTCTTTGTTGTCACAATCTACTACCATGGAGGATGAGAAGCATGTGTTTCATTGGGTCACCCTGCCTTCGGCATAGGAAAGCAAATAGTATATTATTATTATTACTACTACTACTTTGTTTGAGGACGTATTAGCTAGGAAATGCATTATGATAACAAGTGTTGTTACTTTTGAATTTCTATGAGCAAATCAAATGAATTTCGTATGAGAATGTTGGATTATCTCTGCTCCTTATAATTGATAATAAGTGAGCTCAAACCTTTGGATCAAAAAATGGAATTTGGCAACCATAGCCTTTTAGTGTTTGCCAATTAATAAAATAAAACAAATGAATCTGTCAATAACATAAAATATTTGCAAATAAATAAGTTAATAAAATACTTGAAAATTAATTACAGCCATAAATAAATAAAATAAAACGAAACCCATAACAAAAAAAATTGAAATCTATTATACGCATTGGAGACTAGTTATTGTACGCAATCAAACAAACATGATACTAAGGTAATGGTAATAGAGTTAATATACTTAATATATGTATGGGAAATTGGCACATTGCACTCTCTAAACATACTAGGATTGGCACTATACAACATAAAATTCAAATTTTGGCATTTTGTACCATTACAAATATATTAATTTGGCACTTTGTACCCTGCACCGATTCTCGTTAAAAATTTCCACTGAAAATAATATTCTAGCCAAAATTAAGAAATTTCTAAAAACCAAATGATAATTTCATAAATTCAAAACCTTACCTAGCTATTATCAATAATTCATCTTATTCAGTACCTTCACCAGCAAAGGGAGGATTCAAATTCCCAAGGCCGCGTTTACCGTCACTTTATATATAATTGATGTTTAACAAACAGGAAAAACTAAATTTTCTTTCGTTTCAAATCCGGCTGGAAGAACGGTAGGCCACTCAACGCAGGATGAAGTTTTCCATGTAGTTGATACGCTTTCTATCCGTTATCGACTGATTGCTAAACCATCTTCATTGTGGAGTGGTGCGCGTCGTAAATTCTCTTTTCAGGTTGGTGCCAACTCGGTAATTTCACATATATAGGGTTCTAATGAGTAGAATGTCTCTTTGCTATTTGGAAAATTGAGCAGATTTCTAATTTTTTGATTTACCGTGATTTTTGGGTAAGCTTATAAACTTTTCAAAATAGTGTATAAGATAAACATCTTGTAAGAAACATGGGAGTTTATATTTTTTTTTTGAAAGTGTTGGTCATTCTGCAATTGAATTTTTTTTTTTTTGAAAAAAAAAGAATTTCATTTCAATTCACTCAAAACAGGCCTCAGCCTCAATCACATGAGCAACCTAAGCCGGAATGACACTAGACTCAGGCTCGCCAAACTTAGAATTGCAAGACAGCCGGTGAGCAACAATGTTTCCGGAACGGCGAATAAAACTAAAATAAATAGAACTAAAACAAAAACATAACGATTTAATATCGAGCACGATATTGCCTAGAGCAGATAGATTCGGACCAGAGATCGATAAAGAATGGTTGCGTACAGTGGAGTCACCCTCGTTGAAAAGTTTATAAATTCCAAACATAAAATAATAGGAGCGTGTGAGTTCTTTGTAAAAAGTTCCACTCAATTCAATTTAATTTTGAAATAATCTATGACTTGCCTAGTTAAGAACAAAAATATTATCATCAAATGTAATGACAGTATATAAATTTTCGTGATACTTTGAATTGTTGGATTTGATTTCAAAAAAAATTTTTAGAAGAACAATATGTTTTGCCAAAAGAATATATGGTGCTTATGAAAATTTGAATTTGAAACGTGGAATGGAACTTACAACAAATGAATTAAAAATTTAGAATATATCAACCATCACTATTATTAATAAAATTCAACCGTCCAACCGCTAAAGAAAATCAACAATCGACTTAACAACAACACGTGTAACAGATGTAACGCTATTCTTAATGTTTCTTTATCAATGACGCTATTCTTAATGTTTCTTTATCAATGATCATCAAAGGGCAAACTCACAAATCATAATTAGTTTAATCGAAAAAAGGAAGAGAAAATAATAAAAGTACAATTATCATTACAATTTGGATGATTTTTGGAAGCATTATGCACTATTTTTCAGTTACTAACAATGCAGGTTAGTTGCTCGAAGATGAGGGGAAAAAGGCATTTTCTATCCCACAATTTAAGATTTTTTATACTTTTAGTTCCATTACAATTATGAAAACACTTTCAGTTTCATTGAATACTATTTATAGTGAAAATAGTACCATTGTTAATTTTTGAACGGAAGACGCATATAAAAAGCACGTGCGCCGTTAGTTAACCAATTTTAGGCTAAAAATTTAGAGAAAAAAAGCATTTTGGGTCCTATAATTTAAAACTTTTTACACTTTTAGTCCTATTCTTATCATTATAGCACTTTCGGTTCCGATGGATAGTATATTGTGATGAAAATAGTACCGCCGTTAGTTTTTGGACAAAAGACACACGTAAAAGGCATGTGCGCCGTCAAAAGAACATAGTGTTACTACACACTACAACATATGCTTTGGGGTAAATGTTGTTATTGGGATCAATTGAAACTGATGGAGTTTTAATGAGATTCGGTGCATTAGTACTGGTATGATCGCAACCACTAATTATGTACGGTTTTTCCTTTTATGCGGGACGCAAAAGGCAGCAGCGCAGCTTCGAAAGGCCATATCTTTCGACCCGGGCCTCGTCTCGTGGTCCACAGCATATGCACACGAAGCTCTTTCCGAGTCCGACTGCGGGGGTAGTAGGCCTGCCAAGTTGGGCCTCATTTTTTGATCGAAGAATGGCTATTTTGTGCTTGTTCCGGCAACTTTTTTCTGTCATTACGCACCGGGTCCTACCATTGCCGCTGTCGAGTTCCAGCCTCTGCAGAGAAGGCTACTCGACCCAGACGGGCAATCTAAGTGCGTAGGCTCTGTTGCCCCTTGTTTTACTTTTTCCTCTTTTATTTTATTTTCTCATTACTTTTATTGTTGTTTTGACGATTGTAATAATAATAATAATAACATTCTATATTTGTCTTTCCCTATATTGACGCACAATTAGGAGGGAACATGAACAAATAAAAAGTTGGTACAAAGAAAATCAAGAAGCAAGGCACCAGAAAAGGGGAAAAAAGAAAAGAGGTGAATGAAGGGTTGTAACATGAGGACTTTCCAGGGGATCGCCCATCCTAGTACTACTCTCGCTCAAGCATGCTTAACTTCGAAGTTCTGATAGGATCTGGTGCATTAGTACGAGTATGATCGCAACTATTAGTTATTGCACGAATATTCCTTTCATGCAGGATGCGGAAGGTGGCAGCGCAACTTCGAATAGCCATATCTTTCGACCCGTGCGTCGTATCGTGGTCCATAGAAACATTGGGCCTCATTTTTTGATCAAAAAATGGTCATTTTGGGCTCATTCCGGCTATTTTTTTCCGCCGTCCCGTACCAAGCCAGCTATTGCTTCCTCATGGTAGTGTTCTTTTGACAATAGTTTCAATTGATCCCATTAACTACCTTTACCCCATAGTATATATTGTAGTGTATAGTGAGACTATGCTCTTTTGACGGTGCATATGCCTTTCACATGCGTCTTTTGTCCAAAAACTAACGGCAATACTATTTTTATCACAAAATAGTATCCATTGGAACCGAAAATGCTATCATGATAATAATGGAATTAAAAGTGAAAAAAACCTTAAATTATGGGACCAAAAATGCTTTTTTTTCCCTAGATTTTCAACTTAAAATTGGTTAACTAATGGCGCGCGTGCCTTTCACGTGTGCCTTCCGTCTAAAAATTAATGATGGTATTGTTTTCGCCACAAAATAGTATTCAGCGGGATTGATAGTGCTCTCACGATAATAATGAGACTAAAAATACAAAAAGCCTTAAATTATGGGACCAAAAAATGCTTTTTTCCCAAGATGAGGTTCTATGATATAAATATATAAATTTTTTGGAACAGAGTAAATTTTAGAATGTGGTAATATTCCAAAAATTGCATGTACGAGCATGGTTTGATGCGTTATCTGCATAGATGAAATTTTACCTTAGTGACATAATGCTTGATTGATGGGTTTTGGAACATACTCATTCAGTGACGAGATTATAAGCTGTTAGCAAATACTCCTCTTTGAACAGTTTTTGAGTTATTCTTGAGTCATGGTTATGTGCTCTGAACGACATTGAAATTCTTGCTGCTCTCTCTTTTTCCCTCCTTTTTTTTTCTTTTCTTTTTCTTGTTTAATATATAAACGTGTTACAGTTCTAGGTGAGTCTTATTTGATTTAAAATGACCCACAATCAAACTCTTGTTCCAGCTTCTTATGCCGATATCGGTATGGAGGTTTATTCATTCCATGCACCTAACATTTTCTAATTTATTGATATCAGGCATCCGTAATCATAAATAGATACATATTTAAATTAAAAAAAAATCAACATTTTATCCGCTATAGAATTAATTAAACAACAAAAAGTTCTAGACGATGAGTTAAAATGTCCTGTAATTTGTAACATACACGGAAACTCGATGTCGCGCGGTCCTTGTAATTTGTACAATTCTCCAATTTTTTTGGTGGCATTGTGTTATTCAAAAATGTGATGGGATTTGCCCCATTTAGCCAGAAATCAGGGCTGTCAAATGGGGCGGATGTTAATTGGAATCAGATTTTAATTTTAGCATATTTGGTTGAGTAAAATATTCGATGAATTATATTCGATTATTAATATCCGTAATGCGAAATAAATAGATAGAATATGAAATCAAATAGTCCCAATTTGTCAGAGATTCAAATCCGAATTTCAATGATACTTTTTATTAGATTAATAACTTTTTGTATACTGATCAAAAAAAAAACAAAAAAACTTTATGTATATAATGTTAGTAAATAAGTTAAAATATAATGCAATATATAGATACATTAAAGATCCTAATCAGAATTTTTATAATATATATTATTAAATTAATACATTATATATAATATAATAGTAGTAAAGATATTTGAATAGAATATAATATATTTGCCATTATAATTAATTATATACTATTTATTTTTTTTCAAGGTATTTTGTAACAATACATTGTATAGTTTCATACATATTCTAAAATATTTTTCTACTTTATTTAATTTTATTTTTAACTATAAATTCTTCAATGTTATTTATTGAAATCGAACCTTTTTATAGGATCTCGGATAGAATTTGGATTTGGAATAATGAATAAAGATCCTGTAGAATTTCGAATCAAGTTCAATTGTCGGAACTTATAATTGAATTCGAATTCAGATCGCACTGATTTGCTTCACATCCGACACATTCACAGCCATAATGGGGATCGGACTTGCTCCATTTAACAAGAGATGAATGAATTAATATTAATTTTGAATCAGACATAGGCCCAATTAAGGCCCAAAGAATTTCGTATCGATTGAGAAAATCTAATTAACTTTATATCAAAATCGTGTTACTAAAAAAATGGAGCATCCCAAGGAATATATAATTGTAGGGTGGGACTACTGAAAGAAAAAAAACATAAGAGCAAGCGAAACAAAAATCTCGATAGATTTCTTCAGTCGGTCCTCAGCCGCCGCGCTTTAGGTACGGAACGCGGATCGCCGAACGCCTGTCTCTGTTTCTCTCTTCCCCGCTGCAGCACTGTTACTATTACCATTACTATTTCCTAATCTGATCTATCTTCCACGTTTATTGTTTCTAGGATTGGTTATCCTGAACTTTCATTCAATCAGCTAGATTAATATGAATGAATTTTCAAGACTTTTTTACTCAAACTTAATTTCTTTGCATAATATTTGCTTGTATGTGCCCAAAAAAATCGCCCAGATTTCTCTTTAATACCAATAGCAAATAAACCTTGTAGAGAGAGTTTGATTAATTATTTATTGCAATATAATTGAATTGATTAGTCCTTTCACATTTCTCCCATGGTCTTTTGACACATTTCTTTCATTTTGATGTTGTAATAATGTTAAAATTTTTGACCGGCAGGTGGTTTTGAGCTAGAGAACATGAACGAGTCAGAGAAAAGTTTGTCTAGTTTGCCAGAAGAACTGTTAAGTTTGATTAAATCCTGTCTATTTGCCGCAGATTACAATGCTTTTAATGCGGTTTGTATGTCATGGAGAACGACCTGCATTCATAGGCCACTCCCACCGCCAATTCACTGCCCCTTTCGCGCTTCTCCGTGCTTGATTTTCATCCAGAAACATAATAATAATATGGCTACGATCTTTCACCCAATTTACAATGACTTCTATTCCATGGAAATCCCTCAACTGTATGATGCCTTTATTCTCTCCTCCAAATATGGTTGGTTGCTTGTTTCTGTCAAGCGTAAAATATTTTTCTTGAATCCTTTCACGAGGGAGAAAATTGAACTGCCCAATATTCCCTTTTCCGTTGGTTTTATGTGTGTGGGCTTTTCCTCACCTCCAACTTCCCATGATTGTGTAGTTATTGGAATGCATGGTTTAGGAACAGACATATCTATTGCACTATTGAGACGTGGGCAGGATAGTTGGGATACTCACAATTGCGTTAATAACGAGGATTTTCATTGTTCAGACTCAAGCCCAGTTTTGTTTAACGGGTTATATTATGTTTTGGGTATCGCGAGGAATGTAGGGGTGTTTGACCCTGAGAACCTGACTTGGAAGGTTGTCGTCGAACCCTGCCAAAACCTCCTAAGCCAAAATTTATTGTATTTCTTGTTAGAATTGGATGGAAGGCTTGTGGCTGTACTTACTTCTCGCGCTCACGATAAGGTTCATTTTGTGAATCTTGACCTTATGAGGATGGTTTGGCAACCAATGGAGGAGAGTATAGGAGACAAGAAGATGTTGTACGCCAGTTGTCGTTCGTCTTTCGGTAAAAGTGGTGTTGTGAATGGAATGGGCAACAAGGTATATCTTCCATTCTTCGTTGGCAACAATGGTGTGTTTTACTCTCCCCGGACTAAGAGGCTTCACTCGTTTGCTGGTGGTGATTGTTCTGAGATGCAAATGCATCGGCATGCTGCTTGGATTGAACCTAGTTTTGAGAGTGCAGGTAATGGGAACTTGAGATGGTGAAAGTATATTGAAATTGTTTTAGTTCATCTTCTGCTTTCTTTTGGTCTTATTCACTGTAAAATCTACACAGAAAGGTATTGGATTATTTGTTTTTTATACTAGAACTTTTACCATGGATTGACCAGTACTCTGGTAAAAATAAATTAGTGACCAAATCTAGCTGCTACAAATTCATGAAACAAAAATATATTTATATATATATATATTCAAGAATCTTTTTCTCTTAACCTTTTTTAACAAGGAAAGCTCCACTAAAACATTTAAAACATTGCAAATAATGATGCATATTATTGATGGAAATTTTATTCTTTTTTTATGATAATTAGATATCTTTTTTTTAACATGCAATGAGTAAATTTTGTGAATTTCAATACAGTCTACTTTTTGATTAATGTATCGTTTTTATTTCGTGTTTTAATTTTTATTTTAATTTTTATTTCATGTTTTAATTTTTATTTTGAACTTTTGAGTTAAAGTTGAAATATTAAAACGGAGATGAAATTAGGAAATGAGAAATATCTAGCGAGAGTTGAAAGATGGAGTATGAATTATAAAATTTTGGAATAGATTGTCATTTCATTCTTTTACAAAATATTTTATTAAATAAAATCCAACATAAAATTTATTTCGGAGGACAAGAATCATCGCAGTTCTGTCGAATAATAATAATAATAATAATAATAATAATGAATGGTGGTTACACGAAAATAATAGTGCACGCACAAGGTCCTATATCTTATAAGATGCTATAAAATCTTATAAGATATTGAATTTTATTTTAAAAATAAGCTCCTAAAATATTTGAAAACTAAAGATGGTGTGCAATTTATAGAATGATAGTAATGGCAAATTAAGTTATAATTAATTTTATCGAAAATAAAGAGTTTCGTTGGATTTTAAAAAATAAGTTAACGCAAAAAAGATCTTATAGGTTCCTAAATATCTTATTTTGGGAACTTATAAGTCCATTCTCCTAAAATTTTGTCAAACACTTCACCACATCTTATAAACTCTCAAATATCTTACAGGACCTTTTAAGTAGCTTATAAACTTAACCAAAACACCCTCTTCATCTTTACAACTTAAAAATGAAAAAATTTGGAGTTCTCGAGTCTTTTCACTTCTTAATAACAAAATGATGTTTTTGTAAAATATAATTATATATATATATATATACACACACACATACATATGGGGAAGAGAGATAGAAGTCCCGCACACAAATTAACACCTTTATAATATTAGAGAGAGAGTCCCACATAAATAAAAGGAGGCAAAGTCAACTTTATCCCTTCTACTTTATTTCTTTTTTTTTTTTTTTTTTTTTTGAAACCTTCTACTTTATTTCAATCTCACCTTTTGTCTTCCTAGTTTCTTCTCTCAATTGTATCACTTTATCCTATTTTATTTTTATTTTTACTTCAATTTTTATATTTTATTAAATATTAATTTATATATGTTTGTAAAAAAATATATTAACCTTGTTTAAGTTTTTTCCTATAAGCAAGAACACGCCAGTTATTTAAAAATTGACATAAAGACCCATTCCCATTATTTTTTTTTAAATAATTGTTTTTTAAAAATTGCTCATGACCAATATTTAGTATTATAAAAAGGTCAATTATTTCATTTAGTCTATCATTTTTGTATATTTCATTATTTTTAGTTTTAAGAATTTTGATTTTTAATTTTTTAATTTCGCTAATGAGAATGTTGGACTACATACATGTCTATATACAAAATATGTAATTTATTTCATGAATCCGTATAGCTAATTCATGTTTTGAGTTTAAATAAATTTTGATCAATAATCTTTTTATTGACATTGCTTATTTCTTGTCTCTCTTTCTTTTTTCTTTCTCTTTTTTGCTTTGTATTTAATTTTTTCAATAACATTAGTTAACTATTGCTTTTGTCTTTTAGTTGATTGAAAATAATTCTTGTCAAATTTTCTAATTTCATTTTTTTCTAAAATATATTGTTGAATATTTCCCCTCATAAATTGATAAATTAACCATAGTATTTTGAAATGAAATTTTCAATGACAATTTCTATAATGAATTATTAAACTTCAAAATAATAAATGACTTTTAAATATTTCTTTAATAACAAAAAAAGACAATTATATGAGAAAATTGTTTATCAAACATAATTAAACTTCAATAATGTAATAAAGATATATTCATGAAAATAAAATTATATATCATCTATGTAAAATGTGTAAGAACATTTATTGTTCTGCCTATTAAATTTGGAAAATGTAGATCATCGATCTTTTAGAAAAGAAAATTCATAAGGTATATCAAAAGGATAGGCCAAATAGAATAATTAACTTTTTGTAATACTAAATATTGGTCATTAGCATTGTTAAAAGTAAAAATAATTGCATATTATTTTTTAAAAAAATAATGAGAATGGCGATTTATATATATATATTTTTAAAATATTGGGCGATGCTTGCTAATAGAAAAAGTTTAACGGAGTACAAGGGAGTGAAATAAGATTGACTTTGCGAAGGTGGTTTGGCAACCAGAGAAGGAGAGTATAGGAGACAAGAAGATGTTGTTGGCTAGTTGTGGTTCGGCTTTCGTTAAAAGTGGTGTTGTAAATGGAATGAGCAACTAGGTGTATCTTCCATTCTTTGTTGGCAACCAAAGAAAAATGTGCGTTTTCCAACGAAATTTTTTTCACTTGATTTCTCCCAAAAAAAAATCCAGCGGAAATAGTCCCCATACTAAGAGAATCTTTATATATATTTTTTTCATATTATTAGTTTTTCTCTTTCTTTATATCGATCGTTCACCAATACACGTAGCGTATATTAATGAGCGTAATAGAAGATGTAATACGATTGTGTAATAGAAGATCCGAACTGATCCGGAGGATGCTCAATGTTGTGCTATTTTTATTTAGAATTGGGGGAATTGTTTTTTTCTACTAGTTATGCTTAGGTATCGGGATGCGAACATCAGAAAGTATCGCCAATCTCGTTGGCAGATTGGGCATTGCCGTAACACCTGCATTTGCCATTTTTCATAATTTGGCTGAATTCATTTTCTTGAATCGATTTTGTATGATGCTTTTAGTTTGTGAATCGATTTCCTATGATAGATAAATGTCGAGAGTTTTCTTTGAGTAGCTAGGCATGTTTTTTGCCCAATGTACTAGTTTGAAGCCTCAACTGAAAAATGAGTTTTTCATTAACAGAAACTAAAATAAAAGTAGAGTTGGGGCACAACCACATTGGCAAAAACCTTAAATCCCATGTTACATGTCCATCAATTGGCCGGCATAATAAGCTTAACATATCCTTGGTCAGCCATAAATTAAATAATAAAATCCTATATAATAAATAATTTACGTAGAAAAAGACCACGTGATTATCCATAATATTCTATCACCAAGTTGACAAACAAAACATTGGCACAAAAGGACAATTTTGAAATCTGAATCAAAACCCTTAATCTTTGTTTAGAATTTTTTATTTAGAATAATTAAAAAATTACTTAGTCTTTTATGTGGTATACATTTTATCTAGAAAAATAATTAATCTTGAAAAGGGAATTGAAAATTATATAAAAGCTATTTAATTGCGCGATAAATAAAGAATAATAGTTACACGAAGATAATATATGTGTTCTATTTGCATTGCTGTTATAAAATATTAATAAATTCAAATAAATTTGCATATCTAAAAAATTCAAAAAATATGTTTTTCAAGTTTAAAAATTCATTCCATAAATTGCTAATTCTAAAAAATAGCTCATCTTTCGTCTAAATTATCTGACCTTTTAAATTTAAAAACTTAATGAAATGAATAGGAAATTCTTAAAGTTGTTTGAATTGATTTATATGGACGATGATTTCAATAAATTACCTTCTTCTTTTTTTGTGGAACATACCTGTTTGATTTTTATTATAAATAAATTCAATTTTAATTTTTAAAAACAAATAAAAATAAACAACCATATATAGAATATATTTTTGGTAACACAGTAAATAAACACGAACGTAGCCAAAAATGTATTTGGTGAAAATCCACCGACACTATTTGGTAAATAAGAATATATTTGATTGTTAACTGATTATTATTAAATTCATTTTTTTTCCCTTATTTGAAAAATAACACTTCGATAATTGTTGGTTTTCAGTTCTGGGCTCGGAGTGAACTGCCCAGTACATGAGTTGTTAGAACTTTCTCCTTAGCTTTTCGGTTGTTCGATGCAAAGTCAACATTTCAACTTATTAGTTATATTATACAGATTTCAGAGATTTCAGATCAGTAGCGCTCTCTCTCTCTCTCTCTCTCACGAATGTGGAGAGAAATTAGAGAGCTTGAACTGGTCTGATAATGGATGTGGGATCTTTTTTCTCGTCTATTTTCTCCTTCATTTTTGGCTGCGTGATGCAAGGTCATCGTCAACGTCAACGTCAACGTCAACTTATTCAATTATACACTGACAGTCCTAGAAATATTTATCAAAAGAAAATGGTGTGAACATGAATTTGAAAATTCTAGGAAGACGATGAAGCTGGGGCAGGCATGATTTGGAAATTGGAAGTGAGTGAGCCAGCTATTCACTACGCTATTAGTGTATAAATTAACAACCAGAAAAAAGATCCCTTCACAGGCTCTAACGACTGTTATCTCTCTCTCTCTCTCTCTCTCTCTCTCTCTCTCTGCTCAAATATACACTAAATCAGAGAGGGGTGTGTTTATTTTAGCATTAATTATATTTTCCTGCTTCACAAACGTAACATCTCTTTTTCTGATTCCTCTGTTTCTTGATTTTCAAGAATAACTTTGACATAGCTTTTAGGAGGTGTATATCTAACTGTTTCTTGTTATTTTTCAGTGTCACTCATTCTCAGAAGACCAATGGGTGGTGAGGTTAAAGCAAAAATGGAAAGCTTTGTCAGAATTTCTGGTACTGCATTCACTTTTTCGAGCTTATGTTAAAGGAATCTACTTGTCATTCTGAAATCTGACATATGTTAAATGTATGTTTTTTATGATTATAGAACTCAGACATTTATCCTTTTCTTCAACTTATATTTGTTGCAGCACTGCTGTGGGCCGACATATTGGTCGCATATGCACTGTTTGTGATGCAGAGTTATTTAACGGATGTTTGGAAACTAAGCTTTACTCATGCTGCTGGAATTTTGAATATATGGGATGGGATTTCAAAAATATTGCCTGTTCTCTTTCTCTTCTTCGTTGACACGATTCTCGGACATTTCAAGATGGTCGTGCTGTCTAGCATAGCCTACAGTGTGGTGAGTTGATAATAAATCTTTTCAAGATTAAAGAGGTTTAAATATGAGTATGCGATTTGCATCCTCTTATGTATGTTGCAAATTATAGGAGGAACTTTTATTGATCTGATGGCAAAATTTTGGAGAAGTTCTATATGTAGATTTGAGGTGGGACGGCTGTCCCTGTACCAGCCCGCTTCACTCCATCTGGTTATACCAATTTAAGTTTCCGATTTTGTGCAGGGCATTGGCTTAGTTGCTATGTCAACACCACCAGTCCTGGCCAATGCAACGGGCACGTGCAAACAATACAAGCCACAGTGCGTTGGCCATACGCAAAAAGTTCTCTTCTACACAGGCATGGCACTGGTAGCTGTGGGAATGGCTGGTCACCTTGTCTCTATAAAAACTTTCCTTGAGGAACAGGAAAAGGAAAATGCACCAGCAATAGATTGCTGTAAATTACCAGCTTTTGCTCTTGTGGCAATTTTTCCTATAATCGGAGCGATTGCGCTTCCATATGTAAAACCATGGGCCCTCCGCTTTGGAATTCCAGCAATATGTACTGCATTTACAACCCTTCTCTTTTTCACTGGTTGGTGTAAGTATAACAAGGTTGATCCAAAGGGGAGCCCCATAACTCATGTATGCAGAGTGTTCGTGGCCTTTGCTTTCAAGATATCTCAATCACGTCCAGATAACAAACAGTTTTACAGGAAAAATGAGCAGGAGTCATTTACCGATTCTCGTCTACTCAGGTGTGTACTCGTCAAATTTCAAACACTTCCTTCTGACTTAAATAACATCATGGATATATGTGAAAGCAATTAGAAAGTTTATCAAAGCTTAAATGATGGCATCACTGAACTATGTGTGAAGACAAACAGAGGGGGGTGATTGTAAGATAAAGTTACACTTGGGTCAATGACTCAATAATACAGTTTTTCTCAGTAACTATATGTGCGCAGTTACACACATTTAGTTTACGCAAACAGAAGGGGGTAAGAATTGTTTGCACTGTTATTCAGGTGCCTGGAGAAGGCGGCCATTAAATTGTCAGACATAAGCACGGAAGAGCAAGTGAAGAAACGGAGACTCTGCTCGGTGGGAGAAGTCGAAGAAGCGAAAATTGCCGTTCGCATGGTCCCAATGTGGCTGACCTTCATAGTTTGTGGTATTGTGTCCTCATTTGGAAACACTTACTTCTTAGAACAGGCGAAACCCATGAGCCGCAAAATTGGATCCTGGAAAGTCCCTCTTCCAGCTTTTTTGCTGCTATTCGAGGGGGTAAAGAAATTGTACCGCAAGTGGGCAGCCAAGTGTTTAAAGAAGGATGAAAAATATGGACCTCCAATAGGGATTGCTGTATCCATGATATTCTCAATACTATGTTGTGTAACTGCTGCATTAGTAGAGATAACGAGGCTGAAAGCGATTAGAAACCACGGTTTACTCGACAAGCCTGATGAGGATATACCCATGAGTGCAGGTTGGCTTCTTATTCAGTTCACCTTGCTTGCTGGCCTCGATGCGATCTTTGAAAAGAGCGTTGCTGAGTTCTACAAATGTCAGGCTCCTGAATCTATGAGAAACTACCTCGGTTATTTCGCTAAGGTGGTGTTCGGTTTGGGTTTTATTTGCGGTGTTCTTTCGGTTCATGTCGTGGGTAAAATAAGTGAAAAAGGAGGGCGTAGGAATTGGTTTCAGTACACATTGAATAGGAGTCGTCTGGATAGGTATTATTGGGTTTTGGCGGGTTTGAGTTGTGTGAATCTGCTCGTGTTTGTTGTGGTGGCTTGCAGTTATACATACAGGGACCCTGTCCCGGACGCGCAGGACACGCCCGGTGAAGAAGCGGAGGTATCCGCTTTCAAGGCAGGGGATCCCGCGGATGCTGAATTCGGTGCTACATTCATATAGAACTGAGGAAGTTGTTTCTCAGTCATTTGGCTCATTCCATTTTTTTCTTGAATCGGTTTTGTATAATAGTTTTAGCTTGTGGTGAAATGAGAAGATATTGATGGACTGATTATTCTGTGTTTGGCATTGTCATATTCCTATTAGTCTAGCCATTGAAGTTATAGCCCAACAGTGGGAGTTTGAACAAATCCTCTCCGCTTCCCCTTCATGTGAATGTATGTAGCGTTTCAATTAATATTTATATGGTATTTCGACTCTCAACTAATTGTACGAAAAAACAAAAAAAATCATACTATTCTAACTTCTAAGAGAGTGTTTAACTGAACTTATAAATTTCTAAAAATATATTATAAGTTGTTTAGAACCTTATAAGGTTCTTAAAAGTATTTGATAATTTTTTTTAGTAAATGAGCTTATAAGCTCAAAAAAAAAAAAAAAAACTCCCTCGAATTTTTTGTGAATTATCTTATAAATTGTTTAATGCTAAGAGATAAAATAACATAAATATATTTATTTATTTTTTAATATTAAATTTCTACTATCTCAAAAATATTTATTTACGTGAAATTAATTTTGTGTTTTTTTTTGTCATCCTTACACTTAAAAAAAATTTATAAGCTCTCATTTTTACCAAACAAAATTACAATTTATAAGCTCGAAAGATATCTTATAAGCTATAAGGTTTTATTTTATCCAAATACTTTAAGAATTTATTTTAAAAATAAAACGCATGAGCTTATAAGTTTCAAAAACATCTTATAAATTCTACGAATTTATAAATTTTTTAAAGCAAGCTTAGCCAAACACTCTCTCAATTGGATACAACTATTTCGATGGCTTGAAGGGCTGTTTGTTACTAGTTCTATTTCAATTTTTTTTTCAGAAAATGAAACATGAAGCTATTGAGCTGCAGAGAAAACGAAAAAACAAAAAAAAAATGAAAACAGAATTGAATAAACGGAGAGAGAAAATCAAAAGGCAGAGAAACTGTGTTTTTGTCTTGCTCGATGCAAATTTAAAGTCGACTCTGTTTATACTATTATACGTACACTGGTCGCTACGGTGTGAACAATGCAGGACTATTTGCTTTTATTTTAGAAAATATTAATAAATTCTAAAAGATGTTCTTCAATTGCAGAAATTGATTCAATAAATTATTCATTCTAAAAAATAGCTTAGCTTTTGTCTAAATTATCTTTGACTCTTTAAATCTAAAAACTTAGCGAAATAACTTCTTTAGTAAAAAGTTTCTTAAAGTTGTTTGAATTGATTTATATGAATGATGATTTTAATAAATTATTTTTTTTGTAAAAAAATCCTGTTTGAATTTTATTATAAATAAATATAATTTTAATTTTTAAAATTTAATAAAAATGAACGACCATGTGAGATATTAATAATTTAATTCAAAATTACATATAAAAATATATATAAGAAACTTAAATGTAACCCTATCCAAGAAAAAAAAAATGGTCAATAAGCATGAAAAGTTCGATAGAAAACAAAAAAAATATTTTATGTAATGAATGCTGGATCTTATACCTACAACCAATGACTATGATTTACTCTATATACATTTTATTTGATATGTATTGATTTATTAGAAAAAGAAAAATCCATAGAAAAACAATAATATAGACCACGACAAGTTATTCCTGCTCCTTTTTGTTTTTTTGTCCAAAAATTTCTCAAAGGACCTTTGCTAAAAAAGAAAAAAAAAAAAAGATTATGACTAAATTCATTTTTTCTTATTTAGAGAGCGTTTGGTTAAGCTTATTTTAAAGAGCTTATAAGCTCGTAAAACTTATAAGATATTTTTAAAGTTTATAAGCTCTAACATTTTATTTTAAAAATAAATTCGCAATGTGTTTGGATAAAATAAGACCATGTATCTTATAAGATATTTTTGAAATTTATAAATTGTAATTTCATTTGTTAAAAATTAGAATTTATGTGTTTTTTTTAAGTGTGATGATGATCAAAAAAAAATTAAATTAATTTTATATAAATAAATATTTTTTGAGATAGTAGAAATGTAATATTAAAAATAAATAAATATATTTATGCTATTTTATCTTTTAATATTAGATAATTTATAAATTATTTAAAAAAATTAAGAAAACTTTTTTTTTTAATTTATAAGATCCTAACAATTTATTTTTAAAATTTATAAATTTTTTTATTAAAAAAATTATCAAACACTTTTAAGTAGGCTTCAAACAACATATAAAATATTTTTAGGAGTGCAGAAAATCAGCCACTCTCTTAAGATATAACACCTCGATAATGATTGGTTTTCAGTTCTGGGCTCAGTCTGAACTCACCAGGACATATGAGTAATCAGTTGTTAGAGCGAGCTTGAGCTGGTTTAATAATGGATATGGGGGTCTTTCTTCGCTTCGATTTTCTCCTTTGCTTTTTGGGTGTTCGATGCAAAGTCAAAATTTCAACTTATTATTATATGATATATAAGTTGTTATGGTGAGAACTATCAAATTGCAAAATGGAGAGAGACATTAGAGAACTTGAGCTGGTCTCAGGTCTGATAATGGATGTGGGATCTATTCTCTCGTCTATTTTCTCCTTCGTTTTTGGCTGCTGGATGGAAGGTCAATGTCAACTCACTCTATTATATATACTGATAATTATCAAATGAAAATGGTGTGAACAATGAAATTGAAAATTCGAGGAAGACATAAAGCTGCCCCAGGCATGATTTGGAAGTAAGTGAGCCAGCTATTCTCTACGCTACTTGTTTATAAATTAAGAAGCAGAAAGAAGATCCCTTCACATGCTAAAAGGGCTGTCACCATTCTCTCTGGTACTCTCTCTCTCTCTCTCGGCTGAGATTTAAGGACAAATATGCACTAAATCGGAGAGGGGCGTGTTTATTTTAGCATTAGTTGTATTACTCTGCTTGACAAACGTAACATTCTTTTTCTGATTCATCTGTTTCTTGATTTCAAGAATAACTTAGATTTAACTTTGTGGAAGTGATTATCTAATTGTTTCTTGTAATTTTCCAGTGTCGCTCTTTTTCAAAAGATTAAAAGGTTGCTGAGATTCATGCAACAATGAAAAGCTTTGTCAGAATTTCTGGTGGCATACGCATTATTTGTGATGCAAAGTTATCTAAAAGATGTCTGGAAACTAAGTTTTACTCATGCTGCTGGAATTTTGAATATTTTGGGTGGCACTTCCAAAATATTGCCTGTTTTTTTTCTCTTCTTCGTTGACACGATTCTCGGACATTTCAATATGGTCGTGCCGTCTAGCATAACCTACAGCGTGGTGAGTTGATAATAAATCTTTTCAAGATTAGAAGAGTTCAAAATTTGAGCATGTGATTTGCAATTGTATACTGATTTGCTGATAGATTGCTTTAATCTCCTCTCATGTATATTGCAAATCATTTCGAAACTCGCAGGCTGGATCTTCAGTATCTCTCTCTCTCCCCCCCCCCCCCCCCCCCCCCCCCCCATTCTCTGAAAGCATCTTGAGTTATTTGGTTATTGTTTTCATCGTATCTTTGAGGAAAATCAACGGTAATATACATGGACAAATGAGCTTATATGGCGAGCGAAAGTCAATAGTGAAGAGAGAGTTATGCAAGAGCAAAGTTAGAAATTTAATTAGGGGGAAGGGACCAAGATCGAGATTTTTTCACAAATTACAAAAGGCACTTTTATTGTTCCTACCAGCCCTTTACACTCCATCCGGTTAGACCAATTTAAGTTCCAATTTTGTGCAAGGCGTCAGCTTAGTTGCCATGTCAACACCGCCAGTCCTGGCCAATTCAACGGGCACATGCAAACAATAAGAGCCACAGTGTGTTGGCCATACACAAAAAGTTCTCTTCTACGCATGCCACTGGTAGCTGTGGGAATGGCTGGTCACCTTGTCTCCGTAATACCTTTCATCAAGGAACAGGGATCATCCGGCAACAATGCAGCAACAACAGACATCTGGAAATTACCAGGTTTTGCTCTCGTGGTGATGTCTCCTATAATCGGAGCTATTGCACTTCCATACGTAATAACCATGGGCCCTCCGCTTTGGAATTCCAGTAATCTTTACTGCAGTTTCGACCATTTCATTTTTTACTGGTTGTTGTAAGTATGATAAAGTTGAGCCACAGGGGGGAGCCCAATAACAAATGCGCTCAGGGTGTTTGTGGCATTTGCTTTCAAGATATACCATTTCCAAATGATGCCAATGACCTTCACAGGAACGACGGGGATGTGCGGTCATTTACCTGTACTCGTTTCCTCAGGTGTGCTCTCGTATGGTAACATAATTTTTGTATATGTAACAGACACAAGGGGTTAACAATTTGAATATGATAGTACCACAGTACGACTTGTGAATCAGCCATATTACTCTATAAATAAATCAATTAAACAATCCTAACCAAAAAAAAAAAAATCAATTAAACAATATTACCCCCATAATTTTCAACCCATTTTGCCATCCCCAGCCTCAAAAGAATCGTAGAAATCATTAGAAAGTGTATGTACACTGAAACTTCGAGAATTTTTTTACCTCGGCACCCAAATGATTTCTGATTAATGTCTGAATGCAGTTAACCGCCTCTCTTCTCCTGCCCTCAGATACGGAATCAGGCTAGACCGTCCGGATGATTTTACAGGCCGCTATGTCGGCTATGTTCCAATTCTCCGTTCCAATCTCAAATGGGTTCGGCTCTGAAAACGACATCGAACATCTCAACTCCGCCGTAGCGCCGTCCACCTGAAGATAAACCATTAAAATTTATTTATTTATTATTTAATCAATGAACACAATGGTTGGGAACAAGACAAGTATTCGGAGAGTTTAAAGAAAGACAAGGAGTGTTGGGAGTTCGATTTTTGTTTATGTTTTGTGTTATGTTTGAGGAAGAAAAACAAATGGGCAAACCTGATTTTCCTATGTTTTTTCTCAATTTTTGGCCTCCCTCTCTTACCTCGTCGATTTATTCTTCCTTTTTCTGCATCTTCAACGCCACCATCTAACGCAAATCTGCTTTTCCTATGTTTTTCTCGATTTTTGGCCTCCCCCATGCCTCGTCAATTTATTTTTCCTTTTTCTGCATCTTAACACCACTCTCTCCCCCCCTTCCCAAGCCCAGGCTTTTGACCTTTTTTTTTTTCATGTTCGTACCGCTCCGATTTACTTTTAACTTCACGGAGGGAAGGGACTGGTGAGCCTCCCTCAATTTTTCAAAAATTTATCTTTTAATATATATATTTATTAGAATTTTAAAATTTTACCCCCTCAAAATAAAATTTTAACTTCTATAAAAGTTATGTGATAAAAAAAATTATGTTTTTTAACTCTATTTTATTCTTGGTAATTTATTTTTATCCAATTTTATTTACGATAATTAATTTGATTCTCTCTCTCTCTCACTCTCCCCTTTTTACTTCTCTCTTCCATTTTAATTAGAACACCAAAAAAACTTT
The DNA here is from genome assembly GCA_026212405.1 of Petrea volubilis. Lineage (NCBI taxonomy): Eukaryota > Viridiplantae > Streptophyta > Magnoliopsida > Lamiales > Verbenaceae > Petrea > Petrea volubilis. The sequence goes on from CM047882.1 coordinate 1,389,645, forward strand.
TAAAATTTTTGTTCTCTCTTTCTTTTGAAATAAGGAGTTAAAAGTAAATATACCCTACAATAATCAACCTTTTTTGAACTTTTTTTTCTTCATGAAATAAGAACTTAAAAATAAACAAACTTTACAGTATTCAATTTTTTTCTTCAAAAGTAACGCATAAGAATGTATTATCTACTAATTGCGAATTTATACATTTATTTATTTGTTTTTTTATGTAGATATTTGAATATTATGATTGTTAATATAAATCTTGTTAGTTGTTGATCTTAAACTTAATAAAATTTGATATTTATTTATTGAACTATTGAATTTGAATGAATTTATTAATTTGAAATTTGATATTTAATTAAGAGTGACATCGTTATGTGTAATCCAACAATGCATATCCATCCTACTTAGATACATGCCTAATTGGGTAGAATCTAGTTGCTCTATCGATTAGGCTCCATTCAGAAATGGAGAAACACAAATACCAGAAGGACAAAAATTTTAAGTTTGGGCACTAAAAGTTGCTGACCAGAGAGACCAAGGGAGTCTGTTTCAATACACTTAGCTCCATACATACACCATAATTAAGGATTCAAATGAAATATTAATTAGCTAAGCACCCATTAATGAAGAACAACAATTTCTTCACCGCACCGAAACATGCATAGGGTCACAATCACAAACAAGCAACAACATAATATTTTATATAAAAAATCCAGAATAATAAGATTTATTCAAGGGGCCTAGTGGCCCGCCTGGGGCCACAAAATGTGAGATAGTGCAGGAACGAGCTTGGGTTGGACCCACCCACTCGTGAGACTTGTTAGATTCGATTTAGAAATATACCATGTTTATTTCCTATTTAACGTCAATTAGTACACTAATAAATATGGTCCTTAAATAAGCATTAAAACATACGCCACACGTATTTGTTTTGTCTGAAAAATTCCTAAAAAAGACCTCTCTCAGAAAAATATCTTGTACCAAACCAACGGTACAGTACAGTTCTATATTTTTGCTAAATCCATTTTTTGCTGCTTAGAGAAATAACACTTGTAAGAAGAAGAAACAGAATCCGGTAGAGAGAGAGAGAGAGAGAGTGGAGAAATCTGAGAGCTTGAGGTGGTTCAAATTCAATAATGGTTTTGGGGATCTCTGTTTTCTTGTATTTTCTACTTTTGTTTTGGCTGGTCATTGCAAGTCAACGTCAACTTATTATATCATATACTGACTGATAGTTAGGGTGTGAACGATGAAGTTGAAAATTCCAGCAAGACTGGAAAAGGATTAGGCATGATTTGGTAGTGAGAACAAGATTCCTTCACATGCTAAAAGGGTTGTATTCATCCTCTCAGTTTCTCTCTCTCTCTCTCTCTCTATGAGAGAACTTGGATTCAGAGTTAAGATCAATTAAATTGAAGAGGGCTTATTTATTTTAGCTTTGAATCTGTTACCCCGCCTGAAAAGTGTAACAATTTTATGTGATTCCTCTGTTTCTTGATTTCAAGAATGATCTTTTGTTCTGCTGTCCGGAACTGGAAGTGTTTATCTAATTGTTTCTCGTTATTTCTCAGTAATCACTCGTTTTCAGAAGAGTAAAGGGTGGTTCGACTGAAGCAACAATGCAAAGCTTTGTCAGAATTTCAGGTAAAGACTCAACTTTTTATGTGTTCATATGTTAAAAATATAATTTTTTTTTTTTTTTTGAAGATTGTAGAGCTCAAACGTTTGTCTTTTTTCTTCAACTTAACTTCCTTGCAGCACTGCTGTGGGCCGACATATTGGTGGCATATGCATTATTTGTGATGCAAAATTATTTAACTGATGTATGGAAATTGAGTTTTACTCATGCTGCTGGAATTTTGAATATTTGGGATGGAATTTCAAAAATATTGCCCGTTTTCTTTCTCTTCTTCGTCGACACGATCCTCGGACATTTCAGGATGCTCGTGCTTTCTAGCATAGCCTACACCGTGGTGAGTTGATGATAAATCTTTTCACGATTAAAAAGGTTTAAAAGTTGAGCTTTTGATTTGCAATTGTAATCTGATTTGTTGATAGATTCCTTTAATCTCCTCCGAATAAGTTAACAATCAGAGTGAAGAGAGAGTTATATAGGGGCGGAGGTGGAAATTTAATTGAGGCCTTAGGGGGAAGGAAGCAAGATTGAAATCTTTACAAATTATAGAAGGCACTTTTATCATTTTGGACACAGAATTTTGAGTTATGATAAAAGTAGTATACAATATATATAGATTTGAGGCAGGATGACTGTCCCTACCAGCACACTTCGCTCCGCCTGGTTATACAAGTTTCCGATTTTGTATGCAGGGCATTGGCTTCGTTGCTATGTCAACACCGCCGGTCCTGGCCAATCCAACAGGCACGTGCAAACAATACAAGCCACAATGCGTTGGTCATACGCAAAAAGTTCTTTTCTACACAGGCATGGCACTTTTAGCTGTGGGAATCGCCGGTCACCTTGTCTCTTTAAAACCTTTCATCGACGAACAGAAGAAAGATAAATCCGATGGCAGTGCAGCAACAACAGATTGCTGGAAATTACCAGGTTTTAGTATTGTGGTAATTTTTCCTATAATTGGAGCCATTGCACTTCCATACATAAAACCTTGGGCCATCCGCTTCGGAATCCCAGCAATCTGTACTGCATTTTCAACCCTTCTGTTTTTTACTGGTTGGTTTACGTACAATAAGGTTGAGCCACAGGGGAGCCCCATAACTCATGTATGCAGAGTGTTTGTGGCCTTTGCTTTCAAGGTATCTCAATCGCGTCCCGATGATGCTAATCTTTACAAAAAAGATGAGCAGGAATCGTTTTCCCGTACCCGTTTTCTCAGGTATGCACTCGTCAAATAACAAATGTTCCCGACTTAAATGACATCAGAGGTATATGTGAAAGCAATTTAAGAAGTTTACTAAAATTTAAATGCTGGCAACATTGAACTAAGTGTGACAACTGACAACAGACAGAGGGGGTGTCTGTAAGATAAAATTACAGTTTGGGTTCATTATACAGTTTTTCCCTGTAACTATGTCTAATTACGCAAACTCTCTCCATTAGTTTCACAAAAAAAGCTGGAAAAATTTATTAAGAAACATGGATGTCACCATTCAGCACATGAAAGAGCAATTTGAAAAGCTTATATTATTTTGAATGTTTACGTAATTTAAGTGTATGTAACAGACGGAAGGGGTTAAAAATTGATTGCACTGTTATTCAGGCGGCTGGAGAAGGCTGCCATTATATTGCCAGACATAAGCCCAGACGATCAAGTGAAGAAATGGAGACTCTGCTCGGTTGCAGAAGTCGAAGAAGCCAAAATCGCTGTTCGGATGGTCCCAATGTGGCTGACCTTCGTAGTTTGTGGAATTGTATCCTCGATTGGTAACACTTACTTCATAGAACAAGCGAAACACATGAACCGCAAAATTGGATCCTGGAAAGTCCCTATTCCAGCACTTCTGCTGCTATTCGGGTGGGTTAAGGCTTTCTTTACCGGGATGGCAGCCCGGTTTTTAAAAAAACACAAAACGTATGGACCTCCAATAGGCATCGCCGTAGCCATGATATTCTCGATACTGTGTTGTATTACTGCTGCAAGAATCGAGATGATGCGGCTGAATGTGATCAGAAACCATGGTTTGCTCGACAAGCCTGATGAGAACATCCCCATGAGTGTAAGTTGGCTGCTTTTTCAGTTTTTCTTGCTTGCCGGCCTCGATGCTTTCTGCGAAAAGAGTGTTGCTGGTTTTTACAGTGATCAGGCTCCCAAGTCTATGAGAAACTACCTCGGTCATTTTACCAAGGCAGTTTTCGGGTTGGGGTTTATGTGTGGTGTCCTTTCGGTTCATGTTGTGGGTAAAATAAGCGAAAAGGGACGGCGTAAGAATTGGTTTCAGTACACGTTGAATAGGAGTCGTGTGGATAGGTATTATTGGGTTCTGGCGGGTTTGAGTTGTGTGAATCTGCTCGTGTTCGTTGTGGTGGCTTGCAGTTATAGATATAAGAAACGCAAATCGCAGGATAGGGATGCCAAGGCGGACATATCTGCGGTGCCCGGAGGGGATCCGGAGGATGCTCAATGTTGTGCTATATTAGTTAGAATTGGGGGAGTTGTTTTTCTCTATTAGTTATGTATAGGTCTCGGGGTGCGACATTGGAAAGTATCACTAGTCTCGTTGGCCTGTTGGGCATTACTGTAACACATTCATTTGCCAATTTTTCATAATTTGGCTCGATTCATTTTCTTGAATCGATTTTGTATGATGCTTTTAGTTTGTGAATCGATTTTCTATGATAGATAAATGTCAAAGAGTTTTCTTTTGAGTAGCTAGGCATGTTTTGCCCATGTGCTAGTTTGAAACCTCAACTGAAAAATGGGTTATTGATTAACAGAAACCAGGATAAAAGTAGAGTTGGGACATGGGACACAAACCACATAGGCAAAAACCATGAATCCCATGTTGCATGTCCATCAATTGGCCGGCATAACAAACTTAACATATCATTGGTCAGTCATAAATGATAAAATCCTATTTAATAAGTAAGTTACGAGAACAAGACCACGTGATTATCCATAATATTCTATCACCAAGTTGACATAAACAAATAATTTACACTAAAGGACCATTCTGAATCAAATACAGGTCCTCGTTCTAATTTTTATGCTGTCACGGTGTTGTTTTTGGTGCATTACATGTTAGGTGTTAAACAGAAGATAAGGATTGAATCGTATTAAAAACAAAAAAATATGTGTAATATTAATTAAAGTAATTCAATCGTCATTATTTGATATTTTAGCGTCCGATGCATTAAAAAAATTAATATTTCTTATGCTGTCCTTAAGAAAAGCAGCTTTTCGTTTAGAAATTTTGATACTTAAATGAATTTTTTATGAGGTATACATTTTTATAAAGAAAAACAATTAATCTTGGAAAGAATTTTTTTTTTTATATATATAATTAACTCGAAATATTCTATAAATATCAATAACAATATCACTTATATGCACACAAATATTCAAACTCAAAATTTTAATAATACTAAATTCGAATTCCCACAATGAGACCGTAATGCTATTCGACTTGAAAAGGTAATTGACCAATATACAAAAGCCTTTTTATTGCGCGAGTAGTAATGAAAGGTAGTTTTAGGACGATAATGATGCACGTGCGCGGACAAGCCTGGATTGGGGCACACACTCACTAATGTTAGGTAGACTTGATTTAATAATTATATAATGTCTGTGTTCTCACATGTTTATATTTGGGGTGGTAGGTGGCGTTTGGAGACATATTTTTTCAGGACTATTTTAGAAAATATTAATAAATTCAAATAACTTTTCACATCTAAAAAATTCAAAAAGATGTTTTTCAATTGTGTAAATTCATTCCATAAATCATCCATTCTAAAAAAATGCTCCGCTTTTGTCTAAATTATCTTTGACTTTTCAAATGTAAAACTTAATGAAAGATTCATATCAATGATGATTTTAATGAATTATCATTTTTTTTGTAAAATTTACCTTTTTGAATTTTATTACAAAAAAAATATAATTTAAAAATTTGAAATTAAATAAAAAAACAACCATATTAGATTTTAATAGTTTAATTTTAATGAAAGATTTTTGTGAGTGTAAATTATCACACGTAAATAAACAACTTCAAAATTACAATTCAAAAGAATTAATCTAAGAAACTTAATGTTGAAAAAAAAAGGGTGTTCGATAAGCATGAAAAGTTCTATATAAAATCAAAATTCTTCCGTACACACATTGTTGAACCCTACATATACAACCAATGGCTGTAATTTACATTATATTTATTTTATTTAATAGCCAATCTTCAAATACTTAAATAATAGTTGTTTGGGTGTATATTTGGGACTCAGGGGGTATTTGGGATTGTTTTTATTTTTTGAGAAGTTGAAATTGTTTAAAAAGTTGAAAAAAAATTGAGCAGTAACAATTGACAGTGTTTGAAAATAAAAGTGAGAATCAGTTAAAAGTTGATAGTAAAAGTGCGAAGTGTTTGAAAATAAAAGTGAAAAATAATTAAAAGTTGGTAGTTAACTATTCAAAAAGTTCAATTTATTGATGAAAAAACCAAAAAACACTTTTAACCTTATTGAAGCAGCTTTCTCCCAACTTCTCAATTTTTATTTTTTTTTAATTTAATTTAAACAGAAATTATGTTACCAAATATTCAAAATAATTCTTTTAAAACTAAAAATAATAAATTACTTTTTTAAGAGTTGCACACACCTCCAAAAGCCGATTTATTCAAAATTAAAATAAAAAGCACCATGGAAAAGTAATAATATAGACACGACAGGTTATTTTTTTCCCCCTTTTTGTTTTTGTTGACCAAAAAGTTCCTAAGAGGACTTTTGCTAAAAAAGAAAAAAAGATTATTGTTAAATTTATTTTTTCTTATTTAAGAAATAACACCTGGTTTTCAGTTCGGGGTCCGGACTGAACTTGCCAGTACATGAGTTGTTAGAACTTAGAAGAGCAGAAAAAGAAAAAAAAAAAGGAAAAAGGAAAAAGAAAACAGAGAGAGAGAGAGAGCTTGAGCTGGTTTGGTAATGGATATAGGGACCCTTCTTCTCTTCGAATATCTCCTTTGCTTTTTGGATGCTCCATGCAAACTCAAAATTTCAACTTATTATATAATAATAATAATAGTTATGGTGTGAACGTTCCGATAGTGGATGTGGGATCTTTCTTCTCGTCTATTTTCTCCTTCGTTTTAGTCTGCTTGATGCAAGGTCAACGTCAACTTATTTTATGATGATAGTAATGGAAATATTTATCAAACGACAATGAATGGTGTGAACAATGAATTTGACAATTCGAGGAAGACAATGAAGCTGGGGCAGGCATAATTTGGAAATTGGAAGTGAGTGAGCCAGCTATTTACTACGCTATTTGTGTATAAATTAAGAACCAGAAAGAAGACCCCTTCACATGCTAAAAGGGCTGTCATCATTCTCTCTGGTACTCTCTCTCTCTCCCTCTCTCTCTCTCTCCTCTCTCTCTCTCTCTCCCTCTCTCTCTCCCCTCTCTCTCTCTCTCTCTCTCTCTCTCTAGATCTTGGTTGGGAGTGAAAGTCAAATGTGCACTAAATCGGAGAGGAGTGCGTTTATTTTAGCAATAATTGTACTACTCTGCTTGACGAACGTAACATTCCTTTTCTGATTCATCTGTTTCTTGATTTCAAGAATAACTTTGATTTAGCTTTGTGGAAGTGTTTATCTAATTGTTTCTTGTAATTTTCCTGTGTCGCTCTTTTTCAGAAGAGTAAAGGTTGCTGACGTTCAAGCAACAATGACAAGCTTTGTCAGAATTTCTGGTAAAGACTTCTTCACCTTTTCCAGCATTTGTGTTAAAAAGCATATTGTTAACACGTTGACGGAATCTACTTGTCGTTCTGAATCTGAATATTTGTTTGTTCATATGTTAAATATATGCTTTTTAAGATTATAGGGCCAAGACATTTACCTTCTTTTTCTTTTTCGACTTATATTTCTTGCAGCACTGCTGTGGGCGGACATATTGGTGGCATACGCATTATTTGTGATGCAAAGTTATCTAACAGATGTCTGGAAACTAAGTTTTACTCATGCTGCTGGAATTTTGAATATTTGGGATGGCACTTCCAAAATATTGCCTGTTTTTTTTCTCTTCTTCGTCGACACGATTCTCGGACATTTCAATATGGTCGTGCTGTCTAGCATAGCCTACAGCGTGGTGAGTTGATAATAAATCTTTTCAAGATTCAAAATTTGAGCATGTGATTTGCAATTGTATACTGATTTGCTGATAGATTGCTTTAATCTCCTCTCATATACATGGACAAATGACCTTATATGGCGAGCGAAAGTCAAGAGTGAAGAGAGAGTTATACAGGAGCAAAGTTAGAAATTTAATTAGGGGGAAGGGACCAAGATCGAAATTTTTTCACAAATTACAAAAGGCACTTTTATTGTTCCTACCAGCCCTTTACGCTCCATCTGGTTAGACCAATTTAAGTTTCCAATTTTGTGCAGGGCATCGGCTTAGTTGCTATGTCAACACCGCCAGTCCTGGCCAATTCAACGGGCACGTGCAAACAATACGAGCCACAGTGCGTTGGCCAAACGCAAAAAGTTCTCTTCTACGTAGGCATGCCACTGGTAGCTGTGGGAATGGCTGGTCACCTTGTCTCCGTAATACCTTTCATCAAGGAACAGGGATCATCTGGCAACAATGCAGCAACAACAGACATTCGAAAATTACCAGGTTTTGCTGCTGTTGTAATTTTTCCTATAGTCGGAGCTATTGCACTTCCATACGTAAAACCGTGGGCCCTCCGCTTTGGAATTCCGGCAATCTGTACTGCAGTTTCTACCATTTCATTTTTCACTGGTTGTTGTATTTGTAAGTATGATAAAGTTGGACCACAGGGGAGCCCAATAACTAATGTGCTCAGGGTGTTTGTGGCATTTGCTTTCAAGATATCCCGACCATTTCCAAATGACGCCAATGACCTTTACAGGAACGATGGGGATGTGCGGAGGTCATTTACCCGTACTCGTTTCCTCAGGTGTGTTCTCGTATGTTTACATAATTTATGTAACAGACACAAGGGGTTAACAATTGTTTGCACTGTAATCTCAGGTGCCTGGAGAAGGCTGCCATTCAATTGCCAGGCATAAGCACGGAAGATCAAGTCAGAAAATGGAGACTCTGCTCGGTTTCAGAAGTTGAAGAAGCCAAAATTGCTGTTCGCATGATCCCAATGTGGCTGACCTTCATAGTGTGTGGGCTCGTGTCCTCTATCGGAAACACTTACTTCTTAGAACAAGCGAAACCGACGAACCGCAAGATAGGATCCTGGAAAGTCCCTCTTCCAGCACTTCTGCTGCTATTCGGATGGGTTAAGGCTTTTTTTGGTGGGTTTGCAGCCCGGTTTTTAAATAAACGCAAAACATATGGACCTCCAATAGGAATTGCCGTAGCCATGATATTCTCAATACTATGCTGTATAACTGCTGCAAGAATCGAGATAAAGAGGCTGAAAGTGATTAGAAACCATGGTTTGCTCGACAAGCCCGATGAGGATATCCCCATGAGTATGTTTTGGCTGTTTTTTCAGTTTTCCTTGCTTGCGGGCCTTGACGCCTTCTTCGAAAAGAGTGTTGCTGTATTTTACAAATATCAGGCTCCTCCATCCATGACAGACTACCTCGGTTATTTTGCCAAGGCCGTGTTCGGTTTGGGGTTCATGTCTGGTGTTCTTTCGGTTCACGTTGTGCGTAAAATTAGTGAAAAAGGAGGTAGACAGGGTTGGTTTCAGTACACGTTGAACAAGAGTCGTTTGGATAGGTATTACTGGGTGTTGGCGGCTCTGAGTTCTGTGAACTTGATTGTGTTCATTGTGGTGGCTCGGTTTTATAGTTATCGGGACCTCAATGCGCGCGACACGGAGGTCGCTGCGGACGTATCCGCCGTGGACGGAGGAGATCCCGACGATGCTAAATGCTGTGCTTTTATTTTTTAAGATAATTGGTTCAGTTCATTTTTCTTGGATCGGTTTTGTATGATACTTTTAGCTTGTGATGAACTGGTTTTTCTGTGTTAGGCATTGTCGAGTTTCTGCATATTCCTATTACTCTTAACATGGATCTTTGTTATTGATTTCCATTTCAAAATATTCTTAGAAATGAAACATGCAATTATTGAGCTGCAGAGGAAATAAAACGAAGAACAGAACTGAATAAATCGAAAGAGAAAAAAACCTTAAATACCATGTTATTTTTCATTGAATTGGTCAGCTATACATACATGTTCGACTGTTCAAGATACTATAGGTAGGCATGTATTTATTCCTGTGTAATAAGTTAAATAAGAATTAATGGAGACGTCAGAATGCAGACGTCATAGGTGCTAAGCTGGTTTTTTATTTTTTATTTTTTTCCTATGCTTTCGTCTTGCTGGCCGCAAATTTAGAGTCAACTCTGTTTATTCTATTATACGTACAACGGTAGTTAAGGTGTGAACAATGCAATTGAAAAGTAAAGGAATGATTTTAAATCTGGAGAAGATATGTTTAAGAAATGCAAATTTCTATTAGTGAAGAACGACACGCCATTGGTTCACTGGCTAAAAGGGCTGTCACCAAGAGTGGAGCCGGAGGGGGTTAGAGGGGGCGATTGCCCCCATTCCCCATCAAATTTTTAGAGATATAAATTGTATGTATTTATTTAAAAATTTTAAAATAATTTACATTGTATACGTACAAAATATATGTATAATATAAAATAAAAGATAAAATATTGATGAAATAAAATAGTTGAAGCTTGTTTGTCACTACCAAGTCAATGCATGTTCTTTTTTTAAGTTGGATACAACTATTTTACAGCTAATGAATAAGTTGCTATCAAAGAAAAGGGAATATAGTAATAAAAAAAAGGAGAATTCTTATCAACAATCTAAATTTGTTATTGAGATTCCATTCTTATTTTTTTTATTGAGAAATTGACTAAAATGTCTACTTGTGGCAATTATGTCAACTTGGGATCGGGATTTATTTTAAAATATGATTAGATAGTTTATTCTCTCAATTATTTACTATGTATCATTCCCTTCTCCAAACTATCAAATGGTAACACTTACCCCCCACAATTAACAAATTAGTCAAATTTGCCCTCATACCACTTTGATGCGGTCCGGATTTGGTTGGTCTACGTGTCCGAGTACTGCGCACTTCCGTAGTAGTATTTGCTGGTGGCCCACCTGCTAAAGAGGGAGAAGCGCACGTGAGACTAGCCGGTTTTGCCCCGGCGTAGGCTCTCCGACGCTCAAGTCAGTGGTGGGTTCAAGAAGAAGATGAACAGTAGTGATATTATCTTGGCTTGTAAGGCAAAGAATCTTTCTTACCCTTGAGTGGAGAGCCGTGTGGAGTTTTTATATGAGAGTGAGGAGCCTGATGTGACATGGTTGGTGGGATCTGGTCACCCTCAGCCCTGTAGCTGTTATAATAAGTGTCTTTTGTCCCCCTTTTCCCAATCTTTTGGCGGCTATCCTCACTCATCATTAATGAGGGGTCATACCCGGCATTTAAGGGATATCTTGGGCATTTATGACCAAGGATTGTATTTATGACTTGGCATTTAATGCGCCCACGTCTGATGGGATGGACCCATGTGCCAACGTGATGCAGTAGGTGGCAGCGGGCTGCGTCTGTCAGTAATCTCCAGCTGTATTTGTCCCGCCAAAATTTCTATCTTAGCAATGGGATTTGGCCCTCGATGAGAGTGCCATCGAGGGCAAGTTCTCCCTTCGAGGGCACCCTTGCTAACCTGTGCAGGATTTTGTAAGGGGAAAGAGGCTGGCGTGTGTAGGTGTGCCCTTTCGAGGGCCTTGACGGCTTCGAGGGCGGCAATTCCACACTTAGCAGATTAGTGACGTTTGGGAGATTGTGATGACGTGGCATGGTGAAATGGCATTTGACTCATCACACTTCTATTATATAATTTTATTTTTTTTCTTAGTATTCTAGATTCAACTTCAAATCCTTTATTAGTTAAAAATATTAATTTTTAATTTTAAAAATAATTTATAGTTTAAGTAAATTGAAATAAAACTATATTAATAAATTATTGTAATAATACCTACAAATTAAATACAAAAAACTATTCTAGTTCTTTAACTTAATAAATTTATTAAGTATAAATTATAAGTAAAGTTAGACTATTTTGATTAAAGTGGATAAATAATTTTTAATTATATTTTAAATAATTTTTTATTAAATTAAATTATGATATATTTAAATAAATGTAAATTCCTTAAAAATATGAGTATACCAATTCGTTTTGAAAAAAAGGCATACACAAATTGAAGTAATTATTGAAAATAATATTATTGTATAAATTTAAAAGTGTCTAAAGTTTACTTTTGATTGATGAGTAAATAACTTGATTTTTGATTAAAACATATTTAAAATTAAAATTAGATTATAAAAATTGGTATAAATACTTTGTGAATATATATATATACACACACACACAAACACATATATTTGCATAGATTTATGGGTACTTTTCTCGAAATATATAATTAGGGGGCGGGGGGTTGGGGAGATGGGTTGAGTTTTAATTTATTAGTTTATAGAGGTAAATGATATATAGAATATAATTAAGGGGTGAAGTGTATTTAATTCTATTTTTAAAATAGATGGGCATTTTAGTTAAGTTTTCAATAAAAGCAATAAGAATGGAGTGTCAATAACAATTTCTTAAAAAAAATATGTTACTATTCGAGCTTTAGGATTAGATCAATGAAATACCCATTAATCACTTTTTTTTTAAGAGTACATATCATTCGATTACATTAATAATTTTGATAGTATAACTCAAACTATTACATTCAAGGGCGAGCCAAGAATTTGATTGAGAGAGACAAAAACATTTTCGACATCATTAGTTATTAAAAATGTATAAATATAGATTATAGCGGTTATATATAATATTGATACCTAAAATAACAACAATCATTATATATTATTAATACAACTAATTAGAAGTACTACAATACATATATATATATATATACATATAAGTGTTACAATCAAAACAATATATAGAAATTGATACTGAAAAAAATAATAACCTATTCTCTATTTCAAAAGAAATAATTATAGTTGATAATATATTAATTTTAAAAAATACTTAATAAATAACTTTTTAATAATTCTCAACAAAATTGACATAAATCCACATAATGAAATTTATTCAAAATTAAAAAGTATTAATATATATATATTTTCTCTCTCTCTCTCTCTCTCTCTCTCTCTCTCTCTTTGTTCTCACAATCAAAAAATATATTCAAAGTTCAAAAAATATATTTTATTTTTTCTCCACCATCACATTCCCCTAATTACTCCCAATCAAATATCAAGTCTTAAATTAGTAAGATTTATTCAAGTTCAATAACCCAACAAATAAACATCAAGACCCATTACGTTTAATAGTGAACAATTATCAAAACTCACATCAACAATCATAAGATTTAAATATATACACAAAAATCAATTACAATAAATAAATAAATAAATTTTAAAATTAGTCCACAATACTTTATTGCACGTTGTTTTTGAAAAAAAAGTTGAATATTTTAGGTTTTGTGATAGAAGAAAATTTCTAATAGGATTTTTGTTGTTTGAATTGGAATAGAAGATCGAAGTAAAATCTAATAAAATTTTTAATATTTAATTTGAAGAGAAGAAGGAGAAAAAGAGGAAAGAGAAAGAAAGGGAGAGAATTTAATTAATTATGATTAATGAGATTGTATAAAAATAATTCACCAAAAATTAAATACAGCAGAAAAAATTAAAAATTTTATTATATAACTTATATAAAAGCCAAATATTTATTGTTGGGGAGTGGGCTAAATTTTAAAATTTTAATAAATACATATACTAAAAAATATATTTTTAAAAATTTGAGGGGCCGGCTACTACCACCATCCCCCTAGCTCTATCATTAATTACATCATATCCAAATTAAATCATTTATAGACCAAATTATTCTATCATAAATAAATAAATAAATTGTTATTAAAGTATAATATAAACTATAATTAAAGTATGAATAAAAATACATACATGTATCGATGGGAATCAAACCTGCATATTGAGTTTTTATTTTTTCGAGTGAAAATATCTAAAGCACAACAATGATGAACTTGTAGAAAAATAAAATAAAAGCAGAAACATAATTAGGGTACAACTATCCCAGAAAAAAAAAACCCTAAAATCCCATGATTAATTTCAACCAATTTGGGCGATAATGCAAGTTGTATTAAAAAAACGACCACGTCATTATTCATAATTTTTTATTACCAAAGTCGCCGATTAAATTGTCTACACAAAAGGACAATTTTGAATTAGGTAGAGGGTGTCTATTCAAATTTCACAAAATGTTTTACTAAATAAAACACATTAAAATAAGATTTGCTGAGAAGGACACAAGCTGGCCCAGAAGACCCACAAAATGTAAGATCATGCATGAACGATTGGTTCACCCACTTAGTAAAAGTTGTTAGACTTTAATTAAAAATTATATCCAGTTTATTTCCTAATTTATGAAAAACTATGTCAAAACCCTTTAACATATCACAAATTAATCATTTAAATTTTAAAAATTACAAACAAATACCTTTCAAATTTTAGAATTTTTTTTATAAACATTGATAAAGATATCAAAAACATAACTTTTATATCGCCATAGAAGTCAACTCAACTATTATGAGATACATCTCGTCGAGCATGACAAAATTCATCAATTAATTTTATTATTTAACAAAAATTTATGTAGTAATTTCACTATATATTACCACCACCGACAACACTATCTATATCATATACCATTATTATATTTTTTAAAATTGACTTCATATATAATTTTTATATTTTGAATTTCTTAAGACCATACGAGTCACATCTCAAAATTTTATTGAAAACAATAAAAATACAATTTGTAATTATAATCTTCTCTGATGAATGATGAATTGTGTTAAATTAATACATATATAAGAGGATTATATGTAATTTTAAAAACTACAAATACTAATTTGTAATAACACAATATCTTAATAGAAATAGATGTAATTTTCCCAATATTACATACGAAGAAAAAGTTCTTGTACTTGTGTTTTTGTCTTTTTTCTTTTTTGTCCATATTAATAGTATATTTGACAAAAGTCATATTTTGCAGGATCATGGGCTCATAGCTTTTTACGTTTGTTTTTTCACCTTTTCATTCATGCGACATCATATTTAATCGCATGAGCTATTATTAATACATTATAAATATATATTTCGAAATTTCAGAAATCATATCAAGTGCAATTCATATCAAGATTGAACAACTATCAAAATTTATATCAACAATCCTAAAATTTAAATCTCCACACAAAAATTAATTATAATAAATAAATAAATAAATAGATTTCAAAATTAGTAGACAATATCTTCTTGTACATTAGAAAAAAGTTGAATACTAGTATTTATGAGAGAAGAAAATTTATAGTAGGATTTTTGCTGTTTGAATTAAAATAGAATATAGAAGTAAAATCTAATAGAATTTTTAATATTTTAATTTGAATAGAAGAATGAGAAAAGAGAGGAAAGAGAAAGAGAGATAATTTAATTAATTATGATAAGTGAGATTGTGTAAAAATAAATCACCAAAAATCAAATAGAGTAGAGAAAATTAAATTTTTTATTATATAACTTATATAAAAGTCAAAATTTTATTGATGGGAAGTGGACAAAATTTTAAAATTTTAATAAATACATATACTGAAAAATAGATTTTTAAAAAATCGAGAGGTTAGCTGCCACCACCAGCCCCCTAGCTCCGTCACTAATTATATTATATCCAAACTAAATTATTTATAGATCAAATTATTTTATCATAAACAAATAAACAAATTACTATTAAAATAAAATATAAACTATCATTAAAGTATAAATAAAAACATACACATGTATCGATAGGAATCAAACCCACAGATTGGGTTTTCATTTTTTATAGTGAAAATATCTAAGGCACAACACTGATGAGCTTATAGAAAAATAAAATAAAAGCAGAAACACAATTGGGGTACAACTATCCTAGAAAAAAAACCCTTAAATCCCATGATAAATTTCAACCAATTGGTCGATAATGCAAGTTATATTAAGAAAACGACCACATAATTATTCATAATTTTTTTATTACCCAGTTGCAGATTAAATTGTCTGTACAAAAGGACAATTTTGAATTAGGTAGAGGCTGTCTATTCAAATTTCACAAAATGTTTTACTAAATAAAACACATTAAAATAAGATTTGCTGAGAAGGACACAAGCTGGCCCAGAAGGCCCACAAAATGTGCATGAACGAGCTTTGGATTGGTTCAACCATTTAGTAAAAGCTATTATAGACTTTAATTAAAAACCATATCCTGTTTATTTTTTAATTTATGACAAATTATATATACACCATTTGAAATATAATAGGATTATAAATTAATTATTCTTATTTTAAAAGTTAAAAATACCCCTAAAAATTTAGATTTTTCTTGTAAAACATTAATAGAGATATTCAAAGATAACTTTTGTATTGTCGTAATAGTCAACTCAACTACCAAGATATGTGTTTCGTCTAGTCTGCTAAAATTCATCAACCAATTTTATTATATAACAAATTTTTATGTAGTAATTTCACTACGTATTACCACAATCACCACCGACATCATCATCTATATCTTATTCCGTCGTTACTTTTTTTTTTAAATTGATTTTATATATAACTTCTATATATTGGATTTTTCAGGATTATGCGAATCTCACACCAAATCCCATAAAAAATAATAAAAATATAACTTACAATTATATTCAGCCTTAATGATTTATAAATTTTATTAAGCTAATATGTACAAGAAAAGAGTACTTATATTTTTTAAAATTACATGAGCTAATTTAGAATTACACATTATTTGAAGGACTATCTCAAGAATATAGATGTAACTTTTCCTATATTATATATTAGCAGAAAAACCTTTTTCTCCCCATATTTATTGTTTTTTTTTTGGTGAAATATTTATTGTATTTTTGACAAAAGTCATATTTTGCAGGATCATAGGTTCATAGCTTTATATGTTTGTTTCGTCACCTTTTCATTCTTCCGCCATCATATCTAATCATATGAGCCATTATTAATATATTACAAACATATATTTCGAAATTTCAGAAATCATATGAAGTGCGATTGAGCCGGGAATAAAGGAAAATCATAGCTTATCCCTGATAAATTCTTTCTCGTATCAAGTTTGACAACACAAGAATTAATTACGTGATGAGTATTTTACATTTATCATGTGATTGATGCATAGTTAAAAAAAATGACCAATCACATGACAAATATATTAACACTTATTACATAATTAATTGGATACGATCAAATCGAGTCTGGATAATAATTTTTCCTTAGCCACGCATAATCCCTTTTTCTTGGTTTGTCTGAAAAGTTCCCAAAAAGACGTTTGTTAAAAGTACCAAACCAACTATACAATTCTATAAAGGTTTATTACTAAATTTGATAAGTTCATAATTATAGTTGATTTTTATGTTTATTTTGTAGGATTTATCACGTATTTTTCTCTTTCGGGGCCTTAATTTGCGTAAGTTTAAGTTAAATCGTTGTTTTGTAGGTAAGAAGGGAAAAAGACCATAAAGGGCTTGAAAAGTGAAATTAGAAGCTGCGTATTTACGTAAACTATATCGAGTAATAATCCAATGCAAGTAATTCAAAGGAAAAATGGCTGTAAAAATACGTATGTATGCAAGAAATTTTGATTACTTGCCCAAGGCCAGCGAGTTTGAAGAAAAACAAATCTGTAAATTTGCGTATGTATGCAAAATATTTTGCGTACATACGCAACATCTGCAACAACAATTAACAACTTTCCGTATTTGACTGAGGTGCTGATTTGGAAAGATTTGTTGGGCATTTCTCTACCACTTTTGAGTCCAGGTTCAAGCAGAATTCAAGGGGAGACGTTTTTTTTGAACTAGATAGATTAGATCTCTTGGGGGCTTGGGAGATGGATCAATTTTTATTTTCATTCTTTTCTTTTCTTCTTGCGTTCGATCTTTACAAGGATTTTGTGAAAAATGAAAAAAAAGGGAGAAATCAAGAACGAAGGGAAGAACAACCAAACAAGAGGAGTTTTACACCTGAAATTTCCAGCAATAAGTTTCATTATTCTCTTTTCATGAATTATTTCCCCTATTTCGTTCTTATGTTTAGTTTCATTATGAATTAATTTTAATTAAGTGTAAGGATGGTGAAGTTCATCGTTTTTTTGCTACTTTATGAAAATCCTGCGAGTTTGAATTCGTTTTCGTATGCTTTATTTGTTGTGTGATTTTTGTTTAATGCATGGTTTAATACGTGGTTAGGGTTTGATCACCCCTAATTAGCGAATTTGAGAATCATGATGAGGTCGGGAGACGATTCACGATAATAGTTCTAATTAGACGAGATCAATTGGATTAAAGTTGCATGAGATTGAATTTAACTTTGATTGAGCCTTAAGGCAGTGTTTAAAAATTCATACAAATAATTCTAAAGTTGGGATTAATTGAATGAGAATTGGTTAATCTTAGGCTTAGAGGAATTGTATGAATTAATTCCGCAATGCTCGAGAGAAATTGTGGATATATGTGTTCCTAGGCTTCACACAACCACGAAACCACTCAACTCAGGGATTGAATTAGAATAGCAAATTTGGTAAATGAAACCACCTTACACTTTCATTTCCCGTCTTGATTATTTGTTAGTATTATTATTCGTAAGTTGTTTTTAATTAAGAATGTAGGTTTCTTTTAGTAATATAAAATCACTATTCAATTTGATCCATTTAGCTAAACAAACAGAAGTCATTTTCACGGATCAAATCACAATTCCTATAGATTCGACACTCTACTTACTTTATATTACTTTTATGATTGCGTACACTTACGCAAGTCCCTACAAAATCCATTTTTAATCATTCAAGAAATAAAACCTCTATTATAACCCGAAAACAGATAGAGAGAGAGGGAGAGAGAGAGAGAGTTGTTTTTATTTGTTACCAAGAGGATGGAGAGAGACATGAGAGAGCACGAGCTGGTTCAATAATGGATATAGCCAATGTGGGATCTTTCTTCCCTTCTATTTTTCTCCTTTGTTTTTTGCAAAGTCAACGTCAACTTATTCTATTATATATTTATAGCTATCGTGTGAAGAATGAAAAATTTTATTAAAAGAAAATGGTGTGAACAATGAAATTGAAAATGAAAGGAAGACAATGAAGCTAGCTGGGGCAGGAAGGATTTGGAGCTCAGCCAGCTATTCACGACGCTATTTCTGTATAAATTAACAGCGATAGGAAGATTCCTTCACAGGCTAAGAGGGTTGTCACCATTCGCTCAGGTAGTCTCTCTCTCTCTCTCTCTAGAACTTGGTTTAGAGTTAAAGTCAACTATGCACTAAATTGGAGTGGGGTTTCTTGATTTTAGCTTTAAATGTAACACCTTTTTTTGTCTTGTTCCCTTTCTGATTCCTCTTTTTCTTGATTTCAAGATCTAAGCAACTCTGAGTCAGCTTTGCGGAAGCGTTTATCTACACGCTTGTTGTTGTTTTTCAGTAATCGCTCTTTCTCAGACGAGTAAAAGGTGGTCAGATTGAAGAAAAAATGGGAAGCTTTGTTAGAATCTCTGGTAAAGAATGCACCTTTTTCGAGCTTTTATGTGTTCATCATATTGTTAGCTCTCATGTTCATAGACCTGACAAACATTTATCTGTTTCTTCAACCTATATTTCTTGCAGCACTGCTATGGGCTGATATATTGGTGGGATACGCGTTATTTGTCATGCAAAATTATCTGACCAACGTTTGGAAATTAAGTTTTACTCACGCTGCTGGAATTTTGAATGTTTGGAATGGAATTTCCATGATATTGCTCGGTTTCTTTCTCTTCCTCGTGGATGCGGTCCTGGGAAATTTCAGGATGCTCGCTTTTTCTAGCGTAGCCTACAGTGTGGTGAGTTTGTTACCGTGTATGAAGCATAATGTTTTCATTTTGATAGGCAAAACTTTCAATTTCAATAAAAAATACATGAAATATTGCACTTTATAGATTTGAGGGGGCGTAACCGCCCCTACCAGCCCACTTCGCCCGTCTCATTACCTCTTTGCACAGGGCATTGGCTTCGTGGCTATGTCAACACCGCCAGTTCTTGCGAGTTCGGTGGGTAGGTGCAAAGAATACGAGCCGCAATGCATTGGTCATGCGCAAAAAGTTCTCTTCTACATAGGCATGGCTTTGATAGCTGTGGGAATGGCTGGTAACAGTATCTCTGTAAGAGCTTTCATTGATGAGCAGACAGATAAACAAGATGGCAATCAGGGTCAATTAGATGATGGGAAGGACCAATCAGATAATAAGAAAATTAATAATATTATTCAATTAGATTGCTCGCAATTACCAGGTCTTCTCGTTGTGGTCGTTGTATCTTTAGCTGGAGCTATTGCTCTCCCATACATAAAACCGTGGACCCTCCGCTTTGGAATTCCAGCAATCTGTACTCTACTTGGAACCCTTCTTTTTTTAAGTGGTCGTTGGATTCGTAAGTATAAGAAGGTTGAGGATGTTGAGACACAGGGAAGCCCAGTAACTAATGTATGCCGAGTATTTGTGGCTTTTGCTTTCAAGATATCCCAATCATTTCCACTAGATAACAAACGGTATTACAGAAAAAATGAGGAGGCATTTACCCGGACTCGTTTTCTCAGGTATTTAATCATGTATTTTTTTGTCTATATATTAGATTTTAGGGGTCAATTACACTGTCTTTCTTGAAACTATGTGTAATTAGATAATTTTTTATTGTTTTGGTTTTAAAATTACAAATACCCCCCTCTATTAAAATCTAAATGATGGCAGCACTGAATTATGTCTAATGATTGAATTAGGGAGTACTTGCAAAACAGAGGCAAAGTTTAAGGTCCCCTAGTGACTACATGTAATTATACAAACTTCTCCTCTTAGTTTCAAATTTACAGATAAACTCTTCGGAGCTATTGGAATATGATCAAAATTAGAAAATTTATCTCACGAAACTTATGAAAAGTTTATATTATTTTTGAACGACAACATCATTTAACTGTACATGATACAAGGGATTGACTGGAGGGGTGGTATGTGTAATTTAAAACCAAGAGGGGTGGTTTGCATAACTGTAATTATCACTGATTCGAATCAAATCAAGAGAGAGGGTTTGTCTAATCATACGTAGTCAGAGGGAAGGGCGGCATTGTTGTTTCTAGATTATTCATGTTTGAATATCTAACAAATGTTTTCCTTTCTCTTTTGTGCTGTTGTTCAGGCGGCTGGAGAAGGCTGCCATTATATTACCAGGTGACATAAGTGAGAAGGGTCAGGTGGAGAAAAAATGGCGAATCTGCTCGGTGGGAGAAGTCGAAGAAGCCAAGATTGCAGTCCGCATGGTCCCAATGTGGCTGACCTTCATAGTTTGTGGGATCGTGTCGTCAATTGGAAACACTTATTTCATGGAACAAGCAAATCACATGAACCGCAAAATTGGAAAATGGAAACTCCCTCTTCAGGCCCTTTTGCTGGTGTTCGGGTGGTTTAAGACCGGATTTGGCGTGTTGGCAGACTGTTTGATAAAGAGAGATAGAACATACGGACCTCCAAAAGGGCTCGGCGTAGCCATGATATTCTCAGTACTGTGTTGTATAACAGCTGCAAAAATCGAGACGAAGAGGCTGAACGTGATTAGAGACCATGGTTTGCTCGACAAGCCTGATGATGATATCCCCATGAGTGTATATTGGCTGCTTTTTCAGTTCTTCTTACTCGCCGGCCTGGATTCCTTCTTTGAAAAGAGCGTTTGCACGTTCTACGCTGATCAGTCGCCTGATTCCATGAAAGGCTATCTCAACTATTTTGCTAAGGGAGTGTTTGGTCTGGGATTCATGTGTAGCGTGCTTTCGGTTTATGTTGTGGGTAAAGTTAGTGAGAAGGTAGGAGGGAAGAGGAACTGGTTTCAGTACACGTTGAACATGAGTCGTTTGGATAGGTATTTTTGGGTATTGGCGGTTCTATGTTCTTTGAATCTCATTGTGTTTGTAGTGGTGGCTTCGATTTATAAATACAAGAATTGGAACCTGGAAAATAGGGAGACGGTCGACGCCGAAAATGCCGGTGTGGAGACGGGGGATCCTGAGGAAGCTCAAAAGTGTTCATGTTTTTGTTAAGAGTGGGTAAATGGCCATAACTTTTGTACAATTCTAGCCTAAATAAAAGTCGGTGAACCAGTGTTCATCGGGTGATCAATATTTTATATTTATTTTGTAATTTGCTAGATTGGGTCAAATGAGGTTTCGTAAGAATTTTCTGGCTGGAAAATGTGCAAATGTGTTGTACTAGTTGTTTTGTTTGGTTGTCTATCGTTGTTCCTATTGGCCACATTCTGCCCATCCTTGTAAAGTATTAAAAATTTCAGTTTTAATTATTACGTCTGGCGACGTCAGCTGGTTCAATAATGAAGCTGGTCAATTAGCATATATAGATATATATACATACAAATATATATGTGTATATATATTTCAAAATTAAGATTATTATATATTTATCATGCTGTAGGAGCCTGATGATTATTATATATGGGACGGGTTGTGAGACTTCTAATCGGATTTGGGACGAATCTCGAGTTTTCATTTTAAAATTCCGGCTTGCCCCATTTGTAATTTGTATATATTTTTTATTTATTATTTTATATAAATTTATATAATATACATCTATCTTTTATATATAAATATATATATATATATATTATATAAATAATTATTTAAAAAAAATATAATATTTTTATATGTAAAAATAATTATATAATATTAATAATAAGTTATGCTTTTAAAATATATATAAATAAATATGTAGTAACGGTGTTTAATTTTTTAACTTCAACTTATTGTATTAAAGTGTGAAGAAGGAGAAATTTATCACAAGATACTGGTGCCAACAACGAAATTGAAGATCACAGGAAGACTGTGAAGCTAGGGGAAGTGAGAATCAAGAACCAACAAGATCCCTTAACAGGCTAATAGGGCTGTCATCATACCTCAGGTACTCTCTCTCTCTCTCTCTCTCACACACACACACACACACAGTGAGAATTACAAATATTGGATGTTGAAAGGTCAGATATGCATTAAACTGAAGAGGGGGTTTGTTTGTTTTAGCTTTAGATGTATTAATCTGCTTGATGACAAAGTAACTTCCCTTTTCTTATTCCTCTGTTTCTTGATTTCAAGAATAACTCTGCTTCAGCTTTTGCGGAAGTGCTTATCCAACTGTTTCTTGTTGTTTTTCTGAAGTGTAAAGGGTGGTTAGATTGAAGCAAAAATGGGAAATTTTGTCAGAATTTCTCGTAAAGAATTGATCCTTTTCGAGCTTTTATGTGTTCATCATATTGTTTGCTCTCTCATGATTACAGACCTAGCAAACATTTGTCTGTTTCTTCAACATATATTTCTTGCAGCACTGCTGTGGGTCGATATATTGGTGGGATACGCCTTATTTGTGATGCAAAATTATTTAACCAATGTTTGGAAATTAAGCTTTACTCATGCTGCTGGAATTTTGAATGTTTGGAACGGAATCTCTATGATATTATACGTTTTCTCTCTCTTCCTCATCGACACGATTCTGGGGAATTTCGGGATGCTCGTGATTTCTAGCATCGCCTACAGCGTGGTGAGTTGTTAGCAAATCTTATTCGTGAATTTCAATAAAAGTAGATAAAATATTGTTCTATACAGACTTTAAGGAGAATAACTGTCACTATCATCCCCTTTGCTCCATTGGGTTATACCTATTTAAGTGCCAACTTTTTGCATGGCATTAGCTTCGTTGCAATGTCAACCCCGCCCGTTCTTGCCAACTCTACAGGCACGCGCAAACAATACGAGTCGATATGTATTGGCAACACGCAAAAGGTTCTCTTTTACATAGGCATGGCTTTGATAGCCGTGGGAATGGCTGGTAACTTTGTCTCTGTAAAACCTTTCCTTAAGGAACAGATGGATAAACCAGATGATAAGAAGGGTCAATCAGATGATAGGAAGGGTCAATCAGTCCATATTCAATTAGGTGGCTGGCAAATACTAGCCTATATTTTTGTGGTCATTGTATCTTTAACTGGTGCTATTGCCCTTCCATACATAAAACCATGGAAGCTCCACTTTGGAATTCCAGCAATCTGTACTCTAGTTGGAACCGTTCCTTTTTTTAGCGGTTCGTGTTTGTACAAGAAGGTTGAGCCACAGGGGAGCCCAATAACTCATGTATGCAGAGTGTTTGTGGCTTTTGCTTTCAAGAGATACCAGCCGTTTCCACTTGATGCCAAGGACCGTTACAAGAAAGACAAGAAGGAGAGATTCACCCGTACTCGTTTCCTCAGGTATTGGCTCACTATCTGTAATTACGACAAACTTCCTCTCTTAGTTTCAAAGGTACAAATAACCTCTTCGGAGCTATTTGAAATATGATCAAAATTAGGAATTTTATCTTGATAAAACCTTTGAAAAGTTTATACTATTTTCAATGTCAACATCATTTAAGCACATATAATAGATAGAAGGGGCTAACTATGACGTTGAAATAAGTTATAGGGGAGGTATGTGTAACTGCACTTAGATGAAGAGGAGGGTACCGTAATTATTACCAACTTGAATAAAATAAAGAGAGGATTTGCCAAATCATACAGTCACATGGAAGGATGATATTATTATTGTAGATTTTCCATGTTTGAGTATCTAACATATATTTTCTTCTATTCTTTGCATTGTTCTCAATCAGGCGGCTGGAGAGGGCCGCCATTATATTGCCAGGTGACTTAAACAAGGAAGATCGAGTGGAAAAAAAATGGAGACTCTGCTCGGTGGGAGAAGTCGAAGAAGCCAAAATTGCAGTGCGCATGGTCCCTATGCGGCTGACCTTCATAGTCTGCGGGATTGTGTCCTCAATTGGAAACACTTACTTCATCGAACAAGCCAAAAACATGAACCGCAACATTGGAAAATGGAAAACTCCCTCTTCAGGCCCTCATGCTGGTGTCCGGGTGGTTTAAGACAGGGTTCGGCGCTTTGGCAGCCTGGACATTAAACAGACATAAGACATATGAACCTACTGTGGGACTCGCCATAGCCATGATATTTTCGGTCCTGTGTTGTATAACTGCTGCAAAAATCGAGACAAAGAGGCCGAACGTGGTTAGAGACTATGGTTTACTCGACAAGCCCGATGACGATATCCCCATGAGTGTTTATTGGCCGCTTTTTCAGTTCTTTTTACTGGCCGGCCTGGATTCGTTCTGTGAAAAGAGTGTCAATGCATTCTACGCTGATCAGGGTCCCGACTCCATGAAAGAGTATCTCAATTATTTCGCCAAGGGAGTGTTTGGTTTGGGGTTTATGTGTAGCGTGCTTTCCGTTTATGTTGTGGGCAAAGTGAGTGAGAGAGTGGGTGGGAAAAAGAACTGGCTTCAGTACGCGTTGAACAAGAGTCGTCTGGATAGGTATTATTGGGTGTTGGTTCTGAGTTCCGTGAATTTACTCGTGTTTGTTATGGTGGCTTGTTGTTATACATACAAGAACCGCGAAGCGCAAGATCCGGAGATGGTCGATGCGCAAATGTCTACTTTGCCGTCGGGGGAGCCCGAGGATGCTCAGCGATGTTCTTGTTTTTGTTAAGAGTTGGGGAAATTTGTGTCCTCGTCCTCCTCCAATATCCATTGTGTGTATGCATTTTTCGAACTTATTTCCAGTTTATATTCATCGATCTTCTGTAGTTGTTCCTCTGCTTAGTGAAATAAGAGCCGATGTGATTTTCTGTGTGTTCGCCAATGCTAAGTCAATGTATATATATTTCTATTATTCTAAGCTGGACGCAACCATTTCACAATTGGCAAGCATATACCAAAATGATAGTATTTATGTTTCAATTCTACTAAAATGAAAGTTTGGGTTTTCTGTTATATACGGATCGGATCCCCTACTCCATAATAGTGCCCCATCTCCTGCCCCACATTCTGGATGTGCGGCACGTGTAAGTATTAAAGATTTACTTACCAAATTAGATGTTTTGTCCAATTAATTATATTTTTTCAGTTATCTCGTTTGGTAAGTAAATCTTCAATACTTACACGTGCCGCACATCCAGAATGTGGGGCAGGAGATGGGACACTATTATGGGATAGGGGATCCGGTCCGTGTTATATAATTGTATTATATTTTCTGTTATATTTATCAATACACGCCACGTGTATTGGTGAGCGGTCGAAATAAGAAAAGAGAATCTTTATATTTTTTTTTCCATATCATCAGTTTTTCTTTTTTCTTATCTCGATCGTTCATTAATACACGTGGCGTGTATTGATGAATGTAATAAAAGATGTAACACAATTATGTAACAGAAGATCCGAACCGCTAAAACGACTGAACCAAATAGAAGATGACGTATGTTAGATTTTTCACTTAATTTATTATATAAAATATCAATTTTTTTATATATTCAATTCTCAAAATTCCAAGATTATTGTCTATGTTGCTGATATAAATTAATAACTGATTGGGCCAATATAAAAAATCATCATTTAAAATAGTTTTTTTTCTCATAAAGAAATTGGGCATTCATTGTTGTATCATCATTCATCACAAAGAGGCATGGCTGAAACAAAATTACATCATACGCCAGGTAAGATGCACGATACTATAAGAAATGTGACAAATATGAAATACATTTGAGTATTTAAGAATTAGAGATCAAACGTCTCCTCCTAAAATTTAAATAAAAAAAAATACTTTCCTAATTCTATGGCTTTATAATACTATAGAATTTTAAGATTTCTATATTTTTAAAATTGAGAAGAAGGGGATAGGCAGATAAATCACAATCTCCGAATTGAAGGGAGCAAAGTACATATTTTCATAGTTGAGGGGGCAAAGTGAAATTAACACAAATTTTTGATAATTATAACGTCAGAGATGAATAATGTGGGCATTGTGGGGGCCGGAGGGATATTTCTCCTCTTGGATTTTTGTGCTCTGTTTTGTGTGCTGGATGCAAATTTAGAGCCTAACTCATGTTTATGCTATTATGCGTATACTGGTATCTGTGCTGTGAACAAATACAATTGAAAAGATACAAAAAAAAAAATTTTAATCTGGGGAGAAGATATGTGGAAATATTTCACTCTACTCGAAATCGTCGTCAACTTATAATATGATATATTCCGTTGCAATGTTACGGTGTGAACTACATATGAAATTTGAAAATATAACAGTATGAAACTAGGGCAGCCGGGCAGGTATGTCCTGGAACTGAGCCAGCCATTCTGTATAAATCAAGAACGAGAAGAAGACTCCTTCACTCTCTCTCTCTCTCTCTCTAATTAATCAAATTACGCAACTACTTAATAAAAAACATAAATTCCTTTTTTCAAATTAGGAGAAAATATTTATTTTCATAAAAATGAAAATATAAAAACGCATCTGTATTAAAAATTACCAAAAATTTATGGTTTGTAATAAAAGATTTCTTATATCATCGAAAAAGGGAAATTAAAAGAAAATAATTCACATTTTATCCACTCATTTATCATACAACAAAAAGGGGGGAAATGAGGGAAATTAAAAACCTTTCTCTGTCTCCTAAAACCACTATATTCTCTGTTGATAGACTTCCAAAAGATCATCCCCAACACAAAAATGGCATCCTACAAACGTGTTCCCGTGCGGACCGACCGCGAGTGCATCTCCAATCTGGCACTGCACCTCAACCACGTTTCTTTCCATTGTTGCCACTTATCAACTGTAACTCCATCTCAAAATTCCTTGACAGTAGGAGTGGGAGGCCCATGATGAAGGTCGTACCAGGGGTTGAGGTGGATGATGGAAGATGAAGACATCATAGAAACAAAAAAAAAAAAAAAAAAAAACAACCGGGAAGAAGGGAAAAGTGTTTGGAAGAGAATTTTCTAATTTTGACTTGAAGAAAGAGCGAGGAAGAAAGATGAATTATTAGTCATATAGGGCCAAAATGGTCTTCTAAAGACCATAAAACAATAGACATTTGCACTGTCAACACGTGAAGTGCACTAGTTGTATCAAGGGTTTCAGTTGCTTAATTTATGTTTCACGGGGTCTTTTTTGCTAATTTATATTTGATGGGTTTTTTTTTTTGCCTTCTTCGATTTTTACAGGGAGTCTGGTGCAATTTATTCTAAAATCTTTGATTTTGCTTTTTCTAGTACTCTAATTGTTTCTTTTTATTTTTCAGTAATCATTCTTTTTTCGAGAGTAAAATTATATTTGAAATACGAATTTTGATGAAAAAAAATAAGAAAAGAATAAAAAAAATAAAAAATAAACGCATAAAATACTTTTATTTAAAAAGATTTTTCATCCTATTTTTTTTATTAAAATCTTAAAATCAAACGGAGAATAAAGATAAGTTAGATGGAAGCAACATCGAAAACTTTTGTCAGGATTTCTTGTAAAAGAATCGACTTTTTCGAGCTTTTTACAAGTTGATATCTTTAGCAATTTTAAGACGGTTCGGCGCTTTGGCAGCCTGGACGTTAAACAGACATAAGACATACGGACCTCCCGTGGGACTCGCCATAGCCATGATATTTTCGCCCCTGTGTTGTATGACTGATGCCAAAATCGAGACAGAGGCTGAACGTGATAAGAGACCACGGTTTACATGAAAAGCCTGATGACGATATCCCCATGAGCGTTTATTGGCTGCTTTTTCAGTTCTTTTTACTGGTCGGCCTGGATTCGTTCTGTGAAAAGAGTGTCAATGCATTGTATGCTGATCAGGATCCCGACTCCATGAAAGAGTATCTCAACTATTTCACCAAGGGAGTGTTTGGTTTGGGGTTTATGTATAGCGTACTTTCGGTTTATGTTGTGGGCAAAGTGAGTGAGAAAGTAGGCGGGAAAAAGAACTGGTTTCAGTACGCATTGAACAAGAGTCGTCTGGATAGGTATTATTTGGTGTTGGTGATTCTGAGTTCCGTGAATCTACTCGTGTTTGTTCTGGTGGCTTCTTGTTATAGATACAAGAACCACGACGCGCAAGATCCAGAGATAGTCGATGCGGAAATGACCACTTTGCCGTCGGGTGAGCATGAGGATGCTCAGCGCTGTTCTTGTTTTTGTTAAGAATTGGTGAAATTTGTGTCCCCATCCTCCTCCAATATTGATTGTGTGGATGCATTTTTCGAACTTTTTTTTCAATTCATTTTGGTTGATTTTCTATATTTGTTCCCCTGTGAGGTGAAATGAGCAGAAGTGATGTACTTGTCATTCTGTGTTTGGCATGGCCATGTCAATATATATGTGGATACAACTATTTCAGAATTCGCAAATATAAATTACTACATTATCCCCATTTTAATCATAAAGAAATTGAATATTTATTGTTTAATCGTATACAAAGAGGCATGACTAGAACAAATTACATTATACTTGATATATACCCATTATAAGATGCACCATCTATACTATTATATATTTGAGAAAGGTGTTTGACTTAAATTCATGCAATTTTGACCAAATTCTAATTTTCTAGAATTTTGATTTTTTTTAAAACAAAAAATATATGTTCAAAATACAAGATTCTCAAAAAGCACACAATCATTTATAAATTGAGCAAATTGAGCAAATTGAATATAGGTGCATAATTGAGCAAATTTAAATTGAGCAAATTTATAAATTGAGCAAATTGAACAAATTTAAATGAGCTCAATTTGCTCAATTTGCATAATTTCTTATTCTTATCGGCAATTTAATACATATAGGTGTATAATTCTTGAGCAAAAAGGGCTCATTTATAAATTGAGCAAATTGAGTAAATTTAATATAGGTGCATAATTGAGCAAATTTAAATTGAGCAAATTTATAAATTGAGCAAATTGAGCAAATTTAAATGAGCTCAATTTGCTCAATTTGCATAATTTCTTATTCTTATCGGCAATTTAATACATATAGGTGCATAAATAGACATATCTTCAAATATAATTAAAAAGAACTTAAATAGGTTCAAGCCATTTTTACATTTCCTATTTTTGTAATTGTGCATGTTGGTGCCTTTTGAGGTAAGTTTCCAAACTATTTTTATGTTTTCTATTTTTTTTTTCTTTTTACATTTTCTATTTTTTTTGATTTTTTATTTTTTGCAGTTGTGTTTGTTGATCCCTTTTGAGGCAAATATGTTGTGGTGATAATGTGACAAATTGTACAAAAAGCTTTTCAAAATATTTCTGATTGCATATCATCGACTTATCTTTCAACGAGCTATATGGAGATATTCCCTTCTCAATTTCAAAGTTGAAGCAGCTTGAGAATTTGTAAGTTAAAAATCAGCGTGATCGTCTTCCTATTTCCCTATTATTTATTTGCTACTACCTATTGATTTATTGCATATTCAAGTTTGTTTACTAATATCGTAGTTATCACCCTCGACAGGATTTTAAAAAATAATCAGTTAATTGGTCCAATTCCCTCGACGCTCTCTCAGATTCCTAACTTGAAAATTCTGTGAGTGTCATTGTTATTATTTTTCATGTATTTTATTTCAGTTTTGATTATGAGCTATTTTGTGATGAAGTACTTTTAAAATTGATTGCTCTAGGGACTTGGCTCAGAACAAGCTGAGTGAAGAAATACCAAGACTATTGAATTGGTACACCGTACACATATATGTATTAAAATAATATGTATTGTTCATAATTCTTCTATTAAAAATTTGCTTTTATTTTGTTGTGATTTTTTATGAATAGTGATGGGTTTACTTTACTTTGAATCTTTTTAGGATTAATGTCGATGATAGTCTTTTAAATTTGAATATTATAATTACTTTGATCATTAGAAATTTAAATCGCTACAATTGATCATCTATGTTATGAATAAGGAACACTTTAGTTATTTTGATGAATCTTTAGGTTAAATTTTGATGAACAACATTTACTTAAGTGATTTTAGTTATTAAATATAACTTAAATTTGTGGCAAAATTTCACTGTTATAAATTTTTCATTAATTAAATGGGTTCTTTTTTGTAGTTCTAAGTACTACAACGATACAAAAGACTAATGAATTTTGTAATGGGGATCAATTAAGTAAATATTATTAACTGGTCTATGAGAACTATACGGTGCATTTTCATGTGTGGACGATTGACGTCGTCTCAAGTAATAGAAATATACGTTGGACACTTTCATATTTCAGAACTTGAAAATCCCCCCACCCCTTCTTTTTCGGACTTAATTTCTACGATATATTTTTTTTCTGTTTGAAAATATTTCTTTTATTTCTACGATATATTTTTTTCTGTTTGAAAA
Organism: Petrea volubilis; assembly: GCA_026212405.1. Classification (NCBI taxonomy): domain Eukaryota; kingdom Viridiplantae; phylum Streptophyta; class Magnoliopsida; order Lamiales; family Verbenaceae; genus Petrea; species Petrea volubilis. The sequence continues at coordinate 1,420,667 of CM047882.1, forward strand.
TATTTCCTCCTCGACAGGATTTTAAAAAATAATCAGTTAATTGGTCCAATTCCCTCGACACTCTCTCAGATTCCTAACTTGAAAATTCTGTGAGTATCATTGTTATTATTTTTCATGTATTTTGTTTCAGTTTTGATTATGAGCTATTTTGTGATGAAGTACTTTTAAAATTGATTGCTCTAGGGACTTGGCTCAGAACAAGCTGAGTGGAGAAATAGTAAGACTATTGAATTGGTACACCGTACACATATATGTATTAAAATAATATGTACTGTTCATAATTCTTCTATTAAAATATATGGCTCAAAACAAGCCGAGTGGAGAAATTCATTGCTCTACACCGTACACATATATGTATTAAATTGCCGACAAGAATAAGAAATTTAGAAACTACGTGTACTGTTCATAATTCTTCTATCAATTAGAGAAAATCACAATGAAAAAGATAGCCATGAAAATGACCTAAGCTTTGTGAAAAATATCATTAGTTCGAGCTCCCCAAAAAATATTATTCAAAAATTTGCTTTTATTTTGTTGTGATTTTTTATGAATAGTGATGGGTTTACTTTACTTTAAATCTTTTTAGGATTAATCTCGATGATAGTCTTTTAAATTTGAATATTATAATTACTTTGATCATTAGAAATTTAAATCGATACAATTGATCATCTATGTTATGAATAAGTAACATTTTAGTTATTTTGATGAATCTTTAGGTTAAATTTTGCTGAAAAATATTTACTTAAGTGATTTTAGTGAATCTTCGCTAAAAATTCCAATAGAAGCACTAAAATGTTACATATTTATAATATAAAGGATCAAATTGTAATGATTTAAACTCCAATGACTAAAGTAATTATAACGTTAAACTTTAGGGACCGTTAGCAACGTTAAGTTATCTTTTTATCATATCAAATGTTTTATTTTTTATTTAATTTCACAAATGCACATCATTTGTTATTGACAAATATATATTTGAACGAGTGGTTAAAAGATATTATTGCTTACGTGGCATGCATGTAACCCTGAATCCAGAACTTTAATTGATTTTGTGTATTTCATTGTAAATAACACACAAAAGTAAAATATCCTCAAATTTTATGCTTATTAATATGTGCATTATTGATTTTAATATTTTCCAATGATCATTTGTTATTATTTTATTATAAGAAAAACTTTATTAATATGTCATGAAATTATATTATTCAAACTTAGTTCTTTTGTTTAAAAACTTAGCATTTAAATCAAAATTAACATTTGCAACCTCAAAAACCATTTAAAATTTAGAAGCTTATAAAACCTCCAAATAAGTTTAACCAAACATCCTCTAAATCACATTATATCCTCTAAATCATAAAATTATATTTTCAAAAAGGAACTATTACTTATAAATTTGCCTATTATACATATCATTTGTTTTAAACATCGGTATGTTCAATATTTTTAATGAATTATTTAACAAATTATTTGATATTTGTTATTAGATAATTATAGTTTTTTTTTTGTTTTTTTTTGTGTTTACAAATTCATCTTAAGAAGATATGGTGTTTCCATCAACTGATTCGTAAGATTTATATTAGTTTTAGTCTTTGTTATGCATCAAAATTTTGGACATTAGATTATTTGATATTGAACTTGCAAATTACTCAATTTTTCTAAATTTTTATTAATATAGTGAAGAAAATTTTTGTTATTTTAGTAAAATAAAGCCTCATTTTTCATTTTCATATCAAGAGTGTTTTATGCAGTTTGATCAAAAGAATTACTACTGTATTCATATAATTTAAAAGATATATTATGCATAGAATTCGTTGCAATATGAATTATCAATACGATATTTAATTTAAATTTTTAATTGATATCACTCATTCCGTGCATAGCACGGGTTACATACTAGTTCCTTAAAAAATGTTGCAAATGTAAAACGCATACAAATATCTAAAAATTGGAGATTATACATCCTCTACTGAAAATTACTTTCCTAATGCTATAGCTTTTTAGCACAAACAAAGCTTCAAGGCTCAATATTTCTTGAAATTGAGAAGATGGTAATAAATCATAGGGAAAATTATACCGATCGCCCTTGAGGTTACGCTAATTTACGAAAAAATTCTACTTTTTCAAAAATTATCAAAAATTCCCTAAAGTTATATCCATATTAAAAACTTATTTCAATTTTTGAAAATATTTCTTTCCTCTTTTGGGTAATTTGTATTGACCACCCCTGAAATTAGACTAATTTATGAGAAAATCCCTGTGGTTTTAAAAATTACCAAAAATCTCCTGAGGTTATACCATATTATAACTAGCATCTACTTAAGTTGACTTATCAACAATATTAATTTTTTTTCCTTCTGTAATATTGTTATCATAAAATTTTCATGTAATAGATTTGGAAAAAAATGTGATTACTTATTCAAATAAATATTTCGAATTTAATATTATGAATTTATACTAAATATATGTAATATTTGCTAAATTTATATTTGAGAAAAATATAATTATATGCATCGTATATATCTATAATGTGAAATGAGAAATATAAACATTGATTGAAATAAAAAATTAAAATCAAATAATGCACTTGAAAACTTTATCTAGCTAGCTTGAGAACTCTAACTTATTTCTCTTAAAATTTACTCCGTATTAACGATAATATAACATACTTGATGTGATGGGTGTCGAATCCACCAAAAATAAATCTTACTCCTCTAACTACAAAATTAACTTGTAGATAGGGTGAGAAGGGTCGATCCCACAAGGAATAACTTATTGACTATTTTTCAAGATAACCAAGAGTGCAAAATAAAATAAAGAGAAGGGGGTTTTTGAGTGGTAATTCAATAAACATAAGGAAGAAAACACAAGTAAATCTATAAGAATGAAGACTCAGTCAAGGGTAATTCTTCGCACAACGTTTTCATGGATTGATCATTGATTCAAAAATAGCTTTTAATTCATGCAATAGATTGGTTATAGCCTTCAGAGAACTCGTCCAACCTAATCTTTCCTTGATAATAGACTAGACATGCGAACGCTATGAATAATCCCTAATTAACGAATAACCCTAGTCGAACGATAGGATTTAACCCGTTAACAGCATTAAAAACTAGAAAGACCCAAATCCTAGCCAACAAACCTACAAACGTGGTTGCTAGAAACTAGATTGCGTATTTTTCATAGTATAACGAATTATACTACTTTCCACTTGTGTTGATTCAATCAAACAATTACGGATTTGATCTTACCAACTGGAACTTTGAAGTTAAATTAATTGAACAATGGGCCCTAATTGCACAACTAACAAAACATCAATAAGAGATGGAGTTTTCCCAAAAAGCACAAAAAAATACACAAATACTGCATAAAATTAAAAGACAAGCAAACCGATTAGATCTCACAATCCTTGAAGAAAACGTTGGCTTGAATTACTCCTTGACTGAATGAAGTAGTTTAGCCATGCATGACCATAATAACAACTAGAATAAAAATATAAAAGCTGAAAATTCTCAAGAGAAAAACTAAGAACTAGAACAAAGAGTAAAATCTAAGATGTCCAAACAATAAAATAACAACGGGTATATATAGGGTTCAAACCCTAAATCCAAATCCTAATAGAGCTAGGATAATTATTTGGCAAACCCTAATAGTTGTAGGCAAGTAGAGAATTTGCTTCCAAGTCGAACTCTTGCCATATCAACCTCTTCATTTTCCAATCCCGCGTAGGATTTTCAGCTCCTAAGGCGTGATCACGCCTTGCGCGATAAACATGATTATTTCCAAATTTAACCTTCCAGATTCCTTGTACGACATTCCTCTGCACTTTTTACCATCTTTTGGCTCGTTTTTAGCTCCTTTTCATCAAGTTTTACCTATAGCAAGTAAGAATTAACTTTTGTGAAATTTTAACCAATTTAAGATCCAAAGTTAATCAAAATAAGCATAATTGAAGCCTAAAATTAGGTAAAAATAACATATTATCATGATGCGTTGGTAGATACTTTTAATGTATTAAATTCAAAATAGTTATTTGAATAAATAATCACATTTGTTTTTCAAATCTATTACATGAAAATTTTATGATAACAATATTACAGAGGAAAAAAAAAGAATTAATATTATTCATAAGTTAAACTAAATAGGTACTAGTTGTAATAGTGGTATAACCTTAGGGGATTTTTGATAATTTTTGAAACTACAGGAGATTTCTCGTAAATTAACCAAATTTCAAGGGTAGTCAGAATAAATCACCCAAAAAAGGGAAATGGTATTTTTAAAAATAAAAATAAGTTTGTAATATGAATATCACCTTAGGGGATTTTTGATAAATTTAAAAAAAAAAAGAAATATTTTATAAATTAGCCTAACTTTATGGGTGGTCATTGTAATTTATCCTAAATCATATTTCTCCTAAATGAGAGCATATTTTCATAGTTGAAGGGGTTAAAGTGAAATTCACCAAAATATTTTGTTATTTGTTATTGGGCTCCACTAACCCCAATCATTCAGAAAATTTTTGTCCCCATCAAATTCCACCGAATTAATCATGTGATGAGTATTTCAACTCATCCCATTCTCCTCGTCATTGTGAACTATCAGAAACTTGGAGTTTTATAACGTCAGAATGGAGACGTCACTCAGTGATCCATAGTGCATGTGGGAGCTATTTCTCATTTTCGATTTTTCTACTATGTTTTGTGTGTTCGACACAAATTTAAAGTGAACTCTTTTTATTCTATTATATGTGTGCTGTACACAATTAATGCAATTGGAAAAATATAGAAATGACTTTCAAATGATCTGGAGAAAATATTTTACTCAATAAAGTAATCATTGGATCTTTAAACTGCAGGATGCAAGTATTATTGCTAAACAAATTGACTTGCAAGAACCTAATTATACTAAGATTAATGGTGTGTATTAACAAGAAATTAATGGTGATATATATCAGAGAGCTTGAGCTGGTTCAGTAATGGAAGGGGGGATGTTTCTTCTTCTCAATTTTCTCCTTTGTTTTTTGGCAAAGTCAATGTCAACTTATAATATAATATATGCCGATAAAAGTATAAAATATAATATGAAATTTGAAAATATAAGAGGGTATATTTAACTTTAATGCATTTAAACAAAGGACATCCGCTAATTAAATGACTAAGAACACTGGTGAAACTCAAATTAGAAGGATTTGAATTCACTGTGAAGGAGGCAATGATATAGTTAAATCTTGTCATCCACACGAGCTCTATAAAGTATTGCAACCTCAACAAAGATTATGGAAATAGAAAGATCAGTCAGACTGTAACCTCGCAATATGCTGGTCATATATAGTAGCTCGCTCAAGATCACCAATTTCAGTATTACAATCAGCTATAGCACCATAGGCTTGTGTATTTCCGGACTCCTCTCCCTCGTTTTGCGAAATTTATTTAATAGGCATTACTCAGGGCGGTGTCTGATTATTAAAGCTCAGGGATTTCATAAGTTTTATTCTATACTTTTCAATGTCGTTGAGAAGATCAATCAAATGGGAAAAAAAAAAGAAGAGATATAATTAAAATCTGTTGGTTGATCCCAATGTATTAACAAGAAGAGAGTGGAGATTTCTTTCCTTCTTCTCTTCCATTTTCTCCTCTGTTTTAGCAAACCCAACGTCAACTTATTATATGTTATACAGATAACAAAAGCCAACGTCAACTTATTAAATGGTATAGTGGTAGTTATGGTTTTGGAAAACGAAATTGAAAAATGTAAGACCGAGTATGAAGCTAGGGCAGGTATGTTTTGAAACTGATCCGGCTTGTCTATAAATCGAGAACTAGAACAGAAGAAGATTAATTCACCGCCTAAGAGTTGTGCAATCACTCTCTCAGGCTCTCCCTCTCTCTCTCTCTCTCTCTCTCTCTCACACACACACACACACACACAGAGTAACGGGTGGTTAGATTGATTTAATGTGGAAGATCTTTCTAATTTCTGGTAAAGAGTTGACTTTTTCGAGCTTCTAATATGTTCATAGTATTTAACTGTTATGATTCTAATATGTATTTTCTACAGAGACCTTAACATTAATTCTCTTTCTCGTCAACCTTGTCGTGTATGGCTCAAGGGTCCAATTTTTGGACAGAGCCATCTGCAGCATTTTTCTGCACAAATGCATAAAACATTTTGTTCAGCTAGAACACTCTACGCTGCAGGTTCACACAAAACTTGCGAACATGCACATAGATGGTTTCTGGCAATTGCAGATTATAAACCCCATTATATCACTACTTTGTGGGTAGTTACTTTGTGATTCTCTAAGTAGCTTTTGAATTTTATAAAAACTCCTTTTCTCTTCTTAGTTTATGGTGTAGCAGTTTTGTCATATAGTACCACAAGAGAGAGCTAATTTAAGGCTAGACTGAGAGAGCTATGTATTTTGTATCTCTCTTTCATTATAATGGATTTTTCCTCCTCACCGATGGATTTAACCCAATTTGGGTTAACCATGTTAAAATTCCATGTGTCAATACCTCATTTTTATTTATTTTCTTGTCTTCATTTGTATGACTTCTCGATTTTCTACCCCAAATTCCTAACAAAACACATTTGTTGCAGCACTGGAGCTGGCTGACATATTGGTGGAATACGCCTTATTCGTGATGCAAAATTACTTGACAGATGTATGGAAATTAAGTTTCACTCATGCTGCTGCAATTTTGAATATTTGGACTGGAAGTTCTATGGTATTACCCGTATTTTTTCTCTTCCTTGCTGATGCGTTTCTGGGGCATTTCACGATGCTTGTGATTTCTAGGATAGCTTACGCCATGGTAAGTTGATAATAAGTATTTCGAATAATCAAATTTGAAAAAGAAAAAAAAAAAAAGGGAAATCCCCATCTTTTCGAAACTAGTAAAATGCACAGGTTTTGCACGTTAAATATTTATGTTATTTTGAAAATATTAATTTTCATGAACAATAAGAAGTATACACATTGAATAAAAATTGACAATGAAAAAGTAAATATTATAAATCAAGATTTTCATTATACGTAAATATAGTTATATATTATGTCATTTAGTTTGCTAAAGTTGTTTGTGTGTGTGTGTTTTCTCTTCTCAGATTTTTTTTTATGCCTCAATAAAGTTTTTTAAGGAAAAAAAATATTTTCTAGCCGGTGGAAGGAAGAGAACTTAATCTGTAATTTAATTTTATGATCGACGTAGAAACATTTCTTTCTTTTAATTACTTTTTAAGTATGAAATTATTAGTTTTGCTTAATTTTGTGCAGTGTGTAATGAGGAGTAATTTTGAAGGATATCATAAATTATTATGTGTTTATTGAAATTATTATGTCATGAATCATCTTTTGTAATTTAATAACGCAAAGATTTGAGTATCCATCAAATCAAAAATAACTTTAAATTTGAACATCATAAAATATAATTTTATAGAGCGTATATTTATTTTCTAAAGCATGCAATTAATAGTATCTTGCTTTATATCAGCAAATACGATCTCATTCTAGTGCGTAATAGTCGTATACTTCGTTAAAATTTTATTGTTACAGTATACGCCGCAAATTTTCATATTATTTTTATGAACACAATTGTACATAAGTTGAACAAATTATTGTATCCTAAAGAGGATGTCAATGCTTTGAACTTCACCCGTCACTTACCAAGTCAAACTCAAATTTAAAATTTGATAGAAGCATAAATTTAAACAGGACATGATAATATAAATAAGAAAAATACATAGGAAACATCTATGAAGTAACTCGAACTTAAATTAGATTCGAGTCAAATAAGACTTACTCGAATAGATTATTCTTAAACTATTGAAACGAATTACTATTTCAAACCGAGTAATTAACTGAGTTTTGTACAATTTTTCTCATCATTTAACATTCAAAAGGTTTCTTGATGTTTCAAAAAGACAAATAAATTTCATTTCAACAATATATAATCCTATAATCCTACATTAAGAGTTAACGAGCTAAGTTCAAAACTCTAATTTATTTCTTTGGGATAATTGTTTTTTTGTCCTCTACATTTAAGGTGTTTTCGATTTTGCCCTCTCTATTTATAAAATTTTTGATTTTTGTCCTATTTTGGACATAACTTGTTGTCGGTAATAACGTGGAGATTTTCCGACAATTTTGTGCTGAAGTGGACATCCAATTGGCATTTTTGTGCTAAAATGATTATCCAGTTGGCATTTTTGTGGTTAAGTGGACATCCAATTAGTATTTTTATGGTGTGGTGGACTTATATATACTTAAAAAAATCTATAGAAGAAATTAATAATTAAATATATTTTTTTATCAACTTAAGTATTTTCTATCAAATATATTTCACTTTTACATAACAGTGTTTAAAATTAACTTTATTTTATCGGTAGAGAACTGCCCGGTAAATAGTATATTGTTCTAATATAGTTTTTAATTTTCAAATTTTCATTGCGTCTGAATAATTGGTGACTTAATTAATCCTGTTGAAACTAGATAGCTAAACATTTTATAGTATTTCAAATCTTTGTGTTTCCATTAACTTGTATATATATTAAAGTTGGCATATGATGATATGCAACATTGTCCACTGAATAGCACATCCATTCATATGCTTCTCATAGTAAAAGATTATTTTTGCAGGGCATTGGGATTGTCGCCATGTCAACCCCGCCAGTCCTTGCCGATTTTACAGGTACTTGCAAACGCTACGAGCCACAATGTATTGGTCCTACACAAAAAGTACTCTTCTACATAGGCCTGGCTTTGTTAGCTGTGGGAAAGGCTGGCCAGTTTGTTTCTGTACGACCTAAGTTCGACGAACAGGAAGATAGTCCCTCGAACAACAGAATATCCAACTTCATGACTGTGTTCCTTATACCAGTAATGGGAGGTGTTCTTCTTGGAAAGATAAGACGATGGTCCATCCTTTTTGGGATTCCAGCAATTTGTACAGCCGTTGCAACGCTTCTTTTGCTGAGCGGTTGGCGTATGTATGAGAAGGCTGAGCCGAAGGGTAGCCCATTAACTAATGTGTGCAGAGTGTTTGTGGCCTCTGCCTCCAAGAAATCAGTACCATTTCCACGTGATGACGAAGGGTTCTACAAGAAAGATAATCAGGAACTTCAGTCATTCTCCAAGACTCGTTGCCTGGGGTTCGTAAGGGTTGATGGCACTGTTTGTTCTTATAACTAGCTATGCGTAATTACACAAATTTATTTTATGAAAAGTTTTACCAAAACTGATAGAATTCGTTAATATATGCAAGAACAGCATGAAAAGTTTGGAAAAATTTAAATGATGGCATTGTTAAACTATGCACAATGACTGGCAGAGATGGAAGTGATCCTATAATAAGATGCATATAATTACAGAGAATTTTTGGGGAGGGGGGAACGCTAGGCAAGCAGCTTATACTATATTTTTCTTGGATTCTTTTTTACTGTGATTCAGGTGGTTGGAGAAGGCTGCCATTATATTGCCAGATGTAAGCATGGAAGATCAGGTGAAAAATAGATGGAGGCTCTGCTCGGTTGCACAAGTCGAAGAAGCGAAAATTGTTGTCAGCATGATCCCAATGTGGCTGACCTTCATAGTTTGTGGGATCGTTTCCTCTATCGGAAACACTTACTTTATAGAACAAGCAAATAACATGGATCGAAAAATCGGAAAATGGGAAGCTCCTATCTCATTACTTCTGTTGATATACGTGTACTTGAAAAAATTAAATGAAATAGCAGCACACTACATGTTAAGGGACGAAGGGAAAAAAATAGTGGCACTCAAAATATTAAAGATGATTTTCGGTAACATCCCGGTGTTTATGCCCGCAATCATGTTATACTCAATTGTCTGTTGTATAACTGCTGCCAAAATCGAGACGAGAAGGCTGAAAGTGATAAGAGACCACGGTTTACTCGACAAGCCTGATGAGGAGATCCCCATGAGTATGTTTTGGCTGGTTTTTCAGTTCCACCTACTTGCCTTACAGGATGGCTACTTTGAGAATCTGGTTACTAAATTCTTTGAAGATGAGGGTCCTGAATCCATGAAAAATTACCTCGAGCATTTTGCCAGGGGAGTTTCTGGTCTTGGATTCATGTGTGGCGTCGTTACAGTTTATGTTGTGGGTAAAGCGAGCGAGAGAGGAGGCAAAAAGAGTTGGTTTCAGTACACGTTGAACAGTAGCCGTTTGGATAGGTATTATTGGGTGTTGGCGGCTCTAGTCGCTGTCAATCTGATCGCGCACATCGTGGTGACTTGTAGTTACAGATACAAGAAACCCGAAGCGAAAGACAAGGAAGCTGTTTTCACAGAAGAAACATCTGCTTTGCCCTCAAAAGGAAATGGTGAAAATCAGTGATGTTCTTCCCATGCTTTCTCTTTTTCCCGTTTTTCGATAAGTTATGTTCTTGCTGCTGTTAAGACTCCGGAAAGTTATCCACTGTTAAGTGCAGTTGCATAATTCTTATATTTGGGTTTTAAAATTACACGTACATGCCCTGTAACTTATCTCGACCTTACAATTACCCCCTTCTGCCAATGGTGCTCTAGTTGAAATTTCAATTACTTATGAAAAAATTCAGTTCTTCTTTTTTTCTTAATCAGATTTCAATAATCACAAGGCCGTATATTATTTGAATTAGTTTATTGCCATTTCTTTTTTCAAAGAAAAAAAAAAGAAAAAACCAAGTCTATATAATACACGTAATTATTATATTAAACTTACATCAAACTCATAAATTACAAACAAATTATACTATTTCAAAAGGTCGGCAGCCTTGGTCAATGCTTAATCCATCGTTAAATGTCGACCAATTGATAAACAATACAAGTTTAACGTCTGTAAGTTGCATTAGGACAAACTTTGTACATTTCCCGCCAAATTTAGCGATTTTAGGCCAATTTGTCTTAAATGTGCAAATGTTATTTTTGGACATACCGTCATAATTTTGCTATACTCCAAACATTATGGTAATAAATTCGAAACAGGCAGACATATAGGACGACTGAAATGTATTTTTTTCTCGTTGTCTTTTTATTTTTATTTTTATTTTTTAACATAAAATGTTTGATTCAGCTTTGTCTAATTGTTGCTTGTTATTTTTCAGTAATCCTTCTTTCTCCGAGAGTAAATGTTGGTTGGATGGTAGCAACTTCGATAACTTTTGTCAGAATTTCTGGTAAAAAATCCACTTTTTCAAGTTTTCTGTAACTACTGTTAGCTAGTTTAATTGGAGTTGAAAGCATGTATTTTTTACGCAGACCTAAACATTTATCTCTTTTTGCTCAACCTACAGCGGTGAGTGGAGTAAATCGATATTAAACAGGTCAGATATATTGTTTTGATACTCGTATCCGTTTATCCATATGAAGTCAGATATCTAAAATCAACATCCATATTTGTATTCACCGAATACTGATCGGATTTGAATACCGGAAATAACACATTCTTTTTGCAGGGCATTGGGGTTGTTACCATGTCAACACACCAGTCCTTGCCACTTTTGCAGGAACTTGCAAACACTACGAGCCACAATGCATTGGCCTTACACAAAAAGTTCTCTTCTACGTAGGCCTGGTGTCACGCCCCGAATCTGGGACGCGGCACGGCGATGCCCCTAAGCCCGAAGGACTCAGAGATACCAAGCCACGGAAATCAGAACATACTTAAAACCATTAAATATTCATTCAAAAACCTTAGTCTCGCAGCGGATAAAATAATAATCCTAACTATTACATCTTTAGTTCTAAAAACATAAATCGAAACCCAATATATAATAGTCTTAATGGATAGTCATAAATGAAAACCTCAAAACAAATAACTATAACTAAAGTCTCTACACGAGGACTCCATCAATCCACTCACCAACCCCAAAATTGTTCCTCGTCACCTTTCTCGGTACTATCCTCTGCAAAATGATTATTAGTGGTGTGAGCGCACTCGCCCAGTGAGGGGTCTCTTAAGTTACATATATATATATCATTAAAATCACACTTTGCACACATAGACAATATTCAAAAATTAATATTTTTCACTTTTCAAGTAACGGAACAGATAACAAAACAGAATCAGACAAATTCATTTATATATATCTATGCTCGTGAACATTCGAAATCTCTATTGACCAACTTGATCAAGTCCTAACTATAACCCCGTTAGGTGGGTTCGGACACTACTATTATTACCCGTAGGAGGGCCTTAACTACGACCCCGTTAAGTGGGTTCGGACACTACTATTATTACCCGTAGGAGGGCCTTAACTATAACCCCGTTAAGTGGGTTCAGAAATTGCTACTGTATCCCGTAGCTCGGTCGGAAATTTTGGAACGTGTTCCTACCAATAGTATCCCAAGTGTTCGGAGCATGTTCATAAATACACATAGAGCACAACATGAAACAACTTTTAGCTTTGCATCAAGAAAACTCATAAAATAGCATGCTCAAATTCATTTTTATATATGAAAATAACTTTTTCGACGAAAACATAACTTTATGGAAAACTTATTTTTATTAAATAAATAGAGAGAGGAAACCACTTACCCGAGTCTATTCAAATCTCTACAATCGTCGAGGCTTAACAAGCCAAATCCTAATCACGATTATTCGGACCTAATAACGTAATGGGGTTTGTCAGTCAGAATATATGATCTATTGTCTCAAAATTAATTTATGAAATTGTAATCATGTACACTCATTAAATGGTATAGATACGGATGAGTATATATATAGAGAGAGGTAGATGTGTAAGTATGTAGGCAACCAAACGGTGTTAGCATCTAACTTGTGTATACAAGGTCAAGTCACATACTATTTTATATCTATATATATATATATATTTATGTGTGTGTGTTTGGAATTATAATCACGTTTTGGTAACTGAAATTAAATTAATCCCTAACTAAATAGATTAGCATTATGCCTAATCTCACTCACACAAACCGGAACAAGTGTAATTTGCATCACCGTAATGATTACAAGAACATTGAAGCAAACATATTAAGACACTATGGTGCATGTCTTTGCTAATCGGCCAAATCATTAATTAACACAAAAATTCATGTGCCACACGAACTTATATGGACATGCGAGAATCCGATCACTTGCTAATAAAAAAATATATGTATGCATATGCCGTAAGAATATAGTTTTATGCCTACAATCACCTCATACCATTAAATAATAAGACACTGAGGGATTACTTAGAGTAATGATGTTATAATTAACCTCAAGTAATGATTACTAAGAGTAATTAGAATATGATATAGAAAAGCTTACAATTTGTGAAGGATTTTGCTTTGAAAGATCGCTGCAACAATTTTCAATCTCAAATCGTTGCTTTGGAATACGGAGTCCGCCGCTGCTCTCCCTCTCTCTCTCTTGTCTAGTCTTTGTGTGTGTATATATATATAATTCAAATACCAAACCCTAAAAGGAATAGTCCAATAGTTCCAAATTTAATAGAGTTAGCCTAATAAACCAAAGCCCAAACATGATAGTAATATAAATCCAACACTCCTAGGCCTAATAAGATAGCCCAATATCCCTAATTGCAATAGAATTTAGCTAATATTAATAATATTAAAGATAGCAATAATAATGAAATACTAAAATTATCATCCCAATAATAATAATAATAATAATAATAATAATAATAATAATACGGTAATATGGCTCGGGTTTTACACCTGGCTTTGTTAGCTGTGGTCAGTTTGTGTCCGCACAACCTTTGCTAGCTGAACAGGGAGGTAATCGGAGGTCTCTTTCTTGGAAAGATAAAACGATGGTTCGTCTTCTTTGGGATTCCGGCAGCTTGTACAGCAGTAGTGACCCTTCTTTTCTTGAGCGGCTGGCGTACGTATACGATGGCTGAACCAAAGGGGAGCCCGTTTACTAATGTGCGTAGAGGCCTGGAGATGGCTGCCATTATATTGCCAGATGTAAGCCTGGAAGATCAAGCAAAGAAAAGATGGGAGACTCTGCTTGGTGGCAGAAGTTGAAGCCAAAATCACTGTTCGCATGATCCCCATGTAGCTGACCTTCATAGCTTGTGGGATTGTGTCCTCAACTGGGAACACTTATTTCATAGAACAAGCGAATAACATGGATCGAAAAATCGGAACAGGAAGCTCCAGTTTCAGTACTTCTGCTGCTATACACGTGGATCACAAAAGCCCATGACAAGGAGGTCTAGCTGTTTGTAAAGCTCTTACCACGTGGACGTCCCAGGCTTATGCCCAGTGTCATGAAATTTTCAGTTCTAATTCGTATAACTGCTGCATTAGTAGAGAACTATTTTTCAATTCATTTGGTTGATTTTCTATGTTTGTTCCTCTGTGTGGTGAAATGAGCAGAAGTGATGTACTTGTCATTCTGCGTTTGGCATGGCATGTCAATATATAATGTGGATACAACTATTTAATAATTGGCAAATATAAACTACTACACTATCCCCATTTTAATCATAAAGAAATTGAATATTTATTGTTTAATGGTATACAAAGAGGCATGACTAGAATAAAATTGCATTATGCTTGATATATACCCCTTATAAGATGCACCATACCTTAAAAAATGTTGCAAATGTAAAACACATACAAATATCTAAAAATTGGAGATTATACATCCCCTCCTGAAAATTACTTTCCTAATGCTATAGCTTTTTAGTACAAACAAAGCTTCAACGTTCAATATTTCTTGAAATTGAGACTATGGTACTAAATCATATTCTCCTAATTAAGCGCATATTTTCATAGTTGAAGGGGTTGTTGGGGCTGCGCAAGTGCACGCAGTCGTACAAATAATACAAAGTGAGTAGAGTGTTGAATTCCACAAGGATTGTGATTTGACCCGTGAAAGTGACTCGTTTTGCTTAGCTAAATTGATCAAATTGAGGAGTGGTTTGTTTCGTTCTAAATAAAACATAATTTCAAATTAAAAACAGTTTATGAATAACAATAATAACAAATAACCAATGCGAGTAATGCGAGTACAAGGTGGTTTCATTCACTTAATTCCCTAATCCAATCCAATCCCTAAGTTGAATGGTTTGGTGGTTGTGTGAAGCCAGGAACAAATTTATCCACAATCTCTCTCGAGTATCGTGGAATTAACTCATGCAACCCCTTCTAAGCCTAAGACTAACTAATTCTCATTCAATTAATCCAAGCTTTAGAAAATATTTGTATAAATTTTAATTATTGTCTTAAGGCTTAATCAATATTAAATTCATTCTCGTGCAATTTTAATACCAATTGATCTCGTCTAATTAGAACTATAATCGTGAATCATCTCTCGACCTCATCAACGATTCTCAAATTCATCAATTAGGAGTGATCAAACTCTAACCAAGTATCAAAATATTAAACGAGATTCACACAAAAACATACGAAAACAAATTCAAAGTCATCGGATTTTCATAGAATAGAGAAAAATGAGAACTACACCATTCTTACACTTAGCAATCAAATTAGTTTATAGTGAATTCAAATACAAAAATAAAATACAAAAAAGAATCCATAAAGAGAAGAAATAAACTTAATTTGGATGGAGAATTCAAATGTGAAACTTCCCTCCAAACTTCGTTCTTGGCTCTGCCTCCAAATCTTCTCCGTCTCTGTCTTCAAAAATCCCCAACGTAGATCCTAAGAAAAATGAAAATTCGAAAGAGCTCTCTTCTAATCTCTAAATTCTAGCTACCAAAACGTGAGTAATAGTTGTAGGACTATACCTGAACTTAAAAGGGGCACAAAAACGCCTAAGACCGTCTTCCCAATCAGAGTCCTAATCAAACAAGAAAATTTTTTAATTGCTGTCGCAAACTTTGGGTATGCACCCAAAATGTTTTGGGTACGCACCCAAAATATTTTACATACCCAAACTTACAGATTCGTTTATCTCCCCGATGACTGAAACTGGGTAGATACTTGAAATATTTTGCATATGCACTTATTCATACAAACTCGTTTCTTCTCAGCATGGCTTGAATTGGGTTGATACTCCAAATATCTTGTGTAAATACCCCAACTCTTGACTTCAATTTTTTGTGTCCTTGATGGTATTTTTCCTTCTAACCTGCAGAACAACGATTTAATTTAAATTTAGGCATAATAAGACTCAAGTAGAGAAAAATATATACTAAGTTCAACAAAATAAATATAAAAATCAAGTAGAATTACAGACATATCGGGGGTCAAAGTGGAATTCACCAAAAAAAATTTGTTATTTGTTATTGGGCTCCACTACCCCCAATCATTCGGAAAATTTTTGTTAGCATCAAATTCGATCGAGGTTAATCAGGTAATGAGTGTTACAGCCCCGTCCCATTCTCCTCGTCATAGTGAACTATCAGAAACTTGGAGTTTTATAACGTCAGAATGGAGACGTCACTCAGTGATCAATAGTGCATGTGGGAGCTATTTCTCATTTTCGATTTTTCTACTATGTTTTGTGTGTTCGATGCAAATTTAAAGTCAGCTCTTTTTATTCTATTATGTGTGTGCTGTAGAAAATTAAAGCAATTGGAAAAATATAGAAATGACTTTCAAATATTTTACTCATAAGTGATGATTGGATCTTTAAACTGCAGGATGTAAGTATTATTTTTAAACAACTTGACTTACATGAACCTAATTATACTAAGGGAACCCGGAACTATAGGATTAATGGCGTCTAAGTCTAATTAAACACAAGGGATTTTCGTAAGTTTTTCTTGAATCCTGTTCGGTGTGTGTTAACAAGAGATTAATGGTGATATATATCAGAGAGCTTGAGCTGGTTCAGTAATGGAAGGGCGATGTTTCTTCTTCTGAATTTTCTCCTCTGTTTTTTGGCAAAGTCAATGTCAACTTATAATATGATATATGCCGATACAAGTATAAACTATAATATGAAATTTGAAAATATAAGAGGGTATATTTAACTTTAATGCATTTAAACAAAGGATACCTGTTAATTATTAAATGATTAAAAACGCTGGTGAAACTCAAATTAGAAGGATTTGAATTCACGGCGAAGGAGGTCGGGGTGGCAAATGGACGGATTGGGTTGGGTTCATATGGATTGGGTTTGAAATGGGTTGAGTACAAAATGGGTTCAAGTATATGAGTTCAATATGAGTTGGATTTGGGTTGGGTTGGGTTGAACCCGATGGGTCCAAATTTCAAAGCCAAAAAATGTATATTTATTATAGTTGGAAGATTGTATTTATCATTATTTATTTTTTTATTATTAGTATAATTATTATTGTTATTGCTACTACTTTGAAAAATGTAAAAATTTTAGCTACTAATTTAAATCGATTCCTACCATCAATCCAAATCTTTATTTCATTATTTGGTAAGTTAAAGAACCAAACAGGCACGTAAGTCCGATCCAGCCCAAAAACCCTAGACCAAAACCCACTATTTCATGATAATTTCATGTTGATTATAGTAGGGCTGTCAATGGATCGGATCTGGAGCAAATCAGTGCAATCCGGATCCGAATCCGATTACAAGGACCGACTACCGAATTCGACCCGAAATCCTATAGGATCTTTAGTCTTTATTCCGAATTCGAATCCGAAATAAATCCGAGATCCGATAAAAAAATCCGATCCGATTCGATATGACAAAATTTTTTTATGCTTGGACCAAAAAATAAATAATAAAAAATTCTTTAATATATAAATATATAAATGTGTAAAAATATATTATATATATAAGAGATCTTTAATAATTATGCACCATATTTAATTTTTCATTTAATGACAATATATATTTAGAATTATATATAAATACGTTTATATATAATATATTTAGTAAAGATCTCTAATAACTATAGAGATTATTAGTTGTTCATTTAATGATAGTATATAATAGATATCTCTAATAACATATCCTATATGTGTATATATATGGTGTATGTAATAGAGATCTTTAATATATAGACTAATTAATTAGTATTCTATAATAAAAAAAACGCCTCTTTATGTTAAAAATAAAATTAAATAATGTAGAAAAATATTTTAGAATATGTATGAAAACTATATAATGTTTTGTTAAAAAAAAAGTACCTTAAAAATTAATAAATAATATATTATTAATTACAACGACATATACATTACATTGAAGTATCTTTATTACTATTGTATTATATATAATGTATAAATTTAATAAAATATAATATAAAAATGCGGATTCGGATCTTTAAAGGATCGGACTCATTGAATCCAAATCCAACCCATTTATTTCGGATTACGGATATTTACTATCGGATCTGACCCATCGAATATTTTAATCGGTCGAATATACTAAAATTCGGATCGAATTCGGATTAAAATCCGCTCCATTGACAGCCCTAGATTATAGTACTGTATTAAAAATTGTCATCACACTTTTTAGACAATATTATATATGTGTGTGTGTGTGTGTGTACAGACATAAAAGTATCCAGTTGTTTGATTTCTTAAATTAATCATTGAAATTACTTAACGATTAAACTATCCAAAAATTGGTTAACTGGCATGATAATTATGCATCTCAATTTTCAGGTCAGCAGGTGGATGCTACGTGGAAAACACACATTCCTTGACTTTACTGCATCTAAATGCCAATAGAAAATGCGTTAGTGTTATAATATAATTAAGTGATGATAATGAAAGTAATTACAAATTACAAATCAATACATTTTAAGTTCATTTGAACCCATTTTAAACTCAAGATAAATCTAAAATCATCTCTTAATTTAATTGGAACTAAACCCAATTCAACCTAACCCATTATAAATTTTTTAACCCAACCCAACCCAACCCATGTTAACCATGTTATAATTCCCTGTGTCGATACCTCATTTTTATTTATTTTCTTGTCTTTGTTTGTATGACTTCTCGATTTTGTACCCCAAATTCCTAACAAAACATATTCGTTGCAGCACTGGAGCTGTCTGACATATTGGTGGCATACGCCTTATTCGTGTTGCAAAATTATTTGACAGATGTATGGAAATTAAGTTTCACTCATGCTGCTGCAATTTTGAATATTTGGACTGGAGGTTCTATGGTATTACCCGTATTTTTTCTCTTCCTTGCTGATGCGCTTCTGGGGCATTTCACGATGCTTGTGATTTCTAGCATAGGTTACCCCATGGTATGTTGATAATAAATTTTTTGATGAATCAAATTTGTCAAAAAAAAAAAAAAGGGAAATTTCGAAACTAGTAAAATGCACAGGTTTTAATTTGCGCGTTAACAACAAATATTTATCTTATTTTGAAAATATTAATTTTCATGAACAACAAGAAGTACACATTGAATAAAATATAATAAAATGCACAGGTGTTTTCTCTTTTCTACGTATCCTTTCCCAGAATTTTTTCTTTTTTTGTCTCAATAAAGTTTTTTAAGGGAAAAAAATATTTTCTAGCCGGTGGAAGAAGAGAACTTAATTTATAATTTGATTTTATTATGATCTACGTAGAAACATTTCTTTCTTTTAATTACCTTTTAAGTATGATATTATTAGTTTTGCTTTTCTCGTTCTTTTTGTAATTTTGTTCAGTATGTAATTAGGAGTAATTTTGAAGGATGTCTTAAATTATTATGTCGTAAATCATCTTTTGTATTTTAATAAAGCAAAGATTTGAGTATCCATCAAATCAAAAATAACTTTAAATTTGAACATCATAAAATATAATTTTATAGAGCGTATATTTATTTTCTAAAACATGCAATTAATAGTAGCTTGCTTTATATCAGCAAATACGATCTCATTCTAGTGCGTAATAGTCGTATACTTCGTTAAAAAAAATTTGTTACTGTATACGCTACACATTTTCATATTATTTTTATGAACACAATTGTACATAAGTTGAACAAATTATTGTATCCTAAAGAGGATGTCACTTACCAAGTCAAACTCAAATTTAAAATTTGATAGAAGCGGGACTTAAGGATTTAATAGATGCATAAATTTAAACAGGACATGATAATATAAATAAGAAAAATACATAGGAAACATCTATGAAGTAACTCGAACTTAAATTAGATTCGAGTCAAATAAAACTTACTCGAATAGATTATTCTTAAACTATTGAAATGAATTAATATTTCAAATCGAGTAATTAACTGAGTTTTGTGCAATTTTTCTCATCATTTAACATTCAAAAGGTTTCTTGATGTTTCAAAAAGACAAATAAATTTCATTTCAACAATATATAATCCTATAATCCTACATTAAGAGTTAACGAGCTAAGTTCAAAACTCTAATTTATTTCTTTGGGATAATTGTTTTTTTTTTTTTGGTTCTCTACATTTAGGGCGTTTTCGATTTTGTCCTCTCAGTTTTTATTTTATCAATTTTGCCCTCTCTGTTTATAAATTTTTTGATTTTTGTCCTATTTTGGACATAACTTGTCATCAGTGATGATGTGGCTATTTTCCGGCAATTTTGTGCTGAAGTGGATATCCAATTGGCATTTTTGTGCTAAAATGATTATCCAGTTGGCATTTTTGTGGTGAAGTGGACGTCCAATTAGTATTTTTATGATGTGGTGGACATATATATACTTAAAAAAATCTATAAAATAAATTAATAATTAAATATATATTTTGTCAACTTAAGTATTTTCTATCAAATATATTTAACTTTTACATAACACAGTTGGGGAGTTCTATGATTAGTCACAATCGTAGGTGACTAATCTTAGTCACCCTCTAAAAATCTGCCACGTGTACAATTTTAAAATATTTTAATAGGTTGTAGGTTTTTTTTAATTTTTGAGCAACCCGCTATCATGAGTCAAAATTTCTCTCTCCTCCCCCTCTCTCTCCATATTTCCTAATTTCTCTCTCTCTCTCTCTCTCTCTATATATATATATAACGTTCCATATTCGATCTCTCTCTCTCTCTCAAATCATTCATTTAATTATTAACCTTAAACAAAAAAATTCCTTAATTAGTAAGACTTCTTAGTATAAATTATTTCTACTACACTTTAAATATTGAGCTTCAATTAAATAAAAATTGCATCATATTTTATTTCATTACTTATAGATAATAATATTATTATTCTCTTTTAAGTATTCTCATGGATGAATATAACTAAAATTATTATTATTATTATTATTATAAAGGGAGAATAATATTCGGCATTCAATCATATAAGTACATATATTTTCTCCAAGTTATCATTAAAATATTGACTCGCTAGTATGAAAAATATTATATGAATTCATAGACGTACAAATAAAATAAAAATTCTAGGAAAATAAATAAATTCAAATAAACTATTTACATTTATTTTGTTTATTTTAAATAAGTCAAACAAACTATGTGCAAATAATATTTCATTATACATATTAACCATAACTATTCAAATCAATAAACGATTTTTATATTCTTCTTCTTCTTCTTCTTCTTCTTCTTCTTATTATTATTATTATTATTATTATTATTATTATTATTATTATTATTATTATTATTATTATTATTATTATTATTGTTGTTGTTGTTATTGTTGTTGTTGTTGTTGTTGTTGTTGTTGTTGTTGTTGTGTTTCATAGCATATCTCCATTAATAATCAAAGCACAATTTCTTTTACCAACTAATGCTTGTTGTGTTCCTCTCTTTGTATTTTATACATACAAATTGATTTTAAAATTACATTATTCAATATTACTACAGATCAATCGTTTTGAAATAAATCTATGGATAATATAAACAATTTACTTAATAATGATATCCATATTTTATAATTTTTTTCTTTTTTAAAAAATAGATGTTCATATTCTATGTATATTCTTAAAATAATTTATAATGAATGTGATACATTTTTTAAATATGTTAAAAAATTAAATTAAATGTAAATTTTTATCATCTATTAACATATATTCGAATTTTTGAGTTATAAATAATATTTATTTTGGTATCAATTTAGTATTTTAATTTTTTTATCACAATTTTCAATTAATTATCCTTGTTAATACACATTTCTGAAATTAAAAAAGAGTTATAAAAAGTACCATGGTAGTTATAATTTAAAAATAAAAATAATGGTACCATGGTATTAAAACATAAAAAATTAACTGATCATAATGGTACTACAGTATTATAATAGTACAATGGTATTAAAAAAATTATAATGAGTACCATGGTTTTCTTTTTTATTTTAAAAATAAAATTTTATTTAGTTAATATTTAGTGGGCCATAAATGGTATACTATAATAATAGTTGTATAAAAATTTCCTTGCTAACATGTATAGCAGGTAACCTTTCTAATTTACCTGCATAACAGGTTGCAGGTCATATAAAGATTAATGGTTTAGATTAAATATCACACATCTAATGGCTAGAATTAAAGGTGACTAACGTTAGTCACCTACGAACTGTGACTAATGATAGAATTTCCCAACACAGTTTAAAATTAACTTTATTTTGTCAGTAGAGAATTGCCTGGTAAATATTATATTGTTCTAATATAGTTTTTAATTTTCAAATTTTCATTGTGTCTGAATAATTGGTGACTTAATTAATCCTGCTGAAACTATATAGCTAAACATTTTATAGTGTTTTAAATCTTTGTGTTTCCATTAACTAGTATATATATTGGCATACGATGATATACAAAATTCTCCACTGAATAGCTCATCCATTTATTTGTTTCTCATAGCAAAAGATTATTTTTCCAGGGCATTGGGTTTGTTGCCATGTCAACCCCGCCAGTCCTTGCCGATTTTACAGGAACTTGCAAACACTACGAGCCACAATGTATTGGTCCTACACAGAAAGCTCTCTTCTACATAGGCCTGGCTTTGTTAGCTGTGGGAATGGCTGGTAACAATATCTCTGTAAAACCTTTCATCGAGGAACAGACAGATAAACAAGATGATAATAAGGGTCATTTAGATGATGAGAAGGGCCAATCAGTTAATAAAAAGAATAATTATCCAGTTCCATTAGATTGCTCACAAGTACCAGGTCTTCTCGTTGTGATCATTGTGTCTTTAGCTGGAGCTATTGCTCTTCCATACATAAAACCGTGGACCCTCCGCTTTGGAATTCCAGCAATCTGTACTCTACTTGGAACCATGCTCTTTTTAAGTGGTCATTGGTTTCATAAGTATAAGAAAGTTGAGGGTGCTGAGACACCAGGGAGCCCAGAACTAATGTATGCAGAGTGTTTGTGGCTTTTGCTTTCAAGAGATCCCAATCATTTCCAGTTGATAACAAATGGTGTTACAGGAAAAATCAGGAGTCATTTACCCGAACTCGTTTTCTGAGGTATTTAATCATGTTTTTTTTTTTTGGTCTATTTATTAGATTTTAGGAATCAATTACAGTCTTTTCTTGGAACTGTGTGATTAGATAATTTTTTTTCTTATTTTGGTTTTGAAATTACCCTCCATTAAAATCTAAATGATGGCAGCACTGAATTATGTCTAATGATTGAATTAGGGAGTACTTGTAAAACAGAGGTAAAGTTTAAGGTCTACTAGTGACTATATGTAATTACACAAACTTCTCCTCTTAGTTTCAAATTTACAGATAACCTCTTCGGACCTATTGGAATATGATCAAAATTAGAAAATTTTATCTCACGAAACTTATGAAATTTTATATTATTTTTGAACGACGACATCATTTAACTGTACATGATAGAAGGAGCTGACTGTTATTAAGAAAAGTAATAGAGGGGAGGTATGTGTAATTTAAAATCAAGAGGGGTGGTTTGCGTAACTGTAATTATTACTGATTCGAAGCAAACCAAGAGAGAGGGTTTGTCTAATCGTATGTAGTCAGAGGGAAGGGCGGCATTGTTATTTCTAGATTATTCATGTTTGAATATCTAACCAATGTTTTCCTGTCTCTTTTGCGCTGTTGTTCAGGCGGCTGGAGAAGGCCGCCATTATATTACAAGGTGACATAAGTGAGGAAGGTCAGGTGGAGAAAAAATGGCGAATCTGCTCAGTGGGAGAAGTCGAAGAAGCCAAGATTGCAGTCCGCATGGTCCCAATGTGGCTGACCTTCATAGTATGTGGGATTGTATCCTCGATCGGAAACACTTACTTCATGGAACAAGCGAATCACATGAACCGCAAAATCGGAAAATGGAAACTCCCTCTTCAGGCCCTTTTGCTGGTGTCTGGGTGGTTTAAGACCGGATTTGGCGTGTTGGCAGACTGTTTGATAAAGAGAGATAAAACATACGGACCTCCAAAAGGGCTCGGTGTAGCTATGATATTCTCAGTACTGTGTTGTATAACGGCTGCGAAAATTGAGACGAAGAGGCTGAGCGTGATTGGAGACCATGGTTTGCTCGACAAGCCTGATGACGATATCCCCATGAGTGTATATTGGCTGCTTTTTCAGTTCTTCTCACTCACCGGCATGGATTCCTTCTTCGAAAAGAGCGTTTGCGCATTCTATGCTGATCAGTCCCCTGATTCCATGCAAGGCTATCTCAACTATTTTGCCAAGGGAGTGTTTGGTCTGGGATTCATGTGCAGCGTGCTTTCGGTTTATGTTGTGGGTAAAGTTAGTGAGAAGGTAGGAGGGAAGAGGAACTGGTTTATAGATACAAGAATTGGAACCTGGAAAATAGGGAGACGGTCGATGCCAAAAATGCCGGTGTGGAGATGGGCCTGAGGAAGCTCAGAAGTGTTCGTGTTTTTGTTAAGTGTGGGTAAATGGCCATAACTTTTGTACAATTCTAGCCTAAATCAGACTCGGTGAACCAGTATTCATCGGGTGATCAAGATTTTATATTTGTTTTGTGAATTGCTAGATTGGGTCGAATGACGCTTCGTAAGAATTTTCTGGTTGCAAAATGTGCAATTGTGTTGTACTTGTTCTGTTTGGTTGTCTATTTTGTTCCTATTGGCCACATTTTGCCCATCCTTGTAAAGTATTAAAAGTTTTGAGTTTTAAATATTACGTCAGAATGGAGACGTCCGCTGGTTCAATAATGAAAGTGGTTCAACAGCATACATAGATATATATACGTCTATCTATTCCATTCTATTCTTTTCTATTCTTATTATAATAGTGTGAATAATTTATAAGTGTTTTATATTTTTTTCTTTTTTTATGAAGACTAAAATAACTTTATATGAGTAATAGTAAATAATATTTATTCACAATCTTTTAGTAATTTAAAAATTAAGAGTTAAATTTCAATTTGAACACTAGATGAAATAAATATCATAACTATAAATAAATAATTAGATTTTTAATTTGACTCTATAGTCTTCAATTTTTGTCATACAAAAATAAATAAATAAATAAATAAACAAAAAGAGTTTGTGATCTTCTTCAATCCGTCCAGTGTAAATACAAACAATTATTAAATAAATCATTCTTTTGCAGCACTCTTTATTTATTTATTTTTTTTCTTTTATAACATTCTTGGCTATCAATTGTGAAATACTTTTCTTTTTTAATATATTTAAATCCGTTAGATCAAATTTATCATGTTTTTTTCATTGTGCTTAGTTGAATAATTCATGAAAAAAAAAAAGACTATTAAAATGTGTTTCACGCACAAGGCTAAAATAAGTGCGAATAACTTATAAGTGTTTTATATTTCTTCCTTTTTTGTAAAGGCTAAAATAATCTTATATGAGTGATAGTAAATAATATTTATTCACGGTCTTTTAGTAATTTAAAAAATAAAAGTTAGATTTCAATTTGAACACTAGATAAAATAAATACCATAACTATGAATAAAGAATTTGATTTTTAATTTGACTCTATAGTATTCAATTTTTGTCATACAAAAATAAATAAATAAATAAACTAACAAACAGAGTTAGTGATCTTCTTCAATCCCTAATGTAGATACAATTATTAAATAGATCATTCTTTTATAGCACTCTTTTTTTCTTTTTTGTCTTTGATAACATTATTGGCTATCAATTATAAAATAATTTTCTTTTTTAATACATTTAAATTTGTTAAATCAAATTTATCATGTCTTTCTCAGTGTGATTAGTAGAATAATTCATGAAAAAAAAAGAAATACAAAGTTTGTAGATAATATAAAATTAAAAAAAAGTATGAAACGCAACTAAACTTTTTGAATATTATATTTTGATTTACCAAAAAACTATTATTTAATGACACAAGTAAATAACTAAAATATGCCATTAATAGAGAGAGAAAAAATTTATCTAGATACACCTTGTGTGAATGCAGAAAAAGATTACTTACAAATAGAAAATTACAATTATTTTTAACTAACTACTTCGAATTGGAAATAGAAATATACTATTATATTGTATTTTACTGAATAAATGATAATGCAGAAATGGAAAGCATAAATATGTTGCTGACAAAATAAATATAAAAAAAATTTAAACGGAGAAATTATGTTACACAATGGCGTGGCATCTTTCCAATCAGGGATTCTCCTGGCTCGCTCGTCTTCCCCCTCAAATGTTCAAACTCACAGGCCCAGGCTTTTGACCCGGATAGTGGCCCCTTGAAACGGTTTGATCGAGATCCTCCGAAGGGTTGAGGGATTTTTGACCAGGACCTTATTCGACCGATGTATCAACCGGGTCAGGATTTATAAATTGGGTCGGTGGGTCCTCGAACCAAACCCGTCGATCAACCTGGTCTAGTTCTCTATCGATCGGGACCATACCATGTCTTTTCAACCCTTACTGGCATTAAATACTCCGTCAATTTAAAGTATGGGATTATCACCTAATTTCATACCTCATTAATTAATAACCAACTAATGCCCTATGGCCCTACCCTTTGGCTTATGGGTCATTCCACCTCATCATATAATGACCTACTAAGCCTAAGGGTCTTATAAGGAATGACCTAAGGGGATACACTATAAAAACTATTGCATTTATGGTAAGATGAGGCGGAGCTTTCAACCCCTTTACTCTGCTCGAATCTCTACAAAATCGATCGACTGACTTAAGCATCGGAGGGTCTTCTTACATTTCCTTTCCCTTGTTGTAGGTCAACTTCCCGATCAAATACCTTCACCTTCACACTCGACCATAGTTTAGGTCAACTTCCCAATCAAACACCTCCACCTTCACACCTGATCATAGTTCCCGATTGAGGTTGACCAACTCTTAAAATCGACCTGCATCACACAAATTTTGCATTGAGTGAATAATCAATTAGGAAAAGAAAAAAATAATTTGACAAAATAATAATAATAATAATAATAATAGTATTGTTATATTATTATTATTATTATTATAAAAGTGCAAATAACTTTTTCAGTGTTTTACGTTTCTTTTTTTTTTTTTGTAAAAATTAAAATAACATTATATGAGTGATAGTGAATAATATTTATTCATGATCATTTAATAATATTTGATTTATTATAAACTAGAAGTTTCACAAATATACGGGTAAAAATGATAGTTAATCTATTCTATATTTATTATTTAATGAATATAACATCGACACATAATACAATTAAGAATCAATTCAGTCAAATTTTATTACAAAAAATAATATTTGAATGAATTTTAGACAAATGATATAAAAGTTTATGGTTATTCAATATCATCTTAATATATGTACAAATGAAAGAAGGAATTTCAAAATTTATGTCAACATATTTAATTTCAATATGAATGATTTTGCTACGGTCTCAATGCCCTTACCAAGTAGTGATGAGTTTTACACGCTCTAAGCCTAGCCCTAAACAACTAGGAAGATAGGGATATGAATAATGATTAATATATATTTTTTGACTGGATTTAAAAGATACTTTAAATATACCTAAAATCAATAGTGAAGTAAAGAACTATTAGAAATTCTTTAACATAGAACCTAAATAGTTATCTTTAAGTAAATATAGATGATAAATAATTATATATGTTAATAGTAGTATATATGCACATCTCTTGGTTTGCAAATACTGAAAGCAAGTAATAGCTACTATCAAGCTTGATAATTATTTTTCTAAAAAAAAAGTTAAAATGTATATTTGATTTTGTAAAAATTTTCAATTACAATATTCTAAACCTATGATAGATTAATTTTAATAGCTTACTCATAAGAAAAGCTACTATCAAGAAAAATTTATAAAAAATTAAAATAACCTTAAAAAACTATTAGTGTGATATGTCTAATAATAATATAATAAAGTGATCAATTTCATTAATTTTTATTCACTCATAATATTCCTTTAGAAAAATAAAATATTTTCAATGTATTTATATTATACCACAATCAATATTTTTCTTTTTTTGTTTTTATAATAATCAACATTTTTCTGAAAATATAAAATCAACGTTAATGATCACACGCAAAGCGCATGTTCTTTACTAGTACAAATATATATGTGTCTATATATATTTCAAAATAAAGATTATTATTATATATATATCATGTTGTAGGAGCATGATGATAATTTTTCTTGGTTGTCGTGACAACAACGGGGTTTTTTATTTGGAGTAATGATTTTTTGCCATCTGAACTATGACGTTTTTTGGACTTTACCACTTAAACTTGTTTTTATCTTTGGTTGTCATCCAAACTATATGATTTTTTGACTTTACCACCTGGGATTGAATTCCGGCCAAAAAAGTCATCGGAACAGTACCATGTGCATAGCATATGATCTTAACAGGGGCATTTCCGTCATTTCACTTCTAAAAAAATTATTTGTAAAATTGTCGTTCATGTGACTTGAACCCAGGTGGTGCATGAGTGTAACAACACCCATTACCACTTGGGTAACCAACACAAATAAACGAAGAAAGGTAAATTTATGTATTTATGCATTACGTGTATAAATTCAAATAAATATATTTTAATATCAATTTGAAATCCACAAAAATAAAACAAATAAAAATTATTTTTTTAAAGAAAATTTGATTTTTCTAATGTAATTATTTTTTTTAAACAAGGAAAAAAATAAATTTGATTAATTTTTTTTAAAAAAAAATTAATTTATTAAAAAAATTTCTATCAATTTCTAAAAAATTTTATATTAAATAAATTAATTTATTGAAAAATAAATTTTATATTGATTATTTTAAATAAATTTTTTTATATTAATTTTTTTAAATAAATTAATTTTTTTTAGATAAATTAATCAAATTTATTTTTTCCTTTTTTAAAAAAATAATTACATTAGAAAAATTAAATTTTCTTTAAAAAAAATAGTTTTTATTCGTTTTATTTTTGTGGATTTCAAATTGATATTAAAATACGTTTATTTGAATTTATATAAGTAATGTATAAATACATAAATCTATCTTTTTATCCTAATTGTGTTGTTTTCCCAAGCAGTAATAGGTGTTTTTATAATCATATGCCACCTGGGTTCGAATCCCATGAGGAATAATTTTACAATTAATTTTTCTACAAGTAAAATAACGGAAATGCCAAGATCCCATGAGGAACAATTTTACAAATAATTTTTCGACAAGTAAAATGATGAAAATGCCCCTGCCAAGATCACATGATGTGCATGTGATACTGTTCCGGTAACTTTTTTAGCCGGAATTCGCTCACAGGTGGTAAAGTCAAAAAATCAAATTTTCTACAATTAAAATAACGGAAATGCCCCTGTCAAGATCATATGCTATGCACGCGATGCTATTCCAGTGACTTTTTTTTTGGCTAAAATTTACTTACAGATGATAAAATCAAAAAATTATATAGTTTAATTGACAATCGAAAATAAAAAAAAAATTAAATGATAAAATTCCAAAAACGTCATAATTTGAATAATAAAAAATTATCCCCTTTTTTGTTTTGTCAGCAAATTTCCTAAAAAGACGTTTGCTAAACATATCTTGCACAACTCCAAGTTTCCAACTGTACAAACAGTACAAATGTACAATTAAGTAAAGTTTATTCTTAAATCCATTTTTAATGATTCAAGAAATAATACCCAACCAACGATTGGTTTTCACCTCTGTGTTGGGTCCAAATTTACCAGTACAGTACATACATGTCTTGTAAGCACATGGGCAAAAGAAGAAACATGAGCCCACACACACACACACACACAAACACAAACACACACACACACACACACACAGAGAGAATAGAGAATTTAAAGAACTTCGGGCTCAATAATGGATGTGGGTCTTTCTTCTCGCCAAGTTTCTCCCTTGTTTTTGGCTTGTCAACGCTAAGTCGACTTCAACTTATTGTATTATAGTGTGAAGAAGGAGAAATTTATCAAAAGAAAATGGTGCCAACAATTTTATTGAAGATCACAGGAAGACAGTGAAGCTAGGGGAAGTGAGAATCAAGAACCAAGAAGATCCGTTAGCAGGCTAAAAGGGCCTGTCATCATACCTCAGGTACTCTCTCTCTATCTCTATCTCTCTCTCTCTCTCTCTCACACACACACACACACGCACACGCACACGCACACGCACACACACAGAGTGAGAATTACAAATATTGGATGTAGAGTAGAAGGTCAGATGTGCATTAAACTGAAGAGGGGGTTGTTTGTTTTAGCTTTAGATGTATTAATCTGCTTGACGACAAAAGTAACTTCCCTTTTCTGATTCCTCTGTTTCTTGATTTCAAGAATAACTCTGCTTCAGCTTTTGCGGAAGTGCTTATCCAACTGTTTCTTCTTGTTTTTCTGAAGAGTTAAGGGTGGTTAGATTGAAACAAAAATGGGAAACTTTGTCAGAATTTCTGGTAAAGAATTCGCCTTTTTCGAGCTTTTATGTGTTCATCATATTGTTTGCTTTCTCATGATTACAGACCTAACAAACATTTGTCTGTTTCTTCAACATATATTTCTTGCAGCACTGCTGTGGGCCGATATATTGGTGGGATACGCGTTATTTGTGATGCAAAATTATTTAACCAATGTTTGGAAGTTAAGTTTCACTCATGCTGCTGGAATTTTGAATGTTTGGAATGGGATTTCTATGATATTGCACGTTTTCTTTCTCTTCCTCGTCGACACCATTCTGGGAAATTTCGGGATGCTCGTGATTTCCAGCATAGCCTACAGCGTGGTCAGTTGTTAGCAAATCTTTTTCTCGAATTTCAATAAAAGTAAATAAAATATCATTCTATATGGATTTGAAGGAGGATAATTGTCCCTATCAGCCCCTTCGTGCTATCGGGTTATACCTATTTAAGTGCCAACTTTTTGCAGGGCATTAGCTTCGTTGCTATGTCAACCCCGCCAGTTCTTGCCAACTCTACAGGCACGTGCAAACAATATGAGTCACAATGTATTGGCAATACGCAACAAGTTCTCTTTTACATAGGCATGGCTTTGATAGCTGTGGGAATGGCTGGTAACTTCGTCTCTGTAAAACCTTTCCTTACGGAACAGATAGATAAACCAGATGATACGAAGGGTCAATCAGATGATAAGAAAGGTCAATCAGTCCAGATTCAATTAGGTGGCTGGCAAATACTAGGCTATATTTCTGTGGTCATTGTATCTTTAACTGGAGCTATTGCCCTTCCGTACATAAAACCATGGAAGCTCCGCTTTGGAATTCCAGCAATCTGTACTCTAGTTGGAACCATTCTTTTTTTTAGCGGTTCGTGTTTGTACAAGAAGGTTGAGCCACAGGGGAGCCCGATAACTAATGTATGCAGAGTGTTTGTGGCTTTTGCTTTCAAGAGATACCAGCCATTTCCACTTGATGCCAAAAACCTTTACAAGAAAGACAAGAAGGAGAGATTCACCCGTACTCGTTTTCTCAGGTATTGGCTCACTATCTGTAATTATGACGAACTTCCTCTCTTAGTTTCAAAGTTACAAATAACCTCTTCGGAGCTATTTGAAATATGATCAAAATTAGAAATTTTATCTTGATAAAACCTTCGAAAAGTTTGTACTATTTTAAATGTCAACATCATTTAACCACATATAATAGATAGAAGGGGCTAAATAGGACGTTGAAATAAGTTATAGGGGAGGTATGTGTAACTGCACTTAGATGAAGAGGAGGGTACTGTATTTATTACAAACTTGAATAAAATAAAGAGAGGATTTGCCAAATCATACAGAGTCACATGGAAGGATGACGTTATTATTTCTAGATTTTCCATGTTTGAGTATCTAACATATATTTTCTTCTATTCTTTGCATTGTTCTCAATCAGGCGGCTGGAGAAGGCCGCCATTGTATTGCCAGGTGACTTAAAGAAGGAAGATCAAGTGGAAAAAAAATGGAGACTCTGCTCGGTGGGAGAAGTCGAAGAAGCCAAAATTGCAGTGCGCATGGTCCCTATGTGGCTGACCTTCATAGTCTGCGGGATTGTGTCCTCAATTGGAAACACTTACTTCATCGAACAAGCGAAAAACATGGACCGCAACATTGGAAAATGGAAACTCCCTCTTCAAGCCCTCATGCTGGTGTCCGGGTGGTTTAAGACAGGGTTCAGCGCTTTGGCAACCTGGACATTAAACAGACATAAGACATATGGACCTCCCGTGGGACTCGCCATAGCCATGATATTTTCGGTCCTGTGTTGTATAACTGCTGCAAAAATCGAGACAAAGAGGCTGAACGTGGTTAGAGACTATGGTTTACTCGACAAGCCCGATGACGATATCCCCATGAGTGTTTATTGGCTGCTTTTTCAGTTCTTTTTACTGGCCGGCCTGGATTCGTTCTGTGAAAAGAGTGTCAATGCATTCTACGCTGATCAGGGTCCCGACTCCATGAAAGAGTATCTCAACTATTTCGCAAAGGGAGTGTTTGGCTTGGGGTTTATGTGTAGCGTGCTTTCGGTTTATGTTGTGGCCAAAGTGACTGAGAGAGTGGGTGGGAAAAAGAACTGGTTTCAGTACGCGTTGAACAAGAGTCGTCTGGATAGGTATTATTGGGTGTTGGCGGTTCTGAGTTCCGTGAATTTACTCGTGTTTGTTGTGGTGGCTTGTTGTTATACATACAAGAACCGCGAAGCGCAAGATCCGGAGATGGTCGATGCAGAAATGTCTACTTTGCCGTCGGGGGAGCCTGAGGATGCTCAACGCTGTTCTTGTTTTTGTTAAGAGTTGGTGAAATCTGTGTCCGCGTCCTCCTCCAATATCCATTTTGTGGATGCATTTTTCAAACTTATTTCCAGTTTATATTCATCGATCTTCTGTAGTTGTTCCTCTGCTTAGTGAAATATGAGCAGATGTGATGTTCTGTGTGTTTGCCAACGCTAAGTCAATGTATATATATTTCTATTATTCTAAGCTGGACGCAACCATTTCACAATTGGCAAGCATATACCAAAATGATAGTATTTATGTTTCAAATTCTACTAGAATGACTGAACCAAATATAAGATGACATATGTTAGAATTTTTACTTAATTTATTATATAAAATATCAAATTTTGTTTATATATTCAATTCTCAAAATTCCAAGATTGTTGTCTATGTTGTTGATATAAACTAATAACTGATTGGGCCAATATAAAAAATTATCATTTAAAATAGTTTTTTTCTCATAAAGAAATTGGGCATTCATTGTTGTATGATCATTCATCACAAAGAGGCATGACTAAAACAAAATTACATCATACACCATGTAAGGTGCACGATGCTATAAGAAATGTGACAAATATGAAATACATTTGGGTATTTAAGAATTAGAGATCAAACGTCTCCTCCTAAAATTTAAATAAAAAAAGATACTTTCCTAATTCTATGGCTTTACAACACAAATAGAATTTTAAGATTTCTATATTTTTAAAATTGAGAAGGGGGGTAAAATAGGCAGATAAATCACAATCTCCGAATTGAAGGGAGCAAAGTACATATTTTCATAGTTGAAGGGGCAAAGTGAAATTAACACAAATTTTTGATGATTATAACGTCAGAGATGAATAATGTGGGGGCCGGAGGGACATTTCTCCTCTTGGATTTTTGTGCTCTGTTTTGTGTGCTGGATGCAAATTTAGAGTCTACTCATGTTTATTCTATTATGCGTATACTGGTATCTGTGCTGTGAACAAATACAATTGAAAAGATACAAACAGAGAATTTAAATCTGGGGAGAAGATATGTGGAATTATTTAATTCTACTCGAAGTCGTGGTCAACTTATAATCTGATATATTCCGTTGCAATGTTACGGTGTGAACTACATATGAAATTTGAAAATATAACAGTATGAAACTGGGGCAGCCGGGCAGGTATGTCCTGGAACTGAGCCAGCCATTATGTATAAATCAAGAACGAGAAGAAGACTCCTTCACTCTCTCTCTCTCTCTCTCTCTCTGTTCCTTGATATTTTTCAGCGTCTTTCTTCTTCCAGAGAGTAGAGGGTGGTGACATGGCAATACAATTGGTCTTAGTCAAACTCCCTGGTAAAGAATGCACCTTTTATGTGTTCACATCGTTGCTCCACTTTTCCTGGTAAAGAAATAAACATGTCTCTTCCTTCCTTGCAGTACTGGGTTGGGCTGGCATATTGATTAGATACGCAATGTTCGTTATGCAAAATTATTTGACAGATGTGTGGAAAGTGTGGAAATTTAAGTGTTAATGATGCTGCTCGAACTATGAATATTTGGGAGGGCGTGTCTATGTTACGGCCCAGTTTTTGGCTCGTCTTAGCTGACATGGTACTCGGAGATTTCGTGCTCCTGCAACTTTGTAGCATAGCATACACGGTGGTGAGTTGAGAATTGAATCAAATAAAGAAATGCCCAATCTTTTAGAAAATTTAGATTTGGCATATGATATTCAGTTGTCCACTGAACAGCCGATAGATTGCTTTATCTCATCTAATGCCTGCAGGGCATCGGCTTTGTTGCTATGTCAACACTGCCAGTGCTTGCGAATTCAACGGGGAAGTGCAAAGAATACGAGCCATAATGTCTTGGTCGTGCACAAAAAGTTCTCTTCTACGCAGGCATGGCATTGTTAGCTTTGGGAGTGGCTAGTCACGCTGTCTCAGTAAAACCTTTCATTGAGGGTAGGGAAGTTTCTTGTGAGAAGACAGTTGGGCGTGAGTGGATGTGGTATATTCCCGTGGTCATCATAATTGTTGTTGGATTTTATTTTCTGCCATTCATAAATCCATGGCCCCTCGTGTTTGGAATTCCAGCAATCTGCACTGCCTTTGCGACCATTCTTTTTTGTATGCGTTCATGTCAATATAATAAAGTTGAACCGCATGGGAGCTCGATAATTAATGTGTGCAGAGTGTTTGTGGCCTCTGCATTCCAGAAATCCCAACCATTTCCACTTGATGATGAACAGCTCTACAGAGGACACGAGCTGTATTTTTCCAGGACTCATTTTCTCAGGTATTTACTTGTCAAGTTTCAGTCCTTCTTACTTCGTGATTGGTTGACCAGATTTCGGGGTTAATTGCCATGTTTTGGATTATGAATAGCCTACGACAGAACCTGTCTTGTAACTTGAATGACATTATCAATAAATTCATTTGGGTTCCTGGAGAAGCCAGCCATTATATTGCCAATTTGGATATTGATGGAAGCTCCGCTCACTAGCAGAAGCCGAAGAAGCCAAACTTCTTGTTAGGATGGTCCCAATTTGGATGACCTTCATAGTTTGCGGGATTGTGTCCACTATTGGAAACAGTTACTTTTCAGCACAAGCAAGTCACATGAACCGCAAAATCAGGATATTGACAGTTCCTAGTCAGATACTTTATATGCTATATGATTTGGCACAGAGAGTCATTAAGGAATGTGCAGTCCGGGGGTTTTTGAAGAAATCAAAAGCATACGGACCTCCCATAGGGATCGGAGTAGCCATGGTATCATCAGTTGTGTGTTGCGTAGTTGCTGCGGTAATAGAGGCATGGAGGCTGAGAGTGATTAGAAATCACAGTTTACTGGACAAGCCTGGCGCGGATATCCCAATGAGTGTGTGCTGGTTGGTTTTCCAGTTTCTCCTGCTGGCAGTCCTCAAGTCTTTCTTTCAAGAAAGCACTGCTGCATTCTACGAATATCAGGCCCCGCCATGCAGAAGATCAAACCTCATCCATTTTACTGACGCTATTTATGGTCTTGGATGCATGTGTAGTGTTCTTTCAGTTTATATTGTGGATAAACTAACTGAAAAAGGAGGCAAAAGGAGTTGGTTTCAGT
This sequence comes from Petrea volubilis, assembly GCA_026212405.1. Taxonomy (NCBI): domain Eukaryota; kingdom Viridiplantae; phylum Streptophyta; class Magnoliopsida; order Lamiales; family Verbenaceae; genus Petrea; species Petrea volubilis. Next base: position 1,456,679 of record CM047882.1, read on the forward strand.
TCACGTTGAACGCGAGTCGGTTGGATAGGTATTATTGGGTGTTGGCAGTTCTAAGTTCTGTGAACCTACTCGTCTTCATCCTGGTGGCTTCAAGTTACAGATACAATAACCTTGAAGCACAAGACGAAGAAGAAATGTCTGCTTTGCCCTCAGATGGAAATGATGAAATTCAATGATGTTCTCATAGTGGTTAACGGTTGGAAAAATTTGCCACAAGGGGAGATTTGTAATTTTGAAACTATGGTTTTGTATTATTTGAATTAGTTTATTTCTATTTCTTTTGTCAAAAAAAAAAGAGTATCTAATACACTTAATTACTATATTAAAATTTCACCAAACTCATAAATTACAAACAATTATACTATTTCAAAAAGTCGGGGCCTTGGTTAATGGTTAATCCGTCGTTACATATCAACCAATTGGCAAACAATACAAGTTTAACATGTATAATTACACGAAAATTGAATGCATTCTTTGAAAAGAGTATTACTGCATGTACAACAAGGTGACTCCTCGATCCACTGATTGTTTCATAAGGCAGTTTCCGGTGTTGGATACATAGGCAGTGTTGAACTGTTGTGGGTAAAATAAGTGAAGAGGGAGGGCGTAAAAAATTGGTTTCAGTACACGTTGAATAGGAGTCGTCTGGATAGGTATTATTGGTTTTTGGTGGGTTTAAGCTGTGTGAATCTGCTTGTGTTCGTCGTGGTGGCTTGCAGTTACACATACACGAATTGAGACGTGCTAAATATGGAGATTGTTGATTTGCGCGCAGGGGGCCCTGAGGATGCTAAGTGCTGTTCTGTTTTCATTTCTTGATGAAAGCTAAGTGCTGTTCTTGCTTTGGTTAGAGTTGGTAAATTTATGTCCTCTTTCTCTCCAAAATTGATTGTGTGGATGCATTTTTCAAACTTTTGTTCAATTCATTGTCCTCGCTACTTCAAAACCTAATTCAGTTGGTAAATTGATGTCCTCTAATTCATTTTCCTCTTTGTTCATTTTTCAATATATATATATATATATATATATATATATATATTCCTGACTGTATATAGCTACTTCAAAATCTGATTATTAAGTTACTATCAAAAACTCAAAATCTAAAATTAACAAAATGATAAGAAACATCCTTAAAAACTTAAATAGAAGAGTCGTTTGGATAGGTATTATTGGTGTTGGCGGCTCTAAGTTGGGTGAATATACTTGTGTTCATTTTGGTGGCTTTGAGCTATAGATACAATCATACAAGGGGGCGCAAGACATCGGAAACAGTCATTGCACAAAAGTCTGCTTCGCCCTCAGGGGGATTCTGAGGATGCTCAATGCTGTGGAGCTTTGGTAAATGTGTGCCAATGTAGGCAAATAATGTGATGTGAGTTGTAACATGATGTTTGCTAAACGGGCATTGCACGATACTCGTGTCTCTTATTACTCTAGCAAATCCGTGCAGCTTTCTTAAGTGGATACTGCTAATTAAATGACTAAGAAAGCTGGTGAAACTCAAATTAGAAGGATTTAGCAAGTTTTATTCTATACCTTTCAATGTCGTTGAGAAGATCAATCAAATAAAAAAAAGAGATATAAAATCTGTTGTTTGATTCCAATGCATTAACAAGAAGAGAGTGGGGATATCTTTCTTTCTTCTCTTGCATTTTCTCCTTTGTTTTAGCAAAGCCAACGTCAACTTATTATATGTGGAAAATGAAATTTAAAAATATAAGACCGAGTGTGAAGCTGGGGCAGGTATGTTTTGAAACTGATCCAGCTTTTCTATAAATCGAGAACTAGAAAAGAAGAAGATTCCTTCACAGCCTAAGAGTTCTGTAATCATTCTCGCAGGCTCTCTCTCTCTCTCTCTCTCTCTCTCTCTCTCTCTCACACACACACACACACAGAGTAACGGGTGGTTAGATTGCTTCAATGTGGAAGATCTTTGTCAGAATTTCTGGTAAAGAGTTGACATTTCCGAACTTTTTATATGTTCATATTATTTAACTGTTATGATTCTAATATGTATTTTCTATATGGACCTTAACATTACTAATGTAAAGTGTGGTGGTTGTATAACTGTCAGGGGTAGTCCGTGAAATAGGTGTACAGATTTCAGGGGTAGTTTTTGTAATTTGTGTAACTGCAAAGGGTACCACGTGTAATATTTATTCTTTTCTGTTAGGAGTTTGTTATTGCAGTTTGTAGGTAGCGTAGCCTTGAAGCAGCTTAGGTCCTTCCTTACTTGTATATAAAGACGTCCGCCGTGTACAGTTTGACAGAATTTTTGGTTGATAATGAAATTTGCTCTCTTCATACTCTTTGCATTTTCTATACTTAGTTTTCTCAATTAATTCTCTGTCTCGTCAAACTGTTCGTTGCAGTACTGGAGCTGGCTGACATATTGGTAGCATGCGCGTTATTCGTGATGCAAAACTATTTAACTGATGTATGGAAATTAAGTTTCACTCATGCTGCTGCAATTTTGAATATTTGGACTGGAAGTTCTATGGTATTACCCGTATTTTTTCTCTTCCTTGCTGATGCTCTTCTGGGGCATTTCACGATGCTTGCGATTTCTAGCATAGCTTACGCCATGGTGAGTTGACGATAAATTTTTCGAAGAATCAAATTTGAAAAAAACAAAAGAGAAATTCCCAGCTTTCTGAAACTAGTAAAATGCACAGGTTTTGCGCGTTAACAACAAATATTCATGTTATTTTGAAAATATTAATTTTCGTAAATAATAAGAAGTTTTCACATTGAATAAAGATTGAAAATGAAAAAAAAAATATTATAAATCAAGATTTTCCGTATACATAAATATTATTATGATCTACGCAGAAACATTTCTTTCTTTTAATTACTTTTTAAGTATGATATTATTAGTTTTGATTTTGTCGTTCTTTCTGTAATTCTGTGCAGTATGCAATTAGGAGTAATTTTCAAGGATGTCATAAATTATTATGTGTTTATTGAAATTAAACTTATCATCTTTTGTATTTTAATAAAGCCAAGATTTGAGTATATACACTGCGCATTTTTTTTATTATTTTTTTATGAACACAATTACATAAGTTGAACAAATTAAAGTATACTAAAGAGGATGTCTATGCTTTGAACTTCACCCGTAAGCCAAGTCAAACTCAATTTTAAAATTCGATTGAAGTTTGAACATATAAATTTAAACAGGATATGATAATATAAATGAGAAAAATACATAGGAACCATCTATGCAGTAACTCGAACATAAATTAGGTTCGAGTCAAATAAATTTACTCGAATAGATTCCATTAAATCTTTGTGTTTCCATTAAAGTTGGCATATGATGATATACAATATTGTCCACTGAATAGCTCATCTACTGTATGTTTCTGATCTGAAATAAAAGATAATTTTGGCAGGGCATTGTGTTTGTTAGCATGTCAACCCCACCAGTCCTTGCCAATTTTACGGGAACTTGCAAACACTACGAGCCACAATGTATTGGCCTTACACAAAAAGTTCTCTTCTACATAGGCATGGCTTTGTTAGCTGTGGGAAAGGCTGGCCTGTTTGTTTCTGTACGAGCTATGCTCGACGAACAGGAAGATAATCCCTGGAACAAAAGAATATTGAAGTTGAACGCTTTCATGAGTGTGTTCCTTATTCCAGTAATTGGAGGTGTTTTTCTTGGAAAGATAAGCCGATGGTCCGTCCTCTTTGGAATTCCAGCAACTTTTACAGCCTTCGCGACCATTCTTTTTTTGAGTGGCTGGCGTACGTATAAGAAGGCTGAACGGAAGGGTAGCCCGTTTACTAATGTGTGCAGAGTGTTTGTGGCCTCTGCTTCCAAGAATTCTGTACCATTTCCACATGACGACAAAGGGTTTTACAAGAACGACAATATGGAACCTCAGTCATTCTCCAAGACTCGTTGTCTGAGGTTCGTAAGGGTTAATGGCACTGTTTGTTCTTATAACTAGCTATGCATAATTACACAAATTTCATTTTATGAAAAGTTTTACCGGAACTGAGAGAATTCGTTAATATATGCAAGAACAGCATGAAAAGTTTGGTAAAATTTAAATGATGGCATTGATAAACCATGCATAATGACTGCCAGAGATGGAAGTGATCCTATAATAAGATGCATATAATTGCAGAGAATTGTAGGGGGGAAACGCTAGGCGAGCATCTTATACTATATTTTTCTTGGATTCTTTTTGACTGTGATTCAGGTGGTTGGAGAAGGCTGCCATTATATTGCCAGAGGTAAGCCTGCAAGATCAGGCGAAAAATAGATGGAGGCTCTGCTCGGTTGCACAAGTCGAAGAAGCGAAAATTGTTGTCCGTATGATCCCAATGTGGCTGACCTTCATAGTTTGTGGGATCGTTTTCTCTATCGGAAACACTTCCTTTATAGAACAAGCAAATAACATGGATCGAAGAATCGGAAAATGGGAAGCTCCTATCTCAGTACTTCTGCTGCTATACATGTACTTGAAAAAAAGTGGTGAAATAGCAGCACACTACATGTTAAGGGACGAAGGAAAAAAAATAGTGCCATTCAACATAGTAAGGATGATTTTCGATAACATCCCGGCGCTTATGCCCGCAATCATGTCGTTCTCAATTGTCTGTTGTATAACTGCTGCCAAAGTCGAGACGAGAAGGCTGAAAGTGATAAGAGACCACGGTTTACTCGACAAACCTGGTGAGGAGATCCCCATGAGTATGTTTTGGCTGGTTTTTCAGTTCTACCTACTTGCGTTACAGGATGGCTACTTTGAGAATATGGTTACTAAATTCTTTGAAGATGAGGGTCCTGAATCCATGAAAAATTATCTCGAGCATTTCACCAGGGGACTTTCTGGTCTTGGGTTCATGTGAAAATACAGTTTATGTTGTGGGTAAAGCGAGGGAGAGAGGAGGCAAAAAGAGTTGGTTTCAGTACACGTTGAACAGGGAGTTGTTTGGATAGGTATTATTGGGTGTTGGCGGCTCTAGGCGCTGTCAATCTGATTGCGCACATCGTGGTGGCTTGTAGTTACAGATTCAAGAAACCCGAAGCGAAAGACCAGGAAGTTGTTTATAAAGAAGAAACATCTGCTTTGCCCTCAAGAGGAAATGGTGAAAATCAGTGATGTTCTTCCCATGCTCTCTCTTTTTTCGTTTTTCGATAAGTTATGTTCTTACTGCTGTTAAGAGTTATCCCGCTGTAAAGTGCAGTTGCATAATTCTCGTATTTGGGTTTGAAAATTACACACACATCCACTGTAACTTATCTATACCTTACAATTACGCCCTTCTGCCAATGATGCTCTATTTGAAATTTTGATTACTTCTGATAAAATTCAGTTTTTTTTTTTTTTTTTGGTAATCAGATTTCAATAATCACAAGGGGAGATTTGGAATTTTGAAACCTTGGCCGTATATTATTTGAATTAGTTTATTGCCATTTCTTTTTTCAAAGAAAAAAAAAACGAAGTCTGTATAATACACTTAATTATTGTATTAAACTTACATCAAACTCATAAATTACAAACAAATTATACTATTTCAAAAGGTCGGGAGCCTTGGTTAAAGGTTAATCCATCGTTACATGTCAACCAATACTTTGTATAAACAATTCAAGATTAACATGTATAAGTTGCATTAGGACAAACTTTGTACATTTCCCGCCCAATTTAGCGATTTTCGGTCAATTTGTCTTAAATGTGCAAGTGTCCTTTTTGGATATGCCATCATAATTTTGCTAGAGTCCAAACAAGGTAATAAATTCGAAAACAGACGGGTTTATAGGACGAGAGAATGTATTTTTCTCATTGTCTTTGTATTTTTATTTTTTGACATAAAATCTTTGATTCAGCTGCAGACTCTGCTCGGTGGCAGAAGTTGAAGAAGCCAAAATCACTGTTTGCATGATCCCCATGTGGCTGACCTTCATAGTTTGTGGGATAGCGTCCTCAATCGGAAACACTTATTTCATAGAACAAGCGAACAAACATGAATCGAAAACTTGGAACATGGGAAGCTCCTGTTTCAGTCTTCTGCTGCTATACACATGGATCACAAAAGCCCATGACAAGGAGGTCTACATGTTAGTAAAACTATTAACACGAGGACGTCCCAAGGCTTATGCCCAGTGTCCAGACATTTTCAGTTCTAACTTGTATAACTGCTGCATTAGTAGAGAAAAAGAGGCTCAAAGTGATAAGAAACCACGGTTTACATGACAAGCCTGACGAGGAAATCCCCATGAGTATGTTTTGGCTGCTTTTTCAGTTTTACCCACTCGCCTTACAGGACGCGTACTTTGAAAGGAGTGTTACTGCATTCTTTGATGGACAGGCTCCTGAAACCATGAGAAACTACTTCGAGCATTTCCCCAAGGGAGTTTGTGGTTTCGGATACATGTGTGAGGTTCTTGCGGTTTATGTTGTGGGTGGAGTGAGTGAGTGAGAAAGTAGGAAGGAGGAACAATTGGTTTCAATACACATTGAACAGGAGTCGTTTGGATAGGTATTATTGGGTAGTGGTGGTGCTAAGTTCTGTCAATCTGATCGTGTGCATTGTGGTGGCTTTGAATTACAGATACAATGAACCCGAAGCAAAATACAAGGAGGTTGTTGATACAGAAACGTATGCTTCGCGCTCAAATGGAGACAGTCCAATAATGATATCAAAAAAGATCACCCTCAACCAATCTTGATATTGTCAGAAAATTATGCCTCTTTCGAGAATGTTAAACCTAGGCACAGGGACTATGGCCCTAACTCACCTAAGGTGCTCAACAGCTCGTTGTTGCTAGCAATTAGAAGGTCCAATCCCAACTTAGCAAAATGGAAACTTGCAGTAAAAGAACAATGCAGGGGATGAAAACTCGAATACAAATTGTTTATAACCTTATTAATATTGCTATAGTAAAATAATGTAACTAATTTCATGGATACCACTAATTAAATAAGAAAGAAAATCATTAAAACACTGTTTGAGAAGACCGAGAATTCATTTTGAAGGAGATAATAATACAGTTAAATCTACAAAAAAACATAGCTACTCATACGCTCTATAAAGTTTTGCAAATATAACACGCATATTCTGGAAATAGAAAGATCAATCAGACTGTAACCTTGCAATATACTGGTCGTAGTATTTTGCAGCTCGTTCAAGATCACCAAGTTCAGTATAACAATCAGCTATCGCACCATAGGCTTCTGTATTTCCAGACTCTTCCCCTTCCCTTTGTGAAATTTCCAGCACCATATAATGGTACTTGATTGCATCCCGATATTTGCCCTGCCTTTGTAGGGATGCCCCTGAAATTGGATTGACACTTTCAACCAGCAGTTGCAAATAATGAAAATAATAAATCATAAAAATAAGATGAATAAACTTCCCAAAATACTCTTGGACAAGATGCTTTCCAAGTTTCTAGACAAAATTTGTCATTTTTGATCAAATTTCAATAGTCGGAAGGGGGTATTTGTAATTTTGAAACCAACAGTACAGGTTGGTGTGATACACATAGTAGCCAGAGAAGTCAATATTTACACAAATGTATCATATTATTTGGGATTCATTTTTCCACAAAAGCCCATAAGCCATATGGATTAGCGTACTAAAGGACAAAAATCTTAAACACATTACCCAAGCCCCTCGCAGCCTTCTTTTCCTCAATTGGATCTGTTAGATTCTGAGCAAGCTCAAGTGCCTCCTTGAACTCCAAAAACGCCCTCTCTGGATCTTGATTCCTTAGGTAATTTTTTCCATTTTTCAGCCGAGAAATTAAATCTTGTTTTCTTGGATCAACAATTACTTCATTCTCTGCAATCCGTCCACTAACAGGAGCATAACTCAAACTGGGTGCATAAGATTCAATCTTAGCTTGCCTTCTCAATGCTGTGTTTATCTGGCGCAGTTGTTCATTTAGTCTCTGCAGTTCCCCTCTTCTCTGTCTTGCAAGTAATCCTGCATTATGGAAACATGAAACAAATCAAATCGAGAGAGAGAGAGAGAGAGAGAGAGAGAGATTTAGCTATACATGAATCAGAAAAACTTGATTAGTTATTGAGTTCACATTCACAAGCATCAACTAAACGGTGATTTAAGAATCAGAAAATTGCATGAATTTGCTAACATAGTAGCTTACCTCCAACAGTGGCCCCTATAAGGGCAACAAAGAGCAACAATGGCATATTCATATTGAATACGGAGTTATCTGCTTCGCATGTTTCAGCAAGAGCCTGCAAAGGTTTTGCAAACATTAACACATTGGTGATTATGACCGCTGTAGCCGGGAGTCCGGTAAGCAATCCTTCCTGCCACAGAGAGAGATTAACTAAATTAAAGCTGGACACAATTCATCAGTAATTCAAAAAGAAACATCAATGTTTAGAGGAACAAAAACAAAAATGCATACATAAATGACTTTGGACAAAGAAATATAAATCCCTATTTAGAGCTTACGCTGCAATAACTCGTTCATCAATGAGTGAAAGCAAAAATCCCGTTTGAAACCTACGCCAAACATCCTCAAGTTCATTTCTGCTTTTGGTGAATGGTAAAAGAAGAAGTGAAGAACAGCCCACCCATCAATTAGGTGATCTAGTTTTAGTTTATTTTAGTTTTCTTTGATATTTTTTAGCATCCATCCCATTGGTATAGCAGTTAATTTTTGACTGGATTTGACTTCTCTTGTTATTTTCTAACTACCAAAATGGCCTCCCTTGGTAGCTTAGTTCAGCTTAAGGCAAAGAAAATAGCACAACTAAGATATCATTAAATTAAACCAATTTCAACACAATAACATATCAACATTTCCAGCAAATGCTTGATTTATATTAAGCATTTCATCAGCCCACAGCGACGATAATAAAAGCAACATACAACACCACAAGAACTCATCAAAGATTGATTTTTGCATCAGACCCATGTCACAAGAGCTCAAAAAACAAAGGGACGACAACTCGAAATTCACAACAAACACCATCAACATTTCAGGCAACAAACACACAAACTTCTACCACCACCCAAAGAATCAATTTTGAAGCAGACCCATCTAACAATAATTCAAAAGAAAAGAAAATTTCTCACAAGCACCTTGAAGTCAACGGTAGCGAGTAACGATGGCTGAAGCACTCCATCTCTGTCGTCCTTCCCGGTAAAACCACAGGCATTGGGCGGTGTGCCATTAATTCTTGCAAAGATTTTGAAAAATGAAGTGGGCTTGAGAGATTGTTGAAACTTGATAGATGATTGGGGAAATCTTGATAATAAGTGAGGGTGGCAAGGGCTCCATGTTAGAAGCCCTTGCTTCATCGTCATCGTCATACTCTTCTTCTATCCTTGTTTTTTCACTTCACACGCAGAGAGTTTCGCTGTGGGTGCTAAAGTACTACTTTCTCTTGTTATCGTTTTTTCTAATTTATTTCACTTTTGCCCCCTATTTATTTCGATTTTGCTCCGTTGCCCCTGGATTTGCAAATTCGATGGACTAAACAGGTTGACAAATTGGGCTGAGTTGGTTAACTTTGTTCATTTTTGAATATGACAAGTTCTTGGAGTATCAACAGTCGGATCTGGGTCAAATTAAGCCACCCAAACCTGAATTTAATAAGGTTTTCGGACATTTTAATCCTATTTTTTATAAAATCAATTTACATTATACTAAATTTTAATTATAAAAAAATGAAACTCAATAAAAAAATCCTACCCCACAAAAAAAAAAAAAAAAAACCGTCAAAGAAAGAGGAACATGCTTTGGACTGGCCCCGTACAAATAGATGGGCCCAGTTGGGCTTTTAAGGTTACCATTTGGGCCTATTCTTTTTTTTGTAAAGGACCTTTTGGCCCTGTTCTAGTGTACTACAATTGAAGATTTCTAGTTCAAACATCTCCGTTGTATAATTCATGCATTATACCCTATAAATATTAATTAAAATGAAACACACACCAGCACATTTACCGAAAGGGGAAGATGGGCAGAAGAAGAGGATTCAGATCTAGGACTTTAATGGTGTCGAGTTTAAACTCACGTCATTTGACCATTATCTCTCACTAAAGTTATATAGTTAAATTTATAGGATAAACACAATTTGCTCCTAAATTAGGATTATTTACACTTAATTTATTCAAAATTTACGTCATATTCTGATTTTGGCAAAATTTGTATTTTACCTTCCTAAATTAAACTGTAATGTGAAACTTTGACAACATTGAATAAACAAAGTATAAAAATGACCGAAAAATAAATTGTTTTTTCCCCCTAAATTTATTCAAATACAATGCATAGAGTTTCTTATCTTATACATAAATACGGGTGAGAGTGACAGAAGAACATTATATTTTGTTGGAAAGTGCCTCTCTGTAAATACTACCAAAAGTTGATGACTCAATCTTGACTTTAGTCATCATTAGCCATCCATGATATCAGCTACAATAATTCCATGTATCAAACAAATCGCATAGATTGGCTGTCAAGGGATATGGTTCCACTTCAATGTCCAATTGATTAATTTGTCATGGATTAATTTCTTATTCGGCAAATTTGGACTATTCACATATCAAATCAAGTCAAATCAAACTAAAGTTGCACCAATTTGTTTCTGTTTTTGACTTTTTTTTTTCCCAATATAATGGCTACTTTATTTGACGTACAAGTATATATACCTGAGGAAACTAAAGAAGAAACATTAAATTTATACTTAATATACTGATACAATATATACAAGTTAGGTAGTATTTATCAACTGGGCAAGTTGAAACGGTAGGTTTCAAGACTTGCATGGTTATACTGCTTATTATTAAATAGGGGTAATTATCCTCAACTTTCTTAAATTTAAATACAATTATAAATAATTTTTTTTAAGTTCAAAAATTTTCAACACCCCCTAACATATGTCAATATTTACAAAAGAACACCTTGCCATCAATGAATTGTCAAAAATGCCTTCACTCAATTTCTCCATCTTTTTTTGAAAACCAAAATACTCTAATTTATTGTATGGTTTTGAAACTTGAAGGGTGTTTATTGTAAGTTTTCGAGTTATATAAAAGTATATTTATAATATTTTGGAAAAAAAAACATATGCAATGATAGGTAATGCCCTCTGACAGGTTTTTTTGGCGGAATTTGGAAGGGTATTGAGCTAATCGCAATGAGCAATGCATTGGTGTAGTCCATCTCAAGATAGGACCGACATTGGTGGAGGAATTGGGCAGATGGGATGTAATGACGGGTTAGAGTTTGATGTTTGTAGTTTTTGTTTAAGTAAATTCAAACAGATGGAGCATTGACAAAATTCATTGAGTGGTTTTGAAGGACTTGGTCAAACGAAAAAAATTAGTGTGTGACTTGACAATCTAGGTGGTGACGATACAGTGGCAACACGGGGTATTGTTCATATTCAAAATAAGAGGGGATTATTTGCAATTTTGCTTAAACTTAGGGGAGGTGAGGATAATTTTTCCTTACAAATATCAAGGGACAGAAAGGACATTACAGTTCTTTTGTCTGATTTTACAATAAGGGGGCAAAACTCAGAAAGATATTGATAATTTTCGAAACAAGACGGAGTCATTTATAATTTTATTTAAATTCAGGGAAGATGAAGGTAATTATTCCTCATTAAATATGCTGGTATCCCACTACTTAAAAAGATGGCCATTAAAAACAACACAAAATATCACTATAAGTGAATAAGATTATAATTTTATATTTTGAGAAAACACTTAAAATTGTCATACAAAATTTGATTGTCTAAATAACTTATTTTAATACTTTGTAATGTAAAAAAAAATGTATATGTCAAAAGTTATTACACAACTTATTGAATATTTTCTACAGAATATCAGAATTAGTGTTTTTAAATTAAAAAAAAATGTACATTTATATCATCAACTATTTTTTTTTGTCAACGTGATTAAGGACAAACAAGGCCTGTAGGGTCCAAAAATAGCAAATGGTGCAGGACTGCAAGTTAACCAAAAAAGTTAACCAAAAACTTTATTAGCGGATATTTTTATTAATCACAATTAAGTACTTAACTAATTAATACACGCTTAAATATAATTTAATTATACCCAAGGATACAAAAAAAATAATAATAATTATGCATGCGGTGAGCTAATGTCGACCATAGAGATGCGTATGATTATAACTCAAGAAAGAGAGGATATTCATAGGAATATCTCATAAGCAAAATGCAACTTGTGACTTTTCAGCAAATTGTGTCCAAAATCATCATGATTTCATTGTCACAGGCCAACAAAAATTTTCCAATTTTTTCTTATTGAGAGTTAACATAATCAAGACATGATAATGATTTCTCTTGGAATTTAATTTTGAGTTTTGAATTTTATTTGGAATTTTGTAAGTTAATAGTATTGAAATATTTTTGATTGTAAATGCATGAATTAACTACAACTTTGTGACCTCACCGGACAAGTGTCTCTCGTTCTATCGTCGAGGGGTGGACGAAGTGGTGGAACTCGCTTCCAGATAGAGTAGCACATCAATTAGCATCCTTTGCTTCTAGTAACTTAGCTAGTATTGATAAGTGGGGAACACTTCCTCCGAATTATATTGAGCACACATTGTATTTAGATGAGTTACAAGTAAAGGAATTGTATTGAACACTTTCCCATAAAAAAAAACTATATTTAGTGTTCGTTGATAATAATTTGAGTGTGTTTCTAAATTTGTTGCATCATTCTCAACATTAGAGATGTCAATGGCTAATCGGGAGTTTATTATAAATTTTACAATTTTGGGAAATGCGTTACTAGCTTAACTAAGGGGAGTTTATATATTACTATTTGAGCAATATTCAATGATTAAATATAGGTTTAATTAATTATGATCCCTTGACTTAATATATATAAGCAAGTATGCAGCCTACTTAAGATTATCTTGTAACTTAATGGTAAAATAATCACAATATTGCCATGAGTTGGTATACTTCATATTCATAAATACATATGTATGTAGAGCACCCATATAGACAAACTATTTACTTCTCATCCATAACTACTTTATCTTTTCCAATTTGCAGTTTTATTATAAATTAAATAGTCATTAATTACTTCTATACGAAGCTAATTTTTTTTCTTAATTGATTTATTTTTTTACTAAAACTAGAGAATAACGATTCTATGTAATTCTTTTAGTACTTCTCATAATTATTTGCACCAAATTTTATGCATTAATCAGCTAATAGGATATGTTACTTTTACTTAAAGTCGGAAGCGGAATCAGAAATTTATATTTGGGTTGATAAAATCAAATTTTTATGGAAAATATATATAAATTTTAATTCAATTCAAATTTGAGGAGGACCGACCATCCATTCCAACTCCTCTGACTCCATCCCTGATTGAAGCATGCAACACAATTAGTTGAATTACTATAAATACTCAAAGACCCCAGAATTTTATTTTTTTTTAGTGTCATGAGATTAAAACAAAAAACATTTTTATATTATCAAAATGACCCCACAAGAAATGCGAAAATTAAAATAAAGCATCTTCCGCCATTGATTGAAGGCAGAGTAGAATATGCTCTCTCATCTACCAATTATTCCTCAATTCTCCCACCCTGAGAGAGAATATCCATTGGTAGAGTCCTCTCCATTGGCCCCTCAGATTCTCCTTCTCCCTGTCTCATCCCCACATTTCTCTCTCTTTCTCACATTATTATTAGCATTAATCAAACTTCATCCACTAATCCCAAATAAGAATCAAGAAATAGAAAAAATGACCAAACCTCTTTTCAAAAGTTTGTTCTTGTTTTTTCTTTCTTCCAACTTCCAAGTCACCAATATTTTTTACACTTAGCATGAATAGTATTTAACATCATCAGACAAACCCATCATGTCCACGCCTCTCTCTATAAAACCTCCTCTCTCTCCTCCTCCCTTCTTTGCCTCTACTTTCTTTTCTTCTTTTTCTTGTTGCTCGTTCAAATACACTCCTACAGTCCTTGCTTCTAAATTTTTTTGCTGTTGTACGTCAAGCAAAACAAAACCCGTTTGCCAAATTTGTGTAAAGGTCAAATCTTTGCACAGTAAAGAAGTGAAAGTTAGATCCTTTAGAAGAAGATCCTTTGTACCAGCTAGCAAAACCAGCAAAATGACTATTGGAGAGTTCAGGGAAAATGGAGAGGAAGAGGAGAACCCTCCCCCTTTGCTTGAATCTGAGATGAATTCTAGGCCAAGACGCATTGCTCTCTTTGTTGAGCCATCTCCCTTTGCGTGAGTCTTTTCATTTCAGTTGTTTACTGATATTTCAACTTTCAGATGTGCATTTTTATGCTATGGTTTTTGCTTGCAAGATTTTCTGATGTCGTTGACTTTTAAGTTTCTGATAGTTTGAATGATTCTCTGCTTGATGATGCGTTCAAGTGTTGGAGATCAAGTAAATCTTTTGTTTGTCCTTGTGATTTGTGTAATTCAGTAGATAGAATTGATTATTAAGGTGCTTGGCATGCCATTGTAATTATCATGTGATAATTTCAGAGTCTTTGGAACTCGTGTGCTTCAGCTTGTTGTCTCACTCAATGTTCTGTTTGTTATTCCTCTAAACTACATTTGAAGCACCAGTCAATGATTTTATAAATGATTTATTTGACAGCATATTCAGGTTCACTCGGCTTACAACATATTATTAGTTAAATTAGTTGTTTGCTATCCCTTTTATTTTCATGATTTCGGTTTATGATTCTTTTCGTAGTCTAATATAGAGATCTCCTGTCCTATTGTCTTGTATGTTCATGCATTATCTTGTGTTAAGCCCTTGAAATTGTTGTTTACTTTTAGTGACTATATGTTTTTGAATTGTATGCAGTTATGTCTCTGGATACAAAAACAGGTTTCAGAATTTCATTAAATATCTACGTGAAATGGGGGATGAGGTACGTTTGTTGTTGTTTTTAGTTGTTTCCGCTTAATTAATGATCAGACAAGTTAGCAGATTATTGTTCCTGTTCTGTGGGATTGCACTAACTTCCTAGAAAGTTTGACGAAAAGAAACTCAGACACAAGAAACATCATCTTCATTTGTAAATTTGAAGCCAGAATGTTGATAGGAATCAATATGTGATACATAAAAACTTATATCTGCATATCTATAGTTTCTTTGTTTCCATGTTTCGATGCAATTAAGTTTTTGAAATTGCATTTGAATGTTGGGTTCAGGTCATGGTTGTGACAACTCACGAAGGAGTGCCGCAAGAATTTTACGGAGCTCAATTGATTGGCTCAAGAAGGTTATTTTCTTTCAATCTTTAATCAGGACAATGTGACTTCGATTTAGCTACTTGTTAATAAACATTACCTTGTTCTGATGGAGAAAAAAAATGGCTTTGAATTCTCGTTGCAGCTTCCCTTTTCCATGGTACCAAAAGGTTCCCCTGTCTCTAGCACTCAGCCCAAGAATCATCTCAGCAGTAGCTCAATTCAAGCCTGATATTATACACGCATCGTCGCCTGGCATTATGGTACATTTTTACAACCCCTTATGTAGGCAAATGTTGTCCTAAAATAGCTTCATTAGAATGAACTGTTTCATGTTGCTCCACTGATTGTGTTTTAACATGTGTTTAGGTATTTGGCGCCCTCGCCATTGCGAAATTACTGTCTGTGCCTATAGTGATGTCGTATCACACCCATGTGCCTGTGTGCGTTACATTCCTTTCGTCTATGTACTATATCAAAAATTTCTTGCACGTTGCTGTTGGTTTGTTACGATTTCACTTTTTTATTTTTTCTTAAATTCAAAAAGTGGGACTTGTGCTGAGTATGAATTTGAATTTCACAGATATATACCAAGATACACCTTTAGTTGGCTGGTTAAACCAATGTGGATGGTTATAAGTAAGTGAGATTTATCTCCTGTCGCATTTCCAAAATTGGGATTCTTATTTTCTGGATAATAATAAAAACTGAATGATTTTTATTCGCCAGAGTTTCTTCACAGAGCTGCTGATCTTACGCTGGTGCCGTCTGCTGCTATCGGAAAGGATTTAGAAGCAGAAAAAGTAACAGAAGGTGAAAATATGACATCTTTAACCAAACATTTTTGCACTCAATCTATAAACAAATTTGTCATAAGTTTCTTTAATTTGCACATCATGCTGAGCATTTCTGAAACAAAAATCCTGTATTTTTTGTTTACAAATTGCAGCTAACCGGATACGACTCTGGAATAAGGGTGTTGATTCCGAGAGCTTCCATCCTCGGTTTCACTCTCATGAAATGAGATTAAGATTAAGGTAGAAATTAACTACTATCTTCGTAATTTTATAAGTTACCTTAATGTGTGACTCTTCAATCTCTGCTGACAATAAATAATTTCCTGTTACATTAGCAATGGGGAACCCGACAGACCATTGATAGTTCATGTAGGACGGCTTGGAGTTGAAAAGAGTTTGGATTTCCTTAAGAGGTATTGCTCTTATGTTTTGATAGAGAGATTTGCTGGCTGGCTATGCTTTTAGATATCTCCTTGAGTGCGTTTTTTGCTTGGAATTGAAACAGGGTCATGGATAAGCTACCGGAGGCTCGTATAGCTTTCATTGGTGATGGACCGTACAGGTGAGAAGAAATCATCTATGTTATTTCTTTACGCTATGTTTGGTTCAAAAAAACTGAGGAAAGAAAAATGATTTTCCCCTGCATTCACTTTCTTTTCTTCGCTAAATCCCTTGTACCAAACATGTGAACAAACACTTGATTGTGTGTTACATACACTTGACGTACATCTATGAAAGACAATATCCGATGTAACAATGTAATAGAAGACACAAAATGCCTGTTGAAGCAGTTCAGGTCCCGTATCTCAGTCAATATTTCATCTTCTATTACACTGAGACCCCTGAGATTTGGAGTAAAATACAATTAGACCCCCTGAGGTTTGCATAATTACAAAAACTGCCCCTGCCACACTACATGTATCATCATCATGATGAACTCTTCATGTTGTTTCATTCTTGTAGAGATGAGCTGGAGCAGATGTTTGCGGGCATGCCAGCTGTATTCACGGGAATGCTACAAGGAGAAGAGCTATCTCAAGCGTACGCCAGTGGAGATGTTTTCCTAATGCCTTCAGAATCTGAGACGCTCGGCCTAGTAGTCTTGGAGGCCATGTCTTCTGGGCTGCCCGTAGTCGCTGCCCGTGCTGGAGGTATACCGGACATCATTCCCGGAGATGATCAGGGCAAGACGGGCTATCTATTCAACCCAGGAGACCTTGATGATTGCCTGAGCAAACTGAAACCCCTTCTGCATGATCCAGAACTGAGAGAAACGATAGGCAAAGCGGCCCGTGTGGAGATGGAGAAGTACGATTGGAGGGCAGCCACCCGGAAGATACGTAATGAACAATACAACGCAGCCATTTGGTACTGGAGGAAGCAGAGAGCGCAGTTCTTGAGACCGTTCCAGTGGCTGTTCCAGCGCATGTTTCGGGCCCCGCCGGCTATCGAACTGTGATAATGCTTTCATTTGCTGGTAAGGTTGTTTCTTGTCAAAGCATTTCCAAGTTATCGGAATTGATGGTTTGCTGTTATTTATTACAGAATGCTTAAATAGTAACTTGGGTAGTGGGATTATCTCTGTTGTATTGTTATTGATTCATTGTATTGATTTGGGTTTGAAGTCACAGGAAAGGGGGGAAAAAGAGAAAAAGAAATAAAATTACTGTAGGTTTGGTTGGATTATTTATTGTATGTATATGTTTTTTCCATCTTAGGTCTGTGGAGTCAAAACATGAAACTCCCTAATATTGTCAGAATGGAAGCTTGCATTATTGATGATTGATGTAATTGTTTAAGTTTCGTTCGAAAATATTAATATAATTCATTAATATATAATAGATCATTCTTGTTGAAAAAAGATTATAGACTATGTAAAGAAAATGGAGCTAAAGTAACGAAATTAACCCCAAATTACAATACTAATTACAATACTTTACTCCCTTTCTTTCCCATAATCGCTTATATACAAGCTACAAACATATACGATATTCGTATATGGTGGAAAAAGCTATATAGTTCATGGCGTTAAGTTTTATTATTCAAAAACTCGATATTTGGAGGTTCTTATGGGAAGCTACAAACATATATAATATTCGTATATGGTGGAAAAAGCTATATAGTTCATGGCGTTAAGTTTTTAATATTCAAAAACTCGATATTTGGAGGTTCTTACTCAACTCAAACTCGAAACTTTTATCATTGACCACAAGTC
Organism: Petrea volubilis; assembly: GCA_026212405.1. Taxonomy (NCBI): domain Eukaryota; kingdom Viridiplantae; phylum Streptophyta; class Magnoliopsida; order Lamiales; family Verbenaceae; genus Petrea; species Petrea volubilis. The sequence continues at coordinate 1,474,894 of CM047882.1, forward strand.
CACAATGCCATATTTTCAAAAATCTCGATATGTGCCACTCGCGTGTATGAACTTATATTATATATATCCTCCAAATAAGATACCCAGAAATATATCATTTCGATTTGTTCTCATTGTCGAAATTAATTTCTACATCTAGAAATCAATCAAAACCACATTTATCCTAGTTCGGCACTAACAAAAGTTTAGTAATAGTTCAACATTATCATTTAGTGGCTTAGTTTAGCAGTTCGGCGCTGTGCTCGCTTAATCAGAGGTTTCAATGTAGTTGATCTTGATAGAGAGAATTTTACACCTAAATGATCCGACCCTACTCAAAAACCGGACATTTATAAGATGGTGACAAGATAACAACTAAGGAGCATTGGCAACGTGTATGCTATATTGCTATACCCCATTCCCATGTTATTTGTTATATATAAAGTGAAGGCCACCATTGAATTTATTTTCTGAACCCAAACTTGAAAACTGAAAAGAAAGCAGGCACTTGTGATGTTTCGCTATTTGGGGGTTGTGGGCTACAGTGTGCCTTCCTCATAATTGACATCTTTGTCCACACTCCACAAAAGAATTGCACTCGTGTGACTTGTTTACACGTGAAAAACTGAATAATTTTATCGCGCTTGGGTGTGTTTTTCCCTTATGAAAAGTTGGAAGAAAATTCGCTTTGATGTTCGCAGACACCCTTTAATTTTTACTTTTCTACTGAAAATCAAACGTCTGACAAAGACCGGTGAGCAAGGATAAAAATCTAGATAAAAGCTTAATTTGATTTAACAAAATCCAATTGAGAAAATTAGATTTAAAACTGTGAAATTAGCTGCGTCACGCCGGAAATAACAATTGTAAGTTGAACAAATGAACCATTCCCCAAGAGAGGTCACAAAAGTACAACTTGTTAATAATCCTCGATACCAAACCAGTCTTAATCAGAAAAACACACACACACACACACAGTTGAAACATATCTGACCAGAGACCAAATATATACATATATATATATATATGAGAATGACCCCACTCACTACAAAACAAAAGAGTTGGATACACTGGATTTGGCTCTCGTCTCTTTGTATTTGTATTTGTATTTGTATTTGGACATCATCTAACTGCCACTTTATCTTCCCTATTCGGATTTTTCTGTTTTTATGTTTTGTGTACCATTTTTAGCGGGTCGTGTTCCACACACTACACTCGCCCCATCTAAATTAAACGCGTCTTTGTTGGGGGAAATAATTACTCTCTTTCTGCTTTTCACTTTTTAAATAACTTTAATAATCACGTAAACTTTTAACTCAGAATCACTTTAATTCATGACCTTCAAAACTGTTGCCTTTAATTTCAATTTCATTTCAATCATTTGAAGTGATTTCCAATAAAATTTCATTGGTAAATGAAACACGTAGGTCAGGCATGCACGATGCTCTTAAAACTCACGAGTCCAACCCCCGAACTGAATTTGTTGATAATTGAAAATTACATCAAAAGAGTGAAAAATGAAACTAAATTAGAATATTGAAACTTCTATTTTCAAGATTACGGTAATTTTAAATTAAAATTTGAAAGAATTACTAGTCCTATTTACCATTCTTTTTTTCTCTTTTTAATGACAAACACGTACTAAAACTATTGGATATGGTACGATAAGATATCGTTTTGGATCATATCACATTCATATGATATTTACTCTCTTGTGCGAGTGTCCATTGAGGTGCCATATCAGAATTTTTTAAACTGCACAATCATTTGAAACATTGTAAAAATTGAGCCACGTAAATCTTTCTGACTTGACATTGCACTTTGGTGCATTGAATCATGTGATGACTCCTTCAAGGACCTAACTTGCACCATTACCATTTTGCATCAAAGTAATCATTAATTTTTCTAAATCTTCATAATAATTATTCAAGAAACATATTGCATAAACTCCAAATCATTCTCTAAACCCGCCATAGTTTCAGGCGCTAGGACCACCTCAAGATCAACGCTCCCATTTCCCTCCGCTCCCGGGAAGGCCGAGATCTTACCGTCGAATTTGTTGGCCCTACCACTCCTTACGGCCAGGGGACGTCCCCACCCGAAATCATTATCGTACATTGGGAACCTAGGGGAACTTCCCATGGTGATCATCGCACCATCGAAATTCCCTAGCGGGAACAACCTCGGATTGCTTTCCCAATCCTTCACACCCCGGCGCACGGTAGCATTATCGTGTGCCACAACATTTTGGTGTAGTTGATTGGCTCCCCAGCTCAACTCGTTGGACAAGAGCTCGCTAGCTGTAGCTGAAGTGGGAATGCTTTGAATAGCGTTGCCAAAGTAGAGCGGCTCCATCCGCGGCTCGAGTCGGTGCCTGCAATTCACAGCCATCCTAAACGTCGTCGTTTTGTTGGAGCTTAGGTTCCTGGCACGTGTCACGGATCTCCAGAGATGAGCGCACAGCGACTGGAATGATGAGATCTCAGCCGTTGGATTTTTTTTGGTCAAAATTTCCTGCAAAACGGACGTTATGTTCCCGTTACTTTTACCGTTAACCGCCCAACTGTCGTTGCTCTGTTTTCCCAAGGCCTCCGAGCCCGTGATTTCGGGCTTTCGGGTCGGGTTGTTCGCCCTGAATTTCAGCTTCAAGATCGCTTCTCTGCTGAAATGGAAGATTTTCTCGCGCAACGGCTCGTCGCCGGAGAAAGTCACCGACGGACCTCCCTCGGGGAATGCCAGCACCGCCGGCGAGTCGAAGACGGTGTCGCGGCCGAAGTCCGGCGCCTTCGAGATCTTCTTGAGGCCACGCGCCACCTCCGCGAAGGTGTTGAAGAAGTTCCAGAACGAGGTCCCGTCGACCACGGCGTGGTTCACGGTGCACCCGACGAAGACGGCGTCGTTGAGCTCGGTCACCTGCACCGCGGCGAGCGGCCTCTCGTGTCCGGCGTAGCTGAGCGTGTTGTCGAACTGGAAGAACCTCCGGTACACGGCAGGTATGTCACGGTCCGGCGGCGGGAGCAGAGTCCCGGTGGCGATGTGCGGCGCCTTGGCGTGGAAGAACTCGACGCCGGCGTCGTTGCAGACGATGCGGACGTGGCCGGCGGCGTCGGTCTCGAGCCTCCCGGCGAGGGCGGGGAAGTGAGAGAGGGTCCTGGAGAGAGAGAGCTTGAGGAGAGAGAGGAGGTCGGCGGAGGAGAGCGGCGGCGCCGGTAGGAGAACACCTTTTTGGATGTATTGGCAGGAGAGCATAGGGAGATCGGATACGGAGAGCTTGAGGGATTTAATGGCGGACTTGTGTTCGGGGTATACGGTGCATTTAGAGACGATGAGTACTGAAGAAGACGGCATCGTTTTAGTGAATTAATATATATATATATCTGTGTGTGTATATTTTCTTTTTTGGTCCTCTATGGTTTGATTTGGGGGAAATTGAGTGAGATTGAAGTGGTGAAGGGGTTATATATATATATATATATATATGTATATATATACATGTAGGAGTGAGAGTGATGGGTTCATGCACTCTGGTCGTTAAAAGGAAAGTCATCGGGTAGTTAGTCTTTTGTTTCTTTTTATTATTATTATTATTTTTCTTGGTCATTTGTTTTTTATTGTTTGATTATTTGAATTTGTAAGAACAAATTAACCTAGTACTAGTTGTGGAGACTTGTTGACTGCCTATGGCGACGAACTCCTCTACGGAATTTGTCCGCATAATGTAAAATTTAATTTTATCTTGAAAAAGTTAAAAAAAAAAATTGATTACTAAAAATTGATAGTATCTAAAAAATTAAAATAAGAATCAGTTAAAAATTGATCGTAAAAAAATGAAGTGTTTAAAAATAAAAATAAAAATAAAAATAAAAATAAAAAATAGTGAAAAGTTTATAATAAACAGTTCAAAAATTTTCAATTTATTTACGAAAATATCAATATGCACTTTTAAACTGATAGAAGTAACTTTCTTCTAATTTCTCAATTTTTGCTTTTTGTCAATTTAATTTAAGCAGAAATTATGTAACCAAATATTTAAAATAATTTTTTTAAAACTAAAAACAGTAAATTACTTTTTCTTAAGTAATTGCAATCATCCCATTCATATCTATATATCTATATATATATATATTGTGAAACGAGTAGTATAGCGAACTTTAACGTGTCATCATAAAGTCACGTGATGTAATTATTGTGGAAAATTTTCATTTGACAAGTTTAATTTGAACTATAACTATGACTTGTAAGTGACTAGAGGACTTTTAATTCGTAAAGTGGATATATAATCTGATTGTAACTATTAATGTGTAAAGGGTAAGTTCGTCATCATATTTTTCTCGTTATATTTGTCTCCCCTTTCGCTTTCAGTATATGGAAGATTAATTCACAATTCATATAATCTATTTTATAAGCGTCATTAATATGCGCAGAGATAACTCTCACATTTAACAAATTCGTGGTCCTAGAGCATTATTTTCTAAGTAGATTAATAATACGAAAAATAAAATAGTGAATTATCAATCTAAAAGTGCAACATGTAACAGTACGTGGACACTTTTTTGAGCTCAAAATCTGTAAACTTGCTCCTGACGGAGTCAAATGTTTTGTTCGGGAAAAGTTCAATTTCTTATAAAATATTAAAAATATTTTTATAATTTTGAAAAATAAAATTTAAATTTTTTGAAAATACATTTCAATTTCAATTTCAACTCGATATAAATTTGAAGTGAGGTCCAACACGGCTTTTACTTAATTGCTCAAAATCTAATCCAATCTATGAATAATTTTAAACATGACAAATCTAGAAAAAAAAATAAATCAAATTATTATAAAAAAACAAATAATAAATCAAACTTGGCGAACCAAACTGTTGCTTACTGTACAAATTTCAACTAGCAAAATAATGAGCACAATACTCATTGTATATCTTAATAAATCCCCTTTTTTATTTCCTATTTTTTCAATAAATCTATACTTTACGATTCGTTTTCCCTTCAGTCATTGTCGTGTTTGATATTGACTTTACAAAATAACCAATTTAAGTTCCACTATCTCAAATTTTCAATTCTTAATCCTCAATATTGCATTTTTTTATAGTCATATTCTATTATTGCCATCAAATATTTTCAAGAAAATTTCTATATTTCTCTTTTTTAGTTATTCTTTCTCTCACATAATTCATGAAAATATCTCTTTTTCTTTGAAAATGCTATGAAAATAGTTTTGCTTATACTTTTCAATCTTAACTCATTTTTTTCACATTTTTTAAAATTCTTTTATGATTTTGATTTCATTAGGGTTATTTATATATTCATATGAAAATCAATATTTCATTATTAAATAAAAAAAACTCACCGATCGATTTTATTTCAACATATTGCGAGGGCTTAGATCCTAAGGATCCGTAGGTTTAGTTGCGGATTCAAGACAAAGAATATAAATATTTGACTCTTAGATTTTTTTCTTTCAAATCTTCTATATCTAGAGATATATGTATTTATCCAAAATACGTGCAATAAAAATCTTTGTATTCACCTCAATCCTTTTAGTCAAAGATTGGGCCGAGCTTAGTTGCAATTCAATTAAGAGAACAACAAGTAATTACCTATTATTTTATGTCTGGATCCAAAATAAGAAATTTTTGTATTTTTCTTCTTAAGCTTTTCGATGTCCAATTTTACATCCAGACGCTACGTTATTTTAATAGTTTTCTTTCTAATTTTATAACAGAGGACAAACATTATCCAATAAATGATCCATATGTAAATTGTATAGAGTAATATGGAAGAAAACTTATTCTTATCCTATCATCATCCATAAACCATGCTTGTCACCTTAGAAAATAATTGAGTATAATTTATTTTATCGACGATTATGGATAAAAAAGATATGGATCTTGCTCTGACATTATCACTAACCTTTTTATTTGTTTTAATTTTTATTTTATTTTTTGTCATCTCATTATCTCGTTGTTAGGACCACAACCATATTAATTGCATCATAAATTCATAGAGGCTGATTTGGACCCAAAAACCCACCACGTCCCCATTAATACGTCAGTTAATGCACTACTAAAACGTACCTTCTAAAACGTCTATTTCTTGTGAAAAAACAAGCAGCCATTTCATGTTCACGCATAACTTTTTTACCAAACTTATCTTTCAGCACGAGCCCCTCTTTTCTTTTTCTTTTTTTTGATAAATTCTTTCACCGTCCACCGTGTTACATGACTTACATCATTTGGAAAATTCAAACTATAATTTTGACCTACCAATGGTAACAACCCAATTCACATGACCTAAATTTACCAAAGTTTTGGTGCCTTCACATCACGAAAAACACAAAAAGAAAAATGTTGATGTCGACATATCCAATAATATTATACAAGTTAATATCAATTATACATATTAAGTAATGATATTTTTTATTTTTTACCATCACAAAAATGATTTCAAAAGTTTAATGGTGATAAAAGTACACTTAATTTGTTACCATTCACAATTAAAGACACTCGTACAATTAGAGATCAATGAAGCATAATTTTTCCTTTGCAAGTTATATCAATTTTCTATTAAAATATAAAAAGGTACTTTATTCTTTAGAGGGGCACAAACTTTAAAATTTTTACAAAGCACATGTAAAATGTAGATTTATAAGGGAGGCAGTTGTTGGTAGGGATGGCAATGGGTCTGGATGGGGCTGGTTTTTAGAATCTCAACCGGGTCCGAGGCTGATTCCCAGGTCCTCATTTTAAAATCCAATCCTGCCCCACTAGGATTTTTTTAAATAATTTTTATTTAATATTTTATATAAAATTATATGATATGTATCTATATTTTACATAAAAATAAATAAATATGCTATTCCTATATATAAAAATAATTATCTAACATTAGTAGTTATGTTATAATTTCAAAATTTGTGCAAATAAATATGTGATAATGATATTTAACTTTTCAAAAATCAAAATATGTTCATAGGAATTTATAAATAGTTAATAGTTTCGTAATAGTATTATTTTTTTCATGATTAGAAAGTTATGATAATATAATTTTTTTTAAAAAATTATTTAAAAAAAATTAACCTAGTCTACCTCATCCAACCCATACCCTCGGGTCCGGGTCCGGGTCCGGGCCTAAAAATTTCCAGGATGGGCGGGTCTTGAGTTTGGCCAAACTCACCTCAAATCCACCCCTTTGTCATCCCTAGTTGTTGGATCCCTTCAGCCAACTTAGTCTCTACATACAGTAACATCTTAGTAGAGTACAAATTTTACTAAAAAATTATAATGACATTTTTTTTATTACAAAATTGTCAATATATATAAAGATGTCATTAACTATTAATAACTATAGCCAAATAGTAATTTTTGTTACTATTGAATCATATTGTGGTAAAATAAAAACTTGTCATTTAATAAACAAAATCAATGATACAATGAAAAATATAATTATTAAATATATGTTACTAATGAAAATTTTCCCTTATCATCTATTTTTTGCCACTGATATGATAATTTCTTTTACAGTGCGTTTGGCAAAACAAAGAACATAGAGAGGAAAGAAAATGAGAGGAAATGAAAGAAAATTGATAGATTTTAATTTTCAACATAGTTGTTTGGTTGAAAGAAAAATGAATGGAAAGAAAATAAAAAAATAGTTGTAATATTTTACTTTTATTTTCTGTCCAAATTTGGAAGGAAAAAAATTGGTGGGTCACACGTAATTTTTTTATTTTTTTTCATTTTTTCACCCACAACCAAATGAAGGAAAATATTTTATTTCCTCTCATTTTTCTTTCTTCTTATCTCCTCCCTCCCATTTTTCTTCCTACCAAACAAACCCTTATGCTATTTTTGGAATAAAAATTTTGGTGGAAAAAATAAAAATATAAAACACTATTATTTATAACAAAGAAAAAAAAATTTATCCTATTTTTTTTATCAAAATTTAAAAATCAAACGAAGGGTTAGTGATAAGAGATATTAGTATATTACACAAGTTACAAATAGCATGTGGAAAACAAGGGTTAACTTTTTAACAAACCCAATTTTGCCTTTTTCCCGTATTACATTGAACATGGTCCCAAGGCTGGTAAGGTGGGTATCTATACACATATATATATTAGAACCCTCAAAAAGCTGTTCAACTTTCTTTTTTTAATTACGTCCACTGATGGTGCAGAGTACTATATAGGAAAGTGCGCTCATAGTGGCCTATAATACGTGTCAGGATTTCATTGGCTAGGAGGTGATTATTAATTAATGTCCAACTTAACAATCCTGCAGTGAATCTAAGGCAATCATTTTGTGAAAAATTAAATTGGTGAGGAGCCAATGGGCAATGAGGTCATTTTATATTAAGAGTAACGACAATGGGTCAAAAATGTGGGTATGCGTCTTGGTTCATGCATCTTTAACAATTGCGACTTTTAAAATCGTAAGGTTGGGATGGGAACTATCATCATCGTGGTCCCAGAGTAATCCAACGCCCCACTTCGCGGGGAAGGCAAATCCCCTTGCATTCACGACATCATTCACGATATTGCTTTTCTTTTTTTTTTTTTATCAAAAAAAAAAAATCCCGTTTGTTGGAGGGAGATAATTGGCAAGTCAATTATAGGGGCGTAAATGGGATATCAAATAAATTGAATATGTTGTTTTCATATGACTATTTCGAATATCTGAACGGATATAAATATTAATAAATATTTAAAATTAATATTCAATCTGTATTTTTCAGATATTGGATATATATCTGTCCGATTATAATATTTAAAAGTTGAAATATTTTTGCTGCAAAAAAAAAATGGTTTTATATGTGGTATTGTTTTACCTTGACATTTTAGGAATTTTAACGAGATAACATAATGCCTAATATGGCAACAATAATAAGAGTATAATCAAAAAAAGGAAAAAAAAAAGCCTAATATCATTGTAATACTTTACACTTGGTGGAAAGTAATGTTTTTGTATAGCGTGATTAGGCTATGGTATTAGATCGAGGTGATAGTTGGATTCTCTGTCTTTAAAACAAAATTATCCTGCACTGGTACTTACAGTTTTTGGCAATCGTCTCCTAAGATACAACGACCTACTTCTCAAAATATAAGCATTCCAAATTTCGAGAAACAACGAACTTAGAAAGTGTTTTGAACTCACTGAATGTTAAGCAGGATTTGGAAGGGGTATTTATAAAGTGAATTTGGATTTTGTTGACACCGAACCGCCATTGCACCCATTCGCACCGCGCAGGTTCAAGCCAATTCGTTTCAACCTAGCTCCAATTTTGAACCTGAATTAAATGACCGTATCCCAAAACAACCTACTTTGAGCCCCAGCCCCAGCCCAAGCTCGCCCTACCACGCCACGCCACGACGTGCACATGTGTGAGTTTGATTTGAGCACACTAACCTGTAGGTCATCTCTTTATTACATATTTATGAACCACCAAAGGGTATTAACCACTTAAATATAAGACTCTCTTGTATTATTTTTTCAAAATGGAACAACCACATTTTACAACAAAATATTCCATTTTTAACTTTCCACCAAGCTCTTTTGTACATTTAATTTCTCATTCATCCAAAATTACTTTTGGGCAAGTAAATATATTTTTTTATATCTACTTGCAACTTAGATTACAAACATTCAACTTATTTTTCAAATTAACAAATGAAATTTCACCAAATCATTGATCAAAATTGATCACTCACCAATTTATAAACCAATTTTCTAAAAACGCCATCAACCAAAAGTGCATGAAACCTTCGTTCCAAATTGATTTAAGTATTAAAGAAGTGAACATTTGATTAAAAATTAGAAAATTTAAATATTTGATATATCTTCATTTTAACAAGCGAGCTGAGGCGGCCACCATGCAAAATCATTAGCGACTAGCAATATTCTTTTTTTTTTTTTTGTTAATCTTGCATGTGAATTTTTTCCATAAATGATGACAATAAAATTTGAATACAGGCCACGTATTTTATCTAACTTTGATATCATATTAAATGATGATTTTATATAAAAATGTTAACTTATTAGGCAAATAAGATATGAAATATTTCATTTCCAAGGGAAATTTTTTTAAAAAAATGTGGTTAATTAATGACTTTCACAGCATGTAAAGGTTGCATATATCTAAGGATTGCAGGAATGAAAGGAGACAAAAGAAGCTCCCTTTAATATTTATTAATACTTTAGAATTTGACCAAAAAAAAAAAGCGTTGCTACTTTACAAAACGCTGCTCATCATCATGTTAAGGCATGGCATAAATTCGACCTGTCTCGCTACCATCATTCACAATCATTATATTGTTCATTTGATATATATATATATATATATATATATATATATATAAAGAATTCATATATGAACTTTTAGAAAAGAAATTTTAGTATAAAATATTATATATATATATACATATATTAAAATTCCACTTTTGTTTTGTTAAAGGAAAAGTCACTTGATTGTTTTATTTGCTTTCCTTTTCTGATTTTTATATAATTGTTGATTGATACGCTAATACAGACAAAAGAAAAAAAAAGTGTTCGTTGGTCATGACGAATTTACAGAAAGGGATTTTTTTTTTCCTTTTTGAAATGGAAGAATGACTATCATTAGCTGTGAATGCCGCGTGTTCATCAATATCCTAATAGTCTATTTTGATATTTTATAATGTAATAAAAATATAATTTAGTTAAAAATTATTAAGAATGAGTTATTAAAACATTTTCTATGAAATATGACCCTCAATATATAACTAAAATACTTTTTAAACGTATGTGTTTACCTATTGCTCTACTTCAATGATAATTCTTAATAAGATTTCTAATTGTTAAACGCAATGCAAGCTCTGTTGCATGCGATTGATACTAGTAAACATATGTAATCATTTATGAATAATGTGAACAATTAAATTCAGCGAAAAATATATGAAAATACGCATTAATTATGAATTTAAATCAAATGTTGGTTGCCTAAAGAATAAATAGTGCTTGTACCAAAATCATGATCATAAAAAGTTGTTTTATCATGCCGTGGAACATTTAGGTCCATTCCTTGAGAGCAAGCCTGTCACTACCTCATTTTTAGCCGTCATCATACTATTTGGTTTGCAACAACAGGCACAGCTGGTCTACCACTTCTGTCCAAAAATGTAACAAATCCCCCCAACCCTCCACCTCACACACACACACACACACACACGCACTGATACTGTAATAGTCCGTTTCACATTGAGAAATTAAGGCTTAATTGTTCATAATTTAATTTTAAAGTACACTTCATGAGTTCAAAAATAACTCTCGCATTCAATGAATTTGCGAGTGCGAATAATGGCTCACACACACACATACACACTAACTAATACAGTAATAGTCCATTTCACATCGAGAAATTAAGGTCAATTGTTCATGATTCAATTTTAAAATACACTCAATAGGTTTAATAGCAACTCTCGCATTCAATGAATTTGTAGACAGATGTAACGCTTCTATCTCTCTCTCTTTCACACACATACACACACACATATATATATATATATATATATATATATATATATATAAGGACGCAGCCCACCTTGCAAAATCCGACAATTCCAGGTGGATAACAGATATTAAAACAGTTGGTGATTACAAACATGTTTTATTTTGTTTTGTATTGTTTGGGTAAAAGGACAACTAATACTGGACATTCTCTGGATAAGGTCTCCTTTCCATTCATATGCTAACCTCCAATATTAGGTGACGACTGACGAGGCAATTATTAAGTAGGTATTTATCTCATAGGCATCGCAACTTTTCTCCAGTACAGTCACAAAAAAAAAAAAAAAAACAGAGGTGTAAACGACAAATTAATTACGCGAGTTGAACTAATTACCCTTCCCGCTAATTTACACTACTTATATTCACACAAAAAGACAAGCTAATATCTTATCGTCTCCCTGATATAGATATATATATATATATATATGCATACATATGTGTGTGTGTGTGTTTCCAACTTTCCATTCACTTACCTATAAGACCTGTGATGATACAATGCACAAGAAGCAACAGAAGCAGCCAAAGGTGACTCAATTTGCTTATAGCAACCTTTACTTGATATTTTTGTTTGACTTCTCCACTATATATCAAATTTTCTCTCTTTTTAATTATTTGATGTTGACTTGGAGTTTCGAATCTCACACTATCCATACAACAAATATTAGTAACAATACACTAAATAACAATATGCAGTAAGTGTGATTGATTACGTGAACTAAATGATAATGTTAATTTTATTTTTGGGATAGACATAGGGTTTATAAATTTAATAGTCATCCTCATCCGCTACATATTACAATTAATGACACAAACATCCCTTCCCTAGTTTCACGGTGTGCCTCGCGATAAAAAAGGAAAAACGACAGCATCGTGGGCACGCACTTATTACAATGCAAGAATAAAATACAAAAGAATCTAGCACTTAAAACTCGGCAAAGTGTTCTTTGCAATCCAGCATCTGTCGGTAAAAATCGGTATATAAAGTGGTTTAGGCGGCCTAGTGCGGGGAGGCCTATCCTCAACAGCTAGTCATAGTCGGATATTCTTTTGTAATTAGATTATCAATTTTACAAGTGTCGCTCAATACAAATGAGACCAATTTAAGCACTATATGCATGTTACTGAGCATATTAATAACTCATCATCCATGTTTGGTAAAATCTGCAAATATTTTGATTTTTTCCCTTCAAAATCTGTTGGAATTTGTGCTTTTTCAAGGTGTGATTAGGTTATGAGGTTTAGTCGAGGCGAGAGTTGGACTCTCTGTCTTTAAGAAGAGATTGTCCCACATTGGTGCTAACCGAACTGACAATCGTCTCCCAAGATACGGAACTGACAATTGTCTCCCAAGATACGAAATTGGTAATCGTCTCCCAAGATACAACGACTAACTTCTTCAAATAGGAGCACTCCAAATTTCAAGAAACCACGAACTAAAAGGTATTTAGAACTCACTTTAAGCTCGAAATTGTACCAGTCTGCACGCACCGGCTCACGGTTTCAGCTCAATTTGAGCTGATTTCAACCCAATTTTAATTCAGATCACATCTAAAACGAATATACTTAGCTCAAGTCGGCCGAACTGCGGCGGCAGCGCGCGTGTATGGGTTCGGTTTGAGCCTACAACGCATAGATCCTCCCCCCATTTGTGAACCCCTAAGTCCCCTATTTGCAAGTAGCCACTTAAATATAAGGTATTTTTGTACTATTTTTTCAATGTGAGACAATCACATTCCACAACTTAACGCTCTATTTTTAGCTTTCATCTAGCTATCTTATGCATTTAATTTCTCATTTACCCTAAATTGATTTTGAGTAATTAAATACATTTTTCCTATCTACTCGCGACATAAATTACGAATAATCAACTTGTTTTTCAAAACAACAAATGAGCTTCATCAAATCATTGGCCAAATTTGGTTACTGACCAACTTGTATAACCAATTTTTCTAACAAAATCCGCATATATATGTATACACACACACACAAAAATATATATTGACGATCCATCGTATGTTTGTTATAAATATATTTAATTGGGCTGGCTATATATCTTCCATTTAGGCACAAATACAATGGTTCATGATCCATAATTGGCCGGGTATGAAAGGAATAAGCATCATCAAGATACGTACATCAAAAATTAAATACCTAAATGATGAGATCAACTATAATTAAGATAATTGTACCCATATTCTCAACACCTTATAGCAATTATTAATATTTACGCGTTCAGACATGCTGCCAATAACTTGATTCTAGTGTTAAATGCATGGCCAAATTCCTTCAAGTCTGATTCCAAATTAATATATGCCATTGGTATTTAGTTTTACTATGGACCAAAAATGTAATTAATATCGACTTTATTTGTCGTAATCGATAGATTAACACGCAAAAATTTCAATTTAATTCGACCATTTTTTTTCCCCTTGATATAGTGTATATTCTTTTATGTAACAGTATATTTATGACACGATTTCATTGAATTTATCATCCCTGTTTTTGGCAAGTGGCACTTGTTACGAGTGTCAACTTGGAATGTACTACTTTCGCAGCAGAAACTACCATGAATTCGTTTGTCCGTCTCATAAAATTTTTTTGTATGACATGATTTCATTGAATATATCATCCCTGTTTTTGGCTAATGGCAGTTGTTACAAGTATCCGTTTGGAATGTGCTACTTTCGCAGCAGAAAGTTCCATGAATTCGTTTGTCACATCTCATAATTTTTTTTTCGTATGAACGAACCCAATTTATGGTCCATGTATGGATTAAATTATTGAGATTGTGTTATGTTTTTTGTATGATGATTTTTTTTATTTTACAAATAAATTAATAATATAGCGTAATTTAAACAGTTTGATGTATATGTAGAGTCGAGAGTGGATATATAAAAGAATTGACAGTGTCTTATAGAATTGATCGATGTAACCAACAATTGGAGGTGCAGATGCATTATTGATTTGACAACTTCATCAGATCCAATTTAGATTCTGTTATATGCAATGCATTTGCAGTATATGTTTTACAGAAAGCTCAATGAATATTAAGAATCTTGAATTGATTGATGTACAGTAATTGTTACCAGAAATCACAGAAATGAGTTTGAGACCGGCCCGGATTATTACAGCAGAAGTTAGATCAAATAAAATTTGTTAGCAAGTGCACGTGTTGTGTATTGACAAGTTTTTTAAAAGATAAGAAAAAAAAGAGTTTGAATCTACTATAATATTTCCGTATAATATCTTTTATTATATTTATCAATATATGCTACGTGTATCGGTCAACGAGTGAAATTGAGAAAGAGATTCTGCAATTTTCTTTTTCTTTATCTTTCATTGCACTCACTAACATACGCCACATATACTTCTTAATTGTTTCTATTTGACCTAAATTTCAAAGGATTTCTACCGGAATAATCTCATCCGGATCTTCTATATTATTTTTTATGTAACATTTTCAATCACACTCACATATACGTATCATGCGTAATGATGAGCTGTTGAAATCTACAAAAAATTATTATGAAAAGGAACAAACCTACAAATCACTTTTTGAATTTCAACAATTCGCCATATACATGCTGATGAATGTAATTGAAAATGTTGTGCGAAAATATTACAGAAGAATATCGAACTTCTAGTTTAGATAATGGATAGGAGAGTAAACGTGGAAGGCTTTTAGAAGACATGCCAAGTGGCATATATGATGAGGCTCCATTATCCCCAAGATCATGGATTGGATCAATTTGATGAGTTAAAATCAGGCCACTTTGACCCGGTCATTGTATTGGGCCTTGGTCCACACAAAGGCCCGTTTCAACTCCCAAATTAGCATATTTCTTGTATATCCATACACGAAGGCCCATTAGTGGGTTTTTGATTTCTTATCGTTTTTTCCTTTGTCAGCACTCAGCAGGGGCTAATGGGAGTGGAAATAATTGAATTAAAATAATGACTCGTTTTAATATGTAAAATTTTAATATATTTAATTAAAAAATTAAAAAAATTAAAAATATAATATTTAAAAATATTATTCACTCACATCAGTATAAGTGCACTCTTCACTAGATAAATAAAAGAATTTATATTTATTCATCTCTTCCATTCATCATCGTTATATGGAAAAAAAATGATAATAATAAATACTTGTGTAATTGTCAAAAATGCCCTTCGCGCAATATAATTTAATTTGACTAACTTTGACCAAATGCAATGAATGAAGTGTCCTTTGAAATTATAAGCCACTTCAGAACCTCCTTTCCCCCACTCCTAATTTTTAACTTTAATTTTTATTTTCTTTATTTGGATTTTTTTTCTCGATTAAATCACATTTCTTTTTTTTTTTTTTTTGTAAAATTTATCAATTTGTTCATTCCATTTGGATTATTCAACGGAACAAAAATTGAAGGAAATATATATGTTAATATTAGTGTCTAAAATATAATTATAATTTAGCTTATAATATATATTATATACATTGAGCACTCACTTTCAACTCCCTTTGTTAATAATGTATCAAAAGCTCCCACCAAATATGTTCTTGTGCATCTAATGGTAAAGGGCCCCACAAAGAAGCATCATAGAGAATTATTACTTTATGCCACAGGGATCTAGTCTGCTCTGACTCTCTCTCTCTCTCCTTTTTCATAATCAGTAATGTTTCATCAAAATATTAAGATCATTATGGAGTAAGGTATCAGAGTCTAATTTGAAAAACAAAGAATAAAGAACATACAAACATTATTTAATTTTTCATTTTTTTTTATTTCTTTGGGTTGGGAGATTAGGTATAAGGTCTAAATATACTTGAGAGAGGGGGAGGATTGGGGAATATCACATCAGAATAAAGTTATAATTAAAGTATTTATAGTGGTGCAATGCAACTTGCAAAAAAAAAAAAAAAAAATGGTTGCCCCCTTTGGAAAAAGAAAGAGTGGGGTTAGTTTGTCATTTACCAAAAGAGCTTGTGGAAATGGTGATGCCTCTCCTCTTGTTTCTTGCCTTCAAAAGTTCTTTGGTCTAGTGGGTGTGTGTGGGGCCAATTTAAAATAATTTGAACATGAAAAATAAAAAGATAGAAAAAAATTGATGCTTGGTGGACACTATAGTTTTTTTTTTCCTCAAGATTCAGTTTTTGGAGGCAATAGTAATGGAAAAATAGTACCACCAGTTAGCAAACAACAAGAGAAAGTGGCCCTGATGAGAAAGTTGAAAGTATGTACAATTGCTACCACAACCAAAAGCATCAATTATTGATTCAAATCTTTGAATTCAAGACTAAAAATCGTGAGAATATTTCCACTCCTACTATTTGGAGTAACCTAAGGAATCGGGTCGGGTTTTAGACCCATGATCCAAACCCCAGACCATCGAATTGAAATCCATTCTATATGAACTCATAGATGGAAAACTGGATGGTCGGGTTTCAGACCCACAACCCACTCGACATGTATAGCTGTACGAGTTGTGGATACAGAATCAGGTTGTGTTTTGGACCCATAACCCGTCTGGCATATCCACATAAGCATGAAGACGTGGAAAGAAAATAGGGTCGATTCCATGACCCAATTGACATCTATATCTGTGCAGACTTGTGGACGGAGAATTGAGTCGGGTTTCTGACCGACTACCCAACTGACATCCATGCCTATATAGACTTGTGGATGGAAAATTGGATCGTGTTTCAGACCCACGACTCGAATGGCATCCATATCTGTACGGAGTAATATAGGACATGCCGCAAGCTCTCATGATGGTTGTTATCAACTTGAATATAGTTTTGACAAGGATTCTCTTGAGATCCAAGGTAGTAACTTTACAAACCTCAACAAAGAGGTTTAATCAAATGATTTAATTATTGAAGTTAATTAGTTGTCCTGTTGGCTGTTGCACTTGATTTGGGGGAGGGGGATTTTTAACTTTACATGCACTTTTTATGAAAATGTGAGGGTTACAATGATTCCAACCCACTCAAATCAAAAGAGAATCTCAGCAACTGTTTCAGAGATCTTCAAGAATGATCATTCTCTGGTTTATTTTATTAACACTTGCAAAACCTAGCTTTCTTCAAGGAAGATATCGTGATATATAGCAAGAATCAAATATATATATATATACACACACACACACTGGTGTTGCTATTTTCATCCATATATGATGCTATACTTGCTTAAGATTGACAAATCACGATGCCTCCAGGATAAGCAGACAATCAACGATGCGATAAAATCAGAATAAAAATGTTATTCAAAACAGATCTAAGTATTAGATACTTGCGAAAAAAATCGTAAAACAAAATTCTGTAAAAGAATGGGGATATCATATCATATCATAACTACGATAAAGTAGCTGAAAACCAACTCCACAACAAATGGCAGATACTAGCAAAGACAATAAGTAACTAATGATTTGCATGAACTGAACTACAATGATGATAACAAATGGTAGTTCAAACTTATTAGCAATTTCATGATGAACAATAATAATTTATCTACAAGCTGCACCTTTCATGGATCACATTTTTTTTTTCTTGGTTCAATGTTTGTCTAACGCTAGTTTCCGACCAAAATACCGACGACTAACACGGCAGCGTTTTAATGATGGTGCATCTGAAAGATTGTACCATGATGTCCTAACTGGAGCGTGTGCGGATCAATGCTCTGGATATGATGATCATGTAGATTGATTCCATACGAAGGAGCACCTTGAAGATGGCTAATCATCAAGGTGCTGTTAGGTGCATTGAACCCCATCATCGTGCCTGGATTCTTAAGATCAGAGCCGTACGTTGCGCGGATGACGACATCGGTACTCTCCAAGTTGTTCTGGTGATCAGCGTGGATGATCAAGTTCGATTTCTCCGGCGAATTGGAGCCGCCGGGATCTTTCTCTGGGGAAGGGCACTTGGTCGTTTCCTCGAGATTGACGGTAGTGATGTCATGGATGCTCGATCGTCTCTTGTCTTTCCCACCGGAGAGCTGCCTGATGAAATACTTCTGAGCATGGCTAGCGACCTGAGTTGGTGTCCTGGTGGTCACAAAATTGCGAGAGATATTTCGCCAATCTCCTTTTCCGTACTTTTTTAGTCCCAACAGAAACTGTCTGAAAGAGTTCAACATCATCATCAACTTCATCATCATCACCACCACCAGATTAAAAAAAAAGGTGAAAATAAATAAAATGCAAATAATTCAACACCCTTTCACCATACGAAACAAAATCCCATTTAAAATCTGGATTTCGACATCTGATCGGGCTCGAGGGGGCCGCCACCCCCTCCCCTCAAATATCAAGAAAATATGTGTATGTGTGTGGAACATTTCTCCATAAACAAAACTAAAATTCTTGATTTCGCCCCGGCATTTGATAAATTAGAACAAAAAATCAAAGAAAAAACCCAAAAAAAATCAAACTTTAACCTGTGTTCTTCCTCTGTCCAGGGCACGCCTTTCTTCCGTTCATGCTCAGTACAGCGACTCGCTGAGTTACGTTTCCCACCAGGGCTGTAAAGCTGTTTCAAACCCTCATAACCCTGATTGCTAACCCACTCCAATGTGAACGAGTTATTACTATACCCTGGAATCGGTATGAGCCCTGCTTCAATATCGCTAACATCTTCGACCAATTCCCTGTACTGTTTAATAACATCGCTGACGGTTTTTCCAGGGATCATGGACGCCACATTCTGCCAGCGATCGGGGGTATCTTTATCAAACAGGGCCAGGGCATTTTCAAATCTCTTGTTCTCCTCGGGGGTCCATTTGGTGACCGTGTTCTCCTCGAACAGCCAATTCGAAGAAGCTCTGAAGAAACGAGATTCATGATTCATCAGCCCTATTTCTCTGTTCATTTGATTTTCTTTTTTTTTTTTTGTGTGTCACTCCCGAATTGAGGAGAGACACCTGGTGAGGTAAGGTGAGTGTGTGTGTGATAGAAGTAAGTAAACAAGGAAAAAGATGGGATTTTAGGCTTATATGATGATGAGATGGGAGAGCATTAAGTCAAGCAAGCAATGGGGCGTGGTAGGGGGTGGGGGTGAGGGGGAATCGGAATACTTTTTTGACACATGGTGTGAGGAATCTGGAAAAGGCTAGCAAACTTTCCTAAACCCAAGGAAAACAAAGAAAGAAATTGAAATTCAAGAAAAGAAACTGTTTAAAAGTTTAGATCTTGCTTTGGAATGATGGATAATATCGGGATGCAGAGGACCTACAACAAGAAAACAAAAAAATGAAAAAAAATGATTATGAAGCTGCCACATGATTTCTTGAGTTTGATTTCATTTTTGTAGTTACTGAGCTTAAAACAAGTGATAAATCTATTGTCTGTGTGCTAACAGGGAAGGGTTTTTGAGGTCCAGAAAAACAAAAACACACAGTAGATGGTGGTGTGGTGTAGTAACGAGAATAGACGACGATAGTTTTGAAGGACAGATGGAAAAGGTGTTTGTGAATGATTGGTTGGAGGATGTGTGTGGGGGCTGCCGCAGCTGACTATAAAAACTTTTTAATTTTAGAGAGAGAAAGAGAAAGAGAGAGAGGGAGAAAGCAGCTGCTTGATCAATTGCAGAAAAGGACAACTGTCTTGCGCTGCTCTGTGCAGAGGGGCATGTATGTCACTTCCCTTTAATAGATGAGGCTTATTGGGTAATAGCAACGCCCACATTTTGCTACCCAAATTTTTATTCCAACTTAATTTAATTAAACCTAATAAACCATATAATAAATATAATTCAAATATTATTTTTTGAAAATTATTCTTCAATCACTAAATAAATATAAAATATTCATTACATAATTAATAATAATTCAATCGAAGTCAACTTAATCCAAAATTTTTGACTATTTAAAAGAATTAAAGATGATTTAACGCTAATACTGATTGTCCATCCTTTTTCGATTATTTAGGATTTATGTAGTTCTAATTCTAATTTTTTTTAACTTTATTCACATATAAATTTATTTTATCACTGTTATATCATACATATATTTTCGAAAAAGCACAATTTTTCATTAAAGAAAAAAAAATCATAAAATAAAAATAGTTATGTTTGAACCTCAAAGTCAACATTTTCACCTATCTAATTCCCATATATATTTTCATTTTCATACAAAAAAAAAAAAAAACAAAGTTTTCAACTAATCTATCTAGTCTAATCGAAAAGCACCCCTTTTTGACCAAAATGAATGTTTCGATTCTGCTCACGAATTAGAAAAGGATAAACACAGGATACAAGTTAACCTTTGGTTCACAAAAGAAATTAGTTAATATTCTTTAATTAATGCGATGGAAATAGTGTAAAGCACAAGGTACAACAAAAAGAAGATGCAGTTTGACTTGTACGGGTTGGTGAGATGAGGGCACGTGTCGCCACTGAATTAATTTCTTCGCTTAAGGAAAAAAGTCCATTATAATGACATTTAACATACATCGATCGTGTGTTCAGAAGTATAAGAAACAGAGTAATCTTATCATTGAAAAGGAGGGACCCTGCTTATTATATTAATTAAGAGATTATAATACTTACTAAGTAGATGGTTTAAAAACAATCAACGAAACAACCTTCATTTACACCCCCCCACCCCCAAACCAGGAGCCCTACCTCAACCCATACCCACCCAAAAAACAACGTTTTTTTTGTGTGTGTGTGTTTTTTTTAAACATCCCATTTGATCTTTTTTCATAAAAAAAATTATTTTAATATTTACAAGATATTGCAATTGTAGTACTAATTCCCCAAATTTCGACCAAATATGCTACTGTGACCCTCAATTTTGACAAAATATAATCGTCGGATATCAATTTGTCCCTAATTGTAAATGATGCACCAACGGAGTTTCTCGAATGATAATGAAATTGGACCAAAATGGAAATGCATGTACTGGACTAAAATCGAGATTTGATATTAATTTATAGGACAAATTTTGCATTTTTCTTTGTTTTTCTAATCAATGAGATCCATATATATATATATATAGGAAGGACTTAGACGATTGAAATATACTTGATGTATAATTTGAATATAAATTATAAAGAACGATCATATAACAAGCATAACGATACTTGCAATTAGGGTTGTAAACGGATATTAAACACAGTGGATATGCAGTATTTAAATCTGTATCCGATTAAATTTTTTGATATCCGTATTCGAATCTGACGAATATTCTAAACTTCATATTCGGATTTGAATCTAATGGATAGTTTGCGAATTCGGATATATCCGTACCCGTTTGGTATTTATAAAAATAAAAAAAAATTATGGATATCCGAATATCTGAACACAGTTTTCACTTACAATTATTCAAATATCCGATTGAATATCCAAATCTGTCTATCCAAATATTCAAATCTATTTATATGAGTAAAACAAATCAAATAAAACTTATATAACTTATCTAATTGGAATTTTTGTATATATATATATATATAAGTGTAGCATATGTTCATTAATACAAGTAAAGTTAATATATTTACTTATACTTTTATTTCTTTGTAAATTATGGAGATATGAGTTAATTAAATTTATTTTCTATCTATTTTATTTATAAGAAGAGGTTAGCATATACACACACACACACTCTCTCTCTACTATTGTTGTTGTTGCTGCTACTACACTACTACAACTACTACTAATAATAATAATATTGTTTATCGAATAAGGTAGCAGATATAATTAAACGAACATATTCGACAAATATGCCTTCTAAGCGAATATTCAATGAAACGGATATATAATTATCATATCCGTATCTATTTATTATTAGGATATTTATAATCGGGTACGAATTGTATTCGCTTATTATAAATACGGATAATATACATCATAAATAGATACAAATACAAATGATAAATGAATTTTTAATTACTCATTTACAGTCCTACTTGCAACGTTTATATATGATCAAGATTTTTTTTTTCATGGTAATTTCAGGATGTGGTTTTCTTCATTAGATATGCCTGAAAATATATAAATATTTAACGCATTATGAAGGTTCAATGTACTTAATGTACGATATATATTATAGTCTATATTCTAGTCAGATGAATACAAATAAATTGTAGGCTTTAAATTAGTGTTTCTTTCTCGTCACAGCCTTTTCTTTTCTACTGTACCTTTGAATTTTTTTTGGGGGTATATACATGCACATTATTGGCCGGAGAAAAGGGTTGCTTTCAATTATTGGGCGTTAACTATTAAAAAATAGTTATAAAGGTTAGGGTATTTGAAAATTCATTTTCTTGCAGCTGTTAAATTTTGGGACCATGTATAGGCTGGTCCTTCAATTTGAACGAATATTTAATTTCTTGAATGTTAGTTTTCATTCCGCATATATTCCTATTTATTATATTGGATGGGCATGAAATCTATAGTAACATCACATGTGCGGCCATTTCTCTTATTATAGTTAAATAGCATAGGGGCATAATGGATATTTCACATTCGTTCCGAATTTTTTACCGGAACACATCACGATACCAAATTACATATTTAACCAGTACTCGAGTTATACTAAGTTATATGTAAGTCGTATATGTCTTGCAATATTGTACGAGATAAATTAATACCCTCCTCAATAGTATTTACCAAATCATAGGTTACTGATAGTATTAAAACATCTTTTTCACTCATGTATTAACTGTCGAAATTGTAGAGTCTTATCTAGGTTGTTTGCCTGCTTTGTTGAGTTGACACAACAATTCTATAACATATTTACAACAAGAACAAAATTCTCAATAACTAAATCAGCGATTGAGTTTATTTATATTCACATATATAAAAATATAACTCCGATAATTTATAATTGTCAACATAAAAATAAAAGTATGCATACTCTCGAGTGATCGAGAGTATGGATAATCATCATCAAACCATACAAGTCTGACTTATATGACAAATTATTTATTTATTTATATATGTATGTATATTTTTATCGTTTGATTCTTTCATAACCCCTCAACTCCCAAGCCCAAAAAATAAAATATAAAAGAAAATTAGTAAATGAGAATATAAAATCCCTTTGCCCATGCCTATGTGACGGAGAAGTGTTCTTTGGAAAAGAAAGTAACAATTTTATATATAAAAAAGAAAGTTAAGACTTCCCACAAGTGGAAAGATTCTTTGGTTTACCACATTTCCCAAAAATGCAATATGGTTGAGTTGGTGAGCTCGTGTGGGCTTTTGTACCGTTTGGTGTGTGTATTCAATATTTAAAATTAAAATTTTTGTTCAACATTCATCTGCCAAATAATTTAAAGAAACTTTTGATCTAAGTCTAACATCGTGCAAAATAATAATTTAATTAGTTACATTAGTGCAAACCAAACTGATTTGCTTGTGTGTAAGACTCGGTTTAACTTAATATAATTAATCACGAAGCGAAGGGAGGCGGTGCTGGAGGAGGTGATCCCCCACTTCCCATTTCAATTCAAATTTATGTCGAACTTAAATTTAAATATATATTTTTTTAATTTAGAATTTCACCTCATAAATAAAAAAATTCCGACTCGGTCTCTAATTAATTGAAATGTAGTGGATTATTCATCGTTAAAAAAAAGGACATATATTGGACCCCGTAAATATGAGTTTGGTGTTGAATAGTATGGGGAAAAAATGTCATTGTATACGAATCAAAGGTGCAACAGAAAAACATGTGGTTGAATACTTTGTCCAGTTGTAAAGGGTTTTTATATAATAGTGTTAGAATTGGTTGTAAAGTGTTTATTTTAAGAGGCCAATGTGAGGTCTTACCCAAAGAAGAAAGATTAGGCTTTAAAGTTTATAACTAAAGAAAATTGAGAATCCCAATAATTTGAATACGTATCTTTTTTTCATTTTCTTGAAGTCATAAATTGTACTTAATTAATTAATTAATTTTTGATACTTGCTGTTTCTCTTTTTTTTTTAAAAAAAAAATCTTTAATAAGAGTAAATTTCAAGAAACCGACTTATTTGTCATGTAGCAAAAATTGAAAAAAACAAATAAATAAAATTAAGAAATACCACATCATGGGTTGTTTTTGGCATGGACCCATTAAGGGTTGGGCTCCTCCCCAACCACCAGAGGTGGTGTCAAATTCGTTACTTAAAACATTTTTTTGTGCTAAATTGATTGCATCAACTTTCTTGTTTTCTCCATTGTTAGAACTTGAAGCCATTTATTTCCCATGCTTAATTTATTTTTCTTTCTTTTATCAATTTCAATAATTATGGGAAATTTCACTTTTATTGTGATTTTGGTTGAGCTTTATTGATACCAAAATTAACCTTATCTCGATATATTTTTATTTTTCTTTCTTTTTTTTTTTCAGTCGGCCCGGGGTGGCGAAGAAAAAGGGGAAAAATGGAAAACAATATTGGAAATTGGTTAATCTTAATGAGATATATTTTAATTTTATAATTGAAGCAAAATAAATAATGGCAGAAAGATCCTAGCGACAAGAGTAGAAGATGGTAAAATACGCTATAAGAATACATTTCTTTCGGTGAGGTTCTAACACCTAATAAATTTAGTTTATGTGACGAATTTCATTTATAACAAGTCCGTTCGTAATTGTTTTATCCCTGATTGTTTTTTTTTTTTAAATTCTATTTACATAAAATTTTGACACCAACCCATCACAAATACGATAAATCTATGATAAAATCTCTTCCAAACAAATTTTTCATTAGTGAAGGGTGCGCTTTCTTGTAGTGAGAGAATTCAGAAAAAAATAATAATAATAAAGAATAGGTTTGTTTTTTAGATTTTAGAATAATTATTTGTAAATATAGTTGAAGGGCATAAAGGTAATTTGGCAAGTGAGGGGATGAGAAGTCAGCATCAAGAACCCTACATATAACCAAATCATTACAGTGTTTGCTGTTCGATTCCCATTCCCGTAGCATAATTGATACAATCCACAATGCCTCCAATTCATTCTCATCGGTTATAATTAAAAATATTGGGAAAAATCATATTAGGGTTCCGAGCATGGAGAGCATGTCGTTGCAAGAAAGCACTCTATTTATTAACATCAAAAAACTTGTAAATTGTAATGAATTGAAAATATAAGACATGTATATTGAATTTATAACAATATTTCATTAAAATAGAATTATAGAAACAATAAGTGACAACACATTTATTGACAAATTTGCGACAAATAAAATTCATCATAAAATTATGGTTTAGTAGATGTCGGGTTTAGGGTTATTAAAAATTGATATCTCACATTTGTTATTAGGCAAAAAAAAAAAAGAAAAAAAGAAAAATAAATTAAAGAGGACACATATAAAAAATATATTGGCCCTTCCCTTGTGGGCATGCACCCAACATCTACTAAACCTAAAATTACGTTCTCGTCACATTAATTTTTTCAAAAGTTGACAATTAGAAAATCTATTTTTAGTAAAATGCTCATAACCCCAGAATCTTATTCGGTTCTTTGACCATTTATTTATTTAATTTTATAAGTTTTCTGGTTTCTGCTTTATTAAAATGGTACATTATAGTTTTTTAAAATCTCAATGTATTGTTTCAAGTTATACAATTTGAGAACTAGTTTCCTTATAGTCAACAAATTAAATAACAAGGCAAAAATGGGTCGAGTCCAGTGATAAATGACAAGCCCAAGCCCCGACTATTGGTAACCCATTCATTCCTACATATAGTCCTTTGACGCCCCTATACAATGGGCCGAATGGCTATTTTTACAATAAAATACATTTTCTTCGAGATTTTGATCATTAATTACAAATCTTATAATTCATAAAGTGATTTGTAATTCATAAAGTACCAGTGATTATATTTTGAATTGAAGTAAGGTTTCTCTGTGAATATTTTGAATTTATGTAATGGCATCAACAAGTCGCCTGAACAATCATATCAATCTAAATCTGCTGTAATAAAATTGTTCAATCTCATAATTAAGTATGCATGAATACATCGTAATTGAACAAAGACAACTCTTTTGTCTGAGTAAAAACTCTTCAAGAATCTTTATGAATGTGTTATTAATTTGAACTTGGGCAAAACTTTTTTCTTTGCTCAAGACAAATATAGTTACAAGGTTTAAGGTACTAATATAGTATTGCACTATCCTTCTTCAACTTCATGATGTTTGTCTTGATCCCCTTTTTTGCTCCTTGAAAATCACTCCAAACTTAACCACAACAACCCCACGAAAAGAAAGGAAAAGAAAAATAAAATAAAATAAAATAAACAACACTCGTATATTTCAAATTTAACATTTTGGGAGATCTTTAGGAGGTGGGAGAATAGACTCATTAGGGCCATTTCCATTCTCCACCAAGAATGCCATTTTTAGGCCCCATGTTGTGTGCACTTCCAAATGGCAATGCAAGAACCAAACTCCTGCAAAATTCAAATTAATTCAATCATAAAAAAAAAATGGGACAAATCATGTGATGTGTATTGATGAGTGCGTGCAGAATATTCGAATTGATACGCATCAATATACAAAATATTTACTCAAATAGCGTACATAGCGTGTATATATGAAATGTAATAGAGAATGCAATAAAAGATTCACGATGATCACTGAACATCTAAACACTTACCTGGATTATCTGCGGTGAATCTTAAGGCAATCCATCCGCCAGATGGGACTCCGATCGTGTTCCTCTCCACAGGATCAACAAGATTAAAGTTGTTCGGATCCGTTTTCGGATTAAAATTACCCAATCCCCTCCCCACTGCGAAGAAATTGAACCCGTGCAGATGGAGAGGATGGTTTTCAGGAGCAATAATTCCAGTATCCTGCAAAACCACCTGAACTGTGTCGTTGTAGTTCAACTTGTACACCTTCGTCCCTGTCGTAGTCCCCAAGTTCGCCGGCGGGCTTCCCGTATAATTGAAAGCCACTGGCGGTTTCGCTGGAAAATCAGTGGTGAAAACACCCTTGACGTTAAAAATATGGGCCTGCAACAGAGCAACCGTCGGCATTACAAATGTCACATTGTTTATGCTCGCCACTGCACGGCTGCCATTGCCGGCCTTGCACGATGGGCACGGATTGACCCCCAGCCCGACGGTGAAGAACAGTGAATGATCAACTTTTTGCGGGACTTTTGCAGGGTATTTGTTGGAATTCAAACTCCTGAGTGAGTTTATGAAATTGTTTGCAACAGGGGTGGCGTTCCGGGGTGGCAGGTTGGTGAAGGCCGTCGGGGAATTGGCGAGCGTGCCGGAGTAGTGCAGCGTGGCGGTGGCGGTCATGTTGTCCACGGCCACTGCCATAGTGTCCAGGAATGGGGACGCCGCCACCATGTATTTGCCGGCGCCCTGATCGGCGGAGACGATCACGTTGGTGGTCTGGCCGGGGGTGATGAGGACTGTGTCGGTTTTGAAGGGCTTTACGTAGGTCGCGTCCACTTCGACGACGGTGAGTTTGTGGCCGGCGATCTTGAAGAAGAGCTCTTCGTTGAGTGCAGCGTTGATCAGGCGGAGCATGTAGGTTTTCCCCGGCGACACGTTTAGTGAGAAGCTGCCTGTAGAATCAAAAATAGAAAGTTCAAATTTGCTCATGACTTCATCCTTGTGCAAATTAGTTGAATTGGGATTCACCAGTGGTGGGGCAGCTTGAGACAGGGCCCGGATGGCCATTGATTGTGTGAGCATCAGAGACATTTGGTGCCAGGCCGGATTTCAGAGCCTCGTTGATGACAGCCTCTGTATCTGATTTCCACCATTCCCCTGGAAATCATGACATGAAAATTTAATCATCTGAATCTTTGATCATATTATAGTCATGTTAAGATGATGTTGGCTTACCTAAAACGACGACTTTCTCGTGATCGGGTTTGGGGAAAGGATATGGGACACCAGGCTTGGGTAAGATGACGATGGCGCCGTGAACGGTGGCCCTCAACCAGAGGATGTGTGCGTGCCACCAGAGCGTGCCCCTTTGGCCAGTGACGGTGAAGTTGTACAGATAGCTGTGCCCTGGCTGAATCGGGCATTGCGTGATGTATGCTGGCCCGTCTGCCCAACCCGTTCGGACTTGCCTAACTCCATGCCTGTAGTCACCATTGCCAAAAAGTAAAGACGTTATTTGTTTTCTTGTTAACAAATTCTAATTTCACTCGATAAATCGAGATGATCACCACTAGAAAAAGAGCAATAAGTCATGGATTTTTTCGTGGCTAATTTGTAGCCGTGGCTAATCTGTTGCACCGCTTTGGCCACAGACTATTTCCATGGTTAAATTTTTTCTGTGGCTAGTCGGTACAGATCAAGCCGTGGCTAAGATGTGGTCCTTTTTTCTTTTTTTTTTTTTTTTTTTAGCTACAACCACACCGTTGCTAATCCATGGCAATTAGTCAAGGCCAGGCCGTGGCTAACCATGCCACCGATCTATTTTAGCCACGGACTGATCTGGATTAGCCACAACCCATGGCCGATTACTTTTTTTTTTTTTTTTTTTAATTTAGCCACAAATTAGCCGTGGCTAATCCATAGTTATTTTAGTGTTTTACTATTCAATTATTTTATTCGTGGGCAATTTAATATATTCTTTGAATACAAACTTGTTAATTTGTTTTGATAAGTATTATATTATATATAACAAATAATAACCCTCATTTAATTTACTAATATTACTCAAATAAATCTTTTAAATTGTTATATAATTGAATAATACGATTGTGTGTTGAATATCAATTCGAACGACCAATGATCATTTCAATTATTTGACGATATTAGAATATTTTATTGAGTTAATACACAACTTAAGTTTCATAATTATTTATTTAGATTTTACCATTAGCCACGCCTGACTTTATCAAGATTTAGTGGCTAAATCTGTGGCTGAGAAAAGCCGTGGCTAAATCTAGCCGCGGATTTAATCCATAGTTATTTTATTTAGCCACGGATTTTTTATTTCCCAAATCCGTGGCTAAAACTATTTTTTCTAGTAGTGGATGTTTTGTAGCAAACATTAGCCCTCCGTTTGGTTCTCGGATTTTGATAAGAAAAATAAGATGAAATTTATTTATTTTTGCTTCAAATAATAATACTATATGATTTTATTTTTGATTATTTTTATTTTTTTTCACTTTTCCTTAACAAAATTCTTGTTCTAAACATAACCTAGAGGTCGTCTACCGACACATCGACAAGATCTTGTGAGCAGTGAAGTATCATCCCACACAGAGTCGTTACGAGTTTAACTTTTTAAGAATAGGATGGATCAAGTCAAAGCAAGAAGGTAAAAAGTAAAATGATTAGTTTTCTTACCAATGGACGGAGACATTATACTTGACACGGTTGATGACCCTGATGAGCAATGTATCGTCTTCTCTTGCATAGATGGTGGGGCCTGGATATTTTCCATTTACGGTAACGATGGATTTGGACGAGCACAATCGAGTGGTGTTTTTCGTTACCACCTGCACTTATGATCAAGATTAATTAGCTTACGTAGATTTATACATATATATATATATATGCACACACACACATAGTATAGTTTGCATGTTGTTTAGTTAGTTATAGCTAGGTAGTTACAATATTTGATCGAGTGCATGATGAATGATACGTTGAACTTGTTACGTTTTGAGTAGAATGCAATCAATGTAAATTGAATATGGTTGCTTATTCTTTCTATTAATAATTTTGACTTCCAACCTCAATTTAATTAATTGCAATTTTAGGTTAACACACGCAGCTGATTG
This sequence comes from Petrea volubilis, assembly GCA_026212405.1. NCBI lineage: Eukaryota > Viridiplantae > Streptophyta > Magnoliopsida > Lamiales > Verbenaceae > Petrea > Petrea volubilis. Next base: position 1,505,094 of record CM047882.1, read on the forward strand.
GAATAATTTGGTATTATTATTTTATTTGTCTAGCTATTTTCATTTTTATTTTTCGAAAGAATTTGTCTAGCTAATTTAGTTTTGCTAGAATTAGCATTTCCCAGCCATACAACGGCCATTGGAACATGAAGTACAATTAATAAATTTTCCAACAATTCTTTATAACGAACTAGTGGATGGAGCAGCAGTTCGATTATTGAAAACTCTAGTCCAAACAAGTATGGATGATATCATTGTTAATCATATGATAAGTAAATTACACTTATCAGTGTAATTGACGTGTATTTTAGATAAAATGCCAATTACATGACTGACGTAATCAGAAATAATTGATAAAAACTTCGTAGATTGAAAAAAAGTTATCTATTTATAGATTAAAATACATGCATGAAAAAGTAAATGAACTTTATAGTGTAACTAAATATTTCCCGGTATGGAGATACTAACACCTTCTTACCAAAAATGGACCAAACTACTTGAATTTAATCAGCTATAAAACTCATAAAATTAACTTAATCACTCTGTAATCAAATTAAATATCGAGAGATAAGAATATTGCATGCAAATTACTCACATTGAACTGGTAATTGCGAACTGCGGATTCGACGAAAAATGGGAACGAGCATGCTATTACGAGGATCAAAACCCGAAAACAAGTATCCATATTTCTTCTTCTTAAATTTGTGAGTGTGTGTGTGTGTATAAGGAAAAAAAAAAACTGAGTTTTGTTGTTCTGTTGATATGTCTTTATGACTCCCCAACGCAACATTATATAGCTGATAAGTGCCACAATATTGCTGCAGACACTACGTCGTTTTTCCATCGTTAGGTGAAACAATTAATCCTTTAAACATAAGCCAGCTTCTAATTAGCCAAAACTAAGGATTTTTCGCTTCTGTTCCTTGTTTGTTACATAAAGTCTTAAGTACAATCTGCAACTAATTAAAGCTCAAACATAACATTCCATTGTTGGTGTGTGTCCGTATGTGATGATGAGTACTATTATAGTTGGGAGGCTTAATTAATTGAAATACATAATCTTATATTTTAGCTTTAATTAGTCTCAATAATTGTTCCGTATTGGCCGGTGACGTCTGGGTCAACTAGCGAAATTGCATCAGGTTCGAATCGCCACCAGTTCGTGTGGGGTTGTATTTTTACTTTCATATTAAGGCTCTTTATTGTACTTCATAGTAATTCGATTATTTTTTTGATAATTATAATGGTTGTCGACTAGTGATTTATATTTGATGGTTGATATTCAATTAATGATAATATAATTGCTTCACTCAAAAAATGAAAAAAAAAAATTGTTACATGCTTACATTTAGATTTGATAAATTTGTTTCGTGATTGAGCTATGAAGTGCATGCATAAATGTTTGCTAATTTTAGTAATTAATCGGTTTAGTCAAACTAGATTTGCGCATGAATTTTCTCCTAATAAATCACATAACAAGGTAAGTGATATTATATGGCAACGCATGCCATATGATTGGTGATTGTCTGCTGTACATATCTCAATTACAAGTGTAATTCATTCGCCATTTGATTAGTTCCGACATATATAGTGAAAACCCGATCCGGGCGAGAAAAAGAATCATGGTTAATATTAGGAACAAAGTTCCAAGTGATCATTAAGAATTGATTAAGGTGATGATTATTCCGGTAATCATGGATAAATCAAATGTTAACGGGTTCTTAATTCTGGATTTGGTGATTTGATTAGCGAGTTGAAGGCACCAGGTAGCTTACAGAAAATTAATTAAATTTGGTCAGTTCTTGTGATGATTATATACTGAAGTCGTTACATATATTAATTTGAAAATAACATTAGGCTAATCTATGTTGTTTCCAAGAAAATGAAAAGATAATCATCTAATTAACAAGTAAGAAATAAATATATAAATTTTAAATCCATTGTTAAAGGGAAAAACTCTAACATCTCCAACCAATTGATCAGCACAGAGAATCTGAACACGATGATGATGATTCGCTTTAGAAATTATGCGAAAAAACAATTATATTTTAGGTCTATTAATTCAAATTTTATGAATATGAATATATATATATATAAGTACTTTTCAACCAACACAAAATTCGGTAGGTAATTAACCCTATATAGCCATTTTACTCATTTTTATAATGTTAGAATTGAAATGTGCAATATATATAATACAATTGAGCACGAAACAATAATATAATTCAAAACCACCTAATTCGGATGGTAAATATTATGGTTGTGAGTGGCCTTTCACGTACTTATCAATTGCAAAGTGTAATTGTTTGAAGCCTAAGATACATATATATATATGATATATATCACTATTCAGCCAACCATTGTGTGACAAACAACTCATCCAAGAGATAAATATTAAAAAAACACCCTACTCCACTACATCAATCGGTCTCATTGTCATGATGAGTTTGCGAGTCTCTTTACTTTTCTTATTTTACAATTGAGCTTTCAATATCGAAAGTAGATTAGTCTTAGTTTGTGTCAGCGAGATAGGAACTTGAAATCTTTTTACTATCTCCAAGAAAAAAAATTAAACTAACGCAAAAATTGGAAGGAAATTGATTTACTCAACTATGGTGAGTTTGATTTAGAAAGTGTTTGGCTAAGCTTATTGTAAATAGTTGATATGCTCATAGAGTTTATAAAATGATTTTGGAATTTATAAGTTCCTGCATCTTATTTTAAAAATAATTTTTTAAAGTATTTGAATAAAATAAGACCGTGAAGCTATATAATATTTTTGGAGCTTATAAGTTGTAATTTTGTTTGATGAAAAATAGAGCTTATATGTTTTTTTTAAGTGTAACGATGATTGAAAAAATAAAGTAAAATTAATTTCATATAAATAAATATTTTTTTAGATAGTACAGATGTAATATTGGGAAAAAATATATTTATATTATTTTATCTTTTAGCATTAGGTAGATTATAAACTGTTTAAAATTTTTTTTTTTTGAGAGAGCTTACTCTTTTTTTATTTTATTTGTTTTGAGCTTATAAGCTTCTGAAAACTTATTTTTGGATCTTATAAGCTCGTTTACTAAAAAAATTATCAAACACTTTTAAAAAACTTAATATATTTTTAGGGACTTATAATTTGAGCCAAACACTCTTTTAGTTGTCATAGTGAAAAGAGTTTTACAATTTTTGAGAAATTTGTTTGGTTGTAACAGTGCTGTGTTGTCACTTGTCACCTGTCACCATTGAAAAGTTTGTGAAGTAACAATTAAATTACAATTTTAATGTAAATATAACAAAAGTAACAATTATTTTTTTTTTGGTTTTCCAGAGTTTCCCTTCGGCCGACAGTCAGAGGACTAATCCCCTGTTCCTACTATCAGTGCACTAAGCGGTAGGGAACTGGCCAAATGATTTGCTCCATTCATATGGATAGGGATCGAACCCCCGACCTTATGTTTTTTGTGATGGATGGAACCCAGCACAGAACTATGTCCTGTGGTGGATTTCACTAAATATTCTTGTAGTAAATTGTGATCAAATATGTCAATAAAAGCTACACTAAATGTTGAACTAAAATATATTTTGTGGTAATTTAAAATGTCATTAAAATATACTATTGGAAAATCCAAGTGTGGCGCTCTTGGATAGTGCCTTAAAATTATGGCATAATATCCACTTCTAACGACATTTTTTTGATGTATCAATATATTTATACTATTATATAAAGGTGGAGGGCTATTGAATAACATATAGGATCCTCTATTATAATATGGTATTTTATCTCTTATTGTATAATTCACATTAATATTATGTATGTAAAATTATTTCCTTAATTATACACTTGGCCTATATCCATATATTGAAATAGAAAATGAAACATAATTTGCAATAAAATATCTCATGTGATTGAATAACTACTTTGATTTGTTAGCGGTTTTGGTTTGTTAATCCATTTCCTAGTCTTTCTCTCTCTCTCTTCCCCCTATTTTCTCTCTCCTCCAGTTCATCGTTCTTTTTTTTCATAATTTACTTTCTCAATATATTCTATTTCTTTTTTCACATATCACACTCTTTAATATTTTTATAGTTCTCATATTCAATTATTTTTCTAATCATATAATTTTATTTTATTTTAAATAAATTATTTTACTTTTTACTTATTATAAATTTAATAAGTACTAAAAAGTATTCATATATAAATAAATAATTTTTTGTTTACGTAACACACGCATTAAGTATGCACAAACAACTAGTTATATACAGTCATCTGTCTACGAGTGAAAATAGCACATGATATGTGGATCGCGGATGTGACTGCTCGAATGAATTCTGGTTGTATCAATTGTTTTTGGGCTTAATTTGTTTTGAGAACATAATTAATATTAACGAAAAAGAACAATAGTTTCACAATAAATAGTGCAGAGCCCATTTATATATTTTCAAGTATACTCCATGTTGCATTCCGCATGTAGGCTAATAAGGCCCAACTATGATGATTGTCCTTCGCTGCTTCGGTTCAAACCCATATCGGCCCAAAACCCGTTATGTTTCGGTGTGTATTCGAAATTACCATTGAATTTAGGTTCCGCTCTCGGGTTATAACGTTTTCTAACAAACCCGTCTGGAAAGTGGAAACTGACCGATGACATTCCTCTCTCTCTCTCTGTCTCTCTCTCACACACACACACAGTCACTCACTCACACACTCACACACACACACACACACACAGTTGATCTTTATTTATGTTCAACTTCCAAAGTTTGGCAAAAGCTTCAACACTCCAAGAAAGTGTGCCAGACCACAACAAATGTGATCAAAGAAAGTGAACCCACCAATTGCTGCTTTTGTCATCGACATTCAATGTCATTTCTATCTTCAATTGATGGTTCCTCAATCTCCACACCCATTTCTCAATCAATTAAAACAGGTCAAATTAGGCTTGAATCGTGTGCCCTGGATTACCTCCATATCTGCATGCATATATATATATATATATATATGCAATTCTATGTATATAAGGGCTCTATTCCTTGTTGGTCATAATTCAGTCTTGAACCTTAAGTTTGTGCAAACTTAACTAGTTGATACAGAGAGAGAGAGAGAGAGAATGGGTGATTTCTGCAGTGTTGAATCAGTAATGGTAGCTGAAGAAGATAAGTATACAAAAGATGGAACAACGGATTATCGAAATAATCCTGCTATCCAACAGGAGACAGGAACATGGAAAGCTTGTCCTTACATTCTTGGCATGTTTCTTCAACTTTTCAATTTCTTTTCCCTTAGCCTATTTGCTGTATCTGCTAAACATTAACAACGACTCCTTTTTTTTCACTTATTTATTTATGTTTGAACGGGAAATGAATGTTGTGAAGACTGGCATGTTGTAAACTTTATCAAATAATATGAATTGAAACATAATAATCCAAGATATGATAAATACGATTCCTATGAATCGATTAAGCACAGGATCTATAGTAAATAAACAAATAATGCTTTTAACTATAATCACTAACCTTGATCCATTGCTGATGCGGAAGAAAATGGAGTTAGGGTTGGTGGTCTTCTAAGCCAAGGAAAAACGGCGTATTTTCTGTATTCTCTCTCTTAGATGGGGCAGAAGAGAAGAACGTCGTTATATCTGGCTTAGGGACCATGCCCTAATGTATCTAATTATCACACTCTAATTATGGGCCCATCAAACATAATTAGAGTGTGACCGGGCTTCTATACATAAAAAGGCCCATACTCAATATATAATATTTCTATAAGCCCACTGATTTTATTTCATAATAGATCACACAATTGGGCTTGTCTAATGAGATAACGGACCATGTACAATGAATTAAATATGTGAGACCACCAAATAGGAGAAAAATCCAACATGGCACATTACGGGATCAACACAAATTTGGTGAACTATATAAAATTTCAGATGAACGAGAGCAATGTTGTGGCATTTAACAATGTCACGTACTGGTTCTACTTCTCGATCAACATAGGCGCTTTCACTGCAGCCGCCGTGCTCGTGTGGATACAGACAAACGTCGGGTGGAGGTGGGGCTTCGGGATCCCTGCCGTGGCCATGACTGTTGCTGCCGTGAGTTTCTTTTTGGGTACTCGCCTATATAGAAACCGGAGGCCCGGAGGGAGCCCGTTGACAAGGATTTGCCAGGTTGTCATTGCGGCTTTCAGGAAAGCTGGAGTGGATGTGCCAGATGAGGGATGTGGGCTTTGTGAGATTGATGAAGGGGAGTACTCAGCTATCAAGGGAAGTCGAAAACTCGAACACAGTACATCGTTGAGGTGGGGTATGCAGGGACAGAGCTAGAAATTTAAATTTGGGAGCGAGATTTCTGAATTCTTACAAAAATTTTAATCTATATTTTTTCAGTTTCTTCAACTAGGCCGCAATCGAGACAGAATCAGACACGAAAACCTGCAGAGTAAATCCCTGGAGACTCTGCACAGTGACTCAAGTCGAAGAACTCAAATCCATCATACGCCTACTGCCCATCTGGGCAACGGGGATCATTTTCAGCACAGTTTTACAGTTAAATGGGCACACTGTTCGTCCTCCAGGGCAACACCATGGATCTCCACCTCACCAAATCCTTCGAAATCCCGTCAGCTTCTCTATCCCTCTTCGTCTCTTCGACACCGTGAGCGTCATTTTCTGGGTACGCGTCTACGATCAGATAATCGTGCCCTTCGCCCGAAAACTCACAGGCGACAAAAACGGGTTCACTCAACCCCAGCGAATGGCGATTGGGCTGATGATTTCGATTGCGGCTATGATGGCGGCGGGAACATTGGAGATGATCAGGCTGAACATAGTGAAAGAACACGAGTACTACGATGTTAAGCACGTTCCCCTGTCTGTGTTCTGGCAGGTCCCGCAATATTTCATCATAGGTTGTGCGGAGGTTTTCACGTTTATCGGGCAGATCGAGTTTTTCTACGAGCGGGCCCCTGATGCGATGAGGAGCCTTTGTTCGGCCCTGTCGCTCACGATGGCGGCTTTGGGGAATTATTTGAGCACTTTGTTGGTTAATATTGTGACGGATGTTAGTACCAGGTATGGAGGCCCTGGATGGATCCCTGATAATCTGAAGGGCGAATTACACTGACTATCCCTGAGGTTTGGTTAATTTACGAAAAAACCCCTACTTTTTTAAATATTACCAAAAATTCCCTAAGATTTCAAAAATATTACAAACTTATTCAAATTTTCGAAAATACCTCTTCCCTTTTTTTGGGTGATTTACACTGACCACCCTGAGATTTGGTTAATTTACGAGAAACCCCCTATGGTTTCAAAAATTACCAAAATCCCCCCGAAGTTATACCAATATTACAACTAGCACCTATTTAGGTTGACTTATTAACAATATTAAATCTTTTTTTTCCCTCTGTAATATTGTTATCATAAAATTTTCATGTGATAGATTTGGAAAAAAATGTGATTATTTATTCAAATAAATATTCTGAATTTAATGCATTAAAGGTATCTACCAACACATCAAGTATGTTATATTATCGCTAATACGGAGTAAATTTTAAGAGAAATGAGTTAGAGTCCTCAAGCTAAATAAAGTTTTCAAGTGCATTATTTAATTTCAATTTTTTATTTTAATCAATGTTTATATTTCTCATTTCACATAATGGATATATACGATGCATATAATTATATTTTTCTCAAATATAAATTTAGCACATATTACGTATATTTAGTATAAATTCATAACATTAAATTCGGAATATTTATTTGAATAAGTAATCATATTTTTTTTCCAAATCTATTAAATTAAAATTTTATGATAACAATATTACATAGGGGAAAAAAAAAGAATTAATATTGTTGATAAGTCAACCTAAGTAGGTGCTAGTTGTAATATTAGTATAACCTCAGGGAGTTTTTGGTAATTTTTGAAACTACAGGGGGTTTCTCGTAAATTAGCCTAATCTCAGGGTGGTCAATGTAAATGACCCAAAAAAGGAGAAGGGATATTTTCGGAAATTCGAATAAGTTTGTAATATTTTTGAAACCTTAGGGGGTTTTTGGTAATTTTTGAAAAAGTAAGGGACTTTTCGTAAATTAGTCAAACCTCAGGGATGGTCAGTGTAATTTTTCCTAATCTGAATTATGAGAAGCTTCACTATTTTTTTCTGGCTCTTGGCTGCTCTGAGTGGGGCCAATTTGGGGGTTTATTTAGTTGTCGCAAAATGGTATATTTATACGAGGGCAATAAGTATATCAAATGATGGTAAATCATAATTTTTTTCTTTTTAAGTCAAGTAATTTTTACATTTGGATGTAATATTTAAAATTTAAAAATACTTTAAGAAGTGCTTTTTTTTTTTTATAACTCTTTAGATTGTTTTTAGAAAAAGTTACTTTTTGTTTTGTTTTTCTTTTATCTTGTTTATGCTTTTTTCGAAAAAAAAAAATCCAACTAAACATATTTCTTTTTTACTAAAGTATTTTTTTGAAAAAAAAAGTGCTTCTTTCACTCTATCCACAAAAAAAAAAAATAAAAAATCAATGGGACTCTTATGTATAATAACATGTGCCTTTCACTTCAACGTATATTATACTGTGAGTTAATGATTTACAATTAAGTCACGCATATACGCTTATTAAAAAAAATTAAGGATTAATTTGAATGAGTTAAAAAAAAAGTGTTTATCGAATTGTATTTTTTATAATTTTTTTTTTAAGCAGAGTAATTTTGTATTTGCATGCAACAATTAAAAGTATTTTTAAATGTGTTTTTATTTAAAACTATTTTGATTAGCTTTTAAAAAAACATAAAAAATGACTTTCTTTCTCGCTTGTTTCTTTTAGAAAACCCATCCAAACATAAATTATTTTTAAAAATCCATCCAAATGTAAAAAGTAAAATATTTTTCTTTTAAAAAAACTTATCCAAATAGGCTCTAGGTTGTGCATATATACACATTTGTGGACTCTTGATTGTACGGCGCCATACAAGTGCACAATTAAATTCTTGATTTTATTTGTACGGCACCATATCAGTATTTTTTTTTTGGAACTACCATATCAGTATTAATGTTTCTTTGACAACGATATTAGTGACTTACCAAAAAAAAGAGACAACTACATTAGTGCTGTGTGGCTCTTTAATTAACTGAACGTTTTTTTTTTATGCTATTTAAGTACATAATTCCAAAAATATACTTAAAACAAAATATCTCAGTCATTAAACTCCATTAATCACCTTTTTTCAAATTGAAAAATATGCCAACCACACTCCACACGTTCCTAGTATTCCAAAAATAACTGATATCCTCTACCCATGAACTAAGCGGGTAATAACCGCTGCAAAAAGGTGTCCAGATTCGTCCATATATTGTCCATATACGCGTGTACGTGTGTTGCAACATAATACATTTATATATATACACAATATATTTATATATATATACACATACATATATACACACAATATATTTATATATATACACACATTCTTGGTATCTTGTGTGTGTTGGTAATTGGTGTATATGCGATTGTACGAGGTCAAACCAGGCAACTCCAACGTCCTGGTTTGTTTCCTCGTATACAATTTCTTGCAGGTATGTTAATTTTATCCCTTTTTTTTCCATTGTTTTAAACTCTGATTATCAAACGGGTTAATGGTTTTGGTACGTAATCGTATATTATGATTTATGTTGTAAATTTAGGTTTTGTTTTTTTATCTTGATGGCAATTTATTTTTTGTTTCCTGTTAATATCTCACGATGTTTAAAATTGTTTCTTATGTTTCTCGAATACTCAATTCTTTTTTATAATTCATTTTGAAATTTTATCCATTTTTTCGATGTATTTAGGAAAAAATCAAGTTGAATCGTCATAAAACTTTAAATTTGAAACTGGCATGTATTTTCTAGCACTGCAGGGAGAGAGAATAAAAATTTATTGATTAAAACTTGTATGCAATGGGGGAAAATGACACTTATACCCAAGATGGGACTGTGGATATCGACCACAAACCTGCTAATAAAAAGAAAACTGGAAGCTGGAGGGCCTGCCGCTTCATTCTTGGTCAGCTTTTCCTTCTTTACTCTTCTTAATTTTCTTGAATTATACCAATAATTTGATTTGGCCACATCGTACTAAAAACGTGATAAATGTTGTCGTACTTTCCATATTATTGGTTACTCTTTTTAAAATATATATTGATCGCATAGTAAATGTAATTTACTCGATACATAATTGACACGGACAAATTTTCATCCGAATCCGATTTGCAAACACCCATACATCACGCAGTAAGTATAATAGCATTTGTTATGTGATTGATTGTTGTCGCGTAAATATATGTGTAATTCACTCGCTATATGATTAGTGTTGGCGTAGCCGAACTTAATCCGAGCTAACATCTTCTTACCGAACGAACACAAACTAGAATTTTTTGGAATGATACATTTGGTGGAACTTTTTTGGTCTTAATTTGGGCAGTAACCGAGTGCTGTGAGAGGTTGGCATACTATGGCATGAGCACCAATTTGGTGAATTATCTCACGGAACGTCTCGGACAAGGGAATGTGACTGCATCAAATAATGTCACAAATTGGTCGGGGACTTGCTATGTCACACCATTGATTGGAGCTTTCTTGGCTGATGCTTACCTTGGGAGATACTGGACCATTGCCACATTTTCTATCATCTATTTCATTGTAAGTAATATACATACATTCTTTTGATTTCAAATTTTAGAAGTGCAAAAAGTTAATATCCATGAAAATGTCCCCTTGTTGCAGGGGATGACACTCCTAACACTCTCCGCCGCGATCCCCGGACTAAAACCCGAATGCGACAACGCCAGCTGCCACCCGACTTCCTCTCAAACTGTGCTCTTTTTCCTCGCGCTGTACCTAGTCGCGCTCGGAACCGGCGGGATCAAGCCCTGCGTATCCTCCTTCGGGGCCGATCAATTCGACGACAATGATGAGAAGGAGAAGAAGAAGAAGAGTTCGTTCTTCAACTGGTTTTATCTCTCCATCAACATCGGCGCCATGGTGGCGTCGTCCATTCTCGTGTGGATACAGATGAATGTGAGCTGGAGTTGGGGGTTCGGTGTCCCAGCAGCTTCGATGGCCATCGCAGTGGCATTTTTCTTTTTCGGAAGCCGCCTGTTTCGGCTGCAACTCCCGGGTGGGAGTCCCCTGACGAGGATCTTCCAGGTGCTGGTTGCGTCCCTGAGGAAGTATCGTGTGAAAGTTCCGGCGGAGAAGGCTCTTCTTTATGAGACTGTAGATGCGGAGTCTAATATTCAGGGGAGCCGCAAGCTCGAGCATACAGACAAGTTCAGGTTCCTCGACAAGGCCGCGACCGAGACGGAAGCCGAGCGCCTGAAAGGCAGCCTAGTTTCTCAGTGGAGTCTCTGCACAGTAACTCAAGTAGAAGAGCTCAAATCCGTCATCCGCCTACTCCCCATCTGGGCCTCCGGCATCCTCTTCTCCACCGTCTACAGCCAAATGAACACCATGTTCGTCCTCCAAGGCAACACCATGGACCAACACATGGGTCCCAATTTCGAGATCCCACCAGCATCTCTGTCCCTCTTTGACATCCTCAGCGTCATCTTCTGGGCCCCCATGTACGACCAAGTAATCATTCCCCTTGCCAGAAGATTCACCGGAAACGAGAGGGGTTTCACGCAGCTCCAACGAATGGGCATTGGACTCGTTATCTCGATCTTCGCCATGCTCATCGCTGGCTGGCTGGAGGTGGTGCGGCTCGACCATGTAAGAAAGAACAACCTCTACGATAAGCAGACGGTCCCTATGTCCATTTTCTGGCAAGTCCCGCAGTACTTTTTGGTTGGGTGTGCGGAGGTTTTTACATTTATTGGACAATTGGAGTTCTTCTACGACCAGGCACCGGATGCCATGAGAAGCCTGTGCGCGGCCCTATCGCTGACGACCACCGCGTTGGGCAACTATCTGAGCTCGGCGCTGGTGACGATTGTGACTAAGGTGACCACCAGAGATGGCAAGGTAGGGTGGATCCCTACGAAGAATTTGAACAAGGGACATCTTGATTACTTCTTTTGGCTACTGGCGCTGCTTAGTTCTATTAACTTTTTGGTTTACCTGTTGATTGCCCACTGGTTTACTTACAAGAAGGTTGTCGGGAAAGCTCAGTGATTTGGAGTGTGGGAATCATGTTCTTTTGCTTTGGTAGTGTTTCTTTTTCTTTCTTATTCTTGAGATTAAGATTTTTGTAAACGTTGGACGATGGGGATACGTACCCCTTTATCACCTTTTCTTACTTGTTAGAAATCTCCTAATTGTTAAGAAGAATAGAGAGAGAGAGAGAGAGAGAGAGAGAGAGAGTCGAGCGAAACAGGGACCCGACCTAAGCCCAGTCACTGTCTGTTTGCAATTACACACGTCTCTTCCTAGGAGGTTACGACTTACGAGTGAGACTTGGAATTTCTAATGGTACAAGCAACATAAGATAAGATCAACTAATTGAAAAGTATCAATGGGGCCCAGAAGCCATGAACTCTCTTTTCTTTTTTTCGCTTTTGAAGAAAATGAATACCATGTTTGAACAAGATAATGCAAATATAAATGGGAGGTCCAAAACTGATCTACATGAACGCCTATTCCAACTTGACTCTCACTCACTCCTCTTTCTCTCCCTCCTCAACAAATACTATTATGATTTCTCTCAAAGCAATTCAAACCTCCTTCACTTCCAACCATGGCCCTTTCCCAGAAAGGGAATATACCTTCAGGAAGAGAAGGCTCGTCGTCTCCCTCTGCAAATCCAATGACGGTTCAGATAATTCAGATCAAGAAACTCCACCACCCGTCGGAGATCCTCGCAAGCAGGAGCTGCTTGCCCGTATTGCGATGCTTCAAGCCCAAAAAGTTCGTCTCACGGATTACTTGGACGAACGATCAGCTTATCTAACCCAGTTTGCTGAGGAAGCCAATGCTGAAATTGACCAGATTGGCGAAGATGCCCTCAGAGAATTGGATGAAGCTGGAGCCAGGGTCTGTTTTAACTTTCTTTCCTGTCAAATGAGTACCAAAAAAAAATGGGCTTGTTAGGAAATTCAAAAATCTGTCAATAATCAGATTTTAATTCTTTTTCTTGAGCAGATAATGGAAAATATAGAGGGCCGGATGCAAGCCTTCGAGGAATCTGTGGAGTTAAACAAATTGGAGATTGAAGAGAATGAGAAGAAAGTCGCAGACTTTGAAGGCCAAATTGAGAAAGACAGAAATGAAGGGCTTTTCTTTAAGAACCTGAGGGAGAAAACACCGGTTGACAAGGTGAAAGCCACGGAAGAGGCGGAAAAAATAAGGGAGCTGAATAAGAAAAGTGCTGGCTCAATAGTCAGAAGGAATATCTATCTTGTGCTTATAGGGTTGGTAGTTATTGGAATTGGTGATGCCTCAATCTCTTCGACGCCCGACTGGAGGAAGGTTGCAGTTCTTGGGGTAATTCTGGTGGGTTTGATTACTCAACTCATCTATGAGCAGAGTATGTTGTTAGAAACAGAGAAAATGGAAGAGGAGAAAAGCAAAGAATCTATGAGAGAGTGAAGTGAATTTTTTTAAGTACTTTCTCACACAAATGTAGCATGAGTTATAACTCCAAATAAAATATTACTATTTGGGGCTAATACATCAGGCCAACTTGCTGTTGCATCAGATATAGTGTTTGGCGATATGACTACAATCACCAAAGCCGTGCTATTTTTGATGCTCTAGAATGAATTGTCAATCCGGGAAAAATATAATAAAACTCAGATGAGAAACTGACCGTCATAGTGTTAACCAAATATAGAACAATTATAACAACCCTCAATCAAGTACCTTGCTTTGAACTCCCGAATCATGACTTTCTATTAACATATGATTCTGCTATCTGCTCTTCTCCAGTAATATCCAGAAGAGCTACTTCCAGATGGCATCAACTTTTCCTAAACACATGAAAGATTAAAGCATGTTTGTAGAAGAACCACCTATAATTTACAACTTAAAATTGCTAGAAGATATTCAACTACTTGCTATCACAGAGCTCAGCAAATATAAAGCCATAAACCACATAAGAACAGTTGCACCTCTTCCAAGTCCAATAAGCATGCAATCCTATATTGGTCGTCCTTCATGTGACAGAAGCATTTGAAATATTCCTCCAATTAGTTTCAAGACCTAAAAAAATATCTGGATTAAGAAATAGCTAGCCAACCTAACCTTACCGTAACAGCATGGTTGAAATGACATCAACCAAATTGGGATTCCAACAAGTATCGAATAACTATGGCCACACTGCCAAATAAAAAAAAAGAGTCAGTTTTCCAGTCAACACAAAATGAATTTACATATAGGTATCGGGATCCTAATATGAAGAAAACATCAATAAATAGGACACGGCAACTTACTTCCCAAATTTTCAGGCAAGGGGGTCATTTTGGAGCCCCAGAATGCACCACAGCTCTGACAAGTATGTTCCATGTAATTATGGTTGGAACAAGTTTCTTTGTCACGGCATCGTGTAAGAACAAAACGGCACCAGATATTCTATCGCAAGAACATAGACCTTTAAGAGTAATGTTATAGGAAATAATATCTGGCTGTAGCCCATTCCTTAATATGTGAGCCCAAATTGCCAAAGCATTTCTCAAGTCACCATCTTTATAAAATCCCTCCATAAGGGTATTGTATGTGACGAGATTTGGAGCACAGTTCCAATGATTCATGTTGAAATATAGTGACAAAGCAAGTTGAGTTTTGCCAGCAGAACAAAGGCCATGAATCAAAATATTATGCATTTGTACATCAGGTTTGAAACCTTTAGTAATTACTTGGTTCCATAAATTAATAGCCATGTCTAATTTATGGCCTAGACAGAGGCCTTTCATCAACAAGCTATAAGTGCTCACACCTGGCTTCCATCCTTTCTCTAGCATTTCCTTCACAAGGTCATAGGCTTCACCGAACCTTTCACCCTTGCATAATCCATTAATAAGAGTATTATAGGTAACAATGTTAGGAGAACAATGTGTTCCCATTTCGCGGAATACCCTAATTGCATCCTCAAATTTAGAAGCACCTACAAAACCATTGATTAAAGCATTATAAACATGGGCATTTGGTTTACAGCCATTTTTAACCATACCACTGAGCACAGAAACTGCTTCATCTAATTTTGATTCTTTACACAATCCATTAATCACCGCTGAATAAGAAAAGGCATCTAGAACACCTCCTTTCCCCTCAGCAATCTCCAACACGTGTAAACTCTTGTTAGCATACCCATTCTTACAAAGTCCATCAACTAAAATTCCATAAGTTATGGAATCTTCACCAAAACCATTCTGTATCATAAGCTCCCAGATAGAAATAACTTGATCTACCTCACCATTATCAAACAGCCCCCTCATCATTATATTAAAACTAGCAACATTACGAATACCCTTCCTCCCCATCAACTCCCACAACTCAAAGCAATTTTTAATCCTCCCAACCCTAAAATAACCATTGAGCATCGCATTATATACAACAGCATCTGGTGACACCTTGTTCTCAGCCATCTCATTATATACCCTCTCGGCCCCATCGATATCTCCTGACTCACACAACCCATGAATCAAAGCACTGTACGTAAATAAATCCATTTTGCACTCATTCTTTTTCATCCTATCCAACAATTCTAGGCCCTCACTAAACCTCCCACACTTACACAAGCCACTGATCAAAATATTGTACGTAACAACACTCGGATAAACCCATGAATCCTTCATCAACCTCTTCCAAATCCCATAGGCTGCCTTATAATCACCATTCCTAAAAAACCCATCAATTAAAATGTTATAACACATAACATCAGGCTTCAGGCCTCTCTCAAGCATTTCATCAAACACCTTCACAGCCGCGTCCAAATCCCCACTTTTTGCCGACCCATTAATCAACGTTCCATAACTATAAACATCCGGAACCAAATCCCTTGCCCACATATTATCGAGCAGCTCTCTTGCCTTATCAAATTCATTCTTTTTACACGCAATCTTGATCAAAATATTAAAAGTCTCTAAGTTCGGCGATACACCCATTGTCCTGAAATGCCTACAGAAAACCTCAGCTTTATTCAATTGATTCGAAACCACAAAAGCATTCATCAGACAATTATAAGACCTCACCCCTGGTTCACAACCAAAAACCTCCTTCATTTTCTGGAAAGTCTCCATAGCTCTCTCCGCCATCAGATTTCGGGAGTAAATTTTAAAACAGCCAACGCCGTGTCCTCGGAGCAAGGGCATTGCTGGAGTCGTATGAGGTCAACGATGCTGGTGATGCTAGGGAGGAACTTGGGATCGGCGGAGACGGAGAGGCGGCGCAGGATGTGATCGAAGACGGCGGCGGAATGGGTGTAGTTAGGGTGGCTGATCGCCGTGTTGAACAGGCCGAGGGCTGAGTTAATATTCTTCTCCGATTTGAGAAGTTTGATGAGGCGCTTCGGGGTCAGGTTTTTGGGCAGCTGTGCCTGTGCCGCCATGACAGAGGAAAGTGAAGCTCTAATTAAGAAGTGCGCTTAATTTTTTCAAGTTATAAATTAAAACATATTTATTTGTTTTTGTTTGATGATATTTAAATATGCGCTAATTTAGTAATTTCAACTTATGAGTCGTAAAAATACATTATTAAAAAAAAAATGAAGTTATTATTTAATATATATATATATGTGTGTGTGTGTGTGTGTGTAAAATAAACAAATATGGAAATGTTCCGAAAATTGGCGTGTGGTTTGGCGCAAAATGCACTTTGCACCCCGAAATTAAGCTATTTAGGCAGGCACTTTCTAGCCTAAAAATTAAAAATTAAAAATTAAGACTTTACAGCACCAATAATTTAACACAATAATTTTGTCCAAAAATTGATTTAGTAAAATTAAATGGATTATTAATAGCGTTGAATTGCATTTTTCTAGGAGGATTTAAATTTATCCGTGTGTATTAAGGTAGCCTTGGTTGCTTGAACCAAGAAACAAACTAGTCAACTAGAATTTTATGCGCGCGGGGGGATTCTTTAGATATTCTATTGATAAATTTTTGTCAATAATTTTAATTTTTTTTTTGTGTATTAACATTATTTATTTACAGTAAATAAAAAGTTTGAATGGTGGATGTTTTAATTAAAAGTAATGGATAAATTGCATGTGTGGATATATTAAAAAAATATCAATTCAATATTTTCAAAAATATATATCAATCTTATTCAACATTGAAAACTAATTTTGCATGAATTTAATATATCTATTTTAAAAACTCATAAAAAAATATTTGTCCAAAAATCATTCATAATGTAAAGTCCTTTTCGAAATTTCAATCCATAAGAGTTAAAATGATGAAATGTTTCAATTTAATTCTAATTTGATGGTGCAAGGTATTAAATTTGTTTTATAGGGTTCAAAGTGTCAAAATAAGGAAATTTGAGGGTGCATAGTGCCACCAGAGCATGTGTTTTGCTCGAGAGAAGCATAGGGTGCAAAATGCTAACACTTTATAATTTTGAGGGTGTAAAGTGTTTGATTTTTATTTTTGAGAGTGGAAGGCGCCTAAATAGCTTGTTTTGGAGGTGGAAAGTGCATTTTACTTGTGTGGTTTGCCAAGATAGAAATCACACGGGAAGACTTCAACCAATTTCCTCTGTGGTATGTTTGGAACAAGAATTTTGGCGAGGTAAAGTTGAAGCAAAAACAAAAAAAAAATCATCATGTTTTATTTACCAAAATCCTAGAAACCAAATGGAGGACTAATGTTTAGAAATTTGGTAGAACATGTTTTTCAAGGGATGTATTTTTATTCTTCCAAAAAAATTCAATTATTTAATAATTAAAAAATAATCATATAATAAAATTGTGTGACATCACTTATTAAAGAAAAATTAATATAAAACACCAATTAGTATAAAATGTTCCAGTTCCACTCAAAATGCATTGTTCATTATTTTCCAAAAACAACAAGACTTCGACCAAATGCATTTAGCTCTATAAAAACACATATCGTTGTTTCTTTCTTTAAAATTTTATCAAAATATACGTTCATTTTCATTACATTATCCAATACACATCTAGAACTGCATTTTCTCGAAATATAAAGCCAAATATATTCTTACTTTTTTTAAAATAAATAAATAAATAAATAAGAGCCCGTTTGAATAGATTTTTTTCAGAGAAAACACACTTATTTTTAAAAAAAAAAAAAAACATTCAAGACAAAAAAGATTGCGTTTAGGTGGGTTTTTAAAAAAAAATAGAAGTGGGCTTTGTTTGGAGACTACCCAGGAGTAGGCTCTAGGGTTGTCAAGGGAGAGGATTTTAATCCAAATCCAATCTGAATTTTAGCATATTCGATCAATTAAAATATTCGATGGGTCAAATCTGATAGCAAATATCCGTAATCCGAAATAAATGGGTTGAATTTGGAATCAATGAGTCTGATCCATTAAATATCCGAATCCGAATTTTTATAATATATTTTATTAAATTTATACATTATATATAATGTAATATATATGCTATTAATAATAGTTAAAAAGATACCTAAATAAAATGTAATATATATGTCTTTGTAATTAATAATATACTATTTATTACTTTTAAGTTACTTTTTTTTTTAACAAAACATTGTATAGTTTTCACACATATTCTAAAATATTTTTCTACATTATTTAATTTTATTTTTAACATAAAGGGGCATTTTTTTATAGAATACTAATTAATTAGTCTAGATTGTCCATGTTAACCATTAAGTGTAGATTGTTTATTGTAAATTATTAGATTATGATGTAACTAAATGTTATATATATATATATATATATTAGATCATGATGTAACTAAGTATATTTATTTCGTAGGTCTTGGAGATACTTAAAACTTTTGTCAGCCACTAATTTTGTTATATATATATTTTTTGTTGGTAATATTTGATTATAAATTCTTTAGTATTATTTATTGGAATTGAATTGGATCGGATTTTTTTATCGGATCTTGGATTTATTCCAGATTCGGATTCAAAATTATGAATAAAGATCCTATAGGATTTCGGGTCAGATTTGATAAATAATATTTGTAATCGGATTCGGATCCGAATTGCACTGATTTGCCCCAGATTCGATCCATTGACAACCCTAGGAGTAGCTTAAAATACAAAAACTTTTAACTATTATATCCAAACATAAAATTATTTGGCTTAAAAAAAACGCTTCGATAAAAGGCACCATTCGAATTTTTTTTTTTAAAACCCATCCAAACGGGCCCTAAATCTCCGTCCAAGTTCAGAAAATAATGTTATTTGAGTGATCTTGAAAAACTTGGAAACAAAAACTAGTATTTGGAAAGATGTTATTTGGGGGGTTCTCCAAGAAGATGAGTTGTGGGTTGCCTTTAGGGGACTTCTGAAGCCCAGAGAAATATGGGTGACTGGAATTCTTAAGTGGGATAACAATAGTCTCGTCTCGTCTCGTCTCGTCGTTATTCTATGATTCCCATTTTTTTGCTAACAATGACTTGGTCACTCACATTCAGCTGCTTTTTGATCGCAATTAAGAGGTTAGGTTTGTGCTTGCTTACGCTAAAGGCTAATTTGGATATTCTTATTTGTTGTTTGATGATGTCGGAGGAGTTGCTTTTCACGTGACCATTGTATTTAGATTTAGAGTTTGTTTGAGTAGATTTTCTTGAAAGAAGAATCACTTATTTAAAAAATAAATAAAAAACTTCAAAGTAAAAAAAAAAAAAAGTGTTTTGATTAGATTAAAAAAAAAATTAAAAGTCAGGAAAAAGTCAAAATGGGTTTTTTTTTTTAGAAACTACCCTCGGAGAAAATTCAAATAAAATCATTATTATATCCAAACGTTAAACTGCTTGACTTAAAAAAAGTTCTACTATAAAAGGCACCGTTTGAGAAGTATTCTTTTTTAATTCATCCAAACGGACCATCAATGTGTTGGTTTGCTTCTTTTGGTGGTGGGGTGGGGGGGGGGGGGGGGGGGGGGTAGGACACAACCTAGGAATAGTTTTGGAGAAGTGGCAATTGAAATATTCTAATATACAATCTTTTAACATCTTTTGCTACATTCGTAAATGCAAGGCATATATGGGTTGTCGAGATAAAGAAATTAACAAAAAAAACCTTATGATATCAAAAATAATAATAATAAAATAGTTGGTGGGGCATATTTAATGTGCGTGCAAAATTAAACAAAACTAAAATATAATATTTATATTACATATTTAAATTATGATTAAATAACTAAAATATTTATTAGATTTCATATAATATTATATATTTTTAAAATTATTTGTAATGTATGTATTTTATTAATTTTGTTATAAAAATAGTTTAAAGTAAAGATAGAATTGTAAGATTAATAAATACAGAAGAAATAAAAAGTTAAAAAAAAAAAGAGATATGAAAAAATATATATTGATAGAGAAAAAAGAATGAGAAAAGAAATAAACTAAAAGTACCTTAATAGCAAAAAAAGAGAGATGGGATGGAATATAAAAGGAGACCAAGGTAGTTATTAAACTCTCTAAACGCTTTATTAATAGTATAAATAAAGATTTTGTTTCATTATACAATAAGTCAAATTACATCTATACTCCTTTAGGTTTAGTGTAACTACAAATTAGTTCATTTTGTTTTAAAAATTACAAATACCCTTCGAGGTTTTGGACTTTCTTGTAAATATTAATAGAAATGCCCAATGAGTAACTTTCTTGCCGCTGTAATTATCAATCTACAGTCAAAAGACATGTCTCGTCTAGCATAATAAAGTCGCTCAATCAATTTTGCTATTCGACAACCTTCACGTAATTTCACTTGATACAATTACAACCACCAAAAGGCATTACCATATATAAATCAATACCACCATTACTTTTTCTTTTTTAAAAAAAAGTGATTCCATATGTAGTTTCCACATCTTGGGTCTATCAAACCCATACGAATTGCATGTCAAAAACCATCGAAAACACAAGAAATACAACTCTCAATTATATTAAGAGTATTTGTAATTTTAAAATATTACATGAACTAATTGGTAATTATACTATACCTCAAAAGGTGTATACATAATTTTCCCTATATAATATTAATGAGCGTAGATTTGGAAGGGGTATTATGTGAAAAATTTTAGTTCAAACCTGACTTGATTGAATTCATGTTATTCGTATGGCAAGGTTTTGCACTTGCTTTGTGATTGGTAGATGATTTCGGAAAAGTGACCAATCACTTGATAAGTACAATACATTTATCATATAATTTGTTGAATTCAATCAAACCAAATTCATACAAAAAAAATTCGTATTTTGTTGAGAAAATCATGGGATTTTCCTTAATAACTAATTTGGTGGTTGCTCTTTACCTGGCCTATAATTAGGGTTGTAAAGGGGTCGAGCTTCTACAAATTTCTAGTACCATACTCAAACTCAAGCTCATCGACTAAAATTTAGAAAATAAGAATCCAAATTCGACTAGCTTTTTCAATATCGAGATTTGACCCGAATCGTATATGATTCATATTTCTTATTATTGAATTTGAATCCAATAAAAATTCCAAATGTAATTAACAAATTTTGACCCATGGAACAATTAAAATTATTGAAATTTTAAAATTAAATAGCCAATAAAAAAATGATCCCTTAAAAAATAATTAATAATATATTATTAATTATAATGATATATACATTACATTTTATTTAAGTTTTTTTATTAATATTATATACATAAAATTATTAATTTAATAAAAATGATTAAAAATCATATTTAAATCTTCAAAGAACCAAATCGTTTGGCTCCCCATCTTATTTATTTATTTCAAATTATAAATACTTATAATCAAATTTGATGCGGGGACTTTTCGCTTAATCACGTGGCGGAGTTGACACACTTTAGTTGATATGTTGGTGGCCCCACATGTTCAAGAGGGAGGAACATACGTGAGACTAGCCAATTTTGCTCCGGCATAGGCTCTCCAACGCTCAAGTTAGCTTTAGGGTATTTGAAGAAAAAGGTGAATAGTAAAAATGGTAATATCTTTATATGAAAGTATGCAACAATGTGTGATGCCTCTAGGGAGAGCCGTTTGACTATTTATATAAGAGTGGTCAACGAATTTGACCCATGCAATATAAGTGGACATGCTTTTTGTTACTTTCTGGATGCCAAAAAGGCGATTGGCCCTACTCTCTTTAATGGGCTTTAACTCTGCATTTAATGCAAATTTTGTGCATTTATGACTAAAGATTGTATTAAAAAGAGAACTTAACTCTGCATTTAATGGAAATTTTGTGTATTTATGACGAATGATTGTATTTATGTATTTATGAGAGAAATTTAATGCTCCTGGGACTAATAAGATAAACCCATGTGCAGTAGGTGTAGATTTGGTGGTGACAGATGCAGAACTTGTCAATCTTGCCAGCTAAAATTCTCCCTTTGGTTTTGTCAAATTTGGTAAAATCTGGGTTGAAGATTCTTGCTCTCTAAGCAACTCGTTCGAGGGCATCCTCATGCCTTAAACTACTTGTTCTCCAACTTCACTTGTCTTGCACATGAAGTTTCGAGGGCCATAGAGGCCTCTGGTGGCTTTGAAGCCACAAATTCATTTGAAGGGTAAGTTTGGAGTATTTCCCCTCTCGTGATTTTTACTCTGCGGTTTCTTTTTACATGTAGACACTCTCTCTATGACAATAAATCTCTTTAAGGACATCGAATCTCACACTTATAAATTATAAATTGATTGACAAATGCTAATTTTTCAAGGTGAAAAAATGCGTAGTGCATCAAAATTATATTTTATTAAATATTTTAATCCATTGAATATGTTATCGGACTGAATCCAAATTAAAATCCGGTCCATTGACACCCTAACCGGCTCTACTTGTAGCCAAATCAAGATCCATGTCCAGTACAAGTTTATTGGACATTAAATAGACGAAAAATAAAGTAAAAAATAATTTTTTTTTTGGTAAGTGTAAAAATAATAATAATAAAAAGGAAAACCATTGCAAACCTCGTGTTAACAAATATCATACTACTACCCCCACGGGTTCCTTCGCATCCCTCCAACCGCCCCACTCCTCTCTCGGAACGGAGAGAGAGAGAGAGGAATCGATCGTGTACGGAGTTGCGTACGACTATGTATCATGTGTGTGCTGCGTAATTATGCCTTGTTTGTTCTTTCCATTATTCGTCATCAAATAATCTCACTCTGCTTTACATCGAAAATCATCCTGCATTTTTTTTTTATCTCCGTTTCTTTAGATCCATTTTTTTGGCGGTGTTATGCGATACGCAGTGTGTGTATATGTATATATATTTAGCTGCATGTTGTTTGTGTTTGTATTCTGATGAGTAGTGATTAGTGCCCGAGGAGAGTCATGCAATGCGCGTTTCGTTTGATTCAGAAATTTCAGTGTCGAGGTTTTGAATGTATTATTCTTGGCATTTATGTTGATGTTTGGGTTTTTAATTTGTGGTGTATATGAATATGAGGAGAGGCCAAAGCTTGTAGTTGATGAAGTTGAAATTAATGAATCGTGAGAAATTTTGATGGGTTTTTACTTTAGTGTTGAATTGTATAAACACAAATCATTGATACTAGTGGCCGAGCTCGTTCTTATTAACTGAGTGTATTTGTCCTGATCAGGTCTAAATCTCAGTCACGTGTAAAAGTGTAGGTAAGTGATGCATTTAATGCTATTGAATTTTCTTCCAACATACTGGTTCCAGTCTTAACAAAGGCACCAACACCTATTCAATAGCCGTTTTGTGGCTCCCGCCCCACTCCCTCCGATCTTTGGTTTAGACTTGAAGCCGCTATGTGTTTTTTAATTATTTATAATTTGCTTGGTTGTTGCATTCCTTATTTCTTTTTTCCTTTTCTTTTTCTTGCTCTTATAAAGTTTTGAAATGTGATTTGCAATATGAATTTGGGATTTGATGTTGATATTTACACCTGTATTTTGTTTATTTATTTATTTATTTTTTCAGGTTCTGGATTTTGGGCTCCAAAGTCGGGTTAACGTTATCTTGTCTTGAATATTTTGAAATTGAATTTTAGAACTGAGGATTGGTATTTTCTGAGCTCAAAGATGACTAGACAACAGGGAGCAAATGGGAGGGAAAATGCCAAAACTTCTTCAAGTGAGGGTGCAGAGAACGTGCAACGTAATTCAATTTTTGGAAGATATTCTGAATCAGAAATGATAGCTCAGCTAAAAGGAGTTGCCCTGGATCCTTGTAAGGAGCGGGATAATCTTCAGCCTTTGTCTGACCAGATTCTTAGGCTCAGAAAGGTTATGATCCTTAAAGATTCTGAAATTCCTTGGGTAAGGTCTTTAACATTCATCTGTTGCAAATGTTGCATCATTTGGGCATAATATTGCACGTTGGGTTGTTTCATTCTGTTGTGATTGAACTAGAGCTAGTCTTTATGTGCCTTGGTAGCGTTTGAAGCAAGATCATCAGTCATCATTGTTGTTTTCTTCTTCTGTCTTAAAACATGGATTGCTTCTATATACTGATCTTGACAACTGCATGACAATGCTAATTGTCTTTTTAGACAGTCCCTTTTATAGGGTCGAGCTAGTTTAGTTACAGAAAGAAGAAGCAAGTGTAGTTGAACCAGGCTGCTGAAAAGTTAACCGTGATTTCTTTGTTTTCAAACTGATCTTATTGTTGGTTAGGAAGATCTGTTCTATTTAATGGGACTGTACCAATTTTTTAGATTATGCCATTGACTTGAACCACATATTGAAATGGTTATACTTTCTTCTGCATTGGAAGAACCAGATCTACTTGGACAAGTCTAACTCAAGCCGATTTAAGTTTTATCATTAACATTAAATACTTCTAGTCATCCTGCATGGTTGGATAACTGGATGAAAAATTACTTTGTAAGTTTTTCCTGTTGGTTGTACTCAATTTGGAAGCCAGAATCCCTTTATCCACATTTTCGTTTTAAGATGAAAACAAATTTGGACTTGGAACTTTACTTTGCACGGATCTGTAAGAGATTTTATAATCTAAAAAATAAATCTCGCCTTTTCTAGTTTAAGGCCGAGTTGATAGATATAGTCCATCATTTAGAACACTATCTCCTACTCTTGATCTGTACTTGTTGGCTAACACGCCTACGAAGCCACTCTAGTTCAACTTGAGATATGAGGCTAATGGCTAGTAGTGCAGCACAAAAAGCGTGGCTACTAGCTTATTGAACTTGTTCATGTTTGCTCATAGCTGATGCTGGTTTCATGTTAAACATGCGCTAGGAAAACTGCGTTGCGAAATATGTGTCCGTGGTATCACCATTTTATGTATTGTTGGTAATCGACAGACACTTGCATCTTAGCATGTTGCTTGGAAGGTTGGGGTTTTATCTATGAGTAGTACCGGGGTCGATGTGTTTTATTATAGTCTTCTCCTTTGCCTATCATGTGAAAGATTAATTTTATTGCTCAACCAAAGTAAGCTAGTATTTCTAGTCAGTAGTGTCAAAATCTTATCAATTGCATTTTAACCCTATCACGAAGTTGATTATCCGTGGACTAAGCTATTTTTCACTTTATAGCTTTGTTTATTATGTGCCAGTTTGACTTTCTCTTTTGTTTTCCGGAATATCAGTGTATTTTTTGGAAAACAATATTCAGACTATATACAAGACAAAATTATGACATTTACCTTTAGGTAAAAAGCTTAAGGAGTAGTGCTTGTTGTTCCATTGATTTTCCAAAATTTTATGTTGAACTGTCATCCTTTTGTTCCACATGAATCAAAGTCATATGCTGATTGGTCCTGCCCATAATACTAGCATGTGAAATAACCATTCTGTTTTCTTACAGCGCAAGCGGAAACTTGAGCAGTTTGTCAAAGAGAAGCTGAGAGCTCCTTCTGGCTCTGTTCCGCCAAACCAACAAAACAGAACAAAACGGAGTAGGAGGCAGTCATCTCATGCTTCATCAGTGTCATGCCTGCTCAATTCAGTCGACTCTACCCAATCTCCTGATGAGAAAATTATCTTTGATTCTCGTACCTCTAGCAGTTTATTGACATTTGAAGATGATTCGCCAGAGAAACAGGTATCCACTGAATGTTCCTTTCAAGATGATAAAGTACATGAGAATTGCCCCACCATAGACGTGTCTCCGACAGTAGATTCTGATGAATCTGTGAATGGTTCAAATCCACTGACTCCAGAGAACCAGCCTCCTAATGAAGCACCACCTGTAGAATTTAGTAATGCAGGTCATTATTTGAACTCACCAACATTGTGCGGGACCTACACAAGACACCTTCAGCCTCCTCGACGGTCGGTCAGGTTGCTGAATTTCATTGGTGATCATTTTGAAAGAAAAGTTATTCCAGTCGGACCTCGTTTCCAGGCTGATGTCCCTGAGTTGACAGGCCCATTGGACTGGAGTGCATATAAGAATGACTCTGATAATTTCAAGTGGTTGGGCTCCCGAGTGTGGCCAATTGAAATCGGAAGTATGAAAACCACTGGAAGCACAATTGGGAAGGGGAGACCCCAATCTTGTTGCTGTGCCAACCCTGGATCTGCTGATTGCATCAAACGGCACATTCTTGAGGAAAGGCTACATCTGCAATGTGAACTGGGTCCTGCTTTTTTCAGTTGGAAGTTCGATGAGATGGGTGAGCAAATTTCTAAGTCATGGTCGCTGAAGGAACGACAAACTTTCGAGTCGCTAGTGAAGAAGAGACCATCATCTAATGCCAAGAAGAGCTTTCTGAAACAAGCCTTGAAGTGTTTCGCAAACAAACATAGGAAAGACATTATAAATTATTACTTTAATATTTACATTCCACATCAATTGAGCCTGCAGACAAGGTCGTTATCCATAAAACAAGTCGATACTGATGATGAGGATGAGGCAGACAATTCTAGTTACATGGGTTTGCTGAAAAAATCTCAATGGAGGAGTCATGTAATTTGCGATTCTAACGATGTAAACACTGGATATGCACGTCACGATTCATAGTAGTTAAGAAGGCCCCCAGCTATCCGCGCCACACAAATCTCATTAGAAGGTTTGTTTCTTTTTAACCCGTATTCTCCACCGCATTCACATCAGTGTTTCTCTTGGTTACTTGATACGCCTCACATGAAATTTACTTTTTCCGGTATCCTATTCTCATCACATCCATGGCATGACATATGGCTTTTTTATAAACCTTTCTTAAGTTGCTTTGATGAGAATTGAGAAGCATAACCTAATCAGATTTGAGATTGGCATTTTAGATAAGAATAAAGAATTTTGATGTTTGCTATACATGTGTTAATTTGAAGGTGGCATTTTGGAGGGTATAATATGAATCCTTGCGCTTTAAGGATTGTACAGTGTTTCATAGAAATGAGTTGTTGATTACTAAGATGATTTTGGATTAGCCTGTCATTTGCTTAAGTCTCATGAGCTCCTTACATATCTTAAAAGATACTATAATATATGGTTGGTGTCAAGATTATAATGTGAACCAAACTAAAGCCAGATCCAGGAAATGATAATGGAAGCTAGTGCCGAGAAATAATAACTGACGCACCAATTGCATGACCTTTTTGACAAACATTAATCAATTCTTGGGTTTTTCTCAACCGAAAGAAGCAAAAGAAAAACTATTGATGCCAATATTCCAAGCCTTCGGATTGCGAAACCCTGGTTCCTTTTGTTTTTTTTAATCCAACTTCAATTGGCATGTTGGGATGTTTTTCTTGACACTTTTTTGACTTTTATTTCAAAAGATT
The DNA here is from genome assembly GCA_026212405.1 of Petrea volubilis. Classification (NCBI taxonomy): domain Eukaryota; kingdom Viridiplantae; phylum Streptophyta; class Magnoliopsida; order Lamiales; family Verbenaceae; genus Petrea; species Petrea volubilis. The sequence goes on from CM047882.1 coordinate 1,532,890, forward strand.
TATCGATCTTGGAGCTTTTACATATATCAAAATCCAACTTATAATAGATTCACATCTTTGATGAGCATAATGGTGGTACATAATTGGTCCTTCTTCGTTTGATGACTAATTTTCCACCTTAAAGTCAAAACCTTTTAATGTTTCTAGTGCATTATTTCACTATCCCAGGTTCCTCTGATAATTTCTGGGTTTCACACTGTGTCAGCACTCAAACCACTCACAAATTATGGATGATTTTATAGTATATTGCACTGATTTCACCTATGAAGTCGGTTCCATTTAAGAATCACATATATTCACGAAGAGAGTGTAGTAAAAGGACAAAAATAGCCTCTCTAAAAGTCCAGAGAATGGTGAACAAGACAGCAGTGAGTAGTGATAATAGAAGGCATGCGCGTGCTAGCACAATAATACATATATAACGAGACAAGGGTTGAGTGAATTGTCAGGCCGACATTCCCTTTGAGCCAAGGTTTTTTTTTTTTTTTTTTTTTTTTTTTGAGACAAATCTGACCATTTCAGTGTTGCCATCGACCGCATTATTGTTGCTGGACAATTCCCACTTAGCTTTGTTTCAATCATATGTACTAACAATCATTTCTACCAAGCAAGCAATCATGAAAAAAATCACTGTGCAGAGATAAACTGCTACTCTGGCATTGAATCGTATTTAGGATAGAGTCAAAAATTTTAATCTAAAAAATGAGATTGAATTTATACAGAAGAGGATTGTTCCTACCCGTCTCTTCGCTTCGTCCTGGCCATAAGGGCCAAGATATGAGTTTCGAATTTCGACTAATTGCATCAAGAAGAATGAGGTTTATATCAAAAATCATGTTACAATCATCTCCCTAGGCTAGGTTCTCCTAAAAATTAAATTTCATTCTTTTCTGTCAAAAAGAAATTCGTAATCTGGAATGGGACCTGTGTGTCCCTCACACACTATTGGTGTATGTTTGTTTTATTCCGAAATTTTCGCCTTTGACACAAATCAAATGAGAAAAGAAAATAAATGTTTAAAGCACACGCATTAGAAAGAAAGAAAGAATTTGCTGTTACAAAGCCAGCATGAACAATCGAAAAATACATGAAACATCTATTTAACCACTTGATGAGCAAACAAAGCATTGAGTCCTAATGAAAACTATTCATTCATCTTTAACTTACCAAGCAAAAAGAAGACAACAAAAAAGGACACATTCAAAGGGATCAACATGGAGATTATCTGCAAGAATGGCAATTACCACAAAGAAACAAACATATGAACTTTCTCATTATTAAGAACTCAAAAAGTATCCCGACCAAACATTCAAAGATGCATTGCAAACAACAAGAAAAACCAGTTGCCCTTATGTGGCTACACAAACAAATGCAGCAAAGTTTCAACACTAAACGCAGAGACAACTAACTAAGTAGAGGACCGCCTTTGAATCTCAGTAAAGCCGCAGCACGCTTCTTGCAACCGAGTGCGTGTTGTTGGGCTTGATCTTAGCCATCCCTCCTCTCCGGCTACCCCTCATAGGCGTCAAATAGAATCTCAACATTCCATTATCCAAATGGTTGGGAGAGTATCTTGCGCTCCTATTCTTCTCCAACACGAACTCGTTCCTTTTCTTTCCATTGGTCCCATTCTCAACGTTTGATTTCCTCGCACTCCCAAACGAGCCCCCAATGTAATTCGCGTTTCTCCAACTCACACTACTATTGCTCCTAAACATGTTCCTATTGAATGCACCTCTTTCTTGCCAAGATTCAGACAGTGATCTCTCCACCCCATTTACTCTACTATACTTCTCATCATCATCATCGTTGTCCTTATTTGCACCGCCACGCCGGTGGATAAAACCCCATATCCTCCAACTCCACCTTTTAGACTTTTTACCCTCCTTTCTCTCCCCATTTGATACCATACTATCCCTAAAGCCACTACTCAGCTCAAATGTCTCGGAAAGATCATCTCTCAAAGAGTTTGAATAATTCGAATCCCTCATGGGCGAAATCTTAGCATTAGACGCCATTTTCATTTCATCAATCTCAGCAACCACAGCAGCTGCAGTCTTCCTAATCGAACTAGACCTATCAAGACTCTTCCTTCTTCTAGAAGAAGAATCTAGGTAATAATCCCTAGTCTGAGCCGACCCACCCGGCAACCCTTCATCCTCACTGATTGGCTCCTCAACAGGGATTTGCATATCAGGGCGTGAGACCGGTGCAGCTGGTGCGTCCTCCAACACAGAAACCATAGGCGGCGCCATTCTTGGCAGATTCCTCCCGGTCAAGTAACCATCCCAAGAAGCACGAGGCTCATCAAAAGAGTATCTTGGATCATCAAAGCTGATACGTCCAGCATCGAGCGAAAACCTCGGATCAATGTCACAAGATCTCCTACCGAACCCGTAATCAGCAATCTCAGATTGAGTCTCCCTGTATTGCCTAGAAATGGGCTTCTCCACAGGCAATGTAGCTGAGTTTTCACCATTGTTCTGTTTCTTGATCTTCTGTTTACGCCTCCAGTTTTGCCATTTCTTGCTGAAAACAGAGGCTGCACCCCAGAATCCACCTCCTGAGCTCTTCTTTTCCTGAGTATCAAGATCTATATGGTCCTTCATTGGCTTCAAATTAGTAACACTAAACACCTCTTCTTCCACAATCTCACCACTATTCACGTCTACTTCAACAGCATTTCTCAGACCCTCCAAATGAGAATCGTGAACAGGCCTAATTTCATCTCCATCTTGACCACCATCATCATCCACAAAAGCAGCACTATCCTCTATATTTTCAGGGTCTTTAAAATCCTCCTCATTTTCTGTTTCCTCGAAAACTGGATTATTTGCTACACAAGATTCAACTTTTTTGCTGTTTTGATGGTTTTGATGAGAGGAGGAAGAAGCTGAAGCAGAGGCGGAGGTGGGTTTATTGTTATTTGGGACGGTTTTATTGTCGTCGTCGAGTGTGAAAAGCGACCAAAGAGTACTTCTCACCCTAACGTCACAAGATTTTCTCTGGGGCTCGAAAAATAGGCCTAAAGCTTCGTTCTTGGAAGCAGAAAATGACTTTGTACGACGTAGTTCGGGGAAAAATGAAGTGGGTTTTGAAGGTTTTGGAAGTGGAGGCGGAGGTGGGAGGTTGTTGGCTTTGGAGCTGGAGGAAAAGAGGGATTTGATGGCGGCGGCGGCAGCCGCGGAGGCGGAGGAGGGGCGGCGGGAAGAGGAGGGAGTGTTGGAGGAGGAGTCTAGGGTGGTGAGGCGTTCGCAGAGGCAAGCGGGACAGAAGCCGGTGAACTGCTCGGTGGGGTGGCGGTCGCAGCTGAAGGAGGAGCGCGGCGGCTGCGGCGGAGGCGGAGGGGGCGGCGCTGTTGGGTCTGCAGAAGTGGTATTCATAACCGCTCGAAGCAAGTGTGTACACTACACCCCCCGCTCATGTTAGGAACTACAACAACATTGCATCCCACAATGTGCGTGCGCTTTGTGCGTGTTTCGGAGTGTGTAGTGTGTGAGTGAGAAAGAGAGAGAAAAGAGAGGACTTTCGCTCAGGGGTTCTCTTCTCAATGGGAGAAGAGGGGAGTCAGGAGTGAGTCTTGACTGTTGAAGATGGGAAAATGGATTAAAGAGACGGAGGGGGTAGACAGAGAGAGAGAGAGAGAGAGAGAGAGCGAGCGAGCGAGGAGGGGAAGACAAATATTTTCTCCCCTCTCTCTCTTTATAACTCTCTCTACTTTTCCCCGTTGGCTGCTTTTTCTTTTCTAACCCCTCTTTCTCCGTTACACACTTTGCCTGATGAGTATGAATTTTAACATCCGTCAATCGTTACAATTTTTGGATTCTTTGGGACAATTTCACGCCAATTAAATGCTAAAATCTAAATATATAAGTATAATAATTTGATACATTTTTTCCCCCTTTAGTCTATCAATTTTAAAAGAAATATCATTCTGAAGCTACTACTATGATTCATTTATAATTTTATTTTAATGATAATTAATGGCTGATGTTTAAATTCATATTAGTGTACTTATCAAAAAAATTTGCTAATTAGTGTAACTATTAAACTAACACAAGCTAAGGTGAAATTCTACTCATTTTTTTTTTCTAGGGACTTTCGGGTTTTCCAGAGATTCCTGTGTGAGGCGAAAAGCAAAAGCAAATCACGCCATCACCTCTCTCTCTCTGTCTCTCTAAATCTGAATGTGTTGCATTCTCAAATCGCTTTCTTGTTTCTTTTTATTTTTTTAAATCCATTTTCCTCCCCTCAGCTTTTCCGTTTCTAGGTTTGGGGCTTCTTTATTTTTTTTTTGGGCTTTATTTTTTTCCTTCTCTTTTGCATTTTCAGCCAAAAGCTTTGTGGAATTTCATTTTCCCACCTGTGCCCAAACACTGTGGCTGCATGGGGAACATATAAAATATGTCCCACTAAATTTGGGAACTCAATTTCTACTTTCTATTTTGTTTTATTCCATATGCTAGACTTTTAAATTTGTAAATGTATCCTTTTTTTTTTCAAAAATGGTTTTGTGTATCTCTAAATTTGATGAAGCTAATAATTTTATTTTTTTCTTATGTTTATTGAAATACGAAGGGCGTATTAATGCTTGTCTCTTTTTTCTATTTAAAGAGAACTTTTGTTGAGTCCTAACAATTTTAGCAATTCAAACTCGCGAACGATTTATTTATAAGTGCATAAACTTGCCATCAAACGGTCTATTCGTTCTGAGGACAAATAATTTAAAGGTTAATAGGAAAAAGATTAGCATGAAAAATGGACATTATTCGCCATGATGATTACTCTTTTAATCATGCTAAACAAAACGGCTATTAAAAAAGACCGACGGGATTCTATGTTAGGAACCAGAAATTAACAACGGTAAAAACAAATCACTCATGACTTGGAAATAATAATTGTAATTTAATTTGAATTATTTTTTTAAAAATACATATTGGATTTAAAATTGGTTTATAGTTTCGAGCTCGGCGCTTGGCCTTGTTCAATGTGAAAATCTGGATTTTTGTTCCGTAATTAAAAAGGAAAAAAATTAATAAAAACTGTGGGATTTATATTGGAACAAGGGAATGAAGGAAAGTGGGGACATGTCTAAATGAGTCCAAAATGTGTTTCTTGGAGAGTCTGAAGAAATAGAAATGACCCTGCCATTGTCTTAAAATAATTTATGCAACATAATTTACACGTTCATGTAAATATTAATAATGAAAAACTAAAAATAAAATATTTAAAATTGAATTTGTTTAGACAGCTTGATTATACCATAAATACTATATTCTTAATTTTTTTTAAGATACTTTTACGACACATTTGCTACTTTTGATATAATTAAATATAATTTATTAAATCTGAATTATTAATCGAAGAAATTGTATCAAATCCTTAATTATTTATTATTTGTTAACTTATTTGTTCAGTCGAGGTTTTAGTTTATTGTTTGGTTTTGTGGATTTACTATGTTAGATTAAATGGAAAAATATTTTATTGTCCTTCCATTTTTAAAAGTTTTTCTTATTCACCCTCAAAATTTATAATACCATTACAATCATGAATATACCTACCCATTGTCTCACTTTTAAAACCATCATTCACCGTTTGATATGATTTATTTAATTAATTTCTTTTAAATTAGTAAATTTGTTTTTATGAGTCATAATATTGTGAACATTTAACTTTTGATAATTAAAATAATTTTTCAATTTTGTGCTATCTAAAGTTTGTATTTATTAAGATAAATATTTAAATATTGAATATCAATTAATCTAGTGAATATATAATTTTTTTTGATGAACTTTTATTAGAAACATTGTTATTTAGATCCTTTCTTGCAAAATCTACAATCATTCAAATTTTGAAAAAACCTACAATCATTCAAAATTTGAGTATTTATGTAAAAGTCAACTGGTAATATATATTCAAAATAGATCATTATTTATAAAAAAAGGGTAAGATTGTCTTTCAAAATGTATTAATGAAAGAAACAAAAGAAAGGAAAATGTATCACAACATAAAATTTAATAAATTTGTCAAATAGATCTCGGGTCTTTACATGATAATGGACCTAAAATTTTACAAATAAATAACAAATTAAGTGAGTAAATATATCTATTATATTCATTTTAAAGTAGCAAATGTTGTCCTGAAGTTATTATAATTCAATTATCGAATCATATTAATTTTAGGTTTGGTGGTCCGTACTCTACAGTCTACGAACTGAAATTACTAATTGCTGCTTGACTGCCCCTCGTGTATGCATATATATATATATATATATATATATATATATATATACGGAAAATTCTAACCCGGACTTAATTTGGCCGAACCTAATAAATCATATAGCAAGTGTATTGCACTTTTCAAGGGATTGGTCACTCTTCCTGAATTATCAACCATTCACAGGGTAAATGTAAAACACTCGCCATATGATTAGCACCGATTCGATCGAGCCGGATCCAGGCTAGAATTTCTCAAATGGATACAAGCACTCACTATACGGATATACGAAACTCTTAATTACTCATAAAGGAGAAGAAAAGAAACGAGAATAAAGTGATGCATGTATATATGTATATTCACGAGAGAGACAGACAGACAGAGAGAGACGGAGGGAGAGAGAGAAAGAGAGAGAGGAAAATAAAAAAAACAAGAAGAAACTTATATTAATGTGGAACTATATATGGATGAAGACATAAAGTGATGGTGTCCTCCTCAGCCTTGTACTTTTATTTTTTCCTTTTCTAATCTAGAAAATAAAGAGTATCAAAGAATAAAGCATTCAATATTTGTCTTTCTACTACATCTAGGGTTTGTCTTTTCATGTTCTTATTGTTTGGTTTACTTAGTTATGAGAATATTAATAATCCCATCAAGACAAAAATCCTCTCCTCCATGGTCAGGGTCCATTCTCCACCACCAACCCCACCCCTTTAATTTCCCACTTTCCTGCCACTTGATTCATCGCTTTGATCTAAAAAACACACATAAACACATGTGTACGTGTGTGTAATGTGTACACACACACACATATATATGTATGCATTTTGCATTACCGAATAGTTTCTCATATTAGAGACTGTTTAGTGACTAAGATTGCAGAGTCCCCACTGGACAAATTATGTAAGAAATCACTAATTGCCAAATATGTTGTGTATGGCACAATCAAGACATCCACAAAATCACGACGAGGCTTAGAGCGTCACTTTTCTATTAAATTAAAAATAGAAAATCAAGCTATGAACACCAACTCGTAGAAACGAAGTTAGAAATTTTAATTTTGAGGAACGAGGTCGGACTTATAAAATGTAATTTTTTTAAAAAAAAAAAAAATTCTTACTCTGATAAAAGTGAATAGTAACAATATTTATATATATATATATATATATTTATATTCCCATAAAGAAACAACACAAAAAGAATTATGCCGGCTAAAATCTGATAGATTATACAGGGGACTGAGTCTGAGACATGCATGCATATGTTGTTTAGTTAACTTTAAAAAATTCTCTTATCACTGATCGTATAACAGATCTTAGTGTCAGATGGCCTCAGGATTCTCATACAGTAGAATAATACTTTGTTTTTAACTTTAATTCTCTTTCCTAAATACCGTTCGGTATTTTATATAAGAGAACAGATATTAGATTAAAATTTTCCCCATATTATATCCTTTCTAAGTATATAGTAATATATATAATAATATAATTGTTAACGACTTTTCAAGAAATGATGATAAAAATTGCAATTTTCAGTTCATTGCACGTGGTCTTCTTAACATGAATACCAAAATCAATTTATAATTTAACCTTTCAAATGTATTTATACATCGTGATTTATGTACGATGTACGTATTTATATACTAAACTATATAGACCAAAAATTTGACACGAGTAGCTAGAACAATAATTTTGATTTCAAGTTTGAGAAAGAGTATAGATATTTATGTTATTAAGTTTAGTTTATTGTATGTATAGTTCTATTGTAGATTAATGAAGTTTTGGCGTGTATATATATGAATTTTTTTTACTTAAATTTGACTTTAAAATTCCCAAAATACATGGAAAAAGTTGAAGTGAATATTTTTGACATAATCAAGAAAATCAAGGTCACGCGTGCACCCCTAGGTTCCACTAATTTCGCTGGAGCCAATTATATCGAATAATGATGTTTTTGTGTTGGGGACTAGATAATTATTATCCATAATCACAATCGCAATATTTTCGTATCCCAAATTATTCTCCTTGTTATATGCCTCTAATTGGAGGCATTATTTCCATTGTTTGGGGATCATAATTATGAATCATGAAAAAGATAGGTTGAAAAATGCAACTATAGGTCCCATAATCAAAGAAGTCGGGGTTATGTTCGATTTCTATGAATGCAAGTATGTATCTGATTGTATAATAATTTTTTTTATTATTATCGAATATAATTAATTATAAGTAATGTGATATTTGTATTTGTTTTGAAATATTAAGATAATTATTGGAAATATAACCAATCGCTCTCTATAAAAATAATAATACTAATAATAATAATAATAACAACAAGTGTAATTGCTAGTTAGGAGGATGAGTTAAAAGAAAAAAAAAAAAGAAAAAAGAAAAGAAAAGAACCACCATCATTTCAATTAAAAAATTGGAGCCTTTATTTAGTCTGCTTTACCCCACAAATGCAATTTTTGTCTAATAAAGAACATGGGTTTGAATGATAACCCACTATAAAAGAAGCCTTCATTTTGGACCCAAATTGTGTATTATTTTTCAATTTTCATCCTAGTCTAAAAAGGGGAAAAGCATATGAAGCGTGTATCTTAGATTCTTATTATAGGCTAATATTGACTGGCATTATCTGTGATTCAAGCATAATATATATATATATATGTGTGTGTGTGTGTGTGTGAAAACCATAGAGAATATATGTTATTATTGCCAAAATATGAGCATGCGCCAATCTCTAGGCGATTCGATTATTCAAGAACTTTTATAGACTAAAATTATTGTAGAATTATATAAGTTGGAAAAAAAGAAAAAGATATAAAGATGCAAACAAATTGAATCAAGTTGAGCAGAGAAAGAAAAAAGTTTAAGTTTGATTAAGATTATTAAGGCTTTTGATTAGCTTTATACTTCTTTTGATATTCAAGCTTACTTAAGCTTAAGGTATTCTTGCTCAGTATTTGCTTTACCTTAAATCAAACAAAGTTTAAGGGGTCTTTAGAACTGTATTACTTTTAAATTTTTGGTTGAATCTAAGTAAACTAAGCCAATGCCATATAACCTTCTCGAGTCCGCTGACTTCTGGCCTAATAGGCATCCTACCTTCAAAAGTGTGAAATGTTATAGTTAAGAATTCAAATTCTGATAATGTACGTGTGTGGATGGTGTGTAAGTATGGAGTGTGTGTGTGTGTGTGCACGCACATGTATTATTATTATATATATATATATATATATATACATATATAACTTTCTTGATTTTAATTAATTGATTTTTTTTTAAAAGAAAAAAAGAAATTCATAAATTCAATTTTGTGCAGTTTATTCCACAGGCCCTGCAACATAGAAGTTCAAGGCGGATATCCTAATCTTCAGACTTCCACAAACCAAAAATAACTGGACTGATTCAATGTAATGATACTCCATTTCCAAGTTGAGCTTTTTAATTTAACCCTTTTAAACACATACACTAAACCTATAAATCTTAAAGATAATAGAGCAAAGTAGCATGCAAAGACTCATAATAGTTATTATAATAATCATAAGGCTGAGTGAAGGAATCCCAAGAAAGAATTCAGAGTTTGGCATGTTACTAAAGCCAGACAAACCCATAGAAGCATACAACAAAGATGAGATTTCTAGGCAATATTATACTTGGGGATTAACAAATATTCCAAACAGATCTTAAGTAGATATCATCATGGATGTTTCTAGAGTTACTACATGATTCCAAATCAAACAAGAAAAAAAAGGTCTTTTGCTGCAGTATACTACTTTTCTTTTTTCTTTTTTAATATCAAAATTGCATGAAAATCACCACCTATTTACTGAATTTTTCAAAGGTAGAGAGAGAGAGAGAGAGAGAGAGAGAGAGAAGCAAAGATGGGATGGCCATTTGCTTTTGCTTAATCATCCCTTTTCTTTTTGTGTATGTAAAAGTGATAAACTTCTGTGAGAGGTAGATTAAAAGAATATGAGGTTACATAGAAAAAGACTAAATTCTTTGATTCTCTTTTCGGCCTTGATGGAGTTCAATTCTGTTTAAAACTTTAAATCAGGTCCCTTTTTCTTTTTCATGGAAGGACACTGTAAATGGGCCCAACAAGAGCTTTACAGACTGGTGTATTCATCCCTTCACTTGATACAAACATCAAGCCCACATTTTGGCCCCAGTACTGGGGTGGGAAGTCCATTATGACATTCAGTGCCACAATAAAGCTGGCCCAGAAAGCTAATGAAGAATTTAGAAATACTATTATTCGAGAAAATGATTTCATGGGCTCTAATCGCATATTGCAATTTTAAGGAAATACTTATACCGTAACAGGAAAGATATATGATTTCTGGTTCCTGTTTGTCAGACTTTAAAGCCTGTTTGAGGTGGATGAATTTTTTGGGGTCTCGTAACTCTATATTTGGCTGCATGAATGAGAATCATATGGTGAGAAGATAAAAGTCAGAAGTTAGTTTAAACAATGCTAAATTTTAGTTACCGGACATAGCCTCATAGTTGACCAAAATTTAAATCTGACTTCCCATTTCGCCATAAACCCTGAAAAGTGGTAAAACACTAACTGGCTGAAACATTCACCTTATTTCTCTACCTGATCATTGCTGGCTGACTGAAGTAATTTGGTTATTTCCTGAACCTTTCTTTCTATTGGTGAAAGTCTGGTTGCTGCCTTAGCATACAACTGACTCTCAAAGACCCTCGATTTCTCTTCTCCGGTTGCTAATTTGCTAAATGTCTGCAGTGCATTCTCAGCTGCAGCCTCCAGATTGCACAGTGCTTCTTCGCATGATCTCATAATTTCCACCTTGTCATTACCATCAAGTGCTTCATTGTCTTCGATGTTCTCAACTTTCGTGTTCATTGGCATTTCGCTAGCAGATATGCTGTCAGGGACTTCAGTGGAATCAGTTCTGGGGTTATCACTAATTTCGGTAACTGAGCTCGGTGGTGCATTTCCTGTGTTCTGCAGAGATAGAATATTAATTCAGTATTATGATATTGGTATTTCAAGCTAACAGAGTAAACATTCACGGCCATTAATGAATCATTAAGGGAGGTATTAGATAATAGATAACAAATGCTCCTTTGAATTGTATGTAATATATCTCGTTGTCAACCGGACTGTTGCCAAAAACATCATCCTGATTCGGATGCTCCAACAGGAAACAGTCGCATTTTTTACTTTTCACGCACACACATACATGTGCGTGTTTCATTTCAGTTCATTCACACATTCATTCATGTGCCCTTCTCGAGTAGAATTTAGTTGCCATACCTCAAGCACTGATGATGATTTTGTTGGGAAAACATTGGAATTAGTCCTTTTGGTCTCTCTTGGAGATGCAACCATATAATCTTGAACGTGCATGCATAAAGATCTCCTTCTTCCTTCAAGACGCTCCCTTCTCACAAGAAATCGAGACAGGTAGCTACTCCTGGTCAATGACTCACCCCTGTCTGTCTGCAAAGAGCATGAAAATTTGAGACTTGTGTATTTATTCATGACCAAAGGCATGTCTTGAAAGAAAGATTTTGCAGAATCAGTACCAAAGGAAAGGTAAAAAAGCTATTAATTCCAAACCTTTAGCTGCACAGATAAGTTGCCATCAAAATTCGAGTTTAAGATTTCTTTCTCTTGAGAATCCTTTATGGAGGCACCACCATGTTCATCTGTGCCATGCAAAAAGCCTGAATTGCCATCAGGAAGGTCATACGAAGAACCAGAGTTATACAAGCACTTACACTCCTCAAAAGAAGCATCCTGTGAATTAACATGTTCACAATGTTCGAAGTTGGGTTCTGCAGGAGGATTACAACAGCTGGGATCTATAGATGAGAGCTTGATGCGCTTGCTATAATGAGTTGTCTCTGTCTCCATATATTGGGCTTGTGCTGCATAAGATCATATTAAACCATAATATTTTGGTGTTGTCAACCCAGTACCTGTTTTGCTATCTGAAATAAAAGACTTGCATTTACTAATCTCTCTCTATATGCTATGGCCCATGGTCAGACAAGCATACAACATCCCAGGATGTCATACCATTACAAATATTGACTACAAATAATTCCAGAAATAAGGACATCGCCCCTATCGTGTGAAGAAAAAAGACAAGTCAAACTTCATTTGATACTCAAACCACTGAACTTCTTACGAGACAGTAGTAGTAATAAATTAAACAAGTTTATCTGGTTTTATACTCATCTGGTTGGTTAAGAAGGTTACACATTATTTGGCATATAGCATTTTGTGCCAATTACTAGCCATGCATTATATTATTTAAAGAGCAGATTCATGAATACCTTTTTCAAGATACAGTAACTTGTTCCTTAATTAATGGCCATAACCTTCAGAATTTCAGTGGATTATTTACTTAACTATTTTATCAGTTGCTTTTAATTATATAAACTAGTTATAACCGTCGACAAAGAGAAGTAGTCAGCCTTACATGTGCTGTCTGCTGCAGATCCCTGCGCATTCAGGCCCTTCACATCACAGGTCTCAGGGGTGTCAACCAGATCCATACAAACAGTATGAATTGTTGACCAGTGGCTGTTTAATGCCCAGCTGCTCAACCAAAATATCAATGTAAGAGACCACCCAAAAGCTAAAACAAGCTCATTCCAAACTGAAAACTCACTGCTCACCTGCGAGTTTCTGGAGAACTTGGAGATCCTTGGCTGCTGTTTGTCTCTGATAGGCGTCTGGCTGAAGTCCCAGAATGTTCACCAACTTCTACATTATCTTCAGATGTACTTTCTGATTCAGTACATACACAATTTTCTCCCAAAGCAACCTAATGGCAAGTACAGATGATGTCATATAACAGCGAACAAATAACCCATCCTACAATTTCCAAAAGACATGGTGAATTAGTCTTGCTGGATGATGAAGTTTTATGTACGGGGGGGTGTTGCTACAGCAGATTAAAACATTAAATTAGAAAACATAAGTATCTCTTGTGCAAAATAAATAAATAAATAAAAATAGGAAAGTTCAAAAATGTGACGTTTCCCCAGTTGTTTTCTGCTGTACCTTATACAAACTAGAATCTGTATTTGCAGGTAGCGAATCGTTACTGACTTTACATCGTGCCCATTTTGGAAGTCGAGATATACTGAACCTAAATCCTGCATTTCCTGGGCCGTTACCTTCTTGAAAGAAGGTTTCCTGGCAAATTTGGTTTCCATTTACATCAATGCAGCCTTTATTTTGGTGGTCAACCTCTAGATAGGACTTGAACTTAGAAATCATGGGTTGATTTAATATTTCTGGCAGAATCTCAACAGAAACTTCCTTAGTTCTTTGCAGCATCCTTGAGGACAGAAGAGCAGGGAGTTTCCAAACAAAGATACAACCATCAGCACCAACCTGAAATCAGCAGCAAATCAACGTGTTTAGAATGATTTCAGGAACTATGCCAAATATGGGCATAGTTTCAGACTTTCAGTTAATATAAATACGGGAAGTAGAAGAAGTTGTTGGACCTTTGCTGTTTATCAGATGCACAAGTATCCTGATGTTCCCATATGAAATTTGATAATAATAGTATAATAGACTACACAAAATAGGATAATCATATCGCAGCATCCTTTTCTGTAACTACAAGCAAGTTGATTCTGGCCTCTGGACGAAAACTTTGAACCAATAGAGTATCAAATGGATGACAAAAAGTCGACTACATTGCCTATGGCCATGAGCCAGTAAGGTTTCAGGTCCAAAAGAATCAACAAGTTTTCAAAGGCAGAGAAATAGTGAAACGATTAAATAGACCTTATGGAGAAGAAAATAAACACAAGTTGTTCATCAAGTAAAAGAAATATATCCTACAAATGAACATTCAAACTGAAGAAATCAAGAAGCCGGACCTAATAATAGAGTTGTGTTTTTCATAACCATTTATCATTTACGAAGATTCAGTTGGTATGAGAAGGCATAACCAGGCGTGAGAGTAAGATGCCTTTTGATATTCAAGCACTACCAACAAGTACAAAAGACTTACAGAAACAAGATGCTTGCAATCAGATAAAAAGACTATGCCTGTTACAACATCACTGTGCCCTGTTGCTTGTGCAACCATTTCTCCAGTTACGTAGTCATACAAGCAGATGCATCTATTGGAGTAAGAGCAAGCCAAATAACTGCAGCTTCCATCAGTAGTTACCTGCAGTCACAATGTAAGACGTCTAGATGAATCCTTTATTCTGTTACAGTGTGCATCGGCATACCTTTATTGGGTCCCCAATATTTCCGTCGTGCTTAAACCATTTGATCAGTTTTCCAGATTGAATGTCAAATGCATTTATCTTCTTATCCTGTGTGAATGTCAAAGTGGCTGTGTTAGGTAAATCACTCTAATAAGAATAAAATGGTAAGGATGTATAAACATTGACTGCATGTAAACTATTAATCAACTGCTTCTAAAGAAATTAGTTGAGGAAATATGCTTCTCCATTTATACTGAAGATAGATAGACTTTCCTCCATCATCCTTACCTGGCCTACGGTGAATACGATATTCATTGGATGATCTACAGTCATGTCAGAAATGATTCCATTAGTTGAAATTTTGTAATGGCAAGAAATCCTACATTCCATTTCGCTTGCATCCACATTATGAACAACCAGGGATCTACGGTATGAAAGAAAATGTCAGTTGGACATGTGAAGTCAAAGATATTCACCTAAAGATGAATTGCTGCATCTGCAGTGGAAACATATTTAATATCATTTTGACAAATTAATGAACATATAGCAATGCCCTTTTAGCTAACAGAAGATTTAGGGTCTGCCTATGGTCTTTTGTAATTCAACCTACATGGAAAATAATGTAATTTGTTTTATTCATTCTCTATGCGAATATGATGTAATTTCTAGCTGTTTCCCTAATTTCAGAAGTAACGTGTTCTGAGAGAACTTACCTATCAGCACAACTGAGTATCTCACGGCCATTTCGTGTAACCTTTACAGCAGTAACGGCAGACGAGTGGTAATCAATACTTCCGAAGAGATTAAAATTCCTGATGTCAAAGTAGAAGAATGAGATTATGTCCACTCAAAGACTTTTAACATATAAAATACTATCCAAAGCCAACCTGTCAACATCAAAAAGATGGATCCTTCCATCCTGTCCCCCTGAGGCAAGGAAGAGTCCACTTTCTAAAGCTTCAGTAGAAGCAACACCATTTTTTTCTACCAGGTTAAAGCTTAAAGAAAGGATTTCTGCACTGTGAGCATCCTACAAGCACGCCAATACATAAAGCAAGGTAAAGTCTCAGAAAGAATATAAAAATTGAAGAAATGAAATACAATACTGGTCCAAGATATTATAATTAGATCCCTCATTCCCTTGTCATTCTGAAGATGAATGGAATAAAAACTAAGTTGACCAATTTACCTGAATGCAAATATAATCAGAAGTGGACAAATTAAAGATATGTATATTCCCCCGGCAATCGCCAGCTGCCAGGTACTTTCCATCTGAACTAACTGCCATTGTTCGAAACCCTGGAGTGGAGATACTATTTGCAACAGAATCACGTTCAAAGATCCCAGCACTGACTGCCGAGAGTGGGCGAAAGAGCAAGTCTCAGCAAATCTCATATTTGCAACAAGAGCTTAGACTCATTCCATTTGAAAATCACAAGAATACAGAAATTACCTAAATATGTGGTTCCATCGGAGGTGTCATCTCCAGGAAGAGATGAACTATCTAACAAGGCAGATTGAAGAGCCAGATCCCACAACCTAATATTACCATCAGCCGAGCATGTTGCAAAAGATAATCCACCAGTACAACCCTTAGCGACACAAGAGAGAGATGGATCGTGCATGTTTTCACATGGAATATTTCTAATGTCCCATATGCATCCACTATGTGAGACAAGCACACAGCACCTAGTAGCCTAAATAAGACACGATTCTGTTACTGCAATAAATTATAAATCATTTTCATAAGTCCAAAATACTGACGTCAGGGATCAAAGTTATGCAGATTAATTGACAAAAATAATCTTCAAAATACCTTGTGTATATCATGAATATCCCATATGTAAAGGCTATGATCGTCGTATATCACCACTGCAGAATAAAATATGGATTAGAAGACTGCATAGAAAAATCCTACAATCAAGAATGGTTTTTTACTTGCCAAGCTTTTCTGAGGTTGAAAATTGACAAGCAATGGCATCTGGAAGTGTAGGCCAACTTTCAAGTTCAACTTGACTCGTGTCCTTTTTGCAGTCCATAAAATTTGACTCTTCGCGTCTTTTGGCTTCAGCATAACATAGTGCACCAGCATATTGAAGTGAACTGGTGGCAAATAGCTTTACAAGTCCATTATTGCATGCACAAGCTACCAAACTTGTGGATATTGACAGTGCAAAACATTTCTCAACCTGAGATTAGAGCACAAAAATGGGCACATTGTGAATAAAAGTGGGAAGTATTGGCAAAATTGATTGGAAATTGAAAAATTTTGCAATATATTTTTATGTACAATTTGATCCAGAAAATGGTATCTTCCAACAACGTGAGGACAATAAAACCAAATGTTCCATTCTGTGGCCTTCTAAATCTATGCTGCTTTTCTGCTAAAATTTCAAAATATTTCTTGGGGAGGACAAAAGTAATGGAGCTATGTCATACTTGCACAAAGGAAAACAACAGTATGATAACAACTCCTCTTGTGTGAAAGTGAGAGCTTGTTTTGAGTGCTTGTCAAACATATGCTTAGATTACAGGTTTGGTTTTAAAAGATAGAATAGGAGATCTAATAAAATGAGTTGGTCAATATAACCATGGTAGAGAGAAGCCTATGCATAGATTACAATAAGGTGGTTTGGGTTTTATAAGGTAGAATAGAAGATTTACTAAATTGGATTGGTCATTAACCACAGTAGAGAGATATTCTACTTATAACTTCTATATATTGAGAATTTGAGTAGATTACTGGGATCAATCTAATTCATAAGAAACATATATATGAGAGACAGTCATATACCTCTAACTCCACCATGTTAATAAGTGATGAGCCGGGACATATCTTGCATAAAGTTCCTGTGAACAAAAGGGAAAGAAACTTTTCAATAGAAAGAATGCTGAATTTATTGACCACATGATCTGTGTAGTGACTGTAAGTTGATTTGCCTTTTTCTGTTACTGCATAGAATGGTATCTGTTCACCAGCCTGAACGTGATGCACAAAGCTATTGCTCATCCAGCTGGAAGATGTTACAGCTACAAATGATGACTCCTTGCGACAACAAAGATCAACTTTCCTCAGCAAAGTTACTGACACGGATCTAGTGCTTGCACGAGATCCAGAGGACCATCTAACTTTCCAGAACTTCAGTTGATTCTTCCCAGCAGTGACAATGGATTTGTTATCCAGTGAGAAGTGAATTGATGCAATAGGGGAAGAAACTGATGACACTTTAACTTTTGCAGCTAAAATCTTACTCCGCCAATGCCAGAGACAAATATATCCATCACGAGGAACTCCAACAGATGCCAGATGTTTGCCTGTAAGTATTTGGTAGGTAGGATTGTAAATCAAGAATGATAATTTTGTCAAGGGCGAATATTGCAATTCTTTTCTTTAATTTTCAAAACGGATTAACTGACCATCATGTGACAGAGCCATGCATACCACACCATATTGATGGCCTTTTAGCTCACATATAAAGGTCAAGGTCGCACAATCCCACACCAGTATTCCAGGTTGATGTGCTGACTGGAACGCCATATCACAAAAGAAAATAAATGCAACAGAAGTTCTTTAACTTTACTCTGCATATCCATAATTACCTACGGAATGCATATAAACGGAAAGATATCTTGAATGGGTATTATTTTCTGCATCGCAAAATTATTCCCAAGGCAAGTGAAATGAGTAAAAAAATACATTTCATACATACTCAAGGCCTGTAAAGATTGAAGGATTCAATTCGGCGAGTTAATAAGTACACTGAATATAAACATTCCAACATACTGAGACCCAGGGCTGACATCAATGTAATCCAATCATGAAACATATTCTAATTTGTTGTTTTCTATGTATGTCCCCCGCAGAGATGCGACTGTGTGGTAGAAATGGGCCTGCAAACAAATACCAAGCAAGTATACCTCTCCTGCTGCGACAATACTTGCATCAAGCGATAATGTAACGCAGCTCAACGGTCTTCGAACACGATGTGGCGCCATGAGATGCGATTGAGTGCCTGAATGAACGTCGTACAGCACCACCACGCAACCAGCGATATACGCGCATTTCGAACTCGAAATGTTTGATGCCAATCCATTGCCATTTTTGGCAGTCAAACCAATTACTTCCTCTAAAACCAGCTGCAGAAACGTGATTAAAACACAAATTTCAATTATTCAAATATTTAGATATACACGCACAATATATGTGTAGCGAGGCAGAGAGAGATAGAGAGGATAATACGGTACGTACATTCTGAGGCGCATGTGGTTTGCTCCGATTTCGAGCTCGTTTCATGTTCTTTGTGTCTGACTCAATGAAAAGCCCTAGCTGGTTCCATAGTAATGTAAACCTGTATGCATTTGTATGTATATGCGGAGAGAGAAGGGGCGGGAAATCAGTGCGAATTAAAGAATAGCAATCTGTACGCTATGACTGTTTTTGAAATTTATCTCGGCTTTCCTGCGGTTACTTTTGCTGCAATTTGTCCGGTGTGAACTAAAATCGTGCTTTTCTCTTCGGGAACTTGGTTACTTAGAGATTCGTAGTTATCAATTTTTTTCCAAAAAAAAAAAGAAGAAGAAAAAGAAAATAAAGAAATAGTAAAAATAAATATAAATAAAAATAAAAAATGTTATATTGATCTCGATTCATCACCCACCTTCCTTGATTCAATTCAAAGTTCTTCCTAATTTAAATAAAAAATGTTATATGATATTAGTATATAAAAAACAATAATTACTAAATAGTAAGTAAACATATACAAATAATTGCGAGTTGATTTTTATTTAAGGGCATTGCATGCGACTAAGTTTTTATTTGAGTTGAGCATGTGTGCATGATTTTTTTTTTAGCAAGTAGTGAAAAAAATTTGACAAATTCAATTAATTACATTAAATTATCAATGATATAATTTAAATGTAATATTTAAATTTGTTTTGTTTCTATATGCCTCTTCGTCATTTTTTTTTGAGGGGGTCAAATGTATTTTTTTATTGAATATATCTAACTGAGTATTGTATATAAAATATTTTTTATTAGGTATTTATTATTAACTTGCTACGGCAATTCAAACATGTCATTTTAAATTTAAGTTTCAATATCCCATAATCATATAACCAATATTCATTTTGCGGAATTTTCCTACTCTCATCTCATCAAAATATTTTTCATAAATATATACGACTATACGAGCCTCAGAAATGTGTGTGTATATATATATATACACACACATATTTAATCATATATATAGAGAGAGACACACGCGCGAGCCTCCAATATGAGATAATAACCATGAGTGCAATTTACATCGGATCGAGCAAGATATGAAATACAAAATTAAGTGAGAAATTGGAAGCATGTACTAGGACTGACGCTTGACATAAAATAATTGTTAAATTTAAGAATCCAAAACGCAACAAGAGGGCATTTAACGTGTCTCATGAAAGCCTAACTATGTTTTTACGCATTCGTGTAAGGTCAACCCACCTAATTAATATATTGGATATGCCAAACATCAATAATAGATCTCATTGCATACCTAAAACAGAGCAGTTCAGATATTTTATTGCATAATTATATTATATTTTATGTTATGTTTGTCAATACATATTACGCATATTAATAAGCGATCGAGATAAAAAAATAAAAAAATTGATGATATGAGAAAAAATATAAAAATTTTCTTTTCTTATCTCGACTATTCATCAATACACATGGCGTGTATTGATGAGTGTAACAGAAGATATAACACGATTATATAATAAAATATCCGAACTGAAAGCAGAGTGACTACAATTCAAACAATTACGATTAGAAAAATCAAAACGCATATACAAATGACCAAATTACATCGACTTGAATGAACTTGATGTCTGAATATATGTAAATTATGGAGTAATAAATATTTTTGTGATTTCATTATTTCTTTAAAAGATATTTTGTTCACATATTAAGTTTAATTTATTTCGTAATTAATATTGATTAAATTAAACTTGTGGCAAATAGATATTTTCCTACTAAGACTCATACTTGTTATATGTCTAATCAAATTTCTTCCCCCCCCCCCCCCCCCCTAGTATACACAAATTTAGTAGTAATAAATTTGATCCAAATTATAATTTCCGCATATCGACTCCTTCTTGTCTAGTTTAGATTATTTGCTATAAAATAGTGCTATATTTTTTTTTTTAACTCATTAATACAAGTCACATATATTGATAAACAATTAATTAAGATAAGGAAAGAAAAAAAAATTATTGGGAATTTTTTTTTGAAAATTCTTTTTTTTTTTTTATATTAACTATTCACTAATACACGTAATGTATATTAGTGAGTGAAAAAAAAAAGATATAACACTCGAATTGCTCCTTGTCGGGTGGGTCCCGGACGGGATCGCCTATCTCAAAACGATGTCCATCTCACGCTCCATATTATAGATTCGTGACACGTATAAATTTTTCAAAATTTACTTATCAATTGAAATAAATAAAAATATATAAATAACATAACTAAACAATCTACCGTTAAGTAAATCTTAAAAATTTACATGTATCATGAATTTAAAATATGAGGTATAAAATGAGCATTATTTTGAAATAGAAGATCCCGTCCGGGGCTTGGTCCAGTTTTTGTGCCTATTTTTCGTGGAAAAATCAAATCCAAATTCCACTTTTTTTCAAGCTTCCCCTACAAACTCCATTCGCAACAATTTTGCGACACGTTACTGTTTCAATACATAAAATTATAAAAGAGAGCTCCATTAGCATCATGCCACCAATACTCTCTCTCTCTCCCTCTCTCTCCCCCTCTCATGGCATGCTTCACGCCATCAAAGCTATTGTTGCTGTAGACAAAGTTAAATTCATGGCCAATTAAATGCCGACATGTGGAAAATAAATATATTAAATACCAATATTATATTTTCTATTTTTATTTGGAATTTAATTCCTAAACAAAATAGTTAATTAATTGATATTTTAATATATATTTTCTTGGCCAATCAAATAATGCCAAGTATCAAATTACAATATTTGGCAAATAAATATAGTATCTTGCAAACATATATGTTAGACGCTATAACTTTGGCAATAAATATAATATCTCGCAAATATATATGCCAGATATTATTATTTTGGCAAATAAAATAATATCTTGCAAACATATATGCTAGGTATTATTATTTGGGCAATAAATATAATATCTTACAAATATATACGTCAGATATTATTGTTTTGGCAAGCAAAATAATATCTAGCAAACATATAAGCCAGATATTATTATTTTGGGTAATTCAAATCATATCTTCTCAGTAAGGAAATGAATTGCTAACAAATTTGAGCCGGCCAATCAAATTGCGTCGTCTTGTCAAGTAAACATGGCAAGAGACTCTCCCTACACCTATAAATAGGGGTCTTCTTAACAAGCCAAAGACACACAGAAAAGATACATCAAAGCATAAGAAGTCTTCAGAGCGAGAAAAGCGAAGGAAATCCCGCGATTCTCTCAAGAAGATTCGAAGTGATCGAGTTGAAGTTCCCGGCGTTCTTCACGAAGATCATCAAATTCAGGCGTCTGATCCGCAATCAAGGTGCAAAACCAGCGAATCGACGTTTTCCCAAGTCAAACACACAACGATCAAGGCGAAGTTCCCGGCGTTCTTCACCAAGATCAACCAAATCAAGGCGTTCGATCTGCAGACAAGGTGCTAAGCCAGCGAATCGACGTTCTTTCCAAACATATATCAAGTCAAGTCAGCGGTTTTCGCGGCGTTCTTCGCGACGTTCATCGGAAATCTCGGCGTTTGATTCGTGATTAAGCTACAAAGCCCACGAGTCACGTTATTGAAGACCAAATCAAGCTCCAAGAAGATCAAACTACCAAATCCGCTTCGGAAGTGTTTGAATTTTCAAATTTCAAATTCGTGAAGGAAGAATCAGAGGATCAAATTTAGAGATTGTACCCACTTTACTTCAAATAAATTCAATAAATTCAATTTGTACGATTTTCTTGTCTTTTAATTCAATAGACTCGAAATTTGCGTTACAAATTTCTGGCACGCCCAGTGGGACCCTCTACCTCTCATCTCTTCCCTTCGTCAAAGACTTTCTTCAAGTATCAAATGGCCGCCTACAAATCCACGGGGGTTTCAAGTTTCGTAGTTACTACGAGAAGCATGTCCAAGAAGTCTCAGGCATCTTTTGAGAAGACTAGCTCGCTCGACAGCATCATGAAAAGCCTACCACAACTTGTCAACACCAACGAAGATGATGGAGTTGATTCCGGGTCATCCACTCCTCGCTCAACGTCATGTTCTTCCAGCATAGCCCCTGCCATGGTGACGAACACGACAACATTGGAGGAACAACTTGCAAGTTTAACGAAGGCTATTGAAGGGCTTGCCAGGCATGTTCAAGAGCAAGACTCCCAGATCACAAAGCTGATGGACAAGGTCGACCGCGCTGAAGCTAGCCACGTCATGGAGAGGCAGTTTGAAGCTCAAGATGAAGCTGAGATGTCCATGAAGCAACAAGAAAGAGGAAAGTCTGCGGTACCAGAGTTGCAAGTCTCGTCAGAAGGGTTAATTCCTATTGACCAGTTGAAGGAGTTCATCATGGGGACAATCAAAGATAAGTTCGATGGAAGCTCCAAATCAGCTATGTCATATACGAAGCCATACACCCAAAGAATCGACAACTTGAAGATGCCAACCGGTTATCAGCCTCCTAAGTTCCAGCAATTCGACGGTAAAGGCAACCCGAAGCAACACGTAGCCCACTTCACCGAGACATGCAACAATGCTGGAACCTACGAAGATCACTTGGTCAAGCAATTCGTTCGATCACTGAAGGGAAATGCGTTTGACTGGTACACTGACTTAGAGCCAAGTTCAATCGATAGTTGGAGGCAACTTGAGCACGAATTCCTCAACCGCTTCTACAGTACCCGGCGAACAGTCAGCATGATTGAGCTCACCAACTCTCGCCAATGGAAGGATGAACCTGTCATTCACTACATCAACCGATGGAGGAACTTGAGCCTCAACTGTAAAGATAGGCTATCCGAAGCATCTGCCATTGAGATGTGTATCCAAGGAATGCATTGGGGCCTCCGGTATATTCTTCAAGGGATCCAGCCTGGGACATTTGAAGAGCTTGCAACTAGAGCACATGATATGGAGTTGAGCATAAGCACAAGTGGAGCTGACGGACCACCCGTCCAAGAGCCTCGAAAGTCTAAGGAAAAGCAAGACATGAAGAAAGGAAGCAAGTCCTTCTCCAAAACTCAGACCAAAGAGTCAATGGCGGTGAGTGCAAAGCCCATCAAATTTCAAGGAAAGGCGAACCAAAAAGTTGAAGAAAAGAAAGACGTCGCCCCTGAAAATGGATGGAGAAGGTCAAGCTTGAAAGAAAGGCAGACCAAACAATATCCGTTCCTTGACTCTGATGTCTCCGGCATATTCGATGACCTGCTCAAAGCAAACCTCATCGAATTACCTGAAATGAAGAGACCCGATGAAGCTGGAAGGACGAATGACCCAAAATATTGCAAATATCACCGCTTGATAGGTCATCCAATCCATGATTGCTTCGTGTTCAAAGACAAGGTGATGCAATTAGCCCAACAAGGGAAGATTTCACTCGAAGAAGATAATGCTGCTGTAAACATGGTCGTAGTCCAGGCTGCGATAAATGCACATGAGGAGGAGCATGAAGTGTGCTACATGACAAGCGAAGAAGAGTACACTAACGTTGCAGCCAATGATTGTATGGCGGCGATGGCCTTCATAGATGAAGATTTGCTCCTTGGTTCTAAGCCTCATAACAGGCCATTGTTTGTGACCGGCTATGTTCGCGAGCAAAAAGTGAACAGGATACTGATCGATGGTGGCTCCGCCGTCAATCTCTTGCCTTTACGCATGATGAACGAGTTGGGGATCTCTACGGATGAGCTTTCAAGCAGTCGTTTGATGATCCAAGGTTTCAACCAAGGAGGGCAGAGAGCTCTCGGCATCGTAAGATTGAAATTGCTAATGGACGATATGCTATCAACCGCATTATTCCATGTGATCGATGCCAAGTCATCATACAACATGTTGCTTGGTCGGCCTTGGTTACATGAAAATAGAGTAGTTCCTTCCACTTGGCATCAGTGCTTCAAATATTGTCGAGAAGGTGTAGTGAAGAAGGTGCTGGGCGATGGTAAACCCTTCACTGAAGCCGAAGCACATCTCGCTGATGCCAAGTATTACCTTAGAGACGGCGAGAGTATAGAGATGAAAGAAGACTTGACACGTGAAAAGCCACAAGGTGATCGCAGTAAAAAGAACAAAAGTGCTGCCCCGATCCCAGCAGACCGTGACCAAGAAGGCGAGTCATCAGGTACAGGCTTAGAGTCATTCAAAGAGTTAATATTGCCTCTCACAAAGCTCGATATAAAGAAGCCGTCTGCCCAGCCGCTCAAAGGATTTGTTCGTCCGATGCAAGGAGCTGAGGTAGAGCATGGGAATCCAACAGAACTTGAAAATGCCAAAGGCTTTGACCCAAAAGCTTACAAACTTTTAGTCAAAGCCGGATATAATCCTAAAGAGAACCACAAATTAGGAAGGCTCCTACAAGCACCAACCAAGGCACGCGGACAGGGTCTTAAGACGATACAAAAGATACTGAAGGAAGGCGGGAATGCCATCGCAAATTCACGACAAGGACTCGGGTTCACCCCACAAGCTCCCATTCGCATTGCCATCAAGAGAGCAGGTAACAACTATGTGACGGAAGGCGAACTTTCGTCAAATGATGCGAACAAACGGGAAATGCCAAGAATCTCGGTCTTCGAAAGACTCGGGCCTCCCAAAAGGATCGCACGCGAAAGAACAAGGAGTCCAAAGTACAGTAAGAAAGTCAAGACTCAAGCTGGCCAAAGACTACGAAGTCTTATTCCTTCCCGTATGAAGCGAAAAACTACTTTGGCCATCTCATGCGGCGCAGTCTTAAAGGCGAAATGGCAAACTGTTGTCTTCACGGGTGCCAAGAGTAACGAGGAAGATGATAAAGAAAGCGTAGCTTCTTCTTACCGTGTCTGTGATATTACACGTCAGCCACCTCACCAAAGTACTAGGGGCCACTTGGTCAGGCATATTATCAAGCTTATCAGAGACGGCCATATCAAGGCAAATGATGCTATAAGGATGTTGCGAGTAACCCAAGTCAGACGGATGAATGGTCAAATCAGGGAATGCATAATCTTTGAAGAGAGTGGAGAAGATGTTGTGACAACATACCATATCACCTCAACTGAAGAAACCCCAGAAGAGGACGCCGAATTTGCTCCCCCTGAGCTTGAAGAAGGCATCAAAGCAACAGTTGATGAATTGAAAGAAATCAACTTGGGAGATGCTGACAACCCACGACCAATCTACATTAGTGCAATACTAACTACCGATGAGGAAGAAGCATACATCGAGCTTTTAACCGAATTCAAAGACGTCTTCGCATGGTCGTACAAAGAGATGCCTGGATTAGATCCGAAGGTAGCAGTTCACCATCTTTCCATTAAGAAAGGAGCTCGTCCGGTGAAGCAAGCCCAACGGCGATTTCGGCCGGATCTAGTCCCTTCGATTGAGGCTGAAGTGAACAAACTCATTGAAGTCGGGTTCATTCGAGAAGTCAAGTACCCCACGTACATATCAAGTATTGTACCAGTTAGAAAGAAAAACGGTCAAATCCGAGTATGCGTCGACTTTAGAGATCTAAATGAAGCGTGTCCGAAAGACGACTTCCCACTGCCCATAACCGAGCTTATGATCGACGCCACCACAGGTCATGAAGCGTTATCATTCATGGATGGATCATCAGGGTATAATCAAATACGCATGGCGCCGGAAGATGAAGAACTGACGGCATTTCGCACGCCTAAAGGAATATATTGCTACAAAGTGATGCCTTTCGGCTTGAAAAATGCTGGCGCCACTTATCAAAGAGCGATGCAGAAGATTTTCGATGATATCCTCCACAAGAACATCGAATGCTATGTGGACGACTTAGTGGTGAAATCTAAGAAGCGAGAGGATCACCTTCATGATCTCAGGATGGTCTTCAAACGTTTAAGGAGGTATCAACTCAGAATGAATCCACTAAAGTGCGCATTCGGGGTTTCATCGGGTAAGTTCCTTGGATTCATCGTCCGCCATCGAGGTATAGAGATTGAACAAGCGAAAATTGATGCAATCTTGAAAATGCCTGAACCTCGGGATATTCATGAGCTAAAAAGTCTACAAGGGAAACTGGCTTATCTCCGACGATTTATCTCGAACCTAGCTGGTCGTTGTCAGCCATTCAGCCGCTTGATGAAGAAAGGTACTCCCTTTGAGTGGGACGATACGTGTCGCAATGCCTTCGAGAGCATAAAGTCGTATCTTATGAAACCCCCTGTGTTGGTCGCACCGGTGCCAGGACGACCTTTGATTCTCTACATTGCTGCTCAAGAACGTTCTGTTGGAGCCCTGCTTGCTCAAGAAAATGACAGTGGAAAGGAAAATGCCTTGTATTACCTAAGCAGAATGATGACGCCGAATGAGCTAAAATATTTGCCGATTGAAAAGATCTGCTTAGCCCTTATCTTTGCAATCCAGAAACTGAAGCATTACTTCCAAGCTCATACTGTTCGTTTTGTCTCGAGAGCAAATCCACTAAAATACGTCATGTCGAGACCGGTCCTTTCTGATAGACTTGCCAGGTGGTACCTTCAGCTGCAACAGTTCGAGATTGTGTATGTTCCTCAGAAGGCAGTGAAAGGTCAAGTTCTGGCTGATTTTCTAGCCGACCATCCTATTCCTGCTGAATGGGAATTGTCTGACGATCTCCCTGATGAAGACGCCCTTACGATTGAAGTCACTCCTCCATGGAAAATGTACTTTGACGGAGCTTCTCATAGAGAGGGGGCAGGTGCTGGAGTCATATTCATTACTTCCAATGGTGAGATACTCCCGTATTCGTTTACTCTAACCCAAAACTGCTCTAACAATGTCGCCGAATATCAAGCTCTTATCCTTGGTTTGGAGATAGCAGTGGACATAAAGCAGCTTCACCTCAAAGTATATGGAGATTCTAAGTTGGTGGTCAACCAGTTGAATGGATCCTATGAAGTGAGAAAGCCAGAGCTAATCCCATACTTCGATTATGCTAGAAGACTTATTGGTTGGCTTGGCGATGTGACAATCGAGCATGTACCGAGAAACAAAAATAAACAAGCTGATGCTCTGGCAAAACTCGCTTCCACTCTCGCGACGAATGAAGAGGAAGCTCGGGTGCCAATATGCAGGAATTGGGTGATACCACCGATGTTTGATGATGAAGACGGTGAAGAAGTAGAGAATCGCGTCGTGCAAGTGTGTGAGGTCGAAAAGGAAGATTGGCGCCAACCATTCGTAGATTACTTGAAGTACGAAAGGTTGCCAGATGATCCGCGCAGAAAGGTTGACATTAGACGGCGTGCGGCTCGCTTTATTTATTATAGAGATATACTTTATCGGCGTTCGTTTGATGGAGTATTCCTAAGGTGTTTGAGTGAAGAAGAATCCATTCACGCTATGGAAGAAGCTCACTCCGGAGTCTGCGGTGCTCATCAGTCAGGCCCAAAATTGCATTTTCGAATCAAAAGGATGGGCTATTATTGGCCATCAATGGTAAAAGACTGTATGGACTATGCCCAAAAATGTCAAGCTTGCCAGCTCCATGCGAACTTTATCCACCAACCACCTGAGCCGTTGCACCCTACAGTAGCTTCATGGCCTTTTGATGCTTGGGGGCTGGATGTTGTAGGCCCCATTACCAAGTCTTCGGCAGGACACTTGTATATCTTGGCAGCCACAGATTACTTTTCCAGATGGGCTGAGGCGGTGCCCCTCAAAGAAGTGAAGAAAGAGAATGTCGCTGACTTCATCCGCATCAACATCATATACCGTTATGGGGTTCCGCGATACATAATCACTGATAATGGGAAGCCTTTCAGCAACAGTCTGATAGACAAGCTTTGTGAGAAGTTCAACTTTAAGCAAAGGAAGTCTTCCATGTATAACGCTGCTGCCAATGGCCTCGCTGAAGCATTCAACAAGACTTTGTGCAATCTATTGAAGAAAGTGGTAGCAAAGTCAAAACGAGATTGGCATGAAAGGGTTGGAGAAGCTTTATGGGCATATCGAACAACTTACAGAACGCCGACACAAGCAACTCCTTATTCCTTGGTGTATGGCACCGAAGCAGTTGTCCCCCTCGAGCAGCAGATTCCATCACTGAGAATAGCAGTACAAGAAGGGCTAACTGAAGAAGATAATGCACGCCTACGTCTTGAAGAGTTAGAAGCCCTTGATGAGAAAAGGTTGGAAGCACAACAGAGACTTGAGTGTTATCAAGCTCGCATTTCCAGAGCATTTAATAAGAAAGTAAAGCCACGCTCTTTTCAAGTGGGTGACTTAGTGCTTGCTGTAAGAAGGCCCATCATCACAACTCATCGGACTGGAAACAAGTTCACCTCCAAGTGGGATGGCCCTTATGTTGTCAAAGAAGCCTACACAAATGGCGCGTACAAGTTGGTCGCCGAAGATGGCTTGAGGATTGGCCCCATAAATGGCAAATTCTTGAAGCGCTACTATGCGTGAATAATGCAAATTGCTCCTGAGGCACGAGCCTAAACTGCATCAAACTCCTGACCCACATGAGTATAAACTGTGTACGGTACCCACCAATAGTAATGCACGTGGTTAAACTGCTAAAATACTCCACTAAAGGTATTTCATGTGGTTAAATCTAGAAATACTCCACCTTGTCCAGGGTGGTTAAGCTATGGATACTCCTGGCCCGCATGAGTATAAACTGTGTACGGCTCCCCCACAAAACAATTGTTGTCTTTGAACTACGTTATGACTTGATCCCTTCATTGGGTACGTAGGCAGCTTAGAAAATTTCTAAGTTCAGTCAAGATTCTTTGAAGATATACTCTTCCAAAGGAGTTGTTAACTCGAAGTCAGAGCATTTGAAGGATCGCGTTTGCAGTGGATTTTATTTTCATGAAAGTTAGCAATTTATTACATAAAGTTTGAAATTCGTAGTGAATTGTGTTTTCATGTTAGTATTGATTTATTGTGAGAGATATGATAAGATTCAAGGTTCATTGTATTGAAAGATAACAAAAGTTGCATTCACAGCCAAGAGATTGCAAAATAGAAAGCACATGAAAAGATTTCTATTGCATAATCAAAAGCAAAGAAAAAGAGGAATTGTTTATAGCAAAAGAAAAACATAAGAGTGCAAAATCCTAAGCTAATCTCAAGCAAAAGGGCTCAAATTCTTCAACTCTTCCCTAGCAGCCTCGAGTCTTGCTGTCAAAAGCTTCATTTCTTCAATTTCTTCATCACTCGGTGAAGATGCACTCTGGAGGGCGGTGATTTGCTTTTCAATCTCGCAAACTTCAGCTTGAGCACTTTGTAGGAGCTGTTGTTGTCGCTTCAATGATTGAGACAAACTCTTCTTCCGTGCATTCAAGTTATTGATCTCTTGTTGGATTTGCTCCAAGTCCTCTTTAGTAGATTGAATTAGGTTAGCCTCCTTACCTTCTTTGGTCTTAGTGTTTGAAAGACGTTCTTTGGCTTCTTCCAACTGATGTGTGATGGATTCCTTAGATGCTTTCTCGGAGGATGCAGACCTTGCCTTATCAAAAGCAGCTGCCTTGGCAAATAAGCGTTTGAGTGATCCTTCTATATATGAAATGTCAAAGTTGTTAAAGCTTCTCATCGAGCTGAGCACTATATCGACCTCGTCTTCAATAGAGGAAAGTGAGTCGAGAGAAGTGCGTGATATCTTTTCTATGAGATCCTTCCACAATTTTTGAAGAAACTCTTTCTGATGATTATGGATGAACTTCTCGCCTTGAAAAAACTGAAGCTTCGGGGCATGGAAGTGTTGGTTTTGCTTCATTTAACTTGGGCGCTCCTTTGCGCCCCCTCTTAGCAAGAGGAGGCTCTACAGCTGCCTAGTTAGATCCTATAGTCGACTCTTGGCTATCTTCAGATCCATCATCGTCATTAAGGTCGAGCATCTCACTCTCCCCCTGAAACATTACATGTTTTAAAGTTAGAGAATTTAAAAAGAGGAAATAAAAGAAAGCGGAAAGGGAAAAGCTTTAAGAGACAACCTCGCCAACAAACTCATCAGTAGAGGGCTTGGGATCTTTCTTTGGCCTCTTCCAATGACGGTCTGCATTGCTACTTCGACTTTCTTCTACAGGATGAATGTCAGCTTTTCTTTTGTCTCCTTCACCTTGTTTCTTGCACGGGGCTGAGGTTTTAGGCAAACTTAAGTCAGCTAGCTTCGCGATATTCTCTTCAATAAAGATTCCATGAGCTTTGTCCCACCATTTTTTGTAGTTGTCTGAAGAAAACTTCTTTGCATTCACGGGAATAGAGGGGAAACATACTTGAGACATTGACTTGGAGTAAGTGCACAAGCGCCAATGTTGGATGCCTTCGTCTAAAGAACCTTTACGAATATCTCGCTTAAGCACTCCCGGAACTTCTTGATAGTACCCGAATTGGCGGCTAAAACGGTGAGGACTATAAGGCTCGAGGATAAAACGCCCGCCTTGTCGTAGAGGTAGATAGCTAGAACGAACGGCAATAAAGTAGTCTCGGTCAAGCTCGTTAACATGCTCATCATCGACGTACGAAAGGTTGCGATGCTTCATGATCATGTTGCAAGTCCAAGAGACAAGCTCCCCTTTGTGGATCTTCTTACGAGCCTCCTTTGGGTCATAGTGTCTTGCGCTGCCTTCACCGGAGAATTGAGTCATTTTGGGGCCGCGTACGCTTTGAAGAACTTGAGAATGAGTCTTGAAGTAGTGCGATAACCAGCCAAAGACGAAATGGATAGGAAAAGAGGAGTAGACGCGCGTCGGCCGTGGTGAATTCGAGATCTTGTTCAAACCATTGTAGATGCTCGCTAGAGTCGGGACCGCAAGACCTACTTTGTGCCCACTTGCCATGATGCTCGCGACTTTGAAAGTGCTTGGACGTATGGAGCCAATGTCATCAGTTGGAAGGACGAAGGTGCAAAGCCAACAAGCCAGATGCGCCGCCAAATACGTCTCTTCTTTTAAACTCCCCATGATGTTGAGCTTGGAAAACAACTCCTCTTCCGCTTTAGACCAGCCCTCGTGAGTGCCAAAGTCGCCAAGTGGATTGTGAGTTGACTTCGAACGAGCGGACTTCTTCCCACTTCGCGGTGGTGGTTGGCAGTACTTGGTGTCTTTCTTGGACCAGAAGCTAATCTACTTGCCGAGCGTGACTTGAGAGAGTTGACCTCCTTCGGCGCTCCTTTGTAGCAGGTGGAAGGCATGAAACAAGTACTTGCAGCAGCTAGGAACAAACCTTCGGCTCGCCTCGTCAACTCCGGTAAGCTCTATGGCATCGGGAACCACCTCGTCGTAGAGAAGTCCTGTCAGCGGAAGACCGGCCAAAGTGCGCAAATCCCACAACGATATGGAGAGCTCTCCGAACGAGGTCAGAAGGGTGTTGGTAGCAGGACTCCACGCTTCACAAAATGCCTTGATGATCTCTGGGTGGCAGTCGTATGTGAACAATGAAGCGAATACAGCATCGTAGATCTCGGCCTCTGCCAACTTGCGCCCGCACCGGCTGAGGATATCTTCCGTCCACTCCCAGTAGCCTTTAACATATTTGAACTCGCCTTCAAACTGGGTGGAGTCTCCCCACTTGGCCTTGCCTTCGACGATGCTTCGCCCCAACGTTGGAAAGATACTTGGCTCGTCCGAGTGCTTGTGATGAGTTGCTTGCAAGCACCACGCTTTGGACGCCTTGTTCGAAGGGACCTCTTGAGACCATTGTTTCGTATAGAGCGGATTTGTCAATTTGGGCCACTGCTTCGCGTATCGACCGATAAGGGGGGCATAGACCGCTAAGATGGTACTCTTCTCGATAGGTTGTTTCTCGTCATCCAAGATGATCAAGTGCTTCACTCCCGAGGGTGACAGATTATCTTGAAAGTGCACCATTGCTGTCAAATTCCAACAAAGGCGTGAGCTAACTTGCGTTAAAAAAAAAAAAAAAAAAAAAGAAAAGAAAAAAAGGTTTCCAATAACAATTACTGGCAACCTTGCGAAAAAAAACCTCCTTGAATAAACCTGTTGCATAGAAAAGAAGGTTATTAACTCATTAGACTTCTCTTCGTGAATAATCCAAAAAAAAAAGGGTTAGCAAGATGTGCAAGGTGTTCCGAGAATCACATTGCGTAATTGGAAGAAGACTGGCAGCAACATGTCAACAAAAAAATTCCAATTGCACTAGTTTGTTTTAAAAAAAAACGAAAAAAAAAAATCCGAAGGAAGAAAATAGGTTCAGATTTCAAATTTGTCGCCAAAGAAATCTTATGTGGCTTCTGTCTCTGATAACTAAGTTCTGAGTAGGGGAATATTCAGCTGATGTAGTGCTTTAAGTTCACATGCGGCAGAAGGGGCGGAAGATTAAATTCCATGGCCATATTTGTCTTCGGTTGGGATTAAAAAAAAAAGGGAGAAAAAAAAATTTTTGAAGGGTCACCTGCTGCTATGTGCAAAACTCTGAAGTCTTGGTACTTTAAGGTGTGTCGTATAATGGTTGTTCTATCCTGAGGAAGGAATTGAAAGTGATAAAATACATGCTTAAGGGCCATTCTTTTATAGGAGAAATCAATTTTTAATAAAGGAAAGTTTCAATCTCCAAGGCTTGCAGGAAAAGAAATCTCTTCTCAATAGAATATGGGAAGAGCCAATGATTCAAGATTCTTGCCAAGAGTAGATTGTCTGAGCAGAAGAAATCCCCCATTGATAGCCCTCATCGGTGAATTTAAGGAAAATTAAGATTTCAACAGTCAGCAATTTTTGGGCCACATGAGTTTGTATCTTAAAAAAATAAAATAAAATAAGATTTCGCAGAAGATCCGGTATCACAAAAAAAAACAGAGAGGCAAAGAAGGAAAATTCCTTCTGTAATAGAGAGGAAGGTCTCGGCAATGGCAGGTTTAATTTGGGAAGAAAGTAGGTGGAATCACATGAAGTTAGTCCATATGCACCAAAATCCGTGGGACCCACTTTTTGCTTGTTCAAAGAAAAGGAGACAAGAATTGGAAACATACCAATCTTATGTGCAATCTTACGTGAGGTCAATTGACTCATGAAATTCAATTGATGGGCCGGATGTTTTGGAAATCAAAAACACATTTTGGGCCTTTGGTTGGGTCAATTAAAAAGGATAAAAGAAGAAAAGAAATTGGACTTTGATCTGGATTCAATTGAGAAGTAAAATTGAGGTTGAAAGTAAGCCCACTTATTTGTTGTTTGGGCTGAAAACAAAAGAGTGGACCTATTCATGGGCCAAATTGCCACAAAAAAAAAAACAAAAGAAATTTGATTGGGCTATGAGTTGATGGGCCAATTTTGTGCCAAAAGAAATGAAATGGGCTACGAAAATTCAAAGTTAGCCCATATTCATTTAATACAAATTTTATTTGTCTACGCACATCTCAAAAAAAAAAAAAAAAAAAAAAAAAAAAAAAAAAAAAAAAAGATCGAGACTTATTCATTTTAAGACACACTTGACGCATTTTTCATGAACAAGTCTCGAGGGGGCATTTGTAGACAAAGTTAAATTCATGGCCAATTAAATGCCGACATGTGGAAAATAAATATATTAAATACCAATATTATATTTTCTATTTTTATTGGGAATTTAATTCCTAAACAAAATAGTTAATTAATTGATATTTTAATATATATTTTCTTGGCCAATCAAATAATGCCAAGTATCAAATTACAATATTTGGCAAATAAATATAGTATCTTGCAAACATATATGTTAGACGCTATAACTTTGGTAATAAATATAATATCTCGCAAATATATATGCCAGATATTATTATTTTGGCAAATAAAATAATATCTTGCAAACATATATGCTAGGTATTATTATTTTGGCAATAAATATAATATCTTACAAATATATACGTCAGATATTATTGTTTTGGCAAGCAAAATAATATCTAGCAAACATATAAGCCAGATATTATTATTTTGGGTAATTCAAATCATATCTTCTCAGTAAGGAAATGAATTGCTAACAAATTTGAGCCGGCCAATCAAATTGCGTCGTCTTGTCAAGTAAACATGGCAATAGACTCTCCCTACACCTATAAATAGGGGTCTTCTTAACAAGCCAAAGACACACAGAAAAGATACATCAAAGCATAAGAAGTCTTCAGAGCGAGAAAAGCGAAGGAAATCCCGCGATTCTCTCAAGAAGATTCGAAGTGATCGAGTTGAAGTTCCCGGCGTTCTTCACCAAGATCAACCAAATCAAGGCGTTCGATCTGCAGACAAGGTGCTAAGCCAGCGAATCGACGTTCTTTCCAAACATATATCAAGTCAAGTCAGCGGTTTTCGCGGCGTTCTTCGCGACGTTCATCGGAAATCTCGGCGTTTGATTCGTGATTAAGCTACAAAGCCCACGAGTCACGTTATTGAAGACCAAATCAAGCTCCAAGAAGATCAAACTACCAAATCCGCTTCGGAAGTGTTTGAATTTTCAAATTTCAAATTCGTGAAGGAAGAATCAGATGATCAAATTTAGAGATTGTACCCACTTTACTTCAAATAAATTCAATAAATTCAATTTGTACGATTTTCTTGTCTTTTAATTCAATAGACTCGAAATTTGCGTTACAGTTGCATTCCTCTAATACTCCAAAGCTTTCACGCGGGCCCCATTTTCATTTGGGCCCGGCGAGTTTTGGGAAATCAAATTCGTTTTCCAGATCAGAAGTGCAAAATAAATGGCTATGCTTTCCACTGGGAGATGGACAAAGATCACAAAATCTGCATGCAAGAAGGAGAGGGAGCCGGTTAGTGGAGAATGAGAAGAAACAGAGGAGGGGTTTTAGTGCTGCGGTGAGGTGCACGGCGGAGGGGATCGAGAGTGGGCTGTTTGCGGGGCGGAGAGCAGGCGGAGCCGCGGCGGCGGAGAGGTTCAAGGTGGTGGCGCTGGTGGCCGCCGTCATGTGCTTGTGTAATGCTGATAGAGTTGTCATGTCTGTTGCCATAGTCCCTCTTGCTGCCAAACATGGCTGGACCAGTTCTTTCTTGGGCATTGTTCAGGTACCCTTCTCCTTTTTATTTTTTTATTTTCATTTTTTTGAGGATTAAAAGGGCTTTGCAGCTTCTTTTTTTTATATTTTTGGTGATTGAATTTTTACAAAATGTATAAGACATTTTATCATTCTGGTGTACAGATTTTCGAATTTTAATAAAAAATATATATATATAATGTGGCTCTGTTTAGGCAGGCTTCAGACGAACAACTGGCCCTGCCAGCTCCCTTAATTTCGTCTCTACATGTGGGAAGTTCAATTTCTGTATTGTTTCTAGTTGGGTGTTGTTGCTGGTTTGTGCTGTTTCTATTGGGAATGTAATTTGGTGGTTGTTGAGAAGTAATGGGCGGTACTTGGTAGTTTGCATGTATTAGCCGCCACCTCTGAATGACAATAAAACTTACCAAATCCTAAAGTTGATCCCACTGATCAGTTGTTTTGAATAGGACTAAGTCCAAGATTAAGGAAGAATTAGATGTTTGAATGTACAAATTTCGAGTCAATGACACGTCTCGTGTTTTTGCACAAGTGCGCCTGTGTCTCTGTGTGTGCACGACAAACCAAGAGTAGGTGTGTGGGCTTTGTTATATTTCTAATTCATGCTATTGACAGATCATCTCATGGTACTATAGCAGATTAATGAAATTTTAGTGACCACATTTCTTGTTCAAACCAAGACAACACAAGTACTCGACTGATTATATGTTTGCTGTTGCTTTGCACATAGTCGTCCTTTCTATGGGGATATATGTGTTCCTCAGTCATCGGGGGAGCCTTGGTTGATAGATATGGCGGAAAAAAGGTTATTGCATGGGGTGCAGCTCTATGGTCCGTGGCAACTCTTGTCACTCCATGGGCGGCGGATCACTCCACAACGGCCCTATTGGCTGTTCGAGCTTTCTTTGGACTGGCTGAAGGAGTAGCTCTACCTTCAATGAATAACCTTCTGTCGAGGTAAACACTCATCAATACTTAACTACTGTGACAAACTATATTAGAACTAAAAAAAAATTCCCCATTTTTTCAGTATATATATGTTGATGATGCTGTCATTGTACATATTTGTCATCTAAAACATCATTTCTCCCTTTATATTTCCTTATAAAAATTTAAACCTTATCGAGATAGACATGTCTCTCCATGCAAACATAGGCAACACTTGTGAATGTTCAACTGTTACAGAGTGTATCCATATCTAAACACACACACACGCACACTACACCATTTCCGAGACCAAATTATGTAACATTGGTAACGCTGTCCTTGTGTATTTATCTCGTTATTAGATGGTTTCCAACCCATGAAAGAGCTACGGCTGTTGGAATATCTATGGGAGGGTTCCAGCTTGGGAACGTGGTGGGATTGGTCTTGACTCCTCTAGTGATGACATCAATTGGAATTTCTGGCCCTTTCATCCTCTTTACTTCTCTTGGACTGCTATGGTTAGTTATCTGGACTTTCGAGGTCACTAATGACCCACAAGACAGCCGTTCTATCAGTAAGTCTGAACTGCGATTAATTCAAGTCGGGAAATCTGATTCTTGCGGGATCAAGGCCGAGCTTCCACCTCTGAGCCTCCTCTTATCAAACTTGCCAACATTGGCTATAATATTTGCTAATGTTACTAACAATTGGGTTAGTTTTCTTTTCATTATTTCTTTCTTTTTTTTATTTTTTATTTTTCCTAAATATGCTTGAATTATAAGAAAAATGTATGATGCAGGGGTACTTCGTTCTTCTATCATGGATGCCGGTTTATTTTAAAACTGTGAGTACCATTAAAAGAAAGGAAAAAGAAAATCACTGAAATTTCTATTTATAAGTAATCAAGAAAATAATGTAATACATTTTTGTTTTCAGGTGTCTATTTCTTTACTAATTTTTTAAACACGGATCTTTTACTGGTGATTTTTAGGTGTTCGATGTGAATTTGAATCAAGCAGCTTGGTTCAGTGCTGTTTCTTGGGGAACAATGGCAATTTCAGGCTACATTGCTGGGGCATCATCAGATTGCCTTATCAAATCAGGTTACTCTATAACATCCGCAAGGAAAATCATGCAGGTATTCTTATATGTAACTATTATGAAAATTCAAAAATTTTCCACCCCCACAAAATCATAATTTTGTAAAATCTATATTTACGTCCTTCCTAAATTAAAATTTTCAACCCTATTCCTTTTTGTAAAAGTCTATAGTAACATGTTAACGCCCTGGTTGTGACAGTCAATTGGTTTTATTCGTCCCGGTGTTGCATTGCTCTGCTTGAACTATGTGAAGACACCTGCAGTTGCAGCCATATTTCTAACAATAGCTCTGAGTTTGAGCTCATTCAGTCAAGCTGGCTTTTTACTGAACATGCAAGTAAGTTTTTGTTTTAAATTTTAGGGCAAATTACACTTACCACCCTTGAGGTATAGTGAAACTACAAAAAACTCCGCCAAGTATGAGAAATTATTGTTACCTCCTAATTTTAGGAATTAAATGTTAAGTCTAACGGAATCAAAAAAATGTCAGTTTTGCACTTATTCAAATTAGGGCAAATTACAGTTACCATCCTCGAGGTACGCTGAAATTACAAAAAACAACCTCGCATATGAAAAGTTACCATTATCCCCTTACTTGTTGAGGAAGGGAGGGAGGGAGGGAGGGAGGGGGTGGGGGGGCTTTTTGTAATTTTATCATACCTAACTATAGTTTGCCTTTTGAGTCAAATACTTGTTTCTTCAGTGAAAGAATTGTCCTAATTCGTTATCAAAATTTAATTTTGCTCTTTTGATTTGTTTCATCAGGATATTGCTCCACAGTGTGCAGGATTTCTTCATGGTACCCTCTTGAAACACTCTACATATGCCTTGTTATTTCCTTCAGTTGCTTGTTCTATAATAACACAAAACGCATCACGTTTAGAGTAGTTACATCCTCCTCTATAACTATGTGTAATTACACGAATCTCTCTTCTTGATTTCAAAATCTCACGCACCTTATTAGTAACTTAACTTCATTTCACAGTCACCCTTTCGTCGGTTATTACACATAATATATGATATTATTCAACCGTGGACCAAAATGACAACATTTTTTATTTTTCCCTTTTTTTCCCCCAGGAATTTCAAATTCAGCTGGAACTTTGGCAGCAATAATCAGTACAATAGGGACAGGTTTTTTTGTGCAGTGGCTGGGATCCTTCCAAGCATTCTTAACTCTCACAGCATTTCTGTATTTTGCTACAACTATCTTTTGGAATCTCTATGCAACTGGAGAAAGAGTCTTCTAGGTAGAACATACAAGATCATTGAGACAAAAAAAAGAAAATTTTCATGCTATCCAGTTAGGTATTGGCCAATTGATGGTTTTAGCCGGTGAATTTGAATACAACGATGTAAAAAAAGTTAAAAAAGTGAAATTATAATATTGTTATACTCGATCCAACAGTTGGAAATGCCACTTAGGTATTACTCAAATAAATAGCATCTCATGCACCGAAAAAAAAAAAAGATAGATATTTTCAACTTGTATGTCGCATTTTATTTTATTATTCTTGGTTGTCTTTTTTTTTTTTTCCATTGATTTATTTAGTCAAGTTTGGAGTTACCTGTATATTACGAACTCATGTTGTAATAATAATTGAAGAATATACAAAGTATTTTGTACATTGTTGGTATATGTGCCCTGTTTTTGTCAAAAGTTGGCATTTACAAAAAGTTTGTTTTCCCCCTTTTTCTAGAAGGAAAAAAAAAATGGCAATTAATGTGGTTAGCTTGTTAGCATCTTGACTAATTTGCAAGTGGTTTGATTTGCTTGTTTCCTACTTCTACGATGTTACATTCTATTAAAAATTAGATTAAATTATAATCACCCGTATGTTTTCCAATTTCGAATACATAATTTGCAAGAGGTTTGATTTGCTTGTTAGCATCTTGACTAATTTGCAAGAGGTTTGATTGGCTTGTTAAGATGTTACATTACA
Source organism: Petrea volubilis (assembly GCA_026212405.1). NCBI lineage: Eukaryota > Viridiplantae > Streptophyta > Magnoliopsida > Lamiales > Verbenaceae > Petrea > Petrea volubilis. The sequence continues at coordinate 1,572,479 of CM047882.1, forward strand.
TGAAAAATTAGATTAATTTATAATCACCCATATGGTTTGCAATTTCAAATACATAATTAAATCAAGTTTGAACATACCAACTATTTTTAGGCAATAACCACCAAATGGCACGGTAAGAAATCCAACAAAATGTCATTTTTGCTAGTTGATATTATCGATTAAACTGAGAAAAAAAATAGAAAACAAAAGATTTGGTCAACAACTGTAGAGCCTAATGGGCCATAGCACACCACAAACCAAAGCCTCATTGGTACTAAAAATCAGCCCAATAAAAAATGGGCTTGTCCGGAGCAGTGGAATCTCTCTCTCTCTCTCTCTCTCTCTCTCTCTCTCGGTTTGGGATTTATCTGGGACAGCATACACTGCTGCTGGTCATTGACTGGAGACAAGGAAACAGAGATGGGGAGTAAGAAAATGTTAGCAGCAAAGGGACAGATGGGCAAATGACAAAGAATTGATTTGTGAATTTTGAAAACCTGAAGGGGCCAGTGATTGGTTCTCTTGAAGCTCTTCCCATCACACAATTCAGAAATAACAGAACCAAACATATATACTGCTGTCAAATTAGACCCACAAACCATTTTCTTTTGTTCATCAACAGAGACTGAAGATTCAGATAGCAATAATTCACCCAACTCTTATTTATTGTGTCGCCCTGTTATTAGTCATTTCACTTGTTTCTTACCCAATCCAATCGAAGGGATTTTTACTGGGTTTTTGGCGCAATTTCATATTCGCTGATCTGGGCTGGCTCGAAAAATACCGGGAAATTCAGTTATCGGTCTCTAGAAATTGATCGAGCCCGACAGCGATTCTGGGTCTTTCTGAAGATCGGAGTTTTCTGAAGTCAAGAATCAAGATTTGCCGATTTGGGCTTTTTTTTTTTTATCTGAAACCATCGATTTTTCCATCAAGATTCGAACTCGATCAAAATTCCTATCTGGGTTCACTTCAGATTGCTTGAAAAGATATGAATTTCAGGAGTATGGAAGAGTTTTGGCCGTTTTACATGAACCAGCACTCGAAACCAGCCACGAGGCGTTGGCATTTTGCGGGGACCCTTTGCAGTATTTTGTGCTTGGTATACTCGATGATGTTCAATTGGTGGCTTTTGATATTTGTGCCTTTGTTTGGTTATGGGTTTGCTTGGTATAGTCATTTCTTTGTTGAAGGCAATGTTCCAGCAACTTTTGGGCACCCTTTTTGGTCTCTGTTGTGTGATTTCAAGATGTTTGGATTGATGATTACTGGTCAGATGGATAGAGAAATCAAGAGGCTTGGTAAGAGGCCTATATTGCAAGCATACTGAATCCTTTGTATTTATAATTTGAGTTTTCTTGTTGTCACTTGTCTTCTGCAGATTTTTTAGTTGTAATAAAATTGGACCTCTAGATTTTCAATATTAAGGTGAAGTATTTGCTGTTGTTCTTGATTTTGGATTTTGAAGTTAGCAATCATCTGGATTAGTTGATTCGTTGAGATTCTTTGTTGAACTCCGTTCATAATCCATCCTTCTGTAATCTAGTTTCCACTTTGTTGTAATAGCTTAAATGAATCCATATCTGTTTGTTAGATTATCTGTAGTTTAGCTTCAGTTCCAGCCTCAAAGTTAAACTCCATTTGCCTCTTGGCTGTCTTGCCTCGACGGAGACCGTTGGAACTTGCCGTGTGTTGCCAAATCTTATTCACCGAACGGTTATACGAACTTGGGGCCTATCGATTTTGAGATGATGATTATAACGCTATACATGACTTGCATTTGTTCAAGAATAGGGCAGTCTAGTCTGCTAAAAGTATGTTTTTATGTACTCTTGGGTGAGAGATGCAGACTACACGGGTGAACTCAAATAACTGTCACCAAAAAGTTTGCATGAATTTAGAGATTTCAATATCTGTTCATCTTTTGACAATTTGAGTCTTAATGCAACCTTGCTTCATCGTGTCCTCGTATCTATGTGAGACAGTTCCTGTCTCTCTCTCTCTCTCCTGTGGGTGGCTGGGGAACCAGGGGTGGTTGCGGGTGTGGATGTGGAAGGTTTTCCAATCTGGGGTTAGGGTAGTAAATCGTTTTCTTGAATGGCAATGTGCTTGATGTACATTTGTTGAGGCATCACGCCAGAGATCATTTGGTTTCTGTATGATTATTTAACTAGCACAAATATACGATCACCTGTTCCCTGCAACTTTCTCAATTCTTCCAGCTCAAAGTAATGTAACTGATACTGTGCTACATCAATTTTGAGCAGCTGAGCATTACACAAAATTAAATAAAAAAACAGAACTGCACAATAAAACCATAAAAAAGACAACCCTTCAAAAACAGCGCAGAACTCAGCCCCAGTAAAATCAATTTTATGTGTCGCCATACATCAGATTTTCTGTATAATGCCTTACAAACGTATGACGTAGTTTAACTACTCTGGAGAAGGCAAAATAAGAGAACAATTATCCAGTCACAACATTACCCTTCTACTTCCTAATTCCATCCTAGGCAAGTCACAGGGAAAATTTGTTTTGCAACAAAAGTCCGATAATTTAAGCACCATCTTGAACTCTCTGCCGTAAGTTCACGACAGTCCACTATGTTTCTGGCAAGAGGTCTGCAAAACTACAGTTGTTCTCTCTAATTGATGCCAAACTTTTTTGTGCCAAAGATTTCACTCATCAGCTCTAAATCACAAGTCAGTGTTGCGTGAAAATGAAGGCAGCGGCATTCCTTCTTGGGGACGAAGAATGACAAGAATACCAAACATTCCAAGCATTGGAAGGACAAGAAGCCATTTCAACAGTTTATAGTAATACATATGGAATGTGAGGGAGAAATCATCAGAAAAATAGAGTCCATTCTTGTCGACCATCTCCACCAATACAGTTCCAACTGTCCTGACTGCAACTGTCGGGACTTTAATCCGATGTTTCCCAGGACGATCAAAGATTTGATTCTGCTTGATGGTTCTCTCTCCTTGGTAATTACCAGGAACCAACAAACTTATCTATGATTTATAAAGAAGTTGAGAAGATTAGGGAACTAAGAAAAGATATAATCCAATCACACAATTCACAATGATATGTAAAATTAGAAATACCCCTAATGTTTGGTTCTGTGTCATGATAGCCCCTAACTGCAGGTGGGATTCATGATACAAAACCAAACTTAAAGGGGATATTTGTATATTTCATATGATAGGGGATTTTGTGAAATGGGCCTAATCTCAGGGTCTTTTTCTAAGCAAACCATAAAAGTATGAAAAAACTAAACGCAGAATAAGTTCCATACCGTGACATTATAAGGCGCTTGGGAGCCAGAAGGAAACCTATATCTGTCTACAATCTCCACTTCAACCCAAAAGTTTTTCCCTTCTTCATCTCGGAAAGTACGTGACGAAGGAGTAAAATAAATTCCTTGGCGATTGTAACGTTGTGCTGCATTATTTCTTCCCTGACTTGGTGATCTCCAAGCCTGGAATCACAATATATTAAAGAGATAGTAGTAACAATATCCACCCACAAGTAGAAACGTATGAAGCTTTTTGGTGATATCCTACCTTGAGAGGATGATGTGGCGAAGGAGTTGAAAAACAAAAGACATTGCCATTCATGGTGGTAACTATAAGATCAAGATCATCCCCACCATCTACATTGTCAGCTAAAACCATGCTATATCTGGTCATTGAACAAGGGACCTTTCTGGTGAATAAAGAAATGGCAGCAGTACCAAAAATGGCTAATAAAACTTTTTCAAACTAACTTACGATGTTTCCCCAATATCCACAACATCGGCACATGATGTGGGTCCATCTATGAGGTATAAGTATCCATCAAATGATGTGCTAACAATTGTGAGTCCTTTCTTCTTCTCCCCACGTTTGCTCAAGTCAACTAGAAGAACCGGACTCGTTATTCTACCGTGTGTTCTATAAGGATAAGGCCGTACAAATGACCCATCCCTGCCACTTAGAACGTATATGTTTCCAGATAGTGTTGGAATGACAACTTCAGTGTGACCATCCCCATCCACATCTCCGATGCTGGGACCCTGGAGGAAACAAGCAATTGCTCACATGAATTATTTCTTCTTCACCAAAAAAATAATTAAAAAAAAAGTGAGAAAAAAATAAAAAATAATAATAATAAATATCACATAGCTTGGGGCCAACCCTATAAGGTGTCAATATATTAGTAATTACCTGTGGAATGAGGCTCTTAACGTGTGCTTCCCAAATTTCCTTTCCCTGTGGAGTCCAAGCAGCAACATTTCCGTGGGAATCAGTAGTCACTAATTCGATTTTCCCATCATCATTGATATCAGCTGCAACTACTGCTCCCTGAATTTCAGCCATTTCAAGGGGAAACTTTTCTCTAGTTTTGCCTGGATCAGCAAATCAACAACACTAAGTACAATAACAACATATGAAAGGACCCAAGCAAATTACAAAGTAAGAACATAAGGAAACTTCTCCATTTCATCTGAACTATGTGATTAGAAAAGATCAAATTTACACAGTAGAACTTAGGTCTCTAAGAACAATGACTTATTAATTAAGATATTATCTCAGTTCATGTGATGTGCCAAAACAAGAACCATATATATCAAGCCATTTCCAGCAAACCAAAAATGTCCTTTACAGATTGTGTAACGTGCTTCAAGAAATTTTCTTGCTTAGTTATGAGATGACCAACCATTTCACATTGTTTTGAATCATAAATTGGAAGACTCAAATATATACCACAAAATACATTACGGACATGATTTGTTACTCAACTACATAAACAAGGTTCATATGATAGTATTAAGAGAAAACAAACCCTTGTGGTCCAAGACATAAAACAAGCCAAAAGAAGTGCCAACCAGAATGTCCAAATTCCCATCACCATCCAAATCAACTACTGTAGGAGAAGAATATATGAAGGCACGGAAATTTCCAGAATCCGTGCTCAGATCAAGTTGAGCAGTCCATTTAACTTGCTTGGTGTCAAGGTTGAAAACAACGATACCACCAGCGACATATTTTCCAATATCAATACCACCAAGTTCCTTCAAATGCTCGGGATTGTCATAATACCTGCCAAACCAAAATTAATCAGCTGAATGTCTAGAAAGCAGTATTGCTACCTGTGGATTCACTTGAAAGACAAAAACATAGCTAAAGCAGACAAGGGATTCTCTTGCAACTTCATGAATATCAGCTTGAAGTCACAGCATTTTTCAAATCTCATATCAAACACCAATACATATTTGAAAAAGATGGTGATTTTAGATATTTAGCATAATGTAAGCGAGCTAACAATATAGAAGCAAATGATAATTCTTCCGCTTGGATGTCAACAGCAGAGTCAACTATAAGGAAATATATATATATTTAAGTGAGATTGGTTGCTTGTATGAATAACTTACTCACGGTCAAAGAAGTAAGAAACAGCAACAACCATCTCAGAGACACCGTCATTATCTATATCTGCTATGACCTGAAGAGACATAGAACCATAATTGATTCTTATATTCCAACCTAACAAGAAACCAACAAAAAGCCTCATAAGATCCTATACTTACTGGAGTGCACAAGACATGTGCATCTATGTGAACATAATCTTCCAATTTCTCATGTTGTGCTTCAGTCCATTCCTCATCACCCCACATGGAGTCATCAACATAATCATCATAGTCGTAGCTATACTCATCAGCCAACTCATCAGTATCCCTAAACAACTCAAATGATGAATCAGCATCTGCTGCCAGACCTCCAGCATTTTCTACTGTAGCAACATGAACATCCCCGTTGCCTTTTGGATCTTTATTTTCAAGAAGCCTTCTTCTTGCAGTTTTTCCACTTTCTCCATCACTAACTTTCTCAGATCCAGAAGCAGAAGATGTACCATTCGTGTCTAGTGGCATCTTGATGGCTGCATCAAGTTGACTATCATTCCTGTGCCCTTGGTTCTCTATATGAGAAGCATTCAGATGAGCATGTTGAATATCGGCAGAAGTTGTGCTGTTTGATGTGTCATGATGAGCTTCTTCTGGAACTGAATTCGATGAATTTGATGAGCCGTTGTGATCAACAGAAGTTGTGCTTTTTGATGTGTCATGGTGAACTTCTGGAACAGAATTTGACGAGTTATTGTGACCTGCCGTGGCGTGTGTATCATCTGCTGCCAATGTACTTCTATTGTGCTCTGACAAACAATTTAAGTTTGATATATGTTATGGGCTAAAAGCAATACTCAAGAAGTTAGAACTATTCAAATAGCAAGGTTATAGCCGCCTCATCGCACCCAATCAACCTGCAGAATCATACAAAATTTCCAGTAGATCATACTAAATCTTTGATTGCTTGCAAGATACAAAAAGGTTAATTATTGTAGCTGCTTTTGCTCCAGTCCAGCACTAGCTTGACGGTATCATCTCATTGCAGACTTCAGTAACTCAGTGTGTGTGTGTGGGTGTGGGTGTGGGTGTGTGGGTGGGTGTGTGTGTGTGTGTGTGTGTGTGTGTGTGAGAGAGAGAGAGAGAGAGAGAGAGAGAGAGAGAGAGAGAGTTGGAGGGGCAGGGGGCCGAATTGATTTCATAAATGACAACACGGTGACGGGAAAGCTAGAAAACATAGGGTCCTTGGAACAAACTAGATTATGTTAACCGCATGCAAGAGAATCAAGGGATTTAGTAAGGGAAGTTAGATTAGGATTAGAGGCGATTGTAGAACCTTCGCATCTCATACAGAAAACCTCTAGTATTAACTTATTTAAATGGTTAAAAGCTGTATGGTGGAGAATCTTACACAGTATATCAATATCTAACACATTGAGCAAAGGAAATTAGTGTCCCGAGTAGCAGCAAGGTAATTACGAGTTTTTGACACAAGGAGACCAAGATTATTCTGATGAGTATAATTTGATATAAATTAAAAAGGTAACTTATGTTCTACTGAAAGCTTTTAGTTGAAATATTCTATTCCAAAACCAGAATATTTCACATGGATGCAAAAAATTACTTTAGGCTAAATATGCAAAAAGGAAACAACTTACTAGTTACTGAGTCCGCAAGAGCCTCCTGGATCAGTTGGTCATCATTAACATCTGGGTGGAATCGTTCAACAGGAACTTGATGCAAACCCACATGCCAATCCTTTCTAACTTTCAACCTTGGGATCTCCAGTTTATCTGACATCATGTAGCCTGAAACCCTGTTTTTAACCAAAGAGAATGAATTAGTCAGGGTGATTATAATCCATGGCAAAAGGAAGCAATTAGATCAATAGTTGTGTGTTACCTGAAAAAGAGCACCTCCCCATTATAGGTGGCTAAAGCGACTTCTCTTACACCATCCTTGTCAATGTCATATAGAAGGGGACTAGAATGAACAGTGGACTGATGAAAAGCTGGCCATCCTAATAAATTATCCATTCACAGAAAAAATTGAGTTTTGAATTATTCAGACCTTTATCCAGCTGCCCTTCCCATTATACAAGAGTACTTAAGTAAAAATAAATCTGTTCTTTATGAATAATCACTCGTATGGAACCCTTATGTAGAAAATGCATCTTGCAACTTAGTTGCGGTACCTGGCAATTTGTCGCCATCAGAACCTTCTAGAACTTCCAAGTAATGCACAAATGAAGGAACTACAACTTCAAGTTTCCCATCACTAATTATACATAAGAAGTTATATCAAGATTCTACAATAGATTCAAAGAAAACATAGACAAAAATTCAAAAATAACACGAAAACTTGCAAATTAAAAAATAACGCCATTCTAATAGAAGTCAGTCATAGCTCAACCTAGAAGACAAATCTCCAATTCAAAGATCACCATTTTGTTCAACTGGACTGAACCAACCTAGGTTGATTTTACATATCACTCAACATTCATTTTCTTTCTTCATTAACTGGAGAAATATTAGGTACTTGGACCTAACTCACTCCCAAAAGCTAGTTCAAGAGGTGAGGATTGCCCAAGCCTTTATAAAGTAGACCACATCTCAATATTTATTCGATGTGGGATAGTTAACATTAATCAATGTACTTCAGTAAAATATATTAAAGAAAATATAAGAGAAAGTGCAATGAAAATGCAACATTAATAAAGCAATGAAACAGACAAGAAGCATAAAAGCAGGCAGCCCTGACGAATCACCTGTTAATATCTGCAATCAGAGGCGATGCATATATGCTAGAACTCACTTCAGTCTGCCATCTCAGTTCCAAATGCTGAGGGCATTGTGTATTCAACAGCTCGTCCTCATCGCTATTCATGCACAAAATCATCAAGCATAATACATCACTTAATTATTAAAGAAGTTTCATATCTATGATACATCACTTGACTTAATAATAACTGGGAAAAAAAAACAACAGCATACAAGTAGAATAGCAATCACATATGTTTACCTCATAAGAACCAGACGTTATAAGTTACATTCACTGTTCCATTACCAAGAACTTGTCGATACCACTCATCAATAAACAATTTCCATTGACACCATTAACAACCCAATTAAAATGAAATCAAGATAAACTGAATGACTCGCAAGTATAATTAGGATTCAAATGCAAGATGTTAATCTACAATAATAAAATTAAAAACTTACAAATTGGGGTAACCCAGGGCATCATCAGTGGCCTCACGCTCTCGAAATTTGTTCTTTTTCGCCTCCTCCGACTGCGAGACGCCATAATCGAAACTCAAACACGATAACGTGAAAACAAGAAAACTAAGAAACAGAAAACTCCAAGTATTCATGAATTAGGCACAAGAACCCCAAGATTTGGGGAAAAAGGGACAAGAATTGTATACAGTCAAAGCCCTAAATTAAGGGTTTTGGAGATCTGAAAGAAAGAAAGAGAACAGTTTTGAGCAGAATTGAAGCTTACAGAATACTCGACAGTTTTTTTTTTTTTTTCGTTTTTTTTTTTTGCCCTTTATTTTCCTCGTCTCCTGTTTTTCCCAATGAACCTTATATTTAATTAAACGCCCTTCTATTTCGGCATATTTTCATTTCCTGCTTAGGGTGTGTTTGGTAGAATTATCATGGGTGTTTTTCTTTCTTTCTTTTTTTTTTTTTAAATGCAGAATTGTTATATTTGCTCATTTATATGTTTGTAATCTATCTGTTTTGAAAATTTGAATTTGGTTTCCAATTTGAAGACCCACATCTAAATCCAATTCTCTGTTTATTAATATTTGATTTGGTTTGTTAAATAATTTAACACAATCTAGATTCAAATCTAAAAGTACTTATCATTGATTTAACTAATATTGGATTTAAAATTGCAAAAAAATAATCCAGATCCACATTTTTCCTTTTCTTTTTTCCGCTTTTTTTTTTTCTTCATTTTATCAAGGAGCTATATAAAACAATATCTCAGGGTTAGATTTTAGAGAAATAGGAATCCTACGGATTTCGCGACGATTTTTTTAAAGCAAATTGGCTTCTCCTCTGTCGTCTTCATTTTTAGTTTTGATAATTTGCGAATGGCATGTTTTTTATTAATTTTGTGGCCATGTAAGATAATGACTTTAGGTGTGAATTAGGAATTGGGCTTTGGAGACTTGGAGCCCGTTTGTATGTGTTTTTTTTTGGGGAAAATATTTATTTTTTGAAAAAAAAAATCAGTAAATAAAAGTCGTGTTTGGCTGAATCTTGTTAAAACATAAAATACGTTTTAAAAGACTTTTAATTATTGCATTCAAACACAAAACTGCTTGATTCAAAAAAAAAAAAAAACTCTAATATGAAAAGTACAATTCGAGAAACATTTTTTTTTAAGTATAGCCAAACAGACCCTTGGTCTTGGGCTAGGTTTGGATAAATTTGGAGAGTATTCTCCTGAGAAAACAAGAGCAGTGAACAATCCATTTTTCTGTCGAGATTGTCTACTTCCTTGATAATGGTTCTAAATTGAGCCAATAAAAAAATTTGGAACTTGCAATGTTATATTTTTCGCTGATATGGTTAAATGGATCAACTGGAGAGCTGAATACGATGGGCCTGTTTTGTTGCACATGATAATGGCGTGATTGATGAATGATTGCAAAACATAAGCAGTTAGTTTTTGGTGCATGCAAAATCAAAATGCCCCAGATCTGGTCTCAATAATTGAGAGAGCCTACAATGAGTTGCATTGGCGATACAAATTATCTAATTTTCCAGATACATTGTATTATCCTTTAAACTTTATTGAGATACAACTCAAAAGTATACCTAAGTTTAAAATACTCAGTTTTTTTCTCCGGGAACGCAAGTTATTTATACAATGGTCTATGTCTATCTGCTGGAAACATAACCAATCACCCATATTTTAGGACAACAGAAATTAGAAAGAAGAAACATCTAAGCTATATAAATTACCAAGGTTTAGCCGAAAAAAAAAAAAAGGAAATCAGGCTGGAAAAAGTAGGTCCACTCCATCTTCGTGTTTTAGCGAATTCAAAATTCAACGGTAGTAGGTTAATGGCACGTTGAAGAAGCTCTCCACAGCCTGTTGACATAGTTTAAACAGATTTATCACAGCCAGGCTCAACAATCTCCACCTGTGAATAGGGTTTGCTATAGAATCAACAAAAATAATGAAAATTAGCACTGGTTAATAATAACGAATATGAAATAATGCACTTACATCACACAAAGCTGCGGTTAGCCTCCACATTGACATTTACTTGAGACTCATCTCCAGTACTTTCTACAGACGATTTTGTAGCTTCTAATACTTCAGCCATCAGCTTCTCATGCTTCTCTTTTAATTCTGGGTAGCTTATAGCCTCTGTAATGGCTTGCTTGATTTCTGCCTCCAAACCCTGAATCTTACTTTTTGTCTCTTCGTCTGGGGTATCTCCGGCGTTTGCCACCTCTACCTTCAGCGCCTCAATCTTGTACTTCAAATCTGAAGAATTAACAGCATCATCTATGATCATATTAACTTCTTCATCAAATGCGTCTGTTTTTGCCTTGGCTGCAGGGTCTGCAGGGACCACTTGCAAACCCACAGATTTAAGAACAGCCTTAAATTCTGAGTCCAGCTCTCTGTTCAACTGCAAAACTTTTTCCTTCAGCTCTGGTTTTGAACCAATGTCTGACACCCCTGAGTTTGCTATTTCAGCCTTTATTGTGTCAATCTTTTGTTTAATGTCGGGCCGCTCCACAAGTTCATTGAATCTCTTATTGATTTCAAATTTCAATTCATCTTTGGCAGTGGTGCTTTTCTTTGAGAGATTCAAAGCTTGGGATAATTCTTTCAGCATGTCAAGCTTATACTTCAGGCCGGAGTAATTAGGAGCTGCAGGAAGGTTTTTGTCAAACTCATCCTTCAGCTGTTCAATCTTTTCCTGCAGAGCAGGAGACACGAGCTGGTCATTTGCATTCCTTGTTTTTGCAATTTCTTCGCGCACCATCAAAATTTTTTCCTCCATTCCTAGAGCTTTTGCAGCCTCATCATATTCATAGTCGATCTCTTTTTTCAGTTTCTCAATCATCTCCTTTAATCCTGTCTGTGGGGGCCCTGCAGACGACTTGCTGGCTTCTAAAATCTGCTGTTTCAGTTTGTCAACCTCATCCCTCAACTCCGCTTCCGAAGTTTTACTGATCGGAACTATGGGTTCGTCTTTCTTTTTCATGTTGACCTTCCTTTTGGGATCGATTGGAACTCCCTCCTGGAATCCACCAAGTTTCCGGAACTTTTGAGCCCTGTGTTTTAATAGTGTTTCGGTGTCCATCTTTACAAGTTCCTGCAGATCCCAGATATGACTGTGAGGTCCTCAGGTTTATAATGAATAAATTCATTTATACATTCACTATAACAGAATATGGAAAATGTGCCACTCACGTCCATTGATTCAACAATCGCAGTTTTTATCTGTTGAGAGGTCCAATATGGATCTGCATGTGCACCACCAAGAGGTTCCTGCAAGAAGCCACAGATAACAATGCAACTTGGAGATGTGAAGAATGAAATCATAAAAATATCAACTAATTAAACCTGAAGAACTGTAATAAGATAGATCAAATAATGATCAAGGGCCAAATCACTAATGATCTACATTCCCAACAGTGTTATGTAAACGAGGAACTCACGTCATTTTTCTCCAGAAGTTTAGTTTTAAAGGATAATTCCACGTTTAAAGAATAACTTTACCCATCTTGTTCAAGAATAACCTATGGCATTGAAGATGCAGGACAACAAAACCAGAAAGAGAATGGCAGGGAAACAAAGAAATTTTATGCACATAAAGAAAGCAGAAGGTGTAAGAATATTACAGGGATGACACCATCAGCAATTTGTAGCTTGGTTAGCTCTGTAGCTGTTATCTTTAGCTTCTCAGCAGCCTGGAAAGTAGTAGATTAAGTTACAACTATAACATCAGTTCTTGATATGCATACCAGATCTTACATCCTTAAACTACCTTTGGAGAAGCTTTTGCACTCTTCCACAAGATTGCAGCACATGCTTCAGGGCTGTCAAATGAAATGAAATAGACTAAGTCAAAATAGCAAATACATTTGACATCGGAGAAAGTTAAGGAGATTTTTAAGAAGGAAACAGAAATACAGAGCCAGCTGCTAATGGACGCATGCCATTTCATGACAACATTTGAGCTATTTTAAAATTAATCATTGCAAAATAATGATAGTAATAATATTTGCTGATCCATATATTCGATTATTTCTAAGTTGTGAGTGAATATGACACAAGGAAAACAAGTTTTCCACAGTAAAAACTAACATAGTGTGATTTTTATTCCATGTAGTGTGAAATTCTTTGAATTGAACATAATTTGGTCTTGTCCAAAGCTTCTCAGGAGGAAAAGATAATTTATGAACAGATTACCTAGTACATTTCAATATGTTGCTTAATGTTAATCTCTGCCTTCCTGAAAAATGCACCAATAATTGCTTGCATGTAACTGGTCACCAGAGTGATCATACTGTCAAGAGATCTTTTTCAATAATTTAAAATCATAAAGGGAGACCACTATCAGCGCCTAAAGTTAATGATGGTAAGAGCAGCATATTTCAGCTGATAAAATTTGCCAAAGAAGCAACAGACCAACAAGCTTAGGATCAATATACGATGATAGAAAACAAATCTCTCATGGAGGTAGCGGTAGTTAAAGGAACTTTCCAGTGTAAAGATGGTAGTATGACTGCAATTGGGATTAAAAGAATGTGTGGCAATCCTATATCAGGTATCTAGACACCAAACACATAAAACAAGCATCCCAACAACACAGAGCAGTAACAAATACATGGTCATGAAACCCACCTAGCAACATAGAAGACTGCATTTTCAAGCATCAACAGCTTGTTAGCACAACCAATAGCCAGGGCTCCACCAGAGCCACCTTCGCCCATAACAATTGAAACAATTGGTACTTTCAGACCAAACATGGTCCTCAAATTCTGCGCTATTGCTTCCCCCTACATATGAAAGATAAAACAATTAGCTTGCTCACTTCAGTCATGAACAAGGACATTGTGTTACAGAATCACTACACAGTACCTGGCCCAATTCCTCAGACTTAAGGTCAGCATACGCCCCTGGAGTGTCAATAAATGTGATAATTGGAAATCCATGGTGATCAGCATAATACATCATGCGTAGTGCTTTCCTGTAACTGTTGAGACACCCATTGGACTATTATTGCCAGATACAAAAGGAATTTCCTCATTGTACTAAATTCATGGTCGGAAAACTAAATTATCCAAATATAATGAGCTCGTGCAGTTTCACACGATTATTACTAAGCAACTAGGACATGTGGGTTTGCATTTTTTCACTCTGCAGAAATTCATGCAAAAGTATTAAATGTAAGAATCTATGTTTTATATTTGTACCCATGAGGAGTAGGCATGCCAAAGTTGCGCTGAATATTCTCTTTCGTATTCCTTCCCTTCTGGTGGCCCATGAACATGTAGCTTCTGCCATTTATCGTACCAAGGCCAGTGACCACAGCAGGATCATCATATCCAGCTCGATCACCATGAAGCTCCACAAACTGAACATATAAGAATTAAAAGATCAATTTTACAGTTCCTCTTTTGCCAAATACCTTTTACCTAGTTATATTAATTCCGTAGCAATTATGGCCAGTTAAATTCATTTTTCTCAAAAGAAGGAAAAGAAAAGGGAAAAAAGAAAAAAAGAAATCCATTGATGAAAATTGGAGCGGATAAACAGCAAAACCTTCTCAGTAATATTGAAAACATGATCAAGAAAAGTTGGTCGGTTGGGATGCCGTGCAATGTTCACACGTTGTATAGGAGTGAGATGCGTATACAGATCCTTTAGAGCCTGCAGTCAACATGGTGAGAGATGAATCAAATTGGCTGCAAGTCACAAGCGCGTCACAATTAAAAAGGAATTCTATGTCACTAGTTGACAAGACTAACTTTGCCTCTTGAGGTTATGATAAATAGTAGAGGAAGCAAATATTGTGCTTATGATGGAATAGTAAGAGGAAATGAGAGCAAAAAGCATGTATTACCGACTAACCTGTTGATATTTATTCTCTAGTGAAATAATTTGATCACTGAAATCCAGACCAGTTTCATTTGCCATCTTTTGCACCTGCATCAAGCAGCAAGAAAGGACTTAACCAAGTGATCACATTTTTTATGAGAGGAGCATCTGTTGATAAATACATTGAGAAGTTTAAATTAGTCATACATCAATTATTTTTTTCTGCAGATCCATCAGGGGTTTCTCAAAATCCAGTGTAACTGGCTTTGGCTTCTCCTTCAAAGGCTTGAAAGGTGAGAGATGGCTAAGGACTCCCCCCTTCACATTTGGGTCAGGGTCTTCAGGCCACGGATATTCATGCTTTTTCACTTTCCTAACCTTGGCCAATATAGTGAAATCTCTCCTTTTTGCCCCTGGTTGGGCCCTTCCAAGGGCTCTTAGGGGTACACCAGAAGCACCATTACTCGAGCTTCTAAGAAGATCCAAAGCAGTAGGTTTTGAAGCCAAATTCCCAGTAAATGACACCGGAGACTGGGTCATGGAAGCCATTTTTGCGCCTTCTCAACCAGAATAATCTTGGACAGAATACTCTGGGCCCTGAATTGCTTTGAGGGAGAAAGAAAATATAGGACCATATAAGAAAGTCACTATAGTAAAAACGAGACAAAAAAATATTGCAACCCATTGAAAAAATTGAAAATCCAGAAAATGTGTGTCTAATTCATGGGAAAAACTCTCAACCATGTGGATTTGATGCATGAAATAGAATCCTTAGGCAAGAAACTTCGCTGGGGTAAAGGCATAAAAATGTTGGAAAAATAAATGAAACTGAGTCAACACATGCATTCAAAATCTATGCACTAGCATTTGCATGAGCAACTGCACGCGCCAAAGCAGAAAGCTTGGCTCAACTAAAACACTAATAAAACCATCACCGATTATGAATTCTAATAAGCATAAAAGTGCATTCAAGTTCTTAATTCAGTAAGCCAGTATGCTGAAGGTGTGTAATTTTTCAGTGATACTCCCAATAAAGCCAACAATCAGTGTTACTTAATGCAAGTGAACAAACACAATAAGAAATGCAACTAACCCAACCAAGAACAACGGAAATATTTTTAAAAAATCACCAGCAACAAGCTCCAAGAACACAGGAAACCAAAAGGAATGACAAAATTAAGCAAAATGCAACCATTCTAGTTCCACTAGCTTCGGCATCCACACATAACTCAAGAAAACAACTATACTAAGTCAGAAATAAAGACGGATAATTTACAATTCAGCTGAATCACTGAAAATAACAGTAGCTGCTCACCCAAATTAACTAGAACCAACCCGGTAACTTAAACTCGCGGAACCACAAATCATACACACAAATTACGATTCAAACACACAAAACAGGACAGCACATGCATCCAGCATTCAAGCAATCCAATTTACTAATCAAAAACACGCACGCTCACGCGCGCGCGGGCGCGTTCCTAATAAACCGAATGCAACAACGAATCGGGAAAAACCATATGATAATGGCAGTAAAATAGAGGCCGATCGGAGGAATTGAAGAGGCGGAGGGAGGGGGGAAGAGAGAGGGTGGGGCGGAGGGGCGGGGTTAATACGAGAGAGGAAGCATAGGGGAGATCGTCAGATAGAGGTTCTGTTTTGTGCTTACTCACACTGAAACTATGGGGACAAATAAATTAAAAACAGCTTTTTTCTATCTAATTTTCGATGATTTCAAAGCTGAAAATAAGAGAATTAAATAAATAAAGGAGAACTTACACTTAGGTCCATAAGATTCGATCAAATTATAATTAAATCGCCTTATATATGAAAAATTATGCATACCTTCCTTAAATTATAATTAAAAGTTTGAGTTTTGTCATTGATATACAGCGATTTGCTTATGTAAGTAAAAAATTATAGAGGAACTCTAATTTTACCATTTTTTCAAAAAATTTAAACTTTTTTGTAGATAATAATATTTTATTGAAATTGATAATTGTTATTTTACATTTAATTTGAATTGTGGTATTTTTTTTTTTAAACATTCCTATAAGAATAATAAAATTATTTTATTATTTTTTCCTTTGATATTAGTCGGGCTCATACCTTAAGGGGGACATATATAATGTTTTATATATAAGAAGATCTAACTATAATTTGATCTGACTTCAAGAAATCCAAATGTAATTTTCCCAATAAATAAATAAGCTAGCAGCGTTTTTCGGCTAGGCAGTTGAAACCCTGGGCAGCATGCTAAAAAACAAATTTCATCTAGTAGTGAACTCAATCCTAACATTTTGGCGGTAGATATATATATTAAACTAATAATTAATCGATGTAGATGATATTTACTAATTTAAAAATGATACGGTATAAAGATGTATTTATTCAATAAATTTACATTTTATTTTATTTAAATAAATACATTTATAAAATTAAAAAATTATTTGACATTCTTGAAATTTATGTACTATTAAAAATTTTAGGAATAAAAATTTTATAAGAAAGCTCGATAGTAAATAATAATAATAAAACAAAACACATACATATTACAAGAAGTGTTTTTTTTTTTAACTTTAAAAAGTACTACTTTGATGGTACGTACTCCCTTTGTTCTTTTTTATTTGTCTTTTGTCTTTTTAGCAATAAAAAATTGTTTTAAAATATTTGGCGTATAACTTTTCAAAACTACATTTCTATTTTCCAAATATACCATTTCCCTTTAATAAAACACCATTTGTAAAAATTCAAAAAACTCTTAACAATTCAGTGATCAAATAAATTAACTAAAAGGGCATTTTAGTCTTATTTATCTAAAAGTATGACTATTAATTATTCTCCTTAATCATCGTGCAAAATTTTTTAAATGACAAATGATAGGAAACTGAGAGAGTAATCTATATCTATATCTATCCTATTCTATATTTAAATAGGTCTTCTAACCAAAATGTGTAATATTGACAAACTTATCAAATCTTAAAATTTTAATTTAATTTAATTAATTATGTATGATTAATTGTTTGATTTATTTATATTCGTTGTTGTTTTCTCTATTATATCTACTAACCATTCAATACCACTAGTTATCCACACTTAATGCACAAAAAAAAAAGTAAAAATAGAATAAGTAATAACTTTTAATAATTACATAATAACATACATAGATAAGGAATTTTTTATTTGAATTATTATGTAATGTCATACATCTGTATCTATATCTATACTGTTGTATTTTTAAAATGTGTATTTTGATCATAATATGTAATTTTGACCAAATTATCAATTTTTGTATTTTTGAATTAATGTTATTTGTTTATGATGAATTGTTTGATTAACTTGCATTGATTATTAATTTCTTTATTATCTCCTATCATCATTCAAATCCACAAACTATCCATATTTAATTAAGTTTTTATCCTTTCTGAACTCTCTCTCCCTCTCTCTCCCTCTCTCTCTCTCACACACACACACACATGCATACACAAAACAAGAATGTGAAAAATAGAATAAGTAATAATTTCAAATAATTATATGATATAATGTATATGTATATATGAGGAAATTTTAATTGAAATTTTATGTAATGCCATACAAATAGTCTATAGTTAAGAAATATTAGAAAAACCAATATGAACATAATGTCATTTATAGTGAATTTCTCCTCAAAAATTAATAAAGCCTTTCAACTAAAAGTAATGTAACTCAAACTTGAAAAATATTTTAAACACAATATGCCATATCACAATTTTTAAAACATGGAAAAAATTTAAAACGAGGACACAATATTACTTACAATATATATATATTCATATTTTAATGTATATCATTTACTTTTTATATAGTTTAAGGCTACATAAAACAGTTATTGCCTAACTCACTCAATATATTGTCTTCAAATTTTTTGGATATTAGATTATCGACATATTTAATTTATCTAGTTTTCTTTTTTTATATGAATTTAATGACTGTTCTTTAGTAATTCTTTTTGAGTTTTATTATTTTACTTTGTGATTCATTAGTTATAAGTTTTTAACATGTCACATTAGAGATTGTTATAGCTACAAGCAAATATATTTATTATTCTTACAATATTTATAAATTGTTAAATTTGATGGATTATTCTTAGTTGCTGATATTGATAATTTTCTTATCAAATAATTATATTAGTTAGTTGGATTTTTCATAGTTTTGTTTTACATCATATTTCGAAATATTTTCCTTAAGAAAAAATCTAAGATTAAATATAAATACAATACTAATTTTGTATTTTACGCCTTAATATTGTTTTTTTTTCCACTTATTTTGAATGTCAATATTTTCATTAAAACAATCCAGAAATATTTTTGTTTTCACACAAATGTTCGTGTAATTTTAGTTTAATGGCAGATATCTAATTTTTAAAAAGGAGTAAAGAATATTGTCAAAAGTTTGAATCATACGTGAGTAGTGTGCGTATTATAAAAAAGAAAAAAAAAAAAGCGAAAAATGGAAAAATTACCCAAAAGGAAATTAAAGACACCTAATTTAACATTTCTGAAGATGTTACAAATCATATTGGAAAGTCAAACCATAGTCATTAGTCAGAGAAACTTGGTTCCAGATTTTTCTAATAGATGTTCAATACCTCACAAAATTTCCAAACAATTATTTTAGTGAAAGATTATTAAACAAACAGCACATGGGCCTAGTTGCGACTTTTCTCTTAATTGTTTTATATTTTTGGGATTTGAAAGAAAAAACAAATGGAAAAGTAAATTGAAGCTTTTAAGCTGGAATTTGTGTACCACCACACCAGTGACCAGCCCTACATTGCTACCACACTAAACAGTTGTAATAATTACAAGGAGATGAACTAAATAGTTGCACAGCAAGCTTTCCAGAGCAAGTTGATCTTTATTTCCTGATAAAGCATAAAAAGATTAAATCTTTGCGCTCGCTCTCCCCCGTCCCCCCCAGCACAGATCATTCTTTTTTTTTTTTTCCTGTTACTGAAGTGGAAAGCAATTGGATTTGTTTATGGGTTCTTCTTGTTTCTGAATTCTTGAAAAATGGTTTCTTCGGATCGATTGCTCAACAGGCATAGAACAGTTCATCAGATTCTTGGTGGGGGTCTTGGTAAGTCTTTATATGCTTATATACTCAATTTTCTCATCAGGGTTCGTTCAGTTTTCAATCAAAAAAGGTCATTTTTGATTCATCATTTTTTTTTTTGGGGTCAATTCACTTGTTTATAAATAATATGTAATCTGATCTTGTGGTTAAATGTGTGCCACTGGTCAATGGGCTCTGATCAGAATGAACATTTTTGGTTTGACTACTTGGGGACGAACATATTAATCCAAGAAAGAAGTTGAAAATTTGCAAATTATTGAATTTGATTTATTCGGATCGAAGAATTTGAATGCTTGTTTGGTGTTGAAACAGCTGCAGATGTGATGCTGTGGCGACAAAAAAATATAACTTTGGGTATTTTGGCAGTTGCTTTGGCTGCTTGGGTGGTGTTTGAGATATCTGCTTATACTCTGCTTACATTAGTCTCAAGTGTGTTCTTGCTCCTGTTTACAATTCTATTCCTATGGGCAAAATCCGCAGCAATTTTGAACAGGTTGCTTACCCTTATTTTTCTAGTATATGAATCGGAAAGTTCTTACTATATCGAGTTTCGCCATATTTGACTAATCATATGGCAAGTGTTTTTATTCAATTTACCGTATAATTTGAACAGGTTACTTACCTTATTTTTTTGTCTTTGAATCGGAAAGTTCTTACTATATTGAGTTTCACCATATTTGACTGATCATATGGCAAGTGCTATTACATTTGCCGTATAATTTGAACAGGTTACTTACCTCATTTTGTTGTCTTTGAAGTTCTTTCCATATCGAGTTTGGTCATATTTGACTAATCATATGGCAAGTGTTATTGCATTTACTGTGTAATCTGTTGGCTGTCACTTTCCTTGTACTGAACTCCAATCATATAACAAGCATAATGCACACGCTATATGGTTAGCTTGGCGTGGCCAGACCAGGTCCGGACTGTATTTTTCCGTTCTCTGATTTGTAGAACTAAAAACCTGTTTTTGTAACTATAAGATTGTGGATGGATTTGTTAAATTTCATCTTGTTTGAGGCTTGATGGAGATACAATCTCATTTTTAACTAGGCAGGAATACCCATCTCTAACATTATTGGCATTGAAAAGTGAGGTATTTTCACCATAATGACTAGTTTTCGAACTACAAAATATTTGAAACAGACCTGCTCCACCTCTTCCACATTTACATCTCTCGGAAGAAATGGTGAATGAAGTGGCAACTGTTGTGCGCGAGCATGTAAACAAGGTGCTCTCCGTGTCTGAGGGCATTGCTCATGGCAGAGACTCGAGAATGTTTATTAAAGTAGCTCTTGGTCTTTCAATGATCTCCATAATAGGGAGCCTCACGGATTTCGTCACTTTGGGCTACGTTTGTAAGTTGCAAAAGATGCATCTGAAGATATTTCTATTTCCCCTGCCTACCTATGCAATAACCCCCATTTTGTTCGTTGTGCTTTACCTGTCTCGTCTTGTTTTGTTGCAGGCCTGGTAGTGATTCTAACAATTCCAGCAATTTACGAAAGGTACGAAGACCGTATAGAGACATTTGCTCTGATTTGGTACAGGAAACTGCGACAGTCATATGTAAGATTTGATGAGTGTATCACTAAAGTTCACAAATGGATTCTGGAGAAGCAGAAGCTGAGCTGATGGCTTGTACAATTTCATTGTCATTTTTTGACCTCTGTAATCTTTCCGACCTGATTTTACCTGTGTTTATGTTTCGAATTTTGTTGAGAAAGACTGTTAATTTGTTTTATTCTGGGCGTAAAGCAATTTTATTGAGTTCTCACAAAGCTTTGAATGGAATATGGAATTACATAAAAGCTCTCTCTCTGGATATTCTGATTTCCTCAACAGGTTAAGTCCTGAGATAATGGCACTCACTTTATGTCTGTGGTAACATATAATTGGTAGAAGTCACAAAATGTTACTTTTAAGGACCTGTGTCATAGGAAATAGCACGCTGCCTACACAGATTTTCACAACAAAATTACAGTATCAAACTAATATTTTGTGAATCATCTTCGAACTCAATGTGTGTTGGCTTACACAACAGTACAATGCTCGACCGGCCCTTCTACGAAATTTGGACACAGAACGTTTAAATTTACACAAATTTGTCAGCGATACAATTAGTTCAGCTTCAACAAGAAAAAGAGCAAATGCCGGAATACTGTGTTACAAACTAAATATAAAACTCTCACTGAACAATGGAATTACTTCAAATGACAACATCACTTGGGAGGAAGCATCAGCAGGCCACTTCAAAAAATAAGCCTAATCCTGGCCACCTCC
Organism: Petrea volubilis; assembly: GCA_026212405.1. Classification (NCBI taxonomy): domain Eukaryota; kingdom Viridiplantae; phylum Streptophyta; class Magnoliopsida; order Lamiales; family Verbenaceae; genus Petrea; species Petrea volubilis. Next base: position 1,594,329 of record CM047882.1, read on the forward strand.
AAAGCCATCACGTCTCTCAGGCTGCCAACCGAATCCTGGTGGTGCATCATGACTCCCATCACCGGAGTACGACCTGCCTCGTTGATGTTGTGCCAAGTGAGGAGGAGGTATAGGTGGTGGGGGAGGTAAGGGTTGGGGTGCTAATATTCCTTTTCCATCCACAAAATTTCCACCTTTATTAGCTGCAGGAGGAGGAACATTTGGGGGCATAATCCCCACATTTTGTCCGTAGTCACCCTGAAAGAAGCCTCTTCCTTGAGGATCTACATTCATATAGCCATCTGTAGTAGCCCCTTGAGACACCATGGGAGGTTCCAAAGGAACAGAACCCGGCATCACGTTCCAGGGTTGAGGGTAATTTGGTGCAAAATTCATAGGTCCAGCGTGACCTGGTGGGAAACCTAACAACGAACCCTGTCCTGATCCAGCTTCTGGTGTAGAATCTGGCCTTGCCATATCATATGGAGCAGCACCAAAGAACTGTTGTGCTCCATCAGGTGGATAAGTAGCATAACCAAATTGAGGGGGGGCTGGCATTGCACTTGGATTAACTGGTACAGCAGAATGAGGAGGTCAATAAAAATTTAAAGGGTATCTAGAAAAAGGAGAATTCAATATGCACTTTTGATTTCTTATCTAGAAACTCACCTGAATCTTGTCGTGGGCCACCCTGGCTCTGGGGGTCAAAATTTTGCTGAGGAAAGCGGTTCTGGGAAGCAGCTCTATCAAAGACATGGGACTGATTACCATCAGGATGTTGTTCTGACGGATAATTTGGAGCTTGACCAGAAAAAGGTGGCATGGGCATTGGCTGCATGATGGGCCTTGAAGGTGGTTGGTCCCTGGATTGTGGACGTGGGGTTTTGTCTTCACGATCATTAACCTGAGAATTTGAACTAGGTGAAAAAACTGGTCTTGGTGGGGCTTGGACAGTGGAATCTGAGGCTGAAGGTTTCCTGGCACTTATAGCCTCAGATTCATTTCCTTCTTTTTCCTTATTGGGATGAAGAAGGTCAGCATGAGTCTGATTAACATGAGACTCAAATTCACTCTTCTTTAAGAAGGACTTGAGGCAGTGAGGGGCAGCACATATAAAGATTCCTTCCATCATTTTGATTGTCTGAATCTTTTGAATGCGTTCATCACAGCTGTGTATGAAGATGAACAATAAATGAGATCAATGTCATCCGTAACAGCAAATAACTAACCATGCCCACCTAAGTAACTAACAGAAGGACAATTATGGATATCAAAATCAGATCTTAGGGGATCCAGTCAGAATCTCCCTCATTGTCAAGATTGTAAATCTTTTATTGTTCTTTGAGGAATATAAATAGAAATCTGTCCAGCACACAAACATCCTTGTTTTCTTTAGAAGTTAAAACGTGCAGAGGTTTTAAGACCAGAAGTAACTCAAGTACAGATTCCAATAAAACTGAAACATTATCATGCCAAAATAAGTAAAAAAACAAATAAATATGCCTTACAGGTAGCAAAGAGAATCACTCCTAGCACAGTCCAGACAGAAGGCATGTTCACAGGGACTCTGCAATAACATGAGATTGTTAACGCACTAACTAACAAATCATACTGAGGAGAAAAGCATGACTATTTCAGAATATAATTTTCCATCAATCCTCCTAAGAAGGCTATCACAGCATGATAAAGATTGGTGTCTCGTTGTCTCAATTCACACACACACACACACACACACACAGACAGAGTTCAAAATGACATGTACCAGGAATATTGTAAAGGCAAAACTTACCAAACGCCCATAGATAGCAATAGGGAAGTCACATCGGACACAAAAATGAACCCGCTCGCCAAGCTGGCGACGGGACCTGCGGCCAACATTCTTAATAACTGCATTTGCACTTGCTGAACCCAGACTCTTGGCTACAGGAAGATCAGCTAAGACTAGATGATCTGGACATGCAACTGTGACTGTGTCCACAGGCACAGGTTTTGGGCTCGCACCAGTTTCACTAGCTGGTTTGCTGAGTCGAATCTGCAGCATCTTATTCCCGGAGATTTAGGTAGCTTTTACTAATTGATTTTTAACTCAACGAAAGCAGATTCGTTCCTCTTCTGCAAAAACCTGGGAATGGCACTTGTAAAAATCTCAGAAATCGATAGCAGAACGGGAAATAATAAACTTGATTCTACCAGGTATTTCAGGTTCAAGCTACATAAATTTGACCATTATGCTTAAGCATATTTCAATTATTCGACATATTTCAACATATTAAACAAATTCAAGCACATTTTAGCGAATTTCACCATAATTTCAACGGAAAAGGGAAGATATCTCATGAAAATGGAGTATAGGAATAATGGACAGTCACTGAACGCAGCCCTAAAATTTGTTAATTACGTCATAACAACTGGAAAAACAAAAAAAAAAAAAAAAACCTGATTCCCCTTCTTCATAAAGCGCCCACACGGCGCCTCAGAGGTGTAGCATTTCAAAAAATCACAAGGCAAACTCCGCGTATCGGAAATAAAATGAATTTGAACTGCATTAAAAACTCTACTAAAAAGATGAATAAATCCAGGGCTCCATACACTCGCAATTTCTGGGCAAATACAAAAATCACAAGTATCATAAGAGTAAATAAATGCTTCGAAATTGAAAACAATGGTAGGAGATATTACCAGAACAGAATTTGAATCGAGGACCAATCTGTTTGCGCTTTAACCCTAGCCCTAGCGCACAACGCATTGAGGGATTTTGATTTTTGAGAGAGGGGGATTTTGGCTTGTAATTACAATAGAAAATCTATGGGCTAGATTGGGCTAAATGTATTCTGTCGGCAGTGGGCCGGGTTTCTTGGTTCGGGTAGGGTAGTATTTTTGCTATAATCAAATAAATTGACGCACATAAAAACAGAACGATCACATAATTTATATATGATAATATATTTGTTCAATTATTTATGTAAACATATATATATATATATGTGCGTGTGTGTGATTGATTGTGTGAATTTATTAAATAAAATTATATGTACAGAGAAAAAAGAATAGAAATAGTAAAATTAGAGATGAGAGAAGGGGGCAAAATATCGAGAGAGTTCCAGCGAGTGATTCAGAGAAATGTGAAAGAAGCAAGGAAAATGAGAGAAAAAAAAACTACATTTGAATTTAATATTTCTATTAGGTTGATTTATGTAACACGTATTACACAGACTAGAAATAGTTAATTTAAGGAGTTGTGGTCTTTTTTTCCTTTTTTTTTTTTTTGAGAGAGAGAGGAGTTGTGCTTTTTTAATCGCATAAATTAAGAAATTTCTCCTAAATCAAAATAATATTACCGATTCACATTTGAATCCAACCCGGATGATTTTCTTAAAAAAAACAAAAAAAATCTAATCCCGACCCAGTTCCAAAATGCTTTAATCGGATTCAGGTTAGTCAATACTTCAGGCTATTGAATTTGTATCTGGATATGCTTAAACTAGATTTGTTTATTGAAATCACATCATAATCCTATTCATATTGCATCAAACAATATACAAACAGACATACCAGCCGACACCCGAAAGATTATCGGTAGCATGCCGCTTCCGTTTGATAGATATTCGGAGGACACGAGAATCTGGTGCGGGACATCGAATGGACTCTTCACTTGTCGTTCTGCTTATGAAATTTTATCCTATGAAATGGAGGATCTCAATTTCGAACAGAATAGATGGGGATGGATCTGGAAACTACCTTGCCCTGAAAAAATTAAGACCTTCGTTTGGTTGTATTCACACAATGCTCTGTTAACCAATTCACTTCGTGCTAGGCGGGGCTTCGGGAATATGGAGGGCTGTCGTGCCTGCGCGGCCACTGTGGAGGATGGCCGACATGTCCTACTGGAATGTCCTAAAGCCATGACGGTATGGCAGCATATTGTTGCACCGACGCAATGGGCGGAGTTTCTAGCTCTTGACGAGGGGACATGGGTTAGGTCCAACGTTAAAGCCACGATTCGAAATATTTTGCTGCCATCATGTGAATGGCAAATTGTGTTCCTTGCTACGCTGTGGACGTTGTGGCTTTCACGTAACAATGGCATCTTTCGAGGCCAATGGGACCATTGGAAAGTGATTGTCAACAAAATTCGAACACTTTGCTTGGATTTATCGGTTAATATTCCCTCTGAGTCGGAGCGGAAGGCTAGACTGAGTAAGGAGACTGCGTGGGAACTTCCGGACAAGGGGTTGGTGGAAACTTAACACTGATGGCAGCGTGTTTCATGTGAGGAGTACGGCTGCAGCGGGAGGCCTGATCAGAGATGACCAAGGGAGCTGGGTCCTTGGTTTTGCCAAACAGCTTGGCTGCGTCTCGATTATTTTGGCGGAATTGCTCGGCCTTCGTGAAGGATTGAAGCTGGCCTGGGAGAAACGTATCAAGAAGTTAGAAGTGGAGCTGGATGCGGAGGTTGTGGTGCTAATGCTTCGGCATGCAGATGTCAAAGAGCATCCTCTTGGAGGCATTATTGAGGATTGTCGACAGTTGTTACGTCGTCCGTGGTTGGTGAACCTTCGCCACATTCGCAGAACAAGAAATAGTTGTGCTGATATTCTAGCTAAGATGGGACATGACTTAGACAATAAACTGGTGGTTTGGGAAGAACCTCCTGTGGAGGTATTGGACAACCTTATATTGGAGATGGCGGTGTAATGCAGCCTCTCCCCTTTCACCAAAAAAAAAAAAAAAAAAACAAACAACTTGCTGTGATACATTTACATTAGGAATCTTGCACCAGAAATTGAATAATGGATACAATCAGATCAAAATTGGATTGGGGTTCGTCACTTTTGGTGCCAAAAGGTCCAACCCCAATTCAAGATCGACGGACCATAATTCTGATTTGCGACTTAAACAGGTACAGATCTTTTGTCTCATTTTTAAATTTCCAATTTTGTAATTCATCAGTCGGATACCTTTTTATGCTAAATTTGGATTACAACAATGCAATACATCTAATGAATCCACCTCGTAAAATATGAACAAAATAAAACAAAATTGCTTTTTTTTTTTCTGGATAAAGAAAAGAATAACAGAAATTTTGATATTCTTTTTTCTTATGTGGCAACACAAATGGCCACCTTGTGCAAACTGGAAAAAAGAAAATCAAGCTAGCCCAAGAAACCTGCTCTATATAAGCAAACAAGACAAAAGCAACAAGCCCAACGAAGATGTCCACATGCCGAACTAAATATATAAGGCAAATAGAAACATACTGAAGAAAAAGAAATAATTGCAAGCTCAAAAACTTCATTACTCAAAATCCATGTGTTTCTCCAAATCCAGTGTCAAATGGAAAGAAATGGCTAACTTTAATTAACAATACAAATATTCTCTAAACTCCAAAATAGTTTGAATCTTAAAAACTTGGCCTCAACTGGTGTTTGCCTGATCCACTGCAAAGGGATAGAAAAAAATGTTAGCCGGCAATTACAAGGAAGAGGCAAGAAACAAGAAAAGCATACGGAGACATGCAACTAAACTAAATTATTAATTTGACCCAGAGATATGAAATACAGATGAACTGAAACGATCAAGCAGTTTATATGTAATTGGGGAACTAAATTATTAATTTGACCCAGAGACACCACCAATGAAGGCAAACAAGGTAAATGGAAGTATAAAGGTTTTGCCGATGATGACATTGCTGCATTTTTTGAGCATAGACAAAAAGTTTGATAAAACCAAACCCAAATTATGCTACGTCAACATAAAATACCAAATAAACATAGCATACAGAAATTTTAATAACTAACAACCTAGTCTGGATGCCCAAAAAACATTTGCACTCCTAGAACACAGCCCAAATTTATGCATCTGATGACATGAGATATTGACGAGATAATATATTTAATGTGAAGTTTAGAATTTTCACCTTAAATGTTGCTCGGGTACATGAAAACCCTGACTCTAGCTCCCTGCACAAGGCAAGCAATTCAGAAACATTATCATGCAAGCGTACAGTAAGGGTTTAATGCTTTCATTGCTAACAAAATCATCTTGAAATTTGAAATATTTGTTTCAAAACTAAAGGCTTCTGCATACCACGAAAGACTTATTTAAATTTTAAACTGTATCTTTATGCTTGTGCTTCCAGAGGTTCAATTTTTTTTCTTTTATATTGTACCTTTGGAGTATATTAAATTTCTGGAACTGTAGAAGGCAAGAATAAGAAAAAATAACTAAACCAGCTAAAGCAATTAGAACGATGCTTCGGACAATTTATAGCTCTCAGCTGTAACAATCAAAAAAAGGATAAATATAATCCCCAATAACGAATCTTTACATTTTTCCCAGAAGCTCAGTGCGGTAAAATTTTACTAAATACTAGCTAGTGCTCCATACCAAGGATTAAGGAAATTAGACTTCAGCTTCTGTTTAAAACACTCCAATCAAGTTCCAAATAGATTTTTCATCAATTCAGTTTCATGAGCCAATCCTGTGGCTCCAAATACACTAACGCTCAATTATCGCCATCAATTACACGTCTTCTAAGAAGAAAAAATCTTGGATTGATAAACCATGGCCACTTGGATCATTTAAAAGTTAAAAATTGAAACAAACAAATGAGATTCAGCCAGAGAGAGAAGTACCATGGATTTAGGTGGAAGATTAGACTTGAACTTGGCTCGAACGACGCCGCTGTTCCCGTGGGGGCGCGTGACTTTGCCCCAAATGCAACGGTAGTGAGAGCCGTTCTTCTTAACCTTTGCCTTGTAAATGTACGCCATCCGCTTCCCAAGGTACCACGCCACTTCCTCTTGTGTGTTCACTCCCTCTATCTGTATCAACGACGTGTTCGGGTACTGATTCGACTTGGACCTATCATCAAATCACTCGATCAACGCCATTTTTTACACCAGCCAAACATGGCGCAACAGAAACAAAAATCAAACTGAAACTCGTGGCTTCATATTTACCTCTTGTACCCGAGGATTGTTCCACGGACATAGAGTCTGACGCGCTCGCCTTGCCTCCCCTTCACCATTGCTGCTGTCGTGTGAAAAGCTTCGGCGCCTGAGAGATCAAAATGGGAAGACTGAGAGAAACCCTAAATCTTGCGTTTTAAACATGTGATATAGTGTAGTTATAATTGGGCTTATATACGAGCCCAACTCTGAAAAGGCTGGTTTTTGTTATGGCTACTAAAAATGGGCTAGACAGGCACAGTAGGGAGGCCCATAGATATCCCGCATCTGAATACTGTAATGGGCTATTTTTAGTGATGGCAAATAGACGGACTGGCCGAAACTTAAAATACGCTATTTTGAAAACTAAACCGAACTCAAAATTAATTAAAATTGGTTAAAATCAAAATTCTCAACCCATTTTACCACCCTAACTATTTTAATAGCGTTCAACGCTGAGGTCTCAACTAATTCTCAAAATCATCCCTGAAGTTTGGGATACTTTCATTCCGCCTCTTGTGTATGTATTTTAAAAAGCGAGAACCGCCTAGTAAAAAATAGGCAATCCTAAGCCTAAGGCCATGCTATGGTTTTCACACGTCTCCAGCTATCAGCATGGATAGCATGCACTTTTGCTATGATAAAAAATACTTTTCTAACCATTTCTTTTTTTTTTTTTTTTTTCTCTCTCTCATTTTTCTTAAATCCTCTTCACCAGATTCCAACCTCCCCCCCCCCCCCTAAAAGAAAATTTCATATACATCTTTGATGTTTTAATTAACTTTAACTATTTTCAAATTCCATAAATAAAAAATTATCCCACGTATAATAACAATACAAAAAGCTACCAAGTATAATAAAATGTACTATTGACATATAGAATTAACTAAATCATCCCATCGTATTTTTCATCTTACTTATTGTCTTTAAATGAAACTTGAATTGCAAAATTCAAATGCATCGTATATTGAATTAGTTTTATTGATATTGGTTCCTCAAATCTTTAAGTGAATATAAAAAACCTCCTTTGAACTCGAACTAACACGTTAGTTTGTTCAGGTGTACAAAATGATAAAAAGTGATAGTTAAGGGAGCTATAAGCAAACTTATAATTTAGCACAAAAAATTGCAAACTTCTTAAGTTCTCACGGCAGCCGCCCCCAGGCTGCCACCTAATCCTCCACCCGGAGAGTAGATGTTACCTATTTGAATACTATTTAATTAAATTTTTAATTATTGAATCAAATATTATAACGATTTTAAAAAATATGTATTTTTAATATTATTATATTTAAATTTAATGACTAACAATACTATTCAGCTATACTCAGGTGGTTGGGTTTAGCCCCATCCCCCACCCCCACCCCAACCCACCCCGGCCAATCGAAGACAAATTTACCTCCTTTTTCTTCTCGATTAAGGTATAGACTTCACAATTCGCATTATTAATACGCTCATTCGCCTTCGCCAATCGATCATCATCAATTGATTTCAAACAAAGAAATCAGGAAAAAAAAAATGGAGCAGCCTTTGTTTTCAGCAGGTAAAGTTTACAGTTCTCATGCTCAGGATCTTTTCAAGCAATTAAGAATTTTTTTTTCTTTTTTCAATAATCTTGGTGTTTTTTGGGGATGGATTTGAGCAGAGAAGAGCGAGAGTGAGAGATGGAGTTCATATGAGCACGTGGGAAGGGCGGGCTCCGTAATCCCGACGGCTTCCTTGGCCGGAACTGAAGTCAGCGTCGATGAAATTCGATCGGCGGCCGCTTTTTCCGACCCTTATCCGCCTTCTCTCCATGCCCCTTTGCTCAGTTCTCCTCATCCCCACTATCCCTCTGGTAATTTAACAATCCCGGGACTTCTTTTTTTGAATTTTTCTCTTTTTGGGAATTGTTGTTTACAATTTCCTGGGAATGAAGTGTGGTATTTTATTGTCAGTGTTGTTTTCAGCTAAAATTTACATTTGATAGCATTCTGGCTTGTTGTTTTTGAAGAAAATGATGTTTATTTCTTCAAGATCATCTCAATCTGCTTTAGTTGCTTCGAATGGACTGGCAGTGAAGAAAGCATTAAAGGAATAGTACAATTTTCACTTCATAGCCGCACTATAAACTAAGATTCGAAGCTTGAAGTTCGCGCTAAAGCTCGAGAATGTTTTTCCTCTGTGGGTCTATTTATCTCGGAAAGATAAATAATTCTCTAGAAGAGACAGTTGGAAGTCTTGATTTTAGTTATTTCTGGGACGCAACATCACCGTTCTTGGAAGTCTTGATTGTTTAATTTATATTCAGCCCCTAATTGCTCAACTTGATCCAATTTATCTGCATTTGACTCCGGCTTTGCAATTTTGTTAAGTTATGAAACATATCTGTCTTGTTGCAGAGCAAGTGATTGCTTATCCTCAGGATGCATATTATGGACATTTAAGAGATAATGCTGGTAATGTACAAAGGTCAGTCTTGCACTCCTAGTGTTTCACATTTTCCTTCTAGTATCTTATATTTTATTGCCTCTTATGTTGCTCATAATTTATTGCCTTTAATGGTTTGAACTTTAATTTTTTGCATATATATTATGCAGGCAAGTATTGGATGAGGTAGAAATACGGGAGTTACTCATAGATCATGTTGGTCATCGTTGTTGTTGGGGAAGTCGTCCAGCTCGAACATGGTCTATTCGCACGGTGGAGGATTGCAATGTCTATGTGGGAACCCTGGAAACTTTTGTTGAAGAGAGGGAAACAATAACAGAAAAGGAACCATACCTCAGCGGTGAAGTGGATGGAAAAGATAAGGGTCCTCAACTCGGAGTATGGGAATTGGATCTCAGGTCTGAATTTCCTGTGCTATTTATGCCTGATAAAGAGTCACGGACTGTGATTCCTCATTCAGAAGCTGTTGAGAAATGCGCAGGTATGAGCTGAAATATTGGTTGGCCTGTTATCTTAAGGTCCACTGTGTATGTTTCTGGTTAACATTAGGCTCAAACTTACCAGCTTCTCGTATCAAATTTTAGTGCAAAAAAACCATTAAGGACTTCGTCTTGATTTATCTTTTGTCGTTTGTGTAGGTTGTGGGGGAAGAGGAAATATTGTCTGTCCCACTTGTAATGCTGATCAAGAACCTGGTTTCTACAAGGAGAGCCAGATGTCTCAGTGCGCTGCTTGTTATGGGAGAGGTTTGATTGCACATAAAGACGGATCAGATACAATGTGAGCACTAAATTTGGAATTTTTTATGTGGTATAGTATAAATGATTCAAGAATGGTCTTTACCTTGATGCTTTTATAAGTATTAGCACATTAGTAAGGGCTAACTAATTTATTCATAAAGTTTTACATATAGAAAAGTACTGAAACTCGTATTGATCAGTACTAGGTGCTCTGTTCTGTTCATTAGTTATATTACTTTGGGAATCATGGAAGAATGTCTAACTTGAACACCATATGATGTGCCCAAACATTTTACTTGCAGATGTAAAAATTGCAACGGTAAGGGGATGATTCCTTGTGCAACTTGCGGATCTCGTGGATTAATCAAATGTGAGACATGTCGAGGTGGCGGCTCTATCTTGACACGCCAAGTGGCTATTGTTAGATGGTATGTATTCCAATTCACTTGTGCTGCTGGTCCCAGTCTCTTTCACGTCATGATATTTCACCTCATTAGGTTTTGCACCTTTAAATCATAGATGACAATGTCTGCATCTTACTTGGTTACAGCTTCATATTCTCATCCGATAATTTAAATCTCAGTCCGGTATATACGCATTTGTATGGCATGAAATTTACCAATCTTGAAATTCTGTAGAGCATGATCATGAATTTTAGTGCATCTTTTATGTTTCTCCTCAACAGGAGAACGCTTATGGCAAGAAAAGTAAGCGCAACGAGTGGAGCAGCATCTGTTCCGGATGATGTCTTTCACAGAGCAAAAGGAGTGCAGTTGTGTAACACTCAAGCGCACCAGTGCACTCCTGCCTATTTCGCTGATTCCTACTTCCTCAACAAATTTTCGTCGGAAGTAATTGCTGAGAGGGCTCCTGTTCCTCCTACTGCAAGGGTGATCTGTGAAAGGCATACCATTTCTGTAGTTCCAGTAACCCGAGTGACCATGACTCGCCAACGTGGCTCGTTCAGTTTTTATATCATTGGAACTAGCAGGGAGGTTTACTTGAAGGACTCGTATCCTGCAAGGTTTTGCTGGGGGCTTTGCCCGTGCTTGGAATGGTTGAAATTATAGTTGGTTCCCTCATGAAGTTGCATTTGTGTTGTTAAGGGACTTGGTTTTCGAAAAGGACAGGGAATAAAATCCATCTTGATTCGAAGCACGAGAGTACATACAGTGGTACTTTATTATGCGAGATACACTTAAAATTTGTATTCTATGGTACTTTATTACGAGACATGTAAGTTTGTAAGCGCACTTATGTTTGACTTTGCTCGTTGCTTTCTAGTGAATTTAGTTATGGACCACCGTCCAGTTCTTGTACACAGTTTAATCCTCCTATAGATATATAAAAATCAAATATATCTTTTTCAAAATTATTGTTGCATTAGAAAGATCTTATAAACACTTTGACAGTTTATGTTTAAAATAAGATCTAACAACTTAAACAAAAAGGCTTACATAAACTCCAACAATTCATAAGAAACTAGAAATATGCTTGGCAAAACACCGTCAATGATACGCAAACATTTCACATGCTGCTGCTACACAGCCTTGCATTTATCGTTTTCCATTTGATAATTTTCATCTTCAGTTGACGAAACTAAAAACAAAACGATGCAAGTACCATCCACTTGCAAGTAAGCTGGCAACATGTTTGTGAATGCCATTAATAACACCGGACCATGTATAAGGGATCCGGAAGATATCTAAATGTGATTAAAAGATAAGAAACTAACATAACACTGAGAAATCGCGAAAATAGCATGCTATTGAAAACTGACTCAGTCTCATTACATGAAGGTGATCTGCTATCACAGATTCAGTATCAAGACAAACATTTGGGAAAAAAAAACATGGAAAAATCAATTCATGGTACAAAACTTTTCTCGAAACAGCTGTTAAAAGCTTGAATGCTAGGCGTCAAGCAATACTCCCATCTAAAATCTACACGAGCCCAATCACTGCAAAAATAAGCATATGAACTTTAACTAGAAATGCAATAGCTAATAATAAGAACAAGAAAAGGGCATTGGTGCACCTAAATCTAACTCAATCTGAATTAACCAGAAGTCTTGACAATGCAAAAATCGATTGTCAATGCATATGTGACAATGCGGTTTGATTGACACAGACGATTCTCATTAAACAACCAAACAATGCATCATGCCTAACAAAAAGCTCGAAGCATGTCCATTACATGTCAATGTATGATCTTCTTAACAGAAGAAGTTGTCACGATACATAAACCAACATTCTTAACTGCCACTGTATTTGCTTTGCAACCAACAAAAGCCAACATTCGTAACTGCCACTGTATTTGATTTGCAACCAATAAAAGCGACCGGAAAACAAAAAAAAAATGAAGTGGTTTGAGCACCTAAACTGACCCAGAATTTTCACAAACTTGAGAAACAACGCCAGTTCAATACTTCAATGATCGGTTCTCTAGAAGAAAGGGATGCAAGCAATTGCATACCGAAAACCACATACCAGTGAAGTTCGGTCATCAATAATACATCTAATAACAAGATCCCAATTATTACGGAAAACCAGTATTATATAACATATTAACAAGCTGCAACTAACAGAGTTCGAGATTTCACCTCAAATGTTGCTCGGGTACATGAAAACCCTCACTCTAGCGCCCTGTTTCACAAAAATTCACAAGTCATGAACACAACAATAAGCTCAAACATCTCATTAACACACACACACACACACACACACATATGTATATTATCACTGCAATTTCAGTTACCATGGATTTGGGGGGAAGATTAGACTTGAACTTGGCGCGAACGACGCCGCTGTTGCCGTGAGGGCGCGTGACTTTTCCCCAAATGCAACGGTAGTGAGAGCCGTTCTTCTTAACCTTGGCCTTGTAAATGTACGCCATTCGCTTCCCGAGGTACCACGCAACCTCCTCCTGAGTGTTCACTCCCTCTATCTGAATCAACGACGTGTTTGGATACTGATTCGACTTCGACCTAGCATCAAATTACTTCGATCAACGCCATTTCTAACACCAGCCAAACACGGCGCAACAGGAAAAAATAATAAAAAATAAAACTGAGAATTAGGGTTTCGTAATTACCTCTTGTATCCGAGGATTGTCCCACGGACATAGAGTCTCACTCGCTCGCCTTGCCTCCCCTTCACCATTGCTGCTGTACGAAAAGCTTCGGCTCGCTGAGAAGGCGAAACAAGAGGACTGGCAGAAACCCTAATTGCTAATTGCAAATTGTTAAATCTTAGTTTTAAAATGGATTGGGGACATGTTGTGTTAATTGGGCCGATAGTTAAAGCCCAAAGCATAATTTGTTGTAATCATGTGGGAATATTTGATTGTAGACAATTCAAATTGGACTGCGTGATGAAACAAATGAGCCCACACTGTAGTTACTTCATAATAGTGTAATGGGTCCATTTAATCCAGCAAAAGAAAATGAATAAATGGCCCACTTAAATAAATGACTGGTTACTGCTTTCTAGATGTTCAAATTAGGGCTGTCAATGGATCGGATCTGGAGCAAATCAGTGCAATCCGGATCCGAATCGATTACAAGGACCGACTACCGAATCCAACCCGAAATCCTATAGGATCTTTAGTCTTTATTCCGAATCCGGAATAAATCCGAGATCCGATAAAAAAATCCGATCCGATCTGATATGACAAAAAATTTTATGCTTGAACCAAAAAATAAATAATAAAAAATTCTTTAATATATAAATATATAAACGTGTAAAAATATATTATATATATAAGAGATCTTTAATAATTATGCACCATATTTAATTTTTCATTTAATGACAATATATATTTAGAATTATATATAAATACGTTTATGTATAATATATTTAGTAAAGATCTCTAATAACTATAGAGATTATTAGTTGTTCATTTAATGATAGTATATAATAGATATCTCTAATAATATATCCTATATGTGTATATATATGGTGTATGTAATAGAGATCTTTAATATATAGACTAATTAATTAGTATTCTATAAAAAAAATGCCTCTTTATGTTAAAAATTAAATTAAATAATGTAGAAAAATATTTTAGAATATGTATGAAAACTATATAATATTTTGTTAAAAAAAAGTACCTTAAAAATTAATAAATAATATATTATTAATTACAATGACATATACATTACATTGAAGTATCTTTATTACTATTGTATTATATATAATGTATAAATTTAATAAAATATAATATAAAAATTCGGATTCGGATCTTTAACGGATCGGACTCATTGAATCCAAATCCAACCCATTTATTTCGGATTACGGATATTTGCTATCGGATCTGACCCATCGAATATTTTAATCGGTCGAATATACTAAAATTCGGATCGGACTCGGATCGGATTCGGATTAAAATCCGTTCCATTGACAGCCCTAGTTCAAATTTAAGATACGTTTTGATGAACTTAAAAAAAGTGCTTCTCGAACTATATTTTTATAGTAATTTTTTTCTAAATCAATTATTTTTATGTTTGGATGCAATAATTAAAAATACTTTAAAACATATTTTTATTTAAAGGTACTCTTAATAACTTCTAAAAAAAAGGCCAATTTTAGGCTTGTTTTCTAGCTTCCGTTTTTTTAAAAAAGTAAAACCAAACACAATTACTTTTTCTAATTTTTTTTTTCAAAAAATAAGTATTTCTCTAATAAAAAAATCCAAATAGACTTTTAGTACATTAATACGAAATGTCAATTAGGCATTAGGCAATCACGTGAATAATGGGAACAAAAGTATCTAACTTCTTAATAGGATTATTCATTATAATTCTCTAAATGCTAAATTCATTCGTTGGATAGTTTGACGTATTATGTGTCCAGTACTATTTAATTTCCTGACATTTTGTTCGTTCAACTACTTAATATAGAATCAAACACAGCTTAAAATATACCTTTGCAGAGTAATATTTTTGTTTGGATGCTCAAAGTAAAGTTTGGAAGAAAAGTACGTTTTCCTGCAATTTGGATCACCTGATACATCTCCTCCTACACTTATCAAAATACGCTACATGTATTGGTGAGCGGTTGAGATAAATATAAAATGTTTTGAAGATTCTCTTTCATTATTTCAACCGTTCACCAATATCATGGTGTGTATTGATGAGTGTATGAAGAAATGTAACATCATTTTGTAGTAGAGTATTCGGACTGATTTTGCTGTACTTGGAAAAGGTATTCATAAATGCTATTGCCTATAAATTTTATGTCTGATTAAATTTCCTTTATGAGGATACAAGTGACAAGTATTTATACGCAATAATTATTCCTCACTTAGAAAGCATAGGTAGGTGTAGGTGTGTGTGTGTGTGTGTGTGTGTAAAATAATTGACTTTCATTAGTTTGGTAACTAAGGGGCATAGCTTTACCAAATCTATTATGAACCCCCAAAACGTGCACCATGGTACAAAACGAAATTAGCAAATATCATATTTTATCAAAGAATAAAATTTCAACCACCAATAGTTAAAAGGAACTGATTACTCGGTCCACTTATACCGTTATACGCAGCCGCAGATACGTATTGCATTATATATATATATATATATATATATATGTATGCAATAATAATATTTTATTCGCTCCGACATTCCTTCCAGCTATAGTTTGATTTATTATTGAAAATAATTAAAGCGCATATCTTCAACATTAATACATTCTTCCACATTTGCCGTATCAAATTTTTAGACAGGTGGGTCTGAAAATCAAATTTCCCCAGATGGCATTCTACGATAAATTTGAAAGAAAAATAATATAACAAATCACAAAATTCACTAATGAACGATATTATTATGTATAAAAAAGTATTAACAATTATCAACGTCTATTTTTTTTTTAATGATTGAAAGTACATTAGTTGCATCAAAAAAAGGGAAAAAAGAGCCGGACAAAGAAAGAATCTCATGATTTTGCGCCGAAGAATGCTGGGAAATGAGATGATTAGGACAATACATAATTTTGACATATAACTAAAACAAAGAAAACAATTATTTTTTTTTTAATAATTTTTTTTTGTTACATATAACATATTCATATGTCCGTTTCTGAAAGCGAGTTTGAGAGCACAGCTCATGGGTTCGATTAAATTCTGGCAAAGTCGACATTATTACATAGTTAATAGGCGTGTTGATAGAGTTAAAGCTTGATTAACGCAAGTCAACTTGAATTGTAGTTTATTTTACATATCAAGGTCGCACTATTTCTATCACTATATATAAATTTCGAAGATATATGGAAATAGGTAATTCTAAGTTTGAGTTCGCTGTATGTATCATATTATTTTGCAACACATAAAATGAGTATAATCTAAATAATAAAAATCTAAACAAAAAAAAGCATGATTTGTATTGTAAAATACAAAAACATGTCAAATTCAAGCGAGACTTTAGTTTGTTTTTCAATAATATCAGGAATAAAACAGGACTTGGAAAATCGCGTATAAAAAACAAGTTATAGGGCTTGGAGCACGCAAAGTAATAAGAAAAGGCCCCACCTCCAGCTGCACATTTATTCTCCGTGTTGAAACTCTCTCTCTCTCTCTCTCTCTCTCTCTCATATACTTTCTCTCTGTAAGTTTGGGGTTTGTTGGGCGAAGACAAGGGTGCGACGCGTGGCTGAAGTGTGAAAAGTGCGCACCGCCAATATGATCTGTCCGTAATGGGCTTTGGTGGCCGTCGCCGTATTTGAACATCGAAGCTTCGAACCAGAAAACCATGCGATGTGGGACCATGGATCGGTGGCTAATTCACTGGAACCACCACCCACCCAGCTGACCTTCTTTATTTCCAAATTAAATAATAAATTTTCAAAAAAATATCACGCAACTATTTATGATCTGATTATCAAAATTATATATATTTATAAACAAAAGTTCTCAAATAATTCGAATACATTCTTTCATGGTTAAATAGGCCAAATCGGGGACTTGACGTGAACTTTTCAACTAAGAGAATCTAATCGTCGGAATTTCTTTCATCGAAGTTTGTTGGGATTAAACCCAACTTGATTATTACAAATTCTATCAACGCACAAGTGGATTAAATTTGATCCTAAATCAAACATTCCTTTCAACAAAAATTCTTTGAGACTAAGCCCACCTTTGTCACTATAAATTCACCAACACGTTAATAAATTAAGTCTTCCTTCCATCGAGTAAAACATTATAGGCCGACTACTATGGATCCATTATATCTCCAAATAATTGACAATATTTATATTTTCAACAAGATTCAAACTTAACTATGTATTCAAAATGAATATAATAAAATATAACCATTATACTACCATATTGGTGGTTGAACACGTTCTTTCTATCAACGACTAAAACTTAATTTTTATGTAGAGGCATAAATAAAATATTGCTATATCCAATTTTTCTTTTTGTTCTTTTTCCTTTGTTTTTCCTTTTTTGGTTTTCGCGTTGCACATTGAATTATTGACCTCGAAGTTGGTCTTAGTCCACTAAACTGATTATAAACAATAGAAGTAAGAAAACTAGTTTCCACTAAACTAGGATTTAACTTGCCAAAAACTTGTTTGAGTGGGTCAAAAACCATTATACCTTCCACGATGGACAAAATAAATATTTCCATATGAAACTATATTGTCAATCGCGTAATCATAATATTCTTTTTCCAAGACACAACCTCAGTAAGTGCTCTTAGTCCTCACTTCCCACACACCATTCCTGCTGCAACTAATTACCACCACTACTAATTTCACAATCCGTACATTTTTGTGCAATGTTAACAAAGCACAATGGTGTTCAAAATAATGATTCATTATATTCTTGGAAGTGCTTGTTAATTAATAAATAGCGATAAATACACTTAATCCCAAAATTATGGTGTTTTTTATACATTGTCATACGAACATTTACGAGTTGTACTTTATTATTTGAACTTTGTAGTTTTCACACTTAACCCCCTCTAAACCATTTCCGGCAATAAACGACCTTTTGTATAAGGATACATGTCATATTTCCGTTAACTTTTATTGTCGGAAAATTACCGTAGGGGGTTAAGCGTAAAAAAACGTAAAGTTCAAATGATAAATTACAAATTGTAAAAGTTTGTATAACAATATGTAAAAAATACCATAATCGAGGGATTAGTTGTTTTTATCCATAATAATAATTATAGTTATAAGTTTCGTTTTTGTGTAACTATGAAATTTGAGGTAATTGGCTACTGTTCTAACTTGTATTATGTACGTACCGAAATCTCAACTTGTTTTTTTAAATCTCTAATTTGTATCCGCAAAACGTTTTGTACGTTGTATATTTAATCAAAAATAAAGATAATTTGTTTTCCTCTAAGTTAATATTAAGAGGGTGTTTGGCTAAGCTTATAAGCTCCTCAAAACATCTTATAAGATGTTTGAGAGCTTATAAGATGGTGTAAAGTGTTTGGTAAAAATTTTGGAGGAGCTTATAAGCTCTTTTTAAAAAAGTAAGGAGGTAGCAACTTATTTTTTAAGATCTACCAAACTCCTTTATTTTCAATCAAATTAATTACAATATTGACATTACTAACATCTTATAAGCTATATCCCTTCTTATTTATCAAAACACTTTAATAATTTATTTTTAAAATAAAATCCAATATCTTAGAAGCTCTTAAAATATCTTATAAGATGTAGGAGCTTATAAGATATTTTAAATAAGCTTAGCCAAACACCCTCTCAATTTTCTAACTTTTATTATGAGAAATTGGCGAATCTTTATACATCATAAGTCTTAAACATGCTGATCGAAGAATCAGTTAGTCCAACTTACGAAATTCTCACATGCAATTAGTCACTTGGAGGAAACAAATAATTGATAAACTTAATAAAACTAAAATTAACGAACATAACTACTCTATTTAGTATTTTCTGGAGCAATACAAACATAATTGTATCGTTAGTTAGCACCTTGATTGGCGAATTTGAAGATTCTTTGCAGTTTTCTATTACGTACAACATAGTAAAAATGCATAACGTAAATTGAACACATAATCAAACAAATAAAAAACGATCACGACATAACAAAGGTAGAAAAAGAGATATGTTTATTTTTTTTATTGCTTCATCATCAATTACTACGTCTACATATATATATATATATATATATATATATATTTGTGAGCCATTTTCATTTCATTTCTTTCTTTTTCTTTTTTTTTTAAAAACAATTTTAGTTAACATCTTGTTAGCTGTGGATAAGACATGAATTTCCCCGTTTTTCCTTGTATAGTTGTATATGTTAAATCTATCTCATTGCCCATCAAAATCTGTTCGAGCTTTCCTAAGAAGGGCATAGTTATACGCAACTTCAATATGAGAACAAAAATGGATAACGAATTGCATGTATGAGATTATAGGTAATCTCTCTCTCTCTCTCTCTCTCTCTCTCTCTCTCGCTCTCTCTGTATATATATATATATATATATATGTTTCATCTCCTTAAATTTGATTTTTAAGTCATTTCGACTATAAACCAAGCAAAACTTTATCGTTAGAGTAACTTACTTTAAAAGATGAGTGAAATTTAATACGTGCTTGTCCTTATTGAGTATGCGATTAGTCCTTAAAAATAAAACATTTATGAATTTTAAGGAAAGAAATCTTAGTTAATTTTAGGAAGAGACATTATCGGTTTTTATGCGTGGCTTCTCAAATAACACCATCGTTTTTAATTAAATATATTAATCACTTTCTAACTAATTTTCTACATTTGACTATGTAACTTAAGCGTTCGATCAATAATCCAATTATTGCAATATAATGGCCTTCCACTAACCATCATCCAGTGAAGGTTCGCCATTTTTCCCAATGTTGAGTGTCTTTAATTATTGTGTCGAACGTTTTTTATTTTTCCATCAATTTCTTGTTACACTCTATTTATAATATCACATACTTTTAGTAAATGAGATAGAAAAATTAAGTTGAGTGCATGAACAAATTAAAATAAATGAGTTCGTGTTGATACGGGTAATTGACACGTGTCATGCAGAACCCACATATATTGTACCACGTGGCTCACCTTTGCTCGATTTGTGCCCACCTTCGGGTTTGCAAACGAGCATCCATATTGTCGACGCTCAATGGAGCTCCTCCTCGATTACGTCGGTAGTTGAGGATCGACCACCTCCTTTCAACATCGCTCCTATGTTGTCATACAACCATGCCTTTTTGCAAGTTTTCAACTACTTTGCCACCGCCAATGGAATCTAAACTTCAACTTGATACTAGGACCTGCAAACCCAGGCCCATCAAATCTTACCAACCCCAGCAACCCTATAAATACTCCATGCAGACCCCTTAATATAGACAAGTACTACACACCCATATTTTCTGTTTGATTCTCTCATATTATTCCCATAATATCATTATTTTGCTGACTTAGGCATTAGAAGATTTTCGCCTAAAATATTTCTGACTAAACTTACATGTTTTTCATTCTAACAGAGCAGGGACTCTCCTATTTCTAATTGTCGATCCGCCTGCCACACCGTCATCTAGAAGTCGGCCAACTTTCGACATCATTATGTGTGTTGTAAATATTGCATATCATGATACAATGTATTTCGGTTGTTTGTTAATGCTATGTGGTTATTTAATTCAATTTCATCACATTTGGTTTTTTCAATTCACTCGACTAAATTTATATTATTACTTTTAAATATATAATATTTATCCAATCAGTAAATACAACGTATCGAATGCAACATAAAATACGCCTAATTTTCATATACTGTCAGGCATTCATTTCATGTAAAGATTGAAAACTATATTATACTTTATGCCCATTTGCATTGAAATTATTTAATGTAAGCATCAATTTTTTTTAAATAAATGAAAAGAAAAAAAGAAAGCAATATTGACATTTTTTCCTCCCATTATATTAATTTTTTCATTTGCTAAAAATGAAAAAGAGAAAAACGAACACGTAAAAATAATCCATCCATGCGAAGGCGCGTAAATGCATCAGCTAGACAAATTTCAACTGCCATCAAATAACCAAAAACACCCAAAAAGGCTCAAACCCTCCACGTTTTATTCATCATTTTATTTACTATTTTTCGGAGTTACACAAAATTTTATATCATCATTTAGAAAATTTTGGCCTAGATTCGACTGTTTTCAATAATTCACATTCATTTACTTGCCCTACCATAAAACTTGAAAATCGCAAAAAATTAAAATTCGACTCAATTTTCTCCTCATAATTTGTCGTGTCACATTACCATTGACTTATCAAGCTGTGTTTTGATCTACAATTTAATTAAGAAAAGGATATAATCTGATCAAGAATTAACTGTTTTATCCTTTAATTTGAAAATTATGTACATTTTAATGTGAACTATACATACTAATCATAACTATTTGAGTAAAACGTACATTAACTGGTAACACAAACTCCACGAGTCCCTTACGCAATCCAACATAGATTTACCAAAATTTACAAAAGTTAAAAAATGTAAATACCTTTTGGAATATAGACAATACCCATTGACCAATACTATAAATGCAGGTCCGGAAACAGAGTACTTATAACAACGATTCATCACCCAATTGCCCGATCACATTAACCCCTCTCTCTCTCTCTCTCTCTCTTAGTTGTTTCGTCTGCCCCATAGATCACGGTTCCCTCTTCTAACGTAATAAAAACCAACAAATATATATATATATATATTGATATACATATAAACATTTTTTTTTTATCAGAAATCGTGTTATTCAAAACAAAAAACAAAATATAATTGTTTTTTCCTTAGCCGCCGTACAATATATATATATAGCGCATAAATACGTACAACAGAACAAAGCAACGGTTCTTGATTCAAGGCCACAACCCTCTCCCTCTTCTGTCTCTCTCCGCACCCATAGCTTTCTCTCTCTTCTTTCATTTTTGTTTTTCTTTTTTTGTCTGATTCTGTGGAGTGGGATTTTAACCCATGTGTGTTTTCCGAGCAATGTCAAGCGGCGGAGCCACCACTAACGTAGCAGCAAACACAGCCACCCAAATCCACGGCGGAGGCACCGTCACCCACCACCGCCGCCGCGCCGCCGATCCGACAAACGACCAGTCAGAGAAAGAGAGCCCCACCGATCAAGCGCCGATCGTTCTGGATCATTCCAAAAGCGATGTGGATGTAAAAGAAACATTGCTTAATAACAGCAGCACCAGCAACGGCGTCGTTTATCAATACAACAGCTTGCACCACCCCCACCCCTTGTTAAGGTACCTTTTGTCGCGTAAAAGGTTGCCGGAAAATTGGGTACTCTTCGCCGAGGAACGTTTGTTGGCTGCTTGCGGAGCTTTTAATTCTCTGACATCGAGGAAAAATATGGGCCGTACGTTTATTGTGTTCCTTCTGGCGATGGTGGTCGTGTCGGCGTTTTTGAAGTTCTCTTTCTGGTCGGGCGGCGGTGCGAAGATTGTCTGGACGGAGAAGGATGTTTTGTTCATTCATAATATCCAGAACGATTTGTCCTCAAATGCTCATATGGCTGTCTTTGATATGGAGTCTTCTTCCGGCACCGCCGTGCAGAAGCGCCGGATGAAGGAATTTCCGGTGAGTTAAAACTCCAAACCAATATCTCTCTCTCTCTCTCTCTCTAAAGTATCAAAAAGGGCCTTTCTTGGTTTTGTTTTTTTTTATTTTTTTTTTTCAGCTTAACTTTGTTAGATTTAGTGTTTTTTATTTTCCAATAAAATTTTACCAAATTTTTGCCTGCGGGCATTTATTGAAAGTAGAATGAGTTTATGAGTCATGAATCTAGTGATTGTACTAAATTTGAGCATATTCAAGAGACATTGAAGAATGGGAGAATTATTATCTTTTTTTTCCTGGGAATGTTTCTGTAAATAATTAATTAATTAAAATGGTATCTTACTGTTTTTTTTTGTTGTTTATTGACCCACGGGAATTAGTGGGCCGGCACAAATCGAGGGTTGAAATTTCAAATAGTTGCCTTTGACACGTATCGCTGTTACTGTTCACAGACAATCCTAATCATCATTTGACCGTTACTCTTGCTATTTCAGACCATGCTCTGTCCTAAATTTACCCAAAACAAAAAATGGAAAATTTGGTTAAAACCTTAACTGGAATTTATTTGTGGACTCAAATTGAATTTTACAGAGTATATATATATATTTTTTTTCAAGAAAATAAATTTATATATTGATTTAATTATCTATTTAATATAATTTTATATAGACTTGAAAAGGTTTTTACCCCCTTAAAGCTTCTTTTTACTATCATATGCTTAAAAGTTACCAGCTTTTACTGGTGTAAAAGTTAATATTTGGAGATGACGGAGTGAGATTAGAGCTAATGTCTCAATTCTTTTGTCAGGTCCCAGAAATGTGGATGAAACCCAATAGTGACAGCTTTTACCAATGCATAGCTAGACCAAGAAATCGCATAAGTATGACCAACAAATATTACTTTTACTATGTTGCAATTTCTTTTATCACTGTAGTCCAATATTCACCTTATATGTTTTCGAATTAATTCAGGAACAGGAACAGCAACCAACGGCTACATCGTGGTTCATGCCAATGGAGGATTGAATCAAATGAGAACAGGAGTAAGAAAAATTATCATCTCTGTTTGATTTTAATTGGTTGATCTTTTCCACTATTTTTAACAGTATGTATTTGTAAATTTTGATGACAGATATGTGATATGGTTGCAGTGGCAAAGATTATGAATGCCACTCTTGTGCTTCCCTCTCTTGATCACAAGAGCTTCTGGACAGATCCGAGGTATGTTTTGTCTCTTCAAGATTTTCGTTTCGTAATAATATTTGAGTTATCTCTTTTCAGGCCTTCTGAGAGCTTACGTTTCTTCTTTTTTTTACAGTGATTTTAAGGATATTTTTGATTGGAGGCATTTCATCGAAGTACTTAAAGACGATATCGAGATAGTTGAGGCGCTGCCACCGCATCTGGCAACCGTGAAACCTGTGATCAAAGCGCCTGTGTCTTGGTCCAAGGTTTGATGCTAATAAGAAACACGACTATGCTATTATTTGTTCGAAAGTTTTATGTTGTTCAATCTAACGTTAGTTGTGTTTCATTGCACATGCAGGCCAGTTATTACAGAGGAGAGATTCTTCCTTCACTAAAGAAGCATAAAGTGATCATATTTACCCATACAGACTCAAGGCTCGTCAATAATGGCCTAGCATCATCTATCCAGAGACTCAGGTGCCGTGCAAATTATAGGGCTCTTCGCTACACGCCAGAGATTGAGGCGCTCGGAAGGAAATTGGTGGATAGGTTGAGAGACGAAGGCGAACCTTATATTGCTCTTCACTTGAGGTAAATATGATATGTTATATGATAGCTTTGTCCATGAACTATGAAACTGAGTATGTAACCAGGGGTGGAGCTAGAAACCTTTATTTGGGGATCGAGATTAATATTTTATACTTATGGGCCAAAATGGTAAACTTTAATTTGTTTTTTCTTGTATCAGATACGAAAAAGACATGTTGGCGTTCACCGGCTGCAACCACAACCTCACTGCATTTGAGGCCGAGGAGCTTCGTGAGATGAGGTACAATGTGCAGCATTGGAAAGAGAAAGAGATCGACAGCGAAGAAAAAAGACTCCAGGGTGGGTGCCCAATGTCTCCGAGGGAAGCGGCCCTGTTCCTCAAGGCCATGGGATATCCGACAACAACAAGAATATACATTGTGGCAGGAGAAATATATGGAAATAACAGCATGGCCGCTCTAAGAGCAGAGTATCCCAATGTTTTCACACACACGACCCTCGCAACAGCAGAGGAGTTTCAACCGTTCAAGCACTATCAGAACCGCCTTGCTGCCTTAGATTACATCATTGCATTGGAAAGTGATGTCTTTGTTTACACTTACGACGGGAACATGGCTAAAGCCGTGCAGGGCCACAGGAGGTTTGAAGGATTCAAGAGGACAATAAACCCTGACAGGTGCCTTGATATGTCAAATGATCATAACATCCACATTGGAGTATATAATATTACAAAAAATGTAAAGTTTTCTATTCGTATTTTTTGTTTCAGGTTTAATTTTGTTAGGCTGATTGATTCGTTGGATAAGGGCGCGCTTTCTTGGAAGGAGTTTGCGTCCGAGGTGAAGCGCTTGCACTCGAACAGAATCGGTGGACCTTACGCCAGAGAATCGGGACTGCTACCTAGACTAGAAGAAAACTTCTATGCAAATCCTTATCCTGGTTGTGTTTGTGATAGATCCAAGGAAATACTAAAGATGAAACAACTTGATCAAAAACCCAGTCTTAGAATCGCTTCGCAATGACGAGGTTTTTGTCTGAATTATAGCAAAGGTTACAGAACTTGTATAGCACACGAAGCCAGGAGGATTGCTTGCCTAAGTTGTATGTGTTCCCGGGCTGAATCGAGCACGAATAGCGTCGGGTCACATTGGTGTCTTGGAAATGCGAGTCTTGTGTTGTTATTGTTCGTCATGTTTCCAGATACCAGCCAGTCGTGAGAGTCACGCAGCACAGGACGTGAATTCTGTGGGCACGTACAACGTTTTGCTACGGGGAAAATACAGATTTATTCAATTTATTCGTTTCATAGTTCCAGGGAGACTACACATTGCCAAATAGCAGGCTATTTACAGAATGTATCTATTGGGAATGATTATGATATGAAAATACCCCTTCAATTTTTCAAAAGAATTACTCTAAGTTGTTACTATGGATCTTTTTTAACTGTTAGTCTATTAGAAAGAGCATGATCAATTACATCACAAGTGCAATGAAAACCAGATCCAGATAAAATTTTCTGTCGGGCTTTGAAGAAACTACGGTCAACAGAACATGGCTGCATATATGTGTGTGTGTGTGCGCGCGCGCGTGCGAAATGATCTTTATGATTCCTTACCTAACCCCTCAAGTCATGGTTCTTGCATATGAATCACTCAACTTCTAGCAGGTTCTCATGATTACCTGTAATTTGGCACAGGTCATTTTCATTTCAAAAAATTTTCTTGTTTGTTTCCAATTGCAGTCCCACTACCTTGCGAAAATGCAAACCAGTAAATATCTGCCCATTATTGCCGTGAAGGGCAGGAAAGAAATAATAAAAAAGAGTCCCCACAGGCAGGTGCAGTTGCCATGAATAAGAATCACCATTGGAACGTGAAAAAGGAAAGAATGGCAAAAGAATTGTTACAGTTAGAGAATGACTGTTTATGGATGGAGGATGTTAACAAATAACAAACAGGTCACAGAAAAGCATAACACAAAAAAAGTATTCTTCATTACATGTTTTTTTCTTGTGACATGGAATATTTAGGCTTTTGCGTATTTAACTCTCAATTGTTTGATGTGGGCTATACATAGTTACAAGAAGTGTATACAGATGTTCATGGATAGAATGGCCTAAGATGTTTGGTTTAATTTTGGTAAGAGCAATTTTTCTGTCCAAACTGTGTCTCCACCTCCACATGGAGGGGTGCTTTCCTGTTTCTTTATGGCATTTATCACTACGCCCTGCTGTTGTGACAAATACTCGATGAAATGTGTGTTGCGCGCAGGCACACACAAGGGGTGAACGAATTTTACGCGTCGGTAAGGGAAAATTCTAACCTGAACCTGATTTGGCCGAACCCAACAAATTATATGGCAAGTCTATTGCACTTGCTAAGTGATTGGTCACTCTCCCTAAATTATAGACCATTCATAACGCAAGTGTAAAACACTCGCCACATGATTAATACTGGTTCGGTCGAGCCGGATCTGAGCTAAAATTTCCCATCGGTAAGAAGGACGAAGTCAAAATTTTTTACCCGGGGCTGAGTTTGAAATTCTAATTATAGAATATGAAAGAATGGTTTTAGTATTCAAAGAAGACGATATTTTAGATTTCAATAAATATATGTTTAAAATGATTTTGTGTAGATTTAAACGGGAGTGACATAAACTACACTATGTGTATGGTAATTTTGGGTAACATAAATTTATGGAGATTTTAGTCAATTTGGTCTCATACGATATATTCGTTAGCTGATTTTGTTCCAATTTTGTTTTTTAGCCAAAATAGTCCCACTAGATAGTACTCTATCTCCAAAATGATCATTCCGTTAAAAACTAATAGGAAACGCACGTGCAACTCACATGCACCATTAATTTTTAAATGGAGGGAGTTACACATGCCTTGATGGTAAAATATTTTGAAACAAGCCTGTAAAATATGATCAAAATTAACGGCGCACGTGAGTTGCACATGTGTTTCCGATTAATTTTTAACGGAGGGATCATTTTTGAGAGAGAGTACTATCCAATGAGACTATCTTAGCTAAAAAAAATTTTGGACAAAATCGGCTAGCGAATATATCGTATGGGACCAAATTGACAATTATCTCTAAACTTATATTTGGGAGAAATGAAGTTTCTTTTTTTTTTTTTTAACAAAGAAATGAAGGTTCTTTTCCGAATAAAGAAAAACACTAGGAACACAAAAGAGTGTCATTCGGGGTTTGTAGGGCTGTCAACAGGTTGGATTTGGGTCAAATCTGGACAATCCAAATCCGATAAACATTTTTTGTATATGAATCTGACCTAAATCTTATAGGATTTATATTTATTTCAACTGAATTCGAATTCGAATCCGCCGAAAAAAATTTGAAACCTGATAGAAAAATTGTACCCAATTAACTATAAAAAAATTTTAAAACTTTAAAAAAATCAAATAAGCAATAAAAAAAATATTTTTTATGTAAAAAATAAAATTTAAATAAATAGAAAAATATTTTATAATATGTACAAAAACTATACATTATTTTTTTGAAAAAAAAATTACTTAGAAAAATATTAAAATGTATATTATAAATTATAATAGTTTGAATATTGCATTATATTTAAACTTCTTCACTGATATTAAATATATAAGGTTGCTAATATAATAAACAATATTATTAAAGTTTGGATTCAAATTTGTAACGGTTCGGATTACTTGATTCCATATTCTATTCACTTATTTTAGATTATAGATATGTATAATCGAATCTGATCTGATCTATTGAATATTTTAATCGATTGAATATACTAAAATTCAGATACGATTCATATTAAAACCCGCTCCACTGACAGCCCTAGCGGGTTTGTACTTCAGTTTATTATGCTGTTTACCCAGTCCATGTTTTGTTACCTATGGATTGTGCTCCTCCGTTGTCAGTCCAATTGACTTGGGTTAGTCCTTAGCTTTGGGTTTAAGTTTGATTTCTCATTCTTGCTTCCTAGTTTTCAGGCCCAATTATTCAGGAATTTTGAAAAAAAAAAAAAAAAAAAAGGAGGTTGAGATAACAACAAAAAAAAAAAAATGCCTTAAATTGTTTATCGCTAAACTAAATTATCTTTCATCTCTCTACAACTTTAATCTTCTTAATGTTTTTCAGAAAATGTTATAACAAGCTCAAAGAATAATACATCTCAATAAATTGCCATATAAAATTTAAATATTATTTTCAACTTCATAGCCATTAAATACTTAAATACAATGTGTCACCACCACTAGTGCTAAACAAAATTTTCCAAGAGAACATTCGAATTTACATTGAGAACAATATGCTACAAAAAAAACGTAATAATTGTTTTTAATCAGGCATGTTTAAGCAAATTATTACAGTATCATGACACAAAAAAAATTAAAACCCTAAACCCTCACTCCACCGGAATCATGACCTCATTAGTCCTCAGCGGCGGCAGAGTCCACGGCGGGTTGTACCTGGCCAGCACAAAATCCCCCACCACCTTATACCCATCTCTCTGCAAACACTCCCTCAATTTCTCCACCTTCTCCGCCACCACTCCCTCACGCGCCACCCCACTGAACCTCACCACCCCGTACTTCTTCTCCCTCTCCTCCCTTATCACCACCCTCTCGTCCGTCGGCCGGGGCGCGTCCTCCGCCTTGGCGTACTTCGACGGCAGTATAAACCCCATCGTCACCACGTTTCCGCCTCCGCCGCCGCCGCTATTGGTCACCACCGGCGCAGTCATGGCGGTCTCCTCCGACGCCGATTTCGTGATCACCGGAGCCGTCATCGCGATCTTCTCGGGCTTAGTGTTCTGGGGATTTCCGAAGGCGCCGATGTAGTTGGCGAGGATCGTGAAGCCGCCGTCCTTGTCGGAATTGAAGTTTTTGGGGTCGTAGGTTACTTCGGCGACGACGGAGGGCGGGTATTTTCGGATTTCGTAGTCGTTCGTGGAGGCGGTGACCTCGTATTTTGGGGTTTCGACGGTGATTTTGCCTAAAATCAGACCCATTTTGAGAAATTTTACTGCGAAGGAAAAGGGTAATTTTAGATGAAACTGTGAGTTCTTGAGGTTAATATTAATGGCGGATAGGTGTTTATAGATGTCTGGGAAAGTTCTTGGCAAAATTATTTGCTTGGGGGAGGCGTAAGTAGAAGATTCTTTGACTGTTTTTTTTTGTGTGTGTGTTTTGAGAACGAATGGCGAGGAAATAACCAGAGGATTGTGGATTCAGTTATGCCACGATTTTCCCAATTCATCCGCGTTTTATAATGAATTTGATTTTCAAGATAATTAATCTCATTAATGTATAGGAAAATTCTATAACCAACGTCATTCAAATTTTAGATTTCAATCATCTTGTCCTCTCCTTTATAAAAAAATAAAACAATAATGTTATATTGATTTGCCAACTCCACATTTAGTTATCCACTTTGAGCTTACAATCTGGCGCAGTCTATGGGGATCAAAATGGTAGAATTTTGTTTTGAAAAATCTCATAAATAATGTAACGGAAGAATTGGAACTTATAAGCTTGTCAAATTTTTAAACTTCTTTCGATGTAGAACAATAATATAATATCATCACAGTCCATTCCGAAAATTGAAACAATCAAGCTTTATTCAATAATTTATGTGAATTTAATGATTCATTAATATAAATAATTATTTAGTTGATTTTGTACACTGAACTGAATTTATTACTTACATATTAAAAATAAAGTCATCCACTTTGATCAGGTTTACTCCTAGGACCTTGAAAGCCCAATGTATGCTTGTTCTAAATGCACTCGTCAGCCCAAGGTATGAACAAATTTACTGCATATTAATATTAATTTACTTGTCTTGTTCTTCATATTGAACAATCCCGGGGATTTGATTAATTATCAACCCTTACATCATAAGTTGTTTTGAGCTAATTACTAGTGTCAATTCAAGCATAAAAACATGGTCCTTGCAAGAATTTCTAAAAACCTGCTTCTTTTCAAATTCATCAACATTAAAGTTTTAAGTGATCAAAAACCACAAAGAATTAAAAAAAAAAGCTCAGAAATAATAAACCAAAAAAAAAACTCGGATCTCAGGATAACTAAATTGTCATCAAAGAAATTGCAGGCAGACAGCGCGTTATTTTTCAAATCATTGATCCATTAAGATACCAGTAAAACGAAGATGCCATAAATTGAAAGAAAATAAAAACGAAAAAAAAATAGAAGAGGGATGAAAAGCATCTCAGAATGAAAAATTCCCCGTGAGTTTTCTTCACTAACAATCAAAGTGCAAGGATAACAATTTAATTTAACCTCATCATTGATGCTCATCTCTTCTCTTCTGAAGAACAATCCAAATTTTATTCAAAAATAAAAAAGGGAATAATTAAACCAAGGGATCTCAGGAAGATAAGATAGCTATCCTCAATTCCTAATTGGAAGTTTTCAGATAGATAACGCAGTTTTCTTCAACGCATCATCGATCCAGCTCGAAAAAAAAAATTAATAAGAGAACAGAATAAATAGAAGAATTTATGAAGAACACGAAAATGTTTGAGACTGTAATCGCAGAAGATGGAGTTAAGATCAGTAGATAATTCGAGAGTATGAGAAGGGAGATTAAAAAGGGGGCCATGGGAAAACCCTAGGGCAGGACGACGTCGTCGTTCGGGATTATGGGCTGGACCTACTTTGTTGGAAAGCTTCGAAAGCATTGGGCCGCCGTCTTGCCAAATCTATTGCAGGCCTGCAGGGCATAAATTACTTTGGGAGATTAGTACGCCGGTTGCTGAATAATAAACTCAGGATGCAACTATTTATGAATCGATATACACATAAATTCCGGCGGGAAAAATCTATCACAGACAGGTTTGGATTAAATCAGTGTTAGTTATATTATAAATTTTATAATTGTTAGTCGGTGGGTCACACTCGATGTATATATAAAATAAAATTAAAATATATTTTAATTTTATATTTAAATTATGAATATAAAATTAAAATATTATTAGATTTATATAGTATTATATTTTTTTTAATTATTTTTAATTTATGTATTTTATTAAATTTGTTATATAAAAACAGCTTAGAATATGGATAGAATTATGAGATTAATAAATAAATAAGAAATAAAAATTTTAAATATATATATATATATATAGAGAGAGAGAGAGAGAGAGAGATAGAAGAGAAGAGAATGAGAAAATAAATAAACTAAAAACACATTAATATTGGGAGAAAGGAGAGGAGAGAGAATAAAAATAAGAATAGATATTCCATAGACCCTCTAGTTGCTTTATTAATAGTATAGATTATGTGCTACCTATATTTTAAGAACGAGCAAATCAGTGTTAATTATATGATAAATTGACATTGGGCTCAGAGTCGAGTGGTGGGAGTTCGAAAGTGGTATCAGGAATGTCCTGAGTTCGAACCCTCTTGTCCTCTACCCCTTCCCCTTTGAGTGAGTGTGTGCGTGTGTATGTGGGTGTTTTCCAGTTGACATCTATAGGATGTCCCGAGATGATTGTATCAAAAAATTATATGATAAATTATCCCAAAAAAAAGCGACCAATCCTTTTTTGTTTTTTGGATGGGAAAGAGTGACCAACTAAATGGTAAATAATTACAATTGGTAAAACATTAGTTAAAAATAAAACAAGATGGAAAATTTTGCTCAGGCCCAAATTGACTGCGGATAAGATCTTTTATTGCAAAATAATATTTCATATCTTATTGCACAATGCACATTCATGCCACGTGTGTAAATTACTTCCTTAATGATGCACTTGGCCTAGGATTTTTACATTTGGCATATATCCACGTATTAGAATAGAAAATGAAACATAATTTGCAATAGAGGATCTCACGTGAATTGGCCAAAATAGATCTATAACGAGTATATTGTACTTGATATGTAATTAGTATATATTGTATATTGTATGGAAAGTGTCTAATCATATGATAAGTAAAATAAAGAAAATACTATTACACATGAGTAGAACTAGTAGATAATACACAAACATACCAGCAGTATTCATAATCTCAAGATATTTTGAGTCAGAATGAAGCTGTATTTCAATGATCACAACATATGGAATATAAAGCAAAACTACATAGAAATGATTGATCATTAAATTACAGCACCATGCCAAACAAGAACATCCCAAAAGTACTAAAAATGGAGAGGATTTACAAACAAAAGAACACACTCATTCTCTAGTCTGCAACCTACTTCTTACCATATTGGATGGTTTTATCTACAGAAACATCAAACTTTTTGTACTCAAACTCCTTGGTTTGCACAGCGAATTCCTCAGGCACAATGGGTCGCCTGTTCCCAAACATAGTCCACACAAACAACACGAAAAAGGCCCCCAATGCTCCACAACCGGTGCCGAAAATGAGCGCAGCAAGTATTTTTGAAGCACAATCACTTCTCTTAGGATTAACTTTAAGCTCTTCTCCCTTCCCCACAAAATTATTCGGATCCACCGGTTCTGAATGCATCCACTGAGGCGCAGTTCTCGAGTTAAAGCTCCATGAATACAAGTTGATCTTCTGGGAAGACTTCCCATTCGATGAGCTCAACCCCACAGTAATGTTTCCATTTTCCCACATTTTTGATAGATCAATGGGGTGAGAAAGCAATGGATCAAGTGGCCTTTTCTCACCAAATTTACTCAACCTAACCTCAAATCTTTTACTACTTGCTTCATAGTCAATCCAAGCTTGCAACTTTTCTCCACTAATTAGCACCAAATTGATAGATGAAACATTGCTAACTTTAACAGAGACAGGGCCTTCAACATCAAGCCCAACATGGTTAGCATTCACATCACCATACTTGTCATCCTTAAAAGTATCAAATTCAACAGCAAGAAACTTCATTTTCCTCTCAGCCAAAAATCCCATCGAACCACCATCAAAAACATTCAAGGGAAACCCAAAAGGGAGCATGACAAAAGCCAAGCCATCCCCATTTTCACCAGACATGGAAAACACAAAATAGTTCGAAAAAGACACCATATTTCTTGATTTTTCCTCACCGAGATTAATGGGTTTCTTACAAATGACCCTCCCAGCAGTGAAAACCGCTGAACCAGCAATTTGAACCGACATACTGTCATTAACAACCTTAGCATCCCCATAAAGAGCAATCTGCGACTCAAAGTTCGAATCTTTACCAAAATTCTTGAAAGAGAAAGTCAAGTTTGGGTCTGCATCCATAAATTTCAAGTAAAGAGACAGCAAAAAGAGGGCCAATGAGTACCTTGAAGACGAAAACACAGCCATATTTGATCTGGGATTTTTCTTGAGCAAGAGTTATGTGCTTCTTTTTGTCTTTTATCCTGGATTTACAAGGGTTTCTTGGAAAAACCCATGTAGGAGTTATGGTGAGCCCAATTTTTTTATGAATTTTTCTAGGGCTTGAGAGAAGAGATAGAAGCTATGGAGATGGCTTGGGGAAATGGGTAAGGAATGGTGGGGAGGGTGGGGGTGGGTTTGGAGGTTGTGAAAATTAAATACGCTTTACTTGCTTCTGCTACACTGTCTGTCTGATTTACTCTCTCTCAGTGGTTGCTGACTGGGGGAATATAATATGAGATTCTTTACGATTATGTCCTCTTGTTTTCTAAATTTGCAGTACTGGTCCTCTTCCCATGCATATTTTGCTCTTTAGTGCTTGTTTGTTTGTTTGCTTGCTTTTGAATTTTATCTTTCAAGATTTTATATTTGTATATAAACCAAATATAAAGTATGAGCCTATAAAACAGTGTTCCACAGTGTTCGATATCGACATCATTACTTCAGAAGGAACCATATCCTTTGAAACAGTCATTTTGTTATTTGTCTCTTCTTTTGCGCTTTTTATTAAAGGAAAAACAAATAAATATTTTATAAAAAATATTATTTCCGACAACTTTAAGTTTGAGTGTATATATATTATGGTTATATATGGATTTAAAATAGGTGACTCTTTATAGTCTTGAAATTTTATTTTCGTCAGTTGAGCTAGGTTTCATATGCGGTTACTGATTACATTAAAGTGACATCATTAGCTGTAATATCACTTGCAAGCTTTAATTAATAAAATAATTAAAAGTTTTTTTAACTCAAAACATAAAAGTAAAAGACGAAGATTCCTTGGTGTTCACCCGACAATAAAAAAAAAAAAAAAACATGTGCTGGTCTGTGCCCATTTTCAGTACTCTAATTGAATCATCTTTCCCAAAAAATAAATAAATAAATAAAATCAAAAAAGCATTAAAAAGATAATAACCGCGTGCCCTCTGTCTTCTTGGTTCATACAACGGTCCACTCCATGTATACATACATATAATGTCGTATGTATATGTGTGCATTAAAAAAAAACGCACACTTTAAACAGAGATGACAGCTTGGCAAGTGGACCTTAGTCACCTTACTGCTTGGAAGAGGACCGCTTACTGATTTATTTTTAACGAACCCTTTTTTTTTTAATTTTTTTATTGTCTCTGTCTTGCTCATGTGCCTGCCCCGCATGCAGGGGCACACCTATATATCGAGTCAAAATCAATATGGGCATTTTGAGGCGTTTGGCGCATTGAATGTGATATTTCGATAACACAAAAATAGTTTGTGGGGTGAATTTTGAATTAAGGCTCAAAACAGTGGTCGATTTAGTATTCAATAAAATATAATCACAAGTCAACACCACGAAAAATTTAGTGGTTGCCAAACGTGGCCTTATCACTACATTTTTTTTCCTTTTTTATTTTTTTTTATAATTAAAGCCACTACATATTAATGGTGGGGGACTGTATAAAGCATATATATAGTGGGAGCAAAAAAACTTTTAATCACTAGTGGAAAAGTAAAGTTTTTTAAAAGCATGTAAAAATATTTGCTTTTCTCTTTTTTGTGATTTGCAATTTAATGTTAAATGTAAAATTAAAAAAACAAAAGTGCAATTCATTTGTTAATGAAAGAGAATTAATGTCATATCCATTGTAATCATTCATTGTTTGATATTCTCGTGAGCCCCCAACCCCACCTACCTCCTACAGGCCCGTGTCCTTGAATTATTTTAAGGTATAATTTTTTGATTGATCTATGTAAAAGGTTTTTGATAGTATAGTATGGTGATTACAAAATTGGATTGATTTGTAATTATTTTTATTTTATGAGTTTGGTATCTTGATATAATGATCGAAATATAATCAATGGTTTAGCAATACGGACTTTTTTCTTTTTCAAATGACCTGTTTGGACCTATTTGACCACTCTTATCAATTAATTGCACATATGGTACCTAAGTCTTCAAGAAGCTGGAATTTTGGTCCCCCACATTTTGCCTTTGGGATAAAGAACATTAGCTTTTGGTTATTTATTTCGCTTATAGGATATTCAGTGGTTGGTTGGCAAATTTAGTCAAATATTCACCTTTTGTGCCCTTGACGAATCAAATAGTATTTCCCTTATTTTCTGAAAATTCCTTACATTTATAACTTGCCAACAAAACAATGATTTTAGGAATTGCTTCACATGTCTACAATGGCAAATCCCACTCTCATGAACAACAGTAATGGCAAATCTTTGGGGAAAAAAAAAACATACTTAAAGAAAAATTTAAATTCTCAGCTACTGCTCAGAGAATTGGTCCTAAACCAGAACACAAGTCACATGCATTATAAACACAAGGACAGAGCATGTGAACTAGTACATATTTTACCATCAAAACCAGAAAAAAACTTGGTTGAAATAGTAGCTCTTAGCTATGTACTAACTGACCGCAAACAATGTAATCCACACTTCAACAGTCAAAAATATGATCCACCATAGCCACCCCATCTACAACTCTTTCAGGTGATATTGTAATTATCTTTCTATTCTCTTCCTACCTCCTCAACGAACAAAATCACATTTATTTGCATGTTACTTGTCCATCAAATCGTTTCTGGTAAATTACGGGCCACCTTGTGATGTGTAGCGACAAGTATCATCTTCTGTGCAGTAATATAATTTACCATCTAAGATACCTGCATTAGATGTATGTCAATTCGTCTCGGGGATAATTTCACTGGCATCAATATCTGCTAAAGTTTCCTTCCCAAACAGCGTAAATCCTACAGTTGCCTGCAATAAAAGTAATGAAAGACTTAGTATGATCGATCATTAAATAAATCAAAGACATGCATGAATCAACGAATGGTCGAAAATACTGAAAACTCCAAGAGGGTAGGATTGCCAAAATGAAGTTTAAATTATCAAAATGTGCTTTGAAGAGCGCATGCAAATAGGTTTCTTCTAGCTCCTAGATTTTTCAAGCTGATAATTTAATTGATAAGCAACTAGAAGCAGGCTTAGCAAACATAGATAATCAGCTTAAGTTAAGCTAGAAGCAGAATTTTAGCATTGTCTAAGAGAACACAAACATGTCTATACTTAAGGTGTGAGAAGAGCTTTTTGGTTTTTATCGATACGTTTTGATGAATGAATCTTGAATTTCTTTCAAAAAAAAAAAAGAAGATTAATGATTCCTGAATTTTCTTTCTTCAAGTAGTAAGAGACCTGAAAACTTGGTCTAGCAGTCTAGCAATCTAGACCCAACATACAGACCCAATAAGTTTACGTTTGAATCGGGTAGGGTATAGGGTCTTTCTGTTTTGGGTATTTTTGGCTATGGTTCTGAGTCTGGGTAGGATAATACCTAACCCATTGACAGCCCTTCATGACATAAGATACCAGATCATAGCAAGAGAATATACCAGCCCTGTTTTCTTATCAATCTTCTTAAGCGTGCCCAAATATCCAGCAAATGCCCCAGATACAACTTGGACAGTCGAACCAGATTTTAAGGATGTCTTTGCAGCTTTTCTACCTCGGCCTACAGGCTTTGATTGTGTGAGGCCTGCACCCAGTTTCTTAGAATCTAAAGCTTCATCAGTTTGTCGTTGCTCTTCTTCAAACGCTTGATCAGCTTTCTCCTGCTCTTCCTTTGCCTGCTTAAACATTGCTTCCATGTCATCTGCATCCACGGGCCTAGGTTTATTTATCTGGCGCTTTCTGCACAGTGAAAAGTTTATCAGCCTGCTACAACTCCAAAATGACATAGGATCAACATACAGGAAAAAATCCCTTAGTAATTGGATTGCTCGATAAAGTTGGCAAGGTCAATGTAAATTGCCGTCAAAAGACAAAATTCTTCAACAAAATTTCAGATTTGTCGTTAATTTACAGCAGGAAATTGCCATGGTTTCAAAATTTTTCTCAAATCCTGGGTAGCAAATCTTTAGATGCAACAAGTTCTACTTTTAATAAATGGGTAAAGACTTTGACTATACAATAGTTATGTCGTGAAGCTGTGGTGAAAATCAAAATGGCAGTTAGCTCACTACATTCATTCTAAGCTAGTTTAAGGAAATTTATGTATCCTTTATGTGATACTACACTTGGATGTGCAGCAACATATGGATGCCTATTCATCAAATAAAGGGCATATAGATCCAGTGAACAAGAATAATAGGAACAACTGAGAAGTCTTACATATTTCCAACCTTGGATCCAACAAACCCTCCAACCCCGTCACATTCTCGAATGAAGTCATGTAACTCCTTGTTCAGTACACATCTCAGAAACACGCATCCAGGGAACAATGGTTTTGGTTTAACAGAGAGGGTGCCATTCTTTAATTTTCGTTTTATTTGGACTGATGGAACATAAACCTGCAGATCACAACTACAGAGCATTCAGAAGAACAACAAAGATTCAAACTCATTACTGCTCCAGTTTGCCTTATGCATTCTTTGAAACAACGCTATAGGAATCTAATAAACTTATCTTAAGAAAAATTCGAGAAGCCCAAGCCAGGTATTAGTGTATTTTGAGCTAATACGGAGAATCTACTTCCGATTCTAGTTTCTGTTAAGCCTCGACAAATGGTTCAAAACTCCAGTAAAACTAATAATCTTGAGTAGCCTCAATCACATCTCTTGGCAGTTGTCTACACTTTGTTGATTTGGCAAGCTTGTTCTTATGATCAAATAAGGTAAGCCTACAAATGCAGTTCTTATGACTACAAACTACAGTAATATAATACAACATTTGCAATAGTAAAACTTGAGATTCATAACTGGGGATAGAAAATTAACAAAGCTACTCCAGATCGATCCTTAAATTCAATCTGCTGAATTAAAACTCAGGCCGAATTCCACAGTAACGCTGGATATAAGTAAGGAAAATAGTTCGGTTCATTCAATTTCAAGCTAAGCAACGAGTACCTTGAACTCCACATCAGGGAAGTTTCGCGCAAGTGAACGGGCCATCCTCTCGGCAGTTTCTTGGCCCGACACTCTGGAAACTCTGACCACCCACCACTGGGGACCGAGCGAAGCGAGATTATCCAAATTCAGCTCCTCCGTCCAAGAGGTGTAGCGTTTCTTGGGCTTCTTGATGAGCCTCATCTCCACCTCTTCCCTCCAGTTGTACACGGGCTTGCTCTCTCTTCTCTCGTTTCTCATCTTCCTTCTCTCTCGGGCAGTCAGCGGGCTTCCATCCACCGAATTGAGGGTCACCGTGATTGCTGAGTATCTGGGTTTGGGGATTTCGGGTCTTAGAGTCGTGGAGAGGGGTGGGGAGATGAACGTGGGGCATGTGCAGCGACTCCATGAAAGAAGCCCTTGCTTCATCTTCTTCTTCTTCAGTCTGATGAGTCCTGTGTTAGCTTCCTCTAATGGAGTAAATGGTTTTCGGTTGTGGATAATGCTGTTGGGAGAGTTGAGGACTGGGCGTTAGTTATTGGGCTATTTTTTCAGATCCAGCCCAAATAAGGGAGGGGATCCATAAAAACCAAATAACCCAATATCTATTATTTGTTAAATGACCGCCTCTTTTCACAGTTTAAACTTTAAACTGATAGATATTAGAGTTATCAAATATTCACTATTTGAAACAAAACACACGGTGCATGCGCAGACATATATTTTTTTTTATCTTAAACCTTACACATTGAAATTATTTTTTTCTAAATAAGTGGCGCTGGTGCATTTCGAATACAAAACATCTTATTTCACTTGGCTATTTTAAATGATGCGGTCATTTAACATTATTTTCATTTTGCATATTTTGGTTCGAACTTTGTTGAAAACATAGAGTTTTTTAAATAAGGATAATTATACTGAATAACCCTGAGGTTTGCATACTAAATTATAATGCTAACGAATATGTAATAAACACAAAAATGCCCTCAATTCTTTTACTATTAAAAAATGATAAATTACATTAAACTGCCTTAAGGTATTATAAAATTACAAATTTAACCCTCAAATCTCATAAATTACGTAGATAATCCTAAAGTATGCATACTAAATTACAATACTAACATGGATTTGATAAAGACGAAATTCTTTCGTATCTTTTGTGATGAATGATGTTTTTTCATTGAAAAATATGTTATTTTAGTAATTCAGTGTTTTTCATCGAGAATGATATTTAAAGTATTATATATTTGGTGTATTACGGAAATTAATTAACATGAGTTTAGTTTTTAAAAAAATTCCAATTTTTCAATGCGGTTTCTAAGATTTGTTTTTTCTTTTTTTTGGTCCTGGTTATTAGAGATTTTGTTTGTTAAGTTAATATTACAAAACAAACCTCGTGTATTTTAAAATATTACGAAATTAACCCAGGACAATTTATAAAATTTGGACAAATTTGACAAAAAAGCAAAATAGATCAAATGTGTTAAAATTTAACGGATTTTCGTTAAAAACCCTAACAACAACAGACGGAGGGTTAAATATGTATAACGTTTACATACCTCATGATTATTTAGGTCATTTTATGAAATGGAATATTTTATTTGTAATTTAGACAAACTCCAGGGTACTGCAGTGTAATCATCCCTGTTAAATATTTGGGGTGTTATGAATTTATAAATTCACATATTATTTTTTTATTTTTATAGTTGGACTCTTTGGCACTATAGTATACTTCACATAACTACAAATTTTGAAATTGTTATTTTTTTCAAATATGTGTATGAATTACTTGTTGAATTTATATTGTCATTGTTTCAATGCCACTTTCCCGTGACTGATGTAGATTTATGGTAAATCCGTTATTGACTTATTGCCATACTTCAATGGTATATTCCGTATTTGTTAGAGTACTTAATGTGGGTAAATAAATAGCGAGTTTAAATTGTTAGCAAATTTGCCAGCGATAACGTTACACTATCTATTTGAATGATGACTGATAATAATAATATTCCAGACATTTTGAAAATAATACACACACACACACATGTATATATATATACACACATGTATATAACACAAATCATCTTCTATACATATCAATCACATATAAATCACCATATCTTCTGCTGTATTGTTCCAAAACCAAAGTCTTGCTTGTTCCCAGATATATTTCTTTGGGATGAATTTCTATGTTGATGTGGTAATTATGTTTTAAAATGTTTTATAGCGTCGTAACATTACTATAATACAAACCTTATTTTTCGTCTTCTTCTTCACAATTTTACTTAGTCTACTATTGTAGTATATAATCCATCTCCATGTCACGTAGTGTTATATTGTTTCTTATCAGTTATTTATAGGGTCATACAATTGTTACTTTAACTAAAATCTATTAATTGTTTAACTAATATTCTTAATCTTTTCATTCTAAGAGAAATTGAGCGTGCCTAGCCAGTAATTGATCATTTGATTGAGTTGGATTTTTCCGAGCCACTTTAGAAACTAGGAAGACATCGATCGTTATCTTTTCATGTGCAGTTTTTGACACTTCGATAAGTTTTTCATGAACTTTATAATTTTTTTTTTATGTATATAATTATTCAATATCAAATATGAAAAATATTATTTGTAGCTAGGGTTTGACCAATTAACCCCTCCTAGTTATATAATCTAATTAGCAATCATACATATAAGTATTCAAATATAATTTTTCTCTTCTATATTGATTTTTAGTTAAGAATTAAAAAAAAAATAGACAATTGCAATTGAGATATTCAAATATAAGAACTTATGAAAATACATTGTCGTTTGATATTCTTGAAAATCATATGATATAGATTTATTTAACATTTTTTTTTTCACGAACTTTCGTATTGATTGAGTAGTTTTTTCCTGTAACAATCCATTGTAATAATAGTTTACTTCTTATATTTTTTTTTCAACATTTTACGTTTTCTTGCAGGAGTTTTGATTCGATAGCTTATTTTAACATTGAACAATTGTAACCCATTATTTATTTTCTATATATATATATATATATATTCATAGTTTATATTATTTTATGCTCTCAAAAACACATTTTCAACATTGAGTTCACTGACAAAGCACGGGGTAAAATGCAAATAGATAGCAACATTCAAAAAATTGCTTAAAAAAAAGTAACATTAAAAAATAACACTAAAAAATTAAAAGTGTAACGGAGTTGATGGTTTACCGCTCCGAACCCAATTAGCATTGGGAGGGAAAATAGAAACTAAATTTAACCGCTAAAAACTCTGCGTTTCTTATTAAAGCTTACCTCCGAAAAATTTGAAGTGCTCCCGCGTTCTCTTCTCCCTCCTTTTTCTACACTATTCAGCACTCAACCCCGCCCCACCCACCCTCTTCAATCTGAATCTTGCGTCGGCAATTTCTCCAGCTGAGAGAGAGAGAGAGAGAGAGAGAGAGAGAGAGAGAGAGAGAGAGAGAGAGAGATGGGGAAGCAGAGCAAATCGAAGAAACCAGATTTTGTAGGCAAAGGGAAAGTAACCCCAGTTCAGATCGCGTTCATAGTCGATCGTTACCTTCTCGACAACAGCTATACTCATACCCGCTCCACTTTCCGCTCTGAAGCATCTCATCTCATATCCAAATACCCCGTTCAAGAAGTAATTATTTATTTCTCATTTATTTGTGTTTTTAGCTGAAGATCTATGGTGGGGTTTGTTTGTTTACATGTTTTCTCCAATGCTTCAGGCTCCGAAGAGCTTGTTGAGTTTGGGGGCCATTTTGGACGAGTACATAACATTGAAGGAGCAGAAAGTGTGGGTGGATCAGGAACGGTGCCGTTTGGAGCAGGAGAAGCTGCACGTGCAGAATTTGCTTAGCGGCATGCAGGATGTCATGAATGCTTATAACTCCACCGCAAATAACGCTGCTACCCCTCCCCCGCCTCTGCCCCCGCCTGCCGTTGCTTTAGGAGCTATGGCTTCTCAGTCTGCGAGGCCCGCAGGTAATTTTGCTATATTCTGTCGGATTAGCTTCGCTTTGCTTGTGACATGGATATTGGTTAGTTGGGGATTTTGGGTTTTTCCCATTTCCGGTTTGACTGTCTAGTTCTATGATTAGGATGCTAGTGTTTGGTTTTATGCTAAGCTTGTATGGAATTTGGGTGATATGTGAATTGTGGATCTTCAGAATTTCAAATTGCAGTTGTTTTACCTCTTGAATCTGCTCAACCTATGGGATCCAGCGTGATAATGTATATTCAGATGAAATTGGTGATACGGTGATGTGGCTCAATTTTCAAAATTGAACTATTTTATGCTTTAGCAGCCTGTGAATTATTAGTTTGACTTGTTGTCGCTGTACTAAGTTCCTCTAATTGATCAAACTCCAGATCTTGTAACATTTTTGTAGTTTAATTCTATAAAGATGTAAGTTTCTGGGGATGGAGAAGCTTAATTGCAGAACCGCATCAGTTGATTGTTCTGAGAAGTGCTTAAGAAACCTGAATGTACTTGTTCTTCTAATTGACAATTTATTTTGTACTGACCTAAATAATTTTGTTCTGCAGGTTACCATCCCATGTACAACAGTCCAGCTATGATGTCTACATCCAGGCCCTCAAACATTCGAAAAGATCCCACAAACTTATCCACTCCGGTTACGTATCATGCAACAACAAAAAGAAAAGGATCCAAGGATGTTCCAGATGGTCCTGCAGCTTCTAAGAGGTCTCGCAAGGGCACACAATCCAAAGGTAAATTTCTTTGAGGAAGACGTAACCTTTTGTGATTGTGTCGAAGCTCATTTGTAATCCTACATTCTTGCAGATATTAACTTGGTTCCAGAATCAAGCAACACACAAAAGAATCAAGATAAATCTTTGATAAATTCTGCAGCTCAATCATCTGCTTGTAAAAATCCGGTGAATGAGTCACCAGCTCAAGGATCTAATGTTGTCAAATGTCTGTTCAATCAGGACCCTCCGTCTCCGACAGCTAATTCCTCTGTCCCTAAAACGCCTCCACGGGCATCTTCATCCCAAACTGAAAAATCTAACTCTCCACTAGAAATTTCTTCCACTGCTACTTCTAGTAAAGACACTACCCCTCAACAAATCATGTCAGCTAACTGCACCATAATCTCTTCAGAGACGATTCGAGTTAGCCCCAACAAACAAATATCTTATTATTCCATAGAGAAAAACCATATCTCAACTTGCTCACCACTGAAGTCACATTTGAAGAGGTCTAACACAAAGGACCACGTTAAAGGAAGGCTAGATTTTGGTGCTTCTGAGATGCCTATGATAACGGGGAATCAAACCCCTGATGGTAACTCTACCTCTGAATCTGAGAAAGAAGGAGATATTCTTGGCTTGGATTTTCCAAATTTGGATGCTTTTGGTTTGGACTTCAATCTTTCTGAGTTTCTATTGGACTTTGATATTGGAAGTGAAGGACAGGGTTTGTCTTCAATGCAAGTTCAAGATTCTTCTCCAGATTCGTGTTCAGGGTAATTGTCATGGCTTCTCTTTGAATATTGTTAATTCTCAGATGGCTCTTTGTGTGTGTGTGTGTGTGTGTGTTTGTGTTTTGCAGTGGCCTAATCTCTCTGCATGGCCATTTCAGTTCGGAAAATGTTGAAATGGATGCTAAACAAATTACATCACAATTTGTGCCAGCCACGGGAGGATTTCTTGTGGATGAGGATTTCAATTTCGTCGGTATGAATATGAAACATTCTTCATTTTGATGCGGGCTTATGTTTATCTGATGACATACTGAAGTTGGTTTTATTATTTGCTTGTCTGTAAGCAGGTACAGATTCTGTTGCAGCTATGCGGTCTGTTACTAAGTGTATTATTGTTAGC
This sequence comes from Petrea volubilis, assembly GCA_026212405.1. Lineage (NCBI taxonomy): Eukaryota > Viridiplantae > Streptophyta > Magnoliopsida > Lamiales > Verbenaceae > Petrea > Petrea volubilis. The sequence goes on from CM047882.1 coordinate 1,638,809, forward strand.
CCTGGTAAATTTCGATCCCTATTAAGGTTGTCTTGATTTTTATTTAGACCCATCACTTTGGTTGACATAGATTTTTGCCTTGCTTCAGTTAAAAATCGGAGGAGCAACTTGGGTCTGGAGAATTTGTCTGACAGAAATTGACTGACTGGATAAGACAAGAGATGACTATTTAATCTGACACGCTGTGAGGACTACTTGCAATGTTACACACTTCTATTTTTCGGTTCTAGATTTTGCCAGAACTAATTCATTTTGACTGCATTATGTAAATGCACTAATGTTATTGATAGATCTCATGTTATCAATTAGTGGGATTAAAGAATGATTTATAGGAAAACAATGTTCGTGCAAACTAATGAATGAACTTGTCTTTTGATTTGGTTCGCTTCTGAATATGTGTTAGAACCTATACTGCTGTCTCATTTTGACCTTGCCAATTGACATTCTTTAAGTTCTGCATGGGCAGCAACTCTTAAGACAAATACTTCTCTAGTTTCTCGTTTTCATCCGGGCTTCCGATGAATATTGGAGTACGCTGATGAATCTACAGAACAAAAATCAAGATTTAGATCCTTAAAATGCAATCTGTTGCTACTTTTTAATCATTTTTTTCTGATATACTAAAATTTAATACTTCAGAAAATCAGAAGTATTTGCGAACACTTCCAGAAACATATACATGCTATATTTATTTTACCTGGTCTGGCTTGATGTCGAGTATCCTTTGGTGTTCATCAATTGCTTTCCCTCCAGCTTGCTCTACCAAATAGCTCATCGGCGCGCATTCATACAACAGCCTCAAATTTTCATTCTTGCTATTTATGTTATTTGGATTTCCATAAATACCGCCGCCAGCCAGCAACATTCTGTGAATCTCCCCAACGAGACAACCTATGTAACGCCCGAATAGATTTGGACCTGGTTTCCTTAAATCATCAAGGTACTTCTTCAGTTTGCCATCAAACAAATCATAGTTACCTTCGTTGAACGAGTAAATTCTCCCAGTTGTACGAATCTTTATGTTTTCATGTGTCAAAACGAATTCTCCATGGGCGGGATCTAAAGTGAAAGCACACACCCCTCTCCCTATGGAGAGAGTGAAAACCACTAAGCTTGAGTATAGGCAGTAACCTGCTGCCAGTAAGTTGCTCCCAGGCTGGCACACGCTTACTATGCACTTTTGTTCTGCTTGATCAAGCTTTTCCAGGCATGCCAATGTATGAATATTAGTGTGGTGGTGAATATAAACCCAACACTTGGTGATGTGATAAGCAAGTTATAACAGGAAAATGCATACCAATTACAAGATAAAAGGGTGTTTACAAGTTTTTATGTGTTAATGAAGTCTTTCAGATATTACCGTGGAATCATCATCGAGGTTGATGAGGCACTGCTTATCCGGGCCACGAATCCCGAAAATGGATCCTGTGGTCAAGCTAGTATCGATATTAGCAGAGCCATCAATCTGGTAAAAAACGACGATATAATTTCCAGAATAAGTCTCTTCAACCGCAACCGGAATATCCTCTTCCTCCGACGCTATAATCCCTGGCCGCCCGGTCGATTAAAACAGTTGCAAAACAGCTAGAAATCACAAAAATTAAAAAACTGAAAGATATCTTTTCAATTTCATGGATGAAATTTTAAAATATTCACGACGTGATTTGGCATTAGGGTTAAAGCCAAGCGAACCTCATTGGAAATGACGTCTAGTTTCTTCTGATCTTCACCCTGGATGTTGACGCTGGCCTGAGCTCCGGTGAGATCGACGATGCTGGATCTCTGAAGCAGAGAACCTATCTGCTTGCACGCTAGTGAAATGCTCGACAGAACGATTGTCAGCTCCGCATCTATGTGGCCGGCCTTTTCTTGCTTCAAAAGCCATGTCGTTAAGTTCTCAATCTCGTACCTGTTTTTTCTGATTTTGACCTCCGCCGCCACCGTGGGGGCTGGGGACTCGATTTCGACTGCTTTGCAGCTTATTCTGCGGCTGAAACTGCGGGCGACGGTGTTTAGTTGTTTGCCGCTGCCGTGTGGGTGGTGGCGGTGGAACGGAGACAGACGCGAAAATGGAGGAGAGGCTGAGCGGAGATTGATCCACCGTAAAGTGAGGCCTGATTCGGCCATTCTCTCTCTCCCCTCTCTCTCTCTCTGTCTAAATGTGTGCTGAGTGGATGATTGGACCTGCTCATCTTCTCTGAAGTGACAATTGTGTGAACATGATTCGTTAGCGGTGAAATCGAAATCTCGGTGCATGTAACGCGCGCTTTAAGATGTGATCAATGATTGTAACTTTTTGGTTGATTTTCAAAACAAGCTGTAAAATTCTTTTGTTGGAGACTTAATATTATATATTTCAAGAAGGATGCACTTTTAAAAAAAAAAATATTTTAATTTACATTTCACATTTTGATTACATGTCAAGTGCAAGTGAATAAGGGATCTGCTTTTTTAAATGTATATTTGAGAAAATATTCCATATATATAATGTCAAATAAAAAAAAATATCAATTGAAATAGAAAATCTGGACTAAAACTTATGAACTCTTCAATTTATTTTTTACGTACCAAATGTAGCTAAAACTGTAGTAATTTACACCAATTACCTCCCCTCACCCCGGGCCAATGTATTGAGTTGAGTAGCATACTTTCATTTTGATATTATTTGATTGATTTAGTGTAAAATATACCAAGTCATATAGAGTCCGTTTAAATGATTTTTTTTAAAAGATATTTATTTTTTTAAAAATACACTAATTAAAAAATGAGTTTTTTTTTAAAAAAAAGTAGAAGCTAAAAAAATCAAAGGTGACTTTCATAAATTGTTCAAAATAATTTTAAATAAAAATATATTTTAAAATATTTTTAATTACTGTCATTCAAATATAAAATTACTTAACTTAAAAAAAAAATTATATTATTAAAGTTACGATTCAAGTACAGCTTTTTTTCAGACTTATTTAAACGGGCACATAGTAGAGTACCATTTCAACCTATAAAATTGGTATCCTACACCACTAAACATACCTTTATTTTTCAAACAAAAAGCGGGGAACAAATAGACGAAAACTAATAACAACCAAGATCATTGTAGCCACATTGAGAATCATCCCACAAAGAATTGTTTTCCCTTGATTTCCCAAATTTTACAATATTTCCAATAATATTACACTTTTTGGAAGATTCATTAACAACAGAGAGATTGCTTGCTTATGGCTTATGTTCATCAAAATTGAAACCTTTATCCACAGTTAAAATCAATATTTTTAAGCTAAATATTTCTCCAATTTCTCCACCTCTTCCACACTCCCAATGTACAACGGAACTCGTTGATGTATCTGCACACGAAGACAACAAAAGATCAGAGATAGAATCCTAGTACTCGATAACTAAATATACACAAATCTACACAAGATCAGAACCATCCAAATTTCACTTCCAACATGATGATCACCCAACACTGACCTCTGTTGGCTGAATGTCAAGAATCCTGTTGTGCCCATCGGACCCTTTGCCACCAGCTTGTTCCACTATAAAGCTCATCGGAGCACACTCATACAGCAGCCTCAACTTCCCATTCTTGCTCTTTTTATCCCTTGGATAACCGTAAATCCCACCATATAGCAAAGTTCTATGAAAATCACCGACTAAACTGCCAATGTATCTAGCAGAATAAGGCTTTCCACTCGGGCCGGGGTCCTTGAGGTCATCGATGTACTTCTTCAATTTATCGTCCCACAATTGGTAGTTCCCTTCGTTGAACTGCGTATATCTTTCCCACCTTAGGTATCTGTATGTTTTCTTGTGTAAGAACGAATTCCCCAAACATGGGATCCAATGTGAAGGCAAACACACCTTTGCCTAAGGTGACCACGAATATGACAGAGCTCGAGTACATGCAGTACCCTGCTGCTAGAAGGTTGTTCCCCGGCTGGCACACGTTTACAACACACCTTTCTTTCGCACTGTCGAGCTGCATAAGTATGACATATATATATATATATATATATATTTTCAGATTCTTCCAATCTTTGGTAAGTTTATATATAATATTGCTAAGAAAGCTAGGATTTTTAGCATACAAGTATGTGAAAACAGATTGGTTGCAGCTAGGGATGGAGCGCAAGGGATGGAGCGCAAGGGAGGACCGATACGCATAATTTAACTCTCTATAGAGCAATATTTCATATCCCTATAAAGCAATATTTTCACTTTCCATTATCTAACTCTATGTCCACATGAATCAAAAGGGCTCAATTATTGTACATTTTAAAATTTGCATCAAAAGCCAAGTAGATTTTACCGTCTCCTCATCATCAATGTCAGCAAGACACTCATCATTCGGACTGTATATACCGAAGATGGAGCCAGGTAGAGACGGCTGCATCAACGTTGGATGATCCATCAAGAGGGTCAAACACAACAATGTAGTTGCCGGAGTAACTCTCCTCCACAGGCCACCGGTACATCCTCCTCCTCCGATGCTATGATCCCCGTTCTTCCACTTGATCTCAAGCAATTAGAGAACACCTGTTCAAAAAATATTTATCCATCTAAAGCCCCAATTTGTGTAGTTAATCATTCAAAAAGTTCGTAAACAACACAATTTTTTTTTCAATTTATGCACAAACGGAGCCAGAAATTTCAATTTGAACAAGCAAAATTGAATTTTTATGAAGATTAAAAGACCTCGTTGGAGACGACATCGAGCTTCTTCTGATCCTCTCCCTGTACATTGACGGCGCCCTGAACTCCGGTGAGGTTAGAAATGCTAGCCCTCTGAACCAGCGAAGCTATTTGCTTGCAAGCCATGGAAATGCTCGAAATAACTATGGTGAGCTCGGCATCAATGGAGCCGGCCTGTTCTTGCTTCAGAAGCCAGTTCGTCAGGGTCTGGATCTCGTACCCGCTCTTCTTCTTGGTTTCCGCCTCCTCCGCCACCGCCATGCACCGCACTCCGCCCACAGTCAGGGTCCTCCCCTTGGCGGCGCCGCCGGTCGCGGAGGAGTATGGGCACGACGCGAGCGTTTGGAGAGGGGGGAAACGGGAGATGGATTTGGAGCTGCAAAAGAGAACATTGGGTGATACTGTTGTGGCTGTAGTGGCAGCCATTGTTGCTTTTCTCGGCTCTGAACCGTATGTTTTAATTTTTTTTTCCTATTTATTTATTTTAATGAGATAATTATTTGTTGTTTGAGGTAATTGAAAGGCTGGTAAGGATTTTTTTTTTGGAGTGGGTCCCACTTAAATCCTCGTCCCCATGCGGTGGTTTGGGTTGAAATTCTATTTCTAGTTCCGAATAAACTGGGCCAAAATGGTTGGGCCCAATAACTTCAGGTTAAGTTTGGGCCAAAGCTATTCATATGAGGTCCAAGATAAGCTTCCACTTAATTCTTTTTCTGCATACAATTTTGGTATTGCATTTCCTATTTCACTTTTATATTCAATCCTCGAATATACCGCTTTTTGTTTTCGATTTCTTTAATTTTTAATTTTTAATTTTTTAAGGTCTGCTTTTGTTTTCAATTTGACCTTGCCTTAAATGTCATGTATTCAAATAATTGTATATAAAAGTTTGAAAAATAATTTTTTTTCAAACTTTTATGAAAATTAAAAAGAAGAGACATATTTACTATTGTTGGCCTGGCTGTTAGGAACTCCAAACGTGCGAGCTTAAGAACATATTTACTATTGTTGGATGTGAATCGCCAAAATTTGCCTGAAAATCAACCAAATGTATATGGAGGCGTATTTCATGCTACATTCGATTATAAAAGTTTGGGATACGTGTTAAACATTACAAAATTTTCTCCATCTCTATTCTCTTTACCATACAAGATCTTTTATTTCAAATCGTATTTCATGTCCTATTGGCTATTCCAATTTATAGATATACGCCAAGTGTAAAAATCCCAAACCAAATATATAATTAAAGGAAATAACTTTATACACATGGCATGCATGAGAATTATGGAATAGGAGATGAAACACCATTTTAAAATAGAGGATCCTATCCGTCTCTTTACCACCTTAAATAAACAAAGTTTCAATTAGGCATTTCCATCAAACATCCGTTTCTTCATAAGGAAATCCGAACACTACAATCCAAAGAAAAAAAAAAAGAATAAAAGCGACCAAGAAGGGGAGAAAAAACGGCTTCTTCGACCAAATTGTCATTGATTCTCTTCCTTGCTTGCTCGCTCTTTGTCCAAGCGACACTCGGTATGCTACATTTTTTATTTTCATGAATACAGTGAGTTGCTGTCTTGCTGAATATATAAGTCTACATTTAAACTAGCAATTGTTGAGCACATACAAATTATTCCATTTTTGTCGTGATCAGGTCAATAAAGTATAATTAATGACGCAAATCAACAAGAAGATATTGAGTGCATTTAGAAACAATAATTATTATTTGGGCCTCAACTTTACCATTTTGGTAAAAAGATTGATGCACTCAATTTACATACTTAAAAATTGTTGATCTTTCTTATATTTTGATTTTAGGTGATGTGATTTGTGAGAAGTTAGCAAAGGAGCAGTGTGCCTATGCGGTTTCATCAACAGGAAATAGATGCAAGTTAGAGAAAGGCACAGGCGTTGATTACATATGTAAGACAACAGAGGTTGTGGTGGAGGGATTGTCTGGATACATTGAAACGGATGAGTGTGTGAAGGCGTGCGGTGTTGGCCGCGAAGATATGGAAGTAGCCCCTGGAAGCTTTACTCCCGAATTCCTCGATCACCTTTGTTCCCCTGCCTGTTATCAGAATTGTGCTAACATTCTTGAAGTTTATTTCAACCTTGGTGCCGGCGAAGGTATCCCTCGTCAACTGTGCTAATTTTGGCTATAAGAATTAATTAAAACAACCCATTCACTAATCATAAAATAGTGAACACAGGTTTTTTTATAACGCATGGATCGTTTTAGTTAATTGTGTATCATAAATTTTGTAGGAATGTTTTTGCCGAACCTCTGTGACGCAGGGAAGGCGAATAGCCACGGGCGCACAATGTCAGAGGTTCTCAGTGGCGCCGCTGCCAGTCCAGCTGCCGCCCCTGCTCCGGGTCCTGCCGATGCTTCTACCTCAGTTGGGGAATATGTGGATGACATGGCTTAAATATATAATTATCAAAGCTTAAGCTCATACTCTTTCAAAACATTATAGGACATGTTATTCAAACACGTTTAATTGAATAGAAGAAAAAGGGAACATCGATTGTGACGAGTTATTTTCAAGTTTCGTGTGCCGTTCACTCTATGATTTTTACTGCAATAAATAATAAGATTTTTTGATATCATGATATCCCTTTTGTATATATTGTTTGTCGGTGATACGAGTTCTTGTGGGTGAGTTGTCAAATTCATTTACCGCAGGCACAATTCATCTATTACCTATTTATACTAGATATAAAGTACTAGACTTTCTAGTATGTTCTTACATAATATAGTCTAGCGTGTCGGGCACACTTGATGTGCGTGTTAAATAAAAATAAAATATAATTTAATCAAATAGTACACATCTTTTTTAACTATTATAATATATTTATTAAATTCATGAAAAGTTAAAAAATAAATTTTAAATGACATTATTTTTGATTAATTAATAAATAAAAATATAAAATATAACGACATTTTGAAAAAAAAGGATGTGAGAGAGAAAATGTGAGAGATGTGAAAAAAGTGAGGAAAAAAATGTTGGAGAGAAAGAAATGATAGACGAGAGAAAGTAGTTCAAATGTATTTTAGAAATACCACAATTACATACACCACAAAAAAATCAAAGATCCTTACACTTAATATATAGTATAGATAAAAGGCTTGTACCCCTTAAATGGAAAAAAAACTCATAAAACATGATTTTTTAACCCATACTCTTCCACTCATCCGTACACAATTCTATACATTTAAAAACACACACACATGCCTATTCTTAAATCTTATAAAATGTTATACCAATTTATAAGATGCTGAATTTTATTTTAAAAATAAATTATTAAAGTGTTTGAAAAAAAAGATGGGTATAACTTATAAAATAATAGGAATGATAATATTGTACTTAACTAGTACTTAACCCGTGCTAAGGCACCGGAAATAATATATATATATATATATATATATATATATATATATGTATATGAACTTTGTTGAAAATAAAGTAGATTGGTAGGAATTTAAAAATAAATGGACAAATTCTTATCTAATTTAAATAGGTTTTATAATCTCCTAAACATACTTATTTTAGGAGTATATAAGTTCTTCCTTTAAAAATTTTGCCAAGTATTTTATGTTATTTTACAAACTCTCAAACATGTTATAAGGCACTTGATATCCTTTATTTCAAATTGTATTTTCTCTTCTGTTTCATTGCGTGGATATAAGCCAAGTGTAAAAATGTCACACCAAATGAATAATTAAAGAAATAACTTTATACACATGTTATGAATATATGTTATGAAATAGGAGAAACCAATTTTGAAATAAAAGATCGCATTTGATTATAAGATGTTTTGAGAAGTACAATTGGTTTTTTGGTACTTATGGTATGATGGCAAATTTTGACTAAGGGCACGATTGAATTGCTAATCAAGTGTTTGATAGAGTAACAAGAATACATTCTAATTTAAGACTAGTATTTAACCTGTGCTAAGGCAAGGGAAATATATTCTTTATGTATATATATTTTTAAAAAATTCTATTACAAAAAATAATTTGATAAAAATAAATGAGCTTTTTTATTGATAAATTGATAAATAAATATATCAAAAAATTATATAATAATAGAATATGTTTGATCTCAATATTGATTTTGGTATACTAAGGCAATGAAGTTTTAAAAAAATTATGTAGAATAAATTTTTTTAATTATTATTAAAGTAAATGATAAATATTGTAAAACAAAATATTAATTTTGTTATTTTATTTGACTTAAATGTAATCCATATTATTTTTTTTGAAGTAAAATCCATATTATTTAAATATTTGATAATTGTTGGGCACTTTTTGATAAACATCAACCACAAAGATACTTATTTAAATTTATATGAAAGGTATTTGAATATCATACGTAGTAACATAGAATTAAATGATGCTATCCACATATGTATTTGCTTGGATAACTTCGAGGTTTATGAAATATTTTGTTATTAAAGTAAATGTGTTGCCATTGATGTAAAAGAATTATGTCATCCCATATTCTAGCAATTTCCACTTTTATTATCCATTTGGCTCCGTAGAAAAGAAATATCTCAAAAAGTGATAGCATGTGTTTATGTTTGGGAAACTGTACTCCCTCAAGAGATGATCATATGGAGAGCGAGAAATGGACATACAAAATTTGTTTTATATATACGTATTTAAATGTATTTTTCTCTTATTTAGTAATAACTAATTTCATGGACTTTGAGTTTAATTTAATAAATTCAATTAATTATAATTTAGTTTGACAAATCAAGTTTATCAAAAATGAATCATTAAACTATCAACCACACAACCCATATGCAATATTTACGTTTTTTTTAATACAATCAACTCGAAACATCCTACAAATGGTATGCCACACACACACACTCACTCACCCAAAGGGAAAGGAGCAGGTTTATGACAGATGATTATATGTACAATTGATATGAATTTATTTATGACATATGCAGAAATTATTATTATTATTGTTGTTGTTGTTGTTGTTATTATTAATAGAGTGAGATGTACGTATAAATAAAAGTTGATATATGCATGTGCTTGAAAAATTGGACCAAATTCATATGTAATAACTAAAGCCATGCAACAAGAAAGCCACCGATGTTACAGGTCGACTGCAATTGTCGTGTCCTGCGGTGATGCACGCATCCATTTGAATTTGATTGTGTTTCAAAATGCAGCTAGCAAAGAACATATAAATCTTTGAGCTTATTAGCTCACATGGATTCGTTGGAAAGCACGGAAATCATAAGGTAGGGGAGTTATTATTGTTTTTGGGCAATTGGCAGGGGTAGGTGTGATTTGTATTTTCTTCAAATACAAGATATAACAGCCATTTAACTTTTACTGTTAAAAATTGGACGGAAAAGTTAACGGTGGACACAAACTGATACTTTGTCTAAGATATGGAACTAAATGTGGTACCAATCAACCGAATGAGACCAAAATCAAAAAATGACCAACTTATGAGATCAAAAATGATAATATCCCCCGATTGAACACTACATAATGAAGTTGATATGGACTCGGAGGTTTTCCCTAAAAAAATAAAATAAAAAAGGATATAAAAAAAATGAAAAGGTTGATATGGGCCCATTTTTCAAATTAAGTATCAAAAAAATTTAAAACAAACATTCGAAAGAATAAATAGATAAATAAATAAATAAAGAAAGAAAGAAAAAAATAACTCGAGATTTTTACTCAGCTACAACCGAGTTCAAGTTAGGGATGGGGCAATGAAACGGGTTTGGGGTGGTGTTGGCAGAATCTGGGACCCATCCTGGACTTGTTTTATATTTTAAATTTTTTTAAAAAAGTATATACATTTTTTAAATTTATATTACCATAATTTTATAAAGACGAAAAATAATAGTATTACCAAAGTATTAATTATTTGTAAATTTTTAAAAGTATATTTTATTTTTTGAAAAGTTGAATATTGTTATCACATATTAATTACACTTGTTATAAAATCATAAGTTAATTATGAATGTTACTTAATTGTTTTTATGTGTAAGAATATAATAATTATATGTTTTATGTAACTATTTATGTGATTTATACATTTGTATATGTATAAAGTATAAAAAAAGATAGGTCATACATATGTAAATAAAAAATATATAAAATTTTAGCTGGACCGATTTGAGTTTTAAATTAAAATGAAAAACTCATACCTGTCCTAAGCCTGGTTTTGGAATGAATAAAAATTCATCCCTAAATGGCCGGATGTGGGTATAACCTCGATCCATTACTGCCCATGTAAGCATGGCTGTTAGAAACCTTCAACATGCGAGCATTTGAACACGATTTTACTATTTTTAGGTGTGAAGCGCCAATTTTCAATTAAAATCAACCAAATCTATATACTAACTAAAAATTTCTTTCCCACAAAAGGAATTTCAAAAGGGAAAAATATAAGCAAAATTAATGCGTAGGGTCCTATAATCGGGAGCGTATTTCATGCTACGTTCGATAAATTTTGGAATATGTGTTAAAACTTAACAAACTCTCTCTCCTTTTATCACCTTATATAAAGAAGATTTCAATGCATTTCCATCAAACGTAATCCCCAGCCGTTTCTGGAAAGAAAATCTTAAATCTAAACCAAAAAAAGGAAAAGAAGAAAAAGAGGGAAAAGTTAAAAAAGCAAAAAAAAAAAAAAAAACACAAAAATCAAAGGGTAAAATGGCTTCTTCAGTAAAATTATCCTTGATACTCATTTTCACCTGCTCGTTTTTTGTCCAAGGAATACTCGGTATGCTGTGTGCTCAGTATTATAAATTATTTCATTTTGTTCAGTTTTACCATTTTGGTACAAGATCGATGGGCTCAATTATATATTTGTAAATTGTCGTTCATCTATGAGTAGCGGTTAACTTTTTATATTTTGATTTTAGGCGATGTGATTTGTGACGAGTTGCCAAAGGAGCAGTGTGCCTATGCGGTTTCATCAGCAGGGAAGAGGTGCATGTTAGAGAAAGAAACATGTAAGACAACGGAGGTTGCAGTGGAGGGGTTGCATGGATACATTGAGACGGACGAGTGCATAAAGGATTGTGGTGTTAGCCGTGAAGATACAGAAATAACCCCCGAAGTCTTTACTGACGATTTTCTCGGTCAGATTTGCAACCCAGTTTGCTATCTGAAGTGTCCTAACATCCATGAATTTTATTTCAACTTTGCTGCCGGCGAAGGTAACCCTCATCAACCTCTAATCATACATTTATTCAATAATAAAACTAATCACAAATTGGTAATTTTGGCTATAAGAATTAATTAAAAAAATCCATTCACTAATCATAAAATTGTGAAATAGGTTTTTATAACCCATTGATCATTCGTTAATTGTGTATCATAAATTTTGTAGGAATGTTTTTGCCACACCTTTGTGACCCAGAGAAGGCGGAGAACCACGGCCGCGCCATGTCAGAGGTTCCTAGTGGCAGTCCAGCATCCGCCCCTGCTCCGGGTCCAACGACTAGTTCTACCTAAGTTGGGGATACGTGGATGATATTGCTTAAATTTATCCTTATCAAAACTTAAGCTCATACATTTCAGAACACTATCGGACATGTTATTGTTACAGTTTTAATTGAATAGAAGTAGGGAACTCGATTGTGATTAGTTATTTTGAAGTTCTATGTGGCATTCATTCTATGATTGTTACTATTATAAATAAGAAGCTTTTTTGATTTAATGTTCTCTTGTTTGTGCATATTGTTTTCTGTCGACACGAGTTTTTATGGTTGAAGTATCAAGTTCATTTGCCGTAGGCACACTTCATCTAATACCTATTTATACAATATATAAAGTATGAAACTTTCTAATACATTCTTACATCATATAAATAAAAGGCTCATGTACCTCCTCAAACTGGAAAAACTCATAAAACTTGATTTTTGAAAGTAAAGTAGTTTCATAGAAATTTAAAAAATAAACTATCACATCCTTACTTAATTTAAAAATTGCATAAAATATTCTAAACATACTTATTTCATCTTCTATTTAATTGCATGAATATAAACTATTTGTTAAGATCTCAAGCCAGATGTATGATTAGCGAAATAGTTTATACACATGGCATGAATATGTATTATGGAACAGGAGATAACAATTTTGAAATAAAAAATTCTATTTAATTATAAAACATTTTAAGAAGTTTATAAGTTTAGCCAAATATTACCTTCCATATTCAAAAATACTGAACAGAGTTTCAGAATACCCATGCCGTAAGGCGAAAATTCTTCCTACTCATTTTTTTTTTCTTCACTTCCTCTTCATCTACTTTTCCTACCCTCAAACTTGAGTTAGAGAACAAAAGCCTTTTCTTTCTTCCTTTTGCTTTTTATTCCACTGCGGTGGCGGCGGAAAGTGAGGCTGGAGGCTGGACAAGCGTTGCAGTGGCTTGGGCAGGTGTCTTATACACAGTTTCAATTTTGCAAGGGCCAAAATGGCAATAAACTTCATATTTTCAATAAAATATTCTTCGATATTATGTTGCAATTAGGAACATTCACCATCACAGCACATTGAAATTGGATTAGGTATAGTCAGTTTGCGTTTGTTTTAGTGGCATATAATCCGTCTTTAAAGGTATAAACAGTATTGTTATATGTTTGAATCTTGACAATGTGCTTGTATAGTTGGTTAAAAAATAAAAAAGAATTTTAATTAGATATTAATTTTACACAGCCACAAAGATTAGGTATTAAAGTACAAACGATCCAAAAAAAAAAAAAAAGAAATGCGTTCCACATTTGTCTCGGGAGTAGTGCATAGAATAACGAATAATTTAGAGGTTCATGTCGAATTGTAAATCAGATCATCATGAATTCGATTGAATCCGTAATAATTTTCCCGGAAGCAAAAAATTATTTTACATAAAACGCAACTGGGACGATTTTTGAGGGTTTGGGCGAATGTTCAAGATAAATGTGGCTAGTATCTGTTAGTACAACAAAGTTAAAAGTTATAATTATTATAATATTCATTAATTAGTAGTGTCACTTTGCAGTTTCTCAATAAACATTTCTCTTCATGAAAAACATGATGCTACTCAAACGTGTACATAACTAGCTAGGTTATGTATCACTTGATGAGAATATGTATGATGATATAATAAAATAAAATATTGACCATACTCATGCTTGATAATGATATCTGATCTAATTGAATGTACATCTATCTAGGTTTCATCAATAAACATTTTTAGTAGTGCAAACTAATTTCATTAAATAAGCTGGTACATAAAGCTTAGTCACTTTATGAAATTCAAGAAAGTACCGCTTGGTTTTTTGGTATTTACCTATTTATGGAATGATGTCAAATTTTGAAATTTTGTAATTAAGATACTAACAAAGTGTGTACTACGGAAATAAGTGCATGATTGAGTTGCTAATCAAGTGTATTATAGAGTGTCAAGTATACATTCTTATTTAAAATTTTGTATACTTATTGAGATACTTATTTTAAATTGATAAATCATAAAAAAATTGACAAAATTTCTAAAAGTGTTACATTCATATATCAAATTAGATTTTCTTGTGAATACGGCCAGCTAGAAATTGTGTGTTTCCGAAGTTCAATTGCCGATTGAACAGAAAATAAAGAAGTTGATACGGACTTGGAGGGTTTTCCTTAAAAAAAAAAATAAAAGAAAGAAAACCTAAAATAGAAATGTTGATATAGTCCATATGGACACATTTTTTTAAATAATTATCAAAAAATTTTTAAAACAAACGTTCGAAAGAATAAATAGATAAATAAATAATGGATTAATTACATCTACTATCCCTCTAAAGACACGAAACTACATTTGGTCCTCCAAAAATGTTCAATATTACCAACACATACCCTGATAAATTCAAAAATTACAAATACCCCCCTGGTCAGCCGGTTGCAGGTCAAAAGTAGCTGACGTCAGCAAAATTTTTAATGAAAACCCAAATATACTCTTACTCTAATTTCATACATTTTTTTTTTCATGCGTGTCCTTTGTAATATACCTAAATTGTAGGGATGGTATTGGTAATTTTAAATTTCCTCAGGATATGTTTTGGTAATATTGAAAAGTTTTAGGGGATCAATTGTAGTTTTCAATCTTCAGAGGGGTAGTAAATGTAATTATCCCTAGATATAAATACTTAAATTAAAATATCAAAATATACATACTTAAATATTTAAAAATTTCATATATATAAATAAATATACAGTGTATAAATAAGGGACAACCTCTTCATTTTAAAAACGGGAAAAGAAAAGAAGTAGAGGCGTCACATGCGATTTTGGGAGAAGAAAGGAGTGGTTTTTTTTGTTGGGGCTTCAACATCTGCAATAAATGTAGGAATCAGAGCAAGTGTTGTGAAATTTGAAATTTGACTATCTTTGATTGTCGGTCAAACGAAGTCTAATGGTGTTGACTAGGGCATCATTGGAAAGTTGAGATCGTGATGGTTCAATTGCCGCATGTTTTGTTGGTCTTTACAAGCATTTATTTTTCAGTTTTTTTTTTGTTTTTTTAACGTTAAAAATTAGGGGTAAGACCTAAAGTTCATGAAAAAATGATCGAAAATCGGCTGCTCAGGGGGGTATTGGTAATTTTTAAATTTTCAGGGTATGTCTTGGTAATATTAAAAGTTTTTGGGGACCAATTGTACGTTTTCAATCTTCTGAGGGGTAGTAGATGTAATTATCATAAGTTAAAAATTAGGGGATAAAATCGAAAGTTCATGAAAAAATGACCTGGCAACCTACTGACCAAGGGGGTATTTGTAATTTTTGAATTTATCAGGGTATGTAGTTGATAATATTGAAAATTTTTGGGAGGACCAACTATAGTTTCGTATCTTTAGAGGAGTAGTAGATGTAATTAATCCATAAATAAATAAAAACAAAATGAATCCAAGATTTTCACTCAGCCACAACCTAGTCAAAGTTAGGAATGGCAATGGAGTGGGTTTGGCATAAAACCCGGGTCCCATCTTGGACCCTTTGGACCCATTTTACATTTTTAAAAAAAAATTAAAAAGCACATATATTTATTAAAGTTTATATTACCATAATTTTATAAAGATGAGAAAATGGTGGTATTATCACAGTATTAATTATTTATAAATTTTTGTAAGCATATTTTATTATTTTGGAAAGTTGAATATTGTTGTCAAATATTATTTATACTTGCTCTAAAATCATAATTTATTTATTCATGTTACATTATTATTTTTATGTATAAGAATTAATATTTATTTTTTTATATAACTATTTATGTGATATATAAATTTGTATATATATAAAGTATAAATAAGTAGATCATACATACATAAATAAACAATATATAAAAATTCAATAGGACCGAATAGGTTTTAAAATAAAAACCTAAAACCCGCCCTAAACCTAGTTAGAAAGGACTCTAAAAATTCATTAGTAAAGGGTCGGATGCGGGTATAACCTCAACCGATTACTGTCCCTGTAAGCATGGCAGTTAGAAACTTTCAACGTGCGGGCATATGAACACGATTTTATATAGGAAAATTACATTGACTACCCCTGAGGTTTGGTCAATTTACAAAAAATCCCCTACTTATTTAAAAATTATTAAAAATTCCCTAAGGTTCTATCTATATTACAAATTTATTTCAATTTCTAAAATACCCTTCCCTTTTTTTGGGTGATTTACACTGACCACCCTAAGATTAGATTAATTTATGAGAAACCCCCTGGAGTTTAAAAAATTACCAAAATCTCCTTGAGGTGATACCAATATTACAACTAGCACTTACTTAGGTTGACTTATCGACAATATTAATTTTTTTCCCCTCTGTAATATTGTTATCATAAAATTTTGATGTAATAGATTTGAAAAAAAAAATGTGATTACATATTCAAATAAATATTTTGAATTCAATGTTATGAATTTATACTAAATATCCGTAATATGTGCTAAATTTATATTTGAGAAAAATATAATTATATGCATCGTATATATCCATAATGTGAAATGAGAAATATAAACATTGATTGAAATAAAAAATTAAAATTAAATAATGCACTTGAAAACTTTATTTAGCTTGAGGAGTCTAACTCATTTCTCTTAAAATTTACTCCGTATTAATGATAATATGACATACTTGATGTGTTGGTAGATACTTTTATTGCATTAAATTCAAAATATTTATTTGAATAAATAATCACATTTTTTTTTTCAAATCTATTACATGAAAATTTTATGATAACAATATTGCAGAGGGAAAAAAAGAATTAATATTGTTGATAAGTCAACCTAAGTAGGTGCTAGTTGTAATATTGGTATACCTCATGGGGTTTTTGGTAATTTTTTGAAACTACAGGGGGTTTCTCGTAAATTAACCTAATCTCGGTGTGGTCCGTGTAAATCACCCAAAAAGAGAGAAGGGGTATTTTCAAAATTTAAAATAAGTTTGTAATATTGATATAACCTTAGGGGGTTTTTGATAATTTTATATATAAAAAGTAGGGAATTTTTCGTAAATTAGCCAAACCTCAGGGGTGGTCAGTGTAATTCGCCCTTTTATATATATAATACTTAAAATTTTAACGAGACAGATCTAGGTTTTAAAATGAAAACCTAAGGCCCGCCCGAAATCTGATTACAACTCTAAAAATTCATCTTGGAAGGACCAGATGTGGGTATAACCTGGACCTATTACGGTCCCTGTGAGCATGGCTGTTGGAAACTTTTGACATGCGCGCATATGAACACAATTTTAATATTGTTAGATGTGAAGGGCCATTTTTTACTGAAAATCAGCCAAATTTAAATACTAAATAAAAACTTCTTTCTCACAAAGGAACCATAAAAGGGGAAAATAAAAGCAAAATTAATGCGTCTGGTCCAATAATCCGGAGCGTATTTCATGCTACACGCGACAAATTTTGGAGTATGTGTTAAACTTAACAAAAATTTCTCCCTTTCTCTCTCCTTTATCGCCTTATATAAAAAAGATTTCACTGCATGTCCATCAAATGCAATACGCAGCCATTACTGCAAAGAAAATCTGAAATCCACAACCCAAAAAAATAAAAAATAAAAAAGAGGAAAAGTTACAAAAGGTGAAAAAAACGCAAAAATCAAAGTGTAAAATGACTTCTTCAACAAAATTATTTTTTATTCTCTTTTTCACCTGCTCGCTTTTTGTCCAAGGAACACTCGGTACGTTGTGCGCTCAATACTATAAATTATTTCGTTTTGTTTTGAACAGATCAATAAAGTATATTAGGTACATTTAGCAACACTAACATAAATGAAGTATAATTCCGGCCTCAGTTTTACCATTTTGTTACAAGATTAATGATGGACTCAATTTATATATATGTAAATTGTCGTTCATCTATGAGTAGCGGTTAACTTTTTATATTTTGATTTAGGTGATGTGATTTGTGACGAGTTGCCAAAGGAGCAGTGTGCCTATGCGGTTTCATCAGCAGGAAAGAGGTGCATGTTAGAGAAAGAAACATGTAAGACAACGGAGGTTGCAGTGGAGGGATTGCATGGATACATTGAGACGGACGAATGTATGAAGGACTGTGGTGTTAGCCGCGAAGATACAGAAATAACCCCGGAAGACTTTACTCCCGAACTCCTCGCTCGCATTTGTAGCCCTATTTGCTCCCAGAAGTGTCCTAACATCCATGAATTTTATTTCAACTTTGCTGCCGGCGAAGGTAACCCTCATCAACCTTTAATCATATTTATTCAATAATAAAAATAATCACAAATTGCTAATTTTGGCTATAAGAATTAATTAAAAAAACCCATTCACTAATCATAAAATAGTGAAATAGGTTTTTATAACCCATTAATCATTAGTTAATTGTGTATCATAAATTTTGTAGGAATGTTTTTGCCACACCTCTGTGACCCAGAGAAGGCGGAGAACCACGGCCGCGCCATGTCAGAGGTTCCTAGTGGCAGTCCAGCTGCCGCCCCTGCTCCGGGTCCATCTGCTATTTCTACCTAAGCTGGGGATATGTGGATGATATGGCTTAAATTTATCCTTATCAAAGCCTAAGCTCATACGCTGTCAGAGCACTATCGGACATATTACTCAAACACTTTTAATTGAATAGAAGTAGGGAACTCGATTGTGATTAGTTATTTTGAAGTCCTATGTGGCATTCATTCTATGATTTTTACTATAATTAAATAAGAAGATTTTTCAATTTAATGTTCTCTCGTTTGTGCATATTGTTTTCCGGTGACACGAATTTTTGTGGGTGAATTATTAAGTTCATTTACCATAGGCACATTTCATCTAATACCTATTTATGCAATATATTAAGGGAAAAATTACACTGACCACCCCTGAGGTTTGGCTAATTTACGAAAAACCCCCTACGTTTTCAAAAATTACCGAAAACCCCCTAAGGTTTCAAAAATATTACAAACTTATTCGAATTTCCGAAAATACCCCTTCCCATTTTTTGGGTGATTTACATTGACCACCCTGAGATTAGGCTAATTTACGAGAAACCCCCTGTGGTTTCAAAAATTACCAAAAACCCCCTGAGGTTATACTAATATTACAACTAGCACCTACTTAGGTTGACTTATCAACAATATTAATTCTTTTTTTCCCCTCTGTAATATTGTTATCATAAAATTTTAATTTAATAGATTTGGAAAAAAAATTATGATTATGTGAAATGAGAAATATAAACATTGATTGAAATAAAAAATTGAAATTAAATAATACACTTGAAAATTTTATTTAGCTTGAGGACTCTAACTCATTTCTCTTAAAATTTACTCCGTATTAGCGATAATATAACATACTTGATGTGTTGGTAGATACCTTTAATGCATTAAATTCAGAATATTTATTTGAATAAATAATCACATTTTTTTTCAAATCTATTACATGAAAATTTTATGATAACAATATTACAGAGAGGAAAAAAAAGATTTAATATTGTTAATAAGTCAACCTAAATAGGTGCTGGTTGTAATATTGGTATAACTTTTGGGGGGGGGGGGTTTTTGGTAATTTTTGAAACCATAGGGGGTTTCTCGTAAATTAACCAAATCTCAGGGTGGTCAGTGTAAATCACCCAAAAAAAGGGAAGGGGTATTTTCGGAAATTTGAATAAGTTTGTAATATTTTTGAAACCTTAGGGGGTTTTTGGTAATTTTTGAAAAAGTAGGGGATTTTTCGTAAATTAGCCAAACCTCAGGGGTAGTCAGTGTAATTCGCCCATATATTAAGTATGAAACTTTCTAAAACATTCTTACACAGATCGGATCCCTTACCCCATAATAGCGCCCATCCCTTATCCCACACTCTAGATGTGCGGCACATATAGATCTTGATGATTAATGTTTAGTCCCGTTAACTGTATTTTTTCTATTATCTAGTTTGGTAAGAAAATCTTGCCTTTAAGTCCCATTAATTGTATTTTTTACTTAATTGTATCTAATTTGGTAAGATTACTTCAAGATTTACACGTGTCGCACATCTAAAGTATGTGACGAGGGATAGGGTATTATTATGGGGTAGTGGATGGGGATCCGGTTTGATTCTTACATCACATAAATAAAAGGCTCATGTACTTCCTCAAATGGGAAAAACTCATAAAACCTGATTTTGATCTCATCATCTTCCGCTCATCCATACACACTTCTACACCTTTAAAAATACACAAATATGCCTAATTAATACCTGAAACTCCACTGAGAAGGTGTTCGGTTAAAATAGTTTCAAATATTTTATAATATTTTACATCTTATAAAATATTTTATGAGCTTATAAAATGTTGAATATTATTTTGTAAATTGAGTAAAATATGATAATTATCGAACCTTTGTAATGGTGCGAACGTGGTACCCAATGTTTGTAAATTGTACTTTGGTTGTTCTTTTGATAAAATTTTTGGGATTATTTTGTTGAAAATGTAGAGCTAATTGTATATGAACCCCTTGTAAAATTGAAAATTGATGTAAAATCCCCTTATAAAAAACAAAACATCATAAACATTGGGATACTTGCTTTTTTTTGTCCTCTACATTTAGGGTGTTTTTGATTTTACTCTCTCGATCTGTTTCAATTTTATCAAATTTGTCCCTCTCCGATTATCAATGTTTCAATTAGTCGTTCGATTTTGAACATAATTTCTCGCTGATGATGACGTGGCTGATTTTCTGGCCATTTATGGTGATGATCGGAAAAATTGCAATTTGCGGCTAGAAAATCGTCACAGCCATCACCAGGTGAGAATTATGTCCAAAATCGGACGACATTTGAAACATTGATAATCGGAGATGACAAAATTGAAAAATTTTATAAACAGAGAGAGCAAAATCGAAAATAGACTAAACCTAGAGGATATAAATTGCAATTATCCCTTAAACATTCTAATGTCTCTAAAAAATTGGAAAAATACCCTTATTCAATTAATGAACTATAATGCATAAAAATCCACTTTTAAAAAAAAAATACTGTCTTTTTTTTTTAAAATTTATGTTTTAGAGTCAATTACATCTACATTTACATTGAATTGAAAATTATTTTTTTCAAATTAATTTTGACAATTACAATATATTATAAATCATGTACCCCTTACGACTGTGACAAACAGATTATCTTTCTTGTGACGATATAAAAAGTTCGTTATAAAAATTGAAGCTTATGTGACGATAATGTACTTTGTCGATTGCAAAGAGGTTTACGGGACAAAAACTGCTTGCAGTCACTTCAAATCCAAATTCTTGCGACAAAATTGATTTTCGTCAGAAAACTTTGTCACAAAAAGTTGATTTTTTTGTATTGAATGTTGGGACCTCCTTAATTTCTCTAGTTGTTGAAAATTTCTTGATGTCTTTTTGATACACAAATGACCTCATTTTATAGGTATTTATGCAAGGTGTTCATATTGCTATTGACTTTTTTGATATTTATCTCTTAATATGCATTATTTTTAAAGAGAAAAATATTATTTATGTGTCATATTTAGATTGGTCTATGTGCCCAAAGTAGCCACTTGTTGTCATTTGATTTGATTTAAACTTTGAGGCGGCATAGCTTGATTTGTTGGGTTGGAACAGTTTATATTGACACTTGGCAATTTCTCATTCATCGATCAAATAAATATTAAAATATTAATTAAAATTAACTATTAAATATTTGAATTAAATCTAAAAAATTTCAAAATATAAAATATTAAATTTAATTCATATTTAATATTTTATTTTCACTTGTCGATTTTTAATTCGATGAAATTTACTCGCCGACAGTGTGTTCCCAAAGTTCTATTGCCGATTGAAAAGTACATAAAGAAGTTGATGTAGACTCGGTGGGCTTTCCTTAAAAAATAAAAAACGAAAACATAAAAATAGAAGTGTTGATATGGTCCATATGGACACAGTTTTAAAATAATTATCAAAAAAAATTTAAAGTAAACATTAGAAAGAATAGATAGATAAATAAATAAATAATAGAAAAACTTATCCAAGGTTTTCACTCAGTCACAACCAATTCAACGTTAGGAATGGTAGCGGAGTGGATTTGGGTGGGGTTGGCTGAACCCGAGACTCATTCTGGACTCTTTGGACTTGTTTTATATTTAAAAAAATATAATAAAATGCATATACATTTTTTAAATTAATATTACCATAATTTTATAAAGATAAAAAAAATATAGTATTACCAAAGTATTAATTATTTATAAATTTTTATAAGCATATTTTATTATTTTGGAAAGTCGAATATTGTCGTCATATATGATTTACACTTGTTCTAATTAAAATCATAACTTATTTATTAATGTTACATAACCAAAACCGTATTTGATGCTACATTCAGAAAAATTGGAGACATGTAAAATTTCACGTAGTTTTCTCCATCTCTATCCTCTTTTACCTCCTTATATAAAGAAGGTTTCAATTAGGCATTTCCATCAAACATTCGTTTCTTTATAAGGAGATCCGAACATCACAATCCAAAAATAAATAAATAGAAGCGACAAAGGAGGGGAGAAAAATGGCTTCTTCGACCAAATTCTCATTGATTCTCTTCTTTGCTTGCTCGCTCTTTGTCCAAGCAACACTCGGTATGTTACATTTTTTATTTTCATGAATACCACGCGTTGCTG
Organism: Petrea volubilis; assembly: GCA_026212405.1. Taxonomy (NCBI): domain Eukaryota; kingdom Viridiplantae; phylum Streptophyta; class Magnoliopsida; order Lamiales; family Verbenaceae; genus Petrea; species Petrea volubilis. Next base: position 1,661,634 of record CM047882.1, read on the forward strand.
AATATATTAGGCTGCATTTTAACTATCAATTATTGAATACATACAAATTATTCCATTTTTGTTGTGATCAGGATAGTAATAAAGCATAATTAAACAACAAGATATTAAGTATGTTTACCAGCAATAACCCAAATAAATTATTAGTTAGGCCTCAATTTTACCATTTTGGTAAAAGATTGATGGGCTCAATTTATATATTTATAAATTGTTGTTCATCTATGACTAGTGACTAATTTTTTATACTTTGATTTTAGGTGATGTGATTTGCGAGAAGTTGCCAAACGAGCAGTGTGCCTATGCGGTTTCATCATCAGGAAAGAGATGCAAGTTAGAGAAAGGCACAGGCGTTGATTACACATGTAAAACAACAGAGGTTGTGGTGGAGGGATTGCATGGATACATTGAGACGGACGAGTGTCTGAAGAATTGTGGTGTTAACCGTAAAGATACGGAAGCATCCCCCGAAGACTTTACTCCCGATTTCCTTGCTCGCATTTGTAACCCTATTTGCTATCAGAAGTGTCCTAACATCCATGAATTTTATTTCAACTTTGCGGCCGGCGAAGGTAACCCTCATCAACCTTTAATCATGTTTATTCAATAATTAAAATATATACACAACCCATTCACTAATCATAAAATAGTGGAAACAAGTTTTTATAACGCATGGATCATTAGTTATTTGTGTATCATAAATTGTGTAGGAATGTTTTTGCCACACCTCTGTGACTCAGAGAAGGGGACTAACCACGGCCGCACCATGTCAGAGGTTCTCAGGGGTGCCGCTGCCAGTCCTGCCACCGCCCCTGCTCCGGGTCCCGTCGCCTCAAACAGCGGATATGTGGATGACATGGCTTAAATTTATACTTATCGAAGCTTTAGCTCATCCTCTTTCGAAACATAATAGGAGGTGTTAATCAAGCACTTTGAAGCAAAGAGACGATTGTATTAGTTATTATCTGAGTTTTCTTGTGGCATTCGTCTTTAAATTGTTCCTTGAAAAATAATACAGTGATTTTCATCCAAGGATATCCCATTTCTGCACATTCTTTTCTATTGGCACAAGTTCTAATGTTTCTACATAAATTAAATATCTTTGGCTTTATTTAAACAAAATTTAATTACAATAAAATAAAAGAAATTACTAAAGTAACAATTTACATAAAAAAAAATCTAAAGTAAAAAAAAAAACATTTTTTTATCTTTTAATAAATAATAAGTGCAAATAAAGTTCCTGGTGTGTATGGAGATTGATATTCTTTTAGTAAATAAATTTAGGAAAAATTATTAACTTTATGTAACAAAGCTACGGAAAATAATTAAAAAGACTACTCTACGTCTCTAGACACGTTGAATTATAAAATATTAGGACATTTACATTCGTAATCTTTAACTGATAAAGATTCTTACTAGAGGCACAAAAAAAAAGGGGAACATTTACTTAAATCATAAAGGGCATACACATAAAATCTAGATATATAATATGCATGTTAAAACAAAATTACTATAAATAACGCATATATAACATACAAATACCTTACAAACATTATGCATGAAAAATTGACACACTATAATTGACTAATGGTGATTTCAGAGTAGTGAGTGAGGAAGAGAATGGAGGAACACTTTTCGTTGTTGTTGCAGCTTTTTTTTCTTTTCTTTTCTTCTTCCTAAGTCAAATTACGAATATATTCCATAAAGTTTACTGAAACAATAAAGAAAACACTATAGGTATCAGAAATTATGTACCTTTCCCAAAGTATCCTCGTTATTTTGACTAATTATCGAACCAAAATGCCCTTAAGGATCATATTGTAATTAACAGAAACTAGAGCGTGTTTTTTGTTATGTTTTGAAAAGCCTTTTATAAATGTAAATTAGAAAGCAACTTCTTAATAAATAATTGAAAATGGCATATCGAGCACACTCGACGCGTATGCAAAATAAAAATAAGATATAATTTAGTTTAATAGTTAAATTTTAATGATATAAAATTATGTTTCTATTAAATTCTCTATATAAACGCACATATTTCTTAACTATATATTATTTAAACTATAATATATTTATTAAATTCATATCATATATTTTTAAACTATATATTATTTAAACTATAATATATTTATTAAAACAATTTTAAATAAAATTATTTTTTGATTAAAAAATACATAAAAATATAAAACAGAAAATTTATTTTTAAAAAAACATGGATGTAAGAGAGAAAAAGGGAGAGAGGTGACAATAGAAAAGAGGAAAAAGAAATTATGTTGTTGGAGGAAAAAGAATGATTGATGGAATAATATTTGGGATCCATTGATATGCATGGGGTCATATAACTGAAATCGTATTTGATGCTACATTCAGTAAAATTGGAGATACGTGTAAAATTTTACGTAGTTTTCGCCATCGCTACCCTCTTTTACCAGCTTATATAAACATGGTTTCAATTAGGCAAGTTCATCAAACATTCGTTTCTTTTTAAGAAAATCCGAACACCACAATCAAAATAAATAAAAGAATAAAAGCGACCAAGAGGGAGAGAAAAATGGCTTCTTCGACCAATTTGTCATTGATTCTCTTCTTTGCTTGCTCGCTCTTTGTTCAAGCAACACTCGGTATGCTCTATTTTTCATTTTCATGGATACAGTGCGTTGCTGAATATAGAACACTGCATTTCAACTATCAATTATTGAATACACTCAAATTTATTCCCTTTCTGTTGTGATCAGGGTAGTAATAAAGTGTCATTAAGTCAACATTAAGTACATTTAGAAACAATAACATAGATAAATTGTTATTATTTGGGCCTCGATTTTATCACTCTGTAAAAGATTGATGGACTCAATTTATATGTTGGTTAATTTTTTTATTCTTTGATTTTAGGTGATGTGATTTGCGAGAAGTTGCCAAAGGAACAGTGTGCCTATGCGGTTTCATCATCAGGAAAGAGGTGCATGTTAGAGAAAGGCACAGGCGTTGATCACACATGTAAAACAACAGAGGTTGTGGTGGAGGGATTGCATGGATACATTGAGACAGACGAGTGTTTAATGGATTGTGGTGTTAGCCGTGAAGATACGGAAGTAGCCCCGGAAGACTTTACTCCCGAATTCCTCGCTCGCATTTGTAGCCCTATTTGCTCCCAGAAGTGTCCTAACATCCATGAATTTTATTTCAACTTTGCCGCCGGTGAAGGTAACCCTCTTCAACCTTTAATCATATTTATTCAATAATTAAAGATAAAATTATAATTTTAGGACAGTATATTGTACGTTATCTAATTTTGGGACACTAACTTACTCAATTTCAATTTTAGGACAAGAATTTGAAAATTTTTGACACATTTAGGACGGGTCAAAATACTAAATGTGTCAAAATTTTCAAATTCCTGTCCTAAAATTGAAATTGACTAAGCTAGTGTCCCAAAATCATAGAATGTGCAACATACTGTACTTAAATTATAATTTTTCCATAATTAAAATATATACAAATTGCTAGTTTTGGCTATAAGAATTAATTAAAACAACCTATTCACTAATCATAAGATAGTGAAAACAGGTTTTTTGTTAACGCATGAATCATTAGTTAATTATGTATCACAAATTGTGTAGGAATATTTTTGCCACACCTGTGTGACTCAGAGAAGGCGAATAACCACGGCCGCACCGTGGCAGAGGTTCTTCGTGGTGCCGCTGCCAATCCAGCTGCCGCCCCTGCTCCGGGTCCCGTCGCCTCAGCCGGCGGATATGTGGATGATATGGCTTAAATTCACACTTATCAAAGCTTAAGCTTACAACTTTCGAAACATTATAGGGGCTGTTATTTGAACGCTTTGAAGCGCGGGGAGACGATTGTATTAGTTATGATCGAGTTTTCCTGTGGCATTTCTTCCAATAAATAATACAATTTTACGATCCATTGATATCTAGTTTCGGAATGTTCTTTTCTGTCGGCATAAGTCTTACGTTTAAATTATCGAATTTATTTACAACATAAAATTATTTTAAAGTGCCTTTATATAGTTAATTTTGATCATGTCGAACAGATCCACAACTACAAAAATTGAGAAACTATTCTTAATTCTCCTATATGTTTAATCTTTTTCTTAATAATTGTTAATAACAAATGAGACTACAATTGAGATTTTTAATAATGAAAAAATATATATATATATTACAATGACGACCTTGTGTAATATAAAAACTTACAATAAGTCCGTTACATAAAGTAATCCCTTATAAATATATCAATAAGGGCATTTTGTCCACTGCGAAAGGTGAAAAATTCACCGACGGAATTGTTGAAAAATCAACATAATTTTGAATGGAGGACTATCAAAAGTCATAATGACAACTGGTTATTTTCGGTAAATGACGACATATGTTTTTTCTTTTCTTGGTAATTTCGCCTACCCTTAAAAAAAGTGAGTATACTTTGTCCTTTTAAAGATTTTATTATAAGGAGAGTTATGGTTAGGGGATTAAAAAGTTTTAAAATTAATAAATAGGTAATGGCTTTTAACTATTTAGAAATAAGAGATAAGGTTTATCAAAAAATAAAATAAACTAAAATAAAAGGGCGAATTACACTGACTACCCCTGAGGTTTGGCTAATTTATAAAAAATTCCCTACTTTTTCAAAAATTATCAAAAAGACCCCTACCCTTTTTTTTTGGGTGATTTACACTGACCACCCTGAGATTTGGTTAATTTACGAGAAACCCCCTATGGTTTCAAAAATTACCAAAATCCCCCCAAAGTTATACCAATATTACAACCAACACCTATTTAGGTTGACTTATTAAACAATATTAAATCTTTTTTTTCCTCTCTGTAATATTGTTATCATAAAATTTTCATGTAATAGATTTGAAAAAAAAATGTGATTATTTATTCAAATAAATATTCTGAATTTAATGCATTAAAGGTATCTACCGACACATCAAGTATGTTATATTATCGCTAATACGGAGTAAATTTTAAGGGAAATGAGTTAGAGTCCTCAAGCTAAATAAAATTTTCAAGTGCATTATTTAATTTCAATTTTTTATTTCAATCAATGTTTATATTTCTCATTTCACATAATCATAATTTTTTTTTTCCAAATCTATTAAATTAAAATTTTATGATAACAATATTACAGAGGGAAAAAAAAAGAATTAATATTGTTGATAAGTCAACCTAAGTAGGTGCTAGTTGTAATATTAGTATAACCTCAGGGGGTTTTTGGTAATTTTTGAAACCACAGGGGGTTTCTCGTAAATTAGCCTAATCTCAGGGTGGTCAATGTAAATCACCCAAAAAATGGAAAGGGGTATTTTCGGAAATTCGAATAAGTTTGTAATATTTTTGAAACCTTAGGGGGTTTTTGGTAATTTTTGAAAATATAGGGGGTTTTTCGTAAATTAGCCAAACCTTAATGTAATTTTTCCAAAATAAAACAAAACAAAAACAATCAGAGAGAAGTAATGTATTTTAGATATTTAGAGATAACAAACTAATGAAGTTTAGATCTTATTTAGAAGATAGTCTTAAAGGGAAAAGGAAAATATATAAAAGGAATTCAAAATAGACCCAAACTCACTCTACTGCATCGTTTTTTTTTCCCCTATTGGTTATATACCGAGAAAAGTTTTACTATTGGTGTAAACTTTTGATTCCTTAGATTGATTTATTATTAAAGCAATTTATTTTTCAAAAAATTATTTATTTATCTATTTATTTTGTAATATTGGACAAGCATTCAAAATCTAGAATAAATTAAACATCAAATGGTAATGTATATAACAAAAGCTATTAAATAGGGAACATATATTATAGCGAAAGCCAACATAATTTGATTTTTACATTATGGAGGAATTTTTAAGGATTTAAAAAGTTTATTAATTCCTTATTTTTAAATATTGAAAAATTATTGTCTCTTTAATAATTGAACAAGTCTATGACTCCTTAGCCGTAATTTTGTAATTTGATTAATTTTTTTTCTCTGAAAATACCCAATAGTTATAACGTTTTATTCGTTTTAAAACTTTGCAATATTTAATCATAATTTTCCTCATTATATATTGAAAGGTCCTCCTACTTTCGAAGAAGGCTGTCATAACAACTAGGGTAAATTACAATTATGTTTTTAAAAGCTTGTCAAAATTACAGAAAAACTCCCAAAGTATTAGGAAATTATTAAATCAGCCCTTGATATTTGCTAAAATTATAAAAAAACTATTATGTTATGGTTTTGTCCGGAAAATTATATCCTTTTTCCAAAACACTTTGTTTCAATATTTTGACTAATTATTGAACAAAATGGTGAGTTACAATCACTTCTCCTGAGTTTGCTAAAATTACAAAAAGACCGCTCATGTATAAAATTTAAAACTACACCCTCTGAGGTTTGTTCGTCCAACAAAAAACTTATACTACTAGGGTTTCACAACTAAGAGCGTGATGGGTGTCGAATCCACCAAAAATAATTCTTACTCCTCTAACTACAAAATTAATTTATAGATAGGGTGAGAAGGGTTGATCCATCAGGAAATAACTAATTGACGAGTTTCTAAGATAATCAAGCATGCAAAATAAAGTAAAGAGTGGGGTTTTGAATAAAAATGTCAAAAGTAAAATAAAAGCAAGAAATAGATTAAAAAAATCTATGTGAATTAAGACTCAGTCAATGATAATTTTTTACACAACGTTTTCATGGATTGATCATCGATTCAAATATAACTTTTAACTCATGCAATAGATTGGTTATAGCCTTTAGAGAGCTCGTCCAACTTAATATTTCTTTAATAATAGACTAGATATACGAACCCGATGAATAATCCCTAATTAACAAGTAACCCTAGTCAAACGACGGGATTTAATCCGTTAACACCATTAAAAACTAGAAAGACCCAATCCTAGCTAAAAAACCTGCAAACGTCGTTGTTTGAAAAACTAGATTGTGCATTTTCTGTAGTATAACAAATTATACTACTTTCCACTTGTACTGGTTCAATTAAATAATTATGGATTTAATCTTACCAACTAGATATATGCTATTCTACCAATTGAACAACATGCCTAAATTCACTACTAGAAAAACAGCAAAATAGCCACGGATTTTAGCCATGTAAAAAATCAGTCGCCAATAGCTACGGATCTAGCCACAGATTTTTCCGTGGCTAAATCCTCAAAATCCGTGGCTGCACCCAATTTTTGATTAAGTGGCGACAAAATTAGCCACGGAAATTTCCGTCGCCATGAGACCATTCTCTTCGTGATGACTTTTACATCATATCGTTCAATCCCACTTTTTGGGAGTTTTATTGGTTTAAACCATTTCAAATTCATATTGTTCTCATCATAATTGTTATATTTTATAATATCTCTTACTAAATTTTGTTTTATGAGTTAAATATTCTAATTTATTTCAAGAAATATGTTTTCCTTTCCACTAATATATGAATGATTTCATAGTTCGGTAGCAATTGTATACTGATGTCAATCAACTTATCACAAATTATCAAAATTGATTAAAACAATTAGTTCAACTATATTGAGTAATTTTCAAGTTATATTATTCCAATTGTACAGTTACGTCAAAACTAATTTTGACTCTAAGCCACGAAAAAATCTGTGGCTAAGCTTATTAACTTGTTTTTTTAAATTTAGTCACGAATTCATCCGTGGCTATAATTATATTCATCGTTTACATTTATTTTATTTTATTTTTTTGAAGAAAATGTGTTCGCTATGGAAAAATCCTTGGCTATTTTTTTAAATTTTATTTTTTTCGATTAGCCACTAAGAATTTTTTTTTGTTTTAAAAACTACACACTTTATCCACGGCTAAGAAAAAAATTCTTATATATATAATACACTTAGCCACGAATTTATCCATGGCTTATAAGTAAATTACATATATATATATATATATATATATATATATATATATGCTACACTTAGCTAAGAAAAAAATTACAAAAAATAAAAAAAATTAATGTGAGTTTTAGCCACGGATTTTTCCTAGGCTAAAATATAAAAACTTAAATAAAAAGTTTTATTTGGGATTTAGCCACGGAAAAATCCGTGGCTAAATATAAAAATTACAAAAAATTAAAAAAAAAGTTTTATTTGACATTTAGACATGGATTTTTTCATGGCTAAAAGTGCGAATAAATTTAGCGTTGGATTTTTTCATGTTTAAAAATGCTAAGAAATTTCTACAATAAATTTGAACATACAAGTTAGATATATAGATTGATTGGGAAAAAATTATTTACCATTCAAAGTATGTGGGTTTTTACAATTTGGCTTATGAACCTTTTTTAAGGCCAATCTGTGGCTAAATTTAAAAAGTAATAATATATAATTGGCCACGTATTAACCACGGCCTAATCCAGATTCGTGTCCATTTTAGCCACGGACCACTTCTTAGGTTGTGGCTACTCTGTTGCGCCGCTTTGGCCACGGAGTAGCCACGGATTATTGTTTCCGTGCCTTTTCATCCCGCCATGGCTAATTCGTGACTATTAGCTACGGATTAGCCATAAATTTTTTTGTAACTAATATGCGTGTCTAATTGCTCTTTTTCTAGTAGTGAATACTTGAAGTGTTTTGTGTAATTTCACCAAATCTTAAAGGATCATGTGTTTTGTGAATCAAATATCAATGGAAATATTAAATGGAATATTAACTTTTACACAATTTTGTAAATTTCTAGGATGGTTTAATAATTTCTCATACCTATGTGATTTTTTTATAATTTTGACAAATTTTATGGGAGATAATTGTAATTCGCCCTAATAAGTATATCCAGTCATTTTAGAAGTTAATTATCATTTTCCCTCAAAAAACAAGCACAGGAAGGCCATTTTCCAATTTTGTTGGAAATATGGTGTTCCTTTTGGTATCGATAGTATTTGTCAGGTGTTTCAATAAGCTTAGAGGATTTTCCTAAATCAACTTACAAGATTTTAGTTTCTTAATTTCGAGTTTACAATAATTCCTACACTAATTTTTGGGTCAAAAACTCTTAATATTATGATTTAACTTTTTCATCATCTTAAATAAAACATATGTCAAGAAATTTATAAAGTCCTATAGACACTTTTAAAACACCCTAGGATGGGCTTGCAATAAATTAAAGCTGGATTGTTCCTCCAAATAAAAAACCCCTAGAAAAGGGAGAGAAAAATTGGACCTAATTAATTTAAAATTACAATTTGTATCAATAATTAAAATTTCAGTTTGAATCTTTAAATTATATATGATAACATAAATATTTTAACTCATTACATCATTAAGGAATTCACAACTCAAATCAACATAACCTTCCAATTACTGTGGGAATTTCAAAAAGTAGGGCCATTCAAACACTTCTTTGCTGATTTTTTACGTCCATTCAATCATCCACATTTTTAGGTGAAATTAACATGTTGATCAACCTGTCGTATTTGCTCCTAAGTTTCCTACCATCCAATTTTACTGGTTTCTTGAAATTCACCACAATTCTCTCTCTCTCTCTCTCTCTCTCTCTCTCTCTCTCTCTCTCTCTCTCTCTCTCTCTCTCCCTATATAAGGAGCAAACCTATTTGCTTTCTTCACTCACTTGAACATCTCTTCACCCCAAACAATAAAAAAAAAAAAAAAGCAAAAACAAAAAAAAAACCTGAAATAAACAGCAATATCAAAGGGAAAGAAAAAATGGTTTCTTCAGCAAAATTGTCATTCATTCTCTTCTTCGCTTGCTCGCTCTTTGTCCAAGGAACACTAGGTATGTTGTGCGTGAAAATAAATTAATCATTATTTGGCCATTCGGGCAATTTAGATGAGCTGTTATGATCTTTGGGTGCAGGCGAGGTTATCTGCGAAAGCTTGCCAAAGGAGCAGTGCGCCTTTGCAGTTTCATCATCAGGAAAGAGGTGCAAGTTAACGAACGGCGTGTGTCATACAGTGGATGTTGTGGTGGAGGGATTGTCTGGACACGTCGAGACCGACGAGTGTTTCAGGGCGTGTGGTGTTAGCCGTGAAGAAAAGGAAGTAACCCCCGAAGACTTCACTCCGGAGTTCCTCAAGCACCTTTGCTCCCCTGATTGCTTTGAGAATTGCCCCAACATCCTTGAGCTCTACTTCAACTTTGCTGCCGGCGAAGGTGATTAATTATTTCTCAACTTTAATATTCAATATTTTTTATAATGTGAGGATCATTAATTAATTATGTGCTATGAATTTTTTTTAGGAATGTTCTTGCCAGCCCTCTGCGACCCAAACAAGGCCGCCGAGGGCCACGGACGCACCATGGCAGAGGTTCTTAAGGCCGCTGCCGGTCCAGCTGCCGCCCCTGCTAAGGCTCCTTCTGCTGCCGCGGCTGGCCCGTCAGCTGGTGGATATGTGGATGATGATGCAGCTACAACTGCCTAAATATATATATATATATATATGCGGCATTAAGCTCATACTTTAATAAAACATTCTTAGGTGAACACTAAGAAGCAGGGGAAACGATTGTGATAGGTATTTTCACGCTCTCTTTGGGGCATTTATTCTTTAAAATGTTAATGTAATAAATAATACGATTTTATTTATTTATTTTTCATTTAATGATCTCTTGTTTCAGCATATTCTCTTCTGTTAATCAGCGCAAATTCTTATGTTTCAATTATCGAATTGATTTAATATTATAAAATCATCAACTCTAGTCTATGAATAAGGAGGACCACGTGGGAAGAAGATAATGCGTTCGAGTTTCCTCAGTTTGGGTATTAGGGAAAATTCTTGCTCAAACCCGACTTGGTCGCACCCAATCCAATTATGTGGCAAGTATTAATACACTTGCCATATAATTGGATCACTCTTTCTAAGTTGTACACCAATCACATGACAAGTGTAAAACATCGCTACATGATTAGTCTCGGTGTGGCCGAACCTGGTGCGGGTAAGAATTTCCCGGGTATTAGTTATAACGCTCTTGGAAAAACATTTTATCTTAAAATATTGGGATAATTACAATTTATTTCTATGGGTTTAGCCTATTTTCGATTATACCCTTTTCGTTTCAAATTTTCAATTTGGTCATCTCCGATTATTAATGTTTTGATTGTCATTCGATTTTGGACATAACTTTTTGCTGGTGATGATGTGGCGATTTTGTGGCCGCAAATTGCGATTTTTCGATCATCACCATAAATGGCTAGAAAATCGCCATGTCATCACCGGCAAGAAGTTATATCCAAAATTAGACAACAATCGAAACATTGATCATCGAAGAGGACAAAATTGAAAAAAATTATAAACGGAAAGGGCTAAATTGATAAAATTGAAACAAATAGGGCAAAATCAAAAACACCCTAAATATAGATGACAAAAAAAGCAATTATCTCTAAAATATTTGTAAGGAAATAAATTGTTTATATCTCAAATCAATAAACAAATAACGCCTCCTTTCCAAATAAACAAATATTTCTTACAAAAATACAGTGTTGATCATACTATTTCTTTTAATTAAAATTATATATTGCAATCAATTGAATACATTAATACTCTCAAATTAAAAATGAAGAACAAACTATCATAATTTATTATCATCAAATATCAAATAAATTAATATATAACTAAAATAATATCGACATTCACAAAAATTCAAACTCATAGCCTAAAGATTATAAAGCATCTATCTTACCAGCAAGACAAGACCGCATCAGCTTGATCATGCTGTTAAAATCAATAAAAAGCTGGAATCATAATATGCTTTCAAGTGTCAAATCCGTCAATCATATCATAAATACCACAAAACTTGAAGCAATTTTCTTAAATTCCATAAGGTGACTAAAATTTTAACCCGGATAACTAACCGCAATTGATGATGCATATTCAATGAAATTATTTAGTTAAATTATGTTTCCAAAGTTCAATATGCGGATTGAATAATATAAACAAATAATTTTGATATGGAAAAGATGTTGATAATCACAGAGTAAATATTTTCTTACCGGAGCATAACCATCCAAATTCTTTTTCTACCCTTATCTGGTTAGAGATTTTAAATGAATTACTTAATCACTTTTAAAAATTATGCATATATCAAGCATTCGAACTTGAAATGTAATCACCTCAATTGAGAAATATGAGGCCCAGTTAGCATCACCATCAGTCTAACGGATTTCTGGTAGATTCTTTTTCTACCCTTGTTTGGTTAGTGATTTTAATTAAATGAATGGCTTAATTACGTTTAAAAATTATACATATATCAAGCATTAAAACTTAAAATGTAATCACCTCAATTAAGATATATGTGACTAGTGTAGTGGCTAGGATTCGAATCATATTAGGTGTGCGTGCGTGGATTATATCAAGTATTATTAAAAAATCATAATTAAAAAAAGAAGATACATGTGGCCTAGTAAGCATCACCATCAGTCTCACGGATTTCTGGTAGATTCTTTTTCTACCCTTATTTGGTTAGTGATTTTAATTAAATGAATGACTTAATTACGTTTAAAAATTATGCATATATCAAGCATTATATAAAACTTAAAATGTAATCACCTCAATTAAGATATATGTGGTCTGGTGTAATGGATAGGGTTCGAATCCTAATAGATGTGCGTGCATGAGTTATATCATGTAATTAAAAAAAGAAGGTATATGTGGCCTAGTTAGCATCACCATCAGTCTCACGGGTTTCTAGTAGATATTGAATGTATCTTCTAAATAATAATAATAATAATAGATTATATAAATGCCCGCTTAATATAATTGACAATATTTTGAATTGAATTTTTTTAGAAAAGACTTAACCAGTATAGTCTATACTTTTTTATAGATCACTAACGCCCTCTTTAGTTTGACTTTTTATTTCTCTCTTCTTTTCACTATCCAACTTAATTTCATATTTTCTTTTTTCTATTTCCTTTTAATTAATATAATTAAGTTTTATTTGAATTTGTATAACTATTGTCATAAAAATTTATATTCTATGTAACAAAATTAAATATATAATTAAAATGTATTTTATTCTTATGTTACATAGCCATCGAAAGTGCACTTACTGGTAATTAATGATAACCAATTTCAGCTGAACAGATTTGAGAGGTCTTCAGATTGATTGTCAAACTTACAAATTAACGAAAAGAGCAAAGAGCTAACAGCTAATCTACGTAACTGACGGTGGATTTAATCTATCAAAAATAAAATGGTTGGATAATAATAAAAAGAATTCATTTATTTTTTTTCTTTATAATATAAAATAAAAATTTATTATATGAAAAATTAAACTGTTTTTTTTTTTTTTTGAAGGATTTTGAAAAATAAAACTAATAGAGTAGATTTTAAAATCAAAATGATACTCTTGACCGAGTACTTGCTCAGATACCTACTTAAAGAGAGATAAGAAAAGGAAAATCTATTGATTAACAGGAGAGAAGTGATATATGTGAATATTTCCCCGGGATAATAACTATTAATTTTCAAACACTAACAGTGTTGCACACTCTACGTGTGTGCAAAATATAAAAAATATATACCTTAATTTAGTGCTTAAATTATTTTGGGGTCAAAATATAAATATATTATTAAATTTATTTTATAAGAATATTTTTTTAAGAACTATTTCACATAATTTATTGCATAATAATAAGTTAAAAATAAAATAATTACATAAAATAAAATTACGTGAAAGAAATTAAAACAAAAAAAGAAAAAAAATGTTGGATAATTGTAATTAAAGAAATTATTTTTGTGTGTGTGTGTGTGAGAGAGAGAGAGAGAACTAAAAACATTAATTATTGATTTAAAGGGACTTTTTTTTTATTAAAAATGGGTTTCAACTCTCAAAATCCAAAATAATAGAGAAAGGGGTTCGTGAGTTGATAAAATGAGTTTTCAAATTAGATTGTGATATTATAATATTGCCCTCTCTATTTGTTTATTTATTGCATGTATTTACTAATTAAAAGGGTAAAATTGGTATATCAAAATTTGGTATCCGAATTGAATTAATTTCAAGGGAATTTCCAATATTAGCCATAATTTTACATAATTTTATTTATTTCACATACAGTTGAAGGGTAACTTTTATAAAATTACAAAAAAAGCTGTTATTTTAGACACAAAAGTAGCTTTCTTTTTATAATAGTATAGATAATTATGTGATCAAGGAGTACATAAAACTAAATTAGAACTATCTTGCTCTAGCAAGAGGAGATATGCTATACAACTATAGCACTATCAGCAATCATATGGAATTGTATGATTTGAAAATACAAAAATATTTTTCATCTAAATTTAAAATTGCTGTTTTTTATCAGAAATTAAATTTCAATTTAATATTACTATATTACATTCAATTAAATTTGAATCTTTAAATTATACTATATATATAATAATGTCAATGTTTTTAATTTGTTACCTCATTTAACTAATCACGCGACGAATATTTTATATTTGTTATATTATTAGTATACAATTTAGAGAGAATAATCAATCAAAAAGAAAGTGTAATCAGCAGTTGTTACACGATTATTGAATGCGGTCAAATTGGGTTTGGGCAAAAATTTTGCCACATTTTAACATATTTTTAGGTTGTGGGGTCCACTCAAACATCCACACTTTTGGATAAATTTAACATGTGGATGGGGGATCCACTTAGTTGCAATTACTCTCAAGTTTCCTACCATCCAATTTTTCGCCCCGAAGAACTTCACTTCTCTCTCTCTCCCTCCACCCTCTCCCCCCCCCCCCCCCCCCCCAACCCCATCCCACGTAGAAGGAAGATCTCCCATCCAAAATCTATTTTGGTTTCTTCACTCACTGCATTGGTTTCTGAAAATCTATTCAACAAACAGAAAAAGAAGAAGGAGAAGAAAAAGGCTGAAAAAACAGCAAAATCAAAGGGGGGGAATTAAAAAAAAATGGCTTCTCTATCAAAATTGTCGTTGATTCTATTCGTCGCTTGCTCTCTCTTTGTCCAAGGGCGCACACTAGGTATGTTGTGCATGCATGCAAATTCATTTGTTAGTAGCATTTGTGGTATTCTTCCGATTTTCATGATGATAATATATGTTGCCACAAATGTTAGTTACTATCCATCTAATGAATGACATGCAGAAATTTAAGGGATGACAATTATTATTATTATTTTTTGTTGGATTTTACATATATAGCGGAGGTGATCTGCGAGAATTTGCCACCCAAACTTTGCGCGTTTGCGATCGCATCGTCAGGGAGGAGATGCATGCTGGACAGGTACAAGAAAGGAAGCAATGAAACAAAGTGCCTGACATCGGAGATAGTGGTGGAGGGATTGTCCGGATACATCGAGACGGACAGATGTGTGAAGGCGTGCGGCCTGATTCGTGAAACCGGACTACTCACCGATGATTATCTCACAGACAACTTCATCCACCACCTCTGTTCCCCGGCTTGCTACGAGAACTGCCCCAACATCGTTGAACTCTTCTTCAACCTTGCTGCTGAGGCAGGTAAATTAATATATATATATATATATAAAGAGGCATTATCCTTTATAATTAATTTTGGTCTGCCTCTCTTTTTTTATATATGTCAATTTCCGTTTCTTTTTTCTCTTTTATTTTACTTTTTCTCTCCTCTCTCTCTCTTTACAAACTTACACATTCCTTTTAATTTTTTCCCCTTTTTCTCTCCTCCTCCCTCTCTCTCCCCTCTATTCTCTTTTCTCTCCCAATATTCTTCAATATCATTTTTTTAATTAATTTCTAAGTTTTTTATTTTAAATTATTTTATTTTTTTCATTACTAATTTTATAAATCTATTAAAAATATTTCGATAGTATGCCATTAAATTGATTTTTTTTCTAAATTGTTTTATTATGCAAACACATCAAATGTTTCAATATTATTAATTTGGGCGAATTACACTGACTACCCCTGAGGTTTGGCTAATTTACGAAAAATCCCTACTTTTTCAAAAATTACCAAAAACCCCCTAAGGTTTCAAAAATATTACAAACTTATTCAAATTTCCGAAAATACCCCTTCCCTTTTTTTTGGGTGATTTACACTGACCACCCTGAGATTTGGTTAATTTACGAGAAACCCCCTATGGTTTCAAAAATTACCAAAACCCCCCCCCCCCAAAGTTATACCAATATTACAACCAGCACCTATTTAGGTTGACTTATTAACAATATTAAATCTTTTTTTTCCTCTCTGTAATATTGTTATCATAAAATTTTCATGTAATAGATTTGAAAAAAAATGTGATTATTTATTCAAATAAATATTCTGAATTTAATGCATTAAAGGTATCTACCAACACATCAAGTATGTTATATTATCGCTAATACGGAGTAAATTTTAAGAGAAATGAGTTAGAGTCCTCAAGCTAAATAAAATTTTCAAGTGCATTATTTAATTTCAATTTTTTATTTCAATCAATGTTTATATTTCTCATTTCACATAATCATAATTTTTTTTTCCAAATCTATTAAATTAAAATTTTATGATAACAATATTACAGAGGGGAAAAAAAGAATTAATATTGTTGATAAGTCAACCTAAGTAGGTGCTAGTTGTAATATTAGTATAACCTCAGGGGATTTTTGGTAATTTTTGAAACCACAGGGGGTTTCTCGTAAATTAGCCTAATCTCAGGGTGGTCAATGTAAATCACCCAAAAAATGGGAAGGGGTATTTTCGGAAATTCGAATAAGTTTGTAATATTTTTGAAACCTTAGGGGGTTTTCGGTAATTTTTGAAAACGTAGGGGGTTTTTCGTAAATTAGCCAAACCTCAGGGGTGGTCAGTGTAATTTTTCCTATTAATTTTGTAGTATTAATTTCTTTGGAAGTTCATTAAGAGAATGTACCACTACATGGGGGAAAAAGCGACAACATGTTAAATGAAAATCACCAATTATATACAATTAATGACTACCTCTGTCGTAGCGATTTGGTGCTAATAATTTTGTTTAATTAAATTGTCATTAATGATAGTCAACCTCACCTTTTTTAAAGATAACTTAGTGTTAAGAAAGATTTTGTTATGAGATTACGGTAACAATATTTCTTTCACCAAATCACTATTATAGGAGTGTCATTGATTATCAATACTAACAACTAAAACGACTATTTTTACTAAATATATTTAATTAATAATAAGATAAACTTGTATTTGTCATTTGACATATACCAATGGTAACAATTTTCAAATTATCACTTTTTTTTATTAATATTTTTTTTTATATGTCGATGTGAAAAACAATAATTAATTATGCATTACAAATTGTGTAGGAGTATTTTTGCCATCAGTGTGCGATCCGGTTAAGATAAACCTCCAACGCGACATATTGGAGGTTAGTAGCACCAATGGTGAAGCCGCCCCTGATCCCGTTGCAGCTGATGACTTGGCCCCTAGTCCGATGGGCGGTGACCTTGTGGACGATGATGTTTAATCTTAATTTGTATCATTAAATGTTATATTTGTAGTTTTATGTTCATAATTCTTTGAAGCAACGTTGAGGTTTTGTCAGTAGAATTAACATGAGTAGAAAGAGGTAAACGATTGTGTTAGTTAATATGCCCTCCTCTCGTCCAAATCTGTACATATCAGGAAATGAATAGGAGTATGAAATTAGTATAGTTAGAGGCCTCCTCATGCCCACGTCCGAATATAACGAAAAACAACCAGAAGCGTGGAATTAGTGTAGTCAGAGGTGCAATAACAACTCAAACTGCAGCTTGCTCAGGTACGTATCGTGTAGAGTCAGATGGATTGGGGTGTAACTCGACTTGAAAACTATTATAAGTCATGCCACGTCTTTGTACTTAATATCTGAATCGATATGGAAGATGGTTAATTAACAAGTTCGGATTGAATTTTGATACAAGTGTTTTGTGTGGGGCTTTTCTCTTTGAATTGTTTCCATAATAAATAATATAATCTTTTGTTTTGATAATCTCCCACCTGTGTAATTTCTTTTCCATATGCACAAGTTCTTTGTTCCGTGAAATATTCAATTATAGTATATAAATCAAATGTACTATAATATAAAACTCTGACACTCCAATAATTTTATTTTCATGATTACCTAAATTTATAATTATCTACGGGCATACTTATAATGTACAATCAATTAATGCGAACATGTTAGTTAAATGAATATTTGTTGTTAATATACAAATTGGGGGGGAAAAAAATCCTTAATGTTTTCCGACTTGTTGTTTGCGTACCCAAAATTGACTTGTCATTAATCAGTGTTAATGAAAAAAAAATATATTTAACCATTCTCGGCCCGGGGAAAATAAATAAATAAAGAATCACAGTGACTCTTCTACTTCCTGTTCCAAGTCTTTGGGTCAAAGGGCAAGATTCAATCGTGATTAACTAAATCTCAATTTATTAACGTACGGTAATTTTTTTTTTCTGAAAAGGTGAATTAAACAAGAAAAAGATGTAAATCGTAATCAAGTCATGATTACGTGGAATGATTTAATCATTGTAGATAGTTTATTATCATTTCATCAGGCCTTATATGAAGTTAAGCCATGAGAATGTTTATACTTGATTTTAAAAGTCACACCTTACAAGAACCATTTTTCTATCACATGACAAGCATACGAGGGCATTTTGCTAAAATTTAACAAAAATTATCTTATAGTTTGTTATATATTATATTATATAAATTAAAATTATATTTATTTTTCAAAAAATTGAGTGTGTTTAAATGAGTTTATAAAAATTCACTACAAGAAAATGAATTTGTGACAATATAATAAGTGATAATCAAAAAATTATCATTAATGATTGTATAAAGTGACAATACATTCTATTTTATCACTAATTAAGTTTTTTTGATGACAATAATTTTTATGTTGCCACAATATCACTCAATGTTGAAAACAAGTAATGTTTTAGTTGTCACTATTAATAATTAGTGACACATCTATAGAAACAATTTGGTGACAACAAAAATTATTATTAGAATTTTGTGACAAGATTTCATTGCTCCTAAGTTGTTACAATAGGTGTATAACTAATTATTACATTTGCACTATGTTGCCATCTTTTGACAATAAGTTGTCACCTTTGATATTGTGCATACTAATTTCAATGTAATTAACCATTTTTTTAAAACTTTTCTATATTATCTGATATTTTAAAAATTTATAAATCATACAAACATCTTTTGAAGATCCCAAAAAATTATATGATTTTAAATCGAAAAAGAAATAAGTTGTAGTAATATTTTACATGAGTAATTTCACCACAAATAATTTTTTTCCTAAAATAAACATATTTTGAGGGGAAATGCTAGCCCAGACCTGGCTCGGTCGAACCAGTGTTAATCATATGGTGAGTGTTTTACTCTTGCCCTATGAATGGTCGATAATTTAGGAAAAGTGATCAATTACTTCGAAAGTGCAATACATTGGCCATATGATTTGTTAGATTCGATCAAACCAAACTCGGGTTAGAATTTCCTATTTTTTTGAGTCCCCTATTATATTAGAAAACTTGTATTAATGGTACTACTCATAAAAGAATAAAAATTTGTCTGTCTTACGATGGAGTCCAATGAAATGAGATCCTGCAGCCTTTCAATTGTTGGAAACTTCAAACATGCGGACATCCAAACACTTGTCTGCTTTCTTTTATGTGTTAAATTAAAACCATAAAAGAATTTGTAACAAGAATCAATAACACGGACAATCATAAACGAAATTAACCCCTACGGCCTGTTTAGACGTCCCTTCTCTCTCTCTCTCTCTCTCTCTCTCTCTCTCATATAAAAAAGGTTCCCGTTGAGGAGTTTGATCAAATAATTCGCACACTGCATCTGTGTCTGTATCAGAGAATCTCCAAAGATACCACAAGCCCGGAAAAAAGGGGGGGAAAAAAGAAAAGTAAAGAAGAAGAAGAAAAAGAAAAAAAGAAAAAAAAAAGGGGGTTGAAAAAACTACATTGAGGAAAGAATGGCATCCTCGACAAAATTGTCATTGATTATCTTCTTCGCTTGCTCTCTCTTTGCTCAAGGAACTCTCGGTATGTTGTGACTTGTGCATGCAAATTTATATGTATATATTAGTAAAGTACCCCAAATCAAAAAAACAAAAAAAAAAAAAAAATAGAGAGAGTGAGAACAATATTAATTTTATTTTGATTAATTTAGGTGAGGTGATTTGTGAGAAATTGGCAATGGAGCAGTGTGCCTATGCGGTTTCATCATCGGGACAGAGGTGCAAGTTAGAGCATGACCACACGTGCAAGACATCAAAAGTTGTGGCTGAGGGATTCGCAGGATATATTGAGACGGATGAGTGTGTGAAGGTGTGCGGTGTTGGTCGCGAAGACAATAAGAACATAACCGCTAAACACTTTACTCCCGATTTCCTGAGTCACCTCTGTTCCCCTGCTTGCAATCAGAAATGTCCTAACATCCTCGAAGTTTATTTCAACATTGCTGCCGGTGAAGGTAATTTTGAAAACCATGCAAATTATTGATTGATTGTCCACACTAGTGCATGGATTTGTAACATAATTCTATGAAAACAGAACTACAACATCAGCAGGCTGTTATAAGACATTTATTAATTAACATATTTGTGATTGACAAAGTTTGTCACACAGACTGATGATGTTTATTCATGTACTAACCATACATTGATTTTGTTTCGGGGATTCATCATGAGATGTTTGTAAAAAATTGTGTAGGAATCTATTTGCCAGCTCTGTGTGAGCAGAAGGTGGCGAAGAAGGAAAAACGTAGCTTGGCGGAGGCCGCCCCTAGTCCCAAGGCTCCAGGGGCTGCCAAGCCCGAGGCCCCAGCCCCTGGTGCAGCGCCAGAAGATTCGGCCCCTGTTCCTGCGGGTGAAGGTGACTTCGTTCCAGTGACTGCCAGTGGCGCCCTTGCTCCCGAGAGCGACTCTACTCCCGAGGCTGATGATCAGCCGCCCCCTAATACACCAGTCGATGGCGAGGAACCTCCACCCACCCATAATTCCTGGTTCTAACTTTTAAATTTTGTATTATTTTTATACATTTTGAAGCTCATATTTCGTGAATTTCTTTTTACTATTCAGATTGTGTTATTAGAGTTAGTTTTGAGTAGGAGGACAACGTGTCATTTGTTATAACCTGGGTTTTTTCGATTCAGGTCTTAAGAAAAGAAAGAAAGAAAAATAATAACATGAATTTCAAAAAGCCGAAAAAAAAAAAAAAAAAAAACAGAGATAGAAAATTGTTATTTTCTCTCTTCCTTCCAAACGATTGAAATAAGCTGATTGCTCGTCATATCTCTTAATATAATCATATTTCAAGAGCACTTTATCCCTCTTAACTGCGGCCGTTTTCACACTTTCGCTGCTCAGTTTCATTTCGTTGTAGTTTGTTATTTGATCGATACAAATCTTTTGTACTTTACTTCATGAAGTCAAATCTTAATGGATAAACTCGATGATAGAGAGCTGGATTAGTAAAATAAATAGTAATGAGAATTGAACCCGGATGTTGACTTAAATATTGTAATTTAGAGGATAGTAGGGAGGCCTGTTTTTAAGAATTAGTTTAGGAATTTGTTGAAAATATATGTTGAGGTGAGCCTTGATCGTGTGCCAATCGCATTTGAGATGTTGCTGACGAGCATTTCCAATCGGAATTTTGTGATTCCAACGTAAAGTTTAAAAAATTCGTGTA
This sequence comes from Petrea volubilis, assembly GCA_026212405.1. NCBI lineage: Eukaryota > Viridiplantae > Streptophyta > Magnoliopsida > Lamiales > Verbenaceae > Petrea > Petrea volubilis. The sequence continues at coordinate 1,683,286 of CM047882.1, forward strand.
AATCAAATAGAAAATTGTTATGAAATACAATTGAATAATTTAAAGACAAAACCGGAATTTGGAAAAGGAAAAACAAATAATCTTATTAATCAGTCGGGGAGTAGGAACGGAGAAGAAAGTTTACAATGTTGACCGACTTTATTTTGTACAATTTTTCAAACCGACTAAAAAAAATGGCAACAAATCAAGGTTACAATTGAGAATGAACAAATTGGAAGAAACAAATTACTATCAAAAATAAATAAATCAATAAATCACATTCCCCAAAACCAAAAGATTATTATATGCATTGTCCTACACAAATTAGCATTTGGGGAAATCTGGAGGAGGCGGAGGCAGCGTTGTTGATGGTGTTGGCCCATTTTCCACAACGAAAGCCGTAGCAAGACCCCAAGGCAAGTGCGCATCCAAATGGCAATGCATCAACCACACACCTGGAATGATTGCTTTTGTTAATAAAAATCTCACTTTTCAAGGTTAAATTTTTTGATTCCGTCTCTATAAATAAATTCGAAAAAGATCTTTTACCTGGATTGTTCGCGCGGAATCTAATAACGGCCCACCCTCCGACGGGGACAGCGATGGTGTTGCGCTCTTGTGGATTGACCAAGTTGAATTTCCCACTATCAACCGCGGGATTATAATTACCAAAATCTTGAGCCAATACGTAGAAATTGAACCCGTGCAAGTGTATGGGATGATTCTCTACTGAAACCAAAGCTGTATTCTGGAGCACAACCTCAACCGTTGCGTTGAACTTGAGCTTCTTCACTTTCGTTGATTTCGTCGTCATCAGGAGTGTTTGGTTGAAGCTATTACTGGCATTTGTGTAGTCGAATACTAGTGGCGGATTATCTGGAAAATCAGTGGTGTAAATCCCGCTAACGTTTCTGAAGAACGCCTCGAGCATTGACAATCTCGTGGGAAATTGGAACGAAGCATTGTTCATGCTGGCGGCAAATTTTTGCCCGAACAAACCCTGACAGGTTGCGTTTCCAGGGGCATCACAGACGGATAGGCCTAATCCGAAGGTCACGAACATGCGTTCGTCGACCTGAGGAGGGATCGGGCTCCAGAACCGGCTGGTGTTGAGCGCGGTTAAGTTGGTGAAAAACTTGTGGGCTGTGGGCGTGTCGTTGAAAGCCGGCAACACAGGCATTATGGGCTGAGTTACTGCGGTCCCGTTGTAGACTATTATCCCGGTGGTTGTGGTGTTGTCGAAGAGGACGCCCGGTGCACTAGCATAGGGATGTGCCGCCATGTAGTATCGGCCCGACGGCTGATCAGCCTGGAGGAGGACATCGGCGGTCTGGCCCGGAGCCACCACGACCACGTCGGTGATGTAGGGTTCAGTGTAGGATGCATCGACTGCTACTACTGTCAGGTTGTGGTTTGCTATTTTGAAGAATAGCTGATTATTGAGTGCAGCGTTGACTATGCGGAGGAGATATGTGTTTCCTGCTATCACTTTTAACCTATATGTATCTACAAGAATGAGATTCAAATGTTAAGATATTTGTAACGCGTAAAATATTTTTTTTCCTTTCTTAAATTTTGTCGATTTTTTGCGTGACACTTACGCCGTGATGAGCATGGATAGAGATCTCCAGGCCGACCATTGATAGTAAAAGCATCGGAATTGTTTGGTGCCGCCCCAGTTGCCGCCGCTTGATTTTCTACATCGATAACATTAGCGTTCCACCACTCTCCTGCAATAACAAAATTATTTTACACAAATTAATAAATCATTGAGAATTATTTATACCAAAAAAATAAATATTTGTAATTTTATATTTATCAAAATCCAAGTACGTAGTAAAATTATTTTTGCGCATATATCGAGTTTGTCCAACCATTAATAACTCACCAAGGACAATTGGCACTTCCCTATACGGCTTTGGGAATGGATATGTGTTGCCTAATCTGGGTCGGATAATTAGGGCTACCATAAACCGTGGCCCGGAGCCATTGAACGTGTGCATGCCACCAAAGAGTCCCCTCCTGACGGGTTACGTTAAATCTGTAGGTGTAGCTGTTCCCGGGTCGGATCGGGCATTGGGTAGCATACTCCGGCCCGTCAGCCCACCCGCTCAGAAACTGGAAGATCCCATGCCTACAATCACATCAATAGACTTTATTAGCTAATTGCCTTTTTAGTTTTTAACATTGCGATGATGATAGTTCAATTAAATTAATAAGCAAAGTAGACTAAGTCCCCGTTAGATTATTCGGATTTTATTTATTTATTTATTATAATTTTTATTTTTTTTTTGTGGACAAGACGATTTCAGATAATTTTGTATTATAATATTAGTTTCGCGTTAATTACTTTAGTTGGTGACGGGGGGAACGTAAAATTCTCAATATTTAATACTTAACAAAAGTATACAATAATATAGCCTATGCTTTGAAAAAAAATTATAAAAACCATTACGTAAAAGGAAAATAAAGTGGAGAAGAACGACTTCGACATTATCTCATTGAATAGTGATTTAATTTGGTGCGTGGTGGTAAGTTAAAAAACATACCAAAAGTATATATAATATATGCTATTTAATTCACAATTAAGATCACCACATATATGTTATTATAATAAATAAAAAATCATTTATAATTTTGCATGACCACCGTACCAATGAATAGAAAGATTGTAGGGTGACTTGTTAAAAACATGAACAACAAGAGTATCACCCTCGTGTACTCGAATAGTTGGCCCTGGTAGACTCCCATTCACTGCGGTGATAACTTGATTGCTACATAACCGATTCACAGTGAGATTACGAACCTGCAAATATTGGCAAAAGAATGGGCATTAATTAGTCTCACTAATTAACCACATAAGAGATAAACCGTAAGAATAAATGTCTAGTAAAATAAACCAACAACCTTTTTACTTAAAAAAGAAAGAGTTTATAAGTTGTTAACATCTTAGTTTAACAAAATACTTTCAAGAAAGTCGTATTTCTAAATATTCAAAAACAAATGAACAAATTTTAAAAGTAACACGAAATCGTCAAAAGAAAAAATAAAGAAGAAAATGTACATCAAATGAATGCTCTACAGTAGCTCCCGAGGCAAATGATGAACAAGCCAAAAGTGCCAACGCCACAAAGACCACAGCTCTTGCCATTATTAATGGTTATGAAGATATGAGAACCGAAGGGAATGTGCAGAAATGAAGAAGAGATAAGCCTCTTATTTATATGAAAAGTTTAATTAAAGCCTTTGAACTTGATTAAGGCGGCAATGATTTTTTTTTTTTTTTTTCAAGTGGATATATATTCTCTATCTTTGTTCGAACTAGCTAGCTTCACATGGTGCATTTATATATATAGATATTCGTTGAGTTGAAAATCAATGTATGCAATAGATAAAGATATCATCATAATAAAAACAAATGATTGAACTTTGGCACGATTGCGTGAAAGAAAACTAGTGTGATTATCACAAGGGGCATTTGAAAATTTTAATGTGTTACCGGAACCTTCGTTACCTAACCGTTTAGAGTTGGCCATCTAAGAATTTATATTTTAAAACTTGAACTTAGAAAAGTCGTTTATGGGTTGTTTTTCAACCAAACTCTGTGAGTTTTGTGATGGCTATGTTTTGACGGTTTCTTGTTTCTTTTTTTTATTTTCTTGTAGCTGTTAGTAACTCTACATCGGGTTTGCATAGTTGGATTTTTTTTTTCTTTTATTTTTTTTAATTTTCTTCTATTTTGGATTAAAGGGGGTAAGTTAATTTGTCAATTGTAGCGGTAGTAGGGCTGTGGTTTTCAAATTTGTCACAATGTATCTGTGACCTCGGCCAAGTTCTCTCTCTCGCTCTCTCTCTCTCTCATACAGACACCATGCGCACACACTCATATGGTCAAATTTTAAGATAGCACTCTTCAATTAACAAGAAGGCTAATTAATTCAAATTTCAGCTACGTCTGATGAGTACTATTCATCTATTTTCATAATATTTTCTTTCCTGTTTTCTTATAGAATTACTTATTGCACAAGGAAGACTGTTTGACAATCATAACGAATTTATTCTTTAAATATCTCTTTTAATAAGACGGAAATTCAGGAAACTATGTACTTGTCAAATTTCATTTCTAAAAATTGAAGTTTCGAGGGAAACTTTGGTTCCGGAATACAAATGATCGTTGACAAAGACTTCAAATTTTCAGAATCCAGTGTAAAAGCTTAGTGTTTGAATTGTTCAAAAGATTAATTTTCTTATTCTTACACTAAATACATAGAACTCTCAAAGTCTTACTTCTAAAATTACCACCGACATATATATGGAGTTACTATTAGCCTCTCCTTGCAAATATTAAATCAAGCTTACATATAATAACAATTACTTTGTTTGAGGTTTTTCGCCTAATGAATAAATATGTACCATACCTTAGTGGCATGGGGAGTGTAACACTAGGATTTGAATCCTAACAGTGTGTATAAGTTGTGTGCGTGCATATTATCAAATAATAATAATTATTATTATTATTATTATTTTTAAAAAAAAGGTTGGATAATGTATGATACACTACTAATTTGCAACACGCGATACATGTACATAATGCTGCAAGAAAATACAAGATCAGAATTCATTAAACAAAAATAAATAAAATTAAATTATAAGATCATAAATAGCGATATATAGAAGATACATACCAGTTAAATGGTTTAAAAGGTAGAATTTGAAAATTTTACCCAATTTGTATCACTAAAGAAATAAATTGATCCTTAATCTTTAATTGTGTATTGGATAATGGATAACATATATTAAATAGAAAACTGCAGAATTCATTCTATAAGTTAAATTCATTTGGCTTCTTTTTTGCCAAAATTTTATTTTAATACAATATATTTGAAAATTTACAATATTTTTAGTCCAATTTCATTCTTGTGTCATTAGTAAAAATAATAATCCATGAGAATTAGGTGTATTAGTAGTACTATTGTCAATTATTTTGCTTTTAATTAAATTCTGAGGGGAGTTGGAATATAGTTGCAATTAGACAAATCATGTACGTAGCTGACCACCCAACTTATCCCTACCTTTCCCGTCAAGTTAACTACTTAGACGTATACAATGAAAACCAATCTAAGATTATATGTAATAGTTTATAATTTAGAAGTAAAATAAGAAATTAAAGATAACAAAAATTCTTATAATTAATTTAATAATATGATCATCGCCAAATCTTCATTCCAAATATTACTTCTGCTTTAGGAGATATGGGTTGGTTGGCTTTCGTTATCAAATTGGAGGTCCAAATATTAATAGTGGTCAGACTTTAGATTGCTTGTGGTTAAGCCCCATATATATATATATATATATATATATATATATATATATATATATAACGTGCACACGATTAAAATTATTTGACCAGGATAAATCATTGATCCAAACTTAATGTTGAGATTAAGTAAACGTAATTCCAAAGTTGAAATGTAGGTTTTGTCTTAATTGGACTCCGCTGAAAAATATCAAATATAATAAAATCATACTTATATAACAAACATTTTAATTACTCAATTATCATATTAATGGATCGATTTTCAATATTCTTGTTAACTATATATTTTTTGGGGGTTGCTCGAGTTCGTTTAAAGTTTGGTTAATGTTGAAATTATAGATGAGGGCTGGTCACTTGCTTGCTATTAAAGAAATTATACATCCTTAACTAATGCCAAATTAAATCCACGTTTTGTATGATAACTATCAGTGTCAATACCACGTTTGAACGTCATAACGATTCCAGGCTTGTTTACTTTTTATAAGTTGGAAAATTTTTGATTCGTTTGATTATTAAATAATTTAATTCAAGCTAAAAAAAATATATAAATTTTTCAGCTAGTATGAGATTTGGTCAATTAAATGACAGAGAGGATCAAGAAATATAGTCTCAGTCACCCTCCAAATGTTGGGCTATAACAGATTCTGAATATCAAAACAGTTTCAAGTACAAATAAACCCGGCGAGCCGGACCATTCATTTAACCAAACCGTAAGTGGTGACTTTAAAAATATTGATTGTTAAGATTAATTAAAATCAGTTAAAATTTTAATTATAAAGTTAAAAATTTATAAAGTATTAACTAATGTAGACGATAATTAAAATTTAGAATGTTATATATATGTTACCTATATATTGGGGAAAAAGTTGAATGGGTTCAGGTGACTCCACTTTTCACAAGAAGGAGTTCCCAAATTGCAAACAATTGTTGTTTTTTTGATGGTTTTTGAGAATTATACATACTTGATTTAATTTCTTCGGAAATTAAGCTCTTAGGTATTTTTTTGGGGGCATTCTCCGAATCTCCATTATCATTGATAATACTAAGTTGTCTGTCTCATATTAATTAGAGTCGAAAATTATCATTGATATTCGGTTCTCACCCGTTAATGTGTCATGGAGAAACACATTAATTAATTTGTAGTTATTAAATTGAACACGTCAAAGAAAGGCGTGTAAGCATTAATCACATTCCATGCAATGTTTTGAAACTTGGACCGGACCGGCCAGTTTGACCGGGAACCGGAGGCTTGTTCGGTCCAATTGACTCCAAAAAAACCACCCCCCAATTGACCCAGTGTGAATTAGCCTGAACCGACTAATAATCGATTTAACCGGTGTTGTTTCGATCACTTAAAACCAGCGGGTCACTATTTTTTGGAAGAAAAAAAATCTTGTTAATTTGTTTAACAAAGTACAAAATATTTTACAAAATACAAGATTAACAAAATCTCTATTTTTTTTGGTACGTTCTTTCTCTCTCTCTGCTTCATTTTTAAAAAAAATTATTCCTTAATGATCGATCAAAGAAGCTTCTTTTTTTTTTTTTGCCATAACTAATTTATCTTGTTAAATTTCTTATAATTAGTTAAATACTCTCGAGTTAGAAACCAAACATAAGTATATAAAGTTCTTTGGCATAGAAAATCACATTTGCATCTTATCTGATGTGCAATAAAAGAGATGAACAATTTTGCTTTAAATGCATTCTTAATTTACTAATTATGGCATCTATTTGATTTTGCCGTGCACTTCAACAAATTTTTGTTCCCTGCAAAATGATGAAAACCTTTTTTTTTAAACGTAAGTTTCAAAATACTTAAAGTGTTTTTTCTTTTTTTTTTAAATTTGATAACTTAAATGTAATCAAGTTACTTAAGTCAAATGAATATAAATAATAATCATTTGAATTTGTTAAAATTTGTTACTACACTTGGAGCTATAGTGAAGTTAATCATCTTTTGAAACAACAAAGGAATTAACTCATCGATAAAGATAATAATTGAATATTTATGTCATGCATGTAATAGATTTTGAAAGATGTTTTCATTTATTAGAACTTTGTGATTTAAAAATACTTATAAACTTGATAGTGGAGTTTGTTATTCGGTTCGATTAATATTTTATGAATTTGATTGGATATTTGATGTGGAATGATATTTTCTTAACAGGAATTTAAAAGAATTATAAAAAATTGAAAACTTTTTTAAATTTTTTTTATATATTGATTGTACTATTTTTTATTAATATCTATAACATCTTAATTATGTATATATAATAGTAATTATATTTTATAATTTATTATGATGTCACACCAGGCGAATTGGTGGTTGAACTGATCGAACCAATAACCAATAAGGAGATCGATTCGATCTCCGGTCCGGTTTTCATCAGAACATTGATTCCATGTAATTATCCGCAACTCCATATAATTAAATAATAATCACAAGTAGGATCATGATTGTATAATTAAATGCAGCACATTCTTAGCAGCCCGTTACTTATTCTCCACCAAGTTGGTTGTTGATCTGGCTTATATAAGATTTTACGTTATAAAATCATCGAAAATGATACCAAATAATTCTTTTGAAGCTGTTTTGTTGATGAGATATAAGGTTGTTGAGAGAGAGAGAGAGAGAGAGAGAGAGAGAGTCATGCTATCCATGAGAGATTGAGAGGTATATCTGATTTATGTAAGGACATACGCAATATTTGATGCATCGCGACTATAAATTAAGTAAAATAGGTTACGTCCACGGTCTATGTTTAGTTCTTTTGATTTAGAATAACCAAAAATTTGTCAGTGTTTATCTATAAGCTACAAGTTGTGCGCACTTGATAATAATTTAGTACCCACTCGAGTTGTCAATTTTCAGAAAATTAGAAAAGATAACGTAATTAAATTTTCGATGCATTTCTTTAAAAAGGTTAATAATTCTATATTTGAAAAGTTTGATTAAAGCGCAAATACTATCTATAGATAATATTATTTTAAAGTTGTATTGAATTAAGTTGAGATGTAGATCAATTGTTTGTTGTAGGCCTAACTTTTTAAATTTCAACTTGGGACATGAGATGCTATCAATTTGGGTATATACCCGACTGGTATATACACTGCTGGATTAATTGCACTCTAAAAGGGGCATGGTTAACATTCTTTTCTTTTTTTTCTTTTTTTCATGTTTTTGATTTTTAGAAACTAGAAATGCAAGAAATCACGGGATTTAATTGGCATTTTATTTTCCAAAAATTGTCCAGCCTGAAGAAATATTGTCAATAATGTTTTTTTATTCAAAACTATTCTTTTTGTTAATCAATATTAGTCTAGCCTTAAAACTTGGGTCCAAATTAGTGTAGTCCATATTAAGATTTACATCGGCCCAATCATTCTAGGTCAGCCCAACAAATCAGACAACTGCGCTTTTGAAAGTAGTGTAGTATTAGCCCTAGTAGAGTCGCTATTTCACTAGCACGTTTTAAGGAGCCGCGCAGAGAAGGTTCAATTTAAGCAAAATTATATCGCCTTCCCCGGAATGCGTTATGAATTATTCATCTGTCAATAGTTTCAGTCTAAAGTAATGAAAATCTAAATAAATTAATTCAAAAACTAAAGTGAAAAAAAAAAAAGCATAAAAAATAATTTAATGGAAATTGAGACTCAAGCGGCGGTAGAAGTGCACGCCGACGGCGACGCCACCGCCGGCGAAGAAGAAAATGTTGCAATGCTCGGCGACGGCGTCCGAGTGAGCAAGCGGTCGCTCGACCGAGTTAAAGGACCATGGTCGCCGGACGAGGACGCGATGCTGAGTCAACTCGTGAGCAACTTCGGGGCCAGAAATTGGAGTCTCATCGCCCGAGGAATTCCCGGCCGATCTGGAAAATCGTGCCGCCTCCGTTGGTGCAATCAGCTCGATCCTGCTGTTAAACGCAAACCCTTTACTGGTAATTTAACAACCTTCATTTGTTAGTTGTGGAATTATTTTTGTTTAATTTGCTATTTTAGTGCTTGTTTTTCTTATTATGAGCAATGTTTTAACCTTTGAGGAGCGTTGTTCTTTACAAAACATCGAGCGAATTGGGAGAAAAATTAAACGCAGAAGTAAAAAGTTAACATTTTTTTTTTGTAATTTTATCAATGATTTTCTTCTAGATGGAATTGTGCTCCTTTCTTTAGTTTATACCATATAGTTTGACAATTGGACATGCGAGTGTCAATGTATTAATTCCTGAGAATTGGAATTATAAATACTTCAGTTCAAATTTTGATACACAGAAATTTGTTAGCAAGAACTTGGCTTTTTAGCTTTGAGTATGTATGATCTAATCATCTGTTGTGTGATCATTTCTTTCAATTTCAAGCCAATGACAGTTGCAAGAACGTTCTATATCATTACCCCTAGAAGTATTAATGCTAACCGAGGCTAGAGGAAGCTTTCTATCTATGATTAATCAACATTTGGCCTGATTAGGAAAATCGCAACAGCCAATCTGACTAGACCCTTTTCAATCTCACTTTATGAATCTCCGATGGCTGATTAGTGCTAAACAATGGATCCTCTTCATTTATTGGGTTCCCGGAATGGAAACGTACTTGCATTTTTTATGGCTGATGGTGCACTCCAACTATTGCAGATGAAGAAGACCGCATTATACTTCAGGCTCACGCCATCCATGGAAACAAGTGGGCATCAATAGCAAGGCTGCTGGTAGGGAGAACAGACAACGCTATCAAGAACCACTGGAATTCCACATTGAGGCGTCGTTGCTTGGAGCTTGGCAAGTCTAAGTTGGAAGATGCAGTAAGTGCTGAAAAATCAAAGGCGTCGTCAGAAGAAACACCATCATGTGGAGATGCCAACTCTTTCAAGTCCGGTGAAGGAAAAGATGTCAGCTCATTGGAGGTAATAGATGATAGCCACCACGAAGAGAGAGCTCCTCAATCACAAGTTCAAATCAATGAGAAATCAGTAGCACCCCCTGCAACACTATTCCGTCCCATTGCACGAATTAGCGCGTTTAGCGTGTATAGTCATCCTCTAGATGGACCACAAAATGTATGCCCGTCTCCTAGAATGGCTTCCTTTGAGGCACCCGTCCAGCAAGGCTCAAATCCAGATACAGGTATATGTAAGTTGCTTGATGGGGCCTGTGGTGACCTATTGGTCCCTCACCAATGCGGGCATGGCTGTTGTGACATGTCGGGTGGGGTAAAACCTGTGAGCTCGTTGTTGGGCCCTGAGTTTGTTGATTATACAGAATCTCCATCCTTTACCAGCCAAGAATTGGCAGCATTGGCAGCTGATATAAGTAATGTTGCTTGGTCTAAAAGTGGGTTGGAGAGTAGCAGCATTAAAGCAATGGATAGTATGGCCTGTGGGTTATTATGTAGCAGCCCTAATCAACAAATAAGACATTTCGAAGGTAATGGAGATCATGACAATTCAAGAGTTCAAGTGGGAAACTGTGAGTTAATGGGGATTATACCTGATGCGGTAACAGCCTCATTGAGTAGGCAAGCTCTACCAAGACAGAATAAAGTTGGTGGGACTGAGTAGATATGAGAGAAACATTTATGAAAACCCAGCATCTGTGTATAAATTGAAAGAAATTTGAGATGATTCTAATCGTAAAATCTTTATTCCTGATGGAGGTCTGAATCTGCCGTCAATATCTGTATTGCTTGATTGCTGAAATGACAAAGTTGTGAAGATAAGATGGGTGAATTTTTGATCAGAAATTGATCATAAGATAGTAGAGTCATGGAATGGACGATTCATGAAGATATACTTCAGAGATTTCTAAGCGCTCCTCTATTGTAGGTCAGTTCTTTTTCCCTGCGTTGTTCATGTGACAGACACCATTTGAATCCTATGCTCTTCATGTTAGATGCCTGGTTAATGTCAGATGATAGGAACACTCTAGTATTTAAGATAGCACGCCGTGGTCGGAGATTTTGTTGTTGTAATCTTCTTATGCCTTTTAACAGTTATTTTCGGATCCATCATTGTTCAGATATGAAGAACTATCTCTAAATCTGATTGCGACTTTGATTTAAATGACACGGAGTAAAGCTCCAATGATTGCCATTAGCCTACTTACATTCTTGATCTCCCAAATTAGCTCCATGCCTGAGAACCTCAAATATTTCTAGTGGTTGTTAACTTGTATTTATACCTTTGTGACTGCCCAACTCTTAGTGACATGACGTGAATCTTTCTGTTACACGTAAAGATTGTGTTCATAGGTTGTTACAAGTGAAGATTTGTAGTTTATTATTTTTCTTTCTTTGCTTGATGCTCAGAAAGAATGACCAAAAGGGTAAAACATTAGTAGTAAAATACTTTCTCTTACAATTACACCCTTGTCTTTAAATGCGAAATAATTGTATATTATTACTCTCCTGACTGGCGAGTGACTTGGGTCTCGCGTCATTTGACATCTTTATTAATCGATGCTTATAAATTTAGTACTATTTTTAGGTGTCACTTCACTTAAAAAAAACAAAAATCATTAATGTGTCACTTCACTTAGAAAAAACAAAAATCATTAATGCAACTAAATCATAATGATTGGCAATAAAACCATCAGCTTTTGGGTTAAAATTGTTGATTAAAAGAAGAGACATCTATGGTGAGCGTGCTTATTTGTGCATGATAATTGTTTGTCCTTTTACCCACCCCCCACCCAAACACAGCAATAATTGTTACTCCATAAGAGAGAGAGGGAGAGAGGGAGGAGAAGAAGAAGAACCCGATAAGCTGTGATGGTATAGTTTTTAGGAAGTGTCAGCATCTGGGTTCTGTTTGGCTGCCCATGAAATGTAGAAATGGGAAATTGGTAACAGAAGAAACCTAGACCTGATCCAGTCTCTTTCTACCCTTAACATTTTAAAATTTAAACATGTCGTACCCAAACTCATACCAATACTAATGTATGGATTAGGTAAGGTTTTACCCGTTCATGCCCGTAGACTATTTATACCCAACAAGTATTTTTACTATCACTTTTGCATGTTCCTCTCAGTTTGCAAATTTTTTAGAATTGGATATATAATCAATGAAATAACATGACATATCATGCAGTGAAATAAAAATATCATTAATTAATAATCAGAGCAATAATTTGTATTGTAAAAATTACTTGTCTGAATAGATAATTAGTGATGAATCGGAAGAAGGTGAACCCATTGATTACAGAAAGCACCCACAAATCCTAATAAATCAATATTCAAAATCATTTTATTTGGGATTTTACTCTATCAGAGAGCTGGTATCCAACAAGCTCGTAAGAATTGAACGATGAGCGTATGAGGGATCCATCGGCGGATTGAAATGGCTTCGCCGTCGATTTTATTTGAATTACTCATTCTAATAAAATTTGTTATTGACTAATTATATGATAAAAGAATATTATTCTGGATAAAGATCCGCCCGATGTGAATTTTCATATATACAACAAATTTTCTCATCACCATTTATCTTTGTTATGACTTTACAAATAACAAAATACATACATACGATACAACTTTGTTATGACTTTACAAATAACAAAATACATACATACATATAATACATGCAGTAATCATAGATATATTACCATTTTTTTATTCTTTTTTGGCCTGGATACTTATTTTTAAGTCCAACCAAAACCAATTAGAAACTATTGGTGTAGCCCATATGAAGATTCACGTTGGCCCAATCATTAGAAGCCAGCCCAACCAATCAGACCACTGGCCTTCTGAAGGTACTGTTAGCCCTAGTAGAGTCGCTATCGCACTATTTAAACAGCTGCGCATAAAATGGTAATTGTTGCCAACATTATTTCTCCTGTCAATAGTTTCAGACTCTCAGTCAAACAGTAATGAAAATTAATAAATAAATTAATTTAAAAACTAAATTGAAAAAAAAAATCGAAAAATAATTTAATGGAAATCGAGACTCAAGCGGCGGTGGAAGTGCACGCCGACGGAGATGCCACAGCCGGCGAAGAAGAAACCTTTGCAATGATCGGCGACGGTGGTCGAGCGAGCGAGAGGTCACTCGACCGAGTTAAAGGACCATGGTCGCCGGATGAGGACGCGGTGCTGAGTCAACTCGTGAGCAACTTCGGGGCCAGAAATTGGAGTCTTATCGCACGAGGAATTCCCGGCCGATCTGGAAAATCGTGCCGCCTCCGTTGGTGCAATCAGCTCGATCCTGCTGTTAAACGCAAACCCTTTACCGGTAATTTAAAACCCTCCAATTCGTTGGTTGTGATATTAATTTTGTTTAACTTTCTGTATTTGTGATTGTTTTGCTTATTCTGAGAAAAGTTTTAATCTTTGAGGAGCGTAGTTAGTTTCCTTGCCAAAGATTGAGCGAATTGGGGGACAAATTAAACGCCGAAGCAAAACGTTAACACTGTTCTGTGTTTTTATGAATGAATTTCTTCTAGTTGGAGTTGTGTCCCTTGCTTTAGTTTATACCATCTAGTTTGGCAATTGGACATGCGATTGTCACTGAACTGAACCCTGAGAATTGGAATCACAAATACTTAAGTTTAAATTTTGATACGCTGAAAAATGTTGGCAAGACTGCTGCCAATTGAACTGGGCTTGTTAGCTTCAAGTACGTATGATCGAATCATCTGTTATGTGATCAAGCCAATCACAGCTACAAGAATATCATTAGTCTTAGAAATATTCATGCTAACCGAGGTCGGAGGAAGTTTGCTATCTATGACTAATCAACATTTGGCCTGATTAGGAAGTAGCAACAGCCAGTCTTGCTAGACCCTTTTCAATCTCAGTTTATAAATCTCAGATGGCTAGTTAGTGGTAAACAATGGATCCTCTTCATTTCTAGGGTTCCCGGAATGGAAACGTAACTGCATTTTCAATGGCTGATGGTGCACTTCAACTCTTGCAGATGAAGAAGACCGCATTATACTTCAGGCTCATGCCATCCATGGAAACAAGTGGGCATCAATAGCAAGGTTACTGCCAGGGAGAACAGACAACGCTATCAAGAACCACTGGAATTCCACATTGAGGCGTCGTTGCTTGGAGCTTGGCAAATCTAAGTTGGAAGATGCAGTAAGTGCTGAAAAATCAAAGGCGTCTTCAGAAGAAACGCCATCATGTGGACATGCCAACTCTTTCAAGTCCAGTGAAGGAAAAGATGTCAGCTCATTGGAGCTAATAGCTGATAGCCACCATGAAGAGAGAGCTCCTCAATCACAAGTTCAAATCAGTGAGAAATCAATAGCACCTCCTCCAACGCTGTTCCGTCCCGTTGCACGCATTAGCGCGTTTAGTGTGTATAATCATCCTCTGGATGGCCCATTAAATGTATGCCCGTCTCCTAGATTGGCTTCCTTTGAGGCACCCCTTCAACAAGGCTCGAATCCAGATACAAGGATATGTAAGTTGCTTGATGGGGCCTATGGTGACCTATTGGTCCCTCACCGATGCGGGCATGGCTGTTGTGACATGTCGGGTGGGGTAGCACCTGTGAGCTCGTTGTTGGGCCCTGAATTTGTCGACTATACAGAACCTCCGTCCTTACAAGCCACGAATTGGCAGCATTGGCAGCTGATATAAGTAATGTTGCTCGGTTTAAAAGCAGGTTGGAGAGTAGCAGCATTAAAGCAATGGATAACATGGCCTTTGGGTTATTGTGTAGCGGCACCAATCAACAAAGAAGACATTTTGAAGATAATGGAGATAATGACAATGCAAGAGTTCAAGTGGGGAATAGTGAGTTAATGCAATATCAGCCTCATTGAGTAGGCAAGCTCCACTAAGACAGAATAAAGTTGGTGGGACTGAGTAGATATGAGAGCACATTTTGAAAGAAATTGAGATGATTCTACTCGTTAAATCTCTGTTACTGATGGGGGGTTTGAATCTGTTGTCTATATCTGAATTGCTTGATCACTGAAATTACGAAGTTGTGAAGGTAAGATAAGTGAATTTGTGGCCCTCTCGATGATGTGATCAGAAATTGATAGTAAGTAGCAGAGAGTCATGGAATGGAAGATTCAGTTCTGCGGATATACTTCAGAGCTTTCTAAGCACTTTCTATTTTAGGTCAGTTCTTTATCCCTGCGTTGTTCATGTGACATAGACCAATTGAATCCTATGGTCTCTTGGTGTTAGATGCCTGGTTAATGTTAGATGACAGGAACATTCTAATGTTTAAGATCTTATGCCTTTCAACAGTTATTTACGGCTTCGTCATTGTTCAGATATGAAGAATTATCTCTATATTTTAATTGCGGGTCTGATATAAATCACACGGATTAACTAAGTACATTCTTGATCTCCCGAATTACGTCCATTACTGAGAAACTCAAATATTTCTAGTGGTTGTTTACGTGTATTTAGACCTTTGTGACTGCCCAACTAGCCATACCCACGGGCTTTGATGTCTAGCATATTGAAGTGGTTTCTAGAGTATTGCCCAGAAATATAATGATGGCATATCTCAAAGAAAATTTTCAATTTTATCATAGATCATCTAAAAATTCATGATTTATAAGTTCGTGACATGACATGAATCTGTTTTGTTACATGTGAAGATTTGTAGTTTGTTAATTTTCTTTGTTACATGGAAATTAAAGCATTGTTTTGCTTGATGCTCGGAAAGAATTGACCCAAAGGGCAAAACATTTGTAGCCTTTAAATGCGAAACAATTGTATATTATTATGCTCGTGACTTGGGTCTTACGTCATTTGACATCTTTATTAATCGATGCCTATAAATTTAATATTTTTAAATGTCACTTCACTTAAAAAAAACAAAAATCATTAATTCAACTAAAACATAATGATTGGCAAGAAAACCATTAACTTTTGGATTAAAATTGTTGATTAAAAGAAAGAGACACCTATCGGTGAGCGTGCTTGCATG
Source organism: Petrea volubilis (assembly GCA_026212405.1). NCBI lineage: Eukaryota > Viridiplantae > Streptophyta > Magnoliopsida > Lamiales > Verbenaceae > Petrea > Petrea volubilis. Next base: position 1,699,473 of record CM047882.1, read on the forward strand.
ATAATTGTTTACGCTTTACCCACTCCATTCCAATTTCCACCCAAACACAGCAATGATGAGAGAGAGAGACAGAGAGATAGAAGAACCCGATAAAGTTGCGATGGTATAGTTTTTAGGAAGTGTCACATTCTGGGCTCTGTTGGGCTGCCCATGAAATGTAGAAATGAGAAGTATGGTGACAGAAAGAACCCCCATTGCGCATACAAGATCATGTTATGTTACAGTGGTAATGGGTCTACTACTCTACTTGTATTTTGCGGTTGTCGTGTCTAAACAGACACCCCATGTGAAAGCAATGAAAGTGAACGACTTGTTGGGCACCAGATTGTATATTGTTAGCTAGTGATTGAATCGGAATGAAGAAGGTGAACCCATTCATTATAAAAAGCACCAACAAAACCTAATAAATCAATATTCAAAATCACTTTATTTGATATTTTATTGTATCAGAGTGTTGGATATCCAACAAGCTCCAAAGAATTGAATAAGGAGCCGTATGAGTAGGGGTGGTAAAGGGGGTGGTTGGGTTGGGTTGGGTTTGGATTGAATTTCATTGGATCAGGTTGAAAGTGGGTTGGATTTTAGAAAATGGGTTGTATATGGATTGGGTTGGAAATAGGTTTGATGCGAGTTGATAATGGGTTGATGTGATTTTTTAATGGGTTCAATATAAAATACAATATATTTTTTTAAATACATTTTTTATATTTTTCAACTTTTTATTTGTTATCTACATATTCTTTAATTTGCAAGAATAATTTTATCACTAACTTTTCAAATTTGTGAAATATTATCAAATTATAATGCTTTTTTTGTTAAAATCATTTAGGAACCTTATGAACCTATTTAGAAACCACTTAAACCCATTTAGAATCCAAAAAATTTTGAAACTCACTAAAATCCAACCTACTTTAACCCATTTATAAAATTTAAAGACTCAACCTAATCCAAAACTAGTTAAAATATGTTGAAACCATAATTCTCAACCCATTTTTTTCACTCCTACGTATGAGGGCTCCAATGGCGGATTGAAATGGCTTTGCCGCCTATTTTATTTGAACTACTCTTTTTAATAAAAAATATTATTAATTAGTAGTGGCATTGTCGGAAACTTTATTTAGCGATATCAATATTTGCCGAATAACTAATTATCGGCGATCATCTTTTGTCAAATTTTTTGGCATACCTAGTCATAGGAATTTTTTTTATGAACAATTCTAAAAAAGTATTGACAAGTGTTCATGATCATTTTTCCAACAAAAGAGTTTGTCAAAAATTGGTTTGGTATTATTATTTTTTTATTGTGTTAGAGGTGTTCATAATCGGTAGTTGAGATATAGAATTTAACCAAAATAATTTAAAAAAATGTATATTAACTTTTTTTGTGAAGATCTAACAAATTTTATAAGTTTCTAAAGTGAAACAAACAAAATTAATAAATTAATCTTCTCATAACTCATGTGGGATATGCATATAACAAATCTTTGCAGGCAAGAAGATAATTAATTTGTATTTTAAAAATATTATAGATAAAGTGGACATATCTATACACATATACAGTATTACTTTTTGTTTTATTATAGCAAGTAAGCCAATTTTCTTTTTCACGTTTTTAAAGTTAAATAAAATATTTTAAATTTATCATACATTTTCACCTTGTGACCCCTTTCTATGTAAAATTATAGTTTTGTTGGTGGGTTCATATAGGCTATTTTTGCTTAAATTCTTTCCATTTTCATATACATGCATGTATGGATAGTAGAGTTTTGAGAAATTGAGGGGTCAATTACACCCCCTCAACTCCAAGTGGCTCCGCCACACCACCGTTGGCTAGCTATGTAATAAAAGAATACTACTCTAGGTAAAGTTCTGTCCAATATATATTTTGAATATGGGACAAATTTTTCAATCGCTATTCATCTTTATTATGAATTTACAATTAATAATATATATATAGATAGATAGATATATTTATGATACATGCAGTAATTATAGATATATTACAAATGAGTTTTTTTTCCTTCTAAATGGAGCCTGAATACTTAATTTTTTAGTCCAGTCAAAACCAACCATAAATTATTCTATTAATAGAGAGATTGTTCCAACTCCATATTTTGGGAGGTTTGTTACATTTTAGGATCCTTACCCATTCACTTTCTTAGTTATAGCAATTCGACGATGGAGTAGTTTTGAAAAGGAATCCTTAATTAATATATTACTTTACAAAGTTTGAAAAGTACAAAATTGATTTAGGAATTTCTACTGTTGGCTTGATGTTGAAGTTCATAATTTTATAGACTTGCTTTGTTATATCCATTCATCTTTACATAACTTGCTACGAATATTTTGAGAACCCCAATGCTTCTTTCACTGCTCTTTGGAATATATGATGCAAAAGCAATAGTTTTGATTTGAAGAAAATTTATGACTCGAAATTCGCTTCTTTTGTTTTTTTGTATTTAATATAAAAATTAATTTTAGTTTATATAAGCATACTATAAATTTAAAAAATACAATATGAGGTGAAATGGGAAAAAAAACGAAATAAAAGATTGGTGTAGGCTAAGGTTGGGGACAAAGTACACGGGTACAAAGCTTTATTGAGTTCACTCTTTCCTATTGTTGGAAAATAAATAGAAGAAAATCTGATGAGAACCAAATAGTTTTACTGGTTTCATTAAGAAATAATGATAATTTCTATTTTGACTTGTGAGAACAAAATAATAATAATAATAATATGTTCTAACATATGGAGAGGGTAGATGCTACCCAATTGAATTTTTAATTGTTGGATCGAGTATTATAACGTAATTTTTTAAATTTTTTTTTTTTAACATCAATATATTCAAATTCAATAATTACAGATACTAATTGGATTATACTTAACTAGGTAGTATGAACAAAACCCCAACTTATGTTATAGCCATTTTTTCTTTACCATTTTCTAAATAATTTTTTTCGTAAGTGTTTGAGAGTGTATTGGGGCCTGGTGTCCGGCTTGTCCAAAGGCATAGGGGAGGGGGTCCACAGGAGATCAGGTCACGCCGTGATTCACTGCTTGCAGGCTTACAGTGGTCCATGCTCCGTGCGAAACACGACATAGTTACTACTTGCTTATATCAAATTAATTAAAAATAAATACATTACAATATAGTTATTATGGTGAGGAGATTGCGAGTCCGTATCTTTTAGATGAGAAGTACTCATTATTTTTTAAATATATATATATATATATATATATATTTCAATGAAGAAAAAATTTATATTTGGTAGGATTTTTTTAAAAAAATAAAAGTCAGAAAAAAAAAAGTACAGGAGTGACTTTCTTTAGAAATTATGAAAAATAATGTCAAATAAAAATACATTTTAAATCACTATTAATTGATGTATTCAAATACAAAATTATTTGTTTAAAAAAAACTCTACTAAAAAACAAAACTCGGTAAATTCTTTTTAAATTAAAAAATACATATATATATATATATATATATATAAACAAGTCCTAATTGAAAAAGTCTAGAGTGCTACATTATAATGAATGGTTTGCTAAATGTCCCGTACTGTATCACAAACTTACGGGTCTATTTGTTTATCATATGAAATGTAAGATATAATATATTATTTAAAATAGAGGATCTGAATTGATTATTTAATTTGAATACTTTATGTTACATTTCTCTATGTATAATTTGGTCGACATGAATTTATCTCGTGATAGTTTCATCACAACAATGATACTTGCCGTCTAAAATCAAAACCAAGAATAAACACAAGACTTCCTTTTAAATATTCTTTAATTAAGGAGGAGAAGAAAAGGTCACCTCACGAGTATCAATCCATGTCTTTGCCGTGGACCATAATGCACGCACAAAACATATCCAAGTTTGATCATAGTTCAGATTCACATGTGGTTTCGATAATTACTTGATGGATACAAGTGCTGTACATGTAAATGATTTTTTTTTTTCAAATTATATTTTAATCACATTTTAAGAAAAACAACCATAATTTCTGAGCTTAATCAGATTTAGAACTTAGAAGTTGCCGTGTGACTTGCGTAAAGGTCATAGACTCTTGCATAAAACACATTAAAAGTGTTTATTGTATAATTAGTCATAATTATCCCCTAATCAAACGAGAAGCACTCACTCAAAAGTGGTAAAAGGAAAAGGGCAAAAATTCAAGCACCCAACAGCAATTTAACTTGATCTTTCTTTTGTAATGTATACTTCTTTCTTTTTTTTTTTGATAATTATAACGTACACGTCTTTCATTGTCTCTCTCTATATATATATATAGACACACACAACATTTAAACTTTATCTATTAAAATCAATACAATTATTAAATTATTTATCAATAGAGTATGGAAGACATGATAGGACAATTGTCTATATTATATGTATATAAGTTCATGACCAAAAAATACATATATTTATATAAGGTCATATTATATATATATATATATACACACACATTAAGTTTTAAATTTATCACCAAAAAAAATGTTAAACGTAAAATTTCTCTTTAGAAGTTAATGAAATGATGTTTTTCATTGTATTTTAGCAAAATTATTTTATTTTAATTATATAAAAAATCCAACCCCGCTATTCTATTCTATCCAATTTTAATTACTTTTTAAATATTTGCACACATAAACATGTGCTCATTTAGCGTTTGGAGTTTGGACTACGCCAAATTCTTATTAACCTACTATTTTTATTTCCTCTCCTCTTCCTAGTAATTCTCCATTTCTTCTTGAAAAAAAATGGGAAAAAAAAGTTACTTCATAAATTCCCCACCTCTCTCCCTCTTTTACTTTTCTGTTTCTGTCCAACAATACATATTAAATCATATTTAAAGTCAAGCTCACATCACACGGAACCACTTCAAGCAACACTTATTTCTGGTAATATAGAAAAAATAAAGTCAAGTTCTTCCTTTTTTTTTTTTCCTAATTTAATTCTCGAGGGAAACTAAAGTTAAGTTTCCAAAACAAACCCCATAAATTCATGTTCTCGGCCTTGTTGAGCCCACCTTATTTCTCACCATTTCCACACACACAAACATAACTAATACGCCACAATCTTTGCTTTTTCTCTGTATTTCTGTGTGGGGAAAAATAACCAGTAGTCACTTTCATTTGCAGGAACAACTATGGGGGAGTTGAAAAGAATCACCTAATCCAATACTCAGTTCCCACATTGTACTCTCACAGAGTTTATAAATAGACAGAGATAGATTCATTCCTCAAACTTGTTGAAATCTAAACACATGGGGTCTTTCAAGATTCATTCTTGCAGGCCTTAATCCGCGCTCTGTTTATATATAGACTAGAAACAGAATGAATCAGCAAATGGGTTCTTGAAAGACGCAATTTTGAAGGCGTTCACGCACTGTTCGTGCCCCAAAACACTTTTTTCTCCTTCTGGTCTTCGAAAAATGGCTGCTTTAGAAATGTCCCACATAGATTTAGAATGCGGCGGCGGGGGCGGAGGCGGTGGCGCCGCCATTGAAGAGGAGGAGGAGGAGGGGAGTGGTTGCTTCTCCGACGCTGACGAGGGGTCTTGCAACTCTCAGTTCTATTCAACTGCTGACGGTGATGGTTCGTACGATGGTTACAGCTTCGGCTGTGGCTCGGAGATTTTGGAGGATGAATCTAGGAGGGCTTCATCTGTAGCTAATGATCCTGCTGAGGTTCTTGATTTGGAAAGTGGTGAAAAGAAGGCGCATTTTAGAGGCCTAGAGAGAGATTGTAGGATTTGTCATTTGAGCCTGGTGAGCAGTAGCCCTGGTGCTGGGATTGCCATTGAATTAGGGTGTTCTTGTAAGGATGACTTAGCTGTTGCCCACAAGCAATGTGCTGAGACTTGGTTCAAAATCAAAGGAAACAAGTGAGTTTTCTGAAACCCTCAGAGTGTGTGTGTGTGTGTTCTATTTATCGTTTTTTATCTGTTCTTGTTGATTATTGTTATGATTTGTTGCTAATTATGATGTTTCTGAGGCTCCAGAAGTTCTGTATTCATGGTTCTTGAGGCTTCTTATTAATTGATTTTTATTCCTTAGTTTCAGTCTATTTGGTTATTGTGTAATTTTCTTGATTCCTTTGCAAAGGTGCATTTGTGGCTATTGCTGTTATTGGTTATCTTTCCCACTATACTAGTATATATATATTTAAAGCACACTATACTAGTATTTGGTTTGAGGGAATATTGAGTTTTGTATAATATGTATAGCAGATAAGGTTAGGCTGTGTTAACATTAATGCTGATGAGAGAATATTGTTTTGGGAAAAGATTGAAAAATATGATTATCAAAGACAAATAGGACAAAAGGTAAAAGCAAAAGAGTAAAGCAGTTGGAGCAATTGCTTAAATTTCTAATTACACTGATGATTCCTCTATATATTGTATCTCCCATTAATGAAGTTTAGCTGCTAACCTTAGTCTGGAGATTCTCTTTCTTTATAAAAGTGGGGATTTGACTCCCATTTGGTACATCACATTTTTCGTGATTATCATTTAATAGTCCTCCACTATGTAGATTTCGTTATCATCTTTCCATCCCTAATTGTGATCACTATATGTGTCGAATTTGAGGAATTTGGTTTACTATCACAATTATATTCTAATGATCCACTGATCAGATGCTTCGCATCTGGTATTAATCTGAGCTATATACATACGTAAATAAATGATGACACGTAGCGAATCAGATTTTCGTCTCGGCACTTTTTGTAACATGATAATGAAAAGTCTAGGCATACGAGGTTGATCAGAGGATGCCTGTCTGACCATAAGTAGAGCCATGGATTTTACCTATAACCGCAGTAAAAATATAGATGACAATAATGTTTATTATCATATTAAGTGATACTTTCTTTTGTTCTTACCCTCGTTTAATCTTATGCATTCATTTATGATTTAACCAATATCTTGAGTGATTTACATAAATTATATACGTGTGATATGTTATTAGACATGGGCTTCAAATGGTATAAACGCTTTTTGCATCCTTAACTTTCCTGAAAAGCTTTTTGGGAGAGTTAGTTGCATATGGTGCTGAGCTGTAAAGCTGTAATCCTTAGAGCTAAAGATGAATTATCCATAGAAAAGAAGTCATCAGAGTTAAAAGCATTATTATATGTGTGATACACCTTGTGCAGATTAACCTGTAATATTCACATGCGGTTAATGTTAGAAAAATTTGTTCTCATCTATGGTTTTTTGTTTTTGAGACTGCATAGTTGTTTCATTCATGACTACACATCACTTCACTATTTGACTATTAGTCATGTTTTTTCGTTCAACTTTTTAATTACATTCTTGCTGTTCCCGGTTCTCAGGACTTGTGAAATCTGCAATTCGATCGCACGCAATGTTGTGGGCCCTAATGATATCGAGGCCTTACAACAAGCCAACGAAAGCAGCGCTGTTGCGGTGAATACTTCCTCAGTTCTTGCACCCTCTTCCACAGAAACTCGAACCTGCTTAAATGGTCACCGTTTTTTGAACTTTCTCCTCGCTTGTATGGTATTCGCTTTTGTCATATCTTGGCTCTTCCACTTCAACATCCCATCATAAGTATAATCTATCAGAAGATGGCAAAAACAAAAACCTGTAAAGATGTTGGACTTGCAAATATTGCGACAATTATATGTCGATAGGTATTAGTCGTTATAGTGCTGCTTGCGTTTCTCTGGTTGAGTACTGTTGGCGGGGTGTGGGTGGGTGGTGGTGGTGGTGGTTGAAGGGGTGGGAGGTGTGTGGTGGTTCACTGATATGCAGTATGCATTCATTGGAATAGCTGTGGCAAATGTAATAAGATTATTTGAGTGGTTGGCTATATAGAAGTTTTGCAGCTTTAAGATTTTTCTGAGTCTGATGCATAAATCCCTTTTTTGTGAGTTTTCATGGTGCCCGATATAATTCTATGTGATATTTTTCTGTTGACATGTAATGGAGGTGTTTGGATTTTGTTCTTTCTTAAAAATGTATCGAAAAACAGCTCAGCATTTAACAAAATCATATGCAGTGGCGGAGTCATGACCGGAGAACTATCGATAATGTAAATAATTAAATTAAAAAACATAGGAGGATACACTATGGGACAACCAAAGTGAACACCAAACAACAATTAAGGTAACAATTCAAATTTAATCACACACACACACACACACACATATATATATATATCTATGACGTAATTTTCATGTGAACCCCCTAAATTGTATATGACTCCGTCACTAATTATATGTAGTTCAAGACCCTCGATTTCAACTGATATTTGGCATGAATCTTGATATCATTATAATGCATAAATTATGCATTTCTCTAATTACCGAAGATTTTATTTGAGAGATCATAGATGATTGAAACATCAAAACTCTGCCTTATGAGTATCCTTTTACGCATGGGAAAATGCGAGGTGAACTTTACTAGATCGACTGAATTGCAATTGGAAAATATATCAATATTTCAAATTTATGAATCAACAAATAAAGTTTGAGTTACATATTAATATTTTGAACTCATACAGTTTAAATAAATTTATTTCAAAATCAAGACATTAGATACAATAAAAGAAATTATTATATGAATAGACTAATATTTATATTAATAGAATTCGAAACCCTAATTTATCATAATCCCCATCTTATGACTCGCATAAAAAGTTCATTAGCAAACCAAGTATAAATTGGGCCTTCTCAATTTTAATTAAAGAGCTACTGCCAAACATGGCAGACGCAAGAAAGAGTACTTGGTGATGACCGGTGTTGACCTTCTAAGGTGCACGCTAACATGCTTGCCCTGTTTCACACCTTAACAATTTATACTCTTTTTATTTTTCTTTTTTCTTTTTCTTTTTTGGACGCGTAGAGCGTTAGTCCCTGTTTGGCTTCGCCCACCTCAGTTTAGGGTTTAAGTGGCTAATAAACCTCTTCCACTGTACAACTCTTGAAATCTTTGTGAATGCATAACTGAAGATTTGACAGGAATTGCGTTGTATTAGCTTTCTTTGTTTCTCCATTACAGATCTAATGGCTCCAAACAACACCCCATCTGCTTTTGAGAGAGAACAGGTACTTCTTCTACACTCGCACATAAATTGGGGCAGATTCTTAAGAAATTGGATTTTGATTTTAATTTTGATGTTTTTGTTGTTGTAGATTATTGGGATGATGGAGAAAGAGATGGAGTATAGGGTGGACATGTTTAACAAGTATGTACCCTTCTTTGTGTTTGTGGAAATGCTCCAAAGGCGAAATCTTGGTTCTTGGTTTGATAGCACTTACCCATTGCTGCATTCTATTGTTTTATTGGTGCTTTAACGGTGTATTATTCTAGAATTGTATTATGGAATTAGAAATCTATGTTTTCTGACTTGTGAACTTGCTGTTAATTGCGAAGCGGACAAGTGCCAGAGTTTCTTAGTATAACATTATGTGATTGGTATATGCACACTTTTTCCTGATGTTATTTGGTTATACTTTGTTCTAATCCAGGCTCACACACACATGTTTCAACAAATGCGTTGAGAACAAGTATGTATTGCAGAACCCTTATTGTTCCTAGATGCTTAAATTTAGACTATTGTGTTCTAGAAATCTTATAATTTGGATCATCTCGAAACATTTTTGTTTCTTAGACCATCTCAATTCTAAAGGGGGTGCTTAATGGGGGGAGTTTCTCACTTTTTCAGGTACAAGGACTCTGAGTTAAACATGGGTGAAAACAGTTGCATTGACCGCTGTGTATCAAAATATTGGCAGGTGATTAGTTGGTTCTCTCACTTCATTTTCATTAATAGTTAGGCTTGCCGATTGTATGAATTCATGTCTGTGCATGTGCTTTTCATCAGAATTTGCAAAAGCTGTGAATGGAATTATTTTTGTGCATTTTCGATCCGGAAGTTTGTTTATAACCTGTTAATGTGCTGTATGAAAACAACACCTATTATACATGGTTTATTATCCCTTTGGATTACAATGGTGTGTTAGTCCTCTCTCTTAAGAGCTTATGAGTGAAATCTTGCACAGGGTATATAGGCTTACGTGTACAAAGTGTTAATTTCTTATGCTAGGGGCCATTTTCAAAATCAAAGATGTAATTATTGGTATAGAAGATGGAAGAATTTTATACAAGTTAATGATTCTTCGTGTTAACCTTTATGGGATGAAAGTTTGAACCAGATTAAGGAGTTCAATTTGTTAGCCAAAATGTCCCACAAAATTGGAACTAACTACCACTTTTGCCACTGGTGGATCGGTGCTGATTTTATCGAAAATAATGATCATTCAGGCTCACCCGTTAATGTGAATCTGGTATTTGAGCTATAATTTTCTTGGAATAATATCCTTAAACAATCGATTGATTGGTGATCTTAAAGTAGATACTGCTGCCATGCAGTTATCCTGTGAATTTTAGAAAGAGTTCCTTATAGGATGAATGTTAGTTATTTCAACTTCAGAGTTCAGAGATAATGTTACTTTGTTTTTCATAGTTGATCCGACTTCTAGATTCTAATGAATTATGTCTGAACTTCAAGCTGTTTCATGCGCTGGACCTTTCTAGTATAGAAAGGTTTGGCTTGATTTTCTTAAATCGTTTTAACCATTTTCTTCTGGCGGCGCTGTATGAAGACCTTGACTGTTTTCATTTTATACTGCAGGTGACTAACTTGGTTGGTCAACTGCTAGGAAATAATCGGCCTCCAATGTGAAGGGAGATAACTTTTGCTGTATCGAATCAAGATGACGATACATGGATTATGTTGTATTCAGCCACACTGTCTGAGGAAATAAAAATTGGAGCTGACATGCATTTTTTAGCTTACTTGTTAGTCAGATTTGGATGATCTGTTAGATGTTGAATCATTTGTTGTTCCATGGATTACTTCCCTGTTCGTAGTTTGTTGAGAAGATTAGCCGGTAAAGATGAAAATATTTTTTTTTCCAGAACTCTGTGCCTTCTGCTGGAATCTCTTTGCAGGCATTTATAAATGGTTGGTTTCTGGTTTTATAATCTGTAGAATTCATAGTAATTGCATCTACTAGTTTCGCGTTGTTTAAATTTTAACCATAAAAATAAACGACCCTTAAAAGAAACTGACACGAGAATACAAAAGGTCTAATGAATTATCACTCCACAACTCACAAAATGTAAACAAAAGATAGCTCAAAAGTTTACAAAAATTCTGAAAAATGAAAACTAGCAATCAATTTCAAATAGTCCTCTGGTTTTGAGATGGGAGAGGAGTGGATTAAAAGGCTAAATACATGATAACAAAATCAAGAAAATGAGAAATCTATACATTTTTTTAACTTTTGTTTCTTTTGGCTTCCAAGTTTGTGGCTTCTTTTAGCGATTCTTGTGCTTCGTTCTCCATTCCAAGTGTAAAGAGTGAAGCTGCTTGAAGATGATAAGCCGTCGGCCACTCCGGCGATACCACCAGTGCTTGCATAGCATCCCCGAGGGCTTGATTAGGCATGTCGCTCATCAAATAAGATAAGCACCGCCGTGCATAGACAGTAGGCGAAACCATCGTCCCACCATCAATGAACTACAGAGATAACAACATTTTATCAGGGACGAAGCTAGAAATTTTAATTGGGGTGGTGAATGAAATTAGAATTTTACCTGTGTGTAGCAATCGATGGCGGTTGTGAAATCCTTGGCTCGGAAAGCAGCATCTCCTTGCTTCTTGGAATTCAAGGTCTCCTGCATTTGATTCGTCCACATTTGAAAAGATAGCTGCATCAAAAGATTAACAAATAAATAACATGTCACATTATTAAATACTTTAAATTTAGTTATTCCAGATTTAGAGGTAAAAATGCGAACCTCGTTAGCGATCCCTTCATCGTCTTTATAGCCGGCCTTATCTAATATCTCATGTATGGCAGTGAGATCCATTCTCAAGCATGCTTCACCCATAGGAGTCAACAGCAATGGCTGAGTACCGTTTGCGTTTCCTTGTGGGATTCCCAGTAAAGCATAAGAAGGAACCTGATTCATACACATTTGCACACCAGATGAACGAAGAAAAACAGGATAATGATATTCAAAATGAATCATTAAAACAACTAGTATGTGATCATACCTCAGTTTCTTTCTGAAGAGACATGAGAGATGTGACTAGAGACTTAGCGTTTGGCCTCTCTCGCGCTTCGTATTGCAAGCAACGGGTGGCTAAACGCACCAACTCAGTTCCATCATCGTTCAAAAAATGACCCTCCAAACAAGAATCCATTAGCATGAGAAAGTTTTTGCCGCGGATCAGATCAAGCGCCTACAATGATGAAATAATGAGAAATTTATAGGCCAAGCGGCAAACATACACACACTAAGACTACTTAAAAGAACAGTTAAGAAAATACATGGCTCGGAGGTATATGCTTGCCACTAAGAAGATCTAGCAGCATTGTGCCAAAGCTGTAAACCACACTTTCTGGAGTCACTCTTCCTGCAAAGAAATATTACCAAAAATAGAATAAATTATAAAGGCATGATGATACAAAAAATATACTGTTTATGTACGTATACATACCGGTTCTCAAGTACTCTGGAGGAGTGAAGGCTAAGTTTGTGCTGTAACTTTTGCCATCTCTACTATTCTTCATGAGGCCAAAGCAAGAAAGCCTCGGATTGCCATCCTATAGGCGAGTAGATATCTCAATAAAACACCACAGAACACTATAAAAAAACTTTTGAATAGAAAAGGGAAATGAATGCAGAGGTGCAAATTTCACCTGATCAAACAAGACTCGGTACGCATTAAGATCGTGATATAATGCACGGCCTCTACTACTGCAGTAGTCCAAAGCTTGAGCTAAATACAAGGCCACCCTCAATCTCATTGCCCATTTCATTGGTTGCTTCTCCCCTATTTTAATGCAACCACTAGCATACATCAAAACGAAGGACAGATATAGAAATTTTTATTTGAGGCAGCGATCTTGAATTTTTATAAAATATAAAAGGCATTATTAGCATCTTGCGACTAGGGGGACGGGTGATTTTAATTTTTAATAAAATACGTATAAAATATAGCTCTATATAATTATAAACTTAAGAGGGGCAATTGCCCCTATCAGCTCCCCCTTAGTTCCATCCCTGATCACAAGGCTAATACTTGACATGTCTAAGACAATTTGGCACAAAGTATGAAAATTGACACGAAAACATAAAATGCAAATCTACTTTTAGACCCCTTGCACCATCTTTAGCCAGCTCCAAAATGCCAAAAAGAGATCTTAGAGATGTAAATATATCTTCAATAAAAACACTCCCGGTTAAAGTCGAAGCAGTGAACAGGGACTTACAATACTGTTTTGCCTTGGAAAAAATATTAGTTGGTAATGAAATAGTGTAAGAAACTCACAATGAAATAAATGCTTGGCCAGAGTCTCATTAGGCATAAACTCAGCCACCAGCAATCTCTCCTCCCCTTCGAAGCAACAGCCAATAAGATTTGCCAATCTTTCACTTCTCAGGTTCCCCACTGCCTTAGCTTCATCCTTTGAGTACCAAAAAATAGCATGGCAAAAAAGTTTAAGAAAGTAAAACCACACAAAATCACTTAAACTCAGAAACTGATCTTGTTCCATGATCCAAATACACACAAAAAGGAAACCCTAATAGCCCATTACGCATAGCAACAATGAAGTTAATCCGATGAAAACTGAAAAGAGGGTTCAGAATCAAGAACATTCTAGTAATCCAAGAAAACCAAAAAGAATCATAAATAAATAGAACCCACATGTCTAAATGCAGAGCAAATTATCACAAGCAAAACAATAGTGTTAGAACAATTTACTGACGATGAATTGGCGAGAATCAGGCCAAGCAGACTTGTTGAAGCGCTTAACAGCAACCCAGCCTTCATTTTCAAGAAAGCCTTTGTAAACCACATTTGGAGCCTTCTCTCCATGCTCTGAAACAATGTTATCCGGAGAGAACCCATTTGTTGCAGCTTTCAGCTCCTCCCAGCTAAACTCTCTGAAGCTTGGCAATGAATTTTTTTCCCCATTCTCTGCGAACCCAAAAGATTATAATGAAAAAGATACAATTATTAAACAGAACCACAAAAGAAAAAGAAGAAAAAAATAAAGATTGTCAGATGGGTCTATAAATAAACTAACCCAGATCAGAGGATTGAAGAACAGAGGGCTTGAGGTGAGAATGCCACCAGCAGAATGAAAATTTCGAGCACTTTGCACCCATTTAACGATGATACAAGCTTTCTCTAAACGGATATTTTTAGCCCTTCGAACAAGAAATATAACTAATATCTCCTGTGTCTCAGTTTAAGCACTCAAGATTAAGCATTGGGATATATGTGAAAAGATGGGATTTTGGTTTTATGGATCCAAGAATTGTGTTTGTAGTCGTAGAGCAATAGAGATTTTATTAGCTTTTCAGATTTTCATGTGCATGCATTATATATCCAAAAGCATGGGGTTGGTGTGTATGGAATATACATATACATACTATATTTTTTTTCTTTCATTTGCTCCACTTTGGTGAGCAGCAGTACACTTGAGATGTGTGCTGTGTTTGCAAAAGAAAAGCCCTTTTTTCATGGTTTTAGCTTTCTGCTTTATGCTGCCTTTCGTCTTCCTCATCATTCTTCTTTTGTGTCTAATACAAACCCCCCACCCCCCACCCTATTTACTTATTCTAGATAGGTACAGAATCTCTGGGTTCAAGAATGTTATCCGCCAGTGAGGCAGATGATGGAAAACAAATTTTATATTCTTAATAAGAAATGTCAAAAGTGAAATAATTTTATATTCCTTCAAGTTTGACAACATTGCATGTTGTTTTTGACTTTATTTAAGATTTGATTGAAAGAAGCTGAACATTATTGAAGAACATACCTAAATCAAGAAAATAAATAAAAGAATTAAAAAAAAAAAGGGGTTCCTAATGTTCGCATTAATTATAGCTCTAATAATCTACCACATTCCAACACCTAATTGATAGAAATGATTTCATACAGCACTATAATAAGTAAATTATTCAATGCATTTCTTTATTTTTTTTCTTTTCTCGTTTCTTGTGAAATAATTGCGCATTTCATTAAAATAGGCGCCTGCAATTTCAAGAATGCCATTACATGAAGACAAGATCACAAGACAATGGGGGAAACTCCCGGCACTTGCAGCAAAATTGTAATCAAATTTATTACATTCGCCCCCCACCACAAAAAAAAGGAAAATAAAATTAAAAAAATGGCATGTGATATTTTTCCTAAAATTAGGAAAAGAACTAAAATAAGGGTTTTGTTCATGCTATCTAACTGAGTATAACCCAATTAATATTTTTAAGCCATTGAATTTGAATATAATGATATCAAAAAGTATTAAAAAATATATATATATTACACCATAATACTCTATCCAACGATTAAAAACCTAATTGGATAGTACCCAGTTGCGCAGCACCTACCCTCTCCTAAAATAAGATGGGTAAAGTGGGTTTGGCGTGGATAGCCGGCAAAAAGATGATAAGATACGTTGAGACGTTGAGTGAAAGGTCATTTTCTGTTATTCACACACACACACACACAGAGGGAGGGGGGGGGGGTGAGTGAAAGGTCATTTTCTGTTATTTACAGAGTGAGAGAGAGAGAGAGAGAGAGAGAGATTAGTTAAAGTCCCATGACGAAACTCAAACCCTCTTGTACTATGTTTCTTAGTTAAAGTTTCACGACAGCAACTTTAATTAATTAATTACTTACATGAGTTACTATCTAATTAGTCAATTAGATTCGTTAATCACCGAATAAAGGTCATTTCGAGACTTATGCTGCCCTTTTCACTATATTCTATTGGCGGATTACTTGGCTACGTTTCAAAAACCAGCAAGAAGGAGACCAAATCTTAGTTGCACTAAACCATCCATATTATATTAAAAAAAAAATATTATTGACGTGATATTATTATTAAATTTTTAATATTAACTGAGACTTCACATAAAACGTCACTGTTAATTAATACAAGTATATATGTATGGAGAGATCTAGAGAGTGTCAATATTATTCTTGCCATATATATAGTAATAATTTTTAAATTTCATTCTATTTGTTTCATTCGAATATCAATATATCCGAACAATTTATACATCATACTTTTCACTATATAGATATTCCTTTCCTATCCTCTCCAAAAGTAGAAACATCGACACGTTGTAATCATCACCCTGAAGATTTTCACATCAAGATTTCATATACAGTTGATAAATTATTTTGAGTAAGCTAGAGAAGCAATATCACATTAATAATGAATTGAATTTGAACCTTAAGAAAAGCTGGGGAAAGTGGAATAATGGTAAATGAATATCTTGATGAGGCAGGCATGTAGGAGCATAATGAAACCCAAAATTTGGAGCCAAGGCTGATCACAATTCACATATATAATGATTGACCCTCCACAAAGGCAAGTAGGGCAACTCATTGTAAACCCCCCCCAGTATGCCCTAATTATTTCTACCACCCATCTTGGGTTCATGAGGGACCCCCCACCCCACCTTGGGAAATAAATGAGCATGCAAAAGGGGAAAAAAGGGTCACTTTTAACAAGACATATATAATATACCCTAATTATGATTAACATTAAAAATTTAAACAGCAAAAACAGTCGACTCGCTCAAATTTGTATAAGATATGTGATGTTTGCATATTATCAAAATTTTGAAATTTTGCCCTTCCAAAATGGCAAAAATTATGTTTTTATCTTTTAAAATTAATTTTTTTTATTCTATCCGGGTATCCCCTAGCCCAAGGGTTGTAATTTATTGAATTGAAATTGGCGCTTAAATTGCGCCAACATGAGTATTGCTGATGATGGCTACATAGGTGGGGTGGGGACATAAAGGGCTTTATCCTTTTGCAATTAATATGTAGGAAATTAATTAGGAATTGTAAGAGCAATGAGTGAGGAGACAGTTTGCCGCACAAAAGCATCAACAAAGATACACATCAAAAGGGCGGCACATGCTTAAGCTAACAAAAGTAGCTGTGTACAACCCATTAATTTCCAAAATGGCAACACACACACACACATATGTGTGTGTATATATATATATATAAGAAAATTAAGAATTAATACCCCCGCTCCCCGCCAACCAAAACATATTTATATAGCCAAAAGGGAAAAAAAAAATAATAATGTGTATACATATTTAAGAATTATATGGCAGTGCAATGCACTTATCATGTGAATTAGTAAGAATCCTAACCAAACTTAGTTTCGACTAGAATTTTCCATCATAGCAGTGGATTTAATATCAATCAATGAGGTTGCCTAACTCAACGGATACATTTTAAATTTCAAATTTTGAGATCATAATTTTGGTATTTACCTATTTCTATAGTAACACCGAGTGATAGTATTTTATAGATTATTGATTGATAATTGATAATTTTTGTTGATTGATAGATTTATGGTACATTGATGTATTTGATCACTTGAATACTTGATTTATCATGTTATTCCGCCATTACAAAACACAAAGAAAATATTAATAAATTCTTTTCTTGATGCCATTCCTCCATCGCAAATAACTATAGTGAATATGCTTCAACCAATCATTGGATCATAAGTTAGGTTTACAGTATTAAATTCAAATTGGATCAACAATGGCGAAACCCAATTTAAGTCTGATCGGCCCATACCTTGGGTACGAGGGAGGCTTCGTGGGCCGAGCACACAGAAATCAGGGATAATTGGTACATTGCACCCTCTAAATAAACTTAATTGGCACAATCCTGAAATTTAAATTTTAGCATTTTACACTCTTGAAAATACATTAGTTTTGCACTTTGCACCCTTCAACCATTCCAATTAAAAATTTCACCGAAAATAATGTTTTGGCCAAAATAAAAAAAAAAGTAAACTTGTTATTTATTATTCTATATAAAAAAAATAACGGTAAGCAATTTACTAATAGAATGAGAAAATTAGTAAAGTCCAATATTACGAAAAAAGCTAAACAAACGAAATAAATATTAATAAGATATTAAATAAAAACAAAAATATTAATAACTTTTAATCAAGTTCTTATCTAATAGTAACAAAACAATCTCAATTCACAATAAATTGTATGAAGAGGTTGAAGAAAGCACGAAAAGATGAGACAAATATCTATGGAAAACAAGTTCTATGAAGGAAGATACATGCATATTTTTCTATTTCACTTATTGATTTCGAATGACGTTTTCGAGTTTATAGTTTGTTATTAGTTGACAATTTGCAGAATCACATATATGAATGTTTTTGTGATATTTTTTGATCAAGCTCAACTTGGACGAGAATTAATTTGGATTAGTTATTTCCAACTTAACTAAGGATTCTGCTATTAAAAAAAACAATTCACCACCCATTTTTAATCACCAACAACTGATTCGGTTCTACCTATGCCAATTGAAAAGTTACATTCACTCGTGTAGGAATATTAATTTGGTTGCACATATTTATTTTTTGGTCTTATTAAATAAACCAAAAAAAACCAACATAAGGAAAAGAACACGTATACATAAACACTTGCAAAATTCAAAATAGGGGTTGTGAACGTACTATAGATTGAGGCTTGACATCCTATGGAAATGTAAAGTACCCCTCTATTGCTATTATCTTCTCTTAATATTTCTATTATTGTTTATAACTCAATTTCAATAGTCAAAATTTTCAATTTGTTGCTAGAAACTAGGTGAAAGAGAAATTGAGAAGTGCTTAAGTTAGTTTATTTTATTTTTTTTATATAAAATAATAAATACCAAGTGTGTCCTTTTTTATTTTGGTTAGAATATAATTTTCAGTAAAAAAAATTCAATAGAAATGGGTGGAGAGTGTAAAGTGCCTCATTAATGTATTTTGAAGGGTTGCAAAATATCAAATTTAAATTTTAAAATATATTGTATCAATTAAGTGTATTTAAAGGGTATAATGTGCCAATTGCCCTAGAAATCAGTAACTCAATTGCCATTCCTTCTGTGAAGTGCACAATTAAACGCATGCCTCATAAGTGCAACAGAATATAAAGTTTTTGGTACAGCATGAAATAAATGCAACCTCAAGTTTGGTCGCGTTATTAATGACGACAAGAATATTAAATTTGATCGAGAAACTTAAGAACAAAAAAGCGACATGACATGAATAACAAAATGATGGAACTTGGAACCCAATATAGGAATAAATTTCCATCTAGTTAGGCAAATTTTGTTATTTTGTTATATAACAAATTGATATTTGCTCCATTGGTAGAGGTCCAATAAACTAATATTTCAAAAATTGAAATTCGAGTTACATGACTTCATAAGGGGGGCTGTCTCTACCAGTCGCGTCACATTAGGCCAAAAGCATGTGCATGTGCTAGGAGATGTGTCCATCACAATCCAACGCACACATAGTATGGCAACCCCTCATGTGCGCAAGAGTATTATACGAAGGATATATTTGATTATATCTTATATACTATTTATATTTCATAAAATTATTTTATAAGCATCTTTAATGTGGTATTGAATTTCTTATGAGTCGTATAATTTGATATTCTAACTTGAATTTCAAATTTCATAATATAATCTATAAACAATCTCACCTGAAAGGTGAATTTTATGAATTTCAATTAATAAAATTTTTATTCCAAAACAAACACACTTGCTAAATGTTCAAAATATAATGTCTACTAATTTAAAAAAATTAGCATCTTATACTTGTAATGTATTATCAAACATATCCGGCGTATGTTGCCTAAACAAATCAACTGCAACAACAGTAGCAGCAGCACAGTACGCGCTGTACCAAAAAGGATCAACACAGTTCCCTTTTTTGGTGCCGCTGATTAATCAAATGCAAATCAGCAACCAACACAAGAAGGCAAATACTTTACGTAAAAATTGAAAGGGTCGGAAGAAAAGGGATCAAATTGATCGATGCAATTAGGAAAAATGTGGGGATTCCATGATACAAAATACGGTGCTGCTGTCGACATATTTCTAATCGAACCAAAAGATTCAAACAACTTTGAAAACCATAAACTAGACATCATCTCCCTTGGTTTTTTTTTTTTTTTTTTAAAGATTACAAGTGGTGTTTGTACCAGTTTCAAGAAACGGTTTTTAGGTAACCAGGTCGTTTGCAGATCAATAGTGGCAACGAAAAGCTGTGTTGTCGTCATATATCAGCTAGACACCATTGATGACTGCTTCAACATGCACAACATTTCCTTCTTCCATGATCTTGCCATTGATTTGAGTTCTTGGCCTCTGAAGAAAAGGGAATAAGTAATTATGAGTAACATAAAATTTAGGAATCTGTTTTCAATATGACAAGAGTAATCAAGAGCTCAAATAGGGAACAATGCTTACCCAATCAGCAGAATCTCCAGAATTTCCATTGAGGAGCTTGTGATTCTCTTCCTTAGTCCTGTTATCTTTGGTCGTCAGTGGGAGGAACAGTGACGCAGCCCCATTAGATCGATCAGGCAGCTCTGGCAATTTTTTGTCGATAAAGAACACGACCAAGTTAACTGTGTACCTGCAAGAATATCATGTTTAGAGGAATTTGTCAGATCACTGCTGTGATGTACAAGCTCAAGGTTCCATGTTAAAGGTTTTAAATATTAGCATAGTTTACCATGCCACAACGACATCAACCGTGTAGTGCTTACGGGATGCTACAATCAACAAGCTTTGAATTATGACCGTCAACCAAGCACACTGCTTCACGAAACTGTGACACAAAAAACACGAGAATATTTCATGTGAGTTAGAAATGGCATTTAACATTTAAAAAGCAACCCTCTACTGAATACAAGCTGTGCTTCTTCCCCCCCCCCCCCCCCCCCTCTCTTTCCTTCGCTAACAAAAGCTCCATATCAAGTCCTGATATTGAGGGAGGTGAACCATAGCTTGTTACTTCACAATAGCAAACATAAATAATCTTAACTTAGTACATGCATCCAGACAACATGAGATAACTTTGTATTACCTTCTAGTGCCATATTTGTGATATGTCCGCACAAAGACGAGAGAGAATATCATGTGAGAAGAAAATATCAAATCACCACAACCATAAAGCACCCCACGAGGAACTGCACAACAATAAAAAAATAAGCACAAAAATATCAAGATTTGTCACAATTACAATACTGAATGTAGGAAAAGCAATAAAATGATCGCCTACAGTTAATCAATAGAACTTCTAAAACACTATCAGGACGAGGCAGCGTGGCAAGCTTCGAACCCTACATCATCCAGAACAAAAGGTTCAATATAAGCTGTACAGTTCACTAAAAGATTTTCAAAACAATAAACGATGATGAACAAGATCTTCATAATGAAGTACAAGCACATGGCATTCACTGTGAAAAGAACAAGCTATTTTTTTACCTCTCGACAATGATAGTTGGGACCAGGCAGCTGAGTAGAATAGAATGTTATGATCCGAAGAATTTGACAGGCCTGCAGCAAGTAAAAAGTGGAAATTGTATAACACTCGTTTAATAATTGCAAAATACTGCAAATACTGATTAATTGGTCCCCCCACTCCACAATGGGACCAAAATCCCATACACTATTACTGTAGACCAGCTATCTACAACTCAAAAACTTGAAAAGCATTATTACAATTAACGAATAGTAGTTGCTCGACCAACTACTAGCAGCACAGAGAAACTTTCAAAGGCAAGCCAAAAACTGCACTTACAACTAAGAAAGCCAATACCCTGCACCATATGAGGACTGTGTAAATCTTCTTGCTCTTCAGTATGAAGGGATGAAATGTCCACTGCATGTAGCATCATGAATATTTAGAAGCTCTGACTTAAACGACATTTTTTTCAATTAAAGGAAAATTGGATGTTAGGGAAACTCACCACGACAAAAGATAGAAAAATGAAGGTAAATACAGTTTCACTAATGTAAGCTTTGTCTTGTCCGAGTTCCTACATTTCAACAACACTAATAGCATAAGTAAGATCCAAACAATAACCAGGTAACATTAAGAAGTGAAATCACGAATTATTATTTGTTACCGGAAGAATATAGAAGCCGAAGTCCTGAAGTGTTGGTCCCGGTCGATGTAAATAATGAACCCCTCGAGCTGCTAGCCCATGGATGTACTGATCAAAGGAGATACAGAAGGGACATCACATATTAGACTCTAGAAAAGGAAAAATTATCCACCCAAGGAAATCACAAAAGGCTCATAATCACTCAGAACAATGCCAATAACACAAGAGCAGGATTAATAACATTGGCACCATTGCTCTTATAATCAACATGTCAAGCCATAAGACACATAAAGGGTGAGAATCTATGAGGTCTTCCTCTTCCAAATGATTTATCAAATATCAACCATGATTTTGTACCGATTTCACGATTCAACGCATCTCTATTACACAATTTCCTCACAAAACCGTACTTTTTCTCATAGGAAACAAAATCAACATTTAGCAAAGTATGAATATGAAATATGCATTAAGACTTCTGTTTTGTGTTTTATATAGAACCACATTTGGACAACCTTATACACAACAAGTACTGATGTGCCATTCAAACACGTATATCTTACATCCAGTTATCCTACTTGGCCCATGTGTAAACCCATAACGGTGAAATTCCTTGCTAACCAAAGAAAGCAGAAATGAGAAGACTTGTAGGAGTAGAAATAAATTTTAAAACAGGGATCTTTCCGGGAGTTTTGAACACTTAATTAGATTCTTCAATTCAATCTTCAAAAGCATGGGATTATCATTTTTTTCTTTTTCATTTTTTCTTTTTGCTGATTTTCTTATATAAAGCCAAAAGAGTAAATTTTGATATATTGTTTGACTCAAAAGCAGTCACTACTTCCCATAGTCCAAATCCCATTTCTCAATAGTTGGTACTTCATTGTAATGACTTTGTGTAAAAACTGATCTAGTTGGGATTCAGTAAAACACTTGAAAACATATTCTAATCATCATATATCTTCTCATTAAGAGTTGCCCTTGAATTATAAGTTAATACAAGCCATTACAAGCAAGCAGAGATCACCAACAAGCATAATCTGTATGAACAAACCTGACAAATGAGTCCCCCTAAAATATACTTCCAATTTTCTGCAAGAAGGTTGATTTCTGTTGTAGTCTCCGCACAAAATCTCTTCCATAACTTCTCATCACAAAAACAACAAACACATCAATACAAGTTTTTTGGGCGACAAATAACATGAAAAATAAATAAATAAACAAAAATAACACTAACAAGAAAGCCCAAAAAGACCTCTTTCTTGAAAAAAAGAAAAAGTAAAAGAAAAATTACTAGAAATTGTAGGTAAAAGAGAGGCGAACCTTAGAAGCCTCGCGACCAATGTAAAACGACATTTTCTATGTATGTTACAGCAAACAACAGTGCCATATTACATCGCAAGCAAACTGTTCTCACAACAAGCATCCCTCGTCCTAAAAAAGAACCCCTTCATCTTCAAAATTCAATCAAGAGCTACCGAGATCTGTAAACCGAAAACCCAGTTGCCAAATCGATGATATCTCAAGATAATGATCGATTTCAGCACTGGTACTGCCCCAAAAAAAGAGAAATTTGAATGATTGAAATTGAAATCACAAAGGGAAGCTTCTTCTTTCTCTCTCTAGAAAACTGGGGCGTACGGTGTTTTTTGTATCCTTTTTGCCCCTTCTTTCCCGTATCTCTCTTATTTTTTCCTAGTTCTCTCTCTCTCTCTCTCTCTCACTATATTTATACAAGTATTGTTTTGATTTGTCTCCTATGTCTGCTATAACGCGAGTTGAACACGGACAGACAGTTGCGAAGGGAGAGGGGAAGGTGAATATATATATATAAAATAAAATAAATAGAGAATGGGCGGAAAATGGGACTTAGGAAATTCAACTTCACACTGACATTTAAATTTACAATTGTTTATACAATTAGTGAAAATTTATTAATCAAATTAAATTTAATTATAAATTCATTGCTGTTATACTTCTTATATAACTAATTACGTTCTAAAAACTGAAACATCTATATAATAACTATAATGTACTCGTTGTATAATTAATTATGCTTCAATTAATCTCGTATGGCCAATGGCCAGGTCGAAATCCATTTGACCACCCGGCCTAAGCGACTAAGCCTGCATTAGGTAATTTATATTTTAATTATGTATGAATTAAGTAGTAAATCACAGTGGTAAGTATTTGTTTGCTTAGTAAAATTTCAAAGTTAGGTTGGTATAATGTGCATTCCCTGTTGTAGTGTCAATATGGCAACTAAGAATGCTAGTGAATCCATTCATTACAATTTAGTAAAGGATTTTAATGATTTACTTAAGTGGAGCAAACAATTTTGTCACGCCACCCTGTCTAAGCAATGTTCGTATCTATAATTATCATGTTTGTCTGCAAGAAACAAATTATCATGCTTGTGGGTTTCACCTATAGTATTTATGATTTTAAATTTGCCTATGTAGCAGTTTTTCCTATGAGCTAGTGTATATAAAAAATGCAGAAATGAATTATATTAAATAGCAATTTCTCTTTAAAAAAATGTTAAATGTGAACTAGTCATGAAAGGAATATATATGGTTGAAATTTTATCAAACAAAAGCTGTTGACGTATTTTATGATTGTGATTCTTATCATAGTCCATCACAAAGTATTGATACCGTAAATGTTGCATTGAATGTAATGTAAAAAGTAGTTAGGTGATTGATATGTGTTTATTTATATTGATGCCACTATCTAAGTAAACGGATATAATATATTTGAAACAATATAAAAATAAATACTACTTTTATTTTATATTATCTATCATTTTAGTATAAAATTGTTGTTCCACGATACGATATTGTTTTATGAAAATAATATAGTATTTAATGTTTTTTTTTCAAATTTATATTCAAATTAAATATCATTCAAACAACTTCTTAACCATTAATTCGGACATTTAATAAGAATAAATTAATCAAATAAATAATAAGAATTACAATTAATAATTCTTTCTTAATACGCGTGACACAATCTTAAAGTGCTAAATTTTATTCAAATGGCGGTAGTAGTAAACTACCTAAAAAGTTAAATATATACGTGTTGATTGCCACAGCAAAACATCCAACAAATATATTTGGTA
This sequence comes from Petrea volubilis, assembly GCA_026212405.1. NCBI lineage: Eukaryota > Viridiplantae > Streptophyta > Magnoliopsida > Lamiales > Verbenaceae > Petrea > Petrea volubilis. The sequence continues at coordinate 1,724,610 of CM047882.1, forward strand.
ATTCAATTTTTTATTTATTATCTAAGAGAATCTGATACGAGCAGTTGAGCACTCCCATTGTCAATAGCCAATGAATGTATGTATTTTTATCTATATTTTGTATAATGTGGAATATTAATTTTAACGTTCATAGTTTTTCCCATTTTTACGAAAAATTGAACATATTTGTTTTGGAAAATGACGTTGGCGGAATCGGAAAGTCACGATGCCTCGCGGCTCGAAGATCGACAAGTCATACTGGAAATCTACTCTGTCAACTTACTTTATTTTAATTTTTCAAAATTTGAAGGTGTGGGGGTGGTGTGGGGGCCGGGGGGGGTCCTCGAATCTATCCCGTACCACAAACGAAAGCAGAGAGACAACTCAAGCATGGCATAATGCTCAACCAACTGGATCCACGTGGCTATCATTAACTTCCAATAATTTTAACTCATCCCCTGTAATTTAATCCCATTTTTACACCCTATAGTAAATATATATATATATATATATATATAACAAAAACAATTCGCTCATTGGCATGTCTGTGCCTGTCCCATGCTTTTTATGCTCACTAAACCGGAGTAATTAGACAAATCATTTTTCCCTAATTATTGAATGTCTGGCATGTTTTGTTACTTAATTACAGGTACATCTAAAAATAATAATTTATTTATATTGTTAATCTGCTAGTTTGGCCGACCTATAAAGTTGTGAAATTGAAAAGCTTGTTTTATACGTGGCTTCTTTAAGCTTCTCAAAGATACTATGCATTGAATTTATTCTCATTAAAAGCTGGACATAAAAAATAAGGAAAAAAACTTTATTTATTAATTCACATTTAAACACATTGTGTTTTGCCAAAGAAAAAGAAAATCAATAATTAGATTTATTTCTGGAATACATGGAAAATGTGAATCTTGCATGCCAAGTAGTTGTCAACTCAATGGCAGTTAACGAAGAAATGCTAAACATCATTGGAAGAATCAAAAATTCGTTAGAGCGTGATGTACAAGTGAACCTAGTCCCGGAGTAATAGACCCGGGACCACTGGATAGCCGTGGATGAAGGTTTCAAACTCCGAATTGCCTTTGCCCATCGGTCAAATGTCAAACCGATGGGGTCGTCAACCAAATACCAGCCAACTTGACGAGTCGTGATTTTCATGCCATCCATCATCTTCTGGAATGTTTCACAAGGTCCGAAGGTTTGTAATTTCACAACATAATAATAATAGTCGTGCAGAAGGGGAAGGAGAATTGGCGATCGATTTTGAGATATATGGTATTTGTGTTAACTAGGATTGATTGGACCAAATGATATTTGGGACATATAAGATAATGAATTTTACACATAATATGTTTAATGTCTTAATTGAATGGATTTCATATTTTGCCTTTTTATAAATATATTTGTTTTGGTATGATAATTTTTGTAATTAAAATTCTTTAAAATGTGCATGTTTGATTTGTATGTATAACATAGTATTAAGGACAAAAATTTAATTTTGCCCATATAGAAATGTCATTTTTTGGTAATTTTCCACACGGTCAATTTTAGAGATAAAATGGACTATATACAAGAGTCAACCAAAATATATAATTTGAAATGTCAAAAACTCACATCCTATATGAAATTGTTATACCTTATTATATGACATTACTAATGCAAGCCAAATTACAATTGATCGGCTCATAAGAAATTCAATTAGAAATTAAATACACTTAAAAATATATTTCAATGAGTCCAAATACCTGATAAGCACATATCAAAGATGTCCTTGGTAAAAAAATAAATAAATAAAAATCTTTCTATTTGATGATTTTTTTTTACCAAGTCTATATTTTTTTTTACTTCAAATAATAATACTTTTTATTTTCATTTTTGATAGGATCACTTTTATTTATTTATTTATTTTTTGTACTTTTCATCACCAAATTTCTTGATCTAAACATAGCATCGGGGGGCCTAAAAACAAGTAAATAATACACTTCTATGAACGAATTCAATTTTTTAGGCGTTTCTTTTAAAGCATAATAAAGCGTGGATTATACCTCATCCCACTAATTAATTTAAGCTCAAATTTATATCATGATGACAGCTTATCGAGACAAGTTGAGACATGATGCACTAATGTCGTGATAATATCCTGACTTTCTACGCACCCAACGGACAAACAACGTGGTAGCCCCACGCCTTGACTTTTCCATGTTCGCTCGACATAGATATTTTTGGCGCCAAAATAAAAAGACTAGTTGGATTTTGCTGACCTGCATGCACCACCATTTGTTTAATGTGTACGTATAATTTAACTTTATTTGTTTCGAGTTCCATGGCATGGGATTTGTTTGGGTCAATGGTTAACGGTCGTTTGTGCGTGCTAGGCTGCCACGGGCCTCGTCGTCTTAAGGTTAAAAATAAGAGATAATTACGTCCCCTATCCTTGAATTTAAGTAAAATTATAAATAACACCATTTTGTATCGAATTTTACTAATAATCCTCTAAATTTTATGATTATCTTACAAAAATAGATGAAAGCAATGTAATATCTTACCGTCGCCGCCACTACCCACCCCCGCCGCCCTTTTTCTCTCGATCCCTCTCCCCTTCCCTTCTTTTCTCTCAATCTCTCTCTCTCCCCCCCCCCCTCCCCCCCCCCTTCTTTCTCTCAATCTCTCTCTCCCCCCGCCGCCCAGCCGCCATCGCCGCCACCCACCCCCACCACCCCACAACGACCGCCACCCACTTCTTTCTCTCGATCTCCCCCCCTCTTCGGCCCCCTTCTTTCTCTCAATCTCTCTCCCCCCGCACCCTTTGGCTCTCTCTATTTTTTTTTTTTTTTTTACCTTTTTTACCTCAAATTTGAGATCTCGATCTATTACTCCCTCTCTGGACGGTGGTGGCAACGGATCTAAAGGTACGGCGGTGCTTGTCTCTCTCCCTCTCTCTGTGCTTGTCTCTCTCCCCTCTCTGTGCTCCTCTCGCTTCCTCTCTCTCTCTCTCTCTCTCCCTCATTGGTCTGAGGTGGTGGTGATGCGCGGCGGTGCAAGCGGCTGGCGTATATATTCACATATATATATATATTTATAAATATTTTTGTATATTATGTATATATTTATAAATATTAATTTTATTATATATGATGCGGTCCGAATATGGTTCGTCCACGTGTCGGGGTAATATGTACTCCGAAATATCATTGCTGGTGGCCCACCTGCTAAAGAGGGAGGAACGCACATGAGACTAGCCGGTTTTGCCCCGGCGTAGGCTCTCCGACGCTCAAGTCAGTGGATGGTCCAAGAAGAAGATGAACAATAATAGTATGAGTTTGGTTTGCAAGGCACGTATGTCTTACCCTTGGGTGGAGAGCCGTATGGAGCTTTTATATGAAAGTGAGGAGCTTGGATGTGACATGGTTGGTGGGATCTGGTCACTTTAGGCACTGTAGTTAGCTCTAATATGTGCCTTTTGTCCCACTTTTCCAATCCTTTTGGCGGTTGTTCTCACTCTTCATTAATGAGGGGCCTTACCCGGCAATAATTGGGTATATTGGGCATTTATGACCAATGATTGTATTTATGACTTGACATTTAATGCGCCCATATCTAATGGGATGGACCCATGTGCCACTGGGATGCGTTAGGTGGCGGTGGGCTGCACCTGCCAGGAGTCACCAACTGTACTTGTCCCTTCTGGATGCCCATCTTTGCAACAGCTAAGTGTGGTATTTGGCCCTCGATGGGAGCACCGTCGAGGGCAGTTTCCTCATTCGAGGGAAAGAGGCTGGCTTGTGAGCCCCTTCGAGGGCTTTTGTTACCTCGAGGGCAGTAATCATGTACTTGGTGGATTTGTGGATTTTGGAGGCTGTAATGACGTGGCATGATGAAGTGGTACTTGACCCATCAATATACATTTATATTATGTATAAATATTTATTTTTTCAGCATGTATTTATATTTGTGTATATGTATGTATATATTTATGAATATTTATTAAATTTGTGCAAATATATATATAGACATTATAAATAAAAAATGTTCAAATATATATTTTTTATTTATTCAATATACAACTAAAAGGGTAAAAGAGTCCATTTATAATTGACCAAATAATATTAACCCTTAAAAGGGCAATTTTGGAAGTTTAGTTGGATTTGTGAACGTTGATGGTTAGTCAACTTAACAAAAGTTGGAAATTGAAAGACAACCAGCAAAACTCATAGGGTTATTGGTAAAAATCCGATACAAAGGGGTGTTATTTGTAATTTCGCCTAAATTCAGGAGTAGTGGGAGTAATTATCCCTAAAAATAATATAAATTTCTAGTCCCCATAACATGTGATGCTGCATGTGAAATTAGTTAATAAGTTATCCATGAATTTTTTAGGAAACTATAAATTATAGAAATTACAATTGCGAGCAGTGGAGCCACCTATATAATCGACAAATTGATTATCTATATACTTCATTTGATTGTAATATTAACATAAATGTACGGTGTGATGGTGTAAATTGCTTTTGTCACTATAAATTAATTCTCATAGTTTAAGGTCTTTAATTTTTTTTCATTTAGTTTAACGTGATCCATCATCCTAGTTGTAGATACATCCACACGGCATCATTTTATTCAATCACATGAAGTTGAGGTGAGAGATTTTTTATTGTGACCTCAACATAAATATTTTTATCATTTCTCTTCCTCAAAACACACCCTTCTTGTTTGGGGCATGATATCGACTTATTTTCTACCAAACCCGAGTGTATTACATATTTTTTGATTTCGTCTCTTGTTCTAAATTTTGATGTGAACCCTTTAATAAATTCCGAACGATATTGCATAACTTCAAATCACATCATATTACTTACATAGAACTTGACATAATTAGTATAATCACATTTAACTAGGCATAATGAATTGCATTCCCTCAAACTAAATTTGAACCACCATTTTCTCTTCAAAATTAAAGTAAGACCAATCATGATTTCAAAATGGACTTGATATTTTCAAAAAAGGCGCGTGCATGCACTGGCCAAATCCCGCGGTAGCAATGAATTTTTTCCAGTTATGGGGGGCCTCCGCGCGTGTGTGTGTATGTGTGTGTGGGAGTGGGGGTCCGTAGGGTTTGTTCTTAAACGTGAGGAGGACGTGTCTTATACCTCACAGAAGAACATTAAAAACGCACCAACCCATGTGACTCTGTGAGTAATTTGTTTCGCTAATTCAATTCAAACAAATTGTAACTGTACCCTAGAATGAACATAAGGTTAATGGTTTTTTCACGCCTTTACACCCAAATATGGCAATTCTGAAAGGGATTCAAATTGGTTAGTGGTCCATTGCCAATATTTAGGACTAGACTTTGAAAAAAAAAAAAAAGAAAAGAAAAAGTAGAATTCATGGAAATTTGGATTTTGTGTGGGTATTTGGAGAGGATTGACTATTAAAATTGACCAACATTTAAAAAAAAAGTCCATTTTAGAAATATTAAAATATTTATAATAATCCGTTGACTGGTAAGAGAGTTGCATTAGGGCCATATCCAATAACTTGAATACTTGATCATGTGTCCTAACAACCTCATTCAACTCCTTCCTCCACTTATAAGCTGATCATTAGTTGTTTAGTTTAACTTAATCTAATTGATTATGCCAATAATTAGGGATGACTTCACTATATCACCATAAAAAGTTTGCAGACTAAGTAACCCTAGTTTTTTACCACACAAAGCCAAGGATGAGTATATTAACACTCCAATAAAATACCAATAAAATAAATATCTGATATATCAGAAATTGACAAAATATGGATAATTACATCGTTCATAATCAAAATATCAGTACATTTCTTTATTAGCAATACGACAAATTAGGCATACTTGGGGCTCCGTATTAATCTTTTAATATAGGGACTTTCATGGGAAGTACGTAGTGGAAATTAGGAATATTGCTGGACATTTACGGAAATTGTGAAAATAATGAACAGTTTGTTTTTCACGGCCTGCGGCCAATTTCCTCTTGGACAACGTAATGTGCTTTGTACTTTCCGGAATTGTCAATTTACTCCACTTAAAATAGAAAATAATAATAATAATAATAATAATAATAAATAAAAATCCGAAGAAAAAATCCTACCAATCTCTGCATGTTAGATTTTCCAATCACTCCATAAGGTCCCCACATATATTCCCAACTTCAGAAAATGATGCCAAATATTTGAATTTTGTGTTGTTTTTGAATGGGAAAACCAAAGATTTTGTGTTTTATTTCATTCCAAAGTTGCCCATTTAGTCCGCAATTGGATTTGTGAATTTGTTTGGTATTTAGCGATGCTATATGTATATATATATTTATACAATACATTGTGTTTTATTTCATTCCAAAGTTGCCTATTTAGTCGGCAGTTGGATTTGTGAATTTGTTTGGTATTTAGCCATGCTAAATAATTGTTTTTATACAATACATTTGAAACATCCTATAAACATTCGCATATTGGTCTTAATGATTTTAACTTCAAGTTCCTATCATTGAGTTGCAGGCCTAATGGCGATACTAAATAGTTGTTGTTTGTTGATTAATTGTTTACTAGAAATAACTAACAATTTGCTGATTTAATTTTAAAAATCTTTAAGTTGGAAATTTAGAAGCATATGATTTATCTAGGGGTTACATTTGTAATTACTTAAAAATACCGGACCGGGTATAAAATAAGTTGCTATGAAGAAAACAAGCGATTCTTTTGATCACTCTACAGAATTTCAAAATTCCACTTAGCCGCTTTCCGGACTGATCGAGAATAAGGACCTTCTTTTGGGGGTATTCAGCATATACTCCCCATAATTCCAAAAGTTAATATTTCTATGCCCCGCCAAATGGCAAAAGGCAAGTTCACAACAGTTCATATTATTTTTTCTACTTACTTCATTAATGTAATCTAATTTAATTATCTCTTTAGGACTTAGGTGTAAAGGTCATTAATCATTTTTATTCTTCCTAACAGAGGAAAATACTCTTTTACCCCTCTAACTCAAAACAATTTCATCATTCATGATCGAAATATTAATACAAGACGTAGATTTAGCTTCACATAATATGCAATCGACATTCATAATACTTTTTATGACTCAAAATGGATACCTGGGCCTACTAAACTACGACATAGGCTAGCGTACATGAAATTTAGTCCATGGAGATGAAATGGGCCGGCCCAATTCCAATTATCATTCGTGTCACAATTTTCAAATCACACGTATATAGCAACTTTATGAATCTCAAACGGAGCCCATTTTACAGAAAAGTCAAATAGCCCAAGCCCAAAAGAAGAGCACCGTCCAATCCAGCGGTCAAGCTTTTTCTTCCCCAAATCAGGGCATCGACTCCCCCTAAATTCTATCATGAATATCTCGTGAATTTATTTCAGAATACCTATCAAACCGTAAGTACAAATTATTCATCATTCATGAAAAAAAAAAATCTTTTTTTCTTATTAGATATTTAATTTTCCATAAAAATTATGGATTTACAATGCATTTTTCCATTGTAAAATGTAATGTAACCAGTTTAATCTTCTCTGTTTGTAGGCAGCTGGTGAGATTTTTTCTGCAATGGAGGCGTCTAGTTTCTCCGCACTGTGTTTCATGCCTCAGCTGAATCGAAATAGTTTCTTCAGGAATGCAAGCGATACTGTAAGAATTTATTTGTATTTTTTTTTTCTTCTTGTAATTTTAGGTTATTGTTTTATTTTTTTTTGTTTCATATCGAATTATGTATGATAATTAGTTGACTTTGTAGTTAGGCGTGTTTTGTATGAGGAAACATGAAATTCAATGTCTGGGTGAGACTTTATCGGATTCAATGTGTGAGATTCATGTAAAATATTGTTGTTTTGGGGTCTCTTTATTGTTTTGGTATAAATCCCTGAAACAGAGGAAGAGATCTTGTCTTAGTGAGAACGACATGAGCTAATTTATCTTGTCCGGGTGTATTTAAGATTTTTATTCTGAAGTTCGCTAAACATGATCATAATGCTTGCAGGTAATGTTGGATATCAGAGAACGTACGTATTTACATGGCTCCAGCATTGGTAGTGTTGGGACATTTCGGCACTGTCTCGATGCATGTCCTCACAAGCAATGCAATTTGGTTTTGGGGGGGAATGTTGGTGTAGGACCGAACTTTCTACCTGCTTCGTATGGTCTAACTTCACGGTATGCTATAAGTACATTCCATCTCCATTGCTTTAACACTAATTCGAGTCACTATGAAACTTGAACATCTGTTATACTCTATACTCAGTTTTGGAGCCACATTCAAGCCAGGGTTATACATCCACATAGCGACACCCTGACTTTGAGGTCTTTGATCCACCAGAGTCTATGCTATAAGTGATATTTACGCTATTTATCAGTGGGATAAGCCTCGCCAATCGTACTAACAGTCACGCACCCCTATTCGTTTTTTAAAAAAATAAGTTATTCTTATTTTTAGTGCCCCTTTTTGCTATTAGATGTCTTAATTTTTGAACTTTTCCGAACAGAACCAGGCAATTAGCATCCAAATCACGCTCATTCAGATCATGCCAAGTTACAAGAGAAGAATCTGGTGGAAGCTTGAGTGGTGAAAGCATCTTACTGAATGAGCAAACGTTAGAGCGGGAACTGCAGATTGCTATAGAAGAAGAGAACTATGCCCAAGCCGCAAAAATCAGGGATAGCCTTCGACTTCTCCAGGAGGACAGCAAGGCTTCAGTATTAGCAGCAAATGCTAGATTTTATAATTCATTCAGAAACGGTGATTTGGCTTCTATGCAAGCTCTCTGGTCAAAGGGCGAGCATGTGTGTGTTGTTCACCCTGGTGTAAGTGGCATATCGGGTTATGATCTGGTAATGGGGAGCTGGGAGTTTGTGTGGGCAGATTACGAGTTTCCCCTGGAAATCGAGATTAAGGATGTCCAGGTTCACGTGAGAGGCGATGTAGGGTATGTTACCTGCATTGAAATGGTTAAGACTAAGGGGAGTAGTTGGGGAAGACATTTCGCCACGAATGTTTTTGAGAGGGTTGATGGTCAGTGGTTTATATGTATTCACCATGCGTCCTATGTTGATCTGTAAACAGGATCTGTGTAGCTTTACTCTTGCCTTTGGAACATGTGATACTATGTGTGGAACATTAGTCTTTTTGCTGGCTGTGGAGGTTTAATGCTGTATTCTGTATGATATTCATGTACTAAATTTGTCAAAACCCTCTCTCTCTCTCTCCTTCTCTCTGTGCATGCGCACGTGTTCTTGCTTAACTACTAACATTCCTAAACCATGCCTTCGTATGTTGTAACGAATATCTTTCTCGACAATAGAAATAGCCACCCAGTATCCCTTAAACCCTAGAAGAACAACAATCCCACTGGATACAGAAGACTAGCCGTCCTCTTGCTAATATCCCTATTTTTCTTTTTTGATTATTATCATCTTGTTAATATCTAAAGCGTTGGTCAAAAGAAAACTCATGAGACAATTTGTTGAAAGGCGCGTGCGACTAATTAGCGTGGAGGATACTGTCTGCAACAAAATCTAACTTTACAGATTAAGAACAGCTGATACAAAATTACAGAGGTCACAGTATGATTTCTGCATTAGCAGATATCTTTACAAGATTACAGAGGCCATATAAAAAAAAACAGTACTTATCATTTTCCTCCAATTTCTTCTATTCGTAGGGAAAGGAAATAACTACTAATGCCAACAACACACTCTCTTCGAGATACAGATGTGGCTTCAGTAATTCAAAAACAAGTACTTTGCAGGGATTTGCAGAGACCCCCCTTTGCCACACCCTTCAGATCCTTCCAACGGGAGACAGGGGCGGGCACGTGACATACTTTGCGGGGATTTGCTCTTGGAACGTGTTTTGTGTTTTTCTCTTATCAGTTCCTACAAGAACTTCTGGACAATGTTCTGCATCTGATCGGCCATTGTTATCATCTATCAGTTCAGGAAATTTGCAACAAGTGACATATGCTACACATGTAGCAAACGCCTCCAGCAGAGAAATTGAAGCATCCAGTTCAATAGAGTAGAATCCACTCTTACAAGGCTTCAAGCTGAAAATGGGCTTGCTGTTTCGTTCTCCGCCCTGTAAAAGGCATAGTGGAAAAAGTCATTTTCACCAAGTCTCAAAGCAGAAGGGGTAAACAAATAACCTGAAGTATTACTGTACCTGTACAAAGAGGTTCAGATGATCAACAGCTGAGCTAGACAATGCTTGAGAAGTATTGCTGCTTTTTTCATTGTCAGCAAGTATGTGCAGCTTGCAGCCAACATCCCACCCTCCACAATCACACAATCCACCAGTTCTCCATCGGCTGATCAATGGTGAAGGTGCACCTTTAATTGGTGTACCATGAACACCACCAGGAAGGATGACTATTGTGCCATTAGAAGTATTATTTCCCCTTGTCTCAAATGTTGCTGCATCACTTAACTCTCCATCATTAAGCTTTTTAATTGAGTTTTTTACAATAATGGCAGCGATCTCCTTGTTAGGAACAAATTCAAGTGTTGGCTTGTCTGCCGAGCCTGGATCAACACCATAGAGTACGCATTCCCTTGCAACACAATCATTAGAACCCAAACCATTTACTGTCAGATTATAAGAGTAAGAAATCTTCATTTGACCAACAATATTATAGCCAAGGCTGCAACTTTTACTCTTTGATCCTTGATTCATCCAGTTCATGCTCTTTTTTCTAATCTCATGAACAGAGTAAAATGCATAAACCATGCAAGAATCACTCTTTCCAGATGCAGGCAACTTCTTCACACCAGCGGCTAGCATGTCATTGCTATTCTCCACCACAAGTTTAAAGAAAGGGAGTCCACTCTTCAGAGTGAGCTGCAAAAGGGCCTGAAAAGTTGGGGCTTCAGGCTTCCTATCCTGAGATGGTGCCTTGGAATGTGAGCTTCCTTTAGGTGGGCAAACAGTCTCAGCAGATTGAGTGGCTTTGTGCTTCAGCAACGGGTCCAGCAATCTCCTTAAAGGGCTGGACCTACTTCTGTTACTCGGATGTGCATGGTCTTTTTCAAGGTTTTCCATGTTAGAGGAAACTTGGGATCTCACTGGGCCAGAGTTGACAGCAGTGTATGTAGAACTCAATTCTGGAACTGCTGAACTTTCCTTAAAGCTAAAACTTCTGCTCATCTTTCCAAGGCTGAAGCTTAACCGACGTGCAGGGGAGGGAGCTCTTCCTTTTGCAGTAGGCTTTCTGGCAACGTCAGCTTGTTTTTCATCAGAAGCCTCGATGGGAGGTGATGGCTTAGCAGTTTCTTCGTGCATTGTAGAGTTACTTTCAAATGTTATGGAGGAGACAGAATTTGCATTTGGGCAAATATCTGAGTCAATTACCAAGTTATGTGGCTCCATAGCACCAGAAGGCAGGGGACAAGAGTGTGGAATATCAGCAGCAGATCCTCCAGAGTAAAGCTCCTGAGAAGAAAAGAAATCAGACAGTCTGTTCCCAGTCACTTCTGCCAATTGTCCATCAAGTGAGGTCCTTAATTCTGTAAACTGAGAACTCTCTGAGCACCTCCTCTTGGGGAAATGCTTCGGTACTAAGAGCACAATATTTTGCGGTTTTGCCGGGTAACACTCAGAAGTTATACCACCATCTAATCTCATCTCACTCTGCTTCTCCTGAGCATCATTTTCCTCATGTGAAGGAAGAGAAAACTCATGTTTGCCCAGCTCCTGTTTTTCTGACAGCATCTCTTGCTTTGAATTGTTCTTCTTGCTGTTGTACACAATTGTCTCAGAACAATTTCTTTCACGAAACTTAACTTTCTGATGAAAATGGTCTTGCTTCCCACCAATTCTGCTGCATTCTGCAACTTGATCTTCTTTGTTGCAGGTTTCCTTTCCTTTGGACTTGATACGCTCAAAGTATTTTTCTTCCTTATGAGCATTTGTCTCTTCCTTCGATGAGTTGACATGTGAACTGTGAGGTGGAGGTGGTTGTCTCTGAGGTGAACTAAAACGTGAAACATGTGGTAAGGGCTGTTTTCCTGAATAAAGTGAACTGGGATTACGACCATGTGAAGAGGGTTGCTTTCTCAAGATTGGACCCATTTTAGGAGACCCACTTGCGGAACTCGATGATGTTTTCTTCAAATGCTTCCCAGGCATACGTTCTGTGTATTTCCATTTTTCCAAACGTGTCCAATCAAGAACACCAAAATTTAATGCCTTCTCTTGAATGCTACATTCCTTTTCCACTCGTTGGAGAAAGCCAGGTAAATTTGACATGTGCTTGACAAGCTCATTATCATCGTATGCCCTATCCCCAATCAGAGATTTTAGGTCATTTGATGAAGATTTAGGCCTGGTGATTCTCTCAGTGCTTGCATTTCGTGTTGATTCACATGTTTGTTCAAGGTACGGGAGGCCAAAAGATAGTCCAACCTTGTTACTCTCTTGAGAAAATGAACTTTTCTCCCTCCAGGGCAAAGGAACTTTTTCTTTAATAGCATTCAGGCTTTGTTTTTGTGTCAGCCTTCTCTCCTGCCCTAAGAGATGTCCCATGTCTTGAGATGTTTCAGTGCTTTCAGGACTAGGTTTCACGCCAGATGGCATTGTATGACATCTGCATACTGAAGTTGCAGTAGCTGTTGATCAAATTTTAAATCCGATGAGTGCTATAAGGATCTCTGCTCTTCTTCCTGAAGGTAGAAACCACAATCAATTTAACTATGTAATTCAGAATAAGAAATTACAAACCTTTAAAAACAGATATATGTCTCAATATCATCTAAAACTAAAAATGATTAATGAAGTAAACCAATGTATATTCACATTAAAAAGGATTCCATTATGAAAAACTATAACAGGAAGGTCATGGCAGGAGCAAACTTTGAATAGTTCCAGCAACAAAAGAAGCAGACTACAGCTATGTGTCAAAGGACAAAAAAGAATGAGGCATAAAACAAAATAAAAAATAAAACACAAACTTTCTCATGTTCACTTTGATGGAAATGCACAAATCAACTTCATCCTAATATATGTGAGAGAAAGCACGAAAGGAGACAAACCAGCTGCAACATAGCAAAGTGGAAACAAAAACAAGAAGACATACTTCAAACTTTGATCTTCAATACCAAAAAGTTTACAGATTGCTCATCAGTCAGTTGATACTTCAAAATGAGTTTGTTTAAAGTGACTTTGTCATTACATCTTGAGATTACCAAATGAATAGGAGGAGATTCTGAGAGAACAGATAATCAGATCACCCCTTCTCTATTTTAAAGTAAATTCCGACAAAAAAAGAAAAAGAAGAAGAAAGAAATCTCTTAAATGCCAGCACTTGTGGAAGTACTTAATTTCTAAATTTCCATTTATATTGCTGCACTATCAGATGGAAGAGAAAAGCTGAGTCAGTGTTGTACTTGAGATCTGCAAAGAAACGGCATTCGACTGAAATATAGCTGAACCATCAGATCCCAGAAATGGGTGCACTCAAAAATAAAACCGGTTACCATTACGAATGTATCATCATACAAACATCTACTAACGAAATCCACCTAAAACATTAAAAAGCATGAATTGTTTACCATATGACTACCCTTAGATTTTCTACATCCAAGCATAAGAAGAGCAAGTAAAATTACCAATTTTTCACATATACTTTACAGGAGCCTGTAAATGTAGTACGAAGTATAACTTGAAATAAAGTGCAGATGCACAAATTTGAAGCTGCGGAATGGAGAACTATAACTATAAGCTTCAATTTTCTAACTTGCAGATTATTATCTTGCAATCAGTCTTGGTGTGGGTTAACTTAGAAAATTGAAGAAACCCCCAAACTGAATCCCTCTCAATGTGCCCCCACAAGTTTGGTAGCACCTACCCCAACTCCACAAAATAAATGTTTTCCTTGGACCAGATTCGCAAAGGTTCAGAGCTAAAAGCACAAAAAATCCCAAATGTGGGATCTTTCTATAGAAAAAGTTAAAAAGGCAAATGGCTAAGAATTCAAATACAAATCAAGAAAAACACAGATCCAGACATTTCGAAGCTCAATCACAGCGAAATTGCACGAAAATTTGCACTAATTGGCTAAAGTGAGTAGCGATCACCGACAGCACCTCCCAGAAAAATCAAGCAGTAGCACGAAAACCAGCTCCGAAAAATTACGGCAAAGCCAGAAACAAAAGGATTTTTTTTTCAAGAAAATGCAAATCAACAATTCAACGAACACCTCAATGCTAGGGCCAAAACGTAAAACAAAATCTGGCTGGCAAAAGCATAATAAAAAAGAAATGAACTTACACTGAGAACAAAGAAAAGAATTGCAGAGAGAGAGAGAGAATAGGGGAAGTCAGAGAAAAGCAAGAAATCTTCTTAGAACCGGCGGAAGTAGAGACCTCGATGCCGGCGAAGAAAGAAAAGATAGGCAGTCCTGCAGATAAAAATATATAGATACAAATGCTGAAACTATGTGTATAGAAAGAGAGAACACCCGCGAAGAAAATGAGCGTCACTGCCTGCAGTCAGAGAGACTCCCAGAGAGAGAGAGAGTGAAATAGTGAAGGCGTTTCGCTGCCCTTTCTCAAAGAGAATCGTACGGTTAAAATGAGGTGGCGATAGATGGGTGGTCACAACTCACAATCAAGAGCGGGGAGGGGGCTGTGCGTCACAGCAGATAATACAATAAGCAGGTGGGGCCCATTTGTATGCAACTTTTTCTTTTCTTTTCTTTTTTTTGTTTTAACCTCGAATACCCCTGCGAAAGTTGACCCCGGGGGGCCCCAAAATGATGCCTGTGGGACCCCCTCTGATTGGTCCTCTGCGGTGCGCTCTAGGGTTAACGGACACAGTGTAGTCGGTTTTGTTTATAGTGCTGCGGACCCCACTCTCTTATCATATCATATTTGATTCGATCTATCAAAATTAACATTTCTATCTTCTAACATCAAATCCTTTAAAGTTCTCCTTGACTACATCAAAATTAATTATATAATAAAAATTTAAAATTTATTATGTAATTAATATATAATTTAAAAAAAATAATTAATCATATAATAAATATATTAATATTTACTATATAATTAATTTGATACGATCAAATTGAATTTAAATAAAAATTTTATCCAAATACTCGAGCATACCAATTTTGTTTGTTTCTTTTTTTTTGTGGCATTATTATATATGGTAAATCCCCTGAAATTTTATTTTATTTTTTCTGTATATTGCGAAATTATGCTAAAAGTATTTGATTTTTCAAGTAATGGTATTTTTTAAATTAAAGTGTTACTAAAACACTCTTTGTTAGTGAATAGTGATCATCAAGTCGTTTATATCTTCGAACGAAGTTATTACACGATCACACAAACGATAAACCTCATTCATTTATTGTTGTTAGTTGTAAAATACTTTATATCTAATTTTTGTGTTGTTAGACTATCTTTATCATTGATTGCACATAATAAAAAATATTGTCAAATTTTTTACGTAGAGAAAGAGGGGGGCCAATCGCCAATGTGACCGATGAAACACTTTTATGTGAGTTTTGACTGAAATTAATTGGGGAAAGTACTATAATAAATAAATTTGGACAAAAGTGCATGAAACATAATTTTACAGCACACCAGGTTTTTTTTATTTTAAATCATATTTCATCTTTTATTTTAATATATAGATATGCGTCAAAGATTTTAGACTAAATATATTATTAAACAAATAATTTTATACACATGATATAAATATAAATTATGAAATATGAGATGTAACCTCAGTTTACGATAGAATATTCTATTCGATTTTAAAGGACAATGTGATTAAATAAGGAAACTTAAGGAGTTAAAATGCCACTTAACATTTTTCACATATATTTTCTATTTATTTATGTCAAATTGAATTTGAATTAGATTTTTTTCCTAACATTAAAGAAAAGTTATTGAACAAAGTGTTGAAAACTCGTTGAAAGAATGAAGTCAACAACAATTTTGGGATAAATATCTGATTTTTACAAAATGCAAATAATAACTTATTATTAAGGAAATATTATTTTAGCCAAACTATGCTAAAAGTGATCCTTTTAGCCAAAAAGACTCCTCTCTCTCTCTCTCTCTCTCTCTCTCTCTCTCTCTTGATGAATAGCCAAAAGACTTCAAACATATTTATTTCTTCGTCGTAAATACACTAATTATGCTTTTGCTAAATTGAGATAGACAGCATTGTCTTTTTTTTTTTCTTTGGTAGAAATAGACAGCATTGTTATTTGTCTTCTTTTGAATCTCTTTTTTCGAGTTATTGACAATATTTGATGAATTATTGAGTGAAAAAATCAATAATCTTTTTTTCGATAAGAAATCAATAATCTTTTTGAAAAATTTATGCCTAGTCGGCTTTTTTTGGTCTATGTGCCCCCTACCTGCTCACAATTTTGGTCATATTGTCAACGTGGATTTTTGGACTTTTATTGCAATTGGTTTGAAAATATTTTCATTTATAAGAATTTAATGGGCCACAGTACACGTTTTTTCACGTGTAATCAATGTTGCAGATTAATTATTGCTTAATTCTATTTGGAATTATGGATATTTTCATGTTCATAATTATTCATCAAATAGAATGGAATTTTAAAGGATTAACTATTTCTGGCACGTGTTCATGCACGAGAAACATAATTGTCTACGTTGTTGGAAATAATTATTTCATACCTAATATGATTTGAATGCATGGTTTTCGTACCTTATATGCTTAGAAATAGACACCAAGAATTGCTAGCAATTAATCGTGGGAATTGGAGCGGAATAATATGAAAATTAAATCACGCCATCCAATATTACAAAAATAACAATTTTGTTTTAGAAATTATAAATCATACCCCCCAAAAAATACCTAAAAGTTCGTGGAAATTGGGGAATGAAACTAAAATGTCAATGTGTAAAGGAGGTTGATGACAACCAATTTCATCATTAAATATGAAGGTTTGATCTAATGATGTATTATGTTGTATTCAAAAGCAATCGAATTTTATTTCCTATAGCACCGTGTGATAATGTCCAAATTCATTATCGAACATGAAGACTCGATCACATGAAATATTATCTCATATTATAATATGATGTGTTCTTATCTTTTATATAAAAAGGCCTCTCATAAAACGAGGGAGGAAAGCTAATTTTATAAGATGAGTGAGTTTATTGAATACGTTCAATGCATACACTACAACAAATATGATATTATGTGGCTATTTAATTTACCTTTAAAACTCATAAAGATGTCTTTATTAATATAAGGAGGCTTTTCAACAGATAGGCTCCATAGTCACGGTGGCAAAAATTATTGAGATTTTTTATTCAAAGTGACCATATGTACAACTTTTAGAGGTAAACTATAAGAGTTTAATGCCTAATTAAGCTTGCATCTAAATGTTTATTAGAGTTATTGAATATAAAAAAACCTTCTCAAATCATTTTTTGAGGCCAATCTATGACTGCCTTCAAATAATATGCCCTTAAAGTTAATATTTTTTTGTAGCAAGAACAAAAATACAGATTAAGAATATAGTATCGTTACAAGTGATCAATTCTATATATAACTTCCTTAATGTATAAACGTTCATGTTTTTGTTGAAGAACACTCGGACAAATAATTTGCTCCAAAGTTTCGCATATTAATTAAAAAAAAACCATATAACTAACTTTTTGAACTATAAATTTTTGGATAAAGAGCAAAAACAGTAAAAGACGCAAGGAATAGACCTAAGTTGGGCATAATTTATTCTTTCCACCGAATCCACTTCATCGGTGTCGTGCTCATGGACTAGACCGAAATCCTTCAAAAATCATAATTGCCTTTCATTATTTCGACAAATCTGATTCATCTTTGTCGTGTTTATCAATAGTTATTGAAAAATCGCAAAAATGCGACTATTATAAATTATTCATCGATGATTAATATTGATCATTTATTATTAACCATGTGCAATGATTTATTTAATTGCTTCACTATAATACACAGTTAAAGTTATATCCGATATAATATCTCTTTTATTTGCCTTTTTGTGGGTTTGAATTTCGATAAATACATATATCATTCTAATTATATAATAATTTTTTTTTATTGTATAGTAGTTCATTAGTATTGTTCATTGATACCATTGATATTTAGTGGTAATTGATTTGTAATAGTTTTGGTTTTTATATAACATTATTGATCTAACTCATTGATTGTAGTAGATCATTTTTCACAAAAAAAAATAAAAAATTTCTACTTACGCCATTCTTTAAATTTTTTGGGACAGGACGGAATTCCTTCTAAAATAATTTTGAATTTGTTAAAAACCATTACATGCTTATCATAAACAACTAAAAATGGATGTGATCTTTTATTACAAAATGATGTTCGATAAATATTCACTTATGATGCAATTTTAATCAAAGATTTTCTAAGATGAATCCACGCATTCACATCATGCAAAACACAAAGACAAAGGTGGCCAATAATGGATGATAAATATCATCGGGCAAAAAGTCAGTAGGTGAAACAATTCTGGCACGCTTGTTGCATGAAATAATTAATCACAATCGCCTTTATCATCTTTACACTTCTTTTAGACTTGTTCTCTCTCTCTCTCTCTCTCTCTCTCTCTCTCTCTATATATATATATATATATATATATGTATAATATTCCAAACTTCTGATGTTGCATTCGTGCTTAAAACCACTTTTACTTTACTAGAAAAGTTTTGTGGGCGATCTCACCCTTTATTTGTCAAATGGGTCAGAATAAATCTTTACAAATTAATCGAAAAAGTTGAATGTTAGCATGATTTTTACCCTATAATTAAGTTAGCTTATGAATATAATTTGCTTTGAAACCAAGCATGGTTAATCGATAATGTCACACACACGTGTCGTGTATGTATGTATTTATATATATATATATATAAGTGTATGTATAAACGTGTATATTTTAGATATAAATATGTGCGCGCGTGTGGATAACAATGGAATTAGTCATGTAAGATGAGAGCAATTAGCTAGTGGAATTATTCATACATGATGCGATTAAATAAATTTATTCATTTGGACCTGCATTTCGGCTTTTTGTCTACAAGTATAATGGACATATATTAATTTAATTCTGGGTAATGTCATCCTATATATAAAAATCCAAGTGGCGGACTATTCAAGAATCCTCGTGACCATTTTTCATTTTATGTGCTCAGCAATATTTTCTCACCGGCATCAGTTAAAAATATAGTAGTTTAAAGGTATATATAATATCTTTTGGGCCAGCGAGGACTCCAAATATGGGTCGTAGTGAAAATCTAGAAATTCAATTATTAAATATCTATATATATATATATATATTATATCCAACTAATAACAAAAATTAGAAACATATTTGCACTTTATTTTACGTTTTTTTTTCCTCAATAAAAGTATCTAAAATTCAGCACCAGAAGATCGCTGTCCGAAAAGCCCAAACTCGTGTCTAATATAATTGGGCTTTGGGAATTTCAAAACCCACCTCTCACGAAGCAATTGTTTGGGCCGACTAAAGGCTTCTACGGTTTCATTTTAAGCAGATTACTTTTTAATTTTGCATTTTTTTGTTAAGTTTCAAAGTAATTAAGTAAATCTATATTCATATGAGAATGAGCATTATTAGAATTTTTGCTGCTTTTTTTTTTCTGCATGACAAGATATGTTATGTGAAAATATGTTATATTTTAAAAACTCTAGAGTAACTTTTGAGCTTCATTGCTTACCAAAATGTTAGATTGAAACTTCATTTTGTGGATGTACTAATAGGGGATAGGATATATTTGAGAAAAGTTCAAATAGTTAAAAACAATTTAAAAAAAATGTCATCTGATTATTTCTTTTTAAATCAAAAATAAGTGATGATAATGGTGCATATTATTTTTATTTTTACTCTTTTAGAAGTGATTTCTATTCGTGATTGAAGAGGGAAAAACATGTTAAGAAAAGTTAGAAATAATGGAAAAAGAAAAATCAAAAGAAATGAAAGTAAGTAAAATAGAAATAAATGAAATGGAGGATATTTATGCCTAACTCATATTTAATGGGAAATTTTTATCCACACCGGGTTCGACCATACTGAAACTAATTATGTAGTGAATGTTTTACACTTATTATGTGATTAGTGTACAATTTTGGGAGAGTGACCAATCAAATAGCACGTGTATTAATACTTATTACATGATTGAATGGGTGCGATCAAGTCGAGTCTGAACAAGAATTTTCCATATTTATTTAAGAGGTTTAATGATACACTCTCATAACTTGGGGAAGTAAATGGTACTTTTTATAATTAAGTGGGATAAATGATATATTATTGATAATTTAAGGGTGCAAAATATATTTTGTCCAACTAAAAATGAAGTACAAAATGATGCAAACTTGAAAGCGAGTGAATTAGGGAGAATGACAAAAATAAAAATAAAATACTTATCATATTTGATTGAGTTGGGTGGTTACCCACAAATATATATAAAGGTTGGTTTCAACTTTCAACCCATGCATGTCTTCGTACTCCCTAACTCTTCGTTTGATTTTAGAATTTTGATAAAAATAATAAGATAAATTTTTTTTCTTTATTTTAAATGATAGTACTCCATAATTTTATTTTTTATCTTTTATATTTTTCTATCACTTTTTCTCATCAAAATTTTTATTTCAAATATAGCATAAATGAATTGCCAAAAATAATAAAAGAAAAAAGATCCCAACATGATTGCTAATCATGCGAATGACTCATATCTCATGTGGCCATGTGCAAATTGCAATACATAAATAATTACTAACCACATACCTAGTATAGCGATTTTTTTTTTCCTTCTCCACCATTACTATATGTTTGAACTTTCATATTTAATTATGAACACGACACACTCGAAAATAATATATGCACTAATTCCGTTAATCGAACACAATCAAAAACTAAGTATAATTCATTGAAGCCAATATTAAAAAATAGGGAAAATTACATCCACCTCCCCTGAGGTTTGGTGAAATTACATTTTAACCCACGATTTTTTGTAAATTACAAAAACCCCCCTGAGGTTTATTCCGTCTAACAATTTACCCCAGCCGTTAATGACCGTTAGGGTTCCGTTAGTTTTTGTACGTAAAGTTCCGATAGTACCCTTGACGGGTTTTTTTGTCATATATATAAAATTTTTGGGGTTATATGTTATGTATTACATCTTTGTGAGGCTAAAAGTAATAATATTGAAAAAATTGCTCCGTTTTCCGAGAAGTTTTTCGGTGAACTTGAAGCGGGTCTTCAACTTTTTGATGTGGAAAACACATTGGTGAGGTTAATTTTGGGCTAGAGTCGGTTTTATACATTTTTCGTTTATCACTTGTAATTATTACATATCACATGGGGTTATTGTAATATACACAAAAAAATATGGGTTAAATTGTAATTTCTCCAAACCTCAAGGGAGGTAGATGTAATTTGCCCTATTTAATATCAGCAAAAAATAAAGGGCAAAATGGACTTTTTACACTTTCCGTCCATAAGGCTGGGGTAAATTGTAATTTCGCCAAACCTCAGGGGATTTTTTGTAATTTACAAAAAACCGTGGGTTAAAATGTAATTTCGCCAAACCTCAGGGGAGGTGGATGTAATTTTCCCTAAAAAATATGCAAAATTGAATATAATTCACAAAAGTAAATATTGCTCTTCGCTGAGCAAATATTTTTGATAGATGTATAATGAAAATTCTAACAAAAAACATATACTTTATCAAACTCGAAAGTATGTTTGAATCTTTTCTTTTTTTTTTTTTTTTTATCTACGATGAAAAAGAAAATCATATTATTAAATTCTTAACTCTCCATTTAATTTTTGAATTTTGGTAAGAAAAATAAGATAAAATTTTTTTTCTTTACTATTTAAGACTCTATACTTTTATTTTTAATTATTTTTATTTTATTTTTTATTTTTTCTGGTCAAAATTTTTATTCCGAACGTACGGTTAAAAGTAACCGGTGGGGAATCCCACCCCATTATGCATCAGCACCATGGGTTTTCCTCATGTGGTCATCTTTCAGTTCCCAGCTCAAGGCCACATCAAGCCGATGCTCATGTTAGCCGAGCTTCTCAGCCAAGCCAACGTCACCATCAGCTTCGTCAACAATGACCACAACCACCGCCGCATCGACCAAGCCGCCCTCCGCCGCGGCTGCCCGAACATCAAATTCCTCTCCGTTCCCGACGGGCTCCCGCCGGACCACCCGCGAACCGGCCCTTCCACCGTTGATTTGATTTCCTCCATCAGAACCGCCGCCAAACCGATTCTGAAGGAGTTGATTGCTTCTGCGAGGCCGACGTCGGCGTGTATAATTTCCGATGGGATTATGTCCTTCGCCATCGATGTGGCGGCGGAGCAGGGGATTCCGGCCATCACTTTCCGGACATACAGTGCGACTTGTACTTGGCTTTCTTTTCATCTCCAGAAGCTCGTCAGAGACGGCGAGATTCCGGTGCTTGAAGGTATTGTTTAAGATTGATTAATGTCATTTAATCTTGCTGGCTTGTTTTGTTTGTGTTTGGGCTTTTTTTTTCTATAATTGTTTTGTGGATATTATGTAGTTTTCGCGGAACTAAACTTTAGATAAAGGAAGAATTACTGAATTAGATTTGATGTTATTAGATAGTGATATGAAATTCTGTATTTGACCTGATTTGAGACACTAAATCAGATGAAATCCAAAATTATGTCCCTCTAAATTTAGAACTTTTTGCCTGTATTCGGGCTTCACTTGGGGAAATTTTAATGTAGACCTGGCTCGGCCTGATTAGTATTAATCACGCAGCGAATATTTTATATTTATTCTATTATTGGTTAATAATTTAAGATGGGTGATGATTCACTTAACAAATATATTCTTATTATATGATTTATTGAGTTTAATCAAATTAGATTTGGGTTAAAAAATTTTTCCTTCAACTATTACATAAAATTATTCCCTAAATGAAATTTAGTCACACCTAATTTTAAACGGTGCATAATCTTGTTCAATATATACAAAAATTGAGGAAAAGAATAACTACGCCCCTACACCACCCCCACAAAATTCGAATCCTAATGCTAATCTCCCGCGATTGTTTGGCCAAAGGCCTCGGACTCCGCTTACCTTCAAAGTTGTTCGTTGCATGATAATTATATAATTAATTTTGATTCCATTGAATCTTTTTTTTTTTTTGAAAGCTAAAGAAACACCAATCAAGCAGCTTCAGCTGCAATTACATCCAAAATTGACTTAGGCAAGGTATCACTTGGGAGAACAAAATCCCATGCCCTGCGTGCAATCATGTGCGCTATCGAATTATTAACTCGTCGTGTAAAGGCAAAACGGATGTCCGAAATCTCACCACAAAGCCGCTTAACATCATCTAAGATAACACCTAACTCTGAGTGATCTTCAGAGAATTGATCAGTCCCAACGAATCGCCTTCCAAGATGACGCGTCGCCATCCCCTGTTTCGGGCCATAAGAGTAGCGTCTTTAGCCGCAAGGATCTCAGCTCGATCTGCTGCACCTGGAGAGGTTATTCGATTGGATTGCCAATCCAAACACTTACCATCGTGATCTCGAGCCACCACGCCCATACCAAGAGACTTAATATCTTTGAAGACGACACCATCGAAATTGATTTTCACAACTCCAACCGGAGGCCGTTCCCAACGTAATGAGCTGAAATCCTCCTTACTCGTGTTGCTGTGCCCCAGACCGACCGCCTCTTTGTAATCAGCGTAGACCCTACGAGCATGATTAACTACCTCAATTGGCGAGCTGACTTGTCCCTCCATTAATCGTTTGTTCCACCCGAACCATGCAGCCCACAGCAACGTGACAGCAAATTCGAAATCCAACCTGGGCAGTTCCTTGTGCAGATTTAGCAGCCAACAGTAGGGATCTCCTCGCCAAAAGGAGCACACCCGCCAAGGAAGGTCCGATAAAGCCCACACCTGTCTTATAAACGAACAAACAAGAAAAACATGATGCAAGTCCTCAATTTCCTCTCCGCACAACGGGCAGCCCTCAGCAAGGAGAAGCCGTCGTTTTGCGAGATTAGAGGCCGTTGCCAAAGCATTTTTACCAAGACGCCAAATAAAAATTTTAATTTTATTTAACATTCTCAACCTCCAAATAAAGTCACAATTTTCTGTAGATTTAGACGAGCTAGGCTGAGATAAAGAATGCAAATCCTTAACAAGGTGATAGGAGCTTTTGACTGAGAACCTCCCATTTTTGGTGAAATGCCAGACAAGAATGTCATGGTTGTCCATCTCACCAAGAGGGATAGCCAGAATGCTGTCAATATCGGTGGGCATAAACAAAGAATGTATGAACTCCTCATTCCATCCTCCTCCGTTAGGCAATCTCAAGTTTGAAACCCAAGTGCCAACCCACTCGAGGCGCCGCTGCGATTGGATCTTAAAAGATCGAGGACGCGGAATCCAACGATCTTCCCAAACCTTGATATGCTCCCCCGAACCAACTCTCCAACGACTCCCTGCTTGAATAACAGTCCGAGTGCTAAAAATACCACGCCACGTATATAAAGGGGAAGACCCTAACTTTATGTCAAAGGGCGCAGACGAGTTTGAATACTTGGCTCGCAAAACTTTACTGAGTAAGGAATTTGGACTCGTGCCAATTCTCCACAGTTGTTTGGAAAGCAGTGCTTCAATGAATTCGCGAAGAGCCCTAAAACCCATACCCCCATCGCGCTTGCTTAAACATAATTTGTCCCAAGCAATCCAATGAATTTTCCTCAACCCTTTGTTATGCCACCAGAAGTCTGCGAGATAGCTCTCCAGCTCTCTCAAGAAAGAACAAGGGAGTAGAAAGCATGACATACTGTACGCCGGAATGGCCTGTAATACTGATTTAATAAACACCTCCTTTCCCGCTTGTGACAAATTCCGTTCATTCCATCCCCGAATCTTTTGCCAAATTCGGTCACGAATAGAGGCAAACACATCCTTTTTATTCCGACCGACCGCATAAGGGAGGCCCAGATACTTGTCATGACACCGGTTAGCCTGGAAATGACCCAAGCCTGCAATTCTTTCCCGGTCCTCCTGCGACACATTGTTACTGAACACAATAGAGGATTTTTCATTGTTAATAAGCTGGCCCGATGCCCGCCCATACCTGTCCAATATCTCCAACACAGTGTACATAGCATCATCCGTGGCTTGAGCAAAAATAAGGGTGTCGTCAGCGAAGAAAAGGTGCGAAATACTGGGGGCCGCCCGACACACCGCCACTCCTTTCAGTGAGCCAATCCGTTCCTCCTTTTGCAATAACAAACTGAAAACTTCTGCACAAAACAGGAAAAGGTACGGTGATAACGGGTCCCCATGACGAAGGCCCCATTGAGGACGCACAAAGCCAAAAGAAGAACCACTCAACATAAAGGAAGAAGTAACTGTTGAAACACAAAGCATAATGAGTTGTACAAAATGACTATCAAAGCCTAGACGTAAGAGAGCCGACTCAAGAAAAATCCACTCAACCTGGTCATAAGCTTTGCTCATGTCAAGTTTGATTGCCATGTGCCCACGTTTTCCCTTTTTCTTACGTTTGATAAAGTGGTTTGTCTCATAGGCCAACAACACATTGTCCGTGATTAACCTACCTGGAATAAAAGCAGATTGAAAGGGGGAGATAATATCATCTAGCACAGATTTCAACCGATTAGCAATAGTTTTCGAAGCGAGTTTATAGATGACATTACACAAGGCAATGGGCCGAAACTGGGTTATAGACTCCGGGAATTTTCACTTGGGGATTAGAACAATATGAGTATGGTTAAAAGACTCATTCGTATTAAGGTTATTAAGAAAATCAAGCACACAGGAAGATATATCATGACCAATATCATTCCAAAAAGTTTGAAAAAAGATAGGGGGCATACCATCCGGCCCAGGAGATTTGTATGGATACATTTGGGAGAGGGAGATGGAGATCTCCTCCTGCGTGTAAGGCTCCAATAAGACCGTGTTCATAGCCGACGTAACCCGGGGTTCAACTGACATTAGTACTTGTTCCAAATCTTCAGCCAGAGGATTTTGAGAAGTAAAAATAGTGGAAAAATAGTCAGAAATAATCCTCTGGATCCTTGGTTCATCTTCTACCCACTGTCCCATCGCATCCTTCAAACCATGAATACTATTACTCTTGAACCGGCTTGTGGCCACACCATGAAAGTATGCCGTATTACAATCGCCCTCCCTCAACCACTGCACTTTACTACGCTGTTTCCAAGCAATTTCATCCTGTAATCTAAGCTCCTCGAGTTCTCGTACCAAGTTAACCTCTTTGGCCTTGGAATCGGCCGAAATTTCTCCTTTCCTAATACTCACAATCTGCGCCTCAAGATCTCGAATCTTTTTTCTTGGGTTACCGAAATGACAACGACTCCAACCAGCAAACCCTTTTGCACAGCGTGTAATATTCTGGCACGCTGTCTTGGTGTTACGATTCCCCTCCATCGGAACCCAGTTGTTTCTCAAAACCTCACGACAATCTTGTGCCCTCAGCCAATTTGCCTCAAACCGAAAGCCCCGCTTCATTGTAATTTCCCGCCGGGGTTCACCATCTAAAGTGATCTTAATCGGGCAATGATCCGAATAAATAGAAGAGAGATGGGTAACCCGAGCATTCGAAAATAACTGAATCCAATCCGGGGTAGCACATGCTCTGTCCAATCGCTCGCGGACAGTATGTGGATGACAACGGTTGTTAGACCATGTGAACGGATCCCCTGAAAAACCCAAATCGTGCAAATCATATCGCTCAAGTGCCTGACGAAAATCACACAACTGGATAGCTGGCCGCGGTGGTCCTCCCTCCTTTTCTTCCTGCTCCAGAATTTCGTTAAAGTCTTCTATACAGAGCCAGGGCCTAACTGATTGACTTCTGAGATGCCGAAGAAGATCCCATGAATTCCGTCGAGAACTCGTCGCCGACTCACCATAGAAGCCAATAAAACGCCACTGTATTCCACCATGTCCCGAGTCCACAGTAACCTCAATATGATTGTGAGAGTAAGTTTGAAGAGTAATTGGGACCTCTTTATTCCAGAGAAGGGCCAAACCGCCTTTACGACCCATAGCACCAACCGAAATCCCAAATAGATTCCATCTCTCCTTCAATCTATTAATCTTGGTTCCTTTACACTTGGTTTCAGAGAGAAAAACCAAGTGGGGGCGAATATCTCGAATTAGATGTCCGAGGAACTGAACTGTGCCGGGGGACCCCAATCCCCGACAGTTCCAAGCTCTGGCGATTATTGTTCTCGGCAAGGCCGCCGTTGAAAAAGAGAAATCCATACCATCCAAAGTGACCATACTGGCCCTTTTAACCAGCCGTACTTCAACATCCACCAAAGCATCATCTTGATCATCCTCTATCTTTCGTTTTCTTGCCGGAGTTGCTCCGACACACTTCGAAGTTGTCGCAAAATCATTAATTGTCCTAGGGGCTTGCTTTCGGGGTTTGTGGCGAGAGGTTTTGGGCAGGATAGGTGAATTGAGGAAAGGCTTAGATGGGTTCGGGGAAGGGGGTTCTACCGTGAATTTTAGGGGAATTTTGATAAATTTTTGACAAAGTGTAAGATTGGTGCATGGCAGGAAGTGACGAAGACATGGACATGCTAATATCTGGAGTTCCTGGGCTAGAGAACATCATCAGAAGACGAGATCTTCCTAGTATTTGCAGACTGGATCCTAAGAACCCAATATTCCAGTTCTACATTAATCAAACCTCAAAAATGACCAAAGCCTCTGCTCTCATACTCAACACTTTTGAGGAACTTGAAGCTCCAATAATCTCCCACCTCAAATCAATCTTCACTACGGTTTATGCAAGGATTTTTTGCACGGTGCCTACCTGTGTTATGTCTAATTGTAAAAAAAAATCCTGTGAAATTTTAATTATCAAAATAAACCCTATCATAATTAAAATTAGCCAAATAAACCCTTTCACCGGGAAGTAGATGTCACGCGCCATTTTTGCAAAGATTTTTGTTTTTTACCATTTGTAATGACAAATTTACCCCTTTTTCGCCTTTTATAAAAAAATTAAATAATATAAAATTTATATAATAAAAAATACATGTTAAACATAAAAATATAACTTAAAATTTAACACACACAAACACACACACACACACACACAACACACACAAGAACACCTAAACACACACACACAAACACAAACACAAACACACGCAAGAACACACACACACACCCACCTAAACACCACCGGAGCTGCTGCCGCCGCCGCCGCTGCTCGCATCCTCCTACCACCGCGACCACCCCCATCGTCTTCCTTCCGCCACTACCACCGACACCACCGCCATTCTTCTATTTTAATTTTGTTTTTCGTTTTTTCTCACCTCCAACCACCATCTTCTTCTTCCTCTCTATCCCTCCCCCACCTTTCTCATTTCTTTTCAATCAGATCTAATTTCTTGATTTCTTCCCAACCGGATCTGAGTTCTTTCCACTATGTGCAAGTGTGTGATTCTGTGTGTGCAGGTGTGTGTGTGTTCTTTCTGTGAGTTTGTGTGTGTGCGTGTGTGATTGTGTGTGTGTGCAGCTGTGTGTGTGTTCTTTGTGTGAGTTTGTGTGTGTGTGTGTTCTTTTGTGTGAGTGTGTGTGTGTGTGTGCGTGCGTGTGTGATTGTGTGTGTGTGCAGCTGTGTGTGTGTTCTTTGTGTGAGTTTGTGTGTGTGCGTGTGTGATTGTGTGTGTGTTCTTTTGTGTGAGTTTGTGTGTGTGCGTGTGTGATTGTGTGTGTGTGCAGCTGTGTGTGTGTTTTTTGTGTGAGTTTGTGTGTGTGCGTGTGTGATTGTGTGTGTGTGCAGCTGTGTGTGTGTTCTTTGTGTGAGTTTGTGTGTGTACGTGTGAAGGACAAAAGGTTTATATTTCAGGAGATGAAGTATAATTAATGGGATTATATAAATACAAGGTAATATTGGAAGTTCATTTTTTTTTATTGGTCAACGTCGGTCAAGGGGCGGTGGGCAAATTTTAATTTTTATAAGGTTATTTTTGATAATTAAAATAACACAGATTTTTTTTGGCTACTTTTCAATAACACAGGGAGTTATTTGCAATAAACTCGTTTATGCAATTGGTCCATTGCACATTGCCTTGAAGTATAACACCAAATCTGGACCAGACGGTTCGTCCAGTTTGATGCAGATTGACCAATCCTGCTTAGAGTGGCTCGATTTTCAGCCGTCCAAATCTGTCCTATACATTAGCTTTGGCAGTGTGGTTGTGTTGACCCGTGATCAGTTCATGGAGTTTTGGTACGGGCTGGTGAACAGTGAGAAGCTATTTTTATGGGCGATAAGGCCGGGCTTGATTTGCGATGAAAATGGGCCGTGTGATGTTCCCGAGGAGATGAAGATGGGCTCAGAAAGGGGCCGCATAGTGGGATGGGCTCCACAAGAGGACGTTTTGGCCCATTGTGCAGTGGGTGGATTTCTGACGCATAGTGGATGGAACTCGACTCTGGAGAGTATTTCTACCGGCAAGCCCATGATTTGTTGGCCTAGAATTGCCGAACAACAAGCGAATAGTAGGTGCGTGAGTGAGGTGTGGAAGGTGGGATTGGATATGAAGGATGTTTGTGACAGATCCACGGTGGAAAAAATGGTGAGAGATTTGATGGAGGGGAGAAGAGAGGACATTGTTAAATCAACGGCTGAAATGGCAAGATTGGCCCGTGATAGTGTTTGTGATGGTGGATCATCACATCGCAACATCAAGAATTTAATTGGAGATATAATAAATTTGCATTCTATTAGGAATGGATCCAAGTATTGAAGGAGTTTCTACACTAAGGATGTGGTAACATTATGTTTTGGCCGAAGGTCAAAATTGATGTAATATTATTTTCATTCTCCGGTGAATTGGCTATCAATTTTGTACATAACTGTTGTTTGTTGATTTTGAACCTTTAAATTATTTATTTATTTATTTACTTTGGAGATTGGTTGTGAACATTAACTATTATAAATACGATTTTGATAACTGTTTTATTCATGACAAACCACACCAAGACTATACATTCGAACAGAACCACTCAAACAATACTCCACACAAACAACACCACGAAACAAGGGAACGGCCACGGTTTAACAAACAAAAACATGCAGACAATAATCAAGGTTCCGTCGGAAAATTCGAATATTCAAATTTTCTCATCACTTAATTAGTGACGATTTCGATGTTCTTGACCTCTAGCTTCTTGATTTCTTGCTTGGGAATGGTGATCGTAAGAACCCCATTCTCCATCGACGCCTTCACTTCATCAGTCTTGGCATCCGCCGGCAGATAAAACCGCCGCTGGAACTCGCCGTGCGGCCGCTCGACGCGGTGCCACTTCTCGTTCTTGTTCTCTTCTTCTTCCTTTTCCAGCGGCCACGCGCCGCTTATCTGCAGAATCTTTCCGTCGTCCTCCACCGAAACTTTGACCTCTCCTTTCTTCAGCCCCGGAAGATCAGCTTTGAGCACGTGGGCCTCCGCCGTCTCCTTCCAGTCCACCGGCGCGACAGCGGCGCTGGTTGATTTAAAGGGTTCGTAGATTTGTCGCAGAAGTTGAGGGATCAAAGACATTTTTTTTTTGTGTGTGTATTGATTGAGAAAGTGAAGAATGTATTGAGAATTAGCTTGATTCAAGAGAGGATTTTTTTGTGCAATGGTTGATGGAGTTAAGCTTGTGATATAGTTGATGATTTATGGTGGTATATTGTGCAGGGGCCTGAAGTTTCAGGGGTGTTCTACAACGTATAAAGCGATCATTTGAATATAATATGTTACGTAGCAACTCGAAATTACATTTTCCAGAGAGTGCTTTGATCATGACATAGTGTGGAAAATTCGAGTTTTGCAATTCGTGTTCTTTCCTTTTTTTTTTTTTTTAATTAGTTACGATTGATGAGCAACCATAGATTATTTGTATCTTTGCTCTAAGAACAAAATGACAATAACAATTTTGTATATTTGATTAGTACCTTGATCGCATCTTGATAGTAAAACTCACACACAAGTCTAATTGATAGGGCATATATATATATATATATATATATATATATATATGAAAATGGATAACTGAAATTTTTCACACAAAGTACGAACTATTAGTACTTATTGTAAAAATGAAAATTTATTGATCAAATCATTATATGAAGGAGATTGTTCTATTTCAGATAAACAATAAAATTAACATGAACTTCGTGAAATTCAAAAACCGTTTTTGTTGCAATAGGTGCTTACAAGAACTCTCCAATTAAACTCTTATAGAATTAAATCTTGATTCGACCTGATTCTCATTTAAAGTTAAGTTCATTTTAGCTTTTTGAAATTCCATATTCACCATACTTAAGTGGTGAAAAATTTGCTTAGATATAAATGAAATGTGGGTTCTTTTGATGCTTCTCAACTCTCACTTAACTTTTCACTAAGCTAATCTATTTGAAAATCTATTACTTAGTGATTATAGCTAAAACAATTTCACTTTTCACCTCAACTTCTTTCCCAAATCTAAACAATGGAAACCTTTTCTTTCCACACACACTTCCTTGTGCCAACTTTCGTGTTTTCTTGGATTGCTTGCAAACAAGAAAATAGGACAATATTCCCTGGAGAAAGATTAAAAACACAAAAGAAAATGCTTGATTAGGCCCTCAGCTTTTGCTTTTCTGAAGAACAAGTTAGAATCAAATCTTCAAAAAGTACCATTTACGTGGCCTATTTAACTCTTAACAATCCTTCACAAACTCAAAAATCATAACCGAACTAATTTAATTGACATTTCCAAGCATGGGCCTAAAAGCTCTCCCCATTCACCACAATACAATCCCCGCCCCCCCGCCGCCGCCCCCTCCGCCTCCGCCTCCGCCGATCGTCCCCCACAGCCGCCACCATCTGCTCCACACGGCCTTTTATTGGGGCAAAGAAGCCCACTTCCTGTTCCCGGGTTGGCCCGACAATAAAACGGGCATGTACGCGGTGGCTCTCATATTTGTCTTCTTCTTGGCCATGTTCGTCGAATTTCTCTCCAACCTCAATTTAGTCAAACCGGGTTCGAATCGGGTTGCCACCATTTTCTTCCAGATTGGGATGCATGCGATTCGGGCCGGGTTCGGGTACTTTGTGATTTTGGCTGTCATGTCTTATAATGCTGGCGTGTTTATTGCCGCTGTTTTGGGCCACGCAGTTGGGTATGCGGCTTTCAGGAGTGGGCTTGGTAGATAATATAGTAGGCCTAATTTTGGGCTAAAATTATTTGGATTTCCCATTTTAAAAGGTGTCTTTGATTCTTGGCATTGTTTGTTTGTTTGTGGGTCATCTAATTTTGTAACAAAAAAGAGCATGGGTTTTGCTAAGGCTCATATTTCAGAATAACATACATTTGGGTTTGTTGATTGTGTATTCACGGATATTCAAAAATTGATTATTATTTGATTTTAGCTTCTTCGTTTTTTTTTTCCCCCTCTGTTACTATTTTTTCAACTAAAATTAAAGCATCAAATAACGTAGCTTCAAAGTGACAAGTCCAATTATAAAAGTTTTTTTTTTTTTTTGGTAACACCAATTATACCACATTGCATAGTAAGAAAAAGTAACAGATCAATAATTGTCACTTTTGTCTACTTTAAGCAATATATGCAATCATTTCAATCGCTACCACACAAAGTTTATTTATTCAGAGAGTTTACCAAAATTTTCGTGCTACAATATATAGGTATATATACAAGGAGGGCAAAATTTTTGGTTTGGAGGTGATGTCAAATCTTTATGAAAGAGTAGTCGGTGCCGGTGGTGCACATGCAATGTGTATAC
Organism: Petrea volubilis; assembly: GCA_026212405.1. NCBI lineage: Eukaryota > Viridiplantae > Streptophyta > Magnoliopsida > Lamiales > Verbenaceae > Petrea > Petrea volubilis. Next base: position 1,757,495 of record CM047882.1, read on the forward strand.
AAAATAAAAAATTAAAATATAATTTAATTAGATATTTAAATTATGAATATGAAATTAAAATATTTATTAAATTTTATACAATATTATCAAAATTTTAATAATTTGTGATGCATGTATTTTATTAAATTTGTAATAAAAAATAAATTAAAATAAAGATAGAATTATAAGATTAATAAATAAATAAAAAATGAAAAGTTAGAAAATATAAAAGAGATATGATAAGAGGAAAGAGAATGAGAGAAAAATAAACTAAAATCACATTAATAGTGGGAGAAAAGAGATGAGAGAGAATATAAATGAAAGTAAAAACACAAAAGATTAGAACCCTAAATACTTTATTAATGATACAGATTAAGTGTATGTTTATGATTTAGGGGAACAAAATTCAAATTTAAAAAAAAAAATACATGTAGTTATATAAATTCTAGTTCGAATAAACTTAAGGGGTGACTGCCCCTCCAACCCCCTTTGCCCCATCTCTTTCTATATATATATGAGAAGAAGCAAAGGATCAACACAGTTATAAGATCATCTAAAAAACCTTCAAATTACTTTGATTAATATTTTCTATATGGGCTCTCCCAGCTCATTTAGCAGCTTTTGGAATTCCTATTTGATGAGACTATTTCCAGGGTGGCCGGACAATCAAACCCAATGGGAATACCTTTTCTCTCTCCTTTTGGTGTTTTTTCTCACATTCACGGCTGAGTTCTGCTCAAAGTACCCCAAGATCAGCCCACAGTATGATCGGAGAATGGCGGCGCTGGGTGGCGCCGCCCTTCGGGGGCTTAAGATGTTCATGACTTATTTGGCTATCACAGCCATATTGGCCACCGATTTTGTCTTCTTTATGGCGGCGGTCGGAGGCCACGCCGTCGGAAGTTTCGTCGCCGGTCTGTATCAGTATCATATTGAGCAGATGGAGTCTACATCGTGCAATTGTATCGATTGCACTTACTATAGTATGTAACATGATAAATGTTATTTATCATTGATATTTTTTTTTTTACTTAGTTTTTGGGGTTAATTACAAGAAACTGAAATTCGGCTCGTTTTTATAAAATTCACGTAGTATGAAATACTACAAATATCAACTTAATTAATATATGATTTTATATTACAAATCCCTTTTGTAGTTGTAGGTAACAGTGTATCTATAATACGAAATCAAATATAAGAGGGGGGTTTTGAAATTTTTCTACTGCAATTGTTTTATGACAAAAAAAAAAGCCTAATTTCAAGTGTTTTTTGTAATCAATTCTAGGTTTTCTATGCCAACCTTTAATTTGAAAAGTATTGATTATTAAATATATTCGAGTGGATTATTATTCATAAAGGTTAATTAAAGTGTAATTAGTTGCAGTTATCAGTCACACGAGTGTGAGAATGACATTTCATTGCAAGTAATCGAGTTAATTAATTAGGTAGCTAAGATCGATCGAGCACATAGAAATGAAAAGGCGGCTGGCTTATACAGTGACTTTATGGATTTTCTACTAATTATAATTAATAATTAATAATCTTTAATGTTTATATCTTTGTTTATTGGCGTTTGAAGATGGTTACATTTAAGGAAAAGGAAAGAAAATTACAGAATTATTTGAACTTGGTTTCTGCTTAATGCTTAATTATGCATGTTTATCCCAGCAACCCAAACATCTTGATCATTTTTATAGAACATCATGAATTTCAAGAGGGCCGAAAAAGGGGCAGTGATTATAAAATATTAGATCGAAACCAATATTAAATATGACAACGACAATGAAGTTATGAATACAATTATTAGATTGAACGTACTACCTAAATGTGATGGTGGGAGTTGTAGGTCCTATTATTATTACTTTAATGTTAAATCAATCCATCATTATTGGAGCCAATGCTACTATTTAGTTCATTGAAGTTCCTTTCAATACAGTGAGATTAGGTTGCATTTTTTGTTGAAAATGAGAAAAAAAAAAAATTCATATATTTCAGTAGAAAAAACAATTATTTTAAATTTATATAAACCCAAGTGTGAACAGAATATTAAGAAAATAATTAAGAAAAAGGCTAGAAAGACAGAAAATTCTTATCCAAACTTAATTAAATCGAATCTAACAAATCATATAATAAATATAATGTATTTGTCAAGTGATTAATTATTCTCTTTAAATTATTAATTATTTATAAAATAAATATAAAATATTCATTAGGTGATCAAGACTGATTTTACCTATCAGCTAAATCTATACTTTGTTCGGCATACATCTGTATATATAAGGTCCTTAAGACTTAGAATTCGTGGTCCTCGTGTTTCCACTCTCCACTCCTATATTCTCCACAAACACCAAAGACTATAGTTTCCTAGTCAATATCTGATCAAAATTTCCAAAAAATCTCCTATTCTCTACACACAGGCAAAAAAAAAAAAAATGGCTCATCATCATAATCACGGCGAAGCATCCATGTCCATGCCGATGGCCCCCCCAACATACAACAATCAAACCATAATGAGCAACAATACGGGCGACACGGCGGCGGCCATGCACATGAGCTTCTTCTGGGGAAAGGATGTGGTGTTGCTGTTCTCCGGTTGGCCCGGCAGCGGCCGCCTCGGAATGTATGTAATAGCCTTGGCGGCGGTGTTCGTGCTGGCGGTGGGGGCGGAGATCTTGTCTGTGGCGCCGAGTTTGAAGCCGAGGGCGAGGGGCTTAGGCCCGGCGGCGGAGGCTCTGATTCATGCGGTTGTTTTTGGTGTTCGCATGGCTTTGGCTTATTTGGTTATGCTCTCTGTTATGTCTTTCAACCTGGGGGTCTTTGTGGTGGCGGTGGTGGGGCATGCTGTGGGGCGTTTCGTTGTTAAGTATAGACAACTGACAGGGGAGGCGGCGGTGGCGGCGGCTCCGGCTCGGGCGGTGGAGTCTTCTCCAAAATTTTAGTTCCGAAAAAGTGCCCTGCTTTGTTGTTGTCCTTTCTTGCTTGTTTTCTGTGCTTCAGTGCCTCTGCTTGTAGAAATACTAGTCTGTTTACCAAGTGGTGTTGTGTAAAAGTAATTCTAGTTCGGATCAGCTTCGGTCATTTCCGGACTAGTTACGTGATAAGTGTATTACTCATGTCATACACGATTGGTGTATATTTGCGATATGTGATTGATTTATTTTTAGAGGAGTAATCAGTTTCGACTGATAAGTAGTTGTTACTTGCATCTGGGCACTTTTTCATTTGCAGACTGCAGTGATCCAATGTCACAGCAATTTTTTTTTATTCAATTACTTCTTCTTAATTAGTCTTCAAATTGTAGTTATCAATGAACAAGCTGCCATCCCAAGGAAGCATTAAGCCGTATGGAACGTGTCCTTGCATTATATATAGTAAAATCTTTCTGAACCAATGAGGAAGAGTTTACTTTGGAGGTAATCGACAGTTTGTTTATTTAAGCAATCGTTATCAAATGTTTTACTTTTACGGTGCCATTGACTGGCGTAAACTCGGAGCCCGGGTATAAAATAGGTTTGTGGCTGCTTATCATAACCACCCAATTTGGTTGGTTAAATTAAACCATCAACACACTGCCATAGAAAATGACATTGATGCCCTCACATAGAGTGTGGGATTTACATTGGAACACTCCTGTTTGTTCCAAACCAGATAAGTCAATCGTCAAATCTAATTTTCATCATTTTTGGGATTTCTCTAGGGTTTGCTTCTTTACTCGTCGATAGCGTAGCTTCGCAGACCAACAATATGAATCCGCCAGCATAAGGGAGTCCAATTGAGACCAGAACTCTGTAATTATGACTCATATACTTGGTTGAAAATTTGAGTGAACTTTGATAGATTTCATCCGGTGAATAAATTGCAATTCCTCTACTTCGACTTTTTTGCTACAAATCTTGTTCGCTTTTTGGGTTGTCGTTAATGTCTATTGGCAATACTTTGTGAATTTTTCTGGTAGTACACAATCGTCATCTTTTGATTTTCCTCTTTGATGTGTGCTTTTGTAGGTGTTTTGGTATCTCGATATTGTAATCAAATATATGATATTTGTATTTTTCCACAAAATACTTCGATTTTGTAATTTATACACTTGATGAATTTGAACCGTGCTTAATACATCAGCCTACAAATCTCAGACCATTGGCTGCTCACGAGGGTTGAATCAAATATTCCATGTACTCTACTATTTGCAATTCTAAACAGAGGGAGTGAGAGAGTTTGGGCATAACTCAATTAATGGGTCAATTTTTTAATCCCCGGAATTGGAAGGGTAGAGCGTTAATTTAACCTCTAAAACCTCTCACAAATATGTACCACAACTAAACAGAAGGTTTGTTATGAGTTAGTTAAACACTTGTTAAACACCAAAGTAAATGTGTAAGCTACCAACAGAAAATGACGGTTAACTCAGGTAACAAACCTTTCACAAGCTAAACCTTAATTAGTCTAAACCCTTAAAATAAACGATTCCTTAGTCTCACATATAACAGTGCAACATTTTTTTTGTTCTTCAAGAAGCTTTTTGCCCGTATTTTCAGGAAACGAAAAATATAATAGAAAAATCTAACTCAAAAGTAATGTGCATCCAATGGCACTGTATTATGTAACTAAACATTTATCATTTTAGTTATATTATTTTCCGTATTCTCGTCAACTGCAGTCCAGAAGGCAGATATAAGATTTTTTTTCCCACCTTGAAAAATAAGAAAGTGTAGTCAAGAAACAAAGCTACAGATCGAGTAAGCCCTCATCAGATGGATCGAAATATGATATCACAATATGGTACATCTGTCCAATCCAAGAGACGTAAATATTCTTCTGCCAGTAGGCCATAATCGAGACCATAAGCTCGCCCGTGGGGGAGCAGTGGCCTCAAGAAGATGCTCCTTCTCGGCTTCCAAAACATTCTGATCATCAGCATTATGGCTTTTACCAGGAGCCTGTACCTGTTCCACCAGATCCCTATCACCAGCCTCAGCAATGTCTCCAGGTTTCTTGTCGAACAATCCCTTAAACTGTTGACGAGCCCTTCTGTGGGTTTCCTGCTCGACACCCAAACAAGGCATTAGTTAAAATTGGTTAATCTTTAAGGCTTTAACCCAAGGAGTGCTAGAGAATCAAGGATCGCGTATAAACAAATATGAGGAAGTTTAAGAAAGAAATTACAGGATAAACTATACTTCTTATCTGATCAGTACTGATTCTTTAGTGTTCAGCAGCACAAAGTAGAAATAGAAGTTACATTTTACACCAACCTGCTCCTCCTTTTTAAGTTTGACAAGAGCTGCCTTTGCACTTGACTCTGATGATTTATCAACGGTCATCATCTAGAAGCATGAAGTGTGACTCAGAAGGGGGTATTACGTAACAAAATGAACGTTTCTTTTTTTTTTTTAACTTCTCTCTCGAATAAATGCAATTTTACCTTGTTCAAATCTGCTCTAGCTTCTTCAAAATCGCCAGCAGCCATGTATGCCATTCCACGGCGGTAAAGAGCTTTGGCATGAACTGGGTTGGTGTCCAACACCTGTACAATTAGAAATGTCTTTATTTCCAAGGTTTGCATGTAAAGGGCTCTAGAATGTCCCCAAACTGATACATCCGCCCACCCAATGCATGTCTTGGATGTTTCAAAACACACACACATACACAGAGGAAGAGCATAGAGACATTTTTTTTTTTTTTTTTTTTTTTAAGGAAGAGCATAGAGACTTAAGGAAAAGAACATCCAAAAAAAAAAAAAAGAAGAAGAAAAGAAAAGGTCAAAAACACATTGAGAATGCATAAGGATGCGCAATGCTACAAATACTACATAGCATGAATGCATAAAGATGCAAGCATACAAAAACGATAGCACCCTTCTCAAGAATAATAAACAGGGAAGACAACAAATTAAATTACAGACATATGTGCCAAACTAGAGAAACAGAAGTAAAATAACTAGTTCTCTTCTCCATTATCCGTTATGTGTAACAATTCTACCATAATGTTTGGAGATTACCTTGTTGCAAGCTTCAATTGACTTCCTGAATTCACCCATTTTCAGCAAGCAGGCAGCCACATTGAGGTGCAACAAATTCTTCAACCATTTCCAACAAGAACATAAATTACCGCACAGAAATAAAGTATCTTTGGTATAAAAGTTAACTACCTGTCTGGAGATAATATCAGAGCGAGCATGCACAATAATTAATCAGAATCTTCCTAATACTTACTCTTGTATCAGAAAACTCTTTTCCCTCCTCATCATCTTGAGGATTAACATGATTAAATTCCCGAAGCACCTGCAGGCAAGTAGCCAAGTTTATTTTGTTATCAATGTTAAGTAGAAAAGCATCCACCAGATCACCAGAAATTAATATTATCATCATCAAATAATGTCAATTAATGACTTTAAAGATATGTTTAGTATCACATCAGGGCACAAATGGAGGTACATACTCCACCTCGTAAGGAGAATGAATACCCTTCCAGTTAATTAATATTACAGAGTGAAGATTTAATTGACAAAGATTATAGCTTTCATACCCCATCAGTCAAAATCATCCTCCAACTCCTCATTAATTGAAGGCAGCAACACCCACCCACCCCCTCAAACCACCTCCAATCGCTCACCAAATCCATCATACGAAACAAACTCTAAGTGGAATGATGTAGCTACAATGGAGCTTCAACATTTTGGTTTTAATAAACCGGACCCCACTAGTTAAAAACAAGTGCTAAATTCAATTCCAATTTAAAATCTAGATAAAAGAGAGATTAATATATGAACCAGCCACTGCTCTGGATGCTGAATAAAGTATATCAATTCAGGTATAGGGAAACAGAAAAATACATGATCATATTTTGCCTTTGCAAGTTCATATTTGCCTTCTTTGAATAGTCTGTTACCCTGAAATAAACAGAGACAAAAGTGAATTTATCTTAGCATGAACCAAAGGTCCAATAAACATCTTGTTAGCAACTACATGCTAATAATCTTAATCGAACATGGCATCTCATGTCTTGGAGCAGAAAACAAGTGAAATTATGGACAGATGAGACGTGGCATTATCCGGTCATGGAAGCACAAACCAGTTGTCCAAGTATCTCAGACAATAAATCACACTCATCATGCGCAGATCTCAATTGTTGATTAATAGGAAATTTGAGATGCAAGAAATAAAGATCAACAATAAATTTTATGCTCGAGTTCTGCTTGAACTGTACTAATCTGTGGCATCAGTAAAATATGTTCCAATTAAACCCATAATTTTGCACAAACATACAATAGTGAAGATACCACTGATGGAAGAAGCTGATTATACCAACATGTTCAAATACAAAAATTTGTAACACAATAAAGCCAAATGCATAAAGGACTACATCCTCGGTCCTCACATTTGGTTTTGCACAAAATAACTCTGACAACTAAAAAGGAAGTTTTCTACTTATAATCAAGTAACATATACCGTGCCTTTAATCTTCTCAACATCATCCATAATTTCTCTAAAGTTGAAACCAGTCCAGTCCTGCAGCAAGGATTACAATTACCAATAAGACATAAAATTGGAACGCCAAATCAACCAACAGCAGAAATAAGAATGCAAACCGAAGGTTTAAGTTAGAAACTAAAAATTCTGTAATCGTAGTAGGTTATTCTCATAGACGAATGCTGCTTATCAGTTATTAAGGATTATCTGAACTCCCAAAATTTCTTTATGCGTCTTTTTGTTAAATATGTTATAATTGACACTCTACAATCCAATATCAAATGCATGAGTCTCATGTGAGCTTTTCTTTTCTTTTTTTTGGTGCAGGGGGGGTTTCATTTTTCAGTTTTCCTTATCATGGTCTTAAATTTGCACACCTTTTGCTTCTCATAATCAAGAAGTTCTATCTCCCATTGGACATATGCACCTTCAGGAACTTGAGCTGGCCTGTTCATATAAAAAAGAAGAATACGGGTATATAGGATGATCTCACAAGCAAAAATCCATGATGACTGCGTAAGATATCGTTTTGCCGGCTAAAATATGTAATATCTAAAAATGAGCATGGGTATGCTAAAAGCAACCTTGGAAACTTGTCATAAGCATAATCAGGTGGGCATGTAACTAGAGCTATCTCTCCAGGCAACATCAGTCTAGTGCTCATTTCAAACCCTTCTGGCACCTAGCATCATGGGCATATATCATAAATCATCAGCATAAACAGCAGGACAGCCAAAACAATAAAACAAGCAATCAAGGTTTAGACAGTATAGGTGGCCTCTTTCTGTGAAAAGACAATAATTCAAAAATTAGGCAAATGAGCAATCCACAAATTGAGAGAAAAGTATGTCGCACATCAAAATTTTTGGTAGTTAATACTAAGTTTTAAGTGTGGCTTACAAGGCCTTCTCCGGATCTGAACTCGAAAGGCTGACCCTTGTTATCAACTCTCGTGTCATAAAAAACAGTCTTTTCTTCATTGAGAAGCATCCCCTTGTAGTGAACATGTAACAGACTGTCATGAAGAGGGCAATCCATTGGAAATTCACCTAATCATTTGAAAAAGTCCAGAAAGCCCATTGCACAAGTATTAGCAGATTAAAAATGCAAATATAAGCTCATTAAACATCAATCACACAAAAGAACCATTGTACAACTTACGGAGTGAAAGCAAGAGCAATAAGAAAACACAGAAAATAATCACACTACTATATGGCAGGGAAGGGAGCATTTAAACTAGTTAATTAGGGTTTGCGCAGATGAAAAAGAAAATATAGATACAAGAAGGTAGGATAGCCAACTAGAGCTTACACTCCAAACTCTAGCAATTTAAACAAGAGAAAGAATGCGACTTCTTTTGCTGCAATTTGCATCGTGAACTGCAAAAATATGCATCGATACAAGTATAGATCAAAGTTCAAACAAAGTAGAGAAATGAAGATAAAGCATCACCTCTTCCATCACGCACACGGCGTTTTATTAAGCGTCCATCTCCAAGCACATCACGCACCTGTAAATCCAAGCTATGTCATCACAAGAACTTATAAGTGACACCAATAAATTTCGTGACTAGCAAGGAAGTACCACAAAAGAACTAGTTTTACCTTAACATCTGGAGATGACAACCACCTCACAGAATTTAACAAAGCAAAGCAATGTTTCTTTGAAAGTGATAAGACTGGATAATCTTATTAACCTCAGCATGTAGCTATGTGTTTTTTTTTCTTTTTTTATTTTTTCCCTTCAACATTAATGAACAATCCTGAAATAACTCGTGGTAAGATATAAATGGCAAGTTTACCTGAACAAAGTGTACCAACTCCACTTCAAAGTGGATTTCAGCAATCCCTTCCACTGAGGGAAGAAGAGGGCACTGAGTTAAATACTCACAGGCGACATAAATTACTGCCTTTTCTCCCCGTGACATTGTTCCAATTCCCATCTCCAGACCTTTAGGTATCTAACTAAGAAAGAACAACAATGAGAATAATAACCCAAATCCCAAATGTATATTCTTATCTTTAAGATTTGGGCAAAATCTATTTGCAGAAGGCTTTAGTCGGACTTTATCAGGGTTGGATATGTGAAGTTGCTTATAAGAAGACAATATATCAAAAAACATGACCAATAGTACAAGCAAAAACAGCACAAGGTGAACGCATTTGGTGCTTACCTCAGATTTTCCGAAAGTAAAGAAAAATGGTTCTCCTTGAGTATGTGAAAATATCACTTTTCCATCTCCTGACTTCCCTGAAATCCTATAAGCAATCAAGCATAGAGAAACTCAAATCAAGAATGCACAGGAGTATAAAAGATTGTTCTAGTATTTACAGAAGGAACAAATGTGGAAATGCAACACCCAGAGAGAGAGAGAGAGAGACTTTTGCTTCATATTCCCCAAGTAATTTGAGAAGAATAAAAATGAAAAACAGAATAAGAAAACCAGAACAATTTCATACCAAGCTTTAACTTCATAAGGTGCCCTAGGTTGTTCCCAAGCTTGTCCTTCTTCCTTTACCTATCAGAAAAATGAAAATCAAAACCAACTGTGCAATTGACATCGACAAAATGGTACCCTATGCAATCAAATAGTTGTTCTTTTTTATATGCTTTTGTGAAATTTTGGGAGTGCTTGGTTTGGTTTTTTCTTCTGGAGCATTTTGGGAAAATTTGTTTTGGTAGTTGGTGGGGGAATCCGTGGAGAATAAATTTGTAACATTACCTTCTTTAAGACTCCTAAATCTTCAGTAACAACCTGAAAGATTGAAAAACATCCATATTAAGAGATATAAGATAGGAAAGTCTCCGTATTCAGTATCACATGGAAAAAGTCTCGGACACAGGGACCATAAAAGTAGACAAAGGTGACATCAAAAATTTAAATTGTTAACTTTCACTTGATAGAAAATAACAGAAAGAATGCAGTTGACAGGTCAACAAACTCAGCGCCAAGGTGAACATTTTCCATCGTGAACGCAAAAGGATTTCCTTCTTAAGTTTAGCAAAATTTGTATTGAAAGATAGTTTGAAACTGCCCTAATTCAACAAGTTCGAATAGATTGTGAGACAACAGAATTAAATAAACCTTGAGGCAGAAAAGGCAGACCATAAAAACTAGCATTTCACTAGAGCTAGTCATTAATTTAACCATGCAGTAAGAATAAATCTAAGATTATTGCCTTGACTTTAGCGAAATCAATCAACTCAATCTCGAAATGAAGTTCATCATCCTTGGGGAAGCCATCAGAAACTGACACAGGGCAATCATCTTCGCCATAATGCAGCTCAGGTTTCATCTTGAACTGAAATCAGAACCATACCATCTCAAAAAACAGATAAGAGAACAAACAAACTATTTGTTTATAACAAGGCCAGCCATAATCAGCCAAATGCAAACAAATCCGTGAGTTGCCTCTGTGACTCTCTATCTAATCTAGAATAAGTAAGCCTTTTCCGTTCATTCATTTCCAAATAGTATGAAAATGCAGAGTGGGAAATGGACAGGTCCCCACCTCAAAAATTTGAAACTAAACCGTAGAATCTAACGATCTGTCATGGGTATTGGTGAAATGAAGTGGAAAAAAGTTGAAATACAAAGAAGTAAACTCTCTCGCAACTATTTCACCATTAGCGGAGTACATAGCAAAACTAAAGAACAAGTCCCAATACTTACCACTGCAACTTCCCCATTTAACATTGTAGGAATGCCCTCCAGCAATCCCAATATGATCTTGCTTTTGCCCAAAACTTGCCTTCTGGGGATGCCACTGCCTGTTTTTCGAAATCTCACTTGTGAAGATTCAGCAAGCACATAAATTCAGCTAATACATGGATTGATCATGGTAGCAAATTGATGATATACAATCTGCAGAATGTCCCTCTTTCTTTATGTTGTTTTATGATTACATTTTGCTATGATTACTACATACTTCACACGCCCTTCAATCTAAAATGAAGGAATAGGTTGTAACTTCACCTCCAAGTTCCGCTCGCGTTGACTCAACAACCACCCCATCTAGTGTACGGATTGTGCAGTGATATATAACCTGCAGAAATTAGTGAAACTCTGTAACTATATATTCACCGCTAAATTTTTTTTTGTAGAAATATCAATTTGGCAGGAGGAACCAACCCATCGGTAACTGAGGAATAATGATAATTACAAACCTGATCACCATCGGTGGATGTTTTTTCACCAGCTCCAGGCCTTATCAAAGCTTTCATCAAACTACCAGGCGTAATTTTCTTTCTCCTACACATAATTCAGAACATGAATACAAGGAACTCCAACTAAAACTAAACAAAAATAGTCATAATAAACAAAAAAAAAAATGGGAAAAAGGGCCTTGCCTTTTGTCATCTTCAGAAAGTGGTTTTTTCTTCTGCTCCTCTTTATCTTCAACTACAGCCATGCTTTCTCTTCACTGTTCGCCGGAAATCTCAGCTGCGATTAGCGAATTTGAGCTGTTTGAGCTGAATTTTGGTGGAAGCCTTGAAGTGGAGTGGCGAAAAACCCTAGGCAATAATACAGAATTTAGGCCAACAAATGAATCAGATTAATAAATTAGGTGAAGGCCGTTGGGGATAATCGCAGAGACTGTCATTTTGAGTGATAACTCTGAGCCGTTGATTTTGAATTTTCCAACTACCTGATTGGTCACTTGCTTCTCCAATTTATATTTTTAAATGTTGTCTCATGTGCTTCTATAGCGACTCTATATTAAAAAAAATAACATGAAGTGATGAAACAATGAATTTGGAATATATTTGAGAAGATCCAAGAAACTAACAGCTCAGGAAGGCACTTCATTATTTCCCTGTTCCGAAATTCTTAGAATTTAAATTAATCATTTTGATAAATAATTTCACAATAACCGTAGCAAAATATAATCGGAGCACTACGACGAAATTTATGAAGTTATAAAATTAAACAAGGAATGTATTGAACAACAAGTGATATAGAGTCCATTTGGACCAACTTTTTATAAGAAAGAAAATACTTATTATTTGAAAAAAAACAATTTGTGTTTAGATTGCTTTTCAGAAAAAGTAGAATTACAAAAAAGAAAAAAAAAAAAAAGCCAAAACGTGTCATCAATAAAAGCATATTTTAAAATATTTTTAACTATTGCATTTAAATACAAAATTATTTGGCTAAAAAAAAAAAAAAAACCTCCTCTAAAAAAAATATTGCTCTGAAGCACTTTTTTTTAAATTCATCCAAACGAGCCCATAATTAGTGTTTTTTATCAGAAATAAAAAACGTAATAAATGATGAAACACAAAGCATGGATAGGATAAATACTTGTAGAAACATCTGCAGCCCAAAACTTGACTGGTAGTCCACCAAGAACTATACCGCTCCATGTCCTCTGAAGGCCCAATAATCGGCCCAGAAAAATCCAACATATAGCTGGTCCTCCAGTGTGACTGTCCACGTGCAGTTGAAAATTAGCAGCCCATGTCAAGGGAATATCCAAATGCATGAAAACATACAAGAATAAATTTGAAATTTCACAATAGGAGCAGCGATAATTATTTTTAAATGAAATCGTTAAGTCTGTATTTTTATAGTGTGTCCCATTCGTATATATAATTGATATAGTACAATACATGACCACGGTGCAATAATTGCCAATAAAAAGCCTTGGGACCAATTTATTTTTGGGTACCATAATTAATTATTTGAATCAAATAGTTGTCTCAATTGAGTAGATGTCAATGAATCACTGTCTCACAGCACAATGAAGGCTCCATGATAGAGCGCTTATCGGTTCTAAGTCTTACTATTGTCAGTTATTACTGTATTAAATGATAATATTTTCCGTATTTCATATACTGATTTTGACAAGATTAATACTTCATAAGTCTCAAATACTGGTTTTCCCTTTTTTTTTTCTTTTTTGTGGAGGGGGGGCGCACCATCAATTTATTTATTACTTTGTGGCCCTGTTGTGTTCCATGGATCCCGGTGTGTAGCCTAACTATCGTTGTTTTGATTGGGCTTGACATGCCATAGATGAATTATTATTTTTAGGTCTACCAATTGTGTAATTTGACATTAAAAATAGCGCCTTGATTGTGATAGTTGGTGAGCAACCGTTGAATTTAACAAAAGCCTCTCAGCTCTTTATTTAAATGTGTAAAATAAAATAATTTTTTTAAGGATGGTAGATGCCAGATTGTACTAGTAAAAATTAACACATAGTAAATTTTATTAATCGCACTTTACACCCCCAAATTGCAAAATATAACAAAACGATATAAATATTATGGGTGGCTGATTTGTCCCAGTTGATAGTTGTGTAATATGTGATACGTTTCAATTTTTTTTCTTATGGTTGTTTTTATTTTCTGTCAAAATTGAGAGTGGAAATTAGAGAATAAAACAAGTCCAAACAAGTTGATGGAGGGCACGATAGGAAGTGAAGTGTAAGAAAGAGAGGCGCAACATGGGAGAGGGAGAGAAAACAACCCACTCATCTTCCATCAACATCACTTAGCACCTCTTAACCACTCGACCTTTTGATATTATTATATCGGGGATTGAATAAGAAAGAGATTGATAAAAAGGTCAAATTTATACAATTTCCTATATTACTTTACTAGATTTTTAAATTTATACAACATCGTTAATTCTTATAGTATTCAAAGATTTGGTTGTGCATTTTGAACGATGCATCCAAACCAAACCCATATATGAAAGTCAAAAAATACTCTTTGGAGATCAGCCCAAATTCTTAAATGAATTCCACTTTTATCTGTGAGGAATTTTTTTTTCTTTTTTTTTTTTTGTTGAAAGTAAAGCGGTGGTGCGGGCATGAGGGGTGTCGCCTGAAGCAAAGGCAGATAGCGTGGGCTTTGATCTCAAATCTACTGGCCCAATCACAATATCCCATCAATCAAAAACTAGGGCAAAAATGGCCATACCACCCAATCCCACCTATCAAATTTTTTTAAAAAAATAGGAACAGTGTGATATGGGATAGCCTTGATTGATGTAAAAAGATTTTTTGAAGCAAGAAAAAAGCGTCTCAAAGTACCCTGAACAACAACACACAAAAGAGAAGAGCTTTGATAAGTTGTGTGGGGTAAAGAAACGTACTGCTGAGTGCTGGATTTCATAAAACGCGTATGTAGGTTCCCCAGTCCCCACTAACACCTACTGACAGCTCATACAGATAACCCCATCCCTCCAAATCCCTTGCACTTTAAGCAATTACTCTCTCAACAATAAGACGTGCTAACATAGTGGGACATGCCATCTTAAGCTAAATTTAAAAGATATTTGTTTTTATGGGTTTTGTATATGTGAGATTTACCAACCCAATTTTCTGATGATCTTGAGCCCAGCAGTTAGCCTATTTTCAACACTAATAAATTTGTCAACGACTTTGGCATCATGGCAATAAGCAAAATCTGAATTTAAGCGAACCAACGCCAATATGACTAAAATAATTAGCATAATCGAAACATTAGTGGATCAAAGTTGCATTGTCAAACACAAAAGCTCATTCCCCAATAGAAAACCACTGTGTAGTGTTTGGGGCTTTTACACAATCAACTAAACATTAGAGAAATAGTTGGAAACCGAACAACTTTTTGCAGACAAGAAACATGAAAAGAGAAGATCGATGAACAGACACACGACGGTCAAAAGCCAGTGTGCACCAAAGCATGTGCCACAAGATGCAAAGCAAACTGTACCCAACTTGCTTTCGCTTCTCCCCATGCTTTGACCATAAAACACCACAAATCTACAATTATGAATTAATTAATCACAACTTAACATGGAGAAAACAACAAGACAAGAGGCGAAATGGCTGAATCTTGGCTTTCATTAATGGATAATAACTCTATTCACTACAAACAAACCGTCACTTCATTCAATACAATAACACTACTACAAAAATCAAGAAACAGGGCTGGGGCCTCAACCAAAAAGAAACCCCAAAACCCATTAAACCCCATTAGAGGGTACTAGTAATTAATAACCCACCCTAAACTTGAAAAAAAAAAAAAGACAGAAACCCCAACTTTGTTTCTTTATTTCTTGTTTTTCTTATCACTAATTCATCTTCTTCTTCGTCTTCTTCTTTCAAATTTCCAACATGGGACACAGAAAAGAAACTGTCATCCTCCACTTTCTTGTACCTCGAGCCAACAAACAATTTCAACTATTTTCACTGAGATTTTTTACCTCACTGATAATTTTTATTTTTCCCACTGATCTAAAAAAAACCACTTCAGCTTCCCTGCTGCTAACATTCTTTCTTTTTCATCATCATCTACTTAATTACTACTGCGACTGTCCTATAATACTACCTCTAATCATCTGTCCCAAAATTATATTTTAAAATAAAAAAACCAAAATACTAGTATATTTCCTTTTCTAAAATCCACTGTTCTTGCTTCTAAATCCCTTCAAAAGACATACACAAACCATTCTTGATTAAAATAATGCGGGTTTTCGACCCGGTCGGGTTAGTAAGTCCACTCCTGTGGCAGCCTGAGTTCCTGATTCATCACCGGCGGTGCTACAAGGCCTCTCCTCTGTTGAGCCATCATGGCAGTATTTCTGTGATTCAAAACATCTGTGCGCATGTGTTTAAACAACAAAAATTAATATAAATACTCAAAACAAAGATCGAAAAAGATCCAAAAGGGTGGGGAAATAGTAATATTCTCCTACCATAATCAAGGGTGTAATTTCCATTGCCTTGTCTGAGCTGGGATTGAGGGTCAATGGATTCCAGATTTAAGTTCAGGGCATGGACCACTCTGTCTGGTAACAGAACAGTAGAGCACCCTGCTGAGATACAGAAAAAATCATACAAATCAGCAAAAAATTGAGACCCTCTTAATTTTTTAGTTAAGAATAATAGGTGGCTCCAACAAATACAATAATGGGAAGATCAGATCTAGAATCAATCAAGAATACTAAAATGGAATAACACAACCCATGTGACCAGCAGCCGAGGCAATTACTACGAATAATAACAAATAATTACAGAATTAAAGATACCACTAACAGTAGAGTAATTAGTACTCAAAAGGGCGTGTTGGGATGAAGTTAATGACCTGGCTTCTTGCGAGTTTCAGTCGGGCTAGCTCCAAATCTTCTAGGCAAAAACACGCCGGTGCCAGTCCGTTCTTTCTTAGCCCCGGTATCACCAAGAAAGACCGCTCTCATCCCTGAACCGGGTTGCGGAGGCTGCTGTTGCTGCTGAGACTGTTGCAAAGTAGGCCAACCCGCCATTGATATACCACCTTGAGCTACTCCCGTAGCTCCAGGCCTTCTGCAATTCTGAAACTGGTATTCAACTTTCCCCTGCCCCCAAACACCGTTTTTCATCATCTGTTGCTGCTGCTGTTGCTTCATGCGCTGAAACTATACGAAATGAAGTTAGAAAAGAAAACTAGGAACACACCCATAAAACCAAAAATATATATATATATATATATATATGTTAAAGAGTAAATACTCACTTGAGCGGCTTGCAGTTGCAGATAAGCAAGGTGGGCTTCTGTTTGAGCCTGGCTAGGATAAAACCCCACGGCGGAGTTCGGTTTTTTCACGGGTAAAGTGACAGGGTTGGGTTTCGGAGGTGGAGCGAAGAATTTGGTCGACTGAAACGGGGTCGTTTCCTCAATCATTCGCATTCTTGCGACTTCCCCTGCAGCAGCGTAAAGCAAATCCCACCCCACTGCATCTTTCGAGTCCGGCGGTGAAGAAACCTGGGACGCGCAGTTCGGGCTGCCCCGGCTGGAACCCGGTTTGAACCCGCACAAAGTCGATTGCGGCGAGCCCGATAGCTTCAACCCCTAGAAAGAAATTCGAAAAAATAATCAACTCCAATTTAGTTGAAAAAACAGGTGAGAATAAAAAGCCACGAACAGTTTATAGATACCTTAACCCTGTATTCAGATGATAAACTGGAATCCTGCAAAGTGGAGCTGGCCAACCTCCGGGTTAACCCGGAGATAAACTCATCTTCGTCGCTCTCGGTCTCCGTAGAGCCCATGACAGACTCGACTGGTGAACTCAGGTCAGAGCTGAGACCAAACGAGTTCCCGAACCCATAAGAAAACTCATCGCTTCTCTTGGTTTTCAGAGTATCAGTTTTGAAGTCCGTTAACAGGTCATCGTCGGTGAGAAACTCCGACGGCAGCCAGAACTCTCCGTCATCCAGCTCTTGCGCCATGAGAACCGACACTAGACACAAAAGCCAAGCGAACTTTGTAGTATATGAGCTCTGTATTTATATATATATGTGAACCGGGCACTGTAAAATATCAAAGGCGGGTATTTCGAAAGGAGGAGAGGGATTGTGGAGGCGTTGCTGCTTCTTGAAGGTTTAATTATAGACACCACTGAAACGGTGGGAAAAATCCGAGGGACCCAGCAAGATATATTGAGAGAGCAAAAGGGCAAAAGAAAATCTCGCAGATAGGAGGGGGGGAGAGAGAGAGAGAGAGTGGCAGTGTGGAGAGAGAAGGGGGTGGAAGTTGGAGGCTGGAGTGGGGCTATATAAGATAGTAGGCAATATGGTGGAACCCTAGCGAGAGGTGCAACGCAAGCGCCGCGGCGGAGAGTGAAGGCACGCGCGGCGGCAGAAAAGTTTGAAAAACAGTTGGAAAGAGTTGTAGCCAGGTAAGACGGGTGGCGATGGTGGTGGTGGTGGGGTCCGTGTCTGACACCGCTCACTCGGTTCGCATGTGAGCCCCCTGCGGGTCCCGCTTTTATTCACTCAGAACCCCTTTTCAATTTCCCCCATTATGTATTGTGTAACACCTTCACTACTTTGATTATTTTTCGCGCATTAGAATAATTACTATAATTATACCCCTTAATTAAGGAATTGCTTTCACCTTAATTTTTTTCACTGTTTGTCGCAGGGCGGGGAAGATCAGTTGACCATGACGTGTAATTCAACTCGCGAACTTGAGATTCGAAAATTATGATGCATTAAATTCGATTTTTCATAGATAAATTATAATAGTGTAATTCATATTTTATGCAGTAATATTTTCTCGACATAAAAAATAATTCATTTATGAAGATAACTATTTAAAATATATTGATCTAAATTTGGATTAATGGTAAAGATTTGATTTGAAGGTTGGGATGTTTTGGGAGGGGGGAGGGGGATGGTAATCGTAGCGGAAAATTTTTATATAAATTAAGTGTATAAAATTCATTCATATATTTTATGTTATAAATTTAATTATATATTATATATATTTTATTAAAATATTTAATACATAACATGAATTTAAACAACAAACGCATATAGCTAATTCATGAACGAATTTGTCATCGTAGCGTCGGGATTGGTTAGGGGGGTGGTGGCAGAAGGAGCAGACATTTGTCGTCTTCCACTCCCACGTGGCAATTATGCTTCGCAAGTAAGCAATTAGAGCCTAGACCCTAGAGGGGGCGGGGGCCTCTTTAGGGTTTTCAATTTTTCTACTCACTTTACGGTTATGCCACTGAGTTTTTCCCATATTGCCAAGGTTGCCCTTTTGGTGATATTTTTTTTTTTCTTGGGGATAAATTTAACTTTCTATTCGATAACAAGTGATTTGTTTTTGGGTAAGTTTAATATGGAATGAATCACTTTTTATTACATTTCAACTGATGTATCATACTTTCATTAAAAAAAAAAGTTGCATTGATTATTATTAATTATTAATAAAAGAATTATGTAATACATAAAAAATAATCGATTGTACCAATATATTCACATAAAAACAGATTATTATATTAATTATAAAAAATCATCAAAAATAAAATAAAAAGATACAATATCATAGACAAGAACTTCTTAAATTCAATAAGATAATACCCATATTTGTACGACACAAACTCTTAACTTCTTAGTCAAAGAATTTCCACCTTATCAATAAAGTAAAAATATCATTCACATATTGGCCTATACTAAGATTGGTGATTGGTACTTTAGTTTCAAGTAGCAATCATTCTGTTTGTTTTTTTTTTTTTTTTTTGCTTGGTCTTTTAGGTTATCTTTATACAGAGTGAGTATCTCCAAGTTAGACTTCTATCAACTTGTGTATTTATAATTTACTAGTCCGCATGAGAGCATTCTATGCAAGTGCAAAATAAAATATATATGTATATATAGTTTACTTAAAATTTTGTAGAATGCAATTATAAATATTTACTAATTTTCTTTTATAAATAACCAATTCCACTGTTTTTATTAAAGTAATGATAAGTGAAATGTATAATAATTTAAAAATAAAATTATAACAATAAAAAACAAACGCAAAAAAAAAATAATAATAAAAAAAAAGATGTGGCATAGTGGGAGGAAATGGGCGGTGTGAAAAAATATAACAACGTGGTAGATGAAAGAGAAAAGATAAATTTTGAAGAGACTAGAAAGACCAAGTCCCTGTAAATTTTTTATTAATAGTATAGCTATAGATATGAAAAATGTAATGCACTACCTGGTTTTGTTTCTTTGAAAGTATTTTTATTTTTCTCAAACCCAAAAAACATATTTAGTAGAACACTTTTTGGAGAAATGCGTTTTTATTATCATAAAACAGTTCGATTGTCTAATTATTTAAAGTTATATAAGTTGACATTATTAATTAGTTCAAAAGTTAAAAGCAAAAAACGAATTTGTTAGGACAACGGGTTTCAAGACTACGGGAGGTTGAACAAGAGATGTTCATAAATTTTGGATCGGATCGGGCTCTTTTTCATTATCCATTCTCTTCAATTACACCCAATATATCATCAGATAGATGCCACATCATATGAAGATTTATCAAATAGTTATATTTAATTACCTTAACCATCCTTTAACTCAAGTTAAACTCAATTTTTAATTTACCAATCTAATAAGAAAAATCAATATTTATTCCTAAAATATCTCTTAATACGCAATTTTCTACTAAAAAATAAACATGGCAAACTTCTCCTCTCCAACATTCTCTCATTTAGTCTTTATCTCTCTGTTTTTCTTTTCTTTTTTTTTTCCCCAAATACACGATTTGAACTAAAAGATAAATACAAAATTAGCAGATTTCTATTATCTTTCCCGTCATTGTATCGTCATTCACTTCATTCTCTCCCTCCCTTGTTTTTTCTTTTTCAAAAACTCATACTATTCTTTGCCATCAAATTCTTCTGTTACCCTATTCGACTCTCCATTTAATTCCTTCAATTAGTAATAGTTCATCAGTGATCAGGTACTCATAATTTTGTGTTATTTGTAATTATTTATGTACATAATAGCTCTATTTGTATGGAATAGAAACAACAATTGATATTTGTATGTCAAAAAAAAATGATTGAGTTATATAGTGTGTAAAATTATAGTATGATATTTCAACACTTGTGAAAAAAAATAATGAAAGATGATGGGTCGCGCAACTAACATGCTTTAGGGTTTCCCTTATTTTGTTATTAGAGGCCGAGAATTTGAGACCATTGGTCAATCAAATGCTTTAGTATTTTCTTTTTCCTCTTCTTATTGTTGCATATTGCATAAATAAAAAAGTAGTTCGATGTTCTACAACAGTTTTCATGTGAATTTTGACTATCGAATAATAGTTAAATTATTAAACTCACGTTATTAAGCTTTCGAGAAAAAAAGAAGAAAAAATGAGGGAGATAAAGAAGCGAACAATGATAGAATGTGAGAAAGATAATAGAAATCTGCCTATTTTTTCATTTTTGTTTTTGTTAAAAACATGTAATTGGAGATATTTTAGAGATAAATATTGATTTTTGAAAAAAAAAATACTCATGAGAGAAAGAGAATGAAGTGAATGACGATACAGTAGCAGGAAAGATAATAGAAAACTGCCCATTTTTTAATTTATTTTCAGTTAAAATCGTGTAATTGAAAAAGAAAACAAGAAAAGAAAAACAGAGACAGAGACTGAACCAGAGAATGTTGGAGATGATATATCTGCCATGTTTATTTTTTAATTAAAAATCGTGTAATAAGAGATATGTTAGGGATAAATATTGATTTTCCTTATTAGTTGGGTAAATTAAAAATTGAGTTTAACTTTGATTAAGAGGTGGTTAAGGCAACTAAAATACAGACCATTTGATGAATCTGCGTATCATATGGCATCCATCCAATGGTACATTTAGTGAAATTGAAGAGAAAGGGTAATGGAGATGAGCCCGATCCATAAAATTCCACCCAGAACACATTTTCATTATATTTCAAAAAACAAAATCATTCTAACCAAACACATTCTTTGCAAAAAATACACATAACATCATTTCATTTTCTAGAATTTCATCAAAAAAAAAAAATCATAGTATTGCCCAATGCACACTTAGGAAACATTTTCTCAAATTATGGAAGACAAAATACGGAAAATAACACCTTACGTACCATAAGTTTTCCATCCAAATTTTGTTGTTGAAATCTGCAACAATATTATTCTTATTATGCTTATTATGTCAGCGAAACATGTATTCAAAAATTATCATGAATGTCGCTTTTATTTTATTTTATTTTATTTTGTAAGTATTTTGTCAAACTTCAATAATAGTAGGGCGTGTTTTTTTAAAAAATAGTAATATTTATAGCATGAATTCATCAAATTTCGATCACAAGATTTTGACGCGTCACATAATTTTAAGTTGAATTTAATCATAACTCTTTAATTGATAACAAAATTATGATATATAGCAAAATTGAAATTTCGCAAACAGAAAAATAAATCATCTCCGTAAGTAATTAATCTCAACAAGCTCTTATCATGCAACAATCATTTGAAGATGGAATGGAAATAGATATAATTACTTAGACGAGAAAGAGAATTAGACAAATATTAGTTGTAAATATGAGTATAGTGTCCTGAATTTAGGTCGTTGGCCGAGTGAGTGGGGGATGAGTGTGTGCGTGTGCGGGTATATATATATATATATATATATACACACAGAGAGAGAGAGAGAGAGAGACGTCGATGTAAAGTAAAGGTTGTGGCCTGCAACGAGATATTTTTGAGCAGAGAGACATGAAAATGGCAATCCCACGGTTTAAACTTCCCTGCTGCCTCTTTGTTTTTATTCGGCCCCTAACCCATTTTACATTATATTAATCTTGGGGGGAAACAGTAAAATAGGATATATAGTCTCCAAATTTACTTCTTTTAAAAAAATAAAAATAAATTAAGTTTACTGGGCTGTCTGTATACTTCTAATGATAACAACAACGCGCTAGGAAGAATATGAGCAAATTCTGACTAATTTATTTCAAATATGTTGTTTAGTTTTATTTTTTATTTGATGCCCATTTGGCCTTGTATAAAAAAAAAAAACTTCCAAAATATTTCTTACTGTCCTCATCAAACATTTAGAATATTGTACAAACTATTTTGAAAAACTTATAAGTTTATGAAAATTTATATTAGATATCTTTCGATTATCATATAAATTTTGACTCCAAATAATACTTTCATGCATGGCAATGCATTATTTGTTATAAAGGCATTGGAGCTTATATTTATTCGGATACTTCTCCAATAAAACTACAGATTATTAAATTTTGTTTTAAATATTTTGTTCACGCACTTAACTATTCATCATTAAAATAAGCTTTGTTAAGCATTGTTGAGGGCAAAAGGAATAATAGTGCGACAAACTAGACAAAACATAGTTCCATCACAACTACATGAATGTGACCCCCCCACAAATAAAAACACATTTGCATTATGCCATAGTTTGGTAAATTAATCCTTTAATACATATCCGATTATATATATGATTTTATGTTAGTAATTAGAGTGCCATAAACAGACAGATAGTAATCTAATTTAGTCAAACCGATCTAGCCTATAAAATATGTTGGAAATATTCCTGTCAAATGGAATCTAACCGTGTTGTGTTCTTACCTCCTTGTCTTTATTTACTCTCAGTCTCGCTCTAATGTCTAGTCTTTTGTAATTTTTCCCTGTTTTCTTTGATAATCCACTCACATTGTCTATAAATTAATTAACTTTTCTATTGCTTTCAGTCAAATTGGTGATTGATTTTTTTTTTTTTTTGGCTAAAATTGTGGTTACAATATATGTAATTGTTGAAATAGTGTTTTTTTATTTATTATTATTCTGTTGGAATTTGTGCTTTATAAAGGCATAATTAGGCTATGGTGTTTAGTCGAGGCGAGAGTTGGATTATCTATCTTTAAGACCAGACTGCCCCACACTGGTGCTAACGGAATTGACAATCGTCTCCCAATATACAACGACTAACTTCTCGAAAAATGAGCACTCTAATTTTCGAGAACGGCAAACTCAAAAGATATTTACAAAAATCACTTGAATATTTAGGGAGTGAAATGCATAAAGAGAGAAAGAATTCGGATGTTTGATGTGAATGAAATAACAAATGCACGAGGATATTTATAATACTTGAAAAGTTGTGATTGAAAAGACAAAAATTGCCATTGTTAGGACTAGTACTGGTTGGATCAGGTTCGAACGGGTTTCGGTTGTGGTTCACGTGCGGCTTGCAATTTCAGCTCAATTCTGCTCAATTTGACCCAATTTTAATTTGGGTTATACCCAAAACAAAATATATTGTATAAAGCCAGAACCTGTGCCCAAGCCCGACCTGTCATGCCGAGCCGGTAGGTCAGACGGCAGCGAGGGCACGTGTGTGGGTTTCTTTAGAGCTTATCAACCCCTACGTCCTCTCCTCGTTATATACTTGTGAAACCGCAAGAGGTCAACCATTACTTTCAACAAACTACTTAAATACAAAACTTTCTTTCCTATGTTGGACAACCACATACCATAACTTAAGACTCTATTTTTAACTTTCACATAACGATTTTGTGTATTTAATTTCTCATTCACCCTAAATTAATTTTGAGTAATTAAATATATTTTTTGTATTTATTCGCAATATAAATTACGAATAATCAACTTATTTTTCAAAACAACCAATGAAGCTTCATCAATTTATTGATCAAAATTGATCACTTACCAACTTGTATAACCAATTTTTATAACATATTCAAATTTCAAACCGATAATTGACACCAAATGGTAAATTGTTAGGGTAGGATTTGATGTTTAGTTTATTTGTTATGTATATTTTTGTTCGGCATATAATTAATTATGACTAATTAGTTATATGTTTGGGCTGAAATTTACAAATAGTTATAGAATTGTTCGGATTTATCTTGAATATTTGAGCCTCTCTTATTCACTATCGTCTGTGGTTATTCCTAGGATATAAAATAAGTTTGTTCCTCGTAAAAAATGAGTGTCACTGTATTGAAAATATATATTTGATTTAGTTACGAAAAAATCTTGACATATTCACATATTTTTAATTTAAAATATCAGTTGAACTACGAATAGAAATCATGTTATATTTTTTGGGGACGTATGCGGCAACTTATATAAAAAAAAAATAATTGAAATATAAAAAGAATATAACTTCTGTTTTTTGAGATAATTAAAAAGAAAGTAAGCAATAATGACGACCTATATTTACTTGTGACAGAAGGAGTGCTCTGAAATAAATAAAGTTTGGGTTGGTTGTTTTTGTAAATTAAACACTAAAATAATGTGAAAAACGAAGGGCAAGAAACAAAAAACATAATAAAGTAAATAATTTAGGCTGATTGTTTGCTTGCTCGAGTGAACAAAGAATCTGAATGTTTTCATTCCGCCAGTGTGACGTGGCGGATACCGCCAAGTGCGGAGCAGCAGATCCGGCCGCTCAACTGCCAAACCTGTTTTAGTCAAACGGCTTTTCCGTCTCTATTAAACGGCCGTCGCTTTCGCTGCCGGCGTCAGACGGCGCTCGCTTTGCATCCTTCCCGCCTTTTCCTCGCGGACGCCAACGCTCCCTCATAATTGGATTCAATAATTTTGCAGCGCGCACAACTTTACTGCTAGTAGTACTACTGCCAATTTGCGGAGATACACCACTTTATTTCCATATAAACAAATATTCCGTTTTTCTGAAATTTTATTTATTTATTTTTGTAAAGACATCCCCTTTTAAGTCGGCTAAATTCTGTATTAACAGTCAAAACATATTTTTCGAAATCAATTTATGCCCTCCATAAAATTCATTATGTGCAGTCCCAATTTAATTAAAATTCTAAAGAAAAAAGTATTAAATTGAGTCTTGTTCAGACGAACATTGCATCGTGTCGTAAAAACAGACTTAACGGCATTGGTTTGTGTTCCAACGAACAGTCAAATTCAAGTATTTGTGGGGGGAAATTATGTGTAATTAATTATGTTTTAACTTCTCATACAATCAATTGAAGTCAAATCAAAATTTAATGTAAAACTTTAATTGTTTTTGAAAATTAAACCTGCAATTAATTATAACATCTTTGACTGAACAACAATAACCTTGTAATAGACATGAGATGTTCGTATTCCATCCTTTTACATTGTTGGAAGTCAATTTAAAATTTGATCTTAATTAAATTTTGACAATTATAAGAAATTTCCCGCTTAATATATTCAATTCAGCAACTAGATGAGGGAAAATTCTTAGTATATGAATTGGATGAATGAACTCCATTATGCATCATGCGGTTCAGATTTAACCATTTATTATATGTATTTAATTAAAATTTAATACATAACACGTGATTAAATTTGAATCACAGGTACATACATCCGGTCCATAGAATAATTTTTCCTAGATGAGTATAATGTTATTTAATCGCTTAAATTCAAGTTTTGAGTGTAAAAAGAAAATAATAATTTAATAATTTATGGGTTTATCAATAGTGATGTTATGTGCTGTATGGTGAGGTAAAATATTCTAAAATTTCAACCATTTCATTATTTATTACGGTAGATCAATATTTAAAATATCAATATTCATATCACATTGAATTTCTAACCTACATGAAATAACATAAGTATTTTCAAAAATTTTGACTCTAAAATTTAAAACTGTTTAACAACTTGATCATTTAGGGTGCTTATTTTCATAATCAAATGTTGCGATAATAAAATTTATTCAATATGACTTGTAAATTATTTCATTACTCGTATTGTAGTACATCTAGAGCATATAATATGGTATATATATCGCAATGCATCTTATTACCCTAAATTGAACAAAATCACTCAATTACTTCGTCAAGTCGATTGGAATTACCTAAATAAGGATTCGTATTTTTTTTTTTCAAAAATCATAGAAGATCCATTGATAACGACCACAAAACGCTTTTCCTATGTTCACATTCGAATGGAGAAAAATAGGATTAAAAAGAGAAATGAAAAGAAATGAGAAGAAAAAACTTTCCCTGCGTGCTATCTATCCTAGCCACTTGATCTTTGGACCAAGTCAATCATAAGTGCGATTGCTTCTTAATTCCGCAATTTTGGCGCCGAAAGAGTGTGAATATAATATATATATATATGTGTGTGTGTGTGTATCTATTATTCCCGCACCAACGTCATTTTCATCTATGTTTTATTACATAAAAACCATCTATCTTTGCTTAATTAGATCTCCCTAATTATGCCTTTTTTTTAGGATCACGATTCGACGGCCACAAATTCGTCAAAGGTTGGGGAGTAGTGGACCCACTTGCACACAATACTTGAGGTGGGATTCATTAAATCTGAAAAAAAAAATATATTGATAAAATTATGGATGTTTGCTTCATGGTTCGGATACAAGTTGATAAGAACTGATCATATGTTGGGGGTGATGAAATCATCTGCTGGATGTTGAGATATGACAGTGATCGTACACCCGGATCTGTTCACAGGTATTAATGTTTTTAACACCGATACACAATATTAATGGGAACATATCATTTTATGAACTCACTTGATCGGACGCAAATATAAAATGTTACGTGACAATTCTTATAAAAAAAAAACTTGTATAAATATATCAAAATTAATGCAAGTCTTTAGAATGATCGACATTGGGTCGGGTGTGATTGTAAGAATTTTTATCGTTAAAAAGATGGATTTGCCATCATAAATCTATCACCAAAATATTAGTCAAACAAAAGTGCTTAGACCATAAATTAATATGAATAATTCAATGATTTTTAAAGTAGATATTAAATAAGGCTGACTCGTGACTTTTATTTTTTTTGGATGATGAAACAAGTTTCTAAATGATAATCAAACTAATATTTAGGAAAGTATATAAAACCATGCCTTATATATACATACAGAGATTTTGGTGTATGTAGCGAAGATAATGGAAAATGTATAGTGTTTGAGGTAGTAAAAGCACGTATAATAAACCTATAGATCAATTATTTAATGTGTTGTGTCAAGATTTTCATAGGCGCATACATATATGACTATTATAAACTAATGTATTCAAAAGATGAACAGTTTAAAATAAAAAAATAATTAGAAGATGATTTGACAATTAATTGATAATTAAGTATCTTTAATTTGCAAATTTCGCCGCAGTCTATACATGCGCTTCAAATCTATATCAAACTAATTACAATAACATAAAAATATTTCCCTAGCATATTAAAAAAAATGAAATTTTATAATTTTGAAAATTGAAAAATAATCCCGCTCATCTTTTTCTTTTTCTCAAAAGAGTTACACAATTCATTCAAGCGATTTAATAATTAAAAAGTTTAATTAATGTCACCTCTCATGCTTCCAAAATGTGATTAGGTAAGGGTAAAACAAAAGGCGAAATAATTTGAGATTCTAAGCGTGGAAGACAAAATTGCTAACACATAATGATCAAAGTTTTGGGCATCAATAGTTTGGTAATACCCAATGAATTTCAACGTAAGTTGATTACAGAATTTGTTTTCTTGCCACCTATCTCCTTCTTGGATTCCCATACTTTTGATTGATAGAGACACTCTTGTAATTAAATAAATTTAAGTTTCACTTGATTTTTTGGCCCCCCTCTGAATTAGGTTTGCTGTTGAAGGGAAATATTGATGACAAATAGTACTGGGCATACATAACCAATTAATGATTTTTATTATTTTCATATTCATTTAAAGAAAAATATTATAATAGGATGTTTGAGGGGAAAGCAAAGTAGGAATTTTTTTTTTATATATATCACTATTTCTAAAGTGAATGGATGATTATGCGACATTCATGCTTTTACAGTTCAAATTGAACGAGGGGGGGGGGGGGGGGGGTCATATATATGAAATCCATGTTGCTATTTGACTCTCTCTCTCTCTCTCTCTCTCTCTCTCTATATATATATATATATATATGTTTTTTTGAATTGAGTGCGTCGGGGATTATAATCATTTATTTTGTTGATAATGTTATTTTTAGTTAGCTTTTAGGTGCTTAGTCATCCTTATGCAAGTTTATTCTCTGAAATATTTCAAATTGATAGCAATAAATTGATCTTCGTCATTCTAACAACGTCAAGTTATTCATGAACTTCATTATTTTAATGTTCAGTCTGATTTTTTTTTTTAAATATGATGGATTCAAATATTCTATTATATTAGAGTTAAATGTTATACTCTCAAATTATTGATTTCAGGTCCTCAATCCAACTATCTTCTTCTCCAAATAATGCAATTTACACTAGAAAATATCAAATGGTCCACAACTGTCAAAAATCCTCGCATCTATAGTAAATTAGAGCCCTTTTATCGATAAAAATATGACTTATAATTTCACTACAAGAAAATACTCTATTTATTAATAAAAAAAATTATAACGGATAGATTTTCTTATAGATTTAAGGCACTTGTAACAAATTAGTAATAAAAATCAATGTAAAATGCAATTGAAAAAACAATGTTTGACAAAGTGTTTATTAATGAATTTGTTATATACAAAATCCATTGCAAACAATAAATTTATAATAGATTGGTTTGTCATTAAAAAAAAATGTATTCTTATAGTGTTTCATTAGTGTGACTAATTAAAATATGCTCTCATATTCCCTATAAAACAGACCAAAAAAAAAGGAAAGAAAAAATTGTCGAAAACTCAAATCTCACACCGAAATTAAATTTCAATCTCAGCGCGACCTATTACAAAGACGCTTGATTAAAAGGTGTCATATCACAATTTATTTGTTTTACTATTGTTCTTTCATTTTCTGATAATCAATGGTAAAACTTTATTAACCCAATGACATAAAACCATTTGTACAAGGTTCACAATCTAATTATTAAAAATTGACTGCTAATCGTTACGATTTTTGATATATTTGGCACGAATGATAACAAATAAATACAATGGATCTCATAATTGAATTAATTAAATCAGCGTCGGCTCCCCACAAAATATTATAATAAAATCAAAATTATTTGTGGCCTGCGCTAACGCCCTTTTTTCTTCAATGAATATTTTTATTTCAAAAAAATAAAAATTTTCACAATTAATATATACAATAAATTAAATATAGGCTTATTGTTCTCGTGGACTCTCAAATATGCAGAAATAAAATGATAATTTTTATATAATTTGATGAGTCAAGGTGCCTATCTCATCACGCCACGTTAGCAGATCACACCGCGTTAGCAGACAACCCCAACCAACCCAAGTGGGGGGCTGAAGCCCTCGATATGTATGGCTGTCCTCAAACGGGCTCTTAAGCTGGCCGGCCCTGAGGTTATAAGGCACAAGTACGCTATCCGGGGACCCTCGAAATAACCCATGACCCTCGGAGACCTCCGACCCAGGAGATGAGCCAACCCAAGGGCACGAGGAGCTTAGTGGCGTAAGGGGCCCTCAAATCATGCGTCCGTGTCGAGGATGCGATCCCATACTTGACCGCTGCACAGCTTGACGCCTAACAGAAAGGAATTCAACTGGCGACTAACGGCAGGCCTCACCTACTGCCACCTAACATGCCCTAGTGGCACATGGGTCCCATCGCATTAAATGCCAAGTTATAAATGCAATTATTGGTCATAAATGTCAAAGATACATATTAAATGTCAATAAAGCCCTCGCCCCCCCCCCTCCCCAATTAATGAGACGTGAGAGCAGCTGCCAATGGGAGTTATAAAGGGGACACAAAAGCATATGCCCGTACGGCTCATGTCAGGAAGTTGGACGACTTCCACCAACCATGTTACATCCGGGTGCCTCACTCTCACATATATACCAAATTGGCTCTCCGCCCAAGGGTAAGAAAACATAAGATCCACTTACTTTTACTCCTGCTCCTGATAAGTAAGAGAACTTCTCATTTACTGTTCATCATATTCTCCAAATACCCTATAACTGACTTGAGTGTTGGAGAGCCTACGCCGGGACAAAAACGATTAGACTCACGTGCGTTCCTCCCTCTTTGACAGGTGGGCCACCAGCATTATTATCCGGAGCTCTTTGGATCCCGACACGTGGTCGAACCAAAATCCAACTGCATCATAATTATTTGAAATATTATTGTATTTTTAATTTAGAAACTATGGAAGAAAAATAAGTAGTATCAATTTGCTACCATTAATTTAAATGAAATAACAAATGCACGGCATATTGTAAAACAATTTTAGAAATATTAATTGTATGCCGTATTTAAAGGAAAAAAAAAAAAGAAATACCAGCGACCAAATAACACCTCTACATTTAATTGCTTGCATTTTATCTTAATTAGACAATTAATCATTTTAGCTCCACATAAGTTGATATAATATTCACGACTAGATAAAATAATATGATGTTATTGAATATCTCAATTATTTAGACAAAATCAAAATAAAATATTTTTATCATTCTATACAATGCATATATATATATTTCATTAATTTAATAAAATTTAATTAAAGTGCATTAGTCGCGATGGGTACCTAAATAGGGTGTCAGGTATTCTATCCGTCTAGGTAAAACCCGAACAGGTCGGGTATCGGGTAATCTGACCCGAACGCCCGCCCCTAGACCCTGCCCATGATCTAGATTAATTAGGTCACTAGGTCACTAATTTAAAATTTTGCCTTTTCAGCAAAGTGCTACTAGTACCCCCACAAAAGTGTATAATTAGATACCACGAGACGAGGCATGCTAAACCAGAGTTTACCCAAAAAAAAAATAAAAATAAATGGAATGTAAATAAATACTTAATTTATTTAGATATTATCATTACAAAAAGTTGATTCCTGGCCTTGTGATGTGATCACGCCAACTTCTACACCTATAAAGATCATTTCGTAGGGACCATTCTTCACATGCCTCGGATTTAAATTGCCAAAGCACCATTCTTCACATGCGTCGGATTTAAATTGCCAAAGCTCCAAAAATCAACCCTCTAACGATGCACAATTAGATTAATTAACAGTACTATACACAACTACTCTAATATTTTTAATTTCGAACAGTAGCCGAAAATAACGTATGCAATTATAAGTGTTTAATAGTTTGTTATGATATTTTATAGTGCTGATGTCACAAGTGCACGATCGAGACAATTTTTAAAATAGTTGTATTATACATGTCAAATCAAATCAAAAATTTAAAGTATAATAGATAAATATTTAATACGTCTGCTAATGTTACGGTAAAAATATCAGACGAAATAGAATAAACATAAAGTTATTCCACTATTGAAAGTGCCAGTAAATATTTTTAGTCTACGTAATAGCTCATTTTTTTTTTACACTAAATATTCATGGAATATGTTAATTTTTATGGACCCCCAAGAAGGGTAGAGATGAGATTAGTCTCATCATAACCTTTTAGTTATACAGAAGTCCTTCGAGCCAATACTTAAATATGTTCAATTTTCTCGTTACTATATGTACCCTATTTGTTACGCGTTTCGTCAATAATTAGTACTTTTAAAATATCATAATCAACTAGGATCAAGATGAAGACGTTAAGACACGCACAAACTCTTCCTTTGCTAAGTTTTTTAAAAATACATAAATGCTTTTAAATTTGTGTCGCAATTCAATTTCAATATGTAGACGTGGAAGAAAACACATCTTATTTCAAAAAAATTGATGTGAGAGCTAATTAGTAAATGCAATGCATGATGGCCGACTTTCACATGATACCTAATTTTTTATTTAGGAAACCCCACTTTTTATTTTTAATTAATTTTTTGAAGTTTCGGATAAAGAAATCTCTGCCGCTCATTACACTGCAGTCTACAGAGTAAAGGAAATGAGAATTATCTAGATTTGTCGTCAATACAGGATATTTTCCAATTATTAGACGTATTATTTTATTCGTATTTATCTTTCTTGAAAATCATCTCAACTAACGAGAGAGAAATTATATATATATATTTGGTTGAAGAAATTAATTCACGTATCGATGTTTCATAAGCTGAAACATTAATTAGTGCACGACCATGTAGCTAAGGTTGTAAAAGAATGTGGTTGGTTGTACCTTCACCAGGCATGATAGGAACATAGTCCATGGCACGTTAACATTAGAATATTTGTTCCAATTAACAGATATTATGAGCGGCGTGATAATGGCCGTGGGACAGAGCCAAGGCAGGCACATGGATATTCATCCATCGTGTTAGATCTAGATCTCTCTTTTTTTGTTCTATATTAGGGTAATGTTTGTGTCAAATTATATTTTTCTTTGTGAACTAGCTAGTAAAAAATTAACGATAAAAGACAAAGAAACAAATTAATTAGGAGAATACTTTTACGGACATATGTATTTGCATATATTCGCTATAAGTGGTTAGAATTCCTATATCCCGACAATAAAAGAACAGAAAGTAAACAAGAGAGAGAGAGAGAGAGAGAGAGAGAGAGACCGAAGAGTTAATGGGTCGACAATGAGCATTTATGCTACTTGGGCCCCAACATTGTAGGCTGACAGATAAAATTATATCAGAGAATTTGGGCCAAGACTTCTCGATAGATAACGATGTCTTACTCGTTTGGGATGGAGTCCCTCATCCGGCCCAAAATAATCCATAATTTTGGCCCAAAGCCCAGTTTTAGAATCTCATATCTCGGCTGGGAAACTTGAAGTCCAAACTAAAATTCGAGTAGATTGCTTCTACGTAATCATTAAAAAAAAAAAAAAAAGGAAAAAAAGATTGCTTCTGCATAGTGTTTTAATATGATTATTCCTTAAACAGATAATTTGTTTTCTTGATAAAGCATCTTAAATCTTCACGTTCATTAGAAATGAGAACAGTCAATTAAGTAAACGATTGATTGATTGATTGATAGTTAAACATTTCAAGAAAAAGTTTGTTGCTTCATCATGCTTGCTTGCAGTTTTTCATAGAGTTTTGTCCTCTTGATTATAAAGTTATCAGAATATAACCAAAATTTATTTTGTTCCACCAACTGATAAGAATTTTCCTGTTACGAAAATACTCCTCGGCGAGGATACAATTCTTTTTTTTTCTATTTTTTTTGGCCAATATGATTTGCAGCGTATTATTTAGTTGAAAAATTCTAATTCAAAATAGATCTGATAACACACGATTCATTGTATCACGTAAATTGAGACTAAATAGATTAAACTTGAATTAGGTTAGAATCTTTTAACATTTCTTGGCAAAATGAAAAACGAATATTTAATTTCCTAAAGTTTCTATTTTTTTCTTCAAGTTGGAAAATTCAGTTAAATTGATGAGAACACAACGAACATTTTAAGGTTGACATTCTTGGCTTAAAAAAAAAAAAACTAAATCGAATTTAGTTTTGACCTCCACGAAATTTATCAAAATTATGCCCAACTTCACGTAATTATTAAATCAACAGCGTACTTTTCATGTATGAATCAGTCAAATGACTAACAATTGATTTTTTGGTTTTGATAATTAACTTAATTAGATTATAATCTCCTATAAATTTATCAAAAATTATACCCAACTTGGTGTAATTATTAAAGCAAAAAATTTCCTTTTGTCTCTAAATCAATGACTGGTGTTGAGTGATTAATTCTTCGTACTTGGTAATTAACTATAACTAATATAATATTAATTACGTTTGTGTTTGAGATTTTGATAAAATTAGTTAATGGCGAGTCCGAAATTCCAATTATAACTCCAATTTACTTCCACCAAGAAGCGGGTCTTAATCATAAAGTAATAAAATCTGGAAGTAGCAACTTTGTTTCCATTTACTGGACAAAGTATAAAAGCAAAAACAATCCCTGAAAAACAGAGCAACAAATTAACTCGTTCTCATCACGCAAGAACCCTGATTTTGTCTCACAAGAAAAACACACGAAAGAAGAACAAAAATGGTGAAGGACAGGAAAGTCGGGGTGGCGATGGATTTCTCGAAGAGCAGCAAGGCGGCGTTGCAGTGGTCCATCCATAATTTGGCTGATAAAGGCGATATTTTTTATATTCTGCACATCAAACCCCAGTCCTCCGACGAGTCCCGCAATAAACTCTGGTGGAATTCCGGTTCTCGTATGTTTTATTTTTCCCTTTTCCGATTTATTTACGGTGATTGATCGAGACTGATTATATTATATATAGGCTCTGATCTCTGTTTTTTAATTGGGGGATTTTGGGTATTTGGTTAATTGTTGCAGCTCTGATTCCACTGGCGGAGTTTCGTGAGCCGGAAGTGCTGAAGAAATACAACGTTCCAATTGATATTGATGTTCTCGACGCGCTCGACACTGCTTCCCGGCAGAAAGAGGTTAGGTTTCTTCTGAAATATATACGTACACACACACACACAGACACAAATGTGTGCCCGTGCGTGCGTGTTTTGATTGCGGTTGTTATGAAACAAAATTGAATAGAAATTGGTGAATGATCAGATAACAGTGGCGACGAAGTTATACTGGGGAGATCCTCGGGAGAAGCTTTGTGAAGCTGTTGATGATTTGAAGTTGGATTCTCTGGTTATGGGCAGCAGGGGCCTCTCCACCATCAAGAGGTCTTTCCTAAATCATATTCAATTTTTATTAAATACATTGATTGTTATAAAAGTGTTTTAAAATGTTTTGTTGTAATAATGCTGTTTGTAAATCAACAGGATAATGTTGGGGAGCGTGGCAAACTACGTGATGAACAATGCAAGCTGCCCTGTTACGGTGGTGAAGGATCCACAATCTCACAAGAATTGATGATCGTATCATCCTCAAAATCACGCCTAGATATCGCTTCATCATCCTGCTCTTTTAATAACCCCCAATCTCTCTCTCTCTCTCTCTCTCTCTCTCTCATGCTTCCAATGTATTTTGATAATAATTAGTAAGCGCGTGCCTTTTGTTTGTAGTCCAATTCCTACATTTACTGGTGTGATAATTCTTTTTATAATGGATGGTTATGTTATTATTATGAAAACTTTTCATTCACATTCTTATTATTTCGTTAATAATCAATAAATTATGGGAAAAAAATACTAAAATAAAAGGCTTACATAAATCAAACGAATAATCAAAAATATATTCTCTTCGGTGGTGTAAACTCAAGCCTTTTCAATTGAAGGCCCATTTCAAGTCTCGTGCTAAATGGGCCGGCCAACCTCCAATTCTTATACCCAACGAACAATATTTTTAATTAAATTACTCAAATTTTAAAAATAAAAGTAGAGTCGTAGACAAGTGACATAAGCCCTTACAATTTTGGCCCAAAATGGCCCTTGAAAATTATAAATCTGTAAATGCATAATTGGGTCCTTGTTTCGCCGTCCCATATCGTCCTTCTCAAATAGACTTCTTCTAGTTTGGTCAAGTCCAGAAAAAAACGAAAAAGACGACAGCATAAATCTTGAAGCAATTGAATTTCAACTCCCCATATAAGTTAACTTTCACGGGTTCACCTTTCTCTCTCTCTCTCTCTCTCTCTCTCTCAAATTAAATTCTGCATTGGAGGAAGCAGCATAGGTATGCCCTCATGTAAAGCCCTATTCAAAATTTCACTTTCTAAACCTCAACGGCTATCAAAACCAAGTCTCAACTCATCTATTTTTTAAATTTTCAAACTCATCTATTAAATACCTTCACGAATTTTGCACACATATCGCTCCTTTCTTTAGTAACTGTTATTAATCAACAAATTTGAAAACAAAAATAGTAGGAATGCATTCGGAAATTGAATTTATCAAAAAAATAAATAAAGTTGAATTTTTACAAAACATGAAGCATTCGTACTTCTGGTGTTTCTAGGAATGGGGAAATTTTTGAACTTTAATAATAAAATATAAGCTTTATATAAATCTAGGAAGTAACCCTTTTACTTGATCCTTACACAAGAGGTGCTATGTGTAAATTTGAGGGGCTGGTTGTTGGTGCTAGTATCTATTTTGTTAGAACTACCAGCACTATAACTGGGATATGCCACTAAATGTATTTGGTGTCTTACAAGGAAAGTCTCCAAATACAATTGGAACTTCTTACTGCAATCATAATGAAATCTCAACTGCTGCAAAACACAAAAATATACTGTGGCCCAACTCTCGCAAGAAATTCCCTTTTATTTTAAGGAATGCCCCACTTGGGTTATTAATATTATTATGAATTCTTAAAATGGTCCTATGACTTTGGAAAGTGCTTCATTTCCCATGTCACAATTGTGATAACTATAATTATCAAAAGCTTTACTCTTTTCTTTTTCGTTTTTGATGAGACGAAAATAAAGAAAACGAAATGCTTTTCTTAGAATTTGCCCATTTAATTTATATTCAAGATCAGATATGTCAATTTGATTGATATTTTGATGAGATTGTGGTGACGGGCTCACTTTTAAAACAACAATTACAGTTCAAATAGAATCTTTTAGCAGTGTACATTACAAATTACTCGAGATTGAAACTCATTCGCAGCCTTCAATACCAATTTCACTAGAATTTGTAGAAATTTTAGAATGAGACTCAACTTCTATTTCGGATGTCAACATAATCCCTATCTGAGCGGTACAGCTCTGCCCAGATTCTACTCATCCACCTAACATTTTACTGTTTTAATCTCTGTGAATTGTAGATTTTGTGGCCCATCAATATGGGAAATTTTGCAGGGACAAAATGTCATCTTTCACTTGTCCTGCAGGTCATAACAATAGTACCCACCAAACAGCCACTGAACACGATCATATTTGTCGCTTACTATCCAAAGAAATGTCCTCGTTCCATTTCTAACATGCATGTGAAAACATTAGCTTCTTTACTCTCTCTCTTTCTCTCTCTACTGTAATTTCTAATTTACACTCGTGAATATTTTATGTACGAGAAACTACTTTTTGGAATTTATAGGGACCATAAGATATTTCACAAAAATTGTAGATGACTTGAAAAAAAATAAAGATTGCTACGCAGTTGTCCTTCCGAAGTTTTTTTTTTAAGTCCCAGAACAAAAAAAAATCATAAAACTCCACATGAAAAAGGCAAACAAAGATATGGAATTTTTACATTTCTACGCTATAGCAGTTACCTTTTTTGATCTAATAATCATCTCATCTAATGATTACGTGAGAGCCCTTGTTCAAGCAAAGCTTAACACATAATATAGCGACACTGTGAAAGCGCCTAATTTAAGCAAAAAGGCCAGCAATGAGGAGCCTCGCTGCCTACTCTTGGTCTCCTCGTGAATCCTCTGCTTATTATTGTGCACAAAACCTTCTCTAATTATAACTCTCTCTCTCCCCCACCCCGCCCCCAATACACATACACACGCACACAATCGGGCATCATTCTTGCACTCCAGTGGTTGAGCAACTATCTTCGACTAATTATTGCCATTTTCCCACTCCCATTTTCTTCTATTTCTCTAACTTTTAACCCACAGAAGCAAAGATGGTTGAAGGTGAAATTTTAACCTTATGGATAGAGCTCTCTCAGACCAAGAGGAAGGTGGGGCCAACACGAAGAACTCAACAAAAATCAAGCATTTGAAGCAGCCCCCCGAAATTAATCCAAGAAATTCAAATCCAACTTCTTCATTGTCGTTGTGGGTCTCCAAATCAGTTAAGTTCTTGAAAAACAAAGCTAAAGTAGTGCCCAATAGGATTTCTAGCAAAAGATTTCATTTTGATGGAATGGTTGTGAACAACTCTGTTTATTGCGCTACACCCAATTTTCTCGAGGCTCAAATGGAGGCAATGGTGAATGATACTGAGATAGTGGAAGATGGTAAAAGAGAAGGGTTTTGTGAGAATGAGCATAAAGTTATGAAAGTTTCTAGTTTTAGGGATTTGAATGATGAAGAAAGTGCAGAAAGCAGTTCGAGTTCTGATATTTTGGTTTCTGAGGTTACTTTGAATTATGAAAATAGCAGTTCTGAGGACTCATCTTCGCCGCCTTCAATGGGTTGGCCAATGCAGAAGAATAAGTCGCCACATTATAGCAGTTCTAAGGTTTCTCAAGAAGTTGAGAAACCAAACTTGGAGAAGAGAAAATTAGAGAAACAAGGATCATCTCTTTCAGGTTCTAATTTTTCATGTATTGGCAATTTGATTTAATTATTATTTTTTATTTACCTGTTAAAATCTTAATTAATAGTGTCTGATTTGGGTAAATAAATAGAATCCGAGATGATGAAGGAAAGATTTTCAAAATTGCTGCTTGGTGAAGACATGTCTGGTTGTGGCAATGGGGTTTGCGCTGCTCTGGCCTTATCAAATGCTATTACCAATCTTTGTGGTAAGTTATAAGTAGTTTGTGTGTGTGTGTTAACTTGGTCTATGAACGGATTGTTATGATGGCTCATTCTTGTGATTCAATTTTATTACACTAGCTACACTTTTTGGACAAGTTTGGAGATTAGAGCCTCTAAAGCCTGAGAAGAAATTAATGTGGCGAAGAGAAATGGATTTACTTCTCTGTGTTAGTGATCACATTGTTGAATTGATACCGTCTTGGCAGACATTCCCAGATGGAAGCAAACTTGAGGTGTGTATGATTTCACCATGCAGCTATTGTTCTTGATTTTGAGCTTGCACTTGATGTGAATATAACAATTCAATCTATTGATTTCATCTGCCAAAACAGTGTTATCTTACATTGAATTTGTCTCAACTTATCCTCTGTGCTTGGTCCAGGTGATGACTTCTAGACCCCGGTCGGACCTGTACATCAACCTCCCTGCATTGCGCAAATTAGACAACATGCTACTTGTAAGTTACACAAATCATCTTAATCGGCTGTGGTAGTTTGTCTTTTGTCTTTCTCAATTGACCCTTTTCTTATAGGAAATACTGGACAGCTTTGAGGGTTCGGAGTTCTGGTATGTTGACCAAGGCGTATTAGCCCCAGAGGCCGATGGATCATGTTCCTTCCGGAAACCTCTTCCTCGTCAAGAAGACAAATGGTGGCTCCCTGTTCCTCGCGTCCCACCCGGTGGCCTCAGCGAGGATGCAAGAAAGATGTTGCAACACAAGCGTGATTGCACGAACCAAATCCTTAAAGCTGCAATGGCTATTAATAATGCTGCTTTAGCTGAAATGAATATACCAGACTCATATTTAGAAGCTCTCCCAAAAGTGAGTAAATTTATTTCCAAGCAAGATCATCATTTCTTTGCGCTATGTTTGGTCCTTGGATTTCAGTAAGGAAAATAGGAACAATTAAAAAAAAAAAATTGCTTGAGATGATTGTGCTCTATGCTTACCTTTTGATCTTTTTCATTTTCCTTCAACTTATTTCCTATCAAGATCCAGGTCCCAACACAGCAATAATGCAATTAACAGTGCATATATGCTGTTGAGTAAACTACCCTTCTTGATGTGGCTGTTATGTTTGTCTTGCAGAATGGAAAAACGAGTCTGGGAGATCTCATCCATCGATACATTAACTCAGATCAATTTTCCCCTGAATGTTTGCTAGACTGTCTTGACTTGTCTTCCGAGCATCATGCTTTGGAGATTGCCAACAGAGTGGAGGCAACCATTTACGTGTGGCACAGAAAAACAAACTCAAAGCCTTTGCACGGCATTACACACAGGTCCAATTCAAAGTCATCATGGGAAATGGTTAAGGAATTGATTAGTGATGTGGATAAAAGGGAATTGCTGGCAGACAGAGCCGAGAGTCTTCTGCTCTGCTTGAAGCAACGGTTTCCTGGTCTACCTCAGACCACCTTAGACATGAGCAAAATCCAATGTAACAAGGTATTTATACTAATCATCTTAGTTACTCTCCACTTATTTGTGGCTTTCAAATTTTAATAATTTGAGGGTTAATTACGGAATACCCCCTGAAAATAGGCATGTTTTTACAAAATCTCCACTGGGCTTTTTGTGAAAACGGACCAAACCTCAAGGAGATTTTGTAATTAACTCTATAATCCTGCCGTCATTACATGTAGTTAAATGATGGCCATTATTCAGACTTTGCATATATAAATGTTATTGTGCAAGTGACTTAATAAACTGTCATTTTTGATCAAATTTCGAATGTTATAAGGGAGTATTTTTGTAAGTTCGAAGTTAAAGAACTTTGCTCGAGTTTTCATTCTAATAATTCACATAACTTTCTATAGGATGTTGGCAAATCCATATTGGAGAGCTACTCAAGAGTTCTTGAGAGCCTAGCATTCAACATAGTGGCACGTATAGACGACCTACTTTACGTGGATGACTTGTCCAAACATTCGGACCAACTCGTTTCGATTTCCAAGGTCGGGGTTATATCTCACAAAAGCATCGGTATTGCACTACCGATTACCGGCACTCCATATAAAACAGCCTTTTCAACTCCAAGCTATTCTCCGTCACCCGCAAAGGGAGATAGAACACCTTATATCGAGAGCAGCAAGCTTTCCCTTCGTGGGCTTGGGGTGAAGCGGATTTTGACAGATTATCTGAGTATTGATGGAAAGGGAAAGGAAGCGAGCAGCAGCAGTATGAGGAGATCTGATTCGTGTTCAAGCGTGACACGAGAGATCTCAACATCTCCATCGATTGGATCTTCTTCAAAAGAGGGCATCAGTCCGAGTAATGAGTCTGTTGAGGATGAATGAAAAAAACAGATCGAGTTTCTTTTATATCTGTCCTGT
Source organism: Petrea volubilis (assembly GCA_026212405.1). Lineage (NCBI taxonomy): Eukaryota > Viridiplantae > Streptophyta > Magnoliopsida > Lamiales > Verbenaceae > Petrea > Petrea volubilis. The sequence goes on from CM047882.1 coordinate 1,798,789, forward strand.
ATGGACTAACGGTTATAATCATGGATTGATTGGATCGTAATTGCGTATGTTTATTATCTTAGATCTTTGACAAGAGGTTCCCTTTCGTGTATTTTCCTTTTTATGTACATGCAGAGAGAGTATTGAAGGTGCCAAGAGTTACATGTAAGTTTTATTGTGTCAATATTGTTATGAGCTGAGAGCTTTGTAATATCCAGCACATTCAGATTTGAGATGAGATGAATAAATTATGAAGAATGTTGATGTTTGATATGAAAAATTTGCCTAACTATTCCAGTGGTAAGTATATGGTAGAACAAAATCTTATTGATGTTGACTCGGGTACATAGTGGGAAACATATATGGTAGAACAAAATCTTATTTATAGAAAAAGTTTACACGGCCTCTCAACAAGTCGTTGTAGTATAGTGGTAAGTATTCCCGCCTGTCACGCGGCAACCGCGCTTTTCTAATAATTTTGGTTTTCTTCTAATAACGATTTGACGTTCAGCAAACAACTGGGTTACAATTAACAATGGTAATAGAAATCTGTGAAAGACCCTTGTATCTAATAAGGCCTTTTCTTTCAACTAACTTTTTATTTACTCGAAATTATCCATCAAATGTAATCAGAATGTGATTAGTGTATGCAACAAAAACAGTAAATCTAAATATTATAGCGTTTAGCTTCCCTCCATGAAACACCAAATGATCAGTTTGTTACATGGAACTCACTGGAAAAAACACTAATAACACACAAGTGTTCCAATGTCACACTAGTTAGGTGGTTGGCTCATTGATAGAACTAATTTCCCCACGAGAAAAAAAAATAGGGAAAAACTGAGGTATTCATAACGTTTGGGTTGGTAAACGACCAGTATTTTCCATAAAAAATGTCACTTGTTAGCACCTAAGTGGATGCAAAAAAAGCGCCACAGCACACATGTTCACTAGTCCTCAAAAGATCCCAATTGATAACTCAAAAGAAGCAACACAATATTTTCCAAGACAACCCAAAAAGCCTTTTTAAGTTCTCCACAGCAATAATTTGTGCTCACTTAGTGCTATCTCCATTCATTAAAGCCAAATCTCCTTTCACACTACACTCCCACACTCTATAAGTACAAGCAAATATCCAGCATCGACAACTCACTAATCATCTGCATTTCCACTCTCATAACATAGCCGGAAACGAAAGAAAGAAACAAACAAAACATAAAAATGTCGAGTTTGTTGAAGGTTCTCTGCCTCGTGAGCTTGCTCGTTGTAGCAGGGGTGGCACGTGTGAAAGCTGCGGGGGGCGTGTGCGGAAGATCATCCCCGGACCAAGTGGCCGTCCAGCTGGCGCCATGTGCAGTGGCGGCGCGGGATGGGAGGGCACCGGTTTCGGGGCAGTGCTGCCTTCAGGTGAAGAGGATAGGGCGCAACCCTAAGTGCCTCTGTGCTGTTCTGCTCTCGAGGACGGCCAAGGCCTCCGGTGTCAACCCGAAAATTGCTATCACCATCCCCAAACGCTGCAACTTTGCTCGTCGCCCTGTTGGCTACAAGTGTGGACGTAAGTATTTTTTCTTTGCTATTGGTTGAACTAATATTGATCATTTTCTGTTACACTTGCTAATATGTAACGTGTATAATTTGTTTACTTTTTTGCAGCTTACACCCTGCCTTGATGGGGTGGGGAGGAGTCCCCAAATTCGGAAAAGAATAATAGACCAATCATTTTAGCTGAATAAGAGCCATCTCTCTTCATGGATCATTTTGTAATATCTAGAGCAAAGTCACTGGTCTAATGCAGGCACTGAGTTTCTTTTATGTTATTTGCTTTTCACATTTTATGCACTTATTATATATATATATATATATATATATATATATATATATATATATAAACAACATAACAACTTAACTGCTGTTGTCGTTCAGTAAAATATCGTCACCAGAACTAAAGAATATTCAAGAAACACGTAAAGCAACAAACGAATCGGGTCGATTTCTTCTTTATTATCCTCTTAGTTAATTTTGAAAATTTGAATATTCCCTGTAACTATCGAAACAGGTAAGTCTTTTTAGCTTATCCAAAATTATCCATTGAGGAGAACACATTACCAGATTCCAGAATAGTTCAGACCATATACCAGAAACATCCGATTAACAACAACATATCTACCAAATTCATTAATCTGATGCCTTATCCTTAGCAGCATCACAACGTTATCAAACAAAATCTTGAAACAACAACAGTGGTCCTCAGTCCCACTCAAAAATCCGTTCTGATCACCGACATTTCACTTTTCATCTCTCTAACTTATTCTATCACTTCGAATCTTCTCTGCTCTTATTCCACCTTATATTGTAAATCTTTTTTCGACGTTAAATATCATTTATTTGACTGATAATTAGAGTCTTGCTCATTTCTTCAACTCAAAGAATAACATAAGATGGAAACAAATTCAAACAAGAAAAAATTGTACACGAATATGGAACAATGTGTAGGAACGATATAGAAAAGAGCAGAGACCAAACATCATATACATTGAACAGTGAAAAGCTCAAAGTCAGTGACTTCATTATCCTTTTACAAGGAGAGAGCAAAAGGCACAAAGTTAGTAGGTAGAATTATGTAAAATGACTACACGATAACACACGACAAGAGGGTGTCGTTTGACTATAATTGTAACTATGCATCTAATTTCCCTATCATAAAACGGGGATAAACTGCAGCTTTCCCTACATATATATATATATATATATATATATATATATATCTCCCTGCATAGAAAAGAATTAAGTGATTAGACACTTAAATAAAACATATCTTCTAGCATGTGCCATACATAAACACGTTAAAAATGTTATAAATCAAGATTTGAATCTTCATATAATTGCAAGAATTGTGCGTGTATATGATTTGATTTTGAAGCCATTTCCTTGTATAGACGCTTTTACCTATATAAGAATAAATAATGAGGATGCAGCACGTCTAGAGATATGATTAACACAAAAGATACTGATACTTGATGAATTTCCAGCGTATGGTCATCACCATAGCCTTGTTTCCATTGATGACGTTGAAAGAAAATTACTAGATTTTCAGATCCTCAAATAATATGTATAAATATTTGACAAGAGAGTATGCTTCACTACCAGCATAAATAGAACCAAATCATCAGCATTTCGAGAATGAACAATAATGATAATTACCTAGATAGTATATGTAATTCACATAACATAGCAAGCTTAGTAATAAAGAGATCCTGCCAAAAGAGAAAACCAAAAAAACAAGTGAATACAAGAAATCCTTAAGTTACTTTAAGTTGCAGCACACCATTATCTGAGTTATAGAAACATACCCTGCCACCAGTTCCCTCTCGAGGCACTGCCCGAGTCATCTTCGCCCCCATCTTTATTGAACTAATCACAAAAACAGCACCATTTAGTTTGAAAAATATCAATCAAATTCAAAACTTTCTTTTCTAAAATTTACAAATTCTAAATTAGTTATGTTAAGGTTACTCACGGTAGTGAAGCCCGGGTTCTGGGCATTCTGAGGTCGAGAATAGACATCTTGACCACCATAGTATATTGAAGAGCTGTAATGAAACGGCTGCACTTTTTCCTCTTGATAGTATGAATTAACTTCCTTGCTTGGTGTGTTCTGGTTATGGCCTTCGCCGCCTACAGCATTCTTATCTGGAAAAGAGGAAAAATTAAAAGGTTCAATAATTGCCAACCAAATCTCTGAAATTATCTACTGAATCATTACATACTATAAAGGCATTTTTATCATTCTGGAACCAAAATTTTGAATTTTAGTAAAAAAAAAAAAACATATACGATACAACTCTATATAGACCCCAGCAAGGGCGGCCGCCTCTACCAGCCCTCTTTGGTTTGATCACTGGTAAAGGACTTAATACACAGAACAGAAGCATAAAAGCTGAGGGATCACATAATTTGCACGATGAGGGGATTCCCTTATTTTTTTATAGATAAGACAAACTGGAATTCAATTCAAAGTACCTGAAATTCCAGTCTTTGCAGTCCAAGCTGGATTTTCAGAATCATACTTCTTCTCAGTTTCAGACAATTGCAATGACTCGCGTCCCAAAACCTGAAGCCCAGAGAACAAAAAACAAAAAAGCAACCGAAAAATCTTATCAGGAAAGATTGAAGTCCCTCGTACTGGAACTAAGACGATCACATTCATGGTGTTTTGTTTCACAATTAGTTCACTGCAATAACGAATTAAAGAACAGTATTTGAAATATTAAGTGCAAGTCAAAGCAACTCTGATCACTAATGTCCGAGTTTATTTTTCCTCAGACTAACTAAGAAAAAACTCAACTAAGAAAGCTCAAAGAGGTTTATGCGAAACGACAAAAGGTGGCCTTCTGCAGTCGCACAAACTTTAAAAACTCTAAAAACTTCAACAAAAACTTCAAACTTTGAAGTCACACAAAGAAATCCATTACAAAAAACAAATGAACACCACAAAAATCAAGCCTTTTCTGCAGCAAAAGAAGCCATCGAACAGCCAATTCATGCTATCAAAAACCCGTATCTAAAAACCCAAAAAAACTGTCAGCCATGAATAGAATTCCATTAAAACCAAAAGAATGCAGAGAGCCCATCAACTGATTGAGCAGAAAAATTCAACCAAAAGCTCATTCGAAATCATCGTCCCTATTACCTTAGAAGGAGGGGCGAAAATTGAACCAAAAATCCCCGAAGACGAAGCAGAAACAGAAGAATCCTTTGCCCCAAAAAGATCAGAAGCAAGTGAAGAACCGGTTTGCTTTCCTCCTTCCATTCTCTCTCTCTCTCTCTCTCTCTCTCTCTCTCTCTCTCTCTCCACTCTTTGTGCTAATATCTTGAATTTCAGAATGAGAGGCTTGTCCTTACGAGACACCCCCTTGTATATATACAACGCCCACCGTCAAGAAAACGTAACCGCCGAGAATCTTACCCCACAAACAAACATGAACCTCAGAAGAGAAAGCGAAATCGAATGGGAAAAAGGAGGAAAAAAACACACAAAACGATTAAATAAAAAAGGGGCTAGCAAAGAAAAAACAGGGCAAGACACGTGAATGATCTCTGATATATAAATAATACAATGTATGCTAGACAAAAGGGCTTCTAATTAAAATTAAAAAAAAAGGCAAGAAAAAAAGAGAAACTCTCGCCTCTTAATCAGAAAATCTCGTATTATAGATGATAGCTATTTACAGAATCTGCTTACCCAAAATATATATATATATATATAAAGAAGTTTTATACAATATGTATGTATATGTTTATACGTATATCCTCGGGTCCGACGATCTCTCCTTTCACATAGTAAGTAATAAGTTCTCTATTTTTTTAATCTTTTTTTTTTCTCCGTTTAGTTTTTCCGTTTTTCAGTTTCGGTTAGCCCGCGTTATTCGTTCAAACAGTGAGGTGCCACGTGGAAGAATCGGTGTTCGATGTGGGACCATGATTTCAACCCCCCAACCTTTTACTGCCACGAATACCTAGTGGATAATAACGATCCCTGCCCCACTTTTTATTTATTTATTTTTTTTTTCTTCTAAATTTTGTTTCTCAATATATATATATATATATATATATATATATGTTTTTGTTATTTTTATTTTTCTTAGTACTGTCCCTTTCTTTAAGACCCTATTTCTGAATTTTCCCTGAATGGCAACATTTATTTATCAATTATTAGGGTTACTATGCACAAACTACTTTTTAGGGCACCGTTAGTTTGTTGGTTATTAAGTATCTCAATTTAATTCTATCCTAATCCAGTAAAATTTGATTTTGGGTGAAAAAGTTCGTTTACTTTGACCGAAATGAATTGATATTTACAATATACGATCTAGTTACGTACAAAGTTGTTCAAAAATTTATGATTATGTCGCAAGTAGGATGGAATTTAGCCAAACTTAGGAAAAAGTATCAAATTTGATTTCAAATTCATAACATATGTATTAGACTCGAGCTTAATTGCAATCATCATAATATTTTGAACTTAAACGTTTTCATAAGAAATGACCCAACAACCCTGAAGCATTAATCAAAATTTTGAAATGAATGCAGTTTGATGAATCTTCTACAACTTAAAACATATATAAAATCGTTCATGATTTTGTTCAATGAACCTAGTCTAGATTCCATATTATGTGAAACAATTACCAAATTAGCGAAAAAATTAATGAAAAAGAAGCACCTAATTAATATGGTATCTTGTAATTTGATTAGCCTCAATGACGGAAATGGGGCCCTTAGACTCCTTAAACTCGGTTCGGATCTTCTATTATATAATCGTGTTGTATTTTCTGATACACTCATCAATACACGCCACGTGTATTGGTGAGCGGTCGAGACAAGAAAAAAGAATCTTTATATTTTTTTTTACATATCATTAGGTTTTCTCTTTTCTTATTTCGACCGCTCACCAATATACGGGGCGTATAATAATAAATGTAACAGAAGATGCAATACAATTATATAATAGAAGATCTGAACCGCCTTAAACTTTATAATTGGAATTGCGTGAAGAAAAAAAATTAATCACTGAATTGTTATAATGAGCTATAAATCAACTTTAATTTAGGATGAAATATGCCTATTTGACTACTATAAACTAGTTCAAAAATCAGATTTAACATTACGTTTAAATTAAATAACATCATACAATTTTTTTTGGTTGAGCAGATATTGCTCTCACAGTTTCAAGAATAGAGTATTAAAGATTAATCTCCTTCCCATAAAGTACGCTTTTCAAAATTTAAATTTGTGTTCTCATTTTTACGGGAGAGAAGGGATCGAAATTACTTACCATTCGACCAACAACTTGTTGGTATAAGATCATGCAATTTAAAGTTGAATAAAATCGCGATAATTCATTAAACCTCACACGATTTTTTTTTTTTGCCACATATGTATTCTAAAAAAAATTGAGGAAAATATAATTATATATAGTCTATAAAGAATGTCAGTTATCGGCTGCTACACAACGTAGTACGCAAGACTGAAACAGAGGGGTCAGAAGGACGGGACTGAGCTTATCTTTTTATCTTGTCGGGAAAAACAAAAAGGCTTCGTCTTCTTCATCTTCTTCACTCTCTGTCGATGTGGGACATCCATATTAACGTGATGCATGTAATTCATTTGTACCTCTCATGGCTATTTTGGAAGCTAGCCCTTGTAATATTCTAGATGTTAATAGCATATTTTATCTCATGTTCAAAGAGTTTCGAAACCATGTTGCAATTCTTTTGATTAAAGTACATAAATTAAACACTTCAATTATTGAGAAGCACTTTTGTCATTTACACAAATACAAGGCCCAAGTCTGACTTGGTTCATCATAAAGAATAATTCTATCATTACCATTTCGATTGATAAATTTCAAAAGAAAATGAGGGTTTTTTTTTTTTTTTTACATAGATCATGGCACAGAAAATGAGGAGTTTTCATCGTTGAATTGACACGATAAACATACCATCTTTATTTCATATTATATGTCGTATTGACATATTACTTTTGTTTCGAAATATCTATCTTATAAAAGTAGGGCAAGACTTCATAATAGTAGTAACTTCATAACACTCATATAGTCTTTCTAATTATATTACCACTTAGATTTTCAGTACGTCATTAATAGGAATAAATCTGTTAAATAAGGTACATTGTTAATTTTTTCTTAATTATGTAAAAAAAAAAAAAAGTTCATACCGGAAAGATAATATGAAAAGAAGGCACTATTAATGTCTTAATCACGGGGTAGGTATGAATTTATGGAAAGGAGAGATTATTAATTATATCTTTATCTGAAAAAACTGAATTCGGATTGAAGCAAATCTTATCCCAAAAGGAAACTTGACTGTGAGCATGAGTCGCATTTATTACAAGGGACAAATTGTTTGGTTTTGAGCAATTTGTAAAGCTTGAGGGCCTTTATGAATTATTGACAACCGAAAAAGGATTTGGATAGCCTTTGGAATATTCAATACCCATATTAGGCTAAAGACGTACCATATGAATTACATGAACATAGACACCTTTCTCTTTATTGCAATTTCGTAGCATGCCTTTCATGAGAAATACCGTCTAATTCATGAATTATAAGCTATTTCTTGCAAAACACCAACTTATCACATTCCCTTGCTATTTCATCTAAAAATTTAAATTATTAATCGCAATATATTAATGTTTAATATTTATAATAATTTTTTTACAAAAAGATAGCTAGATGCGCTTCTTTTGGTCAAATATTAGATGAATGACTACATAATTTGAAAATACATAACTGTTTATTTAGTTTTTAAGCTAACAATATATGATTAGATAATCGCCTTATACAAAAGTTCAAATTTTTGAAGAGGAGAAACACAATTAAATATTTAGTATTTTCAACAAATCGTAACTTCCTCGTAGATTTGGAGCAATTAGGTGGGAATATCTTGACAAAAATGGATTATGTGGTCTTAATTTGAGTTTGAACCTTCGACTAATTTCAATTGGTGCTTTAATAGAACAAAAGTTGTTCAAACTAAGAATTGGTAATGCATTTTCATGCGTTACGCAAAAGAAAAGCAACAATGAAGTTCCACAAAACTGCTCATACAACTCAAATAATTTCAGAAAAATGGGAATTTCACTTCAAATCTGATCTGTGTCATTAAGTCAAATTATATAAAAAGAAAGTTGAATTAAGTGCAAGACAGATTTGCACTATAGTGTTGTTTTTGTTTGAATTGGAGGATAATAGAGTGTGAACAACATTGCAATAATCTTGACTGTTTGAGCATTGATGTTTGAAATTTTGTACCACCGTGAGTTAATTCATTTGAAATCATAGCTACTTTTATGAAAACCCATCAGCACAAATCCTTTCACGCGACGTCAAACAAACGAAGATCCTTCTATTTTAAAAAGGGCAAACTACATCACCACGTTTTGAGTTATAATATAATTATAAATTAATTCTTAAAAATTATTAATACCCATTTGAGGTTTATTATTATTATTATTATTATTATTATTATTATTATTATTTTGGTCTTTTAGCAACGCGGTTCTGATTTTTAGCTGACTAATTCAGATAGATTACTTCAAAGGCCCATTATAGGACAACCCTCTCAACTCATTTGCTCCATTCAGAACATCGGAATTCAAACTTTGGACATTATTTAAGGGATCTAGCGCCTCATCCTGCTAGACCAACTAATAGTTGGTTTTTTAGAATTTTATTTTAACTATTAGTATATATGTCTAAAACATAATTGATACTTGTAATTTTTTCGAGCACCTAAAATTTGTAATGCGGAAAGACGAGCTTGAACACTTCAAGTAAGAATCCTTAATTTTGAGGGGAAAACCTCAAAAAAAGAAGTTAGCATTCTACTAAATTGCATGAGTATTGCGTTCAATATTGATGAAATATACAAAAAAGTAATGAAATAAGACGTAAATGATGATAAGAATCGTAGAAAATATGAGTGAAAGTGATTTAAAGTGCTTTAAAATGCTGAAAATTTTGTAGACTTTACTATGTGCGGTCCTGGACTATATATAGAGTTAGGAGTGTAAACTACCCTTCCCGAAAATTAGGACCCTTTCCTAAAAATCAAGGTAATTAGGGGTGTTGGTTGAAATTTTCGTGGGTTTGGTGATTAAATGCTAATTAAATGAGCTGCCACAATTATCACATGCTATTTTAATTTCAATTTTGAGGTTAATTATCTTTATCAATGGTGATTAGATGGGCTTGGCCCCGAAATTCCTTCATGAGCTTATGCTTCAGGACTGTTGCCTTCCTATGCTTGGGCCTCAGGACCGTATTGGCCTTTAAGAAGGACTCCCTTTCTTGGGCTTGCTCTTAGAACTATGTTGGATTTTAAGAAAGATTCATCTTCCAGGGCTTAGTCTTAGGATCGTATTGGGTTTTTATGGCTCAAAATGCCTCATAAAACCCAAAAAATAAAATAAAGAAATGTTTAATATCAATAACTTTTTTGTAACTATACTAATCAATTTGGCCATCGAGAGATGTGCATCGTCAAGCTTGACAAAATTCTCTCAATCAATTTTATTGTTATACCAATCTTTACGAAACAATTTTATTTTATAATTTGTACCACAACTATCACGAGACATTTATATCTACCGTTGCTACTTTTTGTTTGAAATTAACTTTGTATATAATGTTTACATTTTGGCTTGTCGATAAGATGCTAATCCCATCTCTGAATTTTCGTCGAAAACAACAAAAATATAATTTGTTATTATGTCATCCTCGACAAACGTTGAATTGTGTTAACATGGTATGCCTCACAGGGGTCTTTGTAATTTTTTAAACCACAAAAATTAATTAATAATACATTATATTTCAATGAGTATAAGCGTAATTTGTCTTTATAAAAATGACTAATTTACAAAGAAACCCAATTTATATGGAAATGGAGACAAAAAGATATTATTTAAATAATAAGTCGGCTTGTGGGGTAGGGGAGGTGGGGGTGGCGTGGGGATGGTTATAGCAGAGAGAGTCGCGGCATGGTGGACGTGTGTGAGTCGAAAGTTGAGCCACATGCTCTGTTTCTCTATCCATACCCCATCTCCTTTCTTCGTCATTATTTTATGTTATAACATTTTTTTTTCTATTTGTTTATTTTTATTTATTTATTTATTTTCCTTAGCACTTCATTATTTTATGTGAAAGCCACAACCATGTTATCTCTGTTCACATCATAAATTCATCGTTCTCCGTAGATATTTTGACAAAAATATACTTGATATTTGATGCGCAAAATTGAAAATATATATACAAGTAAATGTGTCTTATAACCACATTTGAAACGTCATGTTAAGATATTACTTTAAATTAATAATTAATAAAATATCGGCAGACATGTCATCGTGAGATAGGATACGGTTAATGTTACAAGATAAATTAGTTTGCCGGGTAGTTTAAATTGTGGATCCATGTCAACTAACACTAGTAGCAGTGGGGTTAATTTGGCAATCCAGCATGGGCATGAAGCTGGGCTGTACTTGGATCATTGAACCAATTCTTATGATCTCGTTCTCACAGCCCAACTCTAACTTAAATAAGCCCAAAAATAATAATCATTCAGGTATTCAAATGCGATCGTGTTATTTCTGAACTAGTGGAGTTTAAACAATGTCCAATATGTTGCCAGTATTTGTTAATAAATTAAATTATAGTATTATCTTTTTCCACAATTCCCCCCCCCCCCACCCCCCCCACACACACATATATGTGTATATATATATATATATATATATATTAAAAAGAAACGAGAAGACATGGTTGTAATTCCACAGCACATCTATTTCACCAAAAAAGCTGATGTACTATATTTAATCTTCCTTTGTACAGAATTTCAAGAACAAGGTAACTCTAGTATTATATACATGTGTTTGATAAATCCATAGGTTATTGTAGTTTCCAAGGTAGACACTGCAGTTTGGAGCAGGACCCAATCCAAGAGGTTTTACACGATTCTTGTCCACCAGAAATAGAATCACCAGCTGCTCCATCACAGCACTTGCAGAGCACCCCCAGAGTTGCAAAAGTTTTACTGTAACCTATTTATCATAATTCCACACATCCAACTCTTGATCAGAGACTACATCACTTATGGGGTGTGTGTGTGTGTGTTAGAGAGAGAGAGAGAGAGAGTGCAGATGTATTTGCTTACTTTGTTGGGGCAGGAAGGGAAGTGGCCTAGCTTCAGCACTGCTTGTTTCTTGAATTGCAAAGCAGAGTGTTAGCAAAAGCAATGGTAGCAACCGATGGTGCTTGAATAAATCCATGGTTTTGTGTCACAAATCTTGTAAGTTTGAATGGGTATGTTGCAGGGATGGTGTTTATTATTATAGGCAGGCAAATGTGTTTATGGATCTTCGACTCTTCCCCAATTTCTAGAAAGACGCTTTTCTAGAACAGGGCCCAGCAGACAAAACTTGCCTATTTGCAACGAGTCAACATCTCGAACACGGCTTTTAATTGGAACCTCCCTTGTTTCTTTATTCTTTTTGATAAGTAATTCGAAACTTCCTTCTCATTACATATAATTTTCCATCATAATAAATAACTCTTGTCCCACTTGTCAATGTTTTCATACAACGCTTCTGTAATTTTTGTTGAAAGCACAACTGTGATTAGTATTTATATTTGCTTAATTGATAATGACAGACGAAGGTGCATAACAGCGAAAGTAGGAAATTATATATACACCAAAGTCGAGAAACCCTAACTACCAAAAAGACACACACACAGAGTTATTTGTATACAAACTCCAGGAAGTCATGTACGCGAGCAAGGGTAGAAACGATATTTTCTCTCGTGTATAGACCTCTGCTTCTTTATATAAAATCTGATCCATTGTGAAAATGCTCCAAGTCTGGGTGCGTTCCTCCTCGAGCCCTACCTCTACCTGGGTATCTGCACATCATTGTCACACCAATCAAACGGTAATAGAAGGGGCACCTCATCTTAATTCCCTGCAGCTTATTTATTTATTTGTTTATTATTATGGTTACTATTAGTATTGTTGTAAATAAGTGTATTGGCTCTGGTTTTTGGGGTTCGGGCAGGGGGTCCCCGCCAGAATGGTTTTGTTTCCAACAAATATCTCGCCTGATTGGGTAAACCACAACGGTCCGGGCAGACCCCAAGACTACCTGACCCAAACTCCACTCTACTTAACAAATGTAATATGCATAATGCTTGACAGTTAACTCGGCCAGAAGTCTGTATTAAGATACCTGGTAAATCGACCTGGCTCAAATCCAGGTACACCAGGAGGTCCATATGGATCAAACCGGGCACCAGGGGGCACACCCCTGCATCAAAAGACAAGTCAGAAACTGGCCAAAAAGATATACACATGCTGACAGACAGAGGATAACTTACGGTGGACCACCAGGCAAGCCAGGTTCACCAGTTCTGCCTCCAAAGAACCTTGGATCATCAGGACCTGCAAGCAACTGATAAAACTTTGAGATGTTTAGTTAATTTTCCAATCATAAATCAGATAAATGCTGTAAAGAAGGATACAGACCTACTAGCATGCTTCCACCGCCAATATCGCCTCTGTCGAACAGTTGAAATTAATGAATCTTAGCAATCATTAAGCACAACCCCCAAAAAAGTGTTACTTAAAAGCAATTCTATTAGCAAAAGATATTAAAGAAAGTGGTAAACTGATACCTGTGAGGATACATTCCGGCTCCAGGCCCGGGAAAGAGGTCACTCCTACCAGAACCAGGTACTGGAGGAACAATAAATCTACAAGGAACAGAAAATATAATGCAAAAGATTCATTCAAAACTCAAAATAATTGCATATAATTACAAAAACCAAGAAACTTTAGTCGATATGGTATAAATGCATAAAAATCTTGTGCGAAATCCAAGTGTTGCATATAAATTTTCAAATTTCAGCACCTGATGATCCACTTAATATTATGTAGCAATTCATAAAATTGCCAAGCTAAAAATATTTGACATAGGAAGAGACTTAAAGCAAGAAGATACAATTTCACCTGTGAGTTTACCGCAGCTACACAAGAGCAAAACCCTCAAAGGAAACCAAAGTTAAGCAGTTTCATATTCTACGACTACGAGTACTATTTATATTATAATCCAAGTGTTTATATCTTAGGAGGCGTCTATTGAAAACGAAGCAACTAGTGCTACCAAAAGATGCATCATATCAGCTAGAATTTATAATCAAGTGGTCATGAGAAAAATTACCCTGGATTTGGAGAGATATAAGGATCTTCAGGTGTATCAACTCCTATCCTGGCCCTGTTCCTGTCTTCCCTTGAACTTGCCTCAGAACTGGATATATATACATAAACAAATCCAAATAGGATACATAAACAATAATTGAAATAATATGTGTTAAAACACACACACACACACACACACAAAAAGGCAGGCAAAACACCTTGAAGGTTGACTTGATGAACCCGAAGCAGCATCCGGTTTATCTAAAATTCCCTTATTAATATTGGCCACAAGCTTCCCCAAATTCTTGAAATGCGAAGCATAATTTGTTCCCCCATTATCTTCCACATACTCTCCAATACTGCAAGCCCAAACCATTATTACTCAGAGTACATCGATAATCCACAAAAGCAAACAGATGTATTAAAATTCTTTTCTTTTTATTTAACTTACTCGAGTTCAAGATGTAGAGGCTCGGGATCACCTTCCATTAAAACATCAACAAGCAGCTTATCATTCATCACAAGACACATTACCAGTACTTTCTTGGAACCCTCCTCAGGATTCGAGTATCCGAATGCATAATTACCATCAACCTCATTCCAATTCTCCATCGCCACTTCATCTTCACAAAATCAAATTCAAATAACGTAAATGAGTTCACATATGAAGATTAAGCAAATTACAACCAATACTTTGCAATACACAAATCCAATTCAGCTCGTAATTTCATGTATTGACAAAGTGTAAGTCTCAGCTAGTGAACATTGGTAAATTACCAGCGGAGGCGAAGGAGAAAGCATCGTCTGTGAAGGCGGAAGGGCCGGTGGCGTTAAGGACATAGCCGGCGGCAACGAACGCGGCGTGCACGGCGAACGCCGCTTTGTCGTGGCGGTTTCGGAAGGAAGGTCGCGCCGCCCGTATCACCGCCATCATCGACTGTTCGGTCGCCATAATTTTCAGTTTTTGTGCTCAGTCAGTAGATTTGGCTATTGTTAAGACTCGTTTTCTCTTCTTCTTCTTCTTCTTCAGAGTTCCACTTTACATGTTTTTTTTTTCTCTTTTCTTTTGATTTTTTTTTTTCGGGGAAAAAAATGTCAGGTGACCTCAATATTGGGCCGAACTTTCCTGCCCCACTAAGATACTAAGATTTGCTTCTGGCCCATTCGATATACTGTATTATTCATCAAATATTATACAAAAATATATAATTTTGTATTTAACATTTTATAAACAATTCAATAATATTCATTAAATTCGGCATGTATATATATATATATATATAAGTATTTTATTCATAAGTGCATTTACTGCATGGGTTTTGAGATTAATTTTGTTCAATTTATGTTACTTATTATCTATTCTCTCTCTCTCTCTCTCTCTCTCTCTCTCTCTCTCTCTCTCTTCTTCTTTTTTTTTTTTTTTAGGGGAAAGCATAAATCATTTTATTTGCGACATAAATCAGAAATCACAAACTGCAAAATATAAGCTCTTCGCACTGTTTCTAGGATACATAATGTAATTAATTAGAAAGGTAAACATAATATGTTAAAATCATTGAAAAAAAGAAATAAAAACATTCAAGTTGTGAGTGAAACAAGAAAGTGTCATATTAAAAGAAGGTGATTATTTGAAGTATACGTCACAAAGGGAAAATTCTAACTCGAACCTGATTTGGCCGAACTCAACAAATCATATAGCAAGTGTATTGCACTTGTCAAGTAATTGGATCATTCTCCCTAAATTATCGACCATTCATAGGGCAAGTGTAAAACACTCGCCACATAATTAATACTAATTCGGTCGAGTTGGGTCTGAACTAGAATTTCCCATGTCAAAGATATAATTGATTACATAAAAGGAAGTGTCTACAGTTCGTAATCTAACTTGAGCTAAATCAAATTTCTAATCAAATAAATAAAATTTTAAAGTAAAATAATGTACCATTAGATCATACAACAATTATGTGGATACAATGCATCATCTTTTTTTTTTTTTTTTTAATTTTTCAAGTAAATGTGGATACAATACATTATTTTAAATCAATCTTGTTTATATACATATATATATATATATAATATAGACACACATCCCTAGCTAATAACTAAAAAATTACAAACAACAATTTCTCCACAGCATTAGCTCTACTACGTTTATAAAATTCATTTACTTGGACAAATCTATATATGTTTTTCTTTTTCTTTTTTTTTCATGGATGAGTTGATGAACCGGGTTCTACCTTGTCTCTTCCAATGAAAGCATCACTACTTGGCGAAAAGGGTTCAACAGTTTTTCTCCCGGTAGCCCGAATGTAGCAAAAAACCGCCACCAAGAATACGGTGGCCAAAGCCCCAAGAATCACCCCGCCGCCGGCGATTGATTTGTCAATCGAACGGTGATGGTTGTGGTGGTGCTTTGTTAAAACCTGTTCCTGTGCTGCACCTGATCCACTTTCATCTACTTCAGATGGGCTCGGGCTCGGGCTTGGTGCAGTGATCGTGCGGTGAAGATGGTGGTTTCCCAGTTTGCGGGCCGCCGTGGGTGATTCTGCTACAACTTGCTTTTCTTGATCAGCATCAGACATTGATAGAATCAAATGGGCATTTATCCAGATCAGGCAGCAAACAAGAAACCTAGCCATTAGCAGGTATTAATGTTAAAAAAAAAAGTACTATGTCAAGTTTCTTGGATGTGTTTTCTTCGCTTTGCCATGGAGTGTTGGAGATGAGGGCGTTGCCATCTGGTCTTATATATAGAGAATTGACTTAAAAGCGCCCACTTTGCCATATATAAAATTATAAACGTACTTTTCTAACAATCTATTTTATTTTGAATCTGTTTGGATGGAATTTTTTTTGGGAGAGTCACTTATTTTTTCAAAAAAAACCACTTTTGAGCAAAAAAATTATCTTTGAATGGACTTTTTTTTTTAAAAAAAAAGAAAAAAAGAAACTAGAAAAGCTACTCAAAATAGTTTCAAATAAAGTTATTTTTTTATTAACAAATAATAATAATAATAATAAAAAATGCACTTTTTATTATTATCGTTCTAGAAATAATATATATATATATATTTTAAATCCATCCATACATGTCCTTTATGTTGTCATTTATTGCTAGCAGACCCATCACTATCTTTTAATTTGAAAGAATTACCTAGTCAAGAACTAACAATTTGACTCACAACACTTATGGTGATGCACCATCTTATACTAACCATCGTCTTAACCGGTGTTTTGCAGTGCCAAATATATGAAGAATTAACATTGACATTTTTGTCATCAACTATACATTTTGAAGTGATGCAAGAGTCATATGCTAATAATTTGATATTTATTTCTAGCTATCATTAAACCTAATTTAATTATGTCTTTATGTGCGTATTGGTGATGTCATCCAAGTTTATTGATAAATTCTATAAATTTTAATTAAATTTGGATGGGTATTTGTAGTTTAAAATAAGGAAAGTAAACTATTGATACATGGGCATAAGTTTAATTACTTAAAGCATGCATGGAGTTTGATGGAAGGCTCACTTGGTACAAATTTTGAAGTATAGTTAATATGGGGTTGGGTGCAGGCATGCAGGAAATCAACAACGATACACGTGGATTCATTAAAGTATAAACGAAAACAATTGCACATGATTGGTTTTTAATTCAGACAAAGAATCGCTGAAAAATCATATAACAATTCCTCTTCAGAGAAGGTACGTTGCCATAAACAGCTGTCGCCATAGTGACACACGTTTTCTTTGTAGATCCCAATAGACGAAAATAAACAAATTGCCTCAGGATATAGAAATTGATGAAACCTGCTAACGATTATATTTTCTGACGACCAAAAACAAATAATCAACGACTTTTTGTGGTGGAATGTGGATGAAATTCAACTAAACTAGCATTTAATGATCCAACTGTAGTAATTTTTATTTACTTTGGATTAGGGATGAAAAACGAATCAAATTGGCTTGTGAGCCTGATAAGTCGGCTTGACCAATGCTCGAACTCAATGAATTTGTATAGTTATAGAATTATAAATTATTTAATTTCAAGAAAATAAAAATTTTATATCAATTATATATATATATATAATTATAAGAAAATAAAAATTTTAAGTTAAAATTAAAATCTAGTCAAAATCCCTACCCCTCTCCTTGTTTTCTCTCTCTACATCGTCGTCCCTCTAGTCTCTCTCTAGTCTCTCCTCTCCCATCGTCTTGCTATCTCTCTAGTCTCTCTTCTTCCGATCGTCTCTCTTGGCCCCTTCGAAAACAGTCTCCAGCCTCGTATTTGCCGCCGCCGTGGGCTTAAGAAAGAGGGTTACTTCCAAATCAAAAAAATTCACGTACTTTTCTTTATTTTCTTAAAAAATTCAAAATGAGGGTCTGCTTGCTGGGTTTGAGAAAGAGTCTATTTGCAATGCGTCTGTTGCAATATACTATCAATTGCTCTATATTATTTGGTTGAGCAATTTCTGAAATTTGTTGTAGTCACTATTTGATTAGTTTTGGCTCCAAGAGGGGCAAAATTACAAGTTGAGCTTGAGCTAGAACATATATAGGTTCTCGGGCTCGGGCTCGAACTCGAGCTTGAATGGGATGAGGTTGAGCCAATTGAACTGAGCAGAGGCCGAACATAGATTGAGCTCGAGTTAATTGATTTGAGCTCAAGCCCGAGTCCTAAAAAATGCCAAAGCTCGACTCAACTCGACTGTTTTGCATCCCTAATTTAGACAATAACGATGCAGAATTTATTTTAAAAAATAAAAAAACCCTGTAAGGACAAGGGAGTCCGACGTAATATTCTATCCATTAGCCAATATTTATAAATTCAAAATATACGTTTAAATTAGTTCCTAAATCGACAATTTATGTGTCATGATTGGATGCATTTTTTCAATGTTACGGACTCAAACAACACGATTTGTGTATTTCTCTGTCTAACAGACACAAGCTCTCCCCTAAAATAGGACAAGGGAGAAATTTAAACAAAAAAAAAAAAATCTTTTGCTCTTGCAGACATGCAAGAGGCATATGAATGATCTATGCCCTGTTTTTACGTACCAATGATCGTAATATTCACTTTTGAAATATAGTTTAATTAGGTCTTAAAACTACCTATATTCATGGGGTTGTGCTTTGGAAAATGTAACAAGAAAGTTCCTAGCAGTGGTCTGTTACAATATTTCAACCGTGTATATTGATTAGTATAACCATATCATGCCATTTCACAGGAAACAACTTAGGTTTTGGGAATCAAACTGTGATGAGTGACATATAAGAAAGCCTTGGCTCATTTTTATTGCACAATTTGGGTGGCTCTTTCAATATGAATAGGCACATTTTACCTGATATTAATTGTCATTAAGACAATACATATTATCTTTTTTAACCCACATCATTTGCTGGCAATTTTGAGTCCACTTTAGGAATATGCAATGGCCATAATAACACTCTACTCACAAAAACTAAAAGAGAAAGAAAGGCCACGGGCAAACTGGTGTGTTGCTTATTAGGATATTGAGGGCTCCTCACTAGCCTATGAAAGCCAAAAGCAAGTTGTTATAGAACAAAAAAAAAAAAAAAAAAAAAAGAAAGTCAAAAAGCAAGTGGTGCAATTGAAAAAGGTGATGATAATTGATAAAGATGCAAGCCAAAAAATTGGAAAAATGATAATTCATCAACAAATGCACCACCCGGGAATCGAACCCGGGTCTGTACCGTGGCAGGGTACTATTCTACCACTAGACCACTGGTGCTGATGCCTTCAAGGTCGATAACTAAATTTATTTGTTGAAATATTTTGATTTGTTTTTTTTTTTTAATGTATAATAGGTTAAATTGTATCATAGCGGGATCGCTACATTTGAACTTGAGATCCAGTATACTGATAGCTGTAGCCCAAATTGAGAATTAAGCCCAGTATTAAGCCCATTTCACCGATCGATCAGAGCCCATTTCATTCCCACCAAGAGTTTCTTCATTGTTTTCCTCTTCATCATTACACACACACACACACACACAAAATATTTCCTTCCAAATTTCCAGGTTTACAGCGTACATCGAATACCATGTCAATCCTGCAAATGTCTCTATCAATCCCAACATACCCACAGTCCCTCTCATCAGCAAAAACCCTAGCGGGCGGCTCGGCCCAATTAGTACCCCTCACCCCAAAACTCTCGAACCTCTCCCTCCCTACTCCCGCCACCATGCCCTACAAAACAACGCCGATTCGCATGGGCGGTGGGCCCCGGACCTATCCTGGAGGGGTCTCGAAATGGCAGTGGAAGAGAATGCAGGCCAAGAAAGCAAAACAGCTGCTAAAAGCCCGTTTGGCCAGAGAGCGCCAAATATACGAAATGAGGAAACGGGCCGAGCTCAAGGCCGCCGTTTCAGAACTAGAACGTCCCTGGGAGACTGTTGATAAACCTCCCAATTTGTTCTCCGTCAGCGCTGATGAGCAGTTGAAGGTGTTGGCTGATCGGTTTCAGAAGCCCGGAGGGCTTGATTTGTGGTCCGAAAGGGATGGGCCCGAATTATTCAGGCCTGATAACGGGTTGCCCTCTTCGAGGTTTTTCCCAAAGGGGGTTGTTCATAGCGTTAAACCTTATGGGAAAATTGAAGAAACGAGTACTAAATCTGAAGAATTTGAGAGTTCAGGTTTGGAACAAGATTCTGGTCGTGGCCCGATTGGTGGAAATCTTGGGAAAACGGGTTTGCGAAGAAGGGTGTATCACAAGAATTCGAGGAGCATTCATAGTGGTTCGGATAAAGGAGGAACTTTGAGGAGCAACAGTTATGAGAAAGGAGAAAATATGAGTTCAGAAGTGTTTGATATGAGTTTGCAAAATGATGGGAAATATGGGTTTGAATTGGAAAACTGAGGGTTTGGTAGATTGTTTCCCACAAATGAAGATGAATTGTGGGTTTTAGCTTCTACATGATGTCCTATTTGAAGCATTTTGCCCAAAAATATAATTTTTATGATAGTAAACTTCAGTTTGGTGCTATCGTTCGTGTCCAGAGAATGGAAGCTGAGGATTAGAAACATGATCAGGTATCATTAAACCATATTAAGCGAATATGAATATTGTTGCTGGTTGAAGGTCTGAATGTGGATACTGTGTATATTGTGATTCGATTGTTGAATAAAATGTAGTATTTAGCATTATCAAGTGCCACTCCGTTCTGTACTTGTGAACAATTGTGCTTCTTTGAGTTATGATGAATCATCTTAGCTTATTAGGTGTAGTATATATCATTACTCCACCAAAACTCTTGGGGGCTTTTGAGCAATACTTGTTATTGGATATCCCTGTATGGAAAGGAGGCCGATTAAATATTATAAAAATTTGAATGTCTTTCTCCCCAAGACCCCGCAATGGTGAGAGCAATGTGCACTGTCATGAGTTTTTTCGCATTTTCCTGTTGACCGTTTCTGGTCAGCACAAGGAAAGCCAGTGGTAATGCATATTGAATAATTCTTTAAAATATATGTGAAACTAAGTTCACTACCCACTTGAATCCAGTGAAATTCAGATTCTGAAAATCCGATGAGGAAGTCTTGCTGCCTTAATTGCTCGTAGTTGTATGGATTTGAAGTGCTGGATGGTTGAAAGTGATATACATGTCTGTAGAATGGACATAGAGTAATGAGTTTAGGTTTGAAACTACTGGGAAGCAGCAACCTTGCTCACGGATGATCAACTAACTTCTCGGAAAATCAGCTGGATTATCCTAATAAGAATCATAATGAAACTAGAATTTGTTTGAACTTGCTCTGAATGATTTTTTATGTACAAATGAGCATGATATGTTACATTATTTTTCCTATCCATTTCAGAATGACAAAATTTTATCCTGCTTGATCTATTTAGCCTCCTAGTTTCAATGTACTCTGTTTGACTGTTTCCTGTGTTAAGAAAGGAATCCAGAGAGATGGGAGCACTTTTGTTTGTATTTTTACCAGCAGAATCAAAAATATTATATATTCTTGTGGGGATCATGATCATGCATCAATTCATTTAAATTCAAGATGTCATCTAGAATTGGAGTAAGTCAAATACATTAACTTTCACATGATTTGGTCTGCTTTATACTCATGGTGCAAAATTGAAGTTTGGTCCATGTGGTACTTGAAACATTTCCTTTTCTGTCTATATGCGTAGTGAGTCAGTATTCCAGATATAGAAGGATATAATTCCAAATTTGTGGTCATGGATATATGAGTGTCTTGTTTCTAATGCTTCATATTAGTGCAAATGGTAATGGATGGCTAGAGTTAGTGATCTTACTTATTATTCTACCATTAGCTCTGCCATATGCCACTGCACTTGATTAATTGCCTTTTGTTCATATTATATTAACATCTTTCCCCAGTGTCCTGAAGTAGATTGTAAGAACAGTCAAGTGCAATGTTTTGCTGTCGCATATGTTGAAATTACGTCTCTTTATATTTTTCTTTTAACATTTGCACTTGATGTGTATTCTTAATTTTGAAAAAAGAAATAAAAAATTGATAAGCCTTTTTTTTCCCCTCTCTTTTAAGAATAACATTCTGAGAGTGAATCTAAATAAAATTAAAGCTTGATAAATACAAAATTTCTCCACCACAGAGACGTGGGTTTCTGAATTAATATTGTAAGTTATTTCAACCATAATTTCCTTGTGAAGAATTTGTTGCGCGATGATTTGTCCACCAAAATTACTCCTTTTTTAAAAAAAATAAACATTCTACCAAAATTACTCAAGACAACATCGGCTAGTACGACGCACTTTAAAGCATGCATGTTCAATCACCAACAGCAGAAAGAAACGAGAAAGAATAAACGTGAGATAATTTAAAATTTTAAATAAAGTTAAGACGTGATCAATACGAAATCTCTGCACCGTTAAGGTAATTAGTTTGTGCATCAATATTGCAAGGAGAAATTAGTTCAAACTCAATTTGATCTACATTATCAAAAAATGATCTAATTTGACACATATAATTTGATAGTATTATATTTTTTTTATCTGTTGTGACACTTTATAAAAAGTGTATCAATAAATTATCCTAAATTTGAACTATAATGTATCTATCATGATACTATAAATTATCAAAATAGGTTATCACTGCACACAGATATATGACACTTTAGCTAGTGTCATTGAAAACAAATTTGGTTTGATGATACAAGTTAAAGTGCCATATATTTAAGTATCACAATAGCTTATTTTGATACTTTGTAGTGTTATTAAAAAAAATATTTTAGTTGTCATTTTTGGTATAGTTTATTTAGGCACACAATTAAAATACTTTTTAAAAATGCCACATTATAATTGTAAAATTAGGTTATTTTTTTAGCAGTGCAAACCAGTGCAGAACATCGCACGTTCATTTGCCATCCTGAGTAGATTTCCATGCTTCATTGTCTCTAAACATTACCTGGCAAATCACACGGAAAGCATGTCAAAAATTTGAAGGACAAAAAAAAAAAGTTCAAGAAATGAAAAAGTGAAGAATTTTTTCAATAAATTCCTTACATTTAATTAGGGGTGGTAAAATAGGTTGAGAATGCATTTAAATTAATTTTGGGTTGGATTGGGTCTTCAAATTTTATAAATGGATTGAAACGGGTTGGGCTTTAGTGGGCTTCAAATTTTATTGGGTCCTAAATGGCTTCAAGCGGTTTCTAAATGGATCAATGCGGTTATTAAATAGTTCCAACAAAAAAAAATATTATAATTTGATAATATTTTCACAAATTTGAAAAGTTAATGATAAAATTATTCATGAAATTAAAAAATATGTTAGATAAAACTGAAACGTGATCAATAGAAAACGTTACCACCTTAGATGCAATCAGTTTGTGAATTAATAATGCAAGAGAATTAATTCAACCCATAATTTTCTTGTGCTTCAGAGTAGATTTTCCATTATACATTATACTGCAACTCACTTAAAACGCGCAAAAAACTTTACAAAAACAAGAGGTGATAAGAATTCTTTTAATAATATTCAATATATTTAGCGGCAATTGGGAGGGGAAAAAAAGGAGAAAGAAGAAAGGGGATAGAGAATTTAAATTAAAACTGAAACTTGATCAATACGAAGTCTCTCCACCATAGAGGCGATTGATTTATAAATTCTATCAATAAATTCTTTTCCATTATTCGTTATCAATTTTATATGGCATAACACACTTAAAGCATTTGCAAAATAATAATAATAATAATAATAATAATAATAATAATAATAATAATAAAATTGAAGATGAAAAAGTGATTATAAGAATTTCTTGATATTACTATATACATTTAGTGACAAATGAGAAAAAAGAAAGGAAAAATAAGCCTTAATCTAAATAAAGCTATGATGTGATCAACATAAAATCTCTCCACCATAGAAGCAATTCATTTATGAATCAGTACTTAAAGCAAGTGAATTCAACCCATAATTTCCTCGTGATCAAACGCTAATTTGTGCTTCTGACTAGATTTTCTATTATTCATTATCTCCAAACATTTTCTGGTAACTCACGTAAAGCATGTGCACAGAGAGAGAGAGAGAGAGAGAGATTAAGAGATGAATTAAAGGGAGGATAAGAACTTTAGATCTAGGAAGCACGGACACGGCGAAAAATGCCTCGGTGCAGTGTCGGACACGTGTCGGACACGGACACGTGTCCGACACGGCCCCGACACGTGTCCGACACGGCAAAACCGTGTCCGAAAAAAATAAAAAAAATAAAATTCCAACACGGTGTCGGACACGGCTGAAGGGCGTGTCCGACACGGCTGGGACACGGCTGGGGCATTTTTGATATATTACAAAGTGCGAATGGGGTCTTTTTTAAAATTTTTAAAAAATTAGTGGAAAAACTGAAAATAATAAATAATTTTTTTAATTGTATTTTATAATTTGTGTTAACTCTTTTACTTGCTTATATTTAGATATTTGAATTATGATGAATTCTTTTTATTTTAATCATGTATTTGATTTTAAAAGATACTTGTTATAAAGATGAATATTACTATTTCTCTATCACATACTTTAATTTAATAAATTATAAATATATAACATAATATAATATATTTTTTAGTAGCCGTATCAGAGCCGTATCGTGTCCTAAAATTTTGAGATTTTCCGTGTCGCCATGTCCGTGTCGTGTCGTGTCCGTGTCCGTGCATCATAGCTTTAGATAGATAGAGAGAGAGAGAGAGAGAGAGATATGAATTAAAGGGAGGATAAGAACTTTAGATAATATGCAATATATTCAATGACAAATGGGAGAAAGAAAAGAGAAGAAAGGTGACAATGAATTTAAATAAAACTAAAATTTGATCGATACGAATTCTCCCCACGATAGGTATAGTTGATTTATAAATTTGATCCTACTACAAGAAAATAAATAAATTACTGAAAATATAACAAGTGATAATTAAAAAATTATCGTTAAATGTATGCATTTTGTGATAACAAAATTATATTATCACAAAATATAGTTTGGACAATATCAATGGTGACAACTTAGTGACAATTGAATATTGTCACAAAATCTTAGTGACAATTTTTTTTAGGATAATTACGCTGGGGGTACCCTGAGGTTTGCTTAAATTACAAAATAAATCCTCTTGTTTGGAAAATTACCTAACAAACCTGGAATTTGTAAATGTTTTATAATGTCAACCTTCTGTCTACAAACGTTAGGGTTTGTAACGAAAACTGTCAAATTTTTGTTTCGTTCTTCATATTTTACCCTTTTGGTCAAAGTTTGAACATATTTGACTAATTTTTTAGGACTAAAATGCCCTTTGAGTCTGATTCATGTAGAAATATTTGATAGTAATAAGAGTTACAGCAACATCAGATTTGACCCAAAGAGTATTTTAGTCCAAAAAAATTAGTCAAATATGTTCAAACTTTGACCAAAAAGGTAAAATAAGAAGAACGAAACAAAAATTTGACAGTTTCCGTTACAATCCTAACGTTTGTAGATAGAAGGTTGACATTGTAAAACATTTGCAAATTCCAGGTTTGTTAGGTAATTTTCCAAACAAGAGGGTTTATTTTGTAATTTAAGCAAACCTCAGGGTACCCCAACGTAATTATCCCTTTTTTTTATCACCAAATTGTCAATATAGATGTATCACTAATTACTAATAGTTGTCTCTAAAACATTAATTCTTGTCACCATTTGTTGAATATTATGATAAGATAAAGTTGTCACTAAAAAAACTTAATTAATGACAAAAAAAGGATATTATCAATTAATATAATTATTGATGATAACATTTATATTATTACTTTCAAATCTTATCATTAATATTACTTTTTCTTGGAGTGGTCATAATTTTCTTGTGTAGAATTTATCGCGCACTAATTTCCAGGAAGACGCACTTGAAGAATTTGAAACAAAAAAAAAAAAAAAAAACCTTGGTTTGTGGATAAAAAAGTGATAAGATTTTTTAAATTATAATATATACATTTAGCGAAAAACGGCAGAAAGTTGGGGGAAAAAAACTAAAACTTGACGGGTACGAAACTTTTCCACAATATAGGCAATTGGTTTGTCAATAATTAGTTAAACCCCATAATTTAATTAATTCATTGTGCTAAAGTTATTGCAAGCCAGTTTGTGCTCCGGACTAGGATTCCCATTATTAATTGTCTGTAAATTGACATCCACTGTCAAAACAGAGTTAAAGCACGTGCAAAAATTTAGCAAAAATTAAAGAAATCTAAGCGGTAAAAAAGTTATAAGAATCTTTTTAATGACTGTCAACATAGTTAATGACAAATGGGAGAAGGATATGAGAAGCAAGAATGTTGAGACAGAATTTAAATAAAACTAAAACGTGTCTACAATTTAAAAAGAAAAATTACACCACGGTAAAGATCAATTTAGCCGCTCACAATTCACCAAAAATTAGAAAGAAAAAAGAAAGAAAGAAAATAGACACACACACACTTACAGACTATATATATGTATATATATGCGGATAAATGTGTGTGTGTGTGCTGAGGGGAGAATTTTTTTATTGGATTTGACATGGATAAGAGTAGGGAGGGCCAGAACTTTCAATCTTGACATTATAAATACGAATGGCTATCCATCAAAAGCTTTAAAGTATCCACTTAAGTTTGCTACACTATACACTCAATAATTGTTTTGATATTTGGAGCTAAACACTAAGTTATTGTGTTCAAATCAATCAACTTATTTAGCTAGGCAAATAAAAAAGAGCCACCAAATCTTCGAAAATAATTCAGATCGACTATTGAAATTTTGAAACAATATTTTCACGTTTTGTTTATGTGCTATGGCTATGGCTACGGCCTATGAGCACGTTATTTTCAACTTTAAAGAGGAATACATTCTTTTCGAGCTGTATGAAACCTTGAAAAAGAATCCATGTGTTCATGGACCTATCATCATATATTTGTGGAATATTATTTCTTGATTGCATGCAGAATTTAATTTTCAAATTAGTCATATTTGCAAACTGTTTTGATGTTTACGTTTATATATATCTGTTGCTATCGGACATTGATCCGGAGCATCTTCATGTAGTTGTCATTTTGGTCATTGTTCAAATTACTCATAATTAAAATTAAAATAAATTGGTATGATATATGATAACTAAAGATACATCCTAGTTCAAAATTTAATAAAATATATTGAAACATTATCTGTGAAATGTCACAAATATTGAATGGTTGAAATTCTTTCTGTGAAACATCACAGTTCATGGAAGTTTGAAACGACTTGTTGTATCGATTGAATTTGAAATCCATCTAATTCAAACTAGTTATTAGAGAAATTCAAATTCATAACAGAAAATTCAAAAAATTTGTTACAACAAATGAACATATGTTTGATAATGAAATCCTTGGACAGGAACAAACTAAGTACATTGTATGGGGATGAAGCTTTAGGTAGAGAAAATCTCTAAATCTTCATGTGACGCTACTTAGGTATAAAAGCTTAAATGTCCAAATCTTGATATGTATGGTCAAATATGATATCCACTGACCGGCAAACACATGATAAATACATACGTATTTCGTGGTCCAGAGGGAATGTGCATCTAAGACATTTTACTTCATGATACAAGACTATGGTCCGAGCTACTATTATTTATTACCTGTTTACACTTATTTCAGTGCTCACATTGACTAAACTAACGTGTATCACAATTCATACGAAATTATTAATTCATAAATACATGACTGCCAATCATTTCACCAAATCCCCAGGTCAACCTTGTGTGCATATGGATTATGGACTATTGATTGAAGTAAATAAAAAAATAAAAAAGTGTAGAAACTAGCTTATTATTTGTAATTGATTAAATTCCAAAGAATTTGTCATTTGTGTATCTATATTTGAATTTGATTCGAATCTTTTATTAATGTTTAACGTATCAAATCATGCCACTTCTCGATAAATATTCCTATATTAGTTGTTACAGTGAATGTTTAATGTCCTTCGAGTTTTCTTTTGATAACTAATTCATCATAATTTTTTTTATTAATTTAAGCATCGAAATACATTTGTCAAACCAATTCAATGTTAATGTTGACTTTTATTATGCTTTCAAATCCGTCACAGCTCCCGATCGACCCAAATAACAACATGGCCCTTGGACTCTGGTCTAGGGAGCAAAATCCCGTATCATGACTATGTTTTGACCAAGAAAACAAATCTGTTATCTCCTAATCCATGCGCACATTATCTTAATGATAAAATAATTAGGTTTAAAGCCCACATGATTATTTTTGGTAAGTCGTTCATATAATATGTGCCTGAGAGTCCACCAATAAAATCAGTGATGCTAATTCTTGAAAATCCATGGTGAATAAAATAATGATCCTACAAATATGGTTGAGATGGTGGCAACATTGGATTCGATTATCGAGTTGAAATTTATATATATATATATATATATATATATATATATATATGTGGTTTGACTTGTTAGAATTGCCTACTTCCATTTCCTTAAATAATATAAGATATCGAAAACATGTGCAAGATTAACTGCACCAGTTTAATCCACATTTAACAACGTGTTGATGATCGATAGGTCCCATCAAAAGAAAAAGAAAAAACTAAAAAAGAAAGAAAATGCGTTGAAAGGATGTGCAACTCCTATTAGACAAGTGATCGACAAGAGTGACATAATTTTCCTATGAGGAATTGATTAGAATTTGAATGGAACTATTGGTTCACATGCTAGAAATATTATAAAAGTACGAATAATTTATAAGTATTTTATAAAATTTTTTGTGAAAATTAAAATAATTTTATAAGAGTGATAGTAAATTATATTTATTTATGATTTTTTAGTAATTTAAAAATTAAGAGTTAGACTTTAAATTGAATACTAATAAAATAAATACAACAATTATGAATAAAGAGTTGGACTTTTATTTTGACTCTATAGTATTCAATTTTTGTCATACAAATAAATAAATAAATAAATAAAAAGAGTTGTCGATCCTCTTCAATCTGCCCATGTAGATAATTATTAAATAGATCATTCTTTTATAGCACTCTTTATTATTATTTTTTTTATAACACTCTTGGCTATCAATTGCAAAATAATTTCTGTTTTTAATACCTTTAAATCCATTACATCAAATTTATCGTGTCTTTCTCATTGTAATTAGTTGAATAATTCATAAAAAAGAAATACAAAGTTAGTAGATAATATAAAATGAAAAAAAGTATAAAACGCAACAAAACTTATTGAATATTATGTTATGATTTATCAAAAAACTATTATATCAAGACGCAAATAAATAACTAAAATATGCCATTAATATAGTTAAAAATTATATACATGCATCTTGTGTGAATGCAAATAAAAGACTACTTATAAGTAGAAAATTACAATTATTTTTAACTAACTACTTCCAATTGGAAATGGAAATATACCATTATATTGTATTTTACTGAATAGATGATAATGTAGAAATAGCAAGGTTACATATGTCAATGACAAAATAAATATAAAAAAATTTACGTGAAGAAATTATGTTACACAAACTTCACATTGACTGATGAATCAACTAGGAAAAGAAAAAAAAATAGAGCAAGTCTCATAAAGAAAAAAAAATACATATGTCATAAAAAGAAGTAAAAATAATAAAACAAAAAGAAAGTAATATCTAAGAAAAAAGAAATACTAACAAAATATACTGCAAAAGAGTCTTACAGTTTCTACATTAATATTATAAAAATTAAGTTGAAATAATTTACATAACCTTTTCCATTTATTGCATGAAGTACTTATTCAAAAATTTGTATAGATAAAAAAATACCAAACTAATATGAATGCTATACAAGTACAAATTTGAACTAATAAATAATCATAAAAAGTTAGACACAATAATTTACAAATGATAATATGTTTTATTTTTCTTTTATTTTTTTTTCTTTTTTTGTTTAAAGAATGTGTTCTTGCATAGTAGTAATTTGGTGTAGGCAATGGAGAGGTGGGGGCTGATGTGGTAGTGGAGGTTGTTATTAAAAGTAGTGCCTATAATATAAGAGGCAGATTTAATGACAATGGTGGAGAAATGAACAACAACGGTGAAGATTGCGCTGAAGCAAATGGTGCCAAAGTAAATAAAAATAATAAAGAATCTGAAAAAGAACATAGGCATAATAATTGTGATTGATATGATAAAATAATGTGAATAACCTAGCCTTTGACTTTATTATATTAAAATCGTTTGTAGGGGTAGTGGTACCCTGATGGAAAATAGTGGTACGAAATAGAGAAGCCATATATTTTCTAAATATAGAATATGATATATACTTAATAATATTTGATTTACTATAAGCTAGAAGTTTCACAAATTAAATATAATAAATCAGATGATAGTTAAACTATTTTATATTAATTTATTACTTAATGAATACAACACTGACATGTAGTACAATTAAAAATTAATTCAATCAAATTTCATTACAACAAATCGTATGTGAATAGATTTAGACAAGTGATATAAAAGTTTATGATTGTTCAATATTATCTTAATATATGTACACATGAAAAAAAGAATTTCAAAATTTATGTTAACATTTTAATTTCAATATGAATGATCTTATTTGAAGTATACACGTATGAAGTATGATTAATATATTTTTTTGACAGGCATTTAAAAAATATTTTAAACATACCTAAAATCAATAGCGAAGAAAATAACTACTATAAACACTGTAACAACGAAATGTAAAATAATTATCTTTAAGTAAATATATATATGTTAAATAATTATATATGTTAATAGTCATATATATGCACATATTGTGGTTTGCAAATACTGAAAGCAAGTAAAAGCTATTATCAAACTTGATAATTATTTTTCTAAAAATAAAATGAGATGTATATTTAATCCTGTAAAAAATTTTAATTACAATATTCTATGCTTGTGATAGATTAATCTTAGTAGCTTACTCATAAAAAAAAATAGCTACTATTAAGAAAAATTTATAAAAAATCAAAATAACCTTAAAAATTATTAATGTGATATATCCAATAATAATATAACAAAGTGACCAATTTTATTAGTTTTTATTCATTCATAATATTCCCCTAAAAAACTAAAATATTCTCAATGTATTTATGTTATACTGCAATCAATATTTTTCTAAAAAAATAAGATAAATATTAATGGACACGCACTTCTTTACTAGTGCTAGAAAAAGTTTCTATTCATTGTAACAGTCAACAAAATATTAAGAAAAAGTATTTTTTTTTTTAAAAAAGGGTTGTACAAATTATATTTTATGAATTTTTAGATATATCTAAATATATATAGACTCAATTAAAAAAATGACTATAATCAACCTTTAAACATATTATGCAGACATAATTAGTGCTCGTGTTGATTACTAATGTCCAAGTAAGAACGTTTCAGTGTGACATAGTGGAAAGATCCACAGTCTTTGTTATTATTTACTTCTTTTATACTATCTATATATATAAAGAGTATATTGCGTTAAACACCCCAATCTTTGAGGTGTTTTGCACTCTGCCACCCAACCTTTATCATTTGTGCGTCAATAGTACTTTTTACATTATTTCGATGGAATATTCCTCAATATTCTCTAGAATATGCCTGAATATTCCACGACAATTCCATCAAAAGAGTGAAAAAGTACCATCGGCGCACAAATGATAAAAGTTGGGGTGCTTAACGCAATATATTCTATAAAATACTAAGGTGGGATAGTAATTACCTTGTCTTTGATATGTCATTTTCTTGTTTCTTTTTATTTGTTTAAAAAATCTCTCTTATCTCTCTTTTACTTTCTTAACAAAATTTTATTTTATTGTAAATTATTATTCTTCCTTTCACTTATCAATTTATATGAATATATTTTTATTTTGCCAACACTTTATAATTACATTAAAAATAGTTAATATATATTTTTTAATGCATAAATTTTACTAAATATTTCATTATTAAAACTAAGCATTGTAATTAAATATGTATATTTTTTGTACATGTGTGCTTAGTTTACTAGTATATATAATGAACTTAATAACTCCACTAAGCCTATTATGTAAGAATGCCATTTATAGCATTTTAGTGGTCCACACCTAACGTGCAAGAAATCTATGAAAATTAAAATTCCAACGTGATTGTCAATTCCTCAAAAGTCAACCCGTAACCTCATCATGTTCACACCAATATCAGCATCAAATCCTTTCTGTTTTTTTTTTTTTCTTACACTAGCAGTCACATAAATGATTTCAATTTAGAAACAAAATAAAATACTAAGTTTGACGATATATAACCAGGCACATGTCGGTCAGATCGATCAAGATAGAGATGGGAAATTAATGGAACTTTAACATAAAACACTGGATCGTCACAACAAATAGTGTCATCCAAATTTTTAGTTTCATTTTGGATGTGAACGTATCTTACCAATTTCAAGGGCAATTAGCTAATGTCATGTGATTCAAGTTGGTTTTCCGGGTCAAACTTTGGGTTCGACTTGAAGGATCCGATCTAGAAATTCTATTATGATGATGTCAAGGTTTGGTAGGTTTTCAAGGTATGACGTGGCCAACACTTAACAATTACCAGAGAATAAGTCATTGCCCTGTTAGGAGGAAAACACGTGAGACTAGCCGAAAGAGTTTCCAACAAAAATCTTCCGATGGTCAAATTAGCGAAGGAATAAGAAGAGATCGAACAGGAATTTTGGTGTGGATATGGCATGACTTTATTATTATTATCAAGATTTGCTAAGATTTGATTCAATGTAGCATTGACGGCTGCACCATATATCATTCTGCAGTAATTAACTATTTTTTGTGATGTATTATGTCAGTCAATTTTAATGGAACAAATCATTAGCCACAGGTGTTAATGTTAATGAGCACTGGCGAGACGACCAAGGTCAAAAGTGGCACTAAATCTTAAAATAATATTCTTGAGCAAAATGTTAGGTCTGCCGTGGCAAAATTATCATTATGGTTTATATTTTACGACAAATAAATTTTATTTTGTCATTATAACAATCTTAAAGAGTTGTTTGCATTGAAATTAATTAGCGGCACATGTGTGGATACTGTCAATTCAAGGGCAACACGGAAATTATCACTAATCGATCATAACGATAAATTTTTATTGTTATTATATTGGTATTCACCGCTAGTAGTGACAACAGATTGCGTACATATGATGTTGTTAGTAAATTTGTAAAATGTTATAACTGCAATAAAAAAATAAAAAAAAACTCAATGCTAACATCTTGTTATTGTTAATTCTTTTATTACTGGAAAAAATAATTTAATTCATTTCACATAGTATGATACTCTTAAAAAGTGCTACAATAATGCAATAATTGTGACATTTCAAGAAAAAAAAATACATTACACTTGAATTAAAATATGTGAAAGACCGGCCCACGTGCCAAGATTTTTCTTGGCTAGACTATGGTGCATAGGTCGGTACTCGGTAATGGAGTATTTCATTCTATGCATGAGGCAATATATTAAATTGTTGGATGAATATCATGCATGTAAAAATAATATAATAATTTTAATTTAATAAATAAAAAAAACTAAATTTAAATACACATATTATCCATTCAATTAATCTACAGTTACGATATCACACTAGGTGCGTGATCCACAAGACTAGCCCTTGACACAAAGCCACTTTATTCGCTAAAAAAAAAGAAAAGAAGGGATTTAACGGGGGGAATATAAGACCAACAATTACTAATAAGTGGAGGCCTAGGGAATCAAATTTGTCTTGTCATTTTATTTTTTTCGTCAATCGCAATCATTGACAATAATGTTTTTTACTACAATAATTTCTTCGAAAAAAACACTGTCTCCTTGGATAATCACTGTCCTAAAAATTCAACACCACCCGAGTAAGATTGTGGCCTATATAAGGACAACCAAACCATAGTTGCAAACTCACCAATAATCTCAGTCATCTCTAGAGAGACACTAGAGCATAATACCATCTTTAGTATCTTAGTAATAACTTGTTTAGAACAAGACAAGAACAAAAAAACAGTTATGGAGATTGAGCAAAGAAAGAAACAGGAATCATCAGGTGTGGATGAGGAGAAATGGGTGCATGATTCTTCTTTTGATCATAAAGGGAGAGTCCCTCTGAGATCGTCCACCGGTGCATGGAAAGCTTCTCTTTTTATCATTGGTAAGAACTAAGAATTCATGATCATTTTGTTGTTGCAGTTAAATTCTTTTTCTTTCATGTCTTATGTTTATGAAATGACATTAAAATCAATTGTCGGCAGCAATCGAGTTCAGCGAGAGGCTGAGTTACTTTGGAATAGCAACAAGTTTGATCATATACCTGAGCAAGGTGGTTCACCAGGACCTAAAAACAGCAGCAAAAAATGTCAACTATTGGTCTGGTGTGACCACAATGATGCCCTTACTAGGAGGATTCTTAGCAGATGCTTACCTCGGTCGATTCTCCACTGTTCTAGCCTCCACCATTATTTATCTCCTGGTAAAATTTACTTCTTTACGGCAGGTGTGTTTGGCAGTATTTTTGTTCGAAACACTTTGTTATTAAATGTTCGAGATATAGAAATAACTGCAGTAAAAGTTGAAAGTAGTTGAAAGTAGAATATGATAAAAGTTGCTGAAAAAATAAATGAACTCCTTAAAAACGGCCGCTATCTTTCCAACTGCTAAAAAGAAGTCTAGAAATAGTTATTTGAACACCTCTGACATAATCTGGAGTCATCAGTTTTAGTTGCAATAGAAAACTAGCAGTCTGTATTCTGTAACAGGCGGCGCGACCGATTCCACAATATTGCAATAAAAACAGAACAGTTACTTTTGTCCCATTCCAACGACCTCTCATACGAACCACTGTCTTGCCATTTAGAAAGTAGTACGCATATCCTAATTCAAACAAGCTATCACAAAAACAAAGTCTAATTTTCTCTTCAAAAACAGGGTTTGATTCTCCTGACAATGTCCCGAGTGATCCCGGGGTTGAAGCCCTGCACCACGGAACCATGCGTAGAGCCTAGAAGGATTCACGAGATATTCTTCTTCCTGGCAATATACTTGATCTCCATAGGCACAGGTGGCCACAAGCCTTCTCTGGAGAGCTTTGGAGCTGACCAATTCGACGATGATCATCCCGAAGAACGCAAAAAGAAGATGTCTTTTTTCAATTGGTGGAACTTCGGGCTTTGCTCTGGTCTACTGCTTGGTGTGACTGTGATCGTCTACGTCCAGGATCACGTTAGCTGGGCTGTCGCAGATATCATTCTTACAGCAGTCATGGCTCTCAGTTTGGTCGTGTTCATTGTTGGAAGGCCATTTTATCGTTTCAGGAAGCCCATGGGAAGTCCCTTAACGCCGTTGTTTCAGGTTCTTGCAGCAGCTATTGCCAAGAGAAATCTACCTTATCCGACCAAGCCTCATCAGTTCTACGAGGTTCCTAAATCAGACAACAATCAGGGGAGGCTCCTGTTCCAGACCAAGAAGCTCAAGTAAGATTTTTACTTGTCACATATATTGAATATTTGATGTTTTTCTACTCACCACTTAAAAAAGGTTTCACCTGCGAGATTCGATAAAACGAGAATATTACTTTGCACGGGCATGTTAGTTTAAGCTTTTAAATGAGATAGTCCGTTCACTATTAGTAAATTTGTATATTGGCATCTTTCAAGTAATCATTAACCACTTGGATTGACTAAATATAATCATACCATTTTTCCAGGTTTCTAGACAGAGCTGCAATTATTGAACCCGGACAACAAAATTCATCAGAGAAACAAAATCCATGGAGACTAGCGACCGTAACAAAAGTGGAAGAAACCAAGCTCGTAGTCAACATGATCCCAATCTGGCTAACCACTCTACCATTCGGCATCTGCGTGGCGCAGGCCACCACGTTCTTCATCAAACAGGGCACCACTCTTAACCGTCAGATCACGCCTCATTTCGTGATCCCACCGGCCTCCATATTCTCCCTGGCTGCCATTGGGATGATAATTTCCGTCACAATCTACGAGAAAATCCTCGTGCCCTTCTTGAGACGCGCAACGTGCAAAGAGAGGGGCATCAACATCCTCCCGAGGATCGGCATTGGCATGATGTTCTCCGTCCTGACGATGGTGGTGGCAGCTCTAGTCGAGCGGAAAAGACTGACTGTCGCGGAACGAAATCCGCTCAAGGGCTCCCTTTCGATGAGCGTGTTCTGGCTGGCCCCGCAGTTTCTCATCATTGGATTCGGCGACGGGTTCGCCCTGGTGGGGCTACAGGAGTACTTTTACGATCAGGTGCCCGACTCGATGAGGGGCTTGGGGATCGCGTTGTATCTTAGCATCATCGGCGCTGCTAACTTCCTTAGTAGCCTTTTGATTACTTTGGTCGATCGTGTGACGGACAAGGGTGGGAAGAGCTGGTTCGGTAAGGATTTGAACAGCAGCAGGCTCGACTATTGGTACTGGTTGTTGGCGGGGATTACGGCGGGCAATCTGTGCGTTTATGCGTTTGTTGCGAGCCGATATACTTACAAGAATGTGAGGAAGACTAATGTGGTTGTTGCTGATTGTAATGAGGGGGATAGTGGCTTGGAAACTATGGCTTGAAATGTTATAGTTATTATGTGTTTCCCAGGTTTTATCGAGTATTCGGAAGATTAGGTTTCGTTGTATGGATTCAGATATGTATGATTGATTGTATGTTTCAACTTAGGATGAAAATTTAAGGCCGAAGATACATATGTTGTAATGTTTGCTTGTTGATATGTAAGATTTGGATCTTGAATTTGTTTAACCTGGGTTTTCGACTTGATTTTGGAAAAATTTTCTTTTAAGATTCAAATAAGGTGAGACAAGCTTTTCGCCATTTTCGGGGTTGAAAAACTACTACAGATTTAGAGGGTGTTTGGCTAAGCTTGTAACCTCCTTAAAATATTTTATAAAATATTTGAGAGCTTATAAGATGGTGCAAAGTATTTAGCAAAAATTTTGGAGGAGGAGCTTATAAGCTCCTCAAATAAGATGTTTAAAAGCTTATAAACTCTTCTTAAAAAAATAAGGAGGTGTCAACTTATTTTTTAAAATCTATCAAACTCCTTTATTTTCAATCAAATTAATTACAATATTGTTATTACTAATATCTTATACGTTATACCCCTTCTTATTTATCTAAATATTTTAATAATTTATTTTTAAAATAATATCCAATATCTTATAAACTTCTAAAATATCTTATAAAATATTTTAAATAAATTTAGCCAAACACCCTCTTAATAGATCCATGCCCGTTTTCTAGTTTATTTTCTTGAGAAATAATATTACTTGTTATCAGACAGCCCATCATCATAAATCACATCAATGTTCTAAAATTAGAAAGAAATTATTACATTAATTATCAGTAATTATTAAATTAATTAACTAAACTATAATATATATAATGAATTCCAACTTACCAGTCGTAGACTAATAATCAAATTGCGATGTGGCCCACCAGCGACGTGAATAATAAGGTGTCGTGCATTCTTGTTCTGCGTCTGCTGGTCATCATAGCATATCAATTTAGGGATGGCAATGGATCCGGGTTGGACCCGGACCCGGATCCATCTCTAATGGGACGGGTTTGAAGGCTCCTAATCGGGTCCGGGATGGGTTCCGGGTCTTCACTTTAAAATTCGGACCCGCCCCGGACCCGTCCCGGTTAATGATTTATATATTTTTTTATTTATTATTTTATGTAAATTTATATAATATACACATATATTTCATACATAAAAGTATATATTATATAAATAGTTACTTGAAAAAATAAATATGATACTCTTGTATATTAAAATAATTATATAACATTAATAATTAAGTTATGATTTCAAAATATATGGAAATAAATATACGATAACGATGTTTAATTTTTTTAAAATTAAAATATGTTCATAAAAATTTATAAATGATTAGTACTTTAGTAATACTATTATTTTTTTCATGTTTATAAAATTGTAAAAATATCAATTTTCTTAAAAAAATATTTTTTTAATTATTTTAAAAATTAAAACCGGATATGGCGGGTCCAACCCGAACCCAACGGGTCCGGAACGGGTCCAGGGCCTGGATCCAAAAAATCCCCGATAGGACGGGTCCCGAGTTTGGCCAAACTCGCCCCATACCCGCCCCGTTGCCATCCCTACATATCATAAGAATTATCGAAGCCTCGCAGTTCTTTTAACTTGGCCCGCTGTTTTAGCCTCCCCAGCTTGTTGCCTTGCACTATCTTGAGAATTTTCTTGAAATCCAATAATAATAATAATAATAATCAGACTTGTTTAATTTAAAAATATTGAATATTTAATTTTGTTTTTTGATAATTTTTTAATTGTGGCAGACATTATTCTTACAATTCGAGGGATGAAGCATTAAAGTTGTTTACCACTCAACCAACAACTTGTTGGTGAATATTTATTTTATTAAAATGTAGATTTGCTATCTATTTGTAAATTGTAACCAAGCATGGCCTACATACCCCATCCCACTACCACCCATGTTGCTGGTTCAACCAAAATTCAATCTTTTAACAGTCAATTGTAAGCCCGGCACATCATATTGATTGATCATCCAAAAATGGTTGAAATGTAGACCCATGTGACAAAGTAACGTCCGAGACCAATTGGCCCCCAAATAAGAAGTACTATCTTCTTTTTTGCTACCATCACCATCGTGCATTCATGCCTCAAAAAATAATGTCACTATTAAACAATTAATATGATAAATTATAAATTTATAATAGGGTTTTTTTTTTTCTAAAAAACAAAAGTCTATATAACCGATGTGAATCTCATTCATGCCCAGTGTGAGTGGGACACCAATTTCATATCCGTTTAATTATGCAATATAATTATAGTGTTGTCTAATGCCTTGTAAACTCAGCTATTATAGACCATTCGTCTTCTCAGATTATTGAAAATGGATTGTCTAGAGAGGTTGGCAATATATTAATCAAAATTAAAAAATTGAAAACTCATAAAATAAATCAGTACTTTCAAAACTATACCAAAGTTTAACAACAAACAGCAAAACCAAATGTGAATAGAAAAAATAAATGCATTGGTGACTATATATACTTGATAGTTGTAGGAAGAAAAAAGTTTTTATTTAAATGATACTAATAGATTCACACAAGCCTTGCAAAGAAAATGTTCAAATAATATACAAAACGTAGAATTAGAAATACTATCAATATAGTAGCGAATATATTATACAGAATTGAGTTTCAAATAATTTATTGAGTTCGAAAAATTAATCCAAAAAAGAATAGTATGATACAGGAAAAGCTAAAATTAATATATCATCAAAATTGAAAACAAAAAATGGAGATCCACAATCAATAGACTCTGTAGTCTATAAATACAAATCAGTAGTTGTGATGTATGAAATAATTCAAAAAGCTTGCATGAATTAAAAACTCTCTCTAGTTGAAATTAATGAAAGAGAATGTAAATTGTAT
This sequence comes from Petrea volubilis, assembly GCA_026212405.1. Lineage (NCBI taxonomy): Eukaryota > Viridiplantae > Streptophyta > Magnoliopsida > Lamiales > Verbenaceae > Petrea > Petrea volubilis. The sequence continues at coordinate 1,838,531 of CM047882.1, forward strand.
TATAATTTCAAGGTATAAAACTTTTTCATTTGTCATTTATTACTACTAAGTAGTTCTGTTTTAGCATAGTTTTGGAATTCAAATTTATCATTTATGACAGTAATTATAGGTGCATTGATTTTTAAGCTTATTTAGGAAATTGCCAATTTTATTGAAAATTGTAGAGATTTTTTTGTGTGTAGAGATGAATTAGTAATTAATTATGATATATTAGGAAAATAATAATTAATCAATTATAAAATTCGCAGCTAACAACAAAAATTCTAAATTCTAAAAATTCAATATTTAGTCAAAGTTAAGTGGATTTGGTTCAAACACCCCATTACTATATTATACAGTATAGATTAGGAAATTACAAATTCTAGGTGAATGATATTTGAGTAGATGGTATATTGGCATATTTTGAGAGCTCTTCTAGTCAACTCTCATAATACAAAGAACGTGTCCTAATATAATTAGCATGATTTTAGGATTTAATTGTTCGCTAATTTGTATTTTATTAAGAAATTATCAATTAACTCTATTTGACATGACTTTTTGATATCTAGTCAAAAATATATTAGGAATCAACATTTATTATAGAGAGATAGAACTTAATTGAAGAATTAAATAGGGACATAATGTTTTAACCAATTCGATTTTTTTAAGCATTAAAAAAATTTCAAAATTCTAATAATTCGCTAGGGAAAATTGTAATTTTAGGACCATATGTTGCACACTTTTTTATTTCAGGACTTCAATTTTTAACATTTTAATTTTAGGACTAGAATTTAACCATACCTTGCACATTTAGGACAATTACCTCGAATTGCTAGATTTGGCCTGAAAAGTGACGTATTTAGTACCGCCGATTACAAATTCCGGCCAAATACATCACTTTTCCTGCCAAGTCTGGCAATTCTAGGTAAATTATCCTAAATGTACAAGGTATGGTTAAATTCTAGTCCTAAATTCAAATGTCAAAAGTTTAAGTCCTAAAATAAAAAAATGTGCAATATACGGTCCTAAAATTATAATTTTGCCTAATTCGCCATTTTGATTAAAATTGTGCAATTGGGGTCAAGGGGCCTCTTTTAAATGTACTAACAATACCGTACACTTTACGTGTGTACAAAATATAAAAAATATATATTTCAATTTAGTAGTTAATTTTTTTTAGGATGAAAATATAAATATATTATTAAATTTCTTTAATAAGAATATTTTCTTAAGAATTATTTGAAATAATTTATTAAATTATAATAAATTAAAAATAAAATAATAATATGAAATAAAATTACATGATAAAGAATAAACAGAAAAAAATACCAAATAATTGTAATTAGAGAAAGTGGTTTGTTGGTTGAGAACATCGATTTTTTAAATTGAATGTAACATTATAATATTAACCTTTTTATTTGCTTATTTATTGCATGTGTTTACTAATTAAAAGAGTAAAATTGATCCATCAAAATTTGGTATCCAAATTGAATCGATTTCATGTGAATTTTCAATTTTAACCACAATTTTACATATCTCTATTTATTTTACATAAAATTAAAGGACAAATTTTGTAAAATCACATAAATAACCTCCATTTGTGAGATAAAATTAGCTTTCTTTTTATAATAGTATAGATACAGTAATTAACTGTTTTTTGTGATGTATTATGTCAGTAATTTTCATGGAACAAATCATTAGCCACAAATGTTAATGAGTATTAGCGAGACGACGAAGATCAAAAATGGTTAATTAATGATAAGCAGTCACTAAAGCTTCAAAATAAATTATTGAGCAAAATGTTAGGTCGGCCGTGGCAAAATTATCATTATGGTTTATATTTTACGAAAATAAATTTTATTTTGTTGTAATAACAATCTTAAAGAATTATATGTATTGACATTAATTAGCGACGCATGTATTCATAGTGTCAATTCAAGTGCAACACAGAAATTATTTACTAATCGATCATAATGATATTTTTTGTTGATATTATATTACATTTATTGCTAGTAGTAACAACAGCTTGCACATGTATGATGTTGTAATTAAATTGGTAAAATGTTATAATTGCAATAAAATTAAAAAATCTAATTGCTAACATCTTGTTGTCGTTAATTCTCTTATTATTGGAAGAAAAAATTAATTTAACTTATATAGTATGATACTTTTAAAAAGGTGCTACAATTATATAGTAATTGCAACATTTCGAGAAAAACATCTCAATAAAATACACTACACCTTGAATTAAAATATGATATTCTAATACTATAAATATACAAAACTTTTAACTAATTTTTCAAAATTATTCTGATACTATTTAAAAATTATTCTGATAATATCGTTGTGACACCCCTCTCGTTATGATCTTCCTACATGAGTGGAGCCCACTAACAATTGTACTGAGTACCTATCTTGAATATATAAAAATCGAGATGTCACAATTATACGAATACCTTGGCGAGTATCAATATAGACTTTTTTTTAATGGTGTTTATTGGATGATTCTTCACTAGTGTGATGTAACGGCCCACGTGTCAAGATTTAAGAGAGCAAGCATCACACATTATGTTCTTGGCTAGACCATGCTGCAGTGGTCCTTATTAGTAGCTTTTATTCTATAGTTGATACGCAGTGTATCGGCATAATTAAATAAATGACATACGTATAGAAATAATATAATATTTTAATATAGTGAGTAAAAATAAAATAAAATAAAATTTAAATACACATATTATCTCTCAAACCAACTCAATACCTTATACCGCGTCTGAGATCTACAAGACTGATCCTTAACACAAATCCACTTTATTCGCTTTTGCATTTGATGAAAGAAAAACAGGGGGAATGGATGCTATTCCCCAGTTACACAAGACCAACAATCACTACTTATAAGTCGAGGCTTAGGGAATCAAATTTGTCTTTCTTTCCTTCTTTTTTTGTTCTTCAATCACAATCATTGACAAGTATGTATTTTACTACAATAATTTCTTCAAAAAAAAAAAAAAACCAGTCTCCTTGGATAATCATTGGACATAATTGATTACATTTTATATAGTCTTTACGATTCATAAAATTACTTTATAAGTATATTTGATTTGGTGTTGAATTTATGATGAGTCCGTCTGAGTTGTGTAGCTTGAAATTCAAGTATCATATGGTCTATAATAATCTCATATGTGTGGTGTATTTTGCAGATTTCAATTAAAAAAAATAATTATTTCAAAACAAACACACCTATCAAATACTTAAAATGTGAAGTCCATCAATTTAACAAATTCAGAATCTTATTATTCTGGTGTAATATCAAACATATATCCATGGTCTTAAAAATTCAATGCCAGCTCAGTAAGACTCTGGCCAATATAAGAACGACCAAACCACTAGTCACAAACTCTCCAACAATCTAATTATCAAAAGAAAAAAAAAAATACTCACCAACAATCTCAGTCATCTATAGAGAGACACCGAAGCATAATACCATCTTTAGTATCTTAGTGTTAACTTGTTTAGAACAAGACAAGAACAAAAAAACAGTTATGGAGACTGTGCAAAGAAAGAAACAGGAATCATCAGGTGTGGATGAGGAGAAATGGGTGTACGATTCTTCTTATGATCATAAAGGGCGAGTCCCTCTGAGATCGTCCACCGGTGCATGGAAAGCTTCTCTTTTCATCATTGGTAAGAACTAAGAATTCATGATCTTTTTGTTGCTGCAGTTAAACTCTTTTTCTTTCATGTCTTATGTTTATGAAATGAAATTAAAATCAATTGTCGGCAGGAATCGAGTTCGGCGAGAGGCTGAGTTACTTTGGAATAGCAACAAGTTTAATCATATACCTGAGCAAGGTGGTTCACCTGGACCTAAAAACAGCAGCAAAAAATGTCAACTATTGGTTTGGTGTGACCACAATGATGCCCTTACTAGGAGGATTCTTAGCAGATGCATACCTCGGTCGATTCTCCACTGTTCTAGCGTCCACCATTATTTATCTCCTGGTAAAATTTACTTATTTACGACAGGGTCACAGGGGTGTTTGGAAGTGTTTTTGTTTGAAACACTTGGTTATACATAGAAATACAAAAGTGAAAGTTGAAAGTATTTGAAAATAAAATATGATTCAAGTTGCTGAAAAATAAAAGAACTACTTAAAAACGACCAAATAGTTTAAATCTGGCATTCCACTCATACGAACCATTGTCTTGCCATTTAGAAAGCAGCACGCACATCCTAAGTCCAGCAAGCTATCACAAAAATAACACCTCTCATACTCTCTGCAAAAACAGGGCTTGCTTCTCCTGACAATGTCCCGAGTGATCCCGGGGTTGAAGCCCTGCACCACGGAACCATGCGAAGATCCTAGAAAGGTCCACGAGATATTCTTCTTCCTGGCAATATACTTGATCTCCATAGGCACAGGTGGCCACAAGCCTTCTCTGGAGAGCTTTGGAGCCGACCAATTCGACGATGATCATCCTGTAGAACGCAAAAAGAAGATGTCTTTTTTCAATTGGTGGAACTTCGGGCTTTGCTCTGGTCTACTGCTTGGTGTGACTGTGATTGTCTACGTCCAGGACCACGTTAGCTGGGCTGCCGCAGATATCATTCTTACAGCAGTCATGGCTCTCGGTTTGGTGGTGTTCATCCTTGGAAGGCCGTTTTATCGTTTCAGGAAGCCGATGGGAAGTCCCTTAACGCCGTTGTTTCAGGTTCTTGCAGCAGCTATTGCTAAGAGAAATAAGCCTTATCCGACCGAGCCTCATCAGTTCTACGAGGTCCCTAAATCAGACAACAATCAGGGGAGGCTCCTCATTCAGACCAAGAAGCTCAAGTAAGATTTTTACTTGTCACATATATTGAATGTTTGACGTTTTTCAAGTTAACAACTTAAAAAAGGTTTCACTTGCAAGACGTGACGAAAAGAGAGTATTATTTTGCACGGGGGATGTTAAATATTCAGTGTCATTTTCTTTAATACTCTAAGCTTGTAAACGAGACAGTCTGTTCAATATTGGTCAATTGGTATATTGGCATTCAACTTATAATCGTTAACCACTTGGATTGACTGAATATGATCATACCATTTTTCCAGGTTTCTAGACAAAGCTGCAATTATTGAACACGGACAACGAAGTTCATCAGAGAAACAAAATCCATGGAGACTAGCAACCGTAACAAAAGTAGAAGAAACCAAGCTCGTAGTCAACATGTTCCCAATCTGGCTAACCACTCTACCATTCGGCATCTGCGTGGCGCAGGCCGCCACGTTCTTCATCAAACAGGCCACCACTCTGAACCGTCAGATCAAGCCTGATTTCATGATCCCACCGGCCTCCATATACGCCCTGGCTGCCATCGGGATGATAATTTCGATCACAATCTACGAAAAGATCCTTGTGCCCTTCTTGAGAAGCACAAAGGGCAACGAGAGGGGCATCAACATCCTAAAGAGGATAGGCATTGGCATGATGTTCTCAGTCTTGACGATGGTAGTGGCGGCTCTGGTCGAGCGAAAAAGACTTACTGTCGCGGAACGAAATCCCCTCAAGGGCTCCCTTTCCATGAGCGTGTTCTGGCTGGCCCCACAGTTTCTCATCCTTGGATTTGGCGACGGGTTAGCCTTGGTGGGGCTGCAAGAGTATTTTTACGATCAGGCACCGGACTCGATGAGGAGCTTGGGGATCGCGTTGTATCTCAGTGTCATTGGCGCCGCTAACTTCCTTAGTAGCCTTTTGATTAATTTGGTGGATCGTGTGACGGACAAGGTTGGAAAGAGCTGGTTCGGCAAGGATTTGAACAGTAGCCGGCTCGACTATTGGTACTGGTTGCTGGCGGGGATTACGGCGGGGAATCTGTGCGTTTTTGCCTTTGTTGCGAGCCGATATACTTACAAGAATGTGAGGAAGACTAATGTGGTTGTTGCTGATCGTTATGAGGGGGATAATGGCTTAGAAACTATGGCTTGAAATGTTTTGGTTATTATGTGTTTGCGAGGTTTTATTGAGTATTCGGAAGATTAGGTTTCGTTGTATGGATTCGGATATGTATGATTGTATGTTTCAGCTTAGGATGGAAATTTAAGGCCTAAGATACATGTGTTGTAATATTTGCTTGTTGATATGTATGATTTGGATATTGAATTTGTTTAACCTGGGTTTACGACTTGATTTTATTAAAAAAAAAAATGTTCTTGAAGATTGAAAAAAGGTGAGACTGAGACAAGCTTTTGCATGTTTTTCGCCATTCTTGGGATTGAAAAACTATTACTCTCTCCGTCTCATAATAGTTATCGTTTTGGGATTATGCACAAGAATTAAGGAAATGGATTAAGAACATTAATTATAAATTATTTTGACTAAAATATCCTTTTAGTAAATTATGCTACTAATCTCTCTTTCATCAACCATTAGTCTCTTTCCAAGATATCCTCTCTTTTACATGCAATGTCCTTTCAATTTTTACTATTATTGTTCAATTTCAAGTTTCCATATTTTTGCGTATTCAAATCAATATCCGGGCATTGAATGGATGAAAATTCATTGTCCAACAGGTTAGAGTCTTCTACACTCACTGAACCTTCTCTACTAAATAAGTCTTGAACTATTAAATCCTCAATTTTCTCTTTCAGACTCTCCTCAACTTCCTCCTTTGATGAAGTGTTTGAGTTTCATATGAAAAGGAAGAATGATTTTCATAATGAAAATAACCAGTAAAATGGAAGATTGAAAGAAAATTAGTGTTGTTGGGAGATTTTTTAGGAATTGAGTCACTCATAATTAATAATTTGGTGAATTTATTTTTTTTAGAAATTTGTGTAAGATATTAATTAAAGTTTAAGGGTATATTAGAAAAAAATTAACAAATTTTTTCTTGATATGTAAGAACCACATATATTATGGGACAAAAAAAAATCTCAAAACGACAATTATTATTGGACGGATGCCCCGTTTTCTTAAGAAAAATATTATTTGTGAATTTTGATGTTCGGGAGCAGGTTCATTGGGAGTGAAAAATTCGTGTGCTAGAAAGTAATTTATTTTTAATAAAACTATTATATAATAAATTGGACAATAATGAAATTGTAATTTGCCCCACCAACGACAATAACGAAATGTGCATTCTTGTTCTGTATCTGTTTGTCATAATATCATATCTTAATAATTATTAAGGACCCACAATTCTTTTGATTTGGCTCATTGTTCAAGTCTCCGGAACTCGTTGCGCTGCACTATCTTGAGAATTTTCTTGAAATCCACTACCTACCTAAATAATAATAACAACAACATTAAGATGAGTGCTTTAATTTAAAAATATTGAATATTTGCAATGAATTTGACTAGATTGTTAAAAAGCGATGTAAGACATACAAATTTATTTATTTTATTATCAAAACGTAGATTTGTTATCTATTGTAAATTGTAACCAAGCAAGGGCTAAACATCCCCATCCCGCTACCACACATCCTGCAGGTTATACCAAAATCCCTTTAACCCAAAAAAAAAAAAAAAAAAAAAAAGACCAGGTTCTACCGAAGTTCAATCTTTTAACAATCAAAGGTGTAACAGTCGATTGTAAACCCGGCACATCATATTGATTGATAATCCAAAAATGGCTAGGGATAAATTCAGAGTAAAATTCGTATTGTCCAAGCAAATTTTTTTTAAACATTTTTTAATCTTCAATGGTCAATCAATTAAATCATACTAAAAGAACAAAATTCATTAATAAATTAGGTGAGAGAAAAAAAAAATAATTGAAGAGAAAGAGAAATAGAAGATTGTTTCACTTTTAGAAATATTAGATAATATTAATGCAACAAGAATTAAACAAAATATGCAATATTAATAATTAACTAAATTTTTTTTTGACATTATAAATTTTGCTTGGTATTTATCACTAGTCACTACCCTCAAAAACTGGCTGAAATGTACACCAATGTGACAATGTAACATCCGAGACCAATTGGCCCCCCAACTCAAAAGTACTATCTTCCTTTTTGCCTGCCATCATTAGAAAAATTCTTATATGAATCAAATGTATAAATTTCACTCATGCATTCTGTTATTTAAATTTAATCATGTATTATATATATTTTATAAAAAAAATAATATATAATACGTAGCAAAATTTAAACTACATGATGCATACAATCGATCCATAAAAAAAAACCTACCATCACTATCATGCACCCATGCCTCAAACAAATAATGTTGCTATTTTTTATTTTTTTTTTATTTTTTGAAGGAAAACATGATTTTATAAATCATTCGATGGAATTGGCTTCAGCCTCCAAATAATGTTGCTATTAATGACTTAATATGATAAATTATAAATTTATAATAGCGGTTTTTTAAAAAAAAATAAAAATAAAATTATATAATCGATATAAATCTTATTAATGGCCAGTGTGAGTGGGACACCAATTTTTAGACCGTTTAATTACGCGACGTAACTATAATATTGTCTAATGACTTGTAAATTCAGCTATTATAGACCCTTCGTCTCCTCGAATCATTCCAGACTTAAACAACCAACGTTATATTTTAATAATTTTTTCTCCTGTCGTGGCTTCTGGCATCTAAATACGTCACCGTTTTACAATTTCATCAATTCACACATCACCACCCCTATCCTCACTGACAAAATTCACCGACACCCAAAGACTGGGTCCTCACTCTTCACTGTCTCACTAAACTTCTCTCACTAACAGCAACAATGGCCGCCGCGAAGCTTCTGTTCCTCGTCTTTCTCCTCACCGCCGCACGCGCCGACCTCCCCGGCGTGTGGGAGCTCCTCGTCCCCGACGCCGGCATCGCCTCCATGCACACGGCGGTGACCCGTTTCAACACCGTCGTCCTCCTCGACCGGACCAACATCGGACCGTCCAGAAAACTCCTACCCAGAAACCACCCCTGCCATGTCAATCGGTTCAACCCGCGCCGGAAAGACTGCACGGCCCACTCTGTTCTCCTCGATTTACAAACCAACACCATCCGCCCATTAACGATTCTAACCGACACGTGGTGCTCCTCCGGCCAGTTCCTCCCCGACGGCAGCCTCATCCAGACCGGCGGCGGTTTGGATGGTTTCAAGAAAATCCGAAAGTTCACCCCCTGTGAACCGGGTTCGTTCTGTGATTGGGAAGAATTTCAGGATACTGAATTGTATCAGGGGAGATGGTATGCAACAAATCAAATTCTACCCGATGGTTCAATAATTATCATCGGTGGAAGATCGGCGAGCAGTGTCGAATTTTACCCACCGAAAAGGGGGATTGGAGCTGTGAACTTTCCATTTTTGACTGAAGTTGAAGATAATCAGATGGATAATCTTTATCCTTATGTTCATTTACTCCCAAATGGAGAACTCTTCATTTTCGCCAACAATAAAGCCGTATTATACGATTACAATACTAATACTATCACAAAAAATTTCCCGATTCTTGAGGGTGGCCCGAGAAATTACCCGTCGGCCGGATCATCGGCGATGCTGGCCTTAACCGGCGACTATTCGTCGGCGACGGTGGTGATATGCGGCGGAGCAGAGTATGGGGCGTACTTGGAGCGGACAACGGATACTCCGGCGCACGGTAGCTGCGGGCGGATCGAGGTGACCCGGCCCGACCCTGTGTGGGAGATGGAGGACATGCCTTTTGGGCGGATCATGGGTGACATGGTGATGTTGCCCACAGGTGATGTGTTGATCATCAATGGAGCTCAAGCTGGGACCCAGGGGTTCGAGTTGGCTTCTAACCCGTGTTTGTACCCGGCTCTGTATCGACCCGACCAACCCGTGGGGCTCCGATTCATGACCCTGAATCAGGGAACGGTGCCGAGAATGTACCATTCGACGGCGAATTTGTTGCCTGACGGGAGGGTTTTGATCGCCGGAAGTAATCCGCATTACTTCTACAAGTTCGTTGCCGAGTTCCCAACGGAATTAAGGATAGAAGCGTTTTCGGCCGGAGTATCTGTCGGCTGATAGAGCCAATATTCGGCCGGCGTTGGTGGAGTTGCCGGAGAGAGTTGGTTACGGCGAGGTGTTCGAGGCGGCCATGACAGTGGAGCTGCCGGTGGTCGGGATAATTGAGGTGAATTTTGCGAGCGCGCCGCTTGCCACACACTCGTTCTCGCAAGGGCAGAGGCTGGTGAAGCTGTCGGTGGAAACCCCGGCGGCGGATGGCGGCGGGAGGTATAGGATCAAGTGTACCGCACCGCCGAATGGAAGGGTGGCGCCGCCGGGATACTACATGGTGTTTGCTGTTAACCTAGGAGTGCCAAGTGTGGCTAAGTGGGTCCACTTGGCGGCTTGATATTAAATTATTAATTAATTTTTGGATTTCTTTTGGTTTTTAACTTTTTATATTTTATGTTTTTCTTTTTTTTTTTTCAATTTCAGAAATATGTGTTGACAAATTTGGGTAATTTGTATTTATAATTTCTGAATGAATTATTTGAATTCTGAGACTAAATTTGAATGACTTGGACAAAGACATTTAGGATAACTTACAACGTTCTATGCGTGTGTCCCATGTAAAAACGCTTGTTTATGTGGCCAACTTGCACAACGGCTAGTCTATAGCTCATTTTCTTGATATTAAAGTTTTAATTTCTGCTTGCCAATTTGTTTGAGCAAGTCCTTTTGTTTTCTATATAAAGTTATTCTCCAAAGCCACCCTAACTTCTCTAAAATTATTCTTTTATAAAAAGGGCAAAAAGTAAGGAAAAAGATAAAGTGCATGCATGGGAACAAAGAAAATTGATATTTTTAAATCGGATGTTTCAGCAATGCATAGATATATTTACCAATAAAATTGGGTCTTCCTACCAAAATGATAAGATAAACTAGTCGTTTTGTTAGCTTAATGCCAATAATATTACGTGTGCTAATCAAAACATAATCCGGCGCACTTTTTCTCAAGAAATCGTTCTCTCTCAAATCTGAAAAGGACAGAAACAGTGACTATTCCGTGAGTTTTAGCGCACCATTGTTGATCCAGAAATTTGAAGACGGAGCGACAGCGTTGGAGGGGAGCTCGTCCCTCAAATTCTTATCAAATTAAAATTCATATGTATTTTTTTTTAAAAAAATTTGAATTTCGGTTAGTTAAATCATAAAAATATCTTAATATTTTATAAAAATTTGACAATGCCGCCCCAAACTAAAAATTTTGACTCCGTTCTTATGGCCACGGATTAAAAAATTAAAAGTTAAATAACAAAGGCTTAATTACACTTTTGGCTTATAAGTGAGATTCCCTTTTCAAATTTTGTTATGTAAATTTGATGATTACACATTTAATCATGTATATTGGTTTAATTTGACACATTTGGTCTTGAATTGACGTATTTGATTCTAAATTTTCAAATTTAGTCCTGTTCTTGGGAAGATCAAATGTGTCAACTGAACCAACATGCGGGACTAAATGTACAACCATTAAACTTGCAGAACGAAATTTGAAAAAAGAGTCTCACTTACAGAATCAAAAGTGTGATTAAGCCATCAAAAAATGTATCTCATTTTTAAAGGCGTGCAAAATGTCATTAGGAGTTCAAATCCTGATAACGTACATCTATATCTATATTATTATAAAAATAAAATTATTTTTGTCTCACAAATGACGGTTATTTATGTGATTTTACAAACTTTGCCCTTTAATTTTATATGGAATCAATAGAGATATGTAAAATTGTGGGTAAAATTAAAAATTCACATAAAATCAATTCAATTCGGATACCAAATTTTAATGTACCAATTTTAATCTTCTAATTAGTAAACACATGTAATAAATAAACAAATAAAAAGGTCCATATTGTAATATTATATCCAATTCAAAAAATCCATATTCTCAACCTACTAACCACTTTCTCTAATTACAATTATTTGATTTTTTTCCTTTTGTGTTTATTCTTTATCATGTAATTATATTTCATATATTTATTTTATTTTTAAATTATTATAATTTAATAAATTATTTCAAATAATTCTTAAAAAATAAATTTAATAATATATTTATATTTTCATTCTAAAAATTGGAAGTACTAAATTATAATATATACTTTTTATATTTTGCACTCACGTAGAGTGTGCGGTGTTGCTAGTTATTAAAAAAAGAAAATCATTTTTATCTCACAAATGATAGTTATTTATGTAATTTTACAAAATTTTCCCTTCAACTTTATGTGGAATAAATAGAGATGTGTAAAATTATGGCTAAAATTAAAAATTAACATGAAATTGATTCAATTTAGATACTAAATTTTGATGTGTCAATTTTGTCCTTTTAATTAGTAAACACATGCGATAAATAAACAAATAAAAAGGTCAATATTATAATATCACATCAAATTTAAAAAACTCATATTCTCAACCCACAATCCACTTTTTCTAATTACAATTACTTGATTTTTTTCTTTTTTTTTTTGTTTATTCTTTATCGTGTAATTTTATTTCATATAATTATTTCATTTTTAATTATTATAATTTAATAAACTATTTCTAATAATCCTTTAAAAAGTATTCTTATTAAAAAAATTAATAATTTATTTATATTTTTAATATTTTATACATACGTACCGTGTGCGGTGTTGTTAGTATTATTAAAAAGAAAAAGACAAAAGGTTTCCTGATTTATAATCAAAAGCGTAGTTAATTAAATGATGGCATTTTGGTTATAAAGATTGTGCGATTTTGTTTGGCGTGGATTTAAAGTGAAAATGGGTATCAAAAGAGCACTAAAAGCTGCTTTACGTTTACGTTACACAAAACTCTAGTGCTTTCTTGGAATCGCTTTTTTCCCTTTAGTTTCAGTGGAAAAAGGCAAATATAATATAACATAATATATAAATATAGGTACAGGTTCCTCTTGTAATATCATTTACATTTTTTCTTTTTGATAAATGTAATGTCAATTACTTGAGTTGAGAGAGAAAGCGATTAAGTTATTTATCCAAAAAAAAAAAGGAGAAAGTGATTAAGTTTACGGCTTCCATGGGCCTAGCCTTAAAGCCCAAAATATCATAACCAGCAGCCACTCAAATATTAATTTAATAGTAATAACACAACAAGGGTGATTTTGCTTTTAACTTTGGAACATCTCCTTGTGTTGTTTCACTTCGAGGTTATAATAGTTCTCAACTTTCACCACGGTTACTGATGAGGTGGATTTTAATTCAATTTTAATCAAAATTTTAGATTATTTTAATTTATTACACTATTTGATGAAGCACATCACAGGATAATGGCTTTAATTTCTAAATATATAAATCAAATGAAGTTGAGTGATTATCTTTTTTAAATCCGAATTTAAATATTATTTTATATTCCAATTAACTAATAATCATATATCCATGTGATATTATATGCTTTTAAACAGAATTCATCACATGCGTTATGGCAGCAATAATATATTAATATATAATTTTTTAAAATATTTTAACCAAATCCGACTTGATGTTCACTTCAGGAATAAATTAAAAAGTTTATACTAATTTAATCTTTTGTAAATTAAGTAACTGCTCAATTAGAGCATAATTGACAGTTACATAATCATCATACATAAACACCAAAATAATGATCATCATCATCATTTTGAAGCACCTGTAATTTCTATTCCCATGGCAGCACAAAGTATACCAGGTTCTTAATCATACATTATACAATTATTCAAGTCATAAGCATACATACAGCCGAGTGATCAATAACTAAAGAATTTCCAACAAATAATTTACTCAATCTAGAAAAACCACATTACATAAAAACCATATTTCAGCCAACAAAATCATGCATAAGCTGCCCCTCGATAACATGATCCCTCCCAAAACCTCGATTCTGCGCTGCGAATCCACTCACCACGTATCCCTCCCCATGCGAATCCAGGCCAAAACGACGAGCTGCATTCATTGGGTAGGAATCGGGCAATCCCACCCCGCCATTCTGATGTAGGCCGAGAGTTAAAGAAACACCACCATTATTGTTACCACCAGCGTTGCCCATGCCTACACCACTCAACTGAGGATGGTTGTGCAAAAAATTGTCGTAGGGCGATTTGATTGGCCCGTCATTTCCTCTAGGAGCTTCAGTTGGGCCCTCCCGGTTACGTTTCAAATTAGGGAATGTGTCTCCGATTCTTTGAAATGAGGTGGATGCATTTTCGCACTCCATTGTGGTAGGGATATGGTCGGTCATCGTGGTAGGAGGTGGTGGTGGTGGTGGTTGCTCGTCTCTTTGGGAAGAAGCATTCTTTTGGCTCTGGCGCGTTTCAAGCATGTGTATCTCCTCCACCATCGGCTTCCAGAGCCTTACTCTCGCGTTTATAAACCAGTTAGAAACCTGGTACATTGGGACATACATTACATATAGGTCCAAATTTAAGGTGAAGAGCACGTTGTAATAATGCATGATGAACTTCAAGAACGAAACAAATATAGCTTCCAACCCCCTGCAACTATTTGCAATTACACAAATATCCCATCTTCTTTGTCAAATTACACATACCTCCCTTCAAATATAATTAATCTCCACCCTACTGCCAATCCTTTCCGTCTGCCCAGCATCACACTAGTTTAATTATACCTTCCTATAAGTTCAATAAACTTTTCAAATGGACGACGCCATACAAGTATCGTAGATAAATTCTAAATCAGTTTTGATCAAATGACAGTTTTGATAATCAGGCGGTAACTGTAATTCTGAGAGCAAACAGGGATATTTGTATTACAACAGACTCATAGATTCCGTTTGCAAGACTGAAATCTGAAGTAATAAAAGAGTAGGCACCTGGTTCCTCGAGAGTCCCGTTTGTTTCGCCAACATTATTTTGTCGGTGTCGGTGGGGTAGCTGTAATAGGTACCATTATCAGTTAATACAACGTACAAACATGTGGATACACTATAAATGCTAAGAAGTGATATACTTACGGATGCAGAAAGTGTTCAAACAACCAGGCCCGAAGCACGGTAACAGCCCGCTCGGGAAGTCCTCTTTGTGGACGCCAGACAGGTTGATCCACAAATCCGACACTATGAAACGGTCGCTGGCCATACGTACACTTTCCGGAAGTTTCCAGTACTCTTTGAGTCTCATCTGATCTCTCAGAGCTTATTTTGCCATGAGATTTGGGTGTGAACTGCAACTGAGCAGTTATTGCATTCTTTAAACATCTGAAATGTTTAGACATAGCCTTTAAAGCTAAATTTGCAAACGGGGCTGCACTGCTCAGTCCAGCAACAGATTCGAATGCTGCTACAGCCGCTTGCATCTGCTGGTAATACTGCTTGTACCTCTTGTAAACCTATATAACAAAATTATTTAGAGATTTTGCAAATATCAAAGTTTCAACAACTTTCACTTCCAATTACAACGGCCCTGAAAAAGTATGCTGGACAGCCCCCTCAACTAAACTTGCAAAGTTTTTGAATGTATTTAACTCCAATTACAATTTGAAAGAAAACGGACAAAAACCAAAACGGGATTAGCTTACAATATGAATTTTTTTCTCATTCACTAGACGAGGCTATGTATGTTCGCAACGTTGGAAATTAACATTAACTTATGTTAATTAAATGATATTCAACAGATGTTACTTAGATTAGGGACTAATTAGCCAAACGTTTGGGCCAGTGCCTTTGCTTTAACAAAACAATTTTTCACAATCTCCATTTTTCATTTGCTTACACATTGAATTTTGGAGAAAAAGTTAGCAAAACAGCAACCACTAAATCCATACTTACTAAAAGAAACATTCGATTATGGTAAAAGTTTGATACTTTTAGTTAAGCTGAGCTTCATGCTAATATAAAATGATGCAGCGTATCGTAGTCGAAGTGAGGGACAACAGGCAGAATCATATTCTCCCACTTCAAAATATAAAAGAAGGAAAAAGATTACCAAGTTCCGTACTTAATGCGTTTCTAGCATATCTTTCATTAGGCATAGACTATCCCAAATTCAAACGAAACACATTTTTGGAGAATAAATCTCTTCAATCTGATTCTCTTAGTAACTTTCTGTAAGAAGACAATCTTCACATATTAAAAATATTCAGTTTAGGTTGTCAGAAGCTTTCTAGTACCAATCGTTGTGCATCTATTCCTAATACCTACACCTATCATTCAAGAATCTAAATTTTGCGTAGATTTCAGACTGGAGAAAGCCACAAAAGATTGATTTCCACTCCACCTGATCAAAATTAAATGCTTTTTTGTGCCACTAAATCAAGAAACACAAAATGCTTGCATGCTAGTAGCAGCTAGAAATCATGACTACAGCCCTTTAAAGATTCTATCTTTATACAAGCTAATATGGCACAGTATCCACACTTAAAGCTCAAGCACAACTTACAGTATGTGTATGTCAAGACAAGAGATTATGATTCTTGAAAATCTTTTGCTTGACAAGTTAGCAGGTCTAGCTCAGAGTCTAGATCAATTAAACAAGATTTTTTTTTTTTTTGGGGTAGAGATAGAAGAATTAAAGAATTAGTAAAGTTACCTCATCAAGCATTGAGAGCAACCTTGACTTCTTCCTAGTTTGGTCGCCCCCATCACTGGAATTATTAAGTGAATCATCTAAACTCTCCAAAGGAGGAGGATCTAAAAGAGATGAATCTGCTCCATTTTTGTCAGCATAAATTCCCCTACCCACATCACAGAGCTCCTCCAACAACTGCTGTGCTGGTTTCAAGAATCTTGATCCCCTCAAAACAGAAGCATAGCCAGTAAAAGGCCCTAAAGGGACTGAACTCTTAGACATTAATTCAATTGATGAAGAACCCGAACCAGACCCAGACCCAGACCCAGAACCACCATTACAAGCAACAACAAACCCTCCACTAACCTTGCTGTTGTTGTTGTTGTTGTTGCTATTGAACATTGAAGGGTCATATCTCTGCAGATTCAGCTCCAGAGGTAGATTCAGATTACTGTGGTGTGAAGATAGAGATAACGACAAACTTTGACTGTTGGGCGGCTCTTGATGGTGATGATGGGCTGCTGTTATCGGGTGCGCCTCGGGCTTGTACACCGCGGCGCCCACTTGATTATGATGATCAAGGAGTGATGATCCTCTATAGCAGTACCCATATGGGTTAGTGCTAATATCTTGAATAGTGCTAGGGTTTAACTGAACGGATAACTGTGGATCCACATACATGTGACCGGAGTTCATTCCTCCGGCAAAACCCATCAAATTCATGCCTTCTTCTTTGACGCCCGCGCCGGCCGTGTTGGGACCAAGATTGAAACTTTGGTTGATCAAATCAGAGGAGATGAGCGAGGGATCATAGAGAGGCGGGACTAAAGCTGCGCAGGCTTGGATGCTGTTGTCGACGCAGCCGGGTTGGTTGTTTACTCTGAGCTTATCTCTTCGGCTCTGTTGTGGGACATGATATGGTTCAAATCCTTCGGCCATGAGTACCCCTAGTGTGGTAGATAAAAGGAATCTGTGTGGGTGTGGGTGTGGGTGTGTTTATAATATATATGGTGTGTGGAGAGAGAGAGAGAGAGAGAGAGAGAGGGGTGTGAGAAAAAAGATGGAGTTTTAAAGTGAAGAAAAAGAGAGTAACAGTGACTGAGATGGGTTGATGATAAAATGAGAGGCTGCCATGATATATTGATGGTGTATCTATGTACACAGTGATGATGAGACTCTCTCTCTCTCTCTCCCCCTCTCTTGTTTTCTTTTTCTTTCTTTTTTTCCTTTTTTTTTCGTAGAACAGCAAAATTGGCAGAGGGTAGAGACCCCTCTCTTTCTCCTGGCGCAAGAGTTATTAGCAGACAAAATCCATACAGTTCCGACGTTGCATAGTGGAACTACTGTGTACTCACTGTGCGTTTGCGTGGGAGAGAGAGAGATACTCTGTGTGTGTGTGTGTGGGAGAGAGAGAAAAGAGAGAGATATATTTATCATGTATGTATGTCCCGGCCTTTTCCTCCGTAATAACTACGTAGAGATGTTTCACTGCGGTAGACTGTCGCTTTGTAAAATTTTGCTGGACTGGATATTCTCAGCAGGTGTGAGTATTGATGCTTGAATTTAAGGATGTGTACTTTTTCATGTTATGAATAATTATAGTTATTTATCGCACAATAATAAATTATTGACGATTGAAATTTTAATTGATTTTTAAAACAATTTGTCAAATATGCATGCTTTGTGCATATATTTGCATAATTTTAATAAATTTAATATTGATAAAATTATATTGCACAAATTAGGACTATAAAAATACTTTATTTTCACTAACAAATTAATTCATCTGCAAATTTTGTCACAAATTATATCCAATTAAAATTTACGTGAATCTTTCTAAAATTTTTAAATTACACCCTGGCCCCTCTAAATTATAGAAATTATATTTAATAAAAACTCGATCGTATACCTCCAAAATAAAAATTTATAACTCCATCCTTAAATGAATTAATCATTTTACCCTGCCTTAAAAATTCGTGTGGTTAATTATTTTAATTTAAATTAACAGATTAATATGATTTGTTCATTAGATAATAAATTTTGTTTTGATTTCTGAAAACCGCAATGATTATAGTGTTGAATAAAATGATTAGTATTAAGAATAATAATTGATTAGTTGTTGTATGATGTTGGGGAGGCGTGGTATGGCGCACGTGAGGATACAGTGGTGATAAAATAAAAGAGGGTTGGGCACCCACACACTCTATCCGCCAAACAGTTGCTTTTTATAGTGTATCACTTCTTCCGATGTTTATTAAAAGAAACGAAATGATTGATTGAAATAAAAGCTTGCGATATTGTTGGCCCATTAATCACTATATTATTACAACTATCAATATACAGACATCCATACTATAATATATAGATTTTCAAGCTGAGAGAGAGAGAATAATCTATTCGCTTGTCGTTGGAAAAAGAAAGAAAAAAAAAAAAGAAGGAAAAGATAATGTTAATTTTCAACAACATAAGTAAGCTTATAAGAAAAACTATTTACGTACCACTTTGCTTAGATATATACATATATCCTATTTTCTTAATTTCAAGGTATCAAATATATGTTTTAAGTTATATATAATACCGAATTAAGTGTATTCTTTTTTTAATTCGAAATCACAACTTCGCATCTGTAATTATGTGTTGTATGAGGTGCATGTAATTTTACTATTGTATGTAACTAGAAAGGATGATGATGTGTTTGATCTAGACCTGTCAATGGGTTGGATTTTATCATATTCTTATCCATATTTTTTATACTCATACCCTACTCTTACCCTAAAATTTTAAAATTTACCCATACCCTACCCTAACCCATACTACTACAAATGAATGGGTTAGGGTAGGGCCTTACCCGTTCTTACCCATTGGATAATGATACTCAATGGGTATTCACACACTACACATATTATTACCCATGGGTATTCACACACCACACACATTTTTAAAACACACACACTGCACACAGTTTCACACACTGCACACACATACACACACACACACAGAGTTTCACACACTGCACACACACAATTTCACACACTGCACACACACACACAGAGTTTCACACACTGCACACACAGTTTCACACACTGCACACACACGCACACACACAGTTTCACACACTGCACACACACACACATACACATACACTGCACACAGTTTCACACACTGCACACACACTAAACGCACACAGTTTTCACACACAATGTGTGAAAAAAATACACACACACACAGTGTGTGAAAAAACACACACACACACAATGTGTGAAAAAAATGCACACACACTGCACACACACAGTGTGTGAAAAAAACGCACACACACTGCACACACACAGTGTGTGAAAACACACACGGCACACAGTTTTCACACACTGTGTGTAAACACACACACACACACACTACACAATTTTCACACAGTGTGTAAACACACACACACTACACAATTTTCACACACTGTGTGTGTAAAAAATATATGTGTGTGCAATGTGTGTGAAAAAATTTGTGCGTGTGTGTGTGTGTGTGTGTGTGTGTGTGAAAAAAAATATGTGTGTGTGTGTGATAAAAAGTGTGTGTGTGCAATGTGTGTAAATGCGTGTGTATGTATTAACTATGTGTGTGAGTTAAAAAAACATAATATCAAAAAAAGACAAATAAAAAAAATATATGATTGGGTAGGGTCCATACCCTACCCTAAAAATAGGGTATACCCAATACACATACCCAATGAGTAAATATTTAAATCGGATAGGGTAGGGTATAGGGTATGTGTAATTGGATATTTTTAGGGTAAGGATTAGGGTAGGGTAAAACCCTACCCATTGCCAGGCCTAGTTTGATCCAACCTTTTTATTATACAATTGATGTGGCTCTTTTTTGGTCGATCGAGTTAGTTCATGGGAATATGTGGTCGGACGGCTTATTTAAAGGATAATTTGGAAGTTTTTCTAAATGAGATGGCAAGCAAATGTGATCTAATCGAGAGTTATCTTAGCTAAACTTTTTTAATGCTTGATTCATACATTTGAGAGAGAATATCATCAAGCAATTGTGAGGAGTTTGAGCGAGTTAATGCAGATATGTCTACCTTAATAAGTATGAAAGTTTAAGCGAGTTATATATAATATTAATATATAAAATAATAAAAGTTATCATATTTATGGGTATACGATCAATTAAAAGTGTTACAATAAAAAGTAAAAAAATAAAAAAAAATGCTACAATTAAAGCAACATAGAAAAAATGAGATTGAAAAAAAAATAGCAAGATATTATCTGTTTCAAAATAAGAAAATATAGTTAATAATGAATTGCTTTTAAAAAATACTTAAAAATGAATGTTTCAACAATACTAAACAAAATAAACGTAAATTTACATAATGATATATAATCAAAACTCAAAAAGTATTAAAATATATTTTTTTTTCTCTTTTTTGTTCTTACAATCAAAAAAAAAATTCAATACTCAAAAAATATCTTTTTTTTTTCCCTTTGTTATCACCTTTCTCAAATCACTCCCAATTAAATATACGAAGTCTCAAATCAGTAAAGATTCATTCAGGTTCAATAGCGCAAAAAATAAACATCAAGATTCATTAAGTTTAATATTGAACAACTATTAAGATTCACATCAACCGCCATAAGATTTAAATCTCTACACAAAAATCAATTACAGTAAATATATATATATATATATATATATATATTCCTAAATTAGTACGCAATACATTCTTATATGTTACTTTTGAAGATAAAAAGTTGAATATTGCATGGTTTGTGAGAGAATAAAAAATATAATAGGATTTTTTGTGTTTTAATTAGGATATAAAATAGAAGTAAAATACATTAGAATTTTCAATATTTTAATTTGAAGAGAATAAAGAGAAAGAGATGGAAGAGAAATAGAGAGAATTTAATTATTATGGTACATGAAAGTGGGTAAAAATAAAACACAAAATGTAAAATAGAATAAAAAAATTAAATTTTTTATTATGTCACTTATATAAAAGTCAAAATTTTATTTTAGGATGAGCGAAATTTTGAAAGTGTAATAAATACATATACTAATAAATGAATTTTAAAAAAAATTAAGGGGACGTCTGCCATCACAAGCCCCTCCCCTGTTCTGTCACTACTGACATGGCTCTTAGGGTGGCCACTTAAATGGATATGGGAAGCCAAAGTGTGTCATGAAATGTAAACCTACATGTGCATTCAATGTTGGAATAGACTGATTAAATTCATTAGATCACTTGTCGCACCTTCCAATTACTGAGTTGAGTGAAGATGATGATTACCCCTCGAACCATAATTCGAGTAATCGTCCCGCTAATGTGTGGGACGTTTTTACTCATTGAAATGCAATCATATCAGGGAAAAAGTCAATGCGGTTGAAGGACCACGAACAATGCAGGTCTTCTCATTTTTCTTTCGATCAAACGACATTTCGAGAAGAATGCTGATGTGAGTTGAACAATGAAGTGATAACACGTGACGCCCGCAAATTGTGCTAAGTCAACAATCATGAAAATATTTAAATATTTGTTTAGTGTTCAAGTTTCCTTATTTAGAATTAGTACACAATTCTATATATCGAGATGAATGGAGTATTTATATTCAAGTAGGCCCTTTGCAGCGTCCCGATTGGTTTCCGGTAACAAGGCAAACGTAATTAGCGACAATACAAGGAATTTTGAGAAAAAAAAAGTTTTTATTTATTTATTTATTTACATTAGATCTATCCCCATATTACTCCAAAGCAAAGTGATGGGACTTTCATGATATTTATTTTGTAGGACCTTCTCTACAGATAATTCGATTTTTAAATCAAAAAGCACTCAGTTTATACCGCCCCGAAATGGGAAATTATACTATTTGTGCAAATGTTATTAATTTACTTTTCTTGTTTCTTCAATAAATTTTGAAGGACCACTTGTATATATTGAATTAAAGAATACATTAAAAGATAATTAAAGTTTACTTAAAATTAAAAATACCATACATATATATACGGAGTGGTTTTGAGTTTAAAGGATGCAGGAGCACCATCACTTCAACATGGCCACCATAAATATGACGGTGTGTATCTTTTTAGTGGATGCAATATACTACTAAAAACAATGAAGTTTAAAATAATTAGTTCTTGCATTTTAGTTTTTTTTTTTTTATGGGTATTTCTTAAAAAAATGTCTAGGTAGGGATGGAATCAGGAATTTGATTGAGAAGGGTGAATTTTTTTTGAAATCATTAGTTATTAAAATATATAAATATAAGAGTTGCATATAATATTAACATAGAAAATAACAAAATTTATTATATTTATGGGTATATAACCAATTAGAAGTATTACAATAAAAAAATATATGCTACAATCAAAACAATATATAAAGAATAATATTGAAAAAAATAACAAGCTTTATCTAATTCAAAAGAAGCAAATATAATGGATAATGATTTTCTTTTAAAAAATACTTAACAATAATCAATAAAATTGACATGAACCCATACAATAATATATAGTCAAAGCTCAAGAGTATTAAAATAGTTTTTTTTTTCTCTCTCTCTTCTTGCTATCATAATCAAAAATATATATTCAAAATTCAAAAAATATCTTTTATTTATTCTTTGTCATTACAGTCCCCAAATCACTCCCAATTAAATATGAAATGTTAAATTAGTAAGATTCATTTAAATTCAACAACCGAACAAATAAACACCAAGACTCATTAAATTTAATATTTAACAACTATCAATATCAATATCAACAATCACAATATTCAAATATCTAAACAAAAAATCAATTACAAAAATAAGTTAATTAATAAATAAATGTATAAGTTCTAAAATTAGTACACAACACCTTATTGTACGTTGCTTTTGAAGAAAAAATTGAATATTGTAAAGTTTGTGAGAGAATAAAAAATCTATAGAAATTTTGGTATTTTAATTGGGATAGAGGAGATAAATAAAATCTAATAGAATTTTTAATATTTTAATTTGAAGAGAACAAGGAAAAATAGAGGAAAGAGAAAGAGAGATAATTTAATTATCATAATAAATGAGATTACGTAAAAATAAATTA
Source organism: Petrea volubilis (assembly GCA_026212405.1). Lineage (NCBI taxonomy): Eukaryota > Viridiplantae > Streptophyta > Magnoliopsida > Lamiales > Verbenaceae > Petrea > Petrea volubilis. Next base: position 1,862,053 of record CM047882.1, read on the forward strand.
CAAAAAATAAAATAGAGTAGATAAAATTAAAATTTTTATTATATAACATATGTTAAAATCAATTTTTTTTGGGGGTGGGGGGGACAAAATTTTGGAATTTTAATATATATATATATATATATATATAATAAAAAATAGATTTTTAAAAAATTAGGCTGGGGGGGACCGCCACCACCAGCCCCCCTCCCCTGGCTCGGTCACTATCTCTAAGCCTAATTCGGACTCAGAAGGTGCCTCCGATGAAGTGTTGACAAAATTACAGGCACCCTTTATATTATTTTGGAAATTTCTATTTGTGGCATATTCATTTATTTATATTTGATTTATTTGACCTATGGAAAACACTGAAACCATTCAAATAAGCCCCAATTATGTGTACGAATAATTTTGACAGACTTAATGTGTGTGCTTAATAAAAATATATATAATTTACTAGTATGTTTAAAATTTGATAGTATATATATTATTAAAATAGTTTTTAAATTATTTCTAATACGAGTTAGTAATAAGTGAAAGGTAAAATAATATAAAATTAATAAAAAAGTAAACAATGTAAAAAGAAAATTATTAAAAAGTGGGGATAAAAAAGGTGAGAGAGAGAGAGAGGGAGTAAAATGAACGTGAAAATGGAAGATGATAGAGAAAAATAGAGAACAAATAAAAAAATAAATAAAAAATGACAGATCAAAACAAAAGATAGACCAAAGGTAGTTAATAAATGGTATTTTCCCTTTATATACTAGTGTAGATAATTGGATAGTCTCGTTGTACTTTATTATGACTCGTATGAAATGATAATAATTTTTTATTTTAATGTATACAAGTATATATTTGTTCACAATTATCCAAAAGAATCTAACATTTTTTCAAAATCTATATGTTGCATTTTGATTCAAATCAGATGTTCAAATATATATATTTTTTCTATATGTAAAGTCCTATTTATAATACTTATCAATTATTTATTTTCAAAGCATCAGAATTATCTATCATTTATTTTTGTATATATATATATTTTTATATCACATATGTTTATTTTTATCATTTTTTTTATATAATATAATTCATTATAATATATGAATAAAAAGAAAATATTTCGTGTGCCTTAACACGGATTAAATACTGATTTATGGTTGAATTTCCAATGTTACGCAGTTGCATAGTGCCCATATCTTTAGATGAGGATTTTTCGCAATTATCAATCCTTATCTAGTTTCTTGTCCTGATTATTTACGACGGACATGTGAGGTTCAAATTGGAAATTGGGTCTCCAATTTCCTGCAAAAATATCAACTCTCACTACAACACAAAAATGATAATTGTCTCGTAATAATATCAATTATTTAATCTTTCATCATAATATAAACCGATAGTTGTATTATTACATTTCACCAATCATTTAACACATACGTCAACACCATCGTTACTGCAATGATGCATTCTCATTTGGCAGTTGTTGTAATTATAATTAATATTAGTGGATGATATTTATCTAATGGTCAACATACTTTACATTAATGATACCAATAATTGCTTGTAAAGTAGTATGATAATTAGAGGGTTAAGCTAAGCATGTCTGTTGATCTCATTATAATTATAATGGGCAAAATCCCACGTCGAACTCTACTTTGAGACTTGACCTTTGTAGGGTGTAACTTTTCAAAGTAGCAATAAAGTGTGTGTGTGTGTGTGTGTGTGTGTGTGTCTACATATATATATTGACATATATATTGCTAGCCTCAAGTCCCTAACTAATCTATAAAAGTTAAAACATGTTACGAAGACTAGTAATTAGTAAACTCAGCTTTAAAGTAAGATTGGACCAACAAAGGGTGTGATGTGTGCACTGCCAGTCCCCTTTAACTGAGAATAATTAAATCCCCATAAATACTTTTTTTTTTTTTTGGTTTCAAAATGTGAATCCCTTTCCCGCCACCATACCCCTTTCTTGTTCACATTTCATAAAAATAAAATTTTAAAAAAATTAAACCTATCCTTAAAATTACTCATTATATAATTAATATCGGTTACACCTAGCATTTTGTACACTATACAGTTTACACAATAGTCCTCTAATAACAAGTAGCCTTTAATCTACACATAGGTTATAATTAATACACACTGTACAAGTACTACAAGTGTAGTTAGCAGGGGTATTGGGTATGAAAGTTGGGGGGTTTAATTAAGTCGTCATGCTCACGTTTGTTATTTTTATTTTTATTTATTTATTTTTTAAGTTTTTAATTTGTGTTCTCACGGACACACAGTAAAAACACGCACTGACTAAATAATACTTGTGCACAAATTTAGAGGAGATGGCAGTAATTAAAAATAAAGGAGGATCAGTGTTACAGTGAGCGACGTCAGCTGAGATCTTTTGCTTGTGCGCAGAGATAATAATATTATGATGTTCATGTTTAAATCCCCCGTATTTGGCGTCGCTCCGTCACCATGCAACAGTTTAATGTTGAATTTCGGAAAGTTAAACAAAACAGAAGTTCAACAGAATAAAAAAGGTTTATGTATTTGATTTTGATTTTTGTTTTTATATGTATTAAATAGGTAGAATTATATTTTCAATCTTACAATCCAAGAATTTTGATTGTGTAATTAAATTAATTCTAAATTTAGTTATGTAATTAGATAACTTTTTACATATTTGTTGGTATTTTTTTTTTTAAATTGTCTTTTTTTTTCTAACCCATTTAATTGTTCGAATTGACAAAAACCAAAAAAGAAAAGACCCTTGAATTTCATATCGTTTGACCTTGTAACAGTTTTTGAGAAAATTACAATCGGAACAATGGATCATATCTTGCACATAACTTTTTCCCATTTTCCTTTTTTAGAAATCAAGAATTAAATCACATATTAATGTTGCAATTTAAATAGTTATTCATACATCCATTAAATACTGCCAGTAATAATCAACGAATTACAAAGAAGCAATATATGGTGAGACAAATAATTTCTAAATGTTTGGTGTACTCAAACACAATCACTACTGTTAAAAAAAAAAAATAGGTAATTTCATTTTTAATTCTATATAAAATCTTCAATTTCATATTTAGTTCCATAGGATATATTTTGACATATTAAGTCCCATAGGATACATTTTCTTGTCACATTTAGTTCCACCATCGATTTGTTTAAATTGAATTTTTAACATCTACCTATGTGTCATGCAAAATAAGTGGAGTGGCAATCTCAAGCAATGACTTGGAGTTTTTAGTGCTGACCTGATCAAGTTAATTTTATTTTTAGTTCCATAGAAAATTTGTCAATTCACATTTAGTCTCATATGATCAAAATTCTCACATTGAGTCCCATATGATAGGTTTTTTAGCCACATTTAGTCCAACCGACCAAATTTTAATAGTGTATTAACAAAAATAACGGACGTGTCTGATGACTAAATTCGCGTGGTATTTTTCAATGTTTTTTTTTACATATGTTGCACCAGACATAATAGTCACAAGACGCCAACTTATTCAAAATATAAAATATAGTTTAAAAAATAGTAAATAATATACAAAATTTATATAATAAAAAATACATGTTAAAAAAAAAATTTAACTTAAAATTTAAAACGTATATATAGATAATTGATATATAAAAATAATATATATACTACATACATATATATTATGAAATATTATAAATACACATATATCCTATGGGACTAAATGCGAGAATTTTGATTCGATGAGACTAAATGTGAATTGACAAATATTTTATGGGACTAAAAATAGATTTAACTCGACTGGGTCAACATTAAAAACTCCAAGTCATCGCATAAGATTGCCACTTCATTTATTTTGCTTGACACGTAGGCAGATGTTAAATATTCAATTTAAAAGAACCATCGGTGGGACTAAATGTGGCAAGAAAACGTGTCATATCAAACCAAGTGTATCAAAATATATTCTATAGGACTAAATGTGAAATTGAAGATTTTCTATGGGATTAAAAATGAAATTAACTCTAACAAAAAAAATTAGATATCAACCCTAACCACTACAATTTTTCAAAGGCATTCGAGAAAAATTCAATTTTGGTTCCATAATACATATGTTTTTGCAAAAGTAGTCCCATGCTACTTGAAATATGCAAAAATGGTCTCACACTTTGATGGACGTTGGCAATAGTGGTGCCTCCGTCAAATTTTTAACAGAATGAGCACGTGCTTGTTAAATCTGACCGTATTGACCAGTACACACACGAGGGGGAAAGCATTTTTGGTCCCATAATTTAAGGTTTTTTGCACGTTTAGTCCAATTATTATTATGATAGTATTTTCGATCCTGCTAGATACCATTTTGTAGCAAAAATAGTATCGTTGTTAATTTTTGGATGAAAGATGCACGTGAAAGGCATATGCACCGTCAAAAGAACATAGTCTCACTACATACTACAAAATATGCTATGAAGCAAAGGTTGTTATTGAAATCAATTGAAATTGTTGGAGTTTTGATGGGATTCGGTGCATTAGTGCTGATATGATTGCAACTACTAGTATTGCACGGTTATTCCTTTTATGTGGGATGCAGAAGGCAACAACATAACTTCGTACAACCATATCTTTCGACCCGGGCGTCGTCTCGCGATCCATAGAATTGTTGGGCCTTATTTTTCTGTGGACCGCAAGATGACTCCTAGGTCGAAAAATATGGCGACTCGAAGTTACACTGCCACTTTCCACATTCCGCATAAAAAGAATATCCGTGCAATAACTAGTGGTTGTGATCATACTAGCATTAATGCACTAGATTCTATCAGAATTTCTGAAGTTAAACATGTTTAGACTAGAGTAGGACTTTGATGGGTGACCCCTTTGGAATTTCTCATGTTGCAACCCTTCCCCCACCTCTTTTTTTTTACCTTTTTTTTCTGACGCATAACTTCTCGATTCTCTTTGCATCAACTTTTTATTTGTTCATCATTCCTCCCGATTTTGCGTCAAGATCAAAAAAGACAAATATGAAATGCTATTATTATTATAACCGTCAAAACAATGATAAAAGTAGTGAGAAAATAAAAATAAAAGAGGAAAAAGTAAAACGAAGGCCGGGCCACGAAGGGCAACAAAGCCTACACACATACATCGGCCATCCGGGGTCGAGCAGCCTTCTCGATCGAGGCTGGAAGTCGACGACAGCAATGGCAGGGCCTGGTGCGGAACTACAAAAAACAGTTGCTAGAACGAGACGACGCCCAGGTTGAAAGATATGGCCGTTTGAAATTATGCCGCCTTCAACGTCCCACATAAAAAGGAATAACCGTGCAATAACTAGTATTTGCGATCATATCAGCACTGATGTACCGAATTCCATCAAAACTCTAGCAATTTCAATTGATCCCAATAACAATGTTTACCCTATAACATATGTTGCAGTGTGTAGTGAGATTATATTTTTTTGAGGCACATATACCTTTCACGTGAATCTTTCGTCCAAAAACTAACGACGATACTATTTTTGCTGCAAAATACTGTCATAATAATAATAGTACTAAAAGTGGAAAAAGCTTTAAATTATGGGACCAAAAATGCTTTCCCACCTCACGTGTGTGCTGATCAATATGATCAGATTTAATCGACACGTGATTGACACGTGCTTATTCTATTAAAAATTTTACAGAAGAATTACTATTGGGAATGTTTGTCAAAGTATGAGATTATTTTTACATATTTCAGGTAGTATGTGATTACTTTTGCAAAAATATATGTATTATGAGGTCAAAGTTGTATTTTTCTCTAGGTATTCATACTACACTATTTAAAATATCTAAATTAAAATTGATATATAGCCGTGATCGGTTTTGTTTTAGTAAAATTTGAGAAAAAATACTTTTGAAGAACATATTTTGATAATAGGTTGGGGGAATGCGTAAAAAGTTAAATGACTCAATTATCGAGAATTTCATCTTTCGCCAAAAATTAAAAAAACGAAAAGATACTTAATCGGCCCTGGTGATACTGAAAAATTGCCTTTTGATCTGGTAATTGTGGCCAATAAATCCCAAGTGGGACTTCTGCCTCGTTTGTATAGATTGTGAGAGAGAGAGAGAGAGAGAGAGAGAGAGAGTGAATGCAGTGACTGTGTTTTTGGTGTGTTAAGGACGCAGATTTAGGTGAGTGTTGCCATCAAAGTTGGGGCCCCGCCAGTGTCAGTAAAGGGGCCTGAAACACCTAGCCTTAGCAGCTAGGTTTATGACTTTCCAGACCACCACACCTCTCTTACCACAATAAAAACAAACGAACCAAGGCAAATGTTCAATTTAGACACACCACACCCCTCATTTCAAGAAGACGTTTCATACTGCTACATATTTGTACATACTCTCACCAAATTTATCACAGAAACAAAAAAAAAAAAAAAAAAGGGGCACCCACCGAAAAATTAGAATTTTTTTTTTAATAAGTGGTGTATTATTATGTATCTAACCTATCCAAATCCGTATTAGTTATGTTGGAAGGTATAAATTAATTTTTTCTTTAAGAAAAGTCTTCTGAATTAAGTATCCAAACAATTTTCATATTATATATTGGATTTTGAAATTGAGTTAAATTTGAATTCATTTTTTTAAATGTGATATCATAGGTACCTATACCCGTCAGAACACCACTTAACTAATATTCAATCTTATAAATTTCTCAATCTAAGTTTCTCCAGTATGTATGGATTTGGCCGTAAGGGGGTGTATTAAACATTCCATGTCAATTAGTTTTAGAGGTTGAATTTAGATCTACTTTGTCCTAGAGTTAGGATTGGGGGCCCTTTCAAAAATCGAGGAGATGTAGGGTGAATTTTGGCAGATTCCTGTTTGTTTTTAGCGATGGATCTCGTTAGAATTTAGATGCTGCACTCATCATCTTCGTTGCTTATACGCCTTTATTACCGAACCTACGTGCTAATCATGTAATCCTATTTTGCCTACTAATTTATGCAACAAGTTTGGAAGCTTAACTAAAGTCATCAATCATTGGAACCTAGGTCCAATTTGTCATCATACCCTATTTCCAAAATTTCAATTCTTAAATCACATGAGACGATATTTTTCGGACATAAATGGGCCGGGCTTCACAATGCAATATGAGCCTTTAATGGACTAAACTTCGGGCTTCCAATGTAATGGGCCTCATCCTTCTCTTCAATTTGGGCCGGATTCTCTTCAAGATGAGGAAACAAACAGGCCCAATCAATAAGTCGCGCCTGAGGCAAAACGCTTCTTGGGAAAAGCGTCTTTCCACATTCGCAACAAAATATTCAAGTAATATTCCTCGGAATCAAGTGCCCCACCTTCCCGCTCTCTAGGGTTTTACCGAAGGGTTTAATAAAGAAATCCAAGCCAAAAATGGCGTCCTCAATTGATTTTCATGCAAGAGCTCTCAAACCAAATGGCCCTGTAGCTTGTTGAAGATTCGGGAGATCTATTGTGTTGGAGAGAGAAACAAGTGGTTCTTCATTTTTGTTGGACTTGATGGAGGCTAGAGTTGAAGTGGACGGCGGTTCTGCCACCAGGAAGTTTCTCCATCACCACCACTCACGGCCGCCGGAGCAGCAGTCGCAATTACCGCATAGTGGCACGGTGTCACAGCTCCTCGCCGGTGGCGTCGCCGGAGCTTTCAGCAAGACCTGTACTGCTCCTCTAGCTCGACTCACCATTCTCTTTCAGGTTCAGATTCATTTTGGCTTCTTTTTCTCCTCTTTTTGCCTTTGTTCGATTTGGATTAAGAGAGCGAAGCTGCAAAATCATAGGAAAAACATGAAGTTTTTCTTTTTTCGAACAAATTTCCTTTTGTTTTGAGGAAGCTCTTAATCAGAATCTTAAATGGATTTTGTAGTGTGTTCGATGGTGCACCCATAACTAATTGCTGTTAGCTGTTGCTTCATATCACCCTTTTTTCACGTGTTTTCTCTTGTTTGAGTTGTTAATTTAATTTTTCTATCTCGTATTAGGTACAAGGTATGCATTCAGATGTTGCTACAATGAGTAATCCTAGCATATGGCGTGAGGCATTACGTGTGGTCAAAGAAGAAGGTTTTAGAGCCTTCTGGAAAGGGAATCTCGTTACTATAGCTCATCGGCTTCCTTACTCTTCAGTGAACTTTTATGCTTATGAGCAGTACAAGAGTGTGAGTATTTATTATATGTGAATCGGAGTTCTAACACGGTCGAAGAATGCTTGTGAGCAGTACAAGAGTGTGAGCAGTACTATATGCTCATGTTAAAATCTTTTGCAGATTTTAAAATCAATTTCAGGCCTCGAAGGTCACCGGGGCGATCCTGGCGGAGATATATTTGTTCATTTTATTGGCGGTGGCTTGGCTGGAATAACTGCTGCATCAGCCACATATCCTTTGGATCTTGTCAGGACACGGCTCGCAGCACAGGTACAAAAAATACATGCTGAGGCAGTTCTCTGTTTCTTCTATTCTTGCATGTCAAGTACTTGAGATCCCCTAAACCCCCATCTAGTATAAAAAATACAGTTAGAAAAGGAAGTAGACATAAGAATGGAAAGTCAACTAGCTATGAGAAATCATTTCAAGAAATCAGATGTCCAATTCAATATGTGACGGGACTTGTTTTGCTGGTGTTTCCTTTTCTAGGTTAGCACTTGTATCCTCCTTATAGAGGGTCAATGTTTATATTTCCTCACACTTTTTTGAGCTTCTTGGTGAAAGCAATATGATTTCTTGGCCAATGATATCCATTTTATGCCTATTTGTTCTGAATTTTAATTATTTGTGTGAAGCTCTCTCTCATTTTGTTTGGAACTTTGTAGAGGAATGCAATATACTATCAAGGCATAAGGCATGCACTTCATACCATCTGCAAAGATGAAGGTTTTCTAGGCCTGTACAAAGGGCTGGGAGCAACATTATTGGTACTTTGATATTTAATTTTTTTATATCTAGTGTTCTCTAACCTAGGCACTCTGCTTCTAAATGGTTTTGATTTCATTTCATTTTCATTTTCGTGGTTGCAGGGTGTTGGGCCCAATATTGCAATAAGCTTTTCAGTTTATGAGAGTTTAAGATCTACTTGGCATTCTCACAGGTGAAAAGGAACTCTGACTATATTTAGCAACTTTGGCATGCCATCTTTTTCTATTCATGTGCTTAACAATATTTGATTTTTCCATTAGGCCCAATGATTCCACAGTATTGGTCAGCCTTGCTTGTGGCAGTCTTTCTGGCATTGCATCATCAACAGGTAGGTGGGCTAGAGCTCCTGGTAAATGTTTATGGTGCTTGAAATGTAAATTTTACCATTAGTGAAGAAATTTTAGATGTACCCTTTCCTTAATAACTTGGATATTACGAGTTAAGATAACCAGATAACTCCGCTTCATCTGCAGCAACATTCCCTTTGGACCTTGTGCGGAGAAGAATGCAGTTGGAAGGTGCTGCTGGTCGAGCCCGAGTGTATAATACAGGCTTGTTTGGAACATTCAAGCACATTTTCCGTATGGAAGGCTTTGGTGGTTTGTACAGAGGGATTATGCCAGAATATTACAAGGTTGTACCAGGTGTAGGGATTGCTTTCATGACATATGAAACATTGAAGAAGCTACTGTCAAATGAACCTCTCAGTTAGGTGGCGCATCTTGCTATATAACTCTTCTTGATTTGGTTAACAATAACCAAAACCCCCGACGTCCATCAGTTTTGATAAAAACTAAGCCACTTTAGTAATAGACAGATATTTTTCATTCATATCCATGGCGGTAAGTTTTGGTTTGCTGCCAAGTACCAATGTTTGATTGTATAGGCTATTTATAGCAGACGATTTCCCGCTAAATGTACTATGATTAGTGAGTGTTGTTATTTTATCTATAGCTTAGGGCTGATGGACATCATATTGATGATTGTATCATCACAAAATTTTGTTGATTTACCTCGCCAGGTCTTGTTCCGTGGTAATTTTATTCTTTGAGCTAAGTGCTGATATATTTATTTCTTTTAGTAATTCAGTGATTTGATTTGACTGTATAGGCTATTGGATTTATAAAATCCTCACCATTTTGCACTACGTTTTTGCAAGCAATTTTTTTCAAGAGGAATCACTAAGTTGGTGAAAGTGGAATAAATACTCAAATATTCCCTGCGAGGCTGGGAATTTTGCATTTCATAATGTATGCATCGACTTTAAGTTCTGATGTGAAAGACTGATTTGATGCAAACTCTTAATTTACTGACGTTGTTATAGCCTGATTATGATTTGAGTTGCATCAGATTCTGCTTAAACTTTACCTCATTGAGGAAATGACAACATTTGTTCCGCGAACAAGGCTTTTGCGTCAGTTCTCAAACGCCAAGATGCTCAAGATTAGCAAAGTAATGCTGATTGAGAAGGCAATATAGCAATTTTCGTTCTTTAATTCTAAGGCGATGTTTCACTTGTCTGAGACAAGTACGTGTCTTAGAGTTGTGATATACCCTTTGCAGTTCAGGTTAATCATTTTTGCAATGTAAAGTGAAAGTTAAACAACTGCTGGCGGAGTTGCTAGTAGAGTCTATTGAACTGGAGCTATGAAGGGAGTCAGGGGCGAGGGCAAGGGCGAGGGCGGGGAAGGGATGTCGGCCACCCGTCTCCTCCTCTTCCCATCCATATATAGATTTATTGTATATTTATTTTTCTCGAAGTTAAGAATTTTGCCCCGCAAAATAACAAACTTTTAAATAAAAGTTTTTGACTCCATCCGAACAGGGATCTCATTTACAGGTCCCACCGCATGAAACACTTGAAACAGGAACTTATAATTAAGCTTATTGAATACTGATCTTGATCATTTGTACTACTCTTCTACAAATGCAAACCAACAAATTGCTCGTACATGTTTTCCTATATTTCCAGGTGGTCTCACTCACTCTCTCTCTCTCTCTCTCTATCTCTCTCTCTGTTTTTTGTTCTGAGATCCTGTTAGGAAAGCAGTCAAGGGTTGTCTGATAAAAAGGAAAGGTTCGTCTCGTTATTGGTCAGGAGAGAACATAATAGACAATGATTAGGGTGACAGCACCTTATCATTGATTATTATAATATAAACTCTCTTTACACACACCTCCTATAGAGGAATTTATTATGGGAGCTCTCTGTGTCATTATATATACCCCTCTTCCCATGCATATCGATCATCAACACTCATGCATGAAATATCAAGAATCCTATATGACCTTCACTCTTCTTCTCAAATTTCTTCATAACAATAGTATGATAATCTTGGGTGAGGATCAAGGTAATCTGCATCCTGAGGTCTAGTTATATGTGATTATCATATGTTTCGTCTAGTCCTCGGGATGCAGGTTACCCCGTCTTCACGTCAAGTAGAAACAAGAAAACCTCTCAAGATGCTACTTTTTAAGGTAACATGAGTCTTTCCTCCTATATCGCTAAGTCATCGTGTTTTTTCATGTTGTTACCTCAACTCCTATAAGTAGAAAAATACCTTCTCAATTCGGGACGAAAGAAAAAATTTTAATCTTCAAGGACAAGATATTAGATTAAAAAAAACATAAAAGGCTAGGCATTTTCTGAAGAACCGAACTTTTCTAAGTTCTAATGGAGACAAGTGTATGATATGGTCTTACATGCGAAGAGGGGCGGGGGGAAAGACGATTGCTTCTACAAATCCCTCTTCTTATCTCGCCGTAAGGAAATGATTTCACTATCACCAAAAGACATTTAAAATATTTAGCATGCTATGTTATCAGAACTCCAACAGCTTCTTCCTTGGTGATAGATAAATCTTTGCCATCTTTGAAGAGAAGGAACGCCATCATCGCCACACAGAAAAAAATGAAGCTTCCACTTAAATGGGTTATGCAAGAACCAAAGTCTTTGCCAACCACGCAGTGCCACATCGGACCATAAGATTCATCAAAATTCTGGTGTAACCAAAATCGTAATTAATTCAGTGTGGCATATTCTTTTTTTTTGTATTTAAGGAAAATGCTACTGATTAGGCATGCAAATTAATAAGGAACTTACTAAGTTAACTCTGCAAACTAAATTGGGTACTTGTGATTGATATGATGTGATCCAAAATGAGCCTTAATTCCTAAAGCAAAAGGAATATGTGGATTTTTACATGCTTTTCCCTATGGAGAAAAAGAAAAGTTGCTTTGCTTAGGATCTATGAGCAAATAGCAGATAAACTATGGCAAATAGTGATTTGAAAGTCTGATTCTATGAAACTTCTCAAATAGCTTTTTAAACGTCACATTCTTTAATTCTTTGCAATATTTTAATGACTTTTCTAAAATATAAATTTAGCCTAAGCATTTAGCCATGTTTGATCTTGTCGAGAGGAACCGATATTCATTTTGTACGGTGAAGCACCATTTTAGTAAAGCCTGGATTCATTCATTTCCAAGAAAGATAAAAGGTGCTGCAGTATATATCATTTTTTTTTTTCCATATCTTTGGTGTTGTAGGCAATATCTGCTTTTACAACAAATAAATGCTAAAGAAAAATCATCAGCGGAACTTTGTCCTAGCCGTAGTTAACCATTTAGTACATACCTTTTTAATGTAATATGCGATGGATTGGCAATCAGAGACCTCGTGTAGATCAAGAGCCCAGTAAGCCAACTCCATGGCACGGTTCTGAAGAGCATCGGGCATGTCTGTATGATGAATGATTGCTTTTCCCTCCAACATCTTCGAATGTGGTTGGTTGATCAGCTTTGGCAGTTTGGCTTATACAACAGAGTCATTCTATATAATGAGCCTAATGAAATTACCAAAACCATGGAAAAATTGCATGGTGACAAACGAAAGCTGGTCCGATACTGATCATTCCAGAAGCTTCTGGAAAGTGATAGCTGTCTGAATGCAACAGCTACCACAAATATCTAACAGTTTCAGATTCTTTCTTCTGTGCCACAAAGCAGAAGATATTTATATCTAGCCATGAAAAAAGTATCTATCTCAACCCTTCGAAGAAAGTGAAGACAAGCAACAAATTGAGGCCTGCCATTGGCAATGTTACTTATACCTGAAAATTGCTAACTTTTTGGCCAGTTGAAATTGAAACTAGAAGTTGGAAGTGGTCCTATGTTTCCAGGGAACGATGAAAATATGCCAATTTTTTGTGGTGGTAATGCTATCGATTTTAGGTCCGGTCTAGAAAAGGGTGGTCGGTACGCTGTTCAAACGAGATGAATTATGTGAAGAACATTAATTTGCCAAAAGTATGAAAAAACGATAAAAAAGCATGCGAAGGAAATTGATGACTAATTGTTTGAACTTAAACCGATCAATCAAGTCTCAAGTCACCTGTTGGTTTGCCGACAATTAGTGTTTCAGGTAGCAATGGAATGCAGAGTGATGATACCTCTGAATTTAATATACAGAGAGCTCAGTGTTTCAAAGGGTGTTAAAAAAAAAGGAAATAAAGAAAATAAAATTAAAAAAATGCATCCAATAGAATATATACATTATCTTGGAGTACAAGATAAGGGGTGTTTATCAGTATTTAATATGGTTTTCGAATCAGTATTTTCTGTGGAGGATTGCATTCTGGTGTGGGATGAGGTCCTATTTTTGGTAAGAATAGGGAAAGAAAGAATAATTATGATTGACCAAACACGATAATCAAGATAAAGTTGGAATAATTGCTAAGAAATGTAAGCGAAGGTATTTATACTTCTTCATTCACAATTTGAACTGAACAAATATCAAATACTAATTTGCATTTGCAATAATCAGTATCTCCAATTGTACCAACTCAACAAGCTGCAGAAGGGTAATGAGAAAACTGCAAGCTGCAGCTCTCTCTCTCTCTCTCTCTCTCTCTCTCTCACACACACACACACACACACACACACACACACACATTGAGGTTGGGAAACTAGACTACTACAGTTAAGTTCAAAATTTTGACCTTTTTCCATGTGACTCTTTGCAGATTCAAAACCTATTTTTGGGTCCTAGCACTGCATAATGAAATTAAATTATGTACAGGATGCCACACTATATATTAACATGGAGGGGAGAATATTCAGCCTACTAAAAGCATCACTATCATATCCAGAATTTCAGGAATATCATGTATGATTTGTTAAACAGTCCAAATATCCTGCTTTTAGCAGAGATGTCAGTGGCATTTCTCTTGGAAGTTGGCACACACACATAAAAAGACCCTGCCACTTTCTATGCATTACAACTCATTAAGAATCATTTGCTTTTTATGCATCACAGTCCACAGAGTGAAAACTCATTCAGAATCTTGGATAAAGAAAAAGAAACAGATCATGGACAGGAAATTACTGAAATTATTTTATTGCCAAAAGTACTGTAACATCAATAACCAAACAATGTAAACAAAAAATGAAATCTAAAGGGAAATTACATGAATGGATTTCTAGCTAAAATCACCACAAAACAGTAATTTCTTCTTAAATTTCCGAATATCAAACCTATGTTTTCACTAACCGAAATTAAACAATAAGTTTAATCTGAGAAAATTTACCAATTTCTTGGCAAAAGATAAATCTCAGAAATCAGAAAACTCCAAATTTTCTGATCCCCCATAAAAAATAACTTTTCATCTTCCTTATATTTCCTAAACTACCCCCCTCTTGAGAACATCAAAAAAGATAAACTGATTAAGGAAAAGCTGAGTTATTGATTCTTGAAAGCACTTTTAAAAGCTGATACTCATTTTGACCTGAGCAAGAAGATACTGAGTTCTTGACCCGGGGCTTCATCCGGGTTGATCAAATGGAAAGACTCCGAGTCCGAACTCCCCACAACGCACTCATAGTTGGCCCGCATATACATGATCTCCTCCGAATCCAACCCGGACCCGCATGGAATCACGCCCGCCCCGACAGTTATATTCTGCATGGTTTTGAGCAAGGCTCTGTTGTGCTGCGTCGCCTTTCTTCGAACCGCGAAACCGAGTTTTCTTCCATTACAGAAGAGTGTCCACAGGGGGATCGAGTACAAATGGCAGCTACTCAGCTCTGACTCGGGCGACTCGGCAGCGTTGAACTCGAGGGCTACGCGCACTAGCCCGCATTGCATTTCGTGGATGAGAGTGGACGTGGGAATCGAGAGTTCGAGCAGAAGGGAGGGTTTGGTGCTGGTTCGATCTTGTTGTACGCAGAACCAGACGTGGCCGCCTCTCCGGTGGCCGAAGATGGTGCCGATCACCATTGTGCGGGAGGAGCGCGGGGGAGCGCACACGGTGATGGTTGTGGGCGAGGTGGAGGAGGAGGAAGAATCTTGATTGTCTCGAGGTTTTTCTTGATTGGTGGGGTGCTTTTTGTCATCATCAAGATCGTCACGGAGTGAGGTGCTGAGGCGTTTCTTGGTGGCGGTGGTGTGCGGCGGACTGGGAGAGGTGCGAGCGTGGCGGTGGAGGCCGCAGGGGAGGAGGAACCGACGGAGGGCGTCGATTTTTGTCATGATTAATGGCTGTTTCTTTTTTTTTTTTTTTTTCAAAATAAAGAATGACTAAAGGGCTTAAATCGGAAAACGATAAAAAAGCGAGCTTTCTTGATGAAGATGAAAAGGGTTTCAAGAAAAAAAAACTTTTTTGATGAACAACAAAGGTTTCATAAAGAAAAGAAAAAAAGGGCAAAAAAATCTGGATAGGGAATGAACGTGCTTTTGTTTTTTTGCTTCTTTTACGGGGAGGAAATTTGGATAAGGGGGGCACAAGGGCTACTGTGAGTAGAGCAGTGTATAAATAGAAGTATCGAGGAAGAACAAAAAGGGCGGGAACGTAAAAGGTGGCCGTTATTGAATGAATGAATGTGCTCCGTTCTGTTGGGATTTCTTGTTATCCAATACAAACAAACTATTAAAAGCAGGGTTGGGTTTCAGTGATTCAATATTCCAGGGTTTGACTGTTGACCGAATTATTCTGGCCTCTTGCCCGTATTGTCGTCTTGCTGATGGGTTAGGGTTAGGGAATGGGGGGCCTCAAACCTCAAGTACTTGGACTCCCCCATTTTCAAATTGGCCAAACCGTGTCATTTACACCTCTCTTTCTCTCTCTCGTGGTGGTAAAAGTTCCATTTGCAACATTGGGTCGGCCTCCTATGTCGTTGGATTGAGTTATAATTTGACAATTATTATTGGTAAAAGTACACTATGAATTCATCTCTTGAGGGTTGAGGTATAACTTTAAACCAAACCGATTTTCTAGGTTTTTAATCATCAAAACAAGTCGCATGCTAATTTCAGCAGATTACTCTTGGCGGTTTTGGTTAAATGTGACACCATTCCTTCTATCACTACGCATACAAAAACCTAAACAAAGTACCATCAGGTTCACAGAGGACTCAGGCCCACATTACAACAGTAATTCTCAGGCCCAAAGTGTTTTCCAAAGTTGTCACTGGGGAAAGAGGCATAGTGCGCCGGACTTGCATACAACAAAGACATGCTGGAAGGACTGTGTGCTGGTTCAAATATTTGTAACGACTTGCTTTTGTTACTCAGTCATTGGACACCGGACATCCTCGCCCAATCCACAAACTGCATCCCACCATACACATTGTTGGCGAAGCGCACACCAACTGTAAAAGCCATTGCCACTGGTGGAACCTTCTTTGCCACTGGAGATGATTCGACTATGCGTTCCAGCCCGTTTATAATCTGATAACGAGTGTTGGAGGAAACTGCCAGGAAAACACCTGCAAAATACGAAGCCATCAATATTTTAACACTTAGATACAATATTAGTGCATCAAGCAAAAGCGACAATGGCAATGAAGCAACTAGCTAGGTATACCCCAAAGTGCTGCACTCTTTATAAGAGGCGGGACTGGAATGTCATCCTCTGATTTTTTAATGCTCCTGTCAAAGAATAAAAAGAGATTATATGAGAAACAAGATTGACATGTAAAAAAGTACCATAAAAGTGTGAGGACTCGTTTACTTCCCACTCTAACGGCGGTTTGGAAAAATAAACTGCCATTAACTTGCGTTTACATTTCAAGTGCCCTACACCATCAATAACTCGACGGCCCGTGTTTGTGGGGGTTTATGGACCGTTTATGGTAACCGGCCAAATTGGGCGGTTTGTATAACCAGGACCTTAGCGGTAATCCCATTTTACCTAAATACCCCAAATTTGAATGCGAATTTACATCTGTATGCCCTCATCTCCCTTGAAAACAAAATTTCCACAAGAATGCTTAGTGACGTCATAGGGCACTACAGATAGAAAACCCAATTTATGATGCCAACTTTTTGCCAGGAACCAACAAATTTTCTCCTTTTAACAAATTATTTATAACTGCCAATTTTTGCAAAGGAACAAACACAATCAATCCACAAGCCTCGTAATGTTTCTTTTTTTCCAATATTTGCCAAAGAAAACCAGAGTATGACAACTTTGGGTTTGGGAAACAATGATAAGATAAAAATCTTCAAATTTCTCGCAATCCTCCGAACAACACCCAAAGTTTAATCAGAAATTAGACAAGTTCTTTAGATTTGCAGACGAAAGATGACAAGAATCAACGTTTCGAATGGGAGGGTCTCAGTATGAATGGTCAGGGTTTTTTTTTTTTTAACAGCCTAATTAAGTATAAGGACAATGAGGTAAACTCACTTGACTTTTCCTGTACCAGGACCAGATGTAAACACTCCTCCTTTAAAAATTAACCAATACGAAACATGTATTCAAACCATTCGTAACCTAAACCGTTGTCACCCCAGACGGAGAAGTAAACGATTCCTAAGAAGTACAAATGTAGATGACATGGAATGGCAAACAGTAGTGTAGCAAGTCTTGCCAAAATAGTTTTTCATTTAGATCAAGGGGAAGAAAATTATAATATTGATAACTCATGTGAATGTGTGTTGTTTGATGTATGTATATGCATGATAATTGCACTATATCTAAACAGAGACATACCGTTTGGCTGTCATTATTAGGTTTGCAATTCCTTGACCAATTATACCGCATCCAAACCCAACCAATCCATAGAGAATTCCCTGGAAACAATGCAGATTATTGCAACAGAAGACAGGAGGATGAAGAGATTTCAAAGAATGCATGCTATTCAATAAGACGTCTCTGATGCACATACTATGCAGCAAACTTTATTTTACAGCAGATGGAGCTGTTACCTTATAAAAGTATGTAGCAATTCTCTGGTTTATAGTAAATCTAGACCCAGGCCGTTCTGCTTCAAATACACTGTCGTGGCATTCACATATTCAGAAGTAATAAAAAAATTTCAAGAACAATACATGATTAAGATGTTGACAAGAATTATATACCTGCTTGGGAGTGCGGCATAAGCTCTCTGCATACAACCAAGAAATCCTCGAGATGCAGATAATTGTCCGATTCGCGCGTATGGTGCTAACATACCAACTAGAGCAACATTAACAACCACCCCAACTAGAAGATCAGCAGTATACAGTTCAAATTCTGCCCAGAAGTCTTTCCCTCTCTTTTTCACTTCAGCAAATGTGGCACAACAAGAATCAATAACTATCTACAAAATGAAGAAAAGAAAAACAAAAATCCATAAATCCCCACAGGAAAAGTATCCCAAGGAAACGCTAGAGCTTCTTTATTGTACATTACACAAAATGATCAGCACTTCACTTTATTACATCACCGTATTAAGCGATTATCACCTCATGGGCAACTAACTTTTTGTGAAGTTAACCCCACCATGCAACAACTAAAACACATTTATTGCAACTACCAAGAAAATGTGCTTTGCAGATGGACAAAGTACAAGAAACAAGCTTTTACACACCTCTGTTCCAATCTTGAAGAGAAATGACGGATCGGCCAACATCCTGTTCCTGAGCATGGCAGACGACCTCATTAGAAATCCAAGCGGCCACACTGATCCCTGCAATCTCAAAACTCAAAACATCGTTGTTAAACCCAACCATCAAAGCTGCGAGATTTCTGATATGCTCAAATAACATTCATCAACCACATTTTGTTACCTGTAAGTCCAAATATCTAAGGAGAAGCACTTTCCGCAACCCAACAGTCTTTGCAGCCTCCAACATATCAGTCGGAAGACTTGCTCCTCGAGCCTCAGTTTCTGTAATCACCTCCTCGAACTTCAGTAGTGGCCCAAATTCCTTTTCTTCATAATCATCACCGTTGTTATCACTGCTGCCGCCACCACCACCCCCACCACCTGAAAATCTCCCATTTCCACCACCGTCACCACCACCACCACCACCATTTTCAGTATCTGGTACAGAACCATTGTTGTTTTGTACGACCTTAGCATCATTTTCCACATAACTAATGTCACCTCGTTCAGTAATGGTAGTCGCTGCTATACTTGATCGAGGCACACCCTCGGAGTTCATCACATTAACGATCACAAGTCTTTGGCTTTTCCTTATACACAGCAAATGCTTATTCGTTCTATTTCCATTAATATTAAAAGGTTGATATTTAGCAACCATGAAACTCCTGGACAAAACAACCTCGTTTTGCATATTCTTGAAATGGGCCATTCTGATACTTGATAAACAACCCGCCATTATTATGATAAATCAACAAACTTTACCAAATAAAACCCGCTGAAAGTTCGACAAATTGTGCTAAAACCCCAGCACCAATTCGAAGCTGTTTTGGTGCCAGGAATGCTGCAAAAACAAACAAAAATGAAAATATCATTTATACAGGAAAAAAGACTGAAAATTATGAAGATGAGATTAAAAAGATCGAAACTTGCACGAAAAAACTTCACCTGAAAAAAAAACAAAACCAAATTATACCCAATTTGGCCAAAAATGTGAGAAGATGAGAGAGACGGAGAGAGGCTAACGACGTCGTTTGCCTGCGAGTGAGGGGAGCAGACAGTGAGAGAGACTTCAGTGACTAGAAGCGGCGGCTCGTCCGCCATTCGTTTCATGTGTTTCGCACGTGGGAAAAAGTTCACACGCGTGGGGAGTAGTTAGGGTTTTTAATCATACTTGCCTTCTCTTTTTATTGATTAATCTATTTTTTTTCGTCCCCAAAAATATCTTATAGTCTCGTTTATTTTATATCATAAATAATATTGACATGTTACTAATTGGGAAGTTCATTATATAATTAAAATTGGTTTCTTCTAACAAGACTAGGGCCAAA
Organism: Petrea volubilis; assembly: GCA_026212405.1. Lineage (NCBI taxonomy): Eukaryota > Viridiplantae > Streptophyta > Magnoliopsida > Lamiales > Verbenaceae > Petrea > Petrea volubilis. The sequence continues at coordinate 1,882,145 of CM047882.1, forward strand.
CTCAAATTATTCCAATGAAAAAAGGGATTGATTTGTCAAATAATTGGCCTTACTTAAATCAAACAAAGTCTAATCCTATATTTACACTGTACTTGACAAGTTAAAAATAAAATTCCTTTTAGCCTAATGGAAAATTTTAGGTCATACTCGATTTGATCGGATTAGTATTAATTACGTAGTGAGTATTTTATACTTGTTTTGTGATGAATAATTTAAGAAGATTGAATAGTAATTTAGCTAGTGTATTACACATGATATATAATTTATTAAATTCAATCAAATCAAATTGGGTAAGATATTGCTGCAAACTAACACATTCAAAATACCTAGCTTATTATGCGAAGTCCGTCTTACTTAGAAATGTGAAATATTAATTGTAAACCATCTTTTTTCTTTTCTTTTCTATGAGTAAAAAAGTCAATTATCCCATATTCAGGCCGCTGAAACATGTTGAATGGCCACACACTGCCCAAAGGCAATATTTAGATTCTTTTCCCATGAAAAATTAAAGCTCGATTCTTGAAGACGAACACGAGTAATTTTCACAAAACTTTTTCATATTTCAGAATTAAATCTCTTAACCATCTCCCAAATTCATCTGAAACTTTTTTTTGTACAATTGCAGTGGTACTGAAAGAACAAGAAAAGAAACAGACAGATAAATCTACGATTGTAAAGCTGATGTTTAAATTTGAGCAAAAAGAAACAAAAAGCAAAGATGATTGCATTATATGTATTTAACTTATGATTGCCTTACAGTTCTGTTTCATCTTCACATTCTAACAGAGTTTGCACCACAGAAGCCATCGTGGGCCGCTTATTCCTATCTTCCTCCACACAAGAAACACCAGTATGAATCAACGTCACGGCCTGGTTCCTACTAAACTTCCTCTCTAACCTTTGATCCACCACACTCTCCACCCAAGACGATCCTCCACCGTCCATCTTCTCCTTTGCATTCCTCACAAAACGTGCAAGCGCACCCTCGTGCACCTTATCATCCCCGCCTTCCTCCTCCTCCTCCTCCTCCTCCTCCACGGACCAATTACCGAGCCTCATCCCCCTCACCATTTCCAAGATCACCACACCATACCCAAAAACATCGACTTTGGCAGTGATCGGGTGGTTCAAAGCCCACTCAGGCGCCATGTACCCTTTCGTCCCGCGAATCTTGGTGTACTCCGAACCGGGCCCTTCTCTCTGAGACAGCTTCGCGAGCCCGAAATCAGCAATCTTGGGCTGGAATTCACTGTCAAGAAGTATGTTTTCGGGCTTCACGTCGCAATGGATAACCCATTCCAAACACTCGTGGTGAAGGTAGGCCAACCCTTTGGCCGTGCCTAATGCCACTACAAATCTCTGCTTCCAATCAAGAAAATTGGAACCAAAAAGATGCCTGTCGAGTGACAAGTTATCCAGATACTCATAAACCAGCAACCTGTGCCGTCTGTCTGAACAAAACCCCCAAATTCTTACAAGATTGATGTGATTGATCTTCCCAAGGGTCCTGATTTCAGCAAAGTACTCGTCATTTGCTTGATCAAAAACATCACCCAATCTCTTCACCGCAACAACCCTGTCATCTGCTACAACACCTTTATAAACAACACCTGACCCTCCTCTTCCTAGTTCCTCCTTGAAATTTTTTGTTGCTTTCTTGAGTTCTGAATAATTGTACCTTTTAAACTGGCTAGATATCATGCGATATCCGGCCTCGACCGAGGCTGGGATCCCATGTTTTCTAAACAAAAACCACCATCCAAGAACTATAAACGTTATTTCAACTGCCCCAAGCGCTGCAGCAAATGAGTAAATATAAACCCATCTCACTCTTTTGCTGTTGAAATCGTACATCGAAGGTGAGCCCATACGAATTTCAGCCTCAACAGGCCCACATCCCGGGCTGGAGGCGTGAAATACATCGGGCTTTGCTGTGTCGACATTATCAGGCAATTTGATGTATATACTACCAGGAAAATCTGGAGAGGCGTAGCCATTTAGAAGTGCGCTTTTAACAAAACAGACCCCTTCTCCCAATAACCTGTAGCTGAAAGCCAGACAACGATAATCATTCATACACATCTCTCTACAGCTTTCCAAAGTGACAGGACTTGTGGTGTTCAGATCAAAGCCATAGAAATCTGTATAAGGGATCTGCATGAATGTCACGTTTCTAGAATTCAACAGGGTTTCGTTGAATTTAGCCTTGCAACCAGCACTCCAGTCACTCGGGTCGCTCACCTCGAATGCCGGCGGGCACGTGCAGATGGGTTTGGGTGCGTAAACACATATCGCGTTCCTCCCACACACACCTTTGACATTGCAAGGCTGTGCAATAGCTTGCCATGTTATAGCCCAGAGCCCTGTTGAATCATTCAAGCTATAAACTCTCAAATTCCCATCATAATCCATCGTCAATCTTCTCTTTATCCCATACCCCATGTCAGAAGCATTGAATTGCAATAAATCACTCGACAGAAACCTGCCCATATCATCCAAAACAGCTATTCTGCTACTGTTGTAATTTGTCCGGCCATTTGCGTAAATACTAAAATCAGGATTTGGCCAGTAAATAGTAGATGTATCAGGGCTATCAGAAATCAACCTCAAAACATTATCACTCCCAAAGTACAAATTAAAGTAGCCCGACCCGAAACTCGCCTCTCTTAACGTGGACGTCAATTTAGTACTCTTGGTGAACAGCTGATATGGTAAAAGGGTATCCGTCGGAAAATCAAAGCTCTGCCAGAGAATTTCACCTTTCGGGTTTTTCAAGACGAGGTTCCCCGTGTTGAGAAGCTCAGCTGCAGCAACGTCGGTTGTCGTAGTGTTTGTCTGCCAGACAACTGTGCCGTCGATGTCTGTTAACACCATTGTCCCATCTCGCCGGATTGCGACTTCCGAGCCTTTGCTGTTGACGGGCCTGTCCCGATTAGCCGTCCAGACGACGGTTTTGTCCCTGGAATTTGTGAACCATATGGCGAACCAGTAGGCATTTGTCCCCAGGCCGTAGAAACCGCAGGTGAATGAATTATCAGGGGAGATGATGAAGTCTGATTGTTTTCCGACGGATATGGAGTGGCCCCGTTTCAAATTTAAATGGGCTCTTGAAGTTGAAACAGGAAAAGAGGACGATAAAATGATCAGGATTAAGAGAAGATGAAGAGATTCAAGAAAATGGTTTCTCATTTTGGAGAAAAGAATCTATGAGAATTGATAATTTGTTTTTTTTGGTAATGCGAATTGATAATTGAGATAGGAGTGGTGTTTATTTATGCTCAGCTTCAACTTGCGCGTGCTTTAAATATATAATGAAGGCATTTTGAAACTTTGCCACGAGTGGAGTACTGGACCCGGCGGCTCAACAAAATGCCAACTCTTTTAGGCCAAAAAATAAATAAATTAAAGAATCAGCATTAAGGCCTGCAAATCTACAGATAGTTGACTTTTGCAATAGGAAGAATTATATGGCGTACCTAATATGAACTTAAGTACGTTAGACTGATTAATGTTTGATAGCTGCATAATTCTCAGGAGACTTTTTTCTTTGAGAGTTTTTACCAGAAGGACTTGATTGATATAAACCTGTCTAATTTTCTGTTTTTGTGAGGCATCAACTGCCAAGACTCTCTGTGGTTACTAAAGAAGACTGGAGATGGGAGAGCGTGCTCATAAAAACTCTGACATGCGTGGACCAATAGTACGAGGATAAACACAATTCTTCGTTCTGTTAAGGAATGAAAGTCATGTTTTCACTTAACCCAAATAAAAAGAAAGTCATGTTTTCAACGACTAATTCATATACAGACAAACGTTTTATAAAGGGTATTAGTGCGCTACGAAATATACATCATAGAAATGTCCGTTGTATTTTGTTGACTACAGTATTTTGCTTACTTTAATAAAGTAATTTTAGTATTGTTGACAATAACTTGGGTTGGTGGGTATGCTCTTGATGTGGTGTGTTGGGCTGATTTTTAGCATTATTAGGTCATGAATGAATTGGCCCAAAAAAAGAAAAAGGAAAAGAAAAAAGAGAACGGAGATAACTCTTTTTTTTTTTTTGATAAGGTAAAAGGAGATAACTGCTTTGAAGTACTCTAGAGTTATTCCGGAAAAAGAAAAATTGAGAGTGAGGTTGAAGACAACTTTCTTGCCATATCTCTATTTCTATCCTTGTCCGGTCTGTACACATTGAAATAACTTAGTAATTGGTATTTGGCAATGTTATGCTTACATTCATTGTTCACATATATGATATATTCGCAATCCAAACATAACTGTAGCGAGAGAAGGCAATGTCACAGCTACGATGTCCTTCCTTTTAATTCATCAAGAACGAAAAAGAAAAAAAAAAGAAAAAAACTAGCAATTTAGTTCATTATTTCTTATGGAAAATAAGATACATAAAATCTGACAGTTTATCCTGTAATTCGAACCATTGATTTTCAGACAACTGAAGTCTTCATAGAACTACGTACGATTACAGTAAAATAACCCTAGTAATCAATTCACATTACACAGTTGTTTTTGAAACTTTTCTCGCAAGAATAATCCAAGAAAGCACCCTATAAAACACGAAAAATGCCAGCATAATCCCGACATTGATCCACCTCGTATCCTTGTCCAATCCTCTGCTCTCCAAAACATCTCGCCCCGTCAGCAAACACTCCCATGTGTTATCCCCGACAATCCTTGTCGAGAAACACTCATTTCTCTCACTCCAATACTCGTTAATAATCAGACAATCCAGAGGATACCTATACAGCGAGATATAGTACATGAAAATCCAGTACTTGGGTATAAACTCTTTCGGGATGAAGTAGCCCGAAAACAGAAAGAACGCACCAAGAACAGTGCAGATCAATGAGTTCCCAGATATAAAATCTGGCGATATAACGCTCAGAAACAGCACCAGGGAGCTCGCCATCAGCACTATCAGCCAAACGACAAATGTGAAAAAGGCGAAAGCGAAGAAAGAAGGGTTGAGTCCCACGATCCAGTATAATGGGACTGAAAATAGAATCGCCACAATGAACAGAAACGGGAAGAAGATTATGGTATTTGCGATTAGGTACGATGAAATCCTGTAAGAACCTCTGGATGCTTCTTTCATCAGGACGTGGTGTTCTTGAAGGTAAATGGGCAGAGCTTCGACTGTGGAGGAGAGAAGAAAACTGAGACTAAACGCGAAGAGCCCTAATCGTTCTGCTACTCCGCCTTCGTCTTTTCTTACTTTCACGTAGACACTTCCTAAGCCGAAGCCTCCCACGAGGGCCTGCATCGTGCGGGCTAATAAGAGTTGCTTTGTTCTGTACATGATTTTCCAGAACCGACTGCAGAGCACAGTTATCTCTGAAATTCTTGAAAGAAATTGATCACTGGGCGTTTGATGGTTGGTTTGTTCTATTTGGAAAGTTGAATATGAGGGGTACAGTTCTTTACTGTCTACTCCAGAGGGGTGGTGGTTCTTGGAGTATGATCCCTCAAGAGTGGAGATGATCTCCATGGAGAATTCCAGGGGGTTTAGCTGGGGTGGAATGGTTAGACCCTGTTTTCTAATGGCTAGCTCCAGTGACTCGAGTGAGCCGCTGTGGATGACTGAGCCATGAGAAAGGATCAAGAAGTTGTTGATATACTGAAGGATTCTATAACTCGGCTGGTGGATGGACAAGACTATGGTTCTCTGCTTGGCTCTAGCCATGGATGAAAGCAGCTCGATCACTAGAAGAGCCGAGCTGCTGTCAAGCCCAGAAGTCGGCTCATCAAGGAGTAGAATAGGTGGATCATGGATAACATCCACCCCAATAGACACCCTTTTTCTCTCTCCACCTGAAATCCCACGGTTCTCCTCGTCTCCCACGAAGCCATCAGCTACATGCATCAAGCCGAGCTCCTGCATCAGGCTTTCAACTCGTTCATCCCTCTGCTGAGCACTCATTTCCTTGAGCCTAAACTTTGCACTGAATAGTAAAGTCTCTTTGACTGTGAGAAGAGGGAATAGAGTGTCTTCTTGAGCTACAAATCCACATATCTTCCTCAGTTGGGATTGGTTTGTTATTACATCATCGTTCAGCTTAACACTCTTCGGATCAAACTCTCTGTCCCTCACCCTGCCTGACACAACTCTCAATAGTGTGGACTTACCCGTCCCACTCGGGCCCACAACTGCAAGAATCTCAGAGCTTCTTGCTGAGAAAGAGACTGATTTGAGAATATTGATTGGCTTATCCTTCTTCACACTTATGGAAAACCATGAAGTTTGATGAATTGTGTAGGATAGATTGGTTACCGTTAGTTTATAAGGTGATTGGTTATGGCGGAGCTGTCGTAGTGGGGAGTGGTTGCAGGAGGAAGACTGGCTGGTCGACTCCTCCGGCGAGTTGGATGTGGAGAAGAGCACCACTGAGTCATCTTCAAGGCTCGGCCTGGGTGGTTGAAAACATATTGCCATTATTTTCGGCTAAAAATTTGCAGAGATTTGGAACATGGGAATGAGGGTTTAAAGAGAGGAAGGTTTGGGTTGGGGAGAGGAGGTTGGACCAACCGGGACGATTGCTGCAAAAGCTTCCTATTATGGGTGAAGAAAGGTAGACGATTTGGCATAGTTTGGTGATCCAAGAAGTTTGACTATTTTGCATAATACAAACTTCATGGTTAACAGGCACACTTACGATACAACAATTCATGGCTATTAGCCACATGGGACCTAAATAGACAATTTAAATGCTAAGTGTGAGTTAATAAATTGGCAATGTGTACAAATACGCACGGCTTATTACATTTGAACTATATATGTTTTTGTGTTTGGCCATCTTTTTTTCCCTTCTTCTTTTCTTTCCCCGATATAATACACTCCACATCAAAAGTGCCGTGCACATAAATGCCTTCGCATTCGCAACAAAGAAACAAAGAAATTTAAGAAACCTTTTACTCGTTGAAACACCAGCTTTCAAGAAACTGCAACCTTTGTACAACTTTGAACTTTCGAGATCCTGTCGAGTACATTTGAATATTCGCAAACCATTGCTCCACATGCTTAGCACTAACAATCCCCATCTCCACCCCCCACGCCCCAACCGAAAAAGAATTACTATATACAAAAAAAAATAAAAATAAAATAAAATGAAGGTTACAGAATGACAGTAATGTATAATCATCACAGTCAGGGCTGATCCTCGGCCTTTAAAAGAGCCAGCCTTTGCGACCGCGAAATGCTTTGCCTGTTATTGAGGACATCAATGTAATTCTTAATACGGTATCGGTCCGTGTTTGTGAGGGAAAATGGAGGATTCAAGATGAGACATGGTGCTTCCACTAGAATAAACACTAATAAACGCACTGCTTTTGAATAGAGAATGGGGGCATTTTCCATATCGCCCATATATTCATCCACCTGCAAATTATCCACAGTGAAATGAAATCCAATTTACCGTTCCAGATAAGTTTTGGAATACGTTAAAAGTTTTAGTAACTAATTGCTCCATTAATCCTCTAAATTAAATGGTTTGTGGTTAAAATTGAGTTCGTGCTAATTTTGTTATCGAACTTAGGAACACCTAACCAAAGGAAGAGAACCAAATACTTACTGCTCCAATTTTGCCCAAAGCAAGGGCAGACTGATATATCAATTCCATTGCATCTGGCATCTCCATGTTTCCTGAAACGAAGACACTTGTATGTAAAATATTCCTAGGTTAGATAATGAAGAAGATTAGAGGCATGTCATAATCATACCGGGCTCTATAACTTTAGCAAGTTCCTCAGCACGCTCAACTTCATGAAGAAATGCTCTTTCGATCTGTGAACAGGTATCACCTGGGCCTTGTGTAGTCTCTTGGCTCGGACTCCCTTCAATAGCTGATGCTGCATGGGTGTGACACATATGCAGTGCTTGTTTCCATATAGCAAGAATTACAAGCTGAACTGAAAAGGCTTCTATTTGCTTTCCTCCCTCGATCTAGAAAAATGATAGCCTCATCAATTATTATAAATATCGTATTAGCAACATAATATATGGTACGTATGCAGATAATTCAAGAAGATAGGGACCATTGTAAATAAAAAAGGTCTTAACATGTTGACAATGTAGGCAAGGGACTTACACTAGACTATGTTCAACTTCTACTGCAGATTTGATGCTCAATTGGCACAATCTAATCACAAGGACGAAAAGGAACATATTTTCACACCACATCTCGAAAACGACATAAGCACAGTATCATTTAATAAAAGGGTATGGATCACAAATAAGATGAAATTAGGAACATAAAACCATACCGCCACAATGGAAAGCTGCCAAAAGACACTTAAAAAGCCATGCCGGTAACAGCTGTGTGGTTTGTTAAGCTTGACTATAGCCTTTCTGATGACAGTTTAGTTTTTCAAAACAATCTCATGAAATCGTGGACTTAGCTGAAGTAATGACTACTTTTCAAATCAAAATGTTTCAGAATATCAGCTGTACATGCATACAATGAAAGGTAAACTGAGTCCATCCTCTTGTATCTCCTTCTCTTACTTTTTCATAATTAATTTGGTTATGATCACAGAAGTTGGTAATATAATACATGTAAAAAACTTTTGAAGGGTCAAATGTCCAACACAGAAATTAGTATACCAAAACTGTCTGAACATAAAAGGAGGGAGGTAAGGCATCAAGATTCAGGGCAATTGCATCAAGAACTCGACTTTTTAATATTTATTCAATTTATCCATGCTTAAGACAAAGTTCTTCAAGTTACCATGTCATGCACTAAATCAGTGATGGCAGCCGCAGAGCGCTGTAACGAGTTGATCCTTATCATGTAGTCGGTTGATGGCTGCTCCAGAGCATCTGTTATATCTGTTGATCCTTGTGAAATCCCAGGAGCAGAAAGTCGACTTTCCAGACTCACAGTGTAATCAACTCTACCAGTTGCTCCTCCAGTTATTGGAACTGGAGCACTAGTAGTGGCGTTCATATCTCCAGAATGAAGAGGTGCACTGCCACTTTTAGAAGGAAAATGACTTGGCTTAATGGCCTGTGATGAACAAGACAAGTCTATTGGATGACCTGAGACAATTACATAATCCTGGACGATTGACTCCAAAGAATCCACAACTGTGAAGAAAATGCAAATTAGACCCAAAAAACAAAAATCAGCTCTATATATAGACAGTCTATACTGAAAAAGAAATGCAAAAGAGAATAAACATAAGTACCTTTTGAACGATTATCTACTAACCCAAGGTCCATGGTCTTAAGAGATTCTTTCAGGTTTCCTTCTGAAAACCTGCGGCTCCCAAGACTGGACCCTGAAATTTCTGTTTTATGTGGGACATCTCGAAGCTTGGAGGAACCAGAAATATTCCTCAGGTCAGGGTTTGAATCAAATCCATACATGGATTTCAGGGTGGACTTCTTTGGGAAAAATAGATTGCCATCAGGGGCATTGGGATCATCATCTAGACTGAAAGGTAAGCAATCTTCTTGTGAACTGTGTTCCGCATCCCTTTCAGAAAGTGGGCAACCATCTAATACTGTCTCTGATTGCATATTTCTGCACGCAAAATAAAACACTGTTTACAAATATAAAAAGAGCCTATACTCTCAAGATTAATCTGAAGATGTCGATCTAGTTTACCTGAAGGATTCATCAGGCTGCTTTTGAGACAGGTATGGATGGTTAAAAAATTCTTCAAATGTCAATCGCTCCACTGTGAAGACAAGGGTATTGACAAGCAGCAGATATAAAATACTAGATGAGTTCAGAATAGAAAACAACAAAATTCCAAGCAGCAGATAGTAGAAAACGGTTCTGAAGTTAACAGCTGAACAGAGAAAAGCACTCGAATAAAACATAATAAGACATTTTTCACTTGAGCCAAAATTGCAAATTGGCTTCAGCATGTGTGATAATTGAAATGCAAAACATGGGCAATACCTGGATTACGCCGCAGTAGTTTTCTACACAAATCTATGCAGTGATGACTCAAATCCTGCGCCTCAGGTGGAAATTGCAATTCAGTGGACTTTATGATGTTCTGGAGCAGCTGCAACAAAGCATGCAAAACAGTATTTGCAAACATAAAAATCAGCTAAAAACACAAAGACAACTATTTTTAGGTGCAGGAAGAAAGTCAAACAAACCTGTATTTGATTATTTCCTGTAAATGGAGTTTTCCCAGTTACAAGTTGAAACAGAATGGCGCCAACACTCCAGAGATCTGCCTGTGTTATAGGATCAAAATGAACAGAGGATTTATATCTGAGTGGTTGCTTGCATATGTCAAAATGAATCTCACCTTAGCATCATATTTCTGGAGCAGCATTATTTCTGGAGCCATGTATAGTGGTGACCCACATAAGGTTTCTGCAAGGCCTCTAGGCTGTAGAGATCTGGCAGAACAAAAAGGAATTTCTGAACTACAGTTTCAAGGTTCATACCAGCAACCATACCAATGCATTTTAGCACTTGACAAGGAACTAACACATGCAAATATTTCATAAATATTAATCAAGCAAGAAAATGGCCAACCTTGCAAAGCCGAAATCAGCAATCTTCAAGACGCTGTCGTCACTGTTGGTGGAAAGGAGAAGATTCTGCCCAGGAAATAGACACGATGCAATATTTTAACTCAAAATGTCAATTGGTGTTATCACCCAAAAGCATTCCTTCTAACAGTATACATGACACTAACCTGTGGCTTCAAATCCCGGTGTATGAGGTTGTTTTCACGGAGAACTTTTAGACCCTCCGCTGCATTTAGAATGTCAACACAACCCCTGAATTATCCTAGAAGTGAAACAGAAGAAAACTAAAGCGAGGAAAACAACAAGGGATACCTAGTTGCTGCATGAAGTGCTTTGCAATTGCCTCAGGGATTCTCCCTTGGCGTTGTTGAATATACATTGAAAGGTCACCCCCTTTGCAGTACTCCAAAACTATGTACATCTTCCCAGACTCCTAGTTATACACAATAGAACTTGCTTTCAGTCAAGTGCCGCTCAAACTATATGATCTAACCTACTAAAAGAAGTATTTCCATTGTTTCTCACACAAGTCAGAATCTCATCATGTGCCATTTAACTTTAATATACATGCAATAACCACAACTAATATTTCATTTTGCCACACAACTAAATTCAATAAGGAGAAAATGAGGCAGAAATAATGCCACACTTGATGTATGCCACAAAATGCCGAAGAACAAACCTTACACCATCTTACATTCGCCTACAAAGCGGAAAACTTTCTGAAGCCGCAATTGGAAAATCCGCCAAGAATTCTATATTAAAAGACAATTATTGCTTTGTCGTTTGTCATGGAGCTAAATTCGCCAACTACCCTGCCGTTTCTTGCCTATATAGCAGCGCCAATGACCATTAGACGAACAAGATAGCGACAAAATCAACCAGCCACTGAAAAAGTGTGCACCGACAAACCGGAAATTTTCAAAAATAGCCGGCACAGACCATTCCATATAATCATTGCTTTAGTTGTTCCATTTAAATTCTCCACCTGACTTTAGTTTCAATCAAGTCCTTTTGTCGATTCAGTCTTTATGTCACTATTATCAAGACATGCAACAAGATAATGACTTCATTGGAACGAAAAAGACTCAACTTAAGTGTAATATATATACGAACACAATTAATAAATTAAGAATCCCATATGCCCACATTCATCTCAAAACAAACTCTTATCAGTTTACTTCATAGTCACTATATACCTAATACCCAACCGCATTTATACTTCAAAAACCATTAGTACAAACGCAAAAAACAAAACAGCTATCAACTCAAAATTTCATCGGTCAAGCAGAACGAAATAAGAAATAAAGAACCTCTTCGAAATATATACCAGTACTTGAAGGGAATAATAAAATTGAGAGAAAGAGAGAGAGGGATTCAGGCCAGACCTCGATCATGTCGTGCAAGCGGATAATATTGGGGTGATTGATTCTCTTAAGAATAAAAATCTCGGACTTGAGGCTTTCCTGCAGTTTGGGGTTCAACCGAGAGGTGATGATTTCTTTGATCGCGACCTCAGTACCCCGGTCACGGTGGCGCGCGTGCCACACCGTTGAGAACGAGCCCGCACCTATCTGCTTCCCCACCATATAATCCCCCACTACGTAGTATCTCCTCGTCGGTTGAGCCATTGAAACAAAAACCTTCGATTACCCAAACACGTCCTCAGCTCAAAACCAGCAGCACAAGGACAAGGAGGATAAGAAGAAGAACAAGGTTTCGGTTTTATCAGCCAAGCGGTTGCTTTTGGCCCTTTCTCTCTTTTGCTGTTTTGCTTCTTTTCCACTGAATCTACCTGGGCGGCCTTTTGTTTTTTCGGAGGGGGCTGGGTTGAGATGAGCTGTGATAGAAGGTGGAAGGGGACGAGGAGGATATTAATGGAGGGGTTTTGAATTTGATTTTGTTCAAGCAAACAATGTTTTGCTTATTACTGCGGCGAAGGTGTTTGTGTAATTTACTGTGAGAAAATTTTCGCAATGATTGAGGTTTTGGAGTATTAAAGGGGTTAAAGTTTTGATTTTTATGTTGGAAGAGCGGGGGAGGAGTTTGGTGGCTTGCTTGACGCCATGGTGTCTTTCTGCGGTTTTGTGGTGACGGCAGCCGCTGCGGAAAATGACAACGTTGTGGTGGTTGAAACGCGGCAGCCTCTCATTAGCTCCTTTAAAAAATAAAAATCTTGATAAAATTTAAAAACTTAATATTTATATCTATTTAAACAAATCTATCGAGGTCCGCGGCCTTTCGTTTAATGAGCATGTACTCCGACTCTAAAATCATAAAAAAAAGTATCGGTAGAGATTTAAAATTTTAAAAACAGTCGGTGTGTGTATGTGGTGATGTGTGTATATTATCAAAATAAAATACTTATATCTAGTAAAATCCTATCTATGAAGTAAAAACCTAATGCAATGTCTTTTTAGAGTTTTAGGTTCAGAGAAGTAAAATTCTGAGATGGCTATTTAACTTTCTTTTCTGAGGTACACCACTTTGACATGTTCAAAGATCTAAAAATCTATGTTCAAATCATACATAATTAAGGAAAGGTTTGCTAATGATAATTGCAATGAATAAAGGGTGCAAAACGCATGCACATACGTAGCATTTCGATCTAAATTATAATAAAGATTACTCTTATTGGACATTTTTAAGTTTGAGAAGTTTGGATCAACTTTCTCCTTTTCTCCCAAACGAGAAAAATACACTGGCTTGTTCTAAGTTTGTCTCTGATTGTGGATCGTATTCAATGTGATAAAAGAAGAAAAAAATTTCCTTTACTTGTGAAGTCAACAATCATAATTTTCTCGGAACATATTTTTCATCAAATTTCCTTTTAGGCACTCATTAAATACATTAATCAAATGATTTCATAAAATTTGTTGTACCAAGTGCCTCTTTTATTCGTTCAAACATATCACATTTATCCATACTCATATTATGTCCAAATTCATTAGTAGAGTTATCATATAGACAAACATACATCATATTAGTTGATACTGTATTATGTTTAAGTCCATTGATAGAATTATTGTATAAACAAACGTATCATATTAATTCATACCGTATTACATCTAAATCCATTGTTAGAGTTATCCTAGGAAAACATAACATATTAGTTCATACAGTATTATGTCTAAGTCCATTGATACAGTTATTATATAGACAAACTTATTATATTCATTCATACCGTAGTATATCTAAATCCATTGTTAGAGTGTTATCATATGGACAAACATATCATATTAACTCACACCGTATTATGTCTAAGTTCATTATTAGAGTTAAGGGCGGTCAACGGGTTGGATTTGGATAAAATCTTGAAAATCCGAATTCGAATCCAACCTGCTTCGTATATGAATTCGAAATCAAGAAAAATTCCAAAATTCGGTAGAAAATTCCGACTTGATTAACAATAAGAAAAATTGAAACCTAAAATCAAGTAACCAATAAGACAAAATATTTCTTAAGTAGAAATTTACTTTATAATATGTATAAAAACTATACACTATCTTTTTTTTTTTAGAAAAAAAGAACTTTGAAAAATATAAAAAAATATATTATTAATTATAATGGTTTGAATATTACATTCTATTTAAATTTGTTTATCAACATTATATATGTAAGGTTGATAATCTAATAAAAATTATTGTTAAAGTTCGGATTCGAATCTTTAATGAATCAGGCTAATAAACTCTATATCTTATCCATTTATTTTAGATTATAGGCATTCATAATTAGATCTGACCCATTAATATGTTAATTGATTGAATATACTAAAATTCGAATTGAATTCGATTCGAATTAAAATCTGCTCCATGGACCGCCTGATTAGAGTTTTTATGAATAGACACTGGGCTTATTGATATTAGCTCTCGATTTATTTTTATCGCTTTACCAAATCCTAAAGCTAGAATTGACAAATGTGGAGGCCAGTAGGGCTGTCAATGGAGCGGATTTTAATCCGAGTCCGATCCGAGTTCGATCCGAATTTTAGCATATTCGACCGATTAAAATATTCGATGGGTCAGATCCGATAGTAAATATCCGTAATCCGAAATAAATGGGTTGGATTTGGATTCAATGAGTCCGATCCGTTAAAGATCCGAATCCGAATTTTTATATTATATTTTATTAAATTTATACATTATATATAATACAATAGTAATAAAGATACTTCAATGTAATATAAATGTCATTATAATTAATAATATATTATTTATTAATTTTTAAGGTACTTTTTTTTAACAAAACATTATATAGTTTTGTACATATTCTAAAATATTTTTCTACATTATTTAATTTTATTTTTAACATAAAGAGGCTTTTTTTATAGAATACTAATTAATTAGTCTATATATTAAAGATCTCTATTACATACACCATATATATACACATATAGGATATGTTATTAGAGATATCTATTATATACTATCATTAAATGAACAATTAATAATCTCTATAGTTATTAGAGATCTTTACTAAATATATTATACATAAACGTATTTATATATAATTCTAATTATATATTGTCATTAAATGAAAGATTAAATATGGTGCATAATTATTAAAGATCTCTTATATATATAATATAGTTTTACACATTTATATATTTATATATTAAAGAATTTTTTATTATTTATTTTTTGGTCCAATCATAAAATTTTTTTGTCATATCGGATCGGATCGGATTTTTTTATCGGATCTCGGATTTATTCCGGATTCGGATTCGGAATAAAGACTAAAGATCCTATAGGATTTCGGGTCGGATTCGATAGCCGGTCCTTGTAATCGGATTCGGATCCGGATTGCACTGATTTGCTCCAGATCCGATCCATTGACAGCCCTAGAGGCCAGAGTGAATCGAAGATGTTTGGCCCAACCCATAGCTCTGTTTCTAGTGGGCCAATTTAGTTTATAACGGCCCATTATTTTTTACGAATAGAAAATTCAATAAATTTGACGTTATAAAAACTAATAAAGAAAAGATTGATACCTCGTCTGGGTGGTGTAGTTGGTTATCACGCTAGTCTCACACACTAGAGGTCCCCGGTTCGAACCCGGGCTCAGACATTTGGTTTTTCCTTCTCTCTTAAGGAGCCGCTCAGACATTTGGGTGGTATAGATTATTATTATTCCTATTTCATCCATTTTTGTATTTGAGCATTTTGTGCAAAATCCACGTTGTAATCCCAAATTATTCTGCCACACACTCTTTAGATTCCAAATCCACAATTCAAAATCTACTTTGCTTTCCCTCTTTCTTCCGTCGATTTTTTTTCGTGTTTCTTCAATTCTGTTTGCCTGCTAGGGTTTCTCGCGATTAATTGATTGATCGGTCAATCTCAAGCAGATGGATTGGGGTAACGTGACTGCTGAGGATCTGATCGAGGCGCTGCGAGAGGTGGACTGGTCATCGCCGCCCCGTCCTATGTCAGAGTTCTTCTCCCGATTCACTTTGCCGCGTTCCTATGCCAAATGGAACAGTCGCCTCAAGTGCAATCTCTATTAGTAATTTCCTTTCTTTATATTTATCAGAAAAACCATCTATTCTTATCACAGATACAAACGCTGGCTTGTTTTTATGTTTTGTTCATAGTTTGATTGCTGGATTGTTGTATTGGTCATTTGGTCTAGTATTAAATTGCACTGTTTGCCCGGTTAATTGGGAAGAAGGACTAGGAAGGAATTAGAAAGTTTAAATTTTATGGACATTCCTACCCCATTCAACAGATTTTTTTTTTCTTTTTCCTTCTAGGAAATTATCCATGATATTTTAGTATTCGCAAGGAATTTAAAAATAGCTTCTGAATTTTTTCTTTTTTCCTCGTGGGCACAAGAACAGTGATTGCAGCCAATATTTCAGATTCGTGACTCAGTTATTGTGTTTACTGTCTTGTTTTTGCAGCTACCGGACCAATTATTTCATCATGATTATTTTCATTCTTGGTAAGGAAGCTTAAGATGATGGTCAATGCTTGTCTGTGTAGTGGCGTGTACTGAAATGTCTATTTTTCAGCGGGAATATTGATTAAAATATTACTTTGCATGTGGGTTTCAGGGATGGGATTTCTTAGGAGGCCATTTTCGATTTTTGCTGCTGTAACGACAGCTCTGAGCATTGCTTTTCTAAATGATAGGTACAGATATTCAATCACACCTTCAAAGTGCCCTGCTTATTGAAGCGGAACTAGAGCGAGTATATGATACTCTTTTTTTAAGAGTCCTTAGTCATGTCTGTTTGTTTCTGATTTCTTATGTTGCCAATATTTGTATCTTTAGCTTCGCAGGTACTTTCAGTGAAAAGGTAACAAGAACTGTCAGACAGTTTTCTCCACATTTAGCGGCCAAAATGAGACCTCCTCTTACGTAAGTACGTTTACAGCTTTGAAATAGTTAAGCATTTTGTCATTTTCCTTACTTCGGTTTGCTATTTTTATTCAGGCCTGTTATTAGGGGGCGCCCATCTGCAAAGCGTGCAATACATATATGTGGACGACCTCGATGGGTATTTGTGTTGGTATTTTCTATAGGTATGATATTTTTAGCCTCTTTATGTTTGACTTCATATTTAGGGCTTAATGTTGTTATGTCATGAGCAATTTTTTTGCCTGCAGTGAGTTTCATCCTTTGGTTTATCTCTTGTGGTATTCGTACCGTTGCATGGGCACTCATTATTGGCCTTCTTGGTAACTTAATGCTTCACCTTTCAGGTTTTTTTTTCCCTGGTTTGCATTTATTTATTTGTCTCTAACCTCTGTCTCCCCCCTCCCCCTCTAAGCCATCCTCATTCATGCAAGCTTTAGGACACCAAACCTGAAAGCTCGTCTGAACACATTTCGTGAGGAATTCCGTGCAGTTTGGCGCAATTACAGTGAGCTGTAGCTGGTGGATAGTGGAGCACATGTGAGTCGCTTTACCCTCAAACTGCTTCATACTGATATACTACCTTCAATATCTTTTTGTAAGTTTCATTTATGTCAGTCAATGTCACATATCCTCTAATTGATAGTGGAGCACATGTGAGTCGCTTTACCCTCAAACTGCTTCATACTGATATACTACCTTCAATATCTTTTTGTAAGTTTCATTTATGTCAGTCAACGCCACATATCCTCTAATTGTTGACACTCTCGTTGCATTATGTGTTGAAATGGGTTTGCTAGATGTCCATTATTAGACAAAATTCATAGAAGATGGTCACGATGGTGTGGGATAGTTAAATTGGTCTTGCTATGACCTGCCTGTCTAGTTGAAGGCACTTACAGCTTGTAATGGTTCTTACAGTCACTGTTGAGTCATTGTTTCTGTATGGCGCCTTCTATGGAATTTTGAGATATCTATGTCTGTACTAACTGTTTCTTGAATCTTGAGTTCTTTAGTTTGTGAATCTGTGATGCTGCTTCACAATAATCTATTATTGTTAGAAATGTGAGCATCAAGGGAGAGATCGCTAGTATGAATATGTAACCAGGAGAAATTGTTCTACCCCATGATATTTTAACATATTGATTGACATGCTTTCTTTTCACCTACCATTCTTGGAGATAAAGTGAATCTCTGCACGGCAATTTTTTTATTTCTTCAAACTACCTTCTGTGGAGGATGTTTGAATCTGTTCTTCTGTTTACCTACTTTCCTTCTCATCCATTTGAAACCAGAGTTGTTCACATGTTGTACATGTGTTATTTTAGTATGTTGACCTGTGCACCTCATTTTTCCTCAAGAGTGAATCCTTGTGACTAGTGACCACACTCTTGGAGAAAAATCAACTTTAGCTGTCTACGGTGCGTTTCTACATGTTTTATAACATTTGATGCCTTCTCCTTTAGTTGTTCCTGTTACAATCATGACATCAAACTTTTCTTGGTTGATGATAATTTTTGCTTCTTTGTAGCGGGCTTGTGTTGCACATGAAGATGCTACGTGATGTGTTCGGGCTCAGTTCTTGACTCCAGCGTTCAATTCTTCGTAACATGGGCTGCCGACATTTACAGATTTGTAGGAAGCTGTAAAATTCTTGAATTCCTTATTTAGGTAACTGGACAGTTACCGTTTAGATTTCATTTTGAGAAATCTTTGGGATTTATGTGTAAAAGATTTCTTAGAATGTTGTAAAGAAGTCCGCTGTTAGTGTCTGTGAATTAAGAGAGCCCCAATCTTTCAACTAAACTGTGAACTATTGTGATAATAGAAATAAATATATTTCGACAGCTTCTTACTTTCAAATCCCCCTCAGCCCACTCCCACTCCCATCCCAGACCAAGTTCTTCATTCATTTTCGTGACCTTGTGTGATCCTAGATTTCTGATTTCCTGCGATGCAATGATTAGAATACGTGCCTTAGTCATGAAACTAAGGGAGTGTTTGAAATGGAGGAAAAAAAAATATTGGTGCTTTTTTCGCGTCCGCTGAAAAGAAATGCGGACTCTGAGGGTTTTTTTTTTTTTAGTAACTTCTGCTGAAAACAAGGTTTGAAGTAAAAGCTAAAACATGTACAAGCAATGTTTTGTGTATTTTCCTTTCTAAAAGCTCCTTATTGAAGAACTTAGAGGTCTTGTGCAAGTTTAGAAAGTCTAGCTGTCTACGATTTTTTTTTTTTAGTTTGATAAAAAGATACATATGACGCACAAAATAAGGGTTCCACCTACGACTTTCTGTTCAGAAAACGGACGTTTTATCTATTGAGCTACAAGCGTCGATGGTTTGCTACTTACAATTACTGCATATCCTAAATGAAAAGAAGCAAACCATTTTTCACGAGTGTTTTCCTTCTCAAATTAAAAACTCGAATGCGGTATATAGATTATCATATGAAACAGAAGAAAAGTTTTGATGCATCGAGCGTTAATGAAATAAGAAAAATTAAAAATAGAAACGTAAAGAACAAAAATAAGAAGATACACCAAAGGTAAAAATTTAAGAAGAAAAAGTGTGGAGAAGAACAAAACAAAAGCGAAGCACAAAGCAAAAATTCCATGAGGAGAAACAGCGGAGCAGACGTGTGCATGTAATAGCGGTTGATTCGGACCACGTAAAAGGTTCTCTTTTAGGTGCCTCTTGCATAGATCCCCATGCTTTGTCCTCTTATTATTTTTCATTTCTTTCATAAAAATACAAACATAAAATTTTATTAATGTTGTTAAATGTGGACATCAGAGACTCAAATTTTCTCGACTTAATTCGCTCAATAGCCAATAGGAACCGAAATTTGGTCGGAAAGGCCCACGGCAATTGGATGATTGGAGCATATTCCACTAGGAATATGGATTGCCACCAAAAATGTCTTATACAAATCCCTTATATCTAACTGTCTAATTCTGTGTCAAAATCCTGGAGCGCCCATGTATTTCAAAAACTAAATGAGTAGTGAAAGCATTAGCATATATATTTGCCGTCAAAATTTGTCACTTATGTACTTTTCGATAAAAAAAATAAATGTTAATTTCTTTGAATCGTACTTAATTTTTAATCGGGTTATCACGATTGAATCAATACTTACGCTTGTTTAAATGTTTAATATGTGCATAACTAAATGCATACACAAATTTCGACATGTCAAAAAAGACATTTCACTAGATGTATTATTTTTTTTCTTAACCATCAAAAGAAATATTTGGGGTGCCAACCCGATCCACCATAGGGAAAAAGGAACTTTTACCTCAACTTTTACTAAAGCAATATTCCTCTATTTATAATATAAGCTCTTTTGGACACGCACTGTATTGCTTCCAAACATGAGATCACCCGGACCGAAAAGAAATCCAGTACCATCAAATATCTGTATTATTAAAGTCGCATTTTAGGTTAGACGCAGATTACAAGAATTGTCGCTGTTGGTTTAACAAGCTGGCCTTTAGCTAAGCCCATGTGCGCCACTATCACGAACTACTCGACATATTACGACAATCAATATTATAGCATGAAATATACGTACACATATATACATATACATATATATATGTGCCATATATATGCCATCAATTATGCCCTTTTCTATCTCAACACTCTGATACCAATATATTCTTCCCTCCAGCAAATATGGATACAAATCAATACATATATAGCTAGAATGGGTCGTTTTCAGCAACAGTCGAGCCTATGAGGGGGGGCTGAAATTAAAGGCAGCAAAAATGGGATATTACTACTTGCATTGGGCTAAAGCTTTGGCGACGGCTTGTGGGTTCATCGTGTTGATCGGGTTGGCTTGCTGTTGCCTCACCAGCAAACCGCGCCCGCACGGCGACAACAGCAACGGCACCGGGGCTTGCAGCTGCGACGGCGGCTATATTGGTGTATAGATCGACTTGTTACGTGATGTTCATGATGGTACAAGAACCTCTAGTTTTCTTATTAATCAGTTTCCTCTTAGATTATAGTTTTTTAGTTCATCAGTTGTGTGGGACAAAGACATTTTTTTTGAAGCACAGGTTCTATCTTTCTTATAGATTCTTCGGTGTTGATGGGCAATAGTGAACACGAATCTAAGATTATGGCATTTTTGTTTATCGTGTGTTATGAGTAGAACTGATTCAGTCGCATAATTTTATTTGTTTGGCCGCCGTTCATAATGAATTCAAGAATTTCATTTGTTTGTACTCTTTTTATCCCCCTTCATCTTCTTCAATTTCTATTTTTTCTTCTTGTTCTTCAAATTATTGGCACGTATGTAAAATTATACTTTTAATTATACACAAATCTTTACACTTGATATCTATGCATTGAAATAAGAAATGAAACACGATTTGCTCAAATTATTGGCATGTGTGTAAAATTATTTTCTTAATTATACACAAATATTTACACTTAATATCTATGCATTGAAATAGGAGATAAAACACGATTTGTAAAGAATATTGTGTGTATCACCAGTTCGGTAGTATACGGATGATGACACGTAAATTTCTTTCTTGAGAAGCACATAGGATGAATTGGTATATTCTATTTAAATTGATATATTATCACGATGGCAAACCCACCACAATAAAGTTGAAGTGGCACTTGTAGAAAATTTTAACCTAACAAAAGCAATAAATTAATGAAACAAAATGGCATTGAAAATTAATTTTCTTTTTTTTTTTTTCTGCTATACTCCACATACGATAGTATAATTTGAATTGGTAGTTTTCAAGGCACTAAAAAACTTTTTACAAATGTAACAAGTCTCACTTGTTACTCATAAAATTTGGCCCAAATCATGATTATCTAAACATTGTTAAGTCCCTCTGCGCAATTATGGTGTCCCCCCAAACCTGATATGTTTAGTAACTAGGGTCTTAATTCCCGCTCCATACTTTATAAAAGTTTAATGCACACTACGAAATTGGGGCTAATTATTATCGCCACCTTAATTAGAGTCTTTTAGATAGTAATTTTTATTTAATTATTCATTCACCGACTTCAAACTGAATCACACATCAAAAATCAAATTCTGCTAGGGAGCGATTTAAACAGGCCAATTCCAAACTGAACTTGTCACATAAAAAAGATTTAAGAATCTGAGATTACAAAGATAGTACATTTGAATTGATAACCAAATCAATTGAACAATGAGCTAAGAAAACCCATCAAATCCCCACACTCACATAACAGGAAGCAACTTCTGGGCTGGCAAAAATCACATCCACAGTCCTCAATTCTTCTGGCAAAGGATAAAGCTTAATGGTAAGTTGGGACTCAAAAACTCAAAGCAACAACAAAGAAAACTGATGAGAGCATTACAGATATTCACATGAACTAAAGTGTCGGACACAATACAAGAAAACTTTGAAGCAGAATTACAATGGGTTAGTATATAGAACGCTAAGTTGCTGAATTACCACACTCCCCCTGTCTCTGTTTAGAAGAGTTGACAATGGTACAACATGCACATCTTATAAGATTTCATATTACAGCCGTTTTCATGTCCTCAAATCATATACATGTAACAAGTATACACACAGTAATTAGAAATGATGGTGACTTGCATTGGTCACGCTTTATTTCAAGGAAAAGGAAATTACAGTGTAAACAATATAATATCAAGAAAATCAAATTCACCTTGCCACACACGAAAGGAGACGACATTTCTACTCGCCTGAATTTATGTAACCGGTATTAGATTTGCAAAAATTTTCACATCATTTATCGAATTTGATTATGTAAATCAGCATGAGATCACATTTGGATTCACATAATAAAGCCAACTTCTTTCACAGGCGACTCCCCACCCAGGTAATGAGGAGCTACGCAATCTAGAAGGGATTTACACGATCTTAGAGAATTCCTAGATTCACACAATCTTACAGAATTCACTAGATCTTAATGCGTTTACATGACCACAAAAGGCATCGATGTCTCTCTTACAAATCTCACCCATCCCACCCTCAAAGACAAGGGATAGCAAGAGAGTGATGGATCCAATAATCTTGTACATTTTTTGTGCCTCAGCTGCCATTTTGCTTCTGGGTTTCTTAAGTTATATGTGGCTCAAATGTTTGGAACAAAAAATCTCAGCCAATGGAGTGAGTAGGGTTTTGCAAAATTATGGTCATAATATGGATAGCCGTGTTACCGATCTCCCAAGCTATATTCAAAGATAAGTTGGGAATGTTACAGCACCAGCCCACTCTGTTCACAGAGGATACGGCGGACAAGAGGCTTTGAATGGTATGGTGAAATAAGAATTGTTACTTTCAGGTTGAAGTTATGTAATCTTTTGAATATATTCAATGAATTAAGATTTCCTACCCCAATAAGCTATCCCACTCCAACCTCATTTTACATCAGTCGTCCATTATAATAATCGAACATGAAAAAAATAAATATACGCAAACAAAAGCACGACAGGGTACTTCACTGCAACGCAGAAATAATATATTAAAAGGGATTAAAATGAATAATGAGCATTAAGAATTCAAAGAAAATTGGAAAAAAAAACTCTCCTCAAGCAAATAATTTTGATAGAACTCACATTGATAGGAAAATTAGTGAGGTAGAACATGATTTGTCATTCAAAACATCCATCACTTGGATATTTTTTCATGAATTTTTTGAGGTTTCAATAAAGTTGAAATGAGCAATTTTACCAGAGAAATATGTCAATGATCAGATGGCAGTAGGCTTAGGCAGAGCTTTTTCATACCTTGGGATATCAAAATTGGGTGTAATGTGAACAGAGAAGATTAAGCTAGTTGTACAGTTTGCTACATTTATGTCCCAAAGCTACGGTCACCAGCATCCCCGAGTCCAGGAATTATGAACCTGAAAATAATACAGAAAATTCAGGAAATTAAGACATTATGCAAGTTTTGCAGCAGTTATAAGCTTACTTTAGGGAGTAGCCTACCCTTTTTCGTTTATGGTAGGGTCGAGGATTCCAGAATATACATGAAGCCTGAAATAAGAAGAGGAAATTACTTAATCAGACATACGGAAATGTAGATATATGCAAAAGTATAGGGTCTCAAGGTAATTTGATGATATATATTATTACCCAGGGAAATTTTCGCTCAACTTCTGAAGAGCAGGAGGAGCAGCAACAGCGGATATCTAAACCAAACAATTCATATATTTAGTAAGACTTAGCACATATATCTGAAGAAAAACACTCAAACCATGTCAGACTAATAAGCATAAAGTTTCACGCTCAATATTTGAAACATCCTCTAAAACACAAGAACCCATAGCAAAAATCTGAATAAGATTACAAGTCCAGGTTAGGCAAAGATAAGACGAACAAAAAAACCTAAACAACAGAACAGAACCAGAATTAATTTAGAAACTAACCACTTTTATTTGGTTGTTGTCAACCCCTCGGTCCTTAATCAGTTTAATTGCTGCAACCACTGTACCGCCTAAAAGATTACATGCAGAAAGATAAAAAAACCATCCCGTAGCACAAATAAAAGAAAACAAGCATTACTACTCTATATTAAGAAGCCACGTTCAACCAGGCTGTTGGAGCATTCTTGCCATTCTAACAATTCTAGTTTAGATAAGGGATATAGATGCTTGCATCTTTCATCTGTGACTAATCTGTAGTCTGAAAGTCCAGGGCAATTGAATGATTTCGGAACAAACTTATTCAGAACAAATTGGAATTGAAGCTCTGCTACCGACAACAAGTAAAGGGATTTATACAAATCGAAAGAGAGTAACAATGTGGACAACATCATCTGACAACCCCTAGATTTTCTACAAACTCCATCCACAAGTTAAACACACACTAGGGAATAGATCATTACTGACTCATTGAGCATGCTGGTATTGAGTTTAACTTAAATAGTATCAAACAGTATAATACAAAATACCTGTTGCTAGCATGGGATCTACGACAAATACTCGAGAGCCTTCGGGAAATTTCTCAGGCAACCTATAGTGGAGTTAAAAATTTAATTAGACTTATCAAAAGGCTGAACTATATGGCCACTATACAACATAGCGACCGGGAGGTAAATCCAATCGAGACGGCAGAATATTTTAGTCCATGCACCACCATAATCACCTTTGCAGGCATGACCTAGTTAACAACAGAAACATGTAAAATGAACTTCGACTGATATCCATTCATGGTAATGCATTCTTACTTGTTCAAATATACAGTTGGCTGAAGAGTTTCTTCATCTCTGCTAATCCCTAGCACGATCAGTTTCAATACACAAGCAAAGTTTAGAACACAAGGCAATTTATGCAGCACGGTCAGCAAAACAATTAACCAAATCCAAAAAAATAGTATTTCGCTGAAACTAAAAGGTATTGGATGAGAATGGACAAATGGAATTTGCACAACAAAATTTCATTTTCCCCTTGTAAATGAAGTGTAAAATTTTATTTCTCCCGTAGTCAGGGTGTAAAAAATTTCTGGATCTCCAGATATTTCTTTCACTGGCAAGATACCAGAAATCTATGCATGAGAACAGCAGTTGTCAAGTGATAATTAATGAGAAATAAAGTGAAAGGTGTAATATGCCATCAATAAAGAAAATAAGAATTTTAGAATCTGGATATTAGTTTCTTCTCCAGTAGTTACAGAAAGCAAGATTTGCATACCCAGATGATAAGTCTTTGTTGCTGGCAAAACTGAAGATGCGTGTTCTGCCAGAGCAAGTCCAGCTCTCAGTATGGGAACAATCTGTAGAGAGCAATAATGATCAATTCAAGTTTAACACGAAAACTCCTACTCTACAAAGTCCGAAACGAATGATACAGTCATAAAAGAAACTGCAAGGAAATAATAAGCAGTGAATACTGCTTACAAGTACATGCATGCATCATGCATGTTCGTGCGTGCGTGCACGTGTGTGTGTGTGTGTGTGAGAGAGAGAGAGAGAGACTAACTGCAATCGGTTCCCTTGGATCAATAAATTCCACTGAGGCAACACCCATAGGTGACTGGATCTCTCCGGTGATAGTTGGCTGGCAGTGATTGCAAATACATATTCAATTGGCATAAGCTTCCAAACAATTTATTCATACTATTCAACACTGCAGCATCTAAGTCTTGTTTTTTGATCAAAAAGAAACGGGAATTTTACAGCATACCAGTGGCTTGATAAATATCTCTAATTTCAAAATACTCCTCAGTCTTGAAATTGGTCCATCCAAGTTTACGATATTAATTTACATGTAGTGAAACAATATATCAAACAGGAAAAACAAAAAGTAATGCAAAATGCAAATTGTGAAAGCTCACCAGCCAGTCTCTTGATGCCTCGTACATCAGCAATCTCCCAAGCTCAGCCATAGCATTCTCTAAAACAGTATTAATGGAATATATAAAGGGAAACGTCAAACGGACAGGACAAAACTCTGAAGATTACAAAACTATTTCACATACACCAAGTTGGCTTGTTTTAAAAATTCCAAGCACGTTCTTATCACTAATAAAAACATTGGATGTTTTTTTCGCCTAATAAATGGCAGGTAATTCCGATAGGAGCAAAATGCACATCCAGAATACGAACAGGACTCGGAATTAAATCTTCACACTCAATTCAGATTCTTAACAGACAAAAGCTGGGCTTACTGAAGATCGTGCAAGGCGTCTGCTCATTCCGAAGAACTGAAACCCAGTGCTTAATCAAAGGATGTGGCGGCACAAACACCTACGAATAACACAAAACACTACCCAAATTACATCATAACAAATTAATCCAACCAAAAATACTAAGTTCCCTCATCCCAAAAATTTACAAATAAGAAAAAGATCTAAACTTTAACACAGCCCAACAAACATACTGACCAGCATTCTATCTCCCGACATTGGTCTTTTCTCAGTCGTCGCTTGGCAATTCACGGAAGCCGCGCGCCGTCGTTTTCGACGATCCAAACGCAAAACCTATTATATATATAATAATCATTAAACAAAACATAAAGAAGTAATAAAAATAAGGGCTTTCGAAAAGAAATTCGAATATGAATGACAATGACGGCAGGCGCGTGTTCGGTCGGTGTTTGTACCTTAGGATTGATTCTAATATTGGAGGTGGGATTGGGTGCGGAGAGGTGTTGGGGAAGGTAAAGGACTGAGGAGGAAAAGAGAGGAGAATCTGGAGGATGATATCGCAGTAAAGGTGAATTATTATTAATGGCGAAAGCCATTTTAATGCTAAAAAATCAAAAGCGAAAAAAAGGAGAATGGCGAACGAGTGAGCTGGGTTTGTTCTTTGGACTGCAGAGTATTTCGGGTCGGATGAATGAAGAGTACGGATAATATTATGAGCCCTCCCACACATGATTTCTTCTTCTAATTTTCATATTTATTTTTGACATCTTGGAGACAATCTCGTATACGCTTCCACTAGCGTCGTATATTTTAAAATATATATATATTTGTTTTGGTAAATAAAAATGCCAAAAAAAAAACAATCAAACAAGACAAAGTTTATAAGTTTACAGAACAGAGGTTTAAACAGCCTAATTGGCAAAAATAGATGGAAAAAAAGAAGATGAGACAATGCCAGATCAATTGGAGTCAAATGCCTATTTTACTAATGCATGAATAACAGAATTAGCTTCTCTTGGAATGAAATTAATTTTTTAATTTGACCATCGAATCAAGTATTTTTGAACTTGTTGAAGATCCACCTTAGTTGTCCAGTTAATATTTTCCCTGCAAATTTTTAATCATCTTCACAAAAAGAAGAGAATCACCGATAAATAAATAGAAAGCTATTTTAGTATTTAAAGTGGCAGTTTCTTTTCGATGGATTTACAAATTTTACCTCTTATTTTTCCAGGTAAATCAATACTCAAATTGTTATATATGCTGCGCAAGGACAGTGTACATTGATTGATTGTGTGACAAACAGTAATTTTTTATCAATATTGATTTAGCCTAATTTAATCTGGTTAAAAATTTCTCAATACACACTATTTTCATAGTTAGAAAATGGAGATGAAATACTAATTGAAATAACAAATTCACTAGCCACACCTCTTTTTCCTTAAACAAAGTATCACAAGCTCTATGAGTACCATAACTAACGGAAAAACAAGATTTTATTGAATTTTCAAATGAAACTTGATCATAAACAAGATTTCAAGATTCCCTACACAAATTTCATCGTCGACTTCAATGTGTTAGAAAAGCAACAATTGCTTTGAATATCATAATAATAGATATTTACATGGGCGATTTATTCAAAAAACATAAATATAATACAATAACAATTTTAAACAAAATACTACAATTAAAAGTAATTAAACAATATCTAATACATATAAATAAACAGAAAAATTTAGTAAACTTATCAGTATTTATTTAGTATTGTAATGACTGAATTACCGGGTTGAGCCAATTTGTCGTAAAGAAATATTCGCCCTACTAACCGATGCGATGGGCCAGCGATATTTCTTCCAAAATAAAACAGTCCAAAAATTCATTTCAAACTGCACTGCTACTTCGAACCTCACTTCAAAAGCTAATCGACTCAAAATGTCATATGCAAGCAGTTAGCATACCAAACACGAAAGTACATAATCGATATTATAATCTCACTTGACTAGATGTGCACTCAGAGAATTTTATTCTCAAACCGAACAATTCAGAGAAATCTCAAGTATTTTGGTTCTCTTGTGTGTTGTGCAGGGAACAAGAACAGCTATATCTAGGAAAAAAATACAGCATATTAACTGTCAGTTACTCAGAAATCAATATTGCGCATTCATAATATGTAATCGTTTACCGTTTTAAGAATTAATATTGAGCATTAATGTTCTATAACAATTGAAATTAAATTTGAATTCAAAATTCAAACTATATTTCAAGCTAATTTAGTAAAAGATAAGACCGTGACCGTGATAATTCACCTCAACGCACGCAGTCGTCACTGCCTGTGTGGTACTTAGTTAATTAGTTTACACTTAATTAACACTTGACCACATATATATGTATAAGAATTGTAAGTTTAAATATCTCATGTGGGATTCTGCACTTATCTTTTAACATACAAACAATATTTAACGAGACTTTATTTATGGATTCACACCAGAAATGGTTTCATCTTAGATTAATCTCTATAAGTGTTATCACAATCAAGACCATTTCCAACAGTCCCCCCCCCCTCCAAATTCATAGCATAAAATCATGTATGCATACTCATAATATACTTTCAATAATGGTACCTTCCGATTTGAAACGCTATCTAGTTATCCAACTTATATTATCATAGGACCAAATTGATATATGCCTTGAATTTGAACCTTGGATGTGATAAAGTCCATTGGAAACAACACATTACGCTAAACTTAGCAATCTTCAAGGATAACACGTTAATAGCCATATGTCCTGATCCTATTTCATGAATATTATTTAAGAAGTAACTCATTTTCTCTAATTGCGGTCATACGATAATATTTATTTAGTTGCGCATTTCCAAAGATGTATTGCTAACATCTCATCTAGAAAAACTTTGACCCTATTTAAAGTAGAACTTTTACTATACTAACAATTTATAGCACCTTCCAGGTGCACTAGATGATAGACTTTAGGTACATAACTCCAGTCAAAATTAGGTGCTAACTCATACACCCAACAGTTTATTTATACTACATTGAACCTTCTTTGTGGGATCTCCGCTTGATAAATTGTGTTGCTACTGTCGGTTTAAATTCAATGGGTTACAAGTTTCATCATCAACTTAGCTTTTTGGAATGAGTTGAACTCAAGTTCATTCGTTAAATAATCAACTACATTGTCTTTAGTATCAACAAAATCAATGACCACGATTCTTTTAGATACTAACTCCTTTATAGCATTTAGTCTAACTTGGATGTGTATTTTAGTCTTTTGATTAGTATTCAACTGCTACTGGTTTATTAGTCTAAATTACAGACACGATCCCCTTCATTGTCAATCAAATCTTTATTTGTTGTTGCCAGCGTTCAAAGAATTGGCCAGAAAATGATTCAGACAAACCGCTCATGTCAATTTTTGAGAAACCAAAAGAGCCAGTTGTTGAACTTAAAGCCATTATAGATATAATAAGCGAATAAACCCGATTATTTCTTTAAGATTG
Source organism: Petrea volubilis (assembly GCA_026212405.1). NCBI lineage: Eukaryota > Viridiplantae > Streptophyta > Magnoliopsida > Lamiales > Verbenaceae > Petrea > Petrea volubilis. Next base: position 1,912,154 of record CM047882.1, read on the forward strand.
TTAGAGAAGCAACAATGGTTTTGAATATCAACAGAATAGCTATTCACATGGACGGTTTATTCAAAAAATATAAATATAATGCAATAACAATTCTAAACAAAACACTACAGTCAAAAGCAATTAAACAATGTCGAATACAAATAAATAAATAGAAAAGTTTAGTAAATTTATCAGTATTTATTGGTATTGTAATGACTGAATCATCGGGTTGAGCTGGTTTGCTTTAAAAAAATAGCGCCCCACTAATCGGTGCAATGGGCCAGTGATACTTCTTCTAGGATAAGACAGTCCAAAGATTCGTTTCAAACCACACTGCTATTTCGAATCTCACTTCAAAAGCTAATAAACTCAAAATGTTGCGTGCAAGCAGACAACGCACCAAACACGAAAGCACACAATTGATATTATAATTTTACTCGACCAGAGGTGCACTCATAATTGTATTCTCACACCGTTCAATTTGGAGAAATCTCAAGTGTTTTCTATTCTCTTGTGTGTTTTGCAGGGAACAGAAGCAACTATATATTGGGAAAAATACAGGTTGTTATTGCTGGAAATTAATTTTGAAACTGTAACCACTTGTAACATTTAATCGTTTCAAGAATTAATGCTGAGCATTAATGTTCTAAAAAAGTTAAAATTAAATTTGAATTTAAAATTCAAATATTATTCCAAGCTAGTTCAGTAAAAGATCAGATCGAGACCGTGACAATTCGCTCCAACGACCACGGTCACAGCTGCGTGTGTGATACTTAATTAATTAGTTTATAGTTAATCAACACTTAACCGTATATATATATATATATATATATATATATATATAAGAATTGTCAAGGTTAAATATTCTAAATGAAATTTTGCATTTATCCTTTAACATACAGATAATATTTAACGAAATTTTATTTACACAAAAAATGACTTCATCCTAAATTAATATTACAATTAAGCTCATTTTCAACACAATGCATTGACCCATTCATTCTCGCGTCCCCCCGTAATTTACTCAAGACAAAATTTCCTGTAAGGTTCCCCCAATCCTGCTCCATCTTACCAAGTCAACTGTATAAACTCCCACCAAGTCTTCATCTTTTAAAAATCCAAGTCTCCCCTCTACTTGTACATATGAAAATACGTATACAATAAACAAACATCTAGGTAATCACATATATATATATATATATATTTCTATACCTGTGTGTGTGTGTGTGTATACATATGGAGAGAAAGAGAGAGAGAGAGAGAGAATCAATCCAGGTCTACGGAAAGCCTTTCTTCGTCCTGAGGCAGCTTCACAGTTTCAATTCCAACGTCAACACCCTCCAACATGTCTACACTACCAGATAACTCCCCAACACAACATTTCACTCATCCAGGGCATCAATTAACACCACTCGACGGCTCCAACGAGTTCCTCTGCGACGGATGCAAGACTCCCGGAACCGGCAGGCGATACCGGTGCAGCCACGGCTGCGATTTCAACGTGCACGACTACTGCGCCACGTGCCCACGGGCACTCTCCTCGTTCATGCACCGGAGCCACCCCCTCACCCTCGTCATGCGAAAGCCACAAGGCTCGCGCCAACTCCACCGGTTCTGCGATGTGTGCACCGAGCCCGTTGAGGGCCTGTTCTATAGGTGCAAAGAATGCGAGTTCGACGTGCACCCTCTATGCACCCAATTGCCTGAAAGATTGCAACACGCGCTGGACAAGATCCATCCGTTGACTCTCCAGTCCCCGGGGATGCCCTGTTTTTGTGCGGTTTGTAGAGGCCCGTGCAGCGGGTGGCGTTACAGGTGTGGGGTTTGCAGTTTGGATGTTCATTTGGAGTGTGTTTTGGTGCCTGTTGTGTCGGGCCCGGAGATCAACCCGCAAACCTCTCAGCGCGGGATTCCTTTCCAGCCCCCGCCGCAATATGCGCCTTATGGTTACGGGTTCCCTTATTATGGCCCGGGTTATTATAGTCCTTTAGGGCCTGGTTTTGGCATGCACCAGGGCCCGCATATGTATCCTAACAATTTTATGCCACAGAATTATCAGGTAGGTGGTGCTGGTAATAATGGAACAGGGCGACCTGGCATTGGCAAGTCCATGTTTGCTCTAGTTGGGCAGCTTGGCTTTGGAGTGCTTTCGAATATGATTTTTGGAGTCGATTTTGCTTCTCTGTTTTCGGGCTGAGGATCAATGTTTTGGCATTTGGAATTCTAGTCGCATGTACTAGAAATTATGAACTTCTTTGTTTCTTTGTTTGTTTTGGCAGCGAACTGCAATTGTATAATAACGAGTCCATGTTTTGCTTACTTTGATTAACTATTATTCTTTGTGCCCAGTGGTGGTGATTGTTTTGTGTGATGGGAATAATGAATAATCTGTATGGTTCTTTAAATTATGAGGGTCTTGATAAAAAATAACACCAATGTTTGTCCAACGGTAATATTTCTGAATTAGATTTATATGTGAACTATTAGAAGCTTAAAATAAATAGGAAATAGTAAGTAGATTCCGGCAAGAAATTATGGGATTTTTCCTTTTCTTTTTTCCCAATGAAATTGTTGTATGTGTAAGTTTTCATATTGTCAGAAGCGCCATAGTTTGATATAGGGGTGGGCATTCGGATTGGGTAAGTCGGGTTCCGATCCGATTCAATTGGGTTTGGGTATTTTGGGACGAGTGATTTGGGTTTACAATCGGATTCGGGCTAGAACCCAGTTAATTTAAATGCGGTTTGGAATTCGGGTTTTGTTTTTCCACTTGAAAATTCCGATCGGGTACTTGATCAAAAATTTCAAAAAGAAAAGGAAATAAAAATATATAGAATTTGGATTTTATAGAATCTCACTCCTACAGTCCAACTTTCCAATAGATGAGTTTTTACCTTTTAAAATCTTATTTTTGTCAAAATATGAATTTTTACCTTTTTAAACTTCTACATTTGCCAAGAGATGAGTTTTACCTTTTAAAATAAAAAACTTATACGTATAGTGATGGGCATTCATATGGAATGTTTTCTCTTTCTATAGCCATTGTCCTAATGATAATAGTGTCAAATAATTTAATAAAATTATAATAATATTTTATAATTAATAATTACAAGCATCTGAACTTTATTTTTCAATTTTTTTAACATCTAAGTGTGAAGTGTATTTATGTACTTGTGGTGAAATTTTTTTTTTTTCCTAAATAACTAGATTTTCATTACTACATTGATACATTTAACAAAATTTAATTTCATCAAAATTAGAATCCGACCTGATACTTGATTAATTGGGTAGTCATATAATTCAGGTCCAATTCGAAAAGCAATTTAAACTCTCAACACATTGGTTACCCGACCCGCAAAATCCAAACCCACAATTATTCAACCCAACGCCCACTCCTGGTTTGATATTTATTTAACCAAATAAATTTAACTCCTACTATTACTTAAAACAGTTGATATGTTTCACTAAATAAATAAATAATTCAGAATTGCAGGGTTATGATATCAGCATACTTGGGTGTTGGCTTTAGCCTTTAGCTCAACCAAATAACCCCACGCAGAGAGTTTTTTTCGGAATAATTATAGCCAGAAGGAAGCTTAATATAACCCAGAACTCATTTTATATCTTCAAACAGAAGAATGAAAACATAATTATCGTGAAAATTATTCAAACACATCACATTTATATCTTACCACTAACGATCATAGTTCATCACAAAAGTGGATAATTAATTTCAAAGTTCTAGAAATTCAATTATAAAGACATACTAGATTAATATAATAACATCCCATTAAAATAAAGATACGGTAGCTAGGTAGCCTAGGTTCCTGAGGATACATGAACCCAATCCATTCATAACTACATCACCAATGAGCAAAAGCTCAGATCTCTCCATCCCACAGATCTTCAAGTGTTTTGTACTGGCTGAGTGTCTCATGGACTGCATAAGAACCTCTAATCAACCGTGCCTGCCAATTCAGAATCGAAAATACTATAAGAACTCAGGGGCAGATTAATCCATAGAAATTATCAGAGAAATTGGGGTGCTAGTAATAGTGCAGGGCCAAACTATGAATTGGACGATGAATACTTTTGCAACAGTCGATCGTAGGTGGTGGTCTCTAAAAAGATAAAGAGATATGAACGTTATGGAGAACTTCAATTGAAAAATGAGATCTTGCCTGCTCAATTTCAGAGAACTTGGCAAATAAGTCATCCGGTATGGACCAACTAAAAACATCAAAATTGTCCTTGATCCTTGACTCATTTACGCTTTTTGGAAGTACACTATGACCCATCTGCAGACCCCACCTGAGAGCAACCAGTGCAGGAGTCTTTCCAAGTTTTTCTGCAGTAGCAACTAAAACAGGGTGCTGGAGGACGTCACTTTTGAGCCACGTTGTGCCAGGAGAACCCAATGGCGAATATCCCTAAACAGATATAACAATTGCAGGCATTCAAAATGAGTCATGAATATAATTGTATTCCCAAGTGATTTACATTGGCAAAATGAGGTATATTCCATCAACAGAATATAATTTAGAGTTGAAGGAAGAAAACATCAACAATCTTTTGAAACATGGGCAATCAAGTAACCAAGAAGTTGTCAACTCACAGATAGGTGGACTCCCTTGGATTTACAAAATTCCCTCAGTTTGGCCTGCTGCCATGAAGGATGACATTCCACCTGGTTGACAGCAGGAGCAACACGGGCTATATTCAACAGATCACCAAGCTTTTTTGTTGAGAAATTGCTAACGCCAATAGCGCGGGCCTTGCCAGAATCATAGAGTGCTTCCATGGCTTTCCATGTGCTAGGTATATCTGTGGGAAGAAGGTTTTCAGGACCAAAGCCAACAGACCCCTTCTTCATCCGCACTGGCCAATGAATCTGAAAATTCAAACAGTTCCTTTCATTGATCGAGAGAGAGAGAGAGAGAGAGAGAGAGAGAGAGAGAGAGAGAGATGTTATGTATTGACATAAACCCATTTAACTATTTCAAAGTTCCTCAAAATTTATTGATCCAACAATTGTCTGGTTCAAAAACTATCATTAACTCCAGTGTTAAATAAGTGGTGTTATAGGGAAAATTACACACAAGGTATAAATCAAGATAGTCAAGCTGCAATTCTTCCAGCGTTTTGTCTAATGCTACAGGCACATCTTCAGGTGCATGGTCTCTAGACCTGCAGTTATAAAGAGATGTTAACCAAGAAAAGATAAATCATCGAAGATAAAGATCAGAAGATGAGAGTGTTTAAGCAAGAGTGAGGAGCAATAGGAATGCATTTGATATCAGTGTGGGGGAGGGAACTGCATTTATGTATTTAGAATCTAAGACAATTTTTTTATCCTTTCTCTCCTCCTTTCCCTTCAATTCCTACCAAACAAGGGAGGAGCTGCTATCGCCACTCCTTCCCCCCTATGAAATACACCAAGAGTAGCCCATGCACACAGAGAATTATGCAGCTTATCTAAAAAGTCATAATGACGTCATATGGTGACACATGCTCCACTTCAAACTTAGAAAGTATGCTGGGATGTGATTACCTCCTTAAAGATAATAAATTTGATCAGTCAATATCACATGGTAAAGTTGAATAGTGGTCAAGCATACCATCATCTCAAACGTTATGCTCCAACCTCAGATAATATGAGAGTTATTACCTCTGTAAATAACAAATTTGAGCATCCCACTTCACATTGATTAATATTCAAAACACAATCAGTCACACTCGCATTAATTTTGCACTTTCCGATCACATAAGAGCTAAAAGCTATCCAAAACTTTTAATTATCTAAATCTGTTTACCAGAGTTTAGACGTAATAAACAAATCCTCCCTCTTCACAACTCCCTCGTCAAACAGCTTCTTCAGAACAAAACCAATCTGAAAAGAAAGGAACACTGACTAAGTTTGAATTCTATATTCCTACAGAGATTCATGCATGTGAGCTTGTGTGTGTTTCTGCAGGCTACATGTATATAAGAATCATTCTTAAACCAAACAGGAATTATGTCAAAATATTCTAATCCTTAGAACTGCAAAGTAATGGACTACCCAACATGGAATTTTGGGAGTATGTTGGCAAATGTGTGTTCTTCTTTTTTTCTTTTTTGATATGGTAAAATATCCATCAAGACCAGGTATAGAGTTTGAATGACAAGTGCATTGAGGAGCAACTCTGTCACAGAGGACTTCGCTGCAGGTTCTTAATTACGTATTAGATCAATGGGTTTTCTGGGAAGAAGCAATATGACAGGCCCCTTTGCACATCAGATGAGCTATGTATATTAAACTTTACACACTAATCACTCTTTCAAAGATGATCTTGTGCTTGAAACTCATGATAGAAGATAGCGTGTACCTCCTTTTCATTCCCATAAGCTCGAGCACAGTCAATGTGGCGGTACCCAGTCTGAAATCAGAAATGCAACACAATTTGCAGTGGTATTAGTTATATAAATGTCTTAAAGTATTGTGTGGACGTTTTCAATAATTTATCAGATGAGTTAAAAAATGAATACAAAACGGATAAATTACTAGGATGATTATTTAAATCGGAACACAGCCAAACTAAGGACACAAATTAATCGGAATATCTCAACTTCAATTTCTGGCAACCCCGCAAAAGTTAGCATCACCCCATCATAAAAACGTAAAAATCTCATGAATATAATCAGAACCAATTGAAAACACAATAAATAAATACCAAAGCATGTCAAGTCAAAACACTCGCAAAAAGCTTCCAAAAAACAATCATGCTCAAATAAGGACTAAATTAAAGTAATATTAGATTGAAGACAGTTGCTACACACGCAAAGACGCCTACTAGTACATAAAGTCACACACACATACACACCTTGATGGCTACTTCAACAGCTTTGCCGACAACACCCGGATCGGACTGCCACGTACCGAGCCCGACCGAAGGAATTTTCGCTCCGGTGTTCAACGCAAAGTATCGAATCTCCTCCGCCATTTTCCAACGATTGCTGTATATTTTTGTTACAGGTAGTTTTTGTAGAGAGAGAAAAGGAGAACACGTATCCTAATTTGTGAAATGCGAGCACGAAGGAGTGAGTGAAACTAAAACAGTACAAGGGACAGAGCAAGACTAAGAACACCTTCACCCTTTATAAGCCGGTGAGCAATCTTTGTGATTTTCGTTTCAAAGGAAGACGTGTACTGGGCCTACTGGCCGTTGATTTCTCGCTATCTCACGGTGCAAAGTTACGAATAAACAATGTTGGGGGAATTTTGGTACCAGTAGGGGACCGTTTCCGAGGAAACGGGCGGCAATGGACTGATTATCCCAAGTGAAGTGGGCCCAAAGATAAATAAAAATACAAATGCCGTGGCCATTTTGGCCTTTTTCAGCCTTTGCTTTATTTAGTGACAGCCGATCTTTGTTTGGGGACGTAATTATTGGACTACAATTGGTTACGTGACTATGCTTTTATCACACCTTGCATTCAGTAGAAGCGAGAAGGGCATCCTTGCCATTTTCTTTTTTTTTTTTTGGTTCACAAGAATATTACGCATACGGCCTACGGCCTATGCCACCATACTTTGGTGCATCGGGATATTGCGCCAACACAATCATATAATTTATTTCATAAGTGTGCCCTAAATAACAAAATTCTGAGTTAGGTCTCAAAATAATTTATCCATGCCCTAAATAATTTATCCATGTACTCCGTATGACATGGAGTAGTTATTTAGTCACATGTCGTATTCCAAAAGCTGTTTAAAGTTTAAAACAACAAAGTTTAATAGAAAAGAGAGTGAAGAAGGGATCGTACGGAAATTTTTGAAGAATTATTATATTAAAAAATAAATGGGTGGGTGGGTGGATGGGTGGGGGGAGGGGAGATAGTTCTGGGGCGCCATCATATAACAAGAATTAATATTAGTCGAAATAAGTTTCAGTTTATTACTAAGTATCAAGGCGCACTAAATGCAAACGAGAGTCCATAAGAGTCAAGAACACAGATATCATGCTGAATGCCTCCAACATTCATCATTAAACAGCAATATCAGATCTCTCCATCCCAGAGCTCTTCAACAGTTTTGTATTGGCCGAGTGTCTCGTGAACAAATGAAACACCCCTAAGCAGTCTCTCCTGCAATTCAGGCAAAAGAATAAATAAAGGCCTTTAAGAGGTTAAATAGTAGAAATCGACAGAAATTTTCTATCCAATTCGGGACCTAATGTTATAATCGACCTAAATCTGCATCCAAGACGAAAATTTAGTATGTTGTTGCTATGCGTAATTGGTGGTCTTATGCTTTCATAATGCATTGCAGATTTGACTGAAGTAATGTCTACATCTAATAAATACAGATGATTTAAATGACAAGGATGAACAGAAACTTGTAATGGAGGACACATTTAAGTCTAAAATCTAAGTTCACTGAATTTCCAGAAAAGAATTGAAGAAATAAGACATTCCTCAATTGCCTTACTCTAAACCGTCTTTGTATCAAGTTAAAACAAGAAGATAACAACTTGCCTGCTGAATTTCAGAGAACTTGGCAAATAAGTCATCTGGTATAGACCAACTAAAAACATCAAAGTTCTCTTTGATCCTCAACTCCGTCACGCTTTTCGGAAGCACGCTATGACCCATCTGCAGACCCCAGCGGAGAGCAACCTGTGCAGGAGTCTTACCTAGTTTTTCTGCAGCGGCAATCAAAACAGGATGCTTGAGGACTTCATTTTGGCGACCTGACGAGCCAGGAGAACCCAACGGTGAATAACCCTACACGTTAACGAAAGGTTAAGACAAAACTAGCATTCATTACTGGTAATATAAACTGTTAAAACGTGACAACTAAATAAAAAAAGTATTTCTTCATGGACCAACATCAATAATCTTCTGAAACATGGAAATAAAGATTTTGTCAACTCACAGATAGATGAACTCCTTTGGATTTACAAAAGTCCCTCAGTTTAATCTGTTTCCATACAGGATGACATTCAACCTGGTTGACAGCAGGGGTTATGCGTGCTTTACCCAACAGATCACCCAGCTTTTTCACAGAGAAATTGCTAACCCCTATAGCACGGGCCTTTCCAGAATCATGGAGCGCTTCCATGGCCTTCCATGTGCCAGGTATATCTGCGGTATCAAGGTTTTCAGGCTTAAAGCCAACAGACCCCTTTTTGAACTTGACAGGCCAATGAATCTGCAAAAATCATGTAGTTCTATTGGTATCCCATTGACATACACTTTAAATTGGAAGGTGCAAATTGCTAAGAGGGAAAGATCACAAGAGAACGTACAAGATACAAATCAACATATTTAAGTTGCAAATCTTCCAGTGTTTTGTCTAATGCCACAGGTACATCTTCGGGTGCTTGGTCAGTACACCTGGAGGAGGCCATTTCAAGGGATGATAGAGTAGCAAGGACAAATATGTGGTTTCAAAAGAACTTCTAGGAAAGTAATTAGTTCATGAGCCAAACATTAGTGAGCACCTCAAGAATAAGAGTAATTGATACGCTAACCGAATTATACAATTGTATTAAACAAACATCAGTAAGCACCTCAAGAATAAGAGTAATTGATGCGCTCACCGAATTATACAATTCTAGGAAAATAGATATTTCCAAAAACCAGAATACATTTTCATACTAAACATCTCATGTGTTTCAGCCTTTATCAAAACTGATAAGTGGTCATTACCTCAACAAAAATTTGATAATTTCACCAATCACCTTCATATGTAAAACAACAATAACATTCACTTATTAAGGCTCAGACTTGAATCTTCTCTCTTCCCAAATCAAATAAGAAACAAATAGCTCCGCACCACTTTCTATTAATCTTACTGTGATTACCAGAGTTTGGAGGTAATAAACAAATCCTCCCTCTTCACAGCGCCAGCATCAAACAATTTCTTCAGAACTACACCAATCTGAAAAGAAGGAACATAGGATAAATGACATAAGTCTAATAGACAATATCTTCACAATTTGCATGGATGAATGAGTACCTAAGTCCATTAAGATTACCAGTCAATCTTTTTTTATAAAAATGAGAAAGAAAATGGTCGTATACTTGGATAGTGATATAGAAAAAGTGTATACCTCCTTCTCGTTCCCATAAATTCGCGCACAGTCAATGTGGCGGTATCCAATCTGCAAAAGAAACAATAAAAGAATGATAAGGGCATTTTTTTTTTATATACGCCTAAAATGTGCGAGCTGTTAATGCAACCGAAAGTTTTCACTCCTTAGTTGCCGAGTATATGCAATCTACTGGACTATAGCAATACCGTAGTGATTAGACGAATCGGTATTATTTATTATCTAATGTTGCAGTTTCAATAGTCACTAAATTGTATATATAATGCTTCATATCAGACAGCTCAAATTAATAGTAACCAGAAAACCTCGAAACATAATTTAAACGTATTATTAGCACAAACACATCTTCATCCCGTTTTAATTCAGGTTTGCGATCTCACATAATTCTGTTCCTTGGTGCTGTTATATCAAACTAAAACATAAAAATGTCCATGGCCCCTCCGATCACCCGAACCACAGGTCCATGCATATCAACAACGCATCAATCACAAAAAAACAAAAAAAAATCCGTAAGAGTGATCGGCGTTCACGGTGTTGCCGTTCAAAAAATAATCTCAATACGAAAATGAAACGCATAAGAACAAATATGCACCATGCATAACCTATCAATTGAAAGAAGATGAAACAAAATACATACACTGACGTACAAAAGCGTAAAACACACAGAAACACACACAACATAGACCTTGATGGCTGCTTCAACAGCTTGACCGACGACGCCAGGCTCCGACTGCCACGTACCAAGTCCGACTGAGGGAATTTTTGCCCCAGTGTTGAGCTGAAAGTGCAGTGTCTCCTTCGCCATTGTTTTTTTTTTTTTTTCAGATTTCTAGAGAGAGAAAGAGAAGAATCGCATGCTAATGTTGTGATGTGAACCTATCAAAACCCGTGGAGGGTATATTGAGGGAGGGCTGGAGCCGAATTTTACTGCTAAAACTTCTTAATTTGACCTTCAGATCCTGACCGTTTATTTTGTGTATCTGACGGTGGAAGTCACGGTAAATAAACCTCAGTCATGGACCGCTTCATATGGACTGGACTGGACGGGACGACAATCCCGGTGATTCGTATTGGGCTGTGAAAGTTTTTAGGCCCCCCGAACCTAACTTAACTAAATATAATACAATTATTATATGTTTGATTATTTTTAGAAAAAAAAATATTAATTATATGAAAAGTAACAGCAACAAATGCATAACAAATTTCTCTTGTGGAAATTAATGATAAAAGGAAAGGTTACTTAATGAAAATTATTATAATGATTGAGGAAAGATCCTGCGTCAGCATTAAAGGCAAGTTGAAAAAAAATCATTAAATATTGTCTCATTTTTATAAAATAATAAATATTTTAAAATAAAAATAAAATATTAAACTGACTAATATTACGACGAAAGTAGTACATAAGAAGGTACCATTTTTATTCAGCCAAAAAAAAAAAAAAAAAAAAAGGAAGACACCCTTTTACAATTTAACAGGAACCTAGTCAACTTGCCAAATCTTGTACTTTTTTTTATTCCAAAGTAATTATTCGCTTTCTTGATTTCGAAATTTGAAGTTTCGTTTTTTTTTTTTTTTTTCCTTTTGATAATTCTAAGAGTACCCAATTTGAAATCTTGATGGACATTATTCATTTGGTCACTTTTCTGTAAAAAATAAGTTTTTTTTCCTTCTTTTCCTTCTACTGGCATATCGAGCAATAAATATAATTCGCCTGTTGGTCAAGCACTACTCTAGAGTAAGAAAAATTTTAAAGGTCAACAAATCAAAAGGACTACCAATATTTATCTATCACTTTTGCTGAATTACTGTTGTCATAAAAGCAATATGATTCAATATCTCCATCCCAAACTGCATTACTAGGGTAATTTATTGGTATAGATCAAGGTTATTATATTATGATTATGAAATGAGTCAAAATATCTATAATTTTGATAAAGCATGTAAGATGTAAAACGTGCAACCTGCTCGTGAATTAGAGCCCGAATAATAAAGATGTTTATCTTAAAAATAATGCTGCAATAATGGATCAAAATTTTATTTTATTTTATTTTTTTTGGTTTAAACCATCCGGTATCCGGAGCCACATTGGACTCCGACTAAATCCGGATTCGAGCCGGGTAGGACCACAAGGGCGGCAAAGCTCTCCCTCCCAAGTATTTTAAAGCAGCTGCATGCCCAAGGTCTCGAACCCGAGACCTTGGTTAAGCCAGAAGAGACCTCAACCATCTCATCTGCGCCCCTGGGGGTATAATGGATCAAATTTACCTACATGTATACATGGCTAAATTGAAAACACTGGCATGAATGAATTATAGTACAAGAGAAAGAAAATCAGCATCTGTTATAGATCCAAAATATCTTTTTCCTCCAAGGTACAGCAAATTGCTACAATACTAGAGTACGATATAGGCAACAAGCCTCCAAAAAATGATGAAGAAAATAATGTAGCGGGGGAAGTTAGCGACTTTTCCTTGATTTTGGATCACATTTCACCATCCCAGATCTCTTCTATGGTTTTATATGATCCGTAAGTCTGGTGCACAAACGAACTCCCTGTAATTAGTCTTGCCTGCATATTGATCCCACAACTTATCAATCAAAATCCACATCTAAACAAACCTTTTGTTTTAAATCTCATCAGACTACTTTAAAAAATAAAAAAATAAAAAGGATATTCCTGGATGCCAAATTTTGTTAAATTATTGAACTATAGAAGGCCAAAGCTCCATTTATCTTGCTTAAGATAGTGTTTGAGTCCGCCTACCTGTTCGATTCCTGAAATTTTGGCGCACAAGTCTTCAGGAATATGCCAATCAAACACATTCAAATTCTCTTTGATCCTCTTCTCATTCGTGCTCTTAGGGAGCACGCTATGACCCATTTGCAAGCCCCACCGGAGTGCGACTTTTGCTGGAGTCTTGCCCAATTTCTCAGCAACCGCATTCAGAATTGGATTTTTAAGCACTTCCCTTTCGGGAATGGCTAAGCCAGATGACCCAAGAGGTGAATATCCCTGGAAAGCAGAGGAATCGAAATCTTTTTGTTGAGTACAAGGCTAATAAAATAAACTTGTATATCCAAATTGATGATAAAGGCTACATTTTCAGGAGAACATACGTACTGATATGTGAACACCCTTTGACTTACAGAAAGCATGTAGCTTTGGCTGTTGCCAACAAGGGTGGCATTCGACCTGGTTGACCGCTGGAGGAATACGTGCTGTTTTCAACAAATCTCCCAGTTTCTTGCAAGAGAAATTGCTGACACCAAGAGATTGGGCCTTTCCAGAATCGCAGAGGGCTTCCATTGCTTTCCATGTACTTGGTATATCAACTTTAGTAAGATTCTCTGGTTCAAATGTAACTGAACCTTTCTTCATACTAACTGGCCAGTGCATCTTCACATATGCAAAAATCCCATTAATGAACTTATTTTCAACATGATACTGAATAGGAATTCCATGATTTCAAACATACCAGATAAAGATCAACATAATCAAGCTGCAAGTCAGTCAAAGTTCTGTCTAAAGCCAGAGGTACATCTTCTGGAGCGTGGTCCGAGTTCCTGCAGAATCCAGATTTGCCTCAGATTAAACAGGACAGCAATTCAAGTAGCTCATCATATGCACTAAGAACATGGGAAAGTTCGACAAACCAGAGCTTAGAAGTAATCCATAAATCCTCACGCTTCACTATCCCTTCTTCAAATAGCTTCTTGAGAGCACTACCAATCTGAAACAGAAGCATCGTGCCTCATAAAATTATGAAATCGTCATGTTACATTACAGTATAGGCAAAAGAGGGGATAAAATTGATTCAGAATACATTTTGTTCGCATTATAAAAATGAGGCAGTGCCTCTCTAAGAACCTTTAAACATAACAGCTCAGTCATGTATGCTTGCCAAGATCTTAAAATCATGTGGGAGAGAGAGAGAGAGAGAGAGAAACCGAAATCTAACTAAAGGATTTTGTGCGGGCACAAAAATTGAGTATCAATCATACAGGCAACTCAAACTTGCAAGTCTCCAGATAATGAAAAAAAGACCAGTTTGCTTCTGAGAGTACCTCCTTCTCATTGCCATATCTCTGAGCACAATCAATATGCCGATATCCTGCCTGCATTGATAAAATGTAGATCAAGAACCCAATTATTCTTCCCTTTTGATCCGCAATTTCAACGTAACATTCATAAAATGCACGTAGATTAACAACCATTGCTTTATGACAGTGAAAAATAAATTTTAACGAAAAAGTAACTGAAAATTTCAGATATATCCGCAAGTCTCCGACTAGCGCCACCCCAGATCCACAATTCAGTAGAGGCAATCACAAATATGAAAACTTAAAAGTAAACATGAAACTTAATCGATGATTTTCGTCACATTTTCATTCTTTCTATATCAAATCCAAATATTGATGTAACAACGTTTTAAAAAAAAACATTGTCACCTTAATTGCAGCGGTGACGGCTTCACCGACGACGCCGGCAGCCGCCTTCCACGTGCCGAGCCCAACCGATGGGATTTTTTTGCCGTTGTTCAACTCGAAAAATCGAATCGCCTTCGCCATTGTATTCTATGTTCAGTGTATTATAAGGTTTAGCCAGTTTCCGTCGGCAATTCGTACGACTAAAATCTGTATATTTGCAAATGATTGCGTATTATATTTAAACCGAAAGATCAGAGATTTTAGCCATGTCGAGTGGAGTGGAGTAGTGAGAGAGAGATTCGGCGGCGTCGTTTGGGATTGGGCGTTGGTGGTGATTACCACATAAATCCGAAAATATCATATTTTACTTCGTAGTGAAATATACTAGCGATAAATAATTGAGGTCTAAGGGTGAAAAAAAAATGACAAATTATATATTATAATATTGGGCGTGGTAAAAATAAGTTCTCCTATTGCCCTGAAATTGAAAATTAAAAGGCAGTACAAAAATGTAATATTATAATAACTTAAAAAATACTACAATAATAACATGCTTATCCGATTCTAATTCATTGACCGACTAATTCAAATTGAGGTATTCTCACTATCACTCCTAACCCCCATAAACTTATCATCTATGCGTTTGAATATAAAATTACATTATAATTCCAATCATTTTAGTATAAATTTATTTTTTGGTGTGCAGTAAATAAAATCCGGAAAATCAATTATTTACAATTCCATTATCTATTTTTTTATCTTTTGTTGAGAATTCCTTTGTTTGGCTGTAAGGATGAGAATCTGTGACGAAAGAGGTTATTGATTCATTTTTTATATGTGGTTTTTTTTTTCCATTACATAGTTGTTTGTTTTTTTGTATTATTTAGTAGTTATTTATATTATTATATTAAGTATGAAAGGGTTTGATTTTTTATTTAATGTGTGTAATTATAAAATTTCTAAAATACCATTTAACTACTTTTTTCTCTCATGTATCCTTTTTTTCCCCTTTCCAACAACCACCTTCAAAAAAACAGCGTATTTTCATTTTTCTTTTGTATTGTTACCTCTCCCTCTTTTCTCTTCCACATCGTTTTTTTCTTCAAAAATTTATTCTACCTTATATTATTTATTTTATTTGTAATCAAGAATTATCTTTATTTGAAGTTGATTTTTTTTTTACTTTTCATGAATTTAATAAATATATTATAAATAATTGAAAAGATAGTATAAATAATAACACTGAAGAAATATGTCTATTTACATAGAGAAATTAGCATAAAATTAATTTTATATTATGAAAATTTAACTCTAATTAAATTATATCTCACTTTTATTTTATATATGTATCGAGTGTGCCCGATACGATAATTTCAATTAATAGTTGATTATGAATGATGTAATAGTTATATATAATTTGAATTATTAAAAACATTTGGACAAGTTTTTTTAGAAGAAAACAATTACTTTTTTTGAGAAAAAAAATTAATAAAAAAGGTGTATTTTGTTAGATTTAAAAAAAAAACCAGAAAAATACTTTAAAACTATTTTTATTATTTATTATATCTAAATATAAAACTACTTGATTTTTTTTTTCAAAAAATTACTATAAAACGCATGATTTGACAAAATATAAAGCCTCGTATAGAGCGATACATCATAATTCAGCGGGCATAAGAAGAAAAGGCGAAAAAGAAAGCCTTCGTGTTACGATAAAATGAAATATCAAGAATTTCTCATGGGACCGGGCACCGACACGGATATCCGACGTGGCAAAAAGGGGTTCGAATTTAAACTAAACGACACTCAAGCATGTTCCGACAATCAGACCAATTAGCCACGAAAACCTAAAAAGAAAGCAACAGATTAAATAATAATTATAGGAGAAAAAGACTAAAGAGAGAAAGGAAAAGGAAGTTGGAAAGGCAAGAATTTGCAGGGTTAATTATACTTTGCCCCTTGAAATATACAGTGTTTCTATTTAGATACATTTGCTCATTTTATTTGCAAGAGTCTAAGAATAGACTTCTGCTCAAATTCAATAAAAAGACATACTGTATAAGTTTAAGAATGGTCATACATACTTATAACACCAAAATAAATTTCTTTTTGATAAAAAAAATTAGAATACATTAATTGTTTAAATTTTTTTGTATTTTGTAGTACCATTCGTTACATATTTTTTTAAAGGTATCCTCATTTAAGAGAACTAGAGAACTTGAAATTAATTTATAGGGTCACAAATCCTCAAAACGTGTTGGGCAAAAAGTATCACATTTTATTAGTTTAGGGGGTGAAATGAAACATATCATAAAGCTAAGGGCCTAAATTGTATTTAACCCAAACCCTTTATACATGGATTACGAAAAAAAAAAGAATTTTTTTTAACGTGTTTCTTAGCTCAACGGCTCATTTGGCTGCATGGTTGGTTGGGGTATGATTCAATCTCTATCACTCCCATCTAAATCAACTCCACGTCCGCGCAACCAAATCCTCAAAGTTTATACCGTAGAGGACTCAATTACAACATAGTGGGATACACGCGGAGTGTGAGATTCACATTTGGTGTAATCTTTCGCAAGAGGAGAAATGGGGAAGATTAAGGAAATCTAGGGATTTGAAGAGGGCCCTTTTTTGATTTGGAGGAAAAAAAAGGGCCAAAAAAATGAAGGATTTGTTTGGCAGTCCTGGAACTGTGAGTGGATTGCTGTTAAGAATTGGGCAGTGTTTATTTGCAGCTGGCTCCACTGGAGTTATGGTTTCTGCTGATGGCTTTTCTAACTTCACTGCTTATTGGTATATTTAATTTCCTCTTTGTTTCGAGTTTAATGCCCTTTATTACTGTTTGGTGCGTATGTTGTGTAATTGCTGAATGAAAAGAAATTGTATTAACGAGAATGAAATAATTGGAGGTGGTGTTTTGTGGGCTGGTATGATTTTTGTGTTTTTGTTTAATATCTCGTAACATGATTACTTGATTGCTGCTGTATGAATATGTTTATCTGTATTTGGTGGGTCTATGAGTAAATGGTTCTAGGAACTTTTGTTTCTCGAATTTGATGGCTTAAAAGAATGGCGCTGGTTTTAGTTTAGTTTCAGTTTTGGGAATTAATGGATTTTAATTTTGTTTTGAGTTCTTTTTGAAGCACTTAATAATGTAAATTTTTGTTCCTGTGGTGTTCTAGAACTGGTACTTGTTGATAGAAATAAGTTCAATCAGTGAAGATGCTTACAGGCCTTTTACTGAAAGTACAATAGTTCTTGCTCTTGGAAAAATTATGGCAAAAGTATTAGTTTGTTGATTAAATTTCTTCTCTATATCTGCTAAAATAGTTTAAGCTTCTTGGCTTTCAAATATTTACTACGCATTTAACTCTTTTCTTGGTTGTTTTCCTTGTCTAACTATATGTTGGTTTTGATACACCTCAATAATTGACCTATCGACTTTTTCATTATTCAAATTTATACTCGCATGTTTTAGAACTAGATCATTGAGTTTTACACATTAATGGAATTGACACTGTAGAACTTCTGGATTCAGCTATCTCGTTGCATCAATGGGTCTTCAACTATTATGGAGCTTTGGACTTGCATGTCTTGATATCTACGCTTTGTGGGTGAAAAGAGACCTGAGGAATCCAGTCCTAGTTAGCCTGTTCGTTGTTGGTGATTGGGTAAATTCTGACGCCCTTCAACTTTGATCGTCCATCTTATAATGCAGTCTGCAAAATGTGCTATGGTGCTTCATAATATGGCTTTCTTCGTTGTGAAGCTATATCTACACAGACTTTCCCGTCTGTTTCAAAGTTAAAAATAGCTGTTGTAATTATCAAAGGGAGTATTCTCCGTCAATGTCATTTATTGACCTAATAAATTTGTACGTTAAGCTTTCTAAAAGTGAATCTTGTTCACTGAAGTTGTTTCTCTGCGTTTCCTGTTAATCTCATTTTCATAATGGTTAAGAATTTTTTAAAACTCTGCATAGTATAGTATTTCAGGAGCACAAAGTGAGAAAGTTGATTCTTTCTTTGCGTCTTTCTCAGTTCTTGTGTGTGTGTGTGGCATTCGTGTACTGTGAATAGCAAATATTTTCTGAACTGTTGTAAGTTACATTTCTACTATTAGGCTATTAGCTACTAGTTCTCTCAAATTTTAGAAACTCAGACTCAGCCATTGGCCTTGGTTGACTCAACAATCACAGATTAAATGCAGGTAACAGCTACGTTATCACTTGCCGCTGCGTGTTCATCAGCAGGGATTGCGGTTTTGTATGCGAAAGACTTGAAATTTTGTAGTGGTCCATCGCATTTCCCTTGTGACAGTTTCGAGATTTCGATAGCTATGGCATTCGGTACATGGTTCCTTATCGCCATGTCTTCACACGTGATGTTCTGGATATTGGCATCGGTTTAAGGGATTTCAGATTCACGTTTTCCTCGCCATTTTATGTATTTCTCAGTATCTTTTCAAATGTAAATCTCATTAGTGCAGTTAACTTGAAATCACTTGATGTTCTTTTTTTGATTTTAGGTTCTTTCGATTTCAATTCGTCTGTATTTTGGCCCCGGGCGAGGTTTTGTTGTTTGTTCTCTTCAAGGTGTGGCTTGTAAGACATTTTATGTGCAGTCCCTCCCTCTTTGCTTTGTAATTTGTATGGTGGCTTTCACAAATTCACTCACTCACTGCAAAAGAAATATATATTGGTTAAAGAAAAAAGAAAAGAATGGCTTTGTTAAATACTATCACAAATAATATATATTAAGTGATAATTTTTTTTTCTATCATTAATGTTTCTTACTAAATGACAATAATTAGTTTATTAAATTATTACTATTTCCAATTAGTGACATTTTCATGATAACAATTTGATTGAAAAAAAATAAAATCATCACCATAGTTTGTGATATAAATATGCCACTAAGTTGCCACAAAAGGGTGTTATTAATTATTAATAGTAATGGCTTAAGCACAACTCTGTATTACTATTAACCTAAAAAAAAAAACAATTATGTTAGATATATATCTATATATATATTTTTTGATTTTAAACTTCCACTTAACATATTTCACTTGCTTTTTGTTTTCTTTTTCTTTTTAGTGACTGCAATATATTCTTCCCTCGTTGTTTCGGGTATTTATCATTCTCAGCTGCAACATTTTGTCTGAGTCCTAGACATAGACTTAAATTTACTCCAGCATATTTAAATTCAGATTCTCCATCTTCTTGCAACACATAATCTACGAGCTTGAACAGGATTGTTAAAGTGATTTGAAGTCAACACAATTGTTGAATAGATAAGTTTCAAGATTCAATCTTGACAATGCATGGGACATCATTTAATTGCCTATGTCTTCGAATCATCGCCTGTAATAATGCTAATCACACAGCCAATCTCATCAGCAACTTCCTTCATCGACGGGCGATTCTGCCTCCGTTCATCCAAGCATGCCGCGGCCAGATCCCCGATCGCTTTCATCGTCTCCAATTCCGTCTGAGAAGCCCCCTCTTTAATCCCTGGATCGATCACATCCATCAACCTCTCTTCGCCAAACACTCTCTTCATGAACACCACCAGGTTCACATTCTCCTCCTCCCTGTTGAAGTCGATGGCCCTCTTAGAAGTCAGAAGCTCTAGCAAAACGACCCCAAAACTATAAACATCGCTCCTATCCGTCAACTGGAGATTAAGGTAATATTCGGGGTCCAGGTACCCTAGAGTCCCCTGAGCAGAGGTCTGAATATGAGTACAATCCCTTTCGCTCAATTCAACCGGTCTAGACAGCCCGAAATCAGACACTTTAGCGTCAAGATTTTCGTCCAGGAGTATGTTGCTTGATTTCACATCACGGTGGTATATGGGGGGCACTGCAGAAGAATGCAGGTAGGCCAGCCCATCAGTCGTCTGATGCGCTATCAGCAGGCGCCTCAGCCAACTGAGTGTTGTCCTCGCGCGTGTGTTGGATCTATGCAGATGGTCGAAAAGGGTCCCATTTGGGACATACTCGTATATCAAGAGAGGCTGCTCAAGCTCCACACAGCAACCGAGCAGCCTCACCAGGTTTCGATGGTTGACCTGGCTCAGGATCCGGACCTCGTTTAGGACCTGGGCCGTGCCTTTGGCATTACCAGGCTTGGCCCGCTTGACGGCTATGTCGATTCCATCATCCAGAGTGCCTTTGAAGACCTCTCCAAAGCCACCAGAACCGAGGAGGTTTTCATGGGAAAAGTCCTTGGTTGCTTTCTTGATTTCTTTGCCTGAATATATCTTGGCTGATTTTCCACTGCTGTTGGCGTTTAAGATTTCCTCTCGTTCTTTGATTAATATTTTCTGGGCTGCTTTCTTCGTGTGTTGACGTTGCCTGTACACTAGGAATCCGGTTAAGGCCAAGAGCACAACCACGCCCGCAGAAGCTGGAGATTTGGTTTAAGTGGTTGAGTTTCAGTCAATAGTGTTTAAACTGATCAGAAATATGATATGCTCAAGAATTTACAAGGGATTGCATTATGCTTTTACAGGGTTATATGCAATAGACCACAGATGCAATGGACATCTCCAATTAGGCAACAGTTACCTCCAGCTACCGGGGTTTGATTCTTGTGATATTTGCAGCCTGTTCCGTGTCTACATTCTGCATAAAAATCTGTGTTATCGTGCAATACATATTATGATCCAATTTTTCCTTGGCTTATCCGTTGAATTTAGTATTGTACTGCTCTAGAAAAGAAACAGGAAAGATCAATGCAACTGACTTTGACAGTATCCGGTGGCAGAATCCCAGTATCGGCCCTTCTTGCAAGCGCACCTCTTCTGCCCAGCATTCGTTGGATCCGGCGCGCACTTCGAGAAAGGCAGTTCCCGGCAGTCCAACGGCGTCTTGCAGAGAGGCGCCGGCGGCGACGCCCACATGAGCTCCAAACCAGGCTGCGGCCACTTGGGAAACGGCAGGCCAGGATCCAAATTCACGTAGCTCTGATACGCCATGCATCCATTTGCGTGAACACGAATAATGTAAGCGTTTTGTGAACCCCCTGTCCGGAACGAACAACACAGTTGCTGTTTGTGGCAGGCAGCAGCTGACGGGGTGTTGTTGATGTAAGTGTGACAGAGACAATTGGTCGAACAGTTGATAGGCACCTGGATATAAAAAGGTTGAAGTGTCTTAAAAAAATAAAAAGAATTTTTAATCAATTATAGTATAAAGTATAAATTGCATCTGATTCAATCAAGAAAAGCAGCACATAAAGTATATAATTGTTAATGGAACTGAGATAACGAGAGGGAAAATAAAAATTGATTGCTTGTCAACGGCACGTAGTCCCACTGTTGCCTATACTGTTCGATCAATTCTCTGCTAACACTTACATTAAAATTATAGATATTAATCTAACTTCGAAAATTTGATTAAAACTGATAAAATATGTCAAAAGCTCATCAGTAAATGCGAGAACCATTTGAGAAGTCTTAACAATATTCAAATGATCATGGTATATTCCGTAACATAGAACTTAAGATAGAAAAGTTGCATGAATGCCTATAGTCATAGGACGTGATGCATGTTATAACTATTTCATTTGAATAAAATCCAAGTCTAACAAAACAACAAGGCCAAACAGTTTTAAAGGCAAACCTGCAAATGCAGCATATTATCAGTGCAGTTCAACAGCAATATCGTGTTACTGCTGGTGATGTTAAAGGGAAGCGAGTCATCCATCTGAAAACCTTCAGTCCTGTAATCTTCAGAGACGCATGTGCCCGGAATCACAGACGGTGGCCGGATAACCATTCGCTGGTTTTTGGTGTCGATGGATGTGATCGGGTACGTTATGCTCGTCCTGGAGTCGAAAAACAGCATGCTCGTGCTCGGATTGCAGCTGACTTTGTAGGCCTGGTCGCCGCAGTTCGGCCCCGTGCTCAACGGGTACGGCACCGGAGTCTTGCCACAGGGCCCGCAGCGCATGTTGCCCATTGTTTGTGCTGATGAGAGAAATATTATGAGGAGAAACAGTGGTGGGATTTTGCAGTTCTCCATTGGAGCTGGAATGTGTGTGTGTGTGTGTGTGTGTGTGTGTGGTGCTAGGCACTGAGCATTTTCATGATTTTATTGGATTGGTTCATGGGGATTGGTGTTGCGGCTGTTGCCGTTAAAGAGTGAGTTTCAAAAATTGTTCAACTTGTGAAATTTGGAGTTTGAACTTCAATACAAATGTGTGACTATAGTTGTGTCACCTTTGTGAAATTTTTATTTTATTAATGCTTCTTTGTACTATGTCAAGTGACTGCAATTATTTCACCGATATGAATTGATTAATACATTAGTTTTTTTTTTCTTTGGCAACATACTGTTTATCCATCAATTGTTAGTAGTCTGATGTATGAATTGAATTATTAGTAAGTATCTTTAAAAATTAAAATATTTAACTAAATGTTGGAATTTGGGCTTTTTTTAAATCGGCCGACTACATTTTTAATATTCATTAATATTTAAATCTAAGTACCAACTATATATTACATTTTTTTTTAATCTTACCAAATGAAAAAGAAAAAGACACACACACACACACAAAAACTACCTTTTGATCAATAGACTATAAATTGATGCTCACATCAATAAGATTCAAACTCATGACGTGATCTCATGATAACATGGAACTCGACCTTATCATTAAGGTAATGACTCCAAAATTATCGCAAGAAGTTTCATACAGCCCAAACATGTATATCTTGATCGCATTGTAAATTATTTGACGAGAATATTATATAATGATATAAAACAAAATCTAAATATCATCATAAGATTTAATCATCCAGATTTCAATTAAGCTATAGGATGCTCGAATTGGGATCTAATTTGTTGTCCATTTTGAACCTCGTACGGTGCAAGTGGGCTATAGATTAGTGTGCTTCCCTAATTCCGATGCCTAGATTTTGGAGGACATTAATCAGATAATATTAATCTGAACAAATTAAATTAAAACAAACGGGCAAATTGGGTAATTGGGGCAGATCGATCTTGAGTAGTGTGAAGTGTGAAGTTGTTGAGTCCGATGTTTATGGGGCTTCTTACAAACCAGACAACGATCTTTAGGAAGATGGTAATGTGATCAAAATGTAATCATGGATTACACATGCATGTTCCGTTGTTTTGCCTCTCAATATATATATATATATATATATATATATATATATATATAGACAACGATCTTTAGGAAGATGGTAATGTGATCAAAATGTAATCATGGATTACACATGCATGTTCCGTTGTTTTGCCTCTCAATATATATATATATATATATATATATATATATATATATATATATATATATATTTATATCTAGTGTAGTTGCTGATTATGCATGTAGAGTATTTTCCGGCAATACTTGAACTGATTCTTGTACTCTCATATAGTAATTGATTTTTATCTCAGTCCGAATTCTCTGTTATAAAATGATATTACATTTTCTCCTATACTCATCAATACACATTACGTGTATTGGTGAGCGGTTGAGATAAGAAAAGAGAAAAATTTGTGATATAAGAAAATTTTTTAAATTTTTTTTTCCTTATTTCAATCGCTCACCAATACACGTGGCGTGCATTGATGAGTGTAAGAGGAGATGTATCATCGTTTTGTAGTAGAGGGCCTGACTGTTTTTATCTTTTCTGTGGGTTCCAGCTTTATGGACATGATTATTTTTTGGAATAATTAATTAATTAGTGCTGATAATTTAAGGAAACAAAATCCGATTCACCCGATCGATTTCGATGAACGTCAACGCCAAGTCTAACGCAGATCATTTTGTGTGATTTTCGAAAGTTCGAGAATTTTATTATCCAAGATTATCTTGAGTTTATTGGTGTGATACAGTGAATTTTCAGATAATTAGGAGAATTTTATGTATCATTTGGTTTGTCGGACAGTGGCAATTTCATAATTGTCGCCGTCGAAATTTAAATGTCAAAACTTAGAACAAGTTCAATCACTCTTTTCTTTTTTCTTTCTACTTTTCAATTGTGGGGTTTTTTTTTTTTTTAATGTTCTTATTATTTTGGACAATCATACAATTTTAGAATTTTAATGTGGGATCAAAAGTAATATAATAATATATTAATTACTATTTAATATAAATATGTGTATATGTAAAATAGTTGGCAAATTTTTTTAAGTGGAGTTGCGTGACCCACATTCATGGCTATGAAGTCGCCCTTGTTGTCCAATGAATTTCTTTCTTTTTTTTTTTTTTTGGTTAGGAGAACCTTAGCAAGGTTACAACTTAAGGTCCTCAGCAAGTAAACACACTAATTCCTCCGACGGAGGAATATCCCAAGTGACAAGATGATCCTGAAGACTATGTCCCATGCGTGCTAAAGCATCAGCAGAGGTATTGCCCGATCGTCTAATGCGTGAGATCTTCGCTGCCCACGGCTTCTGTAACAAATCACGACAATCTTGTATGATTACTCCCAGTGGGTGGTCCCTTGTATCAGTGTGCTTGACCAGTGAAAGCACCACATCCGAATCAATCTCCACTTCGATTCGTTCATATCTTCTGTCCCAGGCCAGCTTCAAACCATGGCGAAGGCCAATGAATTTCTTTCTTTTACTTAGTTATGTATGATATATTTTACTTCAAAATAATAAATAAATAAGCGAATTTTATTGTCCAGTATTTCTGAATTTGATAATTTATACTATGAGACGCTGAAATTTGATTTAAACATGGATAGCCATAATTTTAAGGGTTAATTACAACTTACACCCCAAAACTTATTCTCATATAATATTTTACACCCCTCAACTTCTAATGTAATAATTCAGCCCCTCGAATTCAATTTTAACGTAACAATTCATATCTCATTTTTCAAAGTTGAGGGGCTGAATTTGTTACATTAGAAATTAAGGGATGTAAATATTATAACGGAACAAATTTAGGAGTGCAAGTTGTAATTAACTCTAATTTTAATTGAAGTATTATTAAAGTGATGATACGGGGCAAGGAAAATGGAAGCGTGGATTTGAGATTAATCTTGAACTCAAAATTAAGTTTATCTTATATTGAAAAAGGGCATACATCACCGGTTGGGCGGTTACCTTTCGTTGTTTGCAATTTGTTTGACCAAGTTACTAAAATACCAATTTTTCTATTCAATAATTTTGATTCTAGCTAGTTTTATCCCTGGGATAGCCAAGCCAATAGGCGGAAATGAAAAATATTTTGGAATTAATTATTTTTCTCACTCTAGACCCACTTGTGTACGCTTTTTTGTTTTTTTATTTCAGGGATAAAGAGACAAAAGGAAAATAAAAAATGAAGGGGAAAACCTTGCGTGTAAACAACCACAAGAGTTTGGATAGACTTAAACAAAAACTATTTCACCATTCTATGCACATACTTTATTATAATTTAACTATTTAATTCAAATATATACAAAATTGTACTGCTTATATTTTAAAAAATTTAAACGATTTGTTTCGGTATATTTTGTGCAGCATGCATCTGGTGTGGTGAAATCAAATAATGCTTAACATCTATAAATAATTGTACAAAGTTAAGCATAGTATTAGAAAATATTCTTACTACCTTGATATAGTATATATGTTCAAAGTACGTTGTCATTATTGTATAATTGGCGACACGTGTGTAATAACAATAAACACAACTATTATTATTAGTAATAGTAGTATATAATTGATTTGTCATTAAATAATCAACATGTAACAACTTGTGGACATGTTTTGTTTCAATTTACATTTTTAAAATAACATTATGGTAAAATAAATCTAATCACTTTATTTCTTACATATGCTCAACGACGATTTTATAATTATTTTTATTTTTTTGATAGCACATGTCATTACATCAATAACTCATGGAATACAAATCATACATTTATATCATATTTCAAACTAAATTATTTACAAATTAAATCATAAATAAACGAGCAAACTACTATTAAATTAGAATAATAAATTAGTGGATTTAAAGACTCACACATGCAATATTGGGGAAAATCAAACTCCAGACCTTCGAATTTGGGAGCTTCAATTTCACCAATTAAATTACTACGACGATTTTGTACTTAGAACTGATCTTGTGTCTTTAATATTATATTTGCTTGTTTGTTATGCGAACAATTCAAATGGAACATAAGTGTACAGTTTGTTTTTGTTCACTCATTACTGTCACGCTTTGGAACCAGTCAGCTGAAAACAGGTATCCCTCCGTCCAAAAATAGTTTAATTTCCTTCGGGCAGTTGGCTAATCAATTTGATTGTTTTTCTCGGTCTAGTACTAACTATATGTTAAATATTATTATATAATAACACGGTAAGTACTGATTTCAAACGTCTAACATCATCAATATAACCAAAGAACCAACTACAATAAATTAATCAAAAGATTGAAGACTTTTACTTGCAGCTGAAGGAATTATTTCGGGACAAGAGATAATATTCTACCTCAAAGAAATTAATAAACATATATATATATTAAAAATTATTTAAAATATTTAAGATTAAACATAAATCAACCACGCAAATGTAAATGTATTTTACTTTAACAGCGCACGCACAACCGCTATTTACAAGTTGAAATTTTATAATTTGCACAACACACACGAGTTTGTGGACCCTTTTTTGGGTTTTCCACAACCAAAGATGTGCACGAAAACTGTGAACTAAACAGAGCGAGACACAATAAAGATTTGAAATCATGATTCACACTTTAAAAAAAAAAACAAAGAAAAAGGCAGAAAGGATTTGCTTAATTATTATTACAATCATATATGGCAACAACCTGGCGAGTTACGTGCCCCTCGGCTTTCCTTAGGCATGTAACAAGATATTTGGTGTAACAAATCATCATCACTTATGATCATTTGATGGCCCGGCAAGAATTGATTAAGTGGTTTTGCCGCCCCGGAGACTGGATTCCGGCGGTGGAGACAATCCTTTTCGTGCCGTTGTGAGTAGGCGAACAGGCGGAGAAGCCACAATCTGGCCGGAAAAGCTGGACATCGGAGGTCGAAAACCGCCCCGAGTCGCCGGGAAGCCTCATGTACGAAGCCGACGGCGATTCGCTCCGCCACGTCCCCGCCGCCACTTCTCCTCCATTCTTGTATTGGACTATCGCTCTATACACAAATGGAATTAGGCCCTCCATCTCTCTCTCTCTCTCTCTCTCTCTCTCTATCTCTATCTCCGGTGTAATTTTTTGAATGAGAGGTGTTTTGGACATGGATTAAAAAGGAAAAGGGTGGTGGGGTGGTGTAGGGTTAGGGGTTGATGACGTGGCGTAATGGGTTGGGTTGGTGCTTAGCTGTACAAGCTAAGATAAGCTGACCTTTAAGCATAGGACGGGGACTTGTAAGAAACGGACACTTGCGCACGAACCTTTGAAACCATCCTTTGAAAGTTCTATGTTAACTACATTCTAATTACATCCCACCAAATCACAATAGAATAATTTTATACTTATGTGGTACTATACTCACTAATACTTTTTTAAACTTAGCTCCGGCCCCTTGGATAATCTTTCTTCTAATCATAATTAATCTTGTCAGTCTAATCATTATTAAGAAAATTGTTTATTAAACCACCATAAAATTTCATTACAAATACTTAATGTGATATTAAAAAGATGACACTGATATGAGCAAAATATTCATTGAGTCCAAAAGTTATATTGAAAAGTCAATTGATCATATTCACATATATATATATATTAGAGCAATAAAACAATAGGATTGTGCCACTTGACACACTAACTTATCCCAACATTATAAATAGCACAAGTTTTACATTTAAAAAGTATCACATACAAGTCATTTTGTATCTAAATAATGTTTTTCTCTTAATTAAGCTTTCGTTATGTATTTTTAAACTTGATTTGAGCGTCGAAGAGCCTACGCTGAATCACCACAACGTCTTTTTACCAAAAGCTCTAATCCTTTTGTGTAGATAGTTTTCTTAACTAATCTGGAAGAGACTTGCTTAATTCCGAGACTCGACTTTGATCCAAGAAATTCACAAATTAAGGCTAATAAGGACCTTATAAAGTCTCTCAAGGTCCACTATTTCTTTCAACATCAGGAGCATTAATTAATTAAATGTGTTGCGCAATTGAGTGACCCAACAACATATTTTAACATTTCATAGTATTAAAAACAATAAATTCAGTTCAAAATTTAATGTGATTTATTGAAATATAATTTTTATGAAATTTTAGTTTGAACACATAATCGAAACACTTTTTAGTATTGTGTTATACATTTTAAATTAAATTTTTTTGGCAGTGAATTAATTAAAAAGAAATAATTTAACGTGTACTCATTCTTTAATGAAAAATAACACGACACGACCTTGCGTCTTTGATTAGGTGATTAAATTTTATAATCTATGTATGAAAATACTAATCAGTTAGTGAAAACAACAGGCGCCACAAGTATGGCAAGAGACCAATTACTACACTATAACGACTAATACATGTTACTTTTTGGCTTGGAATTAATATTATTAAATACAAAAAGTGATCAGCATTATGATTTGAGTTAGCTAAAGTGTAGTTTTCTTCATGCCTGCACGAACAAGACCTTTCGTGATATTGTTACGATTCATTCTCAGGTTTTTTTCAATATCCAAATATGATATATTAGGCATGTTCTAGGCGGATGAAAAAATTACGTAAATGGTGAATTACACTGACTACCCCTGAGGTTTGGCTAATTTACGAAAAATTTCTTATTTTTTTAAAAATTACCAAAAAACCCCCCTAAGGTTTCAAAAATATTACAAACTTATTCAAATTTTTGAAAATACCCCTTCCCTTTTTTTGGGTGATTTACACTGACCACCCTGAGATTTGATTAATTTACGAAAAACCCCCTATGGTTTCAAAAATTATCAAAACCCCCCCGAACTTATACCAATATTACAACTAGCACCTATTTAGGTTGACTTATTAACAATATTAAATCTTTTTTTTCCCCTCTGTAATATTGTTATCATAAAATTTTCATGTAATAGATTTGAAAAAAAAATGTGATTATTTATTCAAATAAATATTCTAAATTTAATGCATTAAAGGTATCTACCAACACATCAATTATGTTATATTATCGCTAATACGGAGTAAATTTTAAGAGAAATGAGTTAGAGTCCTCAAGCTAAATAAAATTTTCAAGTGCATTATTTAATTTCAATTTTTTATTTCAATCAATGTTTATATTTCTCATTTCACATAATCATAATTTTTTTTTTCAAATCTATTAAATTAAAATTTTATGATAATAATATTACAGAGAAAAAAAAAAGAATTAATATTGTTGATAAGTCAACCTAAGTAGGTGCTAGTTGTAATATTAGTATAACCTCAGGGGGTTTTTGGTCATTTTTGAAACCACAGGGGGTTTCTCGTAAATTAGCCTAATCTCAGGGTGGTCAATGTAAATCACCCAAAAAAGGGGAAGGGGTATTTTCAGAAATTTGAATAAGTTTGTAATATTTTTGAAACCTTAGGGGGTTTTTGGTAATTTTTAAAAAAGTAGGGGATTTTTCGTAAATCAGCCAAACCTCAGGGGTGGTCAGTGTAATTTTTCCTTACGTAAATAAAATTGGGATGGCGGGACGAAAAATTCTTATCCGAACTTGATTTGGTCAAATGTAACAAATCATATAATAAGTGTATTGTACTTGTCAAGTAATAGATTACTCTCTCTAAATTATTCAATCACATGATAAATATAAAATACTTGCCACGGGATTAACTCTGATCCAGTTGAGCTGAATCTGAGTTAGAATTTCCCTTAACATTGATACGGTTGAATCAAATTTGGGTTAAAAATTCCCGGCTGGGACAGCTTAACTACAGGTTTTAAAAGGAAAATTGTTTAATTTTCTTTTTATAGATCAGAAGTCTTAAGATTGGATGGTTGAAATTATGAAGAGGTCGATCGACATTATAGATCTGCCTTGAAGAAGAAACTTTTAGGACAGTGAGTTTTCACCTAATGATTAATGACGCTACATCTGGATAGAATTTCAATTAGGTTGCTTTTTGTATTCTCCTTTTATCCAAAACTGCAATAAAAATAAAATTATTCTTCATATTCCAAAAAATAATGAATATATATATATATAGACACACACACACACACATTTATTGCTTTGATAGGAAGTGTTTATTAAATATTAATTCATTACATTGATACTCTCAAATAACTTATTAGGGAAATTGAGAACCTCAAATTCACCACTCAAATAAGATACCTAAGTTTTAATCTTAATTCATGTTAGATGAGGCCAATAATAATATTCTCTGTTCGAGATGGTGAGCACGGAGCACTCAAGGTCAACTTGGGGAAAGATGGTTCTAATAGAAGTAAGTAAAATGGGCGTTGAATGTAAGTGTGAAACGAGACTTGCATAAAAGATTCAGTTTGGATAATCATAAATCAATTGACTTCAATCTTCGTTTCGAATATTTGATGATTATATGCACTTTATTAAAATTATGGTTTGCCACGGTGATGAAGTCATTTCTTGCATCATCTATAACTCAATCACCACAAAATTTACTTTTGTAATCTATGCTGTGTAATTTTATTTCTCCAAGTAAACAATATCCTATCCAAAATTAACAAGAATTTGTTATTATGTGCCTCCAAGTTTCATGCAACTAAGATTAAACTCAAAATAATTCAAATTAAAATTGAATTAGACTAATATCAGGGGCGGAGCCACGTGGAAGATTGGAAGGGACAATCGTCCTCCTCAAATATTTCAAGAATCAATATATGTGTGTATGTATATATCAACAATAAGCATTTTATTCTTTTTGAAGAGACGAATTTATCACCAAAAAAAAATAAAATTCTACCTTCTTCCAAATTTAGGTTTATTTTCTTAATAAAAATAATAAGTAAATTTAAGTTGAGTTGACGCATTATATAAACCACCCCCCGGTCTCACATTCACAACATTAATGGGCCTATTCACATCGAATCATTCTACGTCCACATGACCAAGTCATGGGCCAACATACTCCATCCACTCCCCATACACTTACAACAATCCATTAATCGCCTCTGGATTTATATGAAGAAATCAAATTTCAAAGTTTTTTTACAGACTGGTGGATTAATAAAAAGTCCAATTCAAAGTGCCATGAGCCATCTCAGATGGCAGAAAATTAGGAGCCCAATTTAGAATATTTAAATTGGGGTTGTCAATTATTAGAACCGCTGTTCGAACTCGAATCCTATCAATTTTATTATTATCCAAATTCGAACTGAAATTTTATACGTTCAAAATTTATGAGGATCAAATTCGGCATCGATGAAAATTCGGATAAAAAAAATATTGTTAATATTCAGCCTATATTATCATACATGCTATATAAGAAGTGGCAAGCATGATAAGAGCATGTGTGATTAAGATACTACTAAAAGTCCCTTTTCTTTTTTAACTGCTGTTGAGAGTTGAGATAAATTGGGAAAATGACTTGCAAGCGCGCATGCTTATACTGCTCTTATACGGGCATGAAAAAAGCCTAAAAGGGTTTCTCCCACTTAAGCTTTGCTAGTTTTGATGATTTATGTTTTGCTCGTTCTGGCAAAATGTATTTTTCCATGTGGGCACTTTTTAATCTCTCTCTCTCTCTCTCTCTCTCTCTCTCTCTCTCTCTCTTGATGATTTATGTTTTGCTGTTTCTGGCAAAACGTATTTTTCCATGTGGGCACTTTTAATCTCTGTCTCCCTCTCTCTCTCCCCCCCTTTAACTTCTTGACCTATATGGTCCCAAAAGTATAGTATGATTTTAGCTTTTATTTAGAGAAGAGCATATATAGAAGATTCCTATAAAAAAATCTCGGGCGAATTACACTGACTACCTCTGAGGTTTGGCTAATTTACGAAAAACCTCCTACTTTTTCAAAAATTATCAAAAACCCCCTAAGGTTTCAAAAATATTACAAACTTATTCAAATTTTCGAAAATACCCCTTCCCTTTTTTTGGGAGATTTACACTGACCACCCTGAGATTTGGTTAATTTACGAGAAACTCCCTATGGTTTCAAAAATTACCAAAACCCCCCCGAAGTTATACCAATATTATAACTAGCACCTATTTAAGTTGACTTATTAACAATGTTAAATCTTTTTTTTCCTCTCTGTAATATTATTATCATAAAATTTTCATATAATAGATTTGAAAAAAATGTGATTATTTATTCAAATAAATATTCTGAATTTAATGCATTAAAAGTATCTACCAACACATCAAGTATGTTATATTATCGCTAATGCGGAGTAAATTTTAAGAGAAATGAATTAGAGTCCTCAAGCTAAATAAAGTTTTCAAGTGCATTATTTAATTTCAATTTTTTATTTCAATCAATGTTTATATTTCTCATTTCACATAATGGATATATACGATGCATATAATTATATTTTTCTCAAATATAAATTTAGCACATATTACGTATATTTAGTATAAATTCATAACATTAAATTCGGAATATTTATTTGAATAAGTAATCATTTTTTTTTCCAAATCTATTAAATTAAAATTTTATGATAACAATATTATAGAGAGAAAAAAAAAAGAATTAATATTGTTGATAAATCAACCTAAGTAGGTGCTAGTTGTAATATTAGTATAACCTCAGGGGGGGTTTTTGGTAATTTTTGAAACCACAAGGAGTTTCTCGTAAATTAGCCTAATCTCAGGGTGGTCAATGTAAATCACCCAAAAAAGGGGAAGGGGTATTTTCGGAAATTCAAATAAGTTTGTAATATTTTTGAAACCTTAGGGGATTTTTGGTAATTTTTGAAAAAGTAGAGAGTTTTTCGTAAATCAGTCAAACCTCAGGGGTGGTCAGTGTAATTTTTCCAAAAATCTCATGTTCGAACTTGGTTTTGCATTTATGAGTTATAGAAGTTAGTCGTACAACATTAAAATATGAAGCAAGGGACATATATAAGAGTTACTATTCGCACCCTTACGGTAGATCAATGTGGAAATATACGTTATTATTTGGTGTTTTCAAGAATAAGTGAACTCGATCCATTATTTATTTGAACAGATCAATTAAAACTCGATTATATCATGTCAATCGGTAAAATTTATAATGATTATAAATTAATTGATATTAGAAATTTGATATTGATTTGTTAATTGACAACTATTACAAAAGACACTTGAATCCATACGGGCAATAAACTAATAGACCAACAAGTTGTTGTTTTTTTGGTGTTTTCGATATCTTGATTCCTCACTCTCTCATTTATATTCTTCCTCCACTAATCAATTTTCTTTCTATTTTCTCCTTTTCTCCTATCTTATTCTCTCTCATCTAGCAATTTTTTTAAAAGTTTTTTCATCTCTCCTCTATCAACATTTTTTTTAACTTTCTCTTTATCATTTATTTTTAATGATGCAATTTTATATTTATTTTAAATATTTTTTAATAATAAATTCAATAAAAATACACTATAAATAATAAAATATTCGTCAATAAATCTAATACATGTTTATATTTTTATTCAAATTTTAAGTATATAATTAAATTATATTTTATTTTCATTTGATACACATATCAAGTGTTTCCGACTGTTAGTGGGTAATTAATTACTTACAATATCATTAATTATTATTGGATACGAATCATTGGGTGACTTTGTGTTGGTCGGGCCATTGAGTCTGGATATAATGTATCCTCTCTGTGTCGAAACATTTATTAAACGTTGCATTTCATGATGATTGCTTTCCGGCCGGTCATGAGTCATGACATTCAAATTGTGAAAAGTGATCATTTTAACCTTCGAAAATAACCAAACAATATTTTCTTTTCGTTTCTTTTTTTTCATTGGGTGTTCATTAGTAGCTTAAAGTTGACATTCCAAAGGCCATACGAATTTAGCCCTTCATTAATTATGGGATACAAGCACTTTGCGCTAGAAATCATTGTCGTTCTTACATTCTATGCACTCAACTTTATTTCACTGTATATTTGCATGTCTTTTAACACATTTAATCCTATATATTTTCAATTTTTGATATATTTGATCTTGAACTGACAAATTGGTTCTGAGGCCTTACAAATATGATCTTAAATTAACAAATATACTTCTTTATCTTTGTAATTTTGGTCCTTCCTTATTTCTCCGGCTAAATTAATTGTTTTCTGGCAACACGTGACTTTCACATGGATTATTCACTAACAGTAAAATATTATGTGTTAGTCTAGGACCACATAATTGATATTTGGAGACAATTATAGTCATGTGGTCCTAATTTTTACAGTGTAAAGAATCCATGTGAAAATCACGTGTTGTTAGAAAATAATCAATTTAACTAGAGAAATGAGGGAAGACCAAAATTGTAAAGATAAAAGAACTACATTTGTTAGTTCAAGACCACATTTGAGAAGCCTCGGTACCAAATTTATCAATTTGGGATGAATTGTGTCGAAAATTGAAAACATATAGGACTAAATGTGTTAAAGTCAAACATATATATAAGACCAAATATGCCACATAGCCCTAAGCCATAGAATTAAAAATATAATTAAACCATGATAATAAGAGTTTTGCCAAGTTAAAAAGGTCGTGACATTTTCAACTTTGTATTTTGCGTAGTGGTAAAGATGGTATTGACATAATGTTAAAATAAAGACTAATTTAAAGTGAAGTTAAACATTCAGAAGAGTTTATTTTTTTAAAATTGATTAAGAGGTTTTGTGTGTCAACTAAGGCAAGTTGGACATGCGGTGAGGGGAGGAATTGAAATAATATGTGAGATATTTTTAATGAATTTTTCTATCAAAATTCAATGTTTAAGAGGTGCAATTGCAAAATTCGTACGTGCCGCGTCCAAAGTAACGAAATAAAATTGAGCAAGCGAACTGCAAACATAGCTAGGTTTTGAATTAATTTTTTTTCCCTCTCTCTCTTTTTTGTCTCCTTTGGTCACAAAATAATTTAATGGGATCAACCATTAGTTAGCATGGCTCTTCAAATAAACATTAGTGCATAAACTGTCAGTTTCAACTTTTAGAACCAAACTTACCTTCAATCAAAAAGCCACAAATTGACAAGGGTGAGCTACAATTTGATATTTACGATCGCCACATTTTAACAACTTGATTCTAACTAAGCACGATACTTTTTCTTAATTCTGACATAATGTTACAACTTAATCAAATGAACTTTTACAGTTCATTGGATCCAATATTGTCCTAGCAATGCTGGTGTAATGATTATGTTGGGCTTCGCCTTTTCGTAGTTGGCTTGGGTTACACTCCATCTTTATCTACCAATCAAACCTGGCCACCGTAAAATTCACCTACAGTCCCTGCCTAGTTCCCTAGATAAATTTTTATTTGATATTTGATATTTGATATTTGATTGATGTATAATTTAGAAAGAATAATTAATCACATAACAAGTATATTAAAATTTATTATATAATTAATTAAATTCGATCAAATTAAATTCAAATAAATTTTTTTTCTACTGCTTCAATCCCGAAAGGGCATTCTTTTTCTCCCCCCACTAATTACCAAAACAAAAAAGAAAAAGAATTGGCCCTTCTATCACTCCATCGTGCACACACCACACACAACTTACCATCTGTCATCTCGGGAAATTCAAGTCTAAAATCGACTTATTCAATCAATAATAATTATATGACAAGTATATTATATTTATTAAATAATTAATGTATAATTTAAAAAAATGGTAAATCAATCGAAAGATGCAAAATAAATTTTTAGTTAAACAACTTTGTACAAAAAGAAATTATTCCTATACAAAAATTTTGTGCATGAAAAGAATAAATGTAACCCTTAAATGAGCAGTTAGTCTTAGCCGTCGAAGGTTACAGAATGAGGATAGAAGGGAAAGTTGAAGTGGTAAACTTTTGAAGGTGAAGAGATGAGAGTTATTTATATATTGCCACCTAAATTATATATATTTGTATAATTTGTAATATTAAATTTTAAGTGTTATTGATCGCCACCTAAAATTTGCGTCTTTTATTGATTGCCACCTAATTGTATTTTTAGAACAAAAATCTTACCTGGAATAACGACACGTGTTTCTACTCCGGCTAGCATTTTTTGTTAGAAAATGCAATTACGTGGCAATTGATAATTAAAAAAATACAAACTTTAAATGATAATCAATAACACTTAATATTTGATATTATAAATTATAAAAATACACATGTTTTGGATGGTAAAGTGTAACTAATTGAAGAAATAATAACACTATAAAAGAATAAAACCCCATATCCTTTTTAAAATACCCTTTGTTTCTCATAATTAAAATCATTAGTCAAAATCTGTTACATAAAATAATAGAGGAGTAATCAGGAAGACATGAAGTTAATTAATATCGAAACGTACATTCACATGATTAATTGGGTGAATTTGGTGCAGCTTTGTTCTAGTTCGTGGGGTTTGTTCAAACTTGGCAAGCCAAGAAAATAAATTGATAAAAATAAATCAAGTAAGTCTTTTTAGAACATAAGTTTCTCAGATCACAATACAAAAAAGTAATTGATAAAATAATACATTCAAAAATTCAGTTGATAACATAATATATTCTATTTCAATACTAAAACAATTTCGTTCATAAAAAAAATTACTAAAATTACATGATCAAATGTCAATCAATACCACTCGAGTATGACAATCAAATATTGTTTTCAACGACAATACCACTCGAGTATGACAATCAAATATTGTTTTCAATCGTTGAATTGAGTAAAATGATACATAATTTCACATTTTTAATAATTTTTGGCATCATCATATTTAAATCAAAAGACTAAAAATATCAGTTGGATATTCATTTCCTTCTATAATGTTGAAGAAAGATATTCATACTTTGACTAAATCAAAACTCAAAATCTTATAACTGGCAAAACTGAGGCCCTAAGATTCTAAAGGTCTTAGGTTCGATTCCCACCGATGAATGTGTGGACTTTATTTCTACCTTTATGGTAGTTTATTATCCTACTTTAATAGTAGTTAATTGTAATAGTTTATCTATAATTTGTGAATGATATTGTTTGAAATATGATGTAATAGTTTGATTTGTACTCGAAGAGTCATTGATGTAATTCGATGATATGTATTCAAAAAAAAAAACATCACTATTTAAATTAGGTTTCATCAATGAAATTAACTTTCGTAAATAAGGACTTTGAATACACACACACACACACACACACACACACACATATATATATATATATATATGCACACACATATAAAGCCAACTTATCTAATTATTTTCCCCACTAATTTAATTGGAGATTGGCAAAACTAGGAACATTTTTTATATACCTAATTTAAATTTCACATATATATGTCAAACAATTCGAATTACACTACATTATTAATTTACTTAAAACATCTAATACACAAAATATAATGTTGTTTCAACCCTTTAATTCATGTCTCCAGCTCAAAAATAAAGTTGGTACAGAAATTTTCGCAAAATTGGATTGAAAGTTTGGTGGTGGACGGCGGCGATATAGACTGGAGCTGAATAGGACGTACTTGGATGTCAGTTGGGCGGCGGACCAACACTCTTATTTTAACTTGTTAATGTCAGACTTTGGCGCCAACATGCGTCATCTGCCGGTGAGCTTACGTCACTTTAATCGGGGCCCGATATGGGAGGTTTCCATAATTCTATTGTTTGCATCTGCTGGAATCTACTCATATCTCGTCTTCGTCGGTGCACTCAAATTCCCACACGTGTTCGCTTCTATGTAGATATTATTATTATTATTATTGTTTGTTGTTTTTTGTTTGTTTTTTTAGGTAAAATCAAAATATTATTATTATTGTTTGAATTAGAGAAATCAAACTTGGTGGAATAAATTCTCTTATGCCATCGGTGTAGAGTACATTCATACATCAATGCAATTGAGGGATATTTTAATATGTAAAATTTTAATATATTTAATTAAAATAGTTAACATTTAAAAATATTTTCATAAACATGGGTACCACAATAGGCTTAACATCGAGTGAGTAAGAGAATTTTCCGACTCAATTTTCTTAAAATATATAAGCCTTCAAAATATTTTTCACTCACATTCATATATATATATATATATATATATAAAAGCAAAGTTCACATTGGGTGTATGAAAAAAATTTCCTACTTAAGGATATGCTAAACCTTCGGAAATTTGATTAATGGAGTAAATATTATACTAGTTTCTCCTACAATTATGTATAAATATATCCCTCTGAAATCATTAAAGATGACCCAAATTGAACAAATTTATTAGGAAACTTGAACGACACCATCAACACAAGCAAGAAGAATTTGGGAAGCTCATAAAAATTTAAACAAAGATCTTAAAATTATGTGCAACGATTGATATAGAAATTAGAAAATAACTATAAATAAAAATAATTTATGAAAGAGATCAGCGCAATTTAAAAAAAAAATTGATACAAAACAATCATACACAATTACACCGGAGGACGAGACTATAAATGTTTCAAAATGTTTAATCGTATGAAGATGCATTAGAAATCATTGGGCACGAATTTCATCCACCATATACTTTTTGTTTAACGTTTTCTATTTGAAAACTTTGGAAAAACAATTTCTATTTGCATGGACAATACCTTTTGTTTTCGTTATAAAATTAGATCAATCTCTATCGATCACTTTCATCCTACGTAAGAAAGTTTGAGAAAGAAAAAGTGAATCAGAGTTTGTCTACTTTTTTTTTTTATCTCTTTTTCTTTTAATTATTGCTTGATTGTCAGACTTCGTCAAATACAATTTGCACCATATCTTAATTTTTACTGATAAGACTTCCGTTGATATAAGTTGCTGCATTCATCCTTCACACAATAATGTCGTTGTTATAAGTAAAACACCCAATAACGTTTGGGAAAAAAATTATTAGTGCCATTTGATTCTTTAAGCAATAATTACACCATTATATACGTATTTTTAATTTAATCAATTATACAAGAAATAATCAACTTTCACTACTGGGTCGTCGTCAAGAAAAAACAGACACAGAAAATAATGCACTCCTACTGATTGACGTAGCCAGCAAGTTACTAGCGCAGCCTCTGCAAGTAGACACGATATTTAGGGAATTAAGATCAAATCAATTTATTACATTTGCAATTAATATCTTTCCTAATTTAATTTTACGTGATTGTCATTGATTTGATATGTGAAAAATATATTTAGAGAAAAAAAATACCGACCATTATTGCTAGTGTTGACATCTCTCTGTCTCTCTCTCTCTCTCTCTCTCTCTCACACACACACACACACACACAATAAGAGTTTAAACTTTAACTCAACTTATCAACTAATTATCAAAGCGTGCTGAAAAGGTAGTTCCTCATTTCCTCAATTCATTATCCGCTGAATCAGCTGAAGAGTAAGTGGAACAAATACAGATCAACATTGCTAAACGCAATTAAGAATACGGCATTATTGGGCAAATTAGTCAACGCTACATAAAAATACAGCAATAAGTTGACTTACTACAATAATTACATTAATCTGATATTT
This sequence comes from Petrea volubilis, assembly GCA_026212405.1. NCBI lineage: Eukaryota > Viridiplantae > Streptophyta > Magnoliopsida > Lamiales > Verbenaceae > Petrea > Petrea volubilis. The sequence continues at coordinate 1,952,227 of CM047882.1, forward strand.
GTTTTAAAGGTTTCGTGTCGTTAATTAAGTTTAAATAAAGTCCGCATTGGTTCACCTTAACCATCAATTATTTGGAGATATAAAAAGCAGAAGATAGAATAAGAACACATGGGCATAAAAGGGTTTTTATTTACTGGCTTACGTTATTATCAGCAGTAGTTGTTGTTCAAGTTGCTTGATTGATCAAGGCAATTGGGAGGTTGTAACTGATGCCATTTTCAACTCCTCTCTGCATAGGTTTATTTATTGTTTCAATTTGTTAGGTTTTAGATGTCAAACATTTTATTGAATAAAAAAAAAGTACTTAAAAATTACCCAATAGAAAGCAACATGACATTTATATTTTGAAAAATCACATAAGTTGATTATAAAGTTCCTATTTTTATTTTTCATTGAATAGAAATTATTTCTTTCAAAAAAAAAAAATCTTTTATGCACCTAATATATGAGAGCATGAGTTACGTCGTATTAATATAAAGAAAATTTACAATTACTATGGTTTAATCATCATCAACTAATGTCGTCACAAGAATTTTCACTTTACCATTGCAGCTATTATTTGCTCTATTAAGGCACTAACTCTTGCAAAAAGTCTTTTTTTTTAGTTAATTACATCAATTGCATTATTAAATTATACATTTAATCATGTTTTTCTAAATTATAAAATTTAATAAATCGATTCCCTGTTTTGTGCTGATTTATTATATTTTGTACTACACTAATTAAGAGATTGATTTGTTATCTATACTATTATATATTTGAAGGGCGTGCTTGACCAAAAATAGTTCAAGTTTGACCAAATTTTAATTTTCTAAAATTTTGAATTTGTTAAGTAAAGAAAAAAAATTGTTATTGTTTATCTAATGGAGTCTCTTGATTTTCTATAATGTTTAAAAATTGAATTTTATTAGGTCTTTTAATGTGTATCAATTATTAATTCACCTATAACTTTCCCCCTTTCTCTCTCTTTAAAAAAATGCCCTAATAAGACTTCTTTCATCATAATTTCTCAACAGCGTACCCAATTCTTCAACCCCTCACTTTATCATCTATTTTCTTAATTCTTTTCGATTGTATAGGTATGTAAATTTATTTTTTATTGATCTTGAATTTTTATCTTTTTCTACCTTTTTATTATTTGATTTCTTATTGTTTATTCATCACTTATCATCCATTCTTTTTATTCTTTTCGATTGTATAGGTATGTAATTTTATTTTTCATTGATCTTGAATTGTTATTTTTTTTCCTTACATTTTTACTATTTTCTTTCTTATTGTTTATACAAGTATAGGACTTATTTTTGTTCTCCTGTTACTATTTGTTTCTCATAGTTTTAGGTATTTTTTTTAATTTCATTATCATTCTCCATTTACAAGTATTTTAGTACCCTTTTGTGGTCACATTGTGGAATTATTCATATTGGACATCATTTCTTATTGATAGATTTGTGCTTTTGATTTTCACTTAATTTGCTTTTTTTATTACTTTATCATTAATTTATTTGAGGTTTATTGTATTTGACATTTTAATTTTTTTTACCTTTTTTTTCTGTATAAAAGTCTATTTGCTAAACGTTGATACATCTAATATTTTCACCTAATTTCATTTTTTTGGTATGTATTCTTCTTCTTTTTTTCTTTTTTTTTCATATAAAAATCTATTTGGTGAAAAGTTTATGTATCTAATATTTTCACCTATTTTTGTTTTTTTTAATAATTTTACTACTATTGTTATTTTACACATTGTGGAACTTTTTTTCCATAAGAAATTGGAGTTTTTCCTTTTCTTTTCATATTTTATTTCATTAATTTTTGATTCTTTTTTGCACAATTCTTACTTCCTCTAATTTATGTTTAGTTATTTTCATCTTAGTTGCACTTTTTTTTTTATCAAAAATTCTCTTTATTTTTATTTTTACTTTTGACCCCAAAGTGCTTGGACATCACCCAATTTCTACCCTTATTGTTTACTTTTTATTGCATAAACATACTTTTATTTTTTGACATTTGGTATTAGATTTTTTTTGTTATGATATTATGTATGTATGTATGTATTTCTATGAGTAATATAGTTATTATTTTCCTATTTTGTGACAAAGTTTGAGATATAATATTAGCACAAAAGACATTTATTATTTTGAGATACAATTAAAAGGTTACAATGGTGTTTATTTAGTTTTTGTCATTTTTGTTTCACGTGAATCATATAATTATTATTTTTCTATTTTGTATCAAATTTTGAGATAAAGTAAATATTATATTGATATACACTACAAGCAAAAACTAAATTTTTCCGGGATTTTTTTGGCGGAATTTATCCATTTGTTTTAAATTAAATCAAATTTTGGTGGAATTATCCGCCAAAATTCTGCAAAATTTTTTAATATTAAAAATAAAATAAAATAATAATAATTCAAATAATAAGATTATTTATTTATTAAAAAAATTAATATTTTTTAATTTTTTAAAAAATTTATACATATAATACATAATATTATATTGATGCGGTCGTTTTGTGGGTCGACCACTTGTCAGGACCTGAAGAGCTCCGGACAGTAATGCTGGTGGCCCACCTGTCAAAGAGGGAGTAATGCACATGAGACTAGCTGGTTTTGCTCCGGCGTAGACTTTCCAACGCTCAAGTCAGTTGTAGAATATTTGGAGAAAATGATGAATAGTAGTGAGAAGTATCCTTACTTATCAAGAATGAGCAAAAATATGAGTAGATCTTGTTTTTCTTTACCCTTGGATAGAGAGCCGGTTTGGTACTTATATGAGAGTGAAGCACCCGGATATGACATAGTTTGTGAGAGTTAGTCAACTTCACTGACATGAGCCGTACATGTATGTGCTTTTTGTCCATTTTGAAATTTCTAATGGCGACTGCTCTCACGTCTCATTAATTGGGGACCTTATTGGCATTTAATATATATATCTTGATCATTTATTATCAAGAATTGCATTAATGGAATAGCATTTAATGCGTTGGAGCATGAAGGGATGGACCCATGTGCAGAGTAGATGCGGTAGGTAGCTGGCAAGAGCAAGCTTAGTCAGTCACGCTAGCTAGATTTTCCCGTTGGATGGGGTGCTAGGCGGAGGCCAAGTACGCGGCTCCTGCTCTTGATACATAGGCCATCGAAGGCCGCCTATATCGCGAGACCATTCGCCTCACTTATTAGGTCTCGAGGAGCCACAAGGCCCTGGAGCCTCCAGATCGCAGCGCCTTTAGGTAAGCCTAGGGGTTACTTCCTCATGCAAGGCGTTCCGAGGCCCGTTTCTTGGATTGAATGCCCTTGGGGGCCATGGGTCTTTTCGAGGGTCCTCGGGTAGCGTACTTGGGCGTATTATCACAATCCTGAGGACAATCGGGCATAAAATCTTATTTGAGGGCAGCCTGCCCAGTGCAAGGGCTTCAACGCTCCACACTTGAATTGGTCGGGGTTATTTTCGCTGATGTGGCGAGGTGAAGTGACACATAATTCATCATATATATATATATACCATGCAACAATTCAATGAATAATAATTAAATAATAATAATAATTTTATAATAGTAATTCAAATAATAAGATTTTTTTATATATTGAAATTTTTAATATTTATTTTTTATTTTTTTAAATTTTTAAAGGAATTTTTCCATCGAAATTCAGCCAAAAATTTAAATTTTAATATTTAAAAAAATCCGCGGAATTTCCAATCGAAAATTTAATTTTTTTTTTATTTTTTTAAAAAACTTTTGTGCTGAATTTTTGGCCAAAATTAAGCCGAAAATTTAAATATTAATATTGTTATTTATTTTTATGTTTTTGGAGAAAAATTTAAAAATTAATATTTTTTATTTTTTAAAATACCACCAAAATTCCGCCGAAAATATCGATTTTTCTTGTAGTGATATGACCCCTGCATGAGGGGAACAAGAAACAAGAAAAAAGAAATCAATTAATTAATGATATTTCATAAATTTAGAAAAGGAATAAAAATAAATGATTTATTTGATTCGAGTTTTAAGAAAGTAAGGGAACCAACAATGATACATTATAGAGAATTAAATAGTTAACTTATGATGCACGATCTAAAAAATATTATGGTTCTAGAAAATATTATGAAAATACAATGGTCTTATCTGTAAAACAACTATAGAAACCAATAAATTTTAGGTAAAAAATTCACTTAATGTGTGTGCAACAACAACAACAACAACAACAACAACAACAATAATAATAATAATCAAACAGTTAAACTTTAATAGCATACAATTAAATTTTCTATAGACGATTTATCTTTTTAACTATTCTATTATTCGTCCTAGCTCTTTAAATTATATATAATGTACTTATCAATTTTTTCATAAGTCAATAAATTTAAAAGAAAATTAAATTTTTGATAAACAAAAAAATAAATATAAAGTAAAAAAAATCTAGAAGAGAAATGTAAGAGATGAGAGACGGCAGACATGGAAATAGAAAAGGAAGAAAATAAATTGCTTTGTTAGAAGAGGGAGTGTGGGGATATAAAAATAATTAAAGTCTTAAAAACTAATATACATATACACACATATTGTTTTAATACTAAAAAACTATCACCTATTATAAGTAGAATATTTTTGACTGCACTCTAATTAAATAATAAAAAATTATTGATTTTATTTGTTGTGGTGTTACTGCCCGTTTGCAATGAAAAGTTGAGTATTTGAGTGTTTAATTTGAACTACTAAATTTGGCATCTAACGATTTCTATATAAAAGATTGTGTGAAAAGCATATGATATGAATATTATATAATACTTAACAATGATCTAATACGAAAATTGATCATTGAAAATAATAAATAAAGAGATTAATCCATCACACTTATATATTATTTTATTAATTACAAAATATATTTTCATTTGCTTATAATACGATTAAACTATTTTACCTTTATATATAATCTACTACAAATTAAATTTGAAAAAAATATGCTTATTATTATTTATACTATTATTTGAATTTTTCGTGCATTAGCACGGAATTTATGCTTAGTATTTTATAATTCAAATGGTACATATGATTAATAGCATAACTGAGAGGTATAAAATATAATTATTCACTTTTATTAAAATTTTGCCGCCAGGGTGACCCAGCACAAGCCTCTCCATGTGGCCTTTTAATATATTACCAAATTGCCAACTTTTGTATATATAATAATTATTTGAACCCAAAAAAAAAAAGCGTATACAATAATTATGTAGCAATAAAGAAATTATATATAATAATTAAGTACAGTAATTTCAACGGTGGGGGGAGCAAAGTGGGCCCGGTATACCACTCCTCCCGAGGAATCATTAAATCCACCTCTGGACAAATTTCAAATCCGGAAAACGACAACAAAACCCAATAACAAGGGTTTCCGCCAATCACACTAGCCCACTCATCACATGGGCCACCAGCCCAATATTTTTTATACAGTAACCATTATACGTATATAAATATAAACAAGCAATTGCTCTCAAAAGTCTTCCCACCAAAAAAGCAAGAGCGCAACAACGCCTCATTTCATTAGATTCTCGGAATTATAGCTAATATCAAACTGAAAGCTCTGGTTTTCGTGTTGATCATCAGCTATGGAGGTTAACGAGTTTGAACTTTATCATGATTCCGTCATTTGAAGTGCAAAATTTCAATGTAAGTTTCTCTGTTATTAGTATTTTTAGCTGAATTTCACATTTTTTTTGGCTTTGAATAATGTTCATTAGTTAGCGGAAAAAGAAGAGAGCATGCTTTTAGCTTTTTATGATGAAATTAATTGTGAATTTTTATTGTTAATAGCTTAACAATTCAATTTGTGTAAAAAAATTTAATGTGGTAATGTGCTGTTGGTAGTATATTTGATTCTGCTTTTATGCTGTAAACCTTATTATTTAGTGAAATTCTGTTTCTCTGCTGGATATATGCTTTGGAAATTTTGTGATTTGGTTCCTGCATAGAACTGGACTCTCTAGTTTCAAGATTCAATTTCTCTTTTAGTCAGTTGTCCTGAATTCACCTTTTTACTTTTTTGCTATCATCGAAGATAAAGTGAAAAAAGTAGTGTCTATGGGTAGAAATTGAGATAGGCTTTCAATTGTCTTATGCTATGATTGGATCAAGGAATTTAGTGAGGTAAAGCAAATCATTTAGGAATTCTTTATGGAAAATTTATGCCAGAAAATGATGTTTCATTGGAGATGGGCGTAAGTTTCATGATTTCTATTGAAATCTCATGCAATTTGCTGCTTTTGGAGAGCACAAGCAACTACCTTAATGGTTTGAGTAGAACATAAAAAGAGTAACAATTTTGAGCTATAATTGTGAGCGTTTTCTGATTTTGTTTCTGATATGTTGTATTTACTTTTTCTTTCTCAGCTAATCGCGCCTATGAACTTTGCAGTTCTGAATTTATAAACTGGTCACACAAAAGCAGCTTTGGTGTGTCTTACATATTTCACGGAAAAGCAATTCCTGGTGGTTTTTCCCTCGAACCAGTTTGGAGCTTCTTTTCTGCTTTTATTTCCCATCTAATAGTTTTCTCACCAACCAATTGATTACTAGATGATGGAGGTTTTTGGCGACAAAGTATATACTCCGTCTTCCTATTGATTTCTCCTTTAATAATCTTTATATGAGTTATATCAAATCAATTGTAGTTGAAGAAAGATATAGAATGTTGGACTTATTGACACCCATGGAGCCACCAATGAAACGAAGAGCTGGTTTGTGGATTGTACAAGCAGGACGTGGTTCATATCGGGGAAGTTAGTGATTGTTTTGGTTTAAAGTGGTTGGCTTTTGTTGTTGTACTAGATATTTATTTTTTCAGTAATATATTATCCATGGGGGTTAATTTCTTGCGGTCATTCCTTGAAAGTCTTTGCCGCAATTCTCCTTGGGATTATGCTGTGTTCTGGAAGCCTAAGCATCAACATGAAATGTAAGTCAGCTCTCAACTTGTATTGTCTCTGTCTCTCTTCTTTCTTGATTTTAAGTGGAATGTTTGTTGGGTGAAGACGCTTCTATTGCCAGATAGCAGGAATTTGTCTTGATCTTTTTTGTCTGTCTATTATGGAGGAAAAATGGAAAGGCAGAAACATATGTCTGTTTCTGTTTGCACTTGGTCAAACTTCTTCTTTTTCTTCGTGGAATTCAAAATTTTGCATTATCTTAAGTGAAGATTGTAGTTAACTCCTGTGGTCTGGTATGATATTAAGAGTAATCGCCTTTTGAAAAGTTTCAAATTATTCTCTTTCGTGTCGTTGACCCTGTTCAGCGCCTCTTCTCTAAGCTTTCCAAAAATCATGAACTTTTCTCTGCAATCTGGGAAAGGCCTTCTGTTGGTTCAGTAAAATTCAAATCTTGAATTTGTTGAGCCAATTATTTTCTTTGAAATGAGTGGAGATCATGGTATCCGATCTCCTCTGGTTTCATCATTTATCGACTAAAGTATATTTGGATTCCTTTCCCTCTTTTGCGTGGGTGCTTACTCAATATGAGTATGTTCTACTTGAATGGATATCAGAAACCTTACGCTCTTTGTAGGACACAAATCTCAATCAAGCCTGAGTCTCCTTCACTTGATGTGGAAGGTCCTAGTATGGCATCCATCACACACTTGATCTTCAAAACGTAACAATACATGATGAAATTTATACTGAGAGGGTGTGAAATATGGTGATCACCCTGCAATAAGGTCAAATCATATCACTAATATTATGTATTATTTTCTTGATGTCCCCTTAGCATGTTGATCCTGCACTTTTCAATTCTTTCCCTGATGATGCATCGGCAAGATATACTGGATATATGTTTGATATATCCTCTCTTCTTTGAACTTCACCAAGAAGGATTTTTCATGGTCAATTTGCAAACTCTGCACGATGCTTAAAAAATCGATATTGATCTGTTGTTAAATCAGAACAAAATGTTAAATCATGTAAATATTCTCCCTTGTTTATCCTACTCCTGCAATATCGTGTAATTATCATCTTAAGCAAAATGCCGTTGTACGTTTGTTTTACATATTAGAGAAACCATCTATGAATTTGAAACACCCTGTGACCTTATGTTTCAGGGTTTTGGAATGCGAAGATGGCTTCTGTGGCACACTGAGAGATCCCAGGGTGAGCCCAGTTGAAGATATGTACTTAGAAAAGTCAAATAAGACATTTTTCTCCGCTTTTAGTTCAAGTTTGCTTGATGGAAGTACTGGTGAATACCCAGTTGGACTTGCAGTAGCTGAAATGTCGGGTGCTTCTCACGTAGTGGGAAAGGGGTAAGCTTTATCAGTTTTTACTGGCAACCTTTATCCACCATTTATTGCCATGCATTTTCCATTTATTTTCTGAGGACGGGTCCATTATATTGTATTCTTGCTATTAGGCTGGGATTGGTTTGTTCACCGTCATTTGTTAGTTTTGTGATGGCATTTCAACTTTTCTATGTCATCACGATTTGAGTGTCACAGTTTTCAATAGTAAACCACGGTTACAAACTGTCCTCTTGTTCTGCAATTAAACAGGGTTGTTGGCAAAGCGGCTTTCACGGGGAATGCTGACTGGATTTACTCGGACATCATATCAACTGACGTGGTCAATTCTGTATCAGTTCCTGAGGTCAGTCTCCCTGGATGATGACCTGCAATTTAGGCTCTGCATCTAATTTTGTTAGTCGAGTCTAAAAAAAGCTTTTATTGGTTCTGCTTTTTACAGTATCCAGATGAATGGCTGCTACAATTTGCAGCTGGCATAAAGGTAAACAAATGACAAACTTTGATGCTTTTTCTGCTGTTTGTGTGATTGAACAACTTTAAGTTATTTATTTAAACATGGAATAAGTCTTTGTGGAATTAAATAGAAACTTCAAATTAATGCACGACTTTACAATGCCCATGCAGACAATATTGGTTTTGCCTGTAATACCATATGGAGTTCTACAGCTTGGATCATTGGAAATGGTTCGTATTCTGTTTCCATAATATTAATGTCTTGTACCTTTTTCAGTTTTCTGTTATTTCTGTCATTTTTCATTGAAACCCTAAAAAAGTTTTTGATGGTGACTAATTAATAAATGCAATATATCTACATTTCTGTTCTCAAATTAGTGTTTCCTTGTGCTGGGAATCCTATCTAACTGAACCTATGTTGTCTCTCTGTTTCTTTGGTGCTTTTTCCTTTTTATTTTTATTTTTTAATTGATAGATTCAGTAATCTTTGCCTTGTTAAAAATTTAATTTTCTAATGAATGAATCAGGTAGCGGAAGATGCAGCTTTAGTTGCTTATGTCAAAGATAAGTTTGAGGCCTATAAAAAACCTGATGAAAATGACTCGAGATATTCAATTCAGCAGTTTTCCATGCTGTCTACTTTAATGGAGAATTTAGAGGAACCGTCAACCTTTTCCACCGGAAAAGAAATTGAGGATCAAAATGCCGCTCATACTGTTAGAACAAAAGACAGCAACTTAATTGCTAATCAGATTATGCCAGCGTACATGATTCAGGATTTTTGCAACACACCAGTTAAGTGGGTTGCAGATACTCCTGAAATCCGGCAACCATCGGGCATGATTTATGCGACTGAACCATGTGAATTATCATCCGTAGATTACAAATCCGTTATAATTGAGAATGACACATTACCATACTTCCATCATGAACAAAAATTAAGGGCCTCCCCTTATTGCGACAAGTATGATAGGATGATGTATGGGGATTTCATGAACGAATTGATGGATTTTCACTTTGAGGATTGTGCAACTGAACCGACTTTTGTAGGCAATGACTTGGATAGTGCCCTTTGTGAGAGCGGAAGGAATTTTTTCAACTTCCCTGGAAACTATGAACTGCATAAAGCACTTGGAACAGCTGTTGAGGATTACACTTACGACCAATATACCAACGGCATGTCTATCTTAGGTCATGATGCAGCCTGCCACTCAATTGGTGATAGAGATCCCTCCTGCGTAGATGTGTCTGGAGTGGACTCTGTTGGATATCCTCCGAAAGAAGTGGAATTGGAGCACCTGTTAGAAGCTGTTGTTGTTAATGCCTGTAGCACTTTTGATGATAATTCATCTAATGACTCCAACATTACTTCACTCGATATGCCCTCAGGAAAGCATTTGGCTACCTCCAAAAGACATGATCAGTCCAAAAACAGTGCCACAGTAGAAGATAAATTTCCTTGGAACTTCTTGACATCCGAATTACTTGCCCAGGGAATAGATACCACATCTAATTTGTCATCAGTATCTTCAGTTGAAAGCACGATCAGTGCATTGTTGGATAAGCAAAAAAAGAGAAAAGGATACGATTCCTTAAACACAGGAAAGTTATCAAGGCTTTCAACTAACAATAAGAGAAGGGCATGCCCAGGGGATAATCGAAGGCCTAGACCACGGGATAGACAGTTGATTCAAGACCGGATCAAGGAGCTAAGGGAGCTTGTCCCGAACAGTGAAAAAGTGAGTGCTATTTGCGTTTGTAATATTTCCTTATTCCTTTTTTTCCGTCTTCTCAAGTAAACTTTGTTGTGTATATTATAAATGCAGTGTAGCATTGATGGACTCCTTGATAAGACCATAAAGCACATGCTCTTTTTACGAAATGTAACCAATCAGGCTGATAAGTTAAGGCACCAAGTCTCCAAAGAGGTAATTATGCTGTCGAATCATGTTTTCTTTCTTTTATTTATTTTGACAAAACAAATACACCCTTTCTTTGTTTAACACAAAGAAACCTCCAAGAGAACTGCTGAGGCCAGTTTTATAGTGACTTTTATTTAAATACAAGAAAATGAAATTCTGAACTTCTTCCCAGGAAGCTGATGAAAAGAGGAGAACAGCTGAAGTCAGCAACAGCCATCAGAATGGGACAAGTTGGGCAGTGGAATTAGGAAGTGAGCAACAATTGTGTCCCATAGTTGTAAAAGATCTAGACCAGCCTGGACACATGCTTATAGAGGTATGTCGATAAATGTATTAGTGAACTAGATTCCTGAGATTTTAACAGTTTAATGATGAATTGTGTTTCACTCAGATGCTGTGTACTGATCACGGTCACTTTCTGGAAATTGCTGATGCAATACACCGTCTGCAACTAACTATCCTCAAGGGTGTAATCGAAAAAACAACTGATAGTTCATGGGCCCGCTTTGTTGTGGAGGTATTGCTTTCTTGCATTTGATCGAATAGAAATATTTTGATTGAAGTGAAGAACGCAAGTGCTTTCAAGCGACACAAATTGACTTCGAAAGATTTTAGATGATTCAGATATCTAAGTTCAAATCTGCCATCTGTCAGATTTCTTAATCCAAACCCTCCAATTAAAATGGATTCATGGAAAACCATTCAATTCCAAAGAATATTTACGACATATGTTCCGAGAAAAAACCTTTACTCTGTTCCATAAGCAATTCTGCTTATGTTATCTTTGTGTATTTTAATGTTTATGTGATCTCCCATTCTCCTTCCAAGCAGACCTCGGGAAGCTTCCATCGCCTAGATATATTTTGGCCGCTGATGCAACTGTTGCAACAAAGTCGGGCGCCCATCTCAAGCAAGACTTAAGCCTGTCTGTGTTCATTGTTATGTTCCCCTGTAAATTCATATTCAGTCTGTAACATGCTGGGACTGAGATTATTTGGTTTGAACTTTAACAATACTTCTTAGAACGTTTTTGACGCTGATACTTTTATGGCATCACTGGCGGATGAAAAGTTTGTTACGGATTGATAATTAGACAATTTGGAATGTCAGAAACATCTCGTCATCTTTGACAAATCATAAATCCACAACATAAGATACGGGCAAACCAAGTGGCGACAAAGAAACAAAGCGTGGGGGGCATAGAGTCGTAATTCAAATGATACATAACTTTGAAGAAAGAGAAAGTTGGACCTATGGTGCAGTTTGTTGCTTTAAAATTGTAGTTGTTCATGTTCAGATTGTGACTATAAAAAAAAAACAAAAATTCAGATTGTGACAACTGACCATGACCACCGTCCGTCTCTAATCAAGCCTATTTAATTCCAAATGCCACTTCAAAACCGGCCCCACTAGTCATATATGCAGATAGGGTCTCTCTCTCTCTCTCTCACTCTCACACACACACACACTATATATATATATGTATATAGTGTGTGTATATATATATATATTCTAGACTTATACAAAATTTATTTTTACTCTATTCAAATATAAGCATCAGGGTCAACAAATGGACATTCAAAAGTTCGATTTTTTTCCCCCTTATATAAGCAACTTAGTACATTCAATAAAAAGAAAATTACTCATCTAACAGAATAGAGCTAATACAATTTATGTCAATAGATCCCTTCCACTCGACGGCCATAACTTTTACGTACGGCAGGCACTTGGGACAAACCCCTTGTTCATAATTTTGTGTTTAGGGGCATCGGAAACCGCAAAAGCAAGCAAGAAGTCCATGATATACATTCTTTTCTGCACTTTGTTTGGGACGCCCCATTCTCTGCCGGCACATTAGTCGTTTCCTAGTATCTTTTTTCTGCACAAAATTGTTGTTGTCGGCAACTCCATCGGCATTATTAATCCATCGAAAAATATGTGTGTCCCCATAAATAAGACACGACAATCTTTTATAAAAAGTAGCAAGCCCTTGACTCTTAATTCGCGCATTTTTAATATTTTTTTCCCTCGGATCTAATCTTGTGCAGCACAGTGGATTCTGAGATTGAAATAAATAAATAAATAAATACTTACACCGGTAATTAAGGTTGTACTGCTTTAATTTATAAAATAGATCTTCCTCAGATGTTTCCTAATTAAAATTGTTCTTATTTATTTCATTTGATATTGATTTACGCATTGAAACCTCATATATCTAATTTTAATATATTGATTAGTAATGTTTATGTTAAAATAATCACTAATGTAGTATACTGAAAGAATTAATTATATTCCGTTTCGCGGACTGCAAGGCCTTGATTTTGTGAGCCATTTGGGTTTCTTAATCCGAAACTAACACCTATAGCGAATAGTAATTTAATATCGGTTTGTTTCTTTCTATGACAACCCAATGAAGCTTAAGATTTTATAATATAAATATAATAATTAAAAAAAAAAATACTCATGCATGCATGCCTGTATTGTTCTTTGATTTTCTTTAGTTTGCGAGTTTTTCCTAGCAAGCATGTAAGGGTGCCGTCCTCGGTTTCAAGGCGCAATTAAGTAGGATAAAATAAGATTCACATATATATTATATCCAAAATTTTCATGTTTTTCAAATTCAATCGGCATGTCTTATATATTATATATTAAGTGAGAATTTCTTTGACTTTTTTTTGAGTGTATGTAATTTTGAACTCCTTAAAATTCCCTTACTATAATAATTAAAAGTATAAATCTTTAGTTATTTTTTCTTTTTCTTTTTCTATTCTCTCTCATCTCTCATAGCTCTTTTATATCCCTTTTTGTAAAATTTTCTTTTACTTTATTTTCTACTTATTCTTTTAATCATTAAATTTAATCTTACTTCAATTTTAATTTTTCACTTATCATAAATTTAGTCGATATATTAAACATAATTAAAAAATAGTACAAATAATAAAAATGGTTAATATACGTACACACGTCTATACATAAAAATTTCATTTTGAAATTTAATCATTTCATTATATTACATCTCATTTTTATTTTGCACACAATAGAGTTAAATTATTAATCAAGCAATTAATTGGTATTCATGGTAGAGCTTCGAAGCTGCCGGCCGTATATCCTCCATCAGCATAAATAATCTGACCTGTGATATACGAAGCCGCCGGAAGGCAAAGAAAGGCGACCAACGAAGAGATTTCCTCAGGTTCTGCTATTCGCGAGATCGGCGTTCGTGTTATTAACGGGGTAAACATTGCCATGATCTACGGATCTGTATCCTCCTGATCACACAAAAATAATTACATTTATGATCAATATGTGTGTGTGTGTGTGTATAGTTCGATTGGGATGGAAGGAATAGTACAGGTTTGGAGATGGAGGCTCTAACGCCCCATGGTGCGACAGTGTTGGTTCGAATGTTATCCTTAGCCCATTCGCATGCTAAGTTCTTTGTTAGTTGGCTTATTCCATCTGAAAAATGACGAAACGTTACTAAATAAATGCGACGGAAGTTTTAAAACAGTTATAAATAATAGTTCTTAATAGTATCATTAATATTTTTATTTGCGTCGATCACGTTTAGACGCAGCATAAACCGAATTAGCGGGGAGAGCCGTCCCGCCAGCAACAGAAGAAATGAAAGCGATGCTTCCTAATCCAGATGCTTTGAGAAGAGGGTGAGCCAATTGGCAAATATGAAAAGGGGGCTCTAAGTTTGTCGCCATTGTACAAGCTCGCTTCATAAGAGTCATTAATTGCTGCATTATTGACCTAAGTACACATGCAATTATGCAGCAAATATTATTTATATAGTGTAAAGTCGCATCCATAGGTCATTAGGTACTACTGCTTATCTTAAATTATTGTTGATTTGATTAATTAATAAGATAGCATTAGTTAACTTTGCTAAGATTGTCCTGTGATTTGGAGGCCATTAGGGTGGTCTAAAATATATATAGAATTGATGATCCAAGCTTGTGTAGTTGTGTGTAAGCTAGTGTCCGCTATATATTGTTGTTGACAAATTTGGGATATATACTATATATGTAAGAAATTGAAGATGAGGTCGGGAACACTAATATTGGTGGAAAACAACCAATGAAGTCACCAATTTTGGCTTTACTTAATTAATTATTTAAGCGAGGAATATTCCTTGCTTAAATAATTAATTAAGTAAAGCCAAAATTAAGTCGCCAATTATTTCTTATTGATTGGTTATCTACATATTAATTCTATCTACTTGTGTCCAAACTTTATTCATCTGATTTGAGTTCCTTGTGGGCCGGGCATATCTTTTTCAGGATTAATGAAGTTTTAATAATCTGGTATAAGGTATTGCAAGCCTCACTGTATCACTAAGGCTTCGTTTGGTAGGGTAAAAATGGGAGGAAGGGGAGAGAATGGAAGGAAAATATGTATTTTTCCTTATTTGGTTATGGGAGGAAAAGGGAAGGAAAGAAATTGAGGATGGAAAAATAAGTATGGGGCCTATTGATTTTTTTTTTCCATCCAAAATCGGATGGAAAATCAGAGAAAAATAATGCAAGGATCTCTATAAAACAAAATTTACAAAATTGCCAATATGTATAACTAGATGTTTAAATAATATTGCTTCTTCTACTAATATGAATCTTTGTATTTTTTAAATAGCAAATACGACGGGTTCATTTGTATAATACATTAAAAATATATTTCACATATTTATTTATTTTATTTTCATTAAATTATCTACGACATAACTATATGAAAAAATTATAATCTTAGGACTGTATGTTGTATCCTTTAACAATTTTATGATAACAAGTTTTTCATTTGCAATTTCAGGACATTAACTTTTTCATTTGCAATTTCACGACATGAATTTAAGATTTTGTGGCACATTTAGGATAAAATTCCAACCAATTTTGTCAATTTTTTGACAACTTAGCAAATATCGAGGTAAGAAGTCCTAAATGTGCCACAAAATCTTAAAGTCATGTCCTGAAATTGCAAATAAAAAAGTTAATATCCTAAAATTGTTAGAGGGTACAATATGCACTCCTAAAATTATAATTTTTCCTAATTATATTTATAATTATATAAGATTGTAGTTGTCATTTGACACAATGTAAACAAATATTTCATTATATTAATTTATATATTTTATTTACATTATACTTATTTAGTTTAATTTTATTAATCTATTTTAACACATGAATTCATAACAAAATTATACTTTATAATGATATAAGGGTATAATTATCATTTAGTACAGAAATCATTTTCTTTTCTTCCACTTTTCCATTCAAACATACAAGAGAAAATAAATAGATTTCGATTTTCCTTCCATCTATTTTCTTTTCAACCAAACATACATGTGGAAAATTAAAATCCACCCATTTTATTTCCTCTCATTTTCTTTCATTCCTATTTTTTTTCCTCTGATAAACGCAGTGTAAAAGTGTCAAACAACTTTTCTCAACATCATGTACATACATAGGTTATTCTTACATATTCGGACTCCATTTAGTAGTTTGTATCAATCGCGTGGTAAATATAAATTATTCATTTTGTAAAATGTTTGAATGCGATCATTTGACGAAATAAACTAGAAGCTTCGACCACATGCTTATATATATCTTGCCTTTTAATGTTAAACCCTATCAACATAAATCATAAATGTGATCACAAAAAAAACTCTTGAAAATAAGGAAAATTATATAGTACGATTAATTATACTTACTAGTATATTGAGCTTTCCATCAAAGGTTGAAGAGACCTTTTCCATAAGCTCTTCTCTTTGTTTTCTACACGACAACTCGCATGCTGAACCCTTCACTTTGAAGCCTTTGGCTAACCTCATCCCCGTTTCTTGAACACGTATAAATCGTCGCCCCAAATCCCGCAAGCTCTTCAACTATGGCGTATCTAACATCACACCCACACACACACACACACACACACAAAGAATTAGGATTACATATAGAATAGTGAAAAAATGCACCCAATTCCTCTGGTACCACCAGTGACAAGTGCTGTCATTGCCTGAAGAGACCATCTTTGCTTCTTGCTGCTGCAATTCTGCTCTTCATTTGCCATAGTTTTTATTTTTCTACAACTTTGTTTTATTTTTATTTTTATTTATTTATTTATTTTTTGGGTATAATATTCTTGGAGAGTTGTACCAAGGTTGTTGTAGCGAAGAGTTGCTGAGTTGGTATTTATAGCACATTTTGTTCAGCTGCTTCAGAATATCAAAAATATAGAAGAACAAGTCATTACTCTCTTTGAATTATGCACCAATCATAGAATATATGTAAAATACTTGTTACATAATTAACACTGATTCGATAAGTTGGATCTCGGCTAGAATTTCTCAACATTTTAAGGATTAAGAACAAGTATTAATTTGCATAAATATTCTGAAGAATGGCAAGATTGTGATGTCTACGCCATCTAATTATGGAACAAACCCATCTTGAAAATTACATAACTTTTACGTAATAAACCAAAATTTTCAGTCCATAGTCCAAGTTTATTAATTGTAATATTTAATTTCTTCAAATTTCTAAAGTAAGAAGAGAATGTAAGTCGCATAGTACTTATTATTATGCCATGCTTTACCTTCTTTTCCTTTTTTTTTCTTTCCCATTCTATAATAATAGTTGTGACATAAATTGTAGAATAATAAAATAAAGGTCAATAACGTAGACAAAACCAAGAAACATGTTTCTTATGACTCTTGGTCACACTTTTCCCTTTATGTTTTTATGTGCGATACAACTTGCAAAACAATCTTAATCCCGCTAATATTTAAACTCGTGTTCGGTGGACAAATGAAAATTAATGTTTCTACTTGTTCCGGCCACATAATATATAGCAAGAAAGCGTATAAATTTATAGTCTTGCTGACGTGTCTGACTAGGCTTAGAGTTGTACAAATTATATAATTAAGATTTTAATAAGAGATATAGATACTTAATAAAACATCAAGGGCCAACACCCATTAAGCTAAAATAAATTTTCCACAAAACTGATTTAAACTCCGTATCTTGATGCCATATGGGATATATTGTGCTTTAATTTGTTCAGCTTGCGAGTTTTTCCAAGCAAGCATGTAAGTCGCCATCCCTGATTTCAAGGTGCAAGAGCTAAGAAGGATAAACTAAGATTTACATATATTATATCCAACATTCCCATGTTTTCCCACATCAAATGTTTTTCGAATTCATATATAATATTTCGGGGAAAATTTAATGGCAACTTGCAAATTTTTCGTTTACAATATGCCTGAAATGTGCGCGTTATTTAGAGTTAAATTAATCAAAACAGTAAATTCAAGGTAGAACTTCGAAGCCGCCAGCCGTATATCCTCCATCAACATAAATAATCTGTCCTGTGATATAAGAAGCAGCCGGGAGGCAAAGAAAGGCGACCAACGAAGACACTTCCTCGGGTTCTGCTATCCGCGAGATCGGCGTTCGTGCCATTAACGGGGCAAACATTGCCAGGATCGACGGGTCTATGTCCTCCTGATCACAAAAATCAAACAAAAATAATTAGATTTACGATCGCGTATGTATATATATATATATAGTTTGATCGATTGGGATGGAAGGAATGGTACGGGTTTGGTGATGGTAGTTCTAACGCCGAATGGTGCGACAGTGTTGGTGCGAATGTTATCCTTAGCCCATTCGCATGCTAAGTTCTTTGTTAGTTGGTTTATTGCACCTGACAGATGACGAAACGTTACGAACTAATATATACATATATATTCTACTCCGAAAGCTGCCACTAGTTAAATAAATGTGACAAAAACAATCTGTTTTTGCACAGTTATAAATTTAGATCTTAATAGTATCATTAATTTGTTGTAAGGTGTCATGGCGACAATTTAACAATAACCATTGACAATTAGTCACCTTTAGCCGCGGAATAGACCGAAATAGCAGGGAGAGCCATGCCGCCAGCAACAGAAGAAAGGAAAACGATGTTTCCTAATCCAGATGCTTTGAGAAGAGGGTGAGCCAATTGGCAAATATGATATGGGGCCTCTAAGTTTGTAGCCATTACACGAGCATAATCTTCAGCAGTATGATCACAAGCTCGCTTTAGTAGACTTACGGCCGCATTATTTACCTAAGTACATATATAAAATTATGCAGTAAATATACATAGATTGAAAAATTTTGAGATGACTGATTTGGTTAAGAAAAAGATAAATTTTTTAAAATGCTATTCATGCCGAATAATATATTTATCACATTGTCCTCTGATTTGTAGCCCATATTAGGCAGCCTAAAATATAGAATTAATGATCCAAGCTTGCTTGTAAGCTAGTGTCCGCTATGTATTGTTGTTGATAAATTTGTTATAGTTGGGGACTTGGCATTATAAATTATATATGTAAGAAAGGGAAATGAAGATGAGCTGGGGAACAATAATGCGGGTGGACAACAACCTATGCAGTCACCAATTTTGGCTTTACTTAATTATTTAAGCAAGAAATCATCAATAAGAAATTACTTATCTACAAATTAATTATATTTGCTTGTGGGTCGGCATATCTTTTGCAGGATTGAAGTTTTATTAATCTGGTGTCAAGCAAGTTTTCTCAACACACACAGACACACACACACACACACACATATATGTTCTGATATAACATGATATCTATGTCATGCATTCATGAAGAATTTTAGTACAATAATTTCAAATTTAAGCGTGTCGTGATAATAGATGATTCCTATATATTTGGACTGCATTTAATAGTTTGTATCAATTGTATGACAAATATAAATGACCCATCTCGTGAAATGTTTGAATGCGATCACTTGACGAAATAAACTAGAAACCTCTACCACATCCTTATATTTCATATTTTAATGTTGAAACCATTTAAAAATAAATCATAAATGTGATGAAAACGCATTATTTATGTTCTAGGACTCACATAAAACTCTTGAAAAGAAGGAAAATGCAAACGAAAGAAAGGCCACAAACTTAACAAAATTGGTGTATATATAGAAAATTATATAGTAACTAAGATTAGTTATACTTACTAGTATATTTAGCTTTCCATCAAAGGCTGAAGAGACTTTTTTCATAAGCTCCACTCTTTGTGTTCTACACGACAAGTCGCATGCTGAACCCTTCACTTTGAACCCTTTGGCTTCCCATTCTTTAAGCCTTTCGGTAAGTTCATCCCCGTTTCTTGAACACGTATAAATCGTCGCCCCGAATCCCGCAAGCTCTTCAACTATGGCGTATCTAAAATCACACACACGCGCGCGCACACACACACTCAAAGAATTAGATATAAGATTATATCAACTAAACTATATATGAAGAAAATAAATTAATTAGTATCATAAATGGAATACTGAAAAATGTACCCAATTCCTCTGGTACCACCAGTGACAAGTGCTGTCATTCCCTGGAGAGACCATCTAATTTGCTTCCTGATGCTGCAATTCTGCTCTTCCTTTGCCATTTTTAAATTTCTGCAACTTTGTTTTGGTACTTATTTATTTATTTATTATTTCGATAATATTCTTGGAGAGTTGTACGAAAGATAGAAAAGTTGGTTGCTGAGTTGGTATTTATAGCACATTTCTATTCAGCCGCTTTGGAATATACGAAGTCATGAGAACATGTCCAAAACTCAAAAATTTCTAACCTCTAGCGTGTTTCATGTACGTGGGCTTAGAAATCAAAATCTTGAGGGTTTTAATTTTACCATTGATGTAGACGTCTTAGTGTATAAAGAACAAGCAACATTTTATTTTCTTTTTTTTTTAAGTGACACAAAATTTTTTTATCCAAATCTGAATTGATTGAACGTAACAAATTATGCTATAAATGTATTATATTTGAAAATTGTGGTACAAGCCCATCTTGAAAATTATCTAACTTTTACATAACAAACCAAAATTTTCAGTCCATAGTCCAAGTTTATTAATTGTAATAATTAATCTCTTCAAATTTCTAAAGTAAGGAGAGAATGTAAGTCGCATAGTACGTATTACTTAAGTCATGCTTTACCTTTTTTTTTGTCTCCTTTTTTTTTTTGCATCCTATAATATATGGTTGTGACACTAATTCAAGAATATAAAGATCAGAAACATAGATAAAACCAAGAAGCATGTTTCATATGGCTCTTGTCGCACTTTTCTTCTTATGGTTGTATGTGCGATACAACTTGCAACATAATCTTTGTTTGGGAAGTACTTTAATCATACGCTAAATTTGACTTAATTAGTTATTGGGGATGTAGTTTAATGGTATGGATTCGAACTTCGGATACTCTAGGTTCGAAGTCCATTGTCTTCTTCCCTTTCACTTTGGGTAAGTGTGTGTGTGTATGCGTGACGTTTCGATTGATATCTATAAGGTATCTCGGATTAATTCTATCAAAAAGAATTGACCTAATTAAATCTTCATTTCATGATTAAATACTGTATATCATCAAATTCCAACATAAAATTTAATCGAATATAACCTAATATGAAATAGACAGAAACGAGGTTGATAGTATCTATTTTCTATTTTATTTTTTGGACTTGGTGATACATAGGAGAGATAAGGCCCAAGGACAATTAATTCTCAGGATTAGGGCCAGGAAAGGGCTCCATCCTGTATAAGCCCAACGACCGAACTAAAGCCCAAGCCTAGGATGGGTTTTTGGAGCCTAAGATCGTGTGCCCACCTTGGATGAGGGGAGACAGCCCTATACTAGGTCGATAAGCATGTGGTAAGTGTAAAAATTTGTCTGATAGAAGTTAACAACCACATTCCATAAAAATCTGAACAAACCCCCCCTAACCATCTCGGATTTTCAGAAAAGAATCATATAGATAAGCTGCTTTCCTGACTCTATATAAAACCTAGGGCCTCATGAGGTGAAGATGACTAATCTTTTGGTATTCTATAGCATTATCTTGCACTCAATCATATTCTCTACGATTTTTTCTCATAATTTATCTATCATTTAGTTACTCTTATCATTCTTTTTCATTTTTGATCAGACTACTGACATAATTTAGTGGAGTACTAATCCTTATTTTGTAGGTTTCTTCTCCTAAAATCGAAAATTTTTACATAAAGTATGAAAACTCGTTTCCCATGTTACAAATTTAGGGTGCTACTGCAGAAAATTAAGATGAAATTAGTTTTATTTGTTTATTGGAAGCTTGTTAAGAAGGCCCCATAAGTTAATTTGTCGGAAGTTGAAAACTGAGCCGAAGCATCAATGACGTATGAAAATTAATGTTTCTACTTGTTCCGGCCACATAATATATATCAAGAAAGTACATAAATATACAGTCTTGCTGATGATACGTCCTATCAAATCTGATTAAGCTTAGAGTCGTACAAACATAATTAAGATTTTACTAAGAGATATAAATACTTAAATAAAACATCAAGGGCCAACACACATTAGGCTAAAATTATATATTTATATATATATATATATATATATCTATCATCAGCATTAGTTTAAACTTAAATAGACCAAATGTGTTGACTATTGAGTACTGAATAGGGCCTACGGGAAAAAAAAATGAAAAATAAAAACACAAAAGGGAAAAATGCATATTCGCTAGTTATTACATTTTTATTTTAATAAAACAGGAAAAAAAAAAAAAACAATAAACAAACTTTGAACAACGGGGTATGTTTTGTCCATGACAAGACACGGCGTTATTGGTCCATAATTGATGTTACAGGTGAGATTTATTATCCTGTGAGCTGGGCCCGGGCGTTTAATTTGCTCTTTACCTACAAATTTGGTTCTAACAAGTTATTTCTATTCTCAGTATCTTATGGGCCTACAAATATGGGTCTGCAATGTTATTTGTATTAGCAGGGTGTTAATTATTGCTTTTATATTTAATATTTTGGGCCAACTATGCCCAAAGCCCAATACTAAATAACAGATATGTCATGGAATATATGTATACTACTCTCCTCATCCTAATTTGTTGGACAGAGTATAATTCTCTCATCCTTTTTCAAGACAAAACATTTGATATTTTTGTCATTTTTTTTTCATATATAGCTATTTTTTATTTTTTGGAAGCTCAGCGTGATTTTATTTTTCCTTCTTATATAGGATTACGAGAAGAATCAAACTCAAAACTTTATATTTAAGCAAGATTCTTACTGAACTTTTCGCAACGAGGGCTAGTTAAAAAATTAATAATAATCCAACAACTTCATCCCTTGTTCGTGTTATATAACGATGTAATTAGTATCTTTAATTATTTCAAGACTATACAAAATATTTATTGATCGAAGGTCGAAATATTAAAAGAGAATTTTTAATCACAATATAATTGTTTGCCATTTCTTATCTCAATCACGTAAAATATATATGATTTTATTGGAATTATTAGTTAAAAATTCTTCATCAGTCTTATAAAAGAATTAAATAATAGATCTATTAATTTAAATGTACGGTAACGTTCAGTTTCACCTAAGTTTGTCTTCACTATAGCTAAAATATAGAATAAGCAAATATTCTATGCTCTCAATTTACCGACACATCTCCTCAAAAATCTCTCCACGTTGACGTTGTTTAGTGGAGAATATTAAATAATATACCAACTGATAAGCTGGTCTAAGTGGTTATTTACTGTTCTCATTAAGGTTTATTAATCATATTTGTTTTCCAAAGAGTAACAGCGATGGCCCTGTATAATAACTAAACCGTCTTTTCATTACAGAAAAACAAGAGCAAGATGATTTTGTATTTTATAGGTGACTATAATTATTTAGAGTATAACTATTTTCAACATCTAAATCAACCAGTGTCACCTCATACAAAATTGATATCCTTCATGACTACGTAGTACCCCATGTTAAGATTTTGTCAAATTTGATTTCCTATAGTCGTAATTAATTATAATTAATAATAAGACTCTCTCTCTCTCTCTCTCTCTCTCTCTATATATATATATATATATATATTCGTTTGTCTTTCTGTCTAGCTTTCATACCAGTGTCTCTTGTTTACGGTAACAAGAAACTAAAACTTGGGTTGGGTCCATGGTCTATTTTCAATTGTGGCAAGTTGAGAATGAAGACACGCGTGTTAAGTAGAATGTCGTAATAGGGAAAACCTTAAGTGCACTAATTATATATTTTACGACAAAAATTACCCTTACAAGCTGAAAGCTGGGCGCCTCTATTGCGTCTTATCTTTCGGATTAGCGTGTACTCGACGATTAATCTTGACTAATTGAGTCTCCCTTTATTGAATTAATGTCTCTTTTCAACATAGATACATGATATATTCTTAATTAGCATGAATCACGATACGTAGCTAGTAGGTCTATCTTAATGGATTATATATATATATATAAAGTTATTTTTTAGAGAAATACATTATGTAACATGCCCGACGTGCCCTTTCATGAAAGCTTAGAATATTATTTGTGTACTTGGGCGAGAGTAGTACTAAGATGGGTGACCCCCTGGAAAGTCCTCGTGTCGCAACCCGCCCTCTTTTTTTGTAACCAAAAAAAAAAAAAGAATATTATTTGTGCTCTTGGAATAATTTGAAAAAAGATTAGATTTGAATTCAAGTGTTTTCGTTTAGCTAGCTGCGAAATTAATTATATACTCACCATTTTCATAAGTGTAAATTTTAAATAAAAATAGAAACATAGTACTTCATGTTTTCAACTTGAACATACTCGTTGATTCTGCCTGACTTGACTTAAACTTCATTGATGACTACAAACGCATAAATAGTCAGCATTATTAGAAAACATACATAGGCATTACACATGAAGTACCACACTTATATAGTATGTAATATATATTTATGTATATTTGCGCGCGCCCCACATACACATATATATGGCTTAATTCCCTGAAGCAACGAGACCCAATTTCACGGATATTATATATAATTCAGATATATTTCTCTTAATTAATAAAGAATTCGGTAAATGAAGACGTGTTATATGACTATATATAGTACGTACGTGTCATAAGACTATAGATAGTACGTACTGTCAAATTTTCTTCCTCGGTCGACAACAGCATTTAGCAACACTCAACATCCTACCAAGGCTAACGACCAAATTAATATTTAAAAATTCTGATCTCTTACAATTAATTGATTATTGATAATTTTATTTTACTGATTAATAATTTTTGATATATTAGTAAGTACGCAACTTAATGAATATTGGTTAGTTCCCGATCAGATATTTATAGATATATAGTTAATGGTTTTACCCCCAAATAGTAGCAACAATAAGAAAAAAGAAAGAAATTAAACAATTCTCAACACCAAAAAGATGCTTTAGTCAAGCGAATTAATGGCATTCACAGCTTGACTCGTTAGATTATATTTGACGTGTTGACACTAATCTTCAATTTCAAATAATTTACCGACAATATTAGGAATTAGTGATGAATTAGTCATGCCCTATATATATAGACTTATTATACATTTAGGCATGAAAGCTGGAAAGGCTTTGCTTATTTTTTGATGAAACCAGCACACACAAAGCGGAGAGGAAGGTTCTAAATCACAATATATTTGATGATTGGGTATTTATTAGTTTATTAGATACACTTCATTATGTTTATTTCTAAAAAGAAAAAAAAATACAAAATAGTTGTCATTATGGCACAGTAAAATATTTAAGAAATATTAAAATAAATCATCCTTTATTCCAAAAATTATTGATTTACTTGCTATGTTACATAACTCACCAAAAAATAAAAAGAAAATTAGAAGGCAACTCGGACATGTTATACGATATATTTTTAATTCTCTTCTCTCTCTATATATACATTTTTTATTTCTTTTTTGATATATTCTCTCTGTATACATAATAATCAGATATAATTAATCTCACCAAAAAAATAACATGTTTGAAGATAAATTTAATTATTCCTTATATTTAATATCACAAAAATTTAGATTACAAAATTCTTGAAACTCTGGTAGGCTGCTACACCCAAACTCGAAATTATACAGCTTGTTAAGAAAACACACAAATGTCACGCGAGTATAAAATTCTGAAATATTTTAAAGAAATCTCTGAATATTCAAATTAGCCTAAAATAAGTTGCCGTCTGCCCAATACATGCTCAAACAGGAATATTGGTCTAGATCATTATGCATGCTAACAATGGTTTTAATATCCCTAATGTTTAATTCACCAGTTAAAAAATTGTTTAAGGTGATATTATTAATGTTCTTTGTTTGACCAGACAAAACAGCAAGTAGCTGCAAAAGTCCAAAATGCCCGTGTTAGATATAAGTTGTCTCATGATTCCATTTTTGCCTTGTAATTAGCTGATCAAGGGGATTAATTCTTGTTACGTGTATGGAATCAGGGAAGAAATTTACAAGCAATATTTTATTTATTCCGTTATTTAAGGCCCAAAGACGCCAATACAATGTGATTGCAATTTGGTTACATGAGAAATTATGTTATATTGGTTTCGTTTGCTTTGCCAGATTTGTTAATCGGAACTTGTGTATTGGCTCAAGATTAGCCGAGAGTCAAGCCAATTATATTGGTTGTTTGGTATCCAGGATTAACTGAATAGGATGATCGTACGTATTATGCACATGGTGGTTTGGTATCCAAGATTGAATAAAATTGAACCAATATTAGAATGCAATTTATGTTTTTACCATCGATTATTAAAATTCTTTCAAGGCTTATTTTTCAAATTATGCCTTAGCCATTTTGCAGCAGTAATAATAATAATAATAATAATAATAATAATAATAATAATAATAAGTGTTGATGACAAACATGTTAAAAACAAGGGCAAATTTAAGGATAAAATGGTAAATTCAAAGTGTTGGAATAATTAATCTTAAGAAAACAAGACTCAATCTCACCCCCCCCCTATTGAGATTATAATTCTGAGATATAACACATCACATGGCGGGTCAGGCTGGATTAGCTCCTGACCCGATATTATTATCTTGTCAACCAAACATGTAATTAGCCGAGATGTGAAAGTCCTTTCTCGGCTAATCTTGGCAACCAAACGAGGCCATTATATATTCGGCTAACACACTGCAGAAAACATGTTTCTTATCATACGAGAATAATTAATAAATCTATTCCAAGAAAAGAAAAATAAACTAAAAACATGAAAGATCGATAAATAAGAAAGACAAATGTAAAAGGAAATTGTGACAAGAAATTGAAGCGTATATACGATTTATATTTTCTAACTAGTTATTATGAGCATATATTAACTAAGTCGAAATATATAGCTTTTGAATTTAAGATACTAAACCAATGCCATGCGTGAACAATATAAAACACCATATTGTTTGTAGTTCCAGCCGATCATGAGAACTTCAGATTTTAATTTGTTGCATGTGCATTCCAGTAGGGAGCTTCCATTAATTGGCACGTGTTGGATTGATCAGTGTCATCTTAAACCAGACTGGAATATCTGTTTAGTCAAATGCATGTAATAGCGCCCTCAGCTCGCACACACACACACACACGCACAGGTATACATATAATTTTAAAAAATATGAAAAATAAAATCGAAAATTTTTGATTATT
Source organism: Petrea volubilis (assembly GCA_026212405.1). NCBI lineage: Eukaryota > Viridiplantae > Streptophyta > Magnoliopsida > Lamiales > Verbenaceae > Petrea > Petrea volubilis. The sequence goes on from CM047882.1 coordinate 1,979,422, forward strand.
TTAATTTTTACTCCATAAGGAATAATTAGGTTAGAACAAGCCTGCCAAACATTCCTCAAGTTGGTATGATACTACTAACATGGCTTAATTAATTAAATCCCATCTTAGGAGGTATGGTTTGGTTTAAATAAGTTAAGCAATTTGAAATATGATCATGTCTCAATTAGTCTAATAATATGAAACCTAGGAACAATTAATACGTAAAATTTCCTCTTTAGAATAAATATATACTCCAATGGTGGGAGATTAGATATATACGATCACGGCCTATAGTGTTTCTTTTTTTTTTTTTCAAAAAAGAAAGATAGATTAAAGAAAGTTTTATGGAAAACAGAAAAATCTATGAGCTCTACCAAGGGTATTTATGTAGTGGACAATGACGTACGGTAACTGGTTGGGTTGTGTTTTCAATTAAATATTAAGAATATCTTAAATAATTCTCATACTGTTAGATTAAAAAAAAAAATCAATGGCAATGTATTAAGTAATAAATGATAGATATTAAGTGATAAAAAAATGTTTAGCCACTATAAAAAATTTTCAAGCATAATAGTGAGAAGAACGGAATATCAATTTAGTGTAATTTTTTACTACTATTAACACATTTAGGGTAATAATTTAGTGATGCCACGACTTTTGATTCTTTGTGTATGGAGTCTCGCAATTGAAGTATGGTAATGTAATAATAACTTATAGTGCGAACATAGAAAGGAAAGAAAGTGGGCGGATTTTAATTTTTTACATGATTGCTTTGATGAGAGAAAAGTATATGAAAAAATAAAATAAAATAATAGTCTTAATATTTTCCTTTCATTTCTCATATAGTTTTGGAAGGAAAAAAATTGATGGGCCCCACGCAAATTTTTTTCTTTTTTTTCACTTTTCCACCCGCAACCAAATAAAGAAAAATAATTTCTTTCCTTTTCCTTTCCTTCATCCTATTTACCTATCTTCCCAACGATCCATTAGTGAGAAAGGAAAATATTTTCACAATTGCTTGTAGCAATAATTTTTTTTTGTTTTTCGTTGTCATTAAGAGAGTGTTTGGCTAAATTATTTTAAAGAACTTATAAGCTTATAAAATATTTTTGGATCCTATAAGCTCTTACATCTTATTTTAAAAATAAGTTCCTAAAATATTTGGATAAAATAAGACCCTGTAGCTTCTAACTTGTAATTTTGTTTGATAAAAATTAGAGTTTATATGTTATTTTAAGTGTAATGATGATCGAAAAAAATAAAGTAAAATTAATTTCATGTAAATAAATATTTTTGAGATAGTGAAATGTAATATTGAAAAGAATTAAATATATTTATGTTATTTTATCTTTTAGTATTAGACATCGAATAATTTGTTTGGAAAAAAAAATGGATTGAGTTTACTTTACATACATACATATATATATATATATATATATATATATATATATATTGAGCTTATGAACTCCTGACAACTTATTTTGGGATATTATAAGCTTCTTTGCTACAGAAGTATAAATGTATTATAAACACTACCAAGCACTCTCTAAGTTGTCACTATAAATGTATTACTAATTAATCATAAATTATGACAATTTAATGTAGCAAATCTTATTACCTTTAATTATTTGGTGATGAGCCATTGGGCCTGTAGTCTAGTGGTGGAGGTTCGAACCAGCACCATTGAGGTCTCGAGTTAGAACTTTCTTGTCCTCTTCCCTTCCCCTTCGTGTGAGTGTGTGTGTGCGTGTATGGCGTTTCGGTTGACATCTATAGAGTGTCCTAAGTTAATTGTATAAAAAAAAATTATTTGGTGATGAAATAAAAATTATTGTTGCAAACAAACCAAGTCAAGTCGAATATGGGAGAAATTTTTTAGCTCGAGCTCGAAACATATTAGGCACCAATTCGAGGAGCCTAATTTTTTGAAGCTCAATCTCGACTCGATAAAAGCATGAGCTTGGGTTGGCTCAACTAGACAAAGCTTGAATTTAAGTACGTAATTCAAACTCGAGCTGAATTTTTTAAATAAAATACAATAATATAATGTAGTAATAATATAGATTACTAAAATAATATATATATATATATATATATATATGATGCATATGTTAATATAAAAAAAATATTAAAATAATTTCTTGATTCACAATCCTCGAACCTAGATACAAAATGACTCAAAATTTGGACTGGAGGCAATCATACTAGAGGTGTGCACATCAAAGGTGTAACCGACTCATCAAAATTTGACTCAAAAAGACTCACGAATCCGACTCGATTGGTTTGTAACCTATTATACGGGAGTAAGAGTTGAAAACTCCAGAGGTGTGCACAAATGCCCTAGTCACACACGCTACCTTGAATACAACCTGAATGCAATTATGCAACATTTCAGTCCTTGAATCTTAATCAAAGGTAAATTAGACCACACGACGGGATGACTAGCTAGAAGACTCTTAAATCCAATCAAGACATCAGACATGAATTCATACAAATCTTAGTTGGTATCCCAAATTTCCACGCACTCCACGACCGTATAACAGGGGTCTGCCTGGGACCCACCAAAAAAATTATAAAATTTCAAGAGAAAATTGTCTCTATATTACTCACCCAGAGAAATTATTAATTTTTTTATTTAAAAAATGGTACAATATGTTAGCATCTACAGTGATTTTATGTGTAGAAAATTAAACCCCCTAACTAAAAAACAAATATTGGTTGCATGAAGGGCCAAAGTTAGAGTGCCCACCACCCCTACCTTCCACCCCCATAACAAAGCATCAAAAATCTGCTCATTTTCAGCTAATCCTTTCATCTTAATTCCCCTCATAGATTCCAATGTCAAAATTAACTCCCCTTAATCAAATTCAGATGTAGACTCCCCATCATATCATCATTAATATCAACTTATTGTCTTTAAATTCCTCCAAAAACCCATAATTTTTCATATCAAGAAACTAGTTCTCGTTTTTTTTTTTGTTTAATTTCAAGAGCAAAAAAATGGAGCAAGCAAGATATTGGATGTGGGCTAAGAGGAAACCCGATTTCATTCCTCACGATAACATTCTTACATCCTCAGCCGCCATGAATTCTTACGTCGGAGATTCATGGGAAGAGCAGGCTTTTGCAGAGGATGCTGCTGGGACACTCGGAGGGTGTGTTTGGCCTCCCAGATCTTATTCTTGCAGCTTTTGCAAAAGAGAATTTAGGTCAGCTCAAGCTTTGGGGGGTCACATGAATGTCCACAGGAGAGATAGGGCTAGATTGAAGCAATCTCCCATTCCTCCAAATGAAGTTGTACCTCAGAACCACGCTTTGGGTACTTGTGCATCTTTTGATGCTGCGCCATACTCGTCATCTCACCAGAATATATCCACCTTCTTTTACAATAATAACCCTAATCCTGATTTTTCTCCAGTGGCCTTCTCACATGTCATTAGGGTTTCATCCCCTCCTCCTCCTCCTAAAAAAGTTATTAATGGTGATTCTGAAAAGAATAATGTATCAACCCTTTCTTTCTTCTCTCAGAAGAATGATAAGGACAATATAGTCTCTTCACATAATCCACTCTCTTGGTCTAGCTTCGTTGCTGAGAAAAGAGATCGAGTTTTGGATTCAATCAAGACTAATATTGAAGCCAAGAAATCGACGGTTGTTGTTGAGCCGGATCATCAATCTAGGGCTGAAAAGGAAGACTGTGTTACGGAAGATTTGGAGACAACCTTGAACTTGGTCGTTTGCCGAAGGCGAATGAACACTGATGATGAGGAGGTCGGTAGTTGTAAGAGGAGGAGAATTGAAGTGAAACCCTTGAGTCTCTTGCAAAAATTGAATGGAGTTGATAGATGTGTTCCTCAATCAGAGGTGGTTTTGAAGAACCGTTCTGGATCAAGTACTGATGAACTGGATCTTGAGCTGAGGCTTGGAGATGCTCCAAAGGTGAAGTAATTAAGCACTGCAAATTAAACAAATGATTTGCCGAACTTGTCGCTTACTTTGTATGTGTTCATGATTAATTTTCAGCACAATTAAAGTTGTTATTTTTGCTTCATATTGGAGATGCCAAGGCTTCTTTAGTTAATTGCTTGAAACATTACACTACGACTTTCGTCCCTCGGATTCTTTTTGAATTGATTTGCAGTTATAATTTGTATTAATTAGAAAGTGTTCTGTGAAAGATGAGGGAGTTCATCAGACTGATCTTAGAAAGATGGAAGGGCTTAATAGTTGAATTTTACTTTTCATGTCTCTATAATTGTTCGCTTAGAAAATTTGTCAAGAATTTAGAATGCATGAATGAAATTAACTGGAACTGATCATAGGCAAGCATAGGATGAGCCGATGAGACTGGAGAGTGGAATTAATCCGATCCAATTAGTTAGCCGTAGCAAGCTAAGAGTCTATGTTTTCTTGTGTTCTCATCAAGAGAATTTTAGTTTATATGTCAATTCACTTCATTAATTACAGCATCCCTTAGGGCTCTAATTATATGTCAGTTCACTTCATCGTCTATACATATTGAATACTAATTGCATGACTCGCTATTTGAGGCAATTTACAACGACATATTTTGTTTCAACGAATTCTCTTTCATGTTAATGTAGGAGTCCCTCTCGCTGTGTGCAGTGTGTACGTGTGTGAGAGAGAAAATAGTTAATGTGGACAATAGCTTTTAATTTGATCAGTGCTTATGATTTCTACAGTAATTAAGAACTCCGATCGCGCTCAAAAATAACGGTTATGCTACTTGTGTCCCCTTTTCCTTTTTCATTTATATATATATATATATATATATACATATTATTTCGAATCTTTTGATTACATTTTGTATTGTATCTTTTATTACACTTGACATATATTTCATTTATTGAGCAAAATATTCACTTAAATAATATACATAGCATATATATGTGAAATATAGTAGAAAATCTAAAACTACTCATGATCCTATAAATGCTATATATATATATATACATATATAGTGTGAAAGAGCGAGAGAGAGAGAGAGAGAGAGAGAGAGAGAGGGGGTTGAAGGGATGAAGCAGCTGACTGGAATTACACTGCATGGAATGCAGTGATGAGCACCTTTTCCCACAAAGTACCTCACTGACAGATTCTATCAGTATTCATCTAAACCTAACTCCCAATAAGCAAGACAGATAGAAAGTTTAATTTTGTTTTTTCATTTTTCACGAACACGAATACGTCCAGATTACAACACAACATGGATTCCTTTTTTCCTTGTATTATTATAATCGAATCATCAAAAACGTTATTTGTATTACTATCATCGTAATCACAATCTGTTTATGTTGATCAGTAGTCCATGCACTTGTGTTCTCCTCTTCCACTTTTTAACATCTCACCTTTTCTCAATCCTTCCAAAAATTGCCACCAACTACGAAGGAATCAATCCATTAAAGTATTCCGAACATACCTTTTTGTATTCACCAACGGAATATTATTGCATCATCACTCTTAGGCGTTAACTACGCCTCTTTTGTTTCTTCCTCTGTGCATATATATATATATAGAGAGAGAGAGAGAGACAGACAGACAGACAGAGACGGAGAGACTAGAGATCTAAGAATTATCTCTAGTATATATATGTATATACTTACAGACATATATCTTAGGTGTATATTCTTGATAAATTATAAATTAAGCTATCGGTAATTTCATATAATCAGTACCCAACATCCACATCCGTGATTTTTTTGATTCTTCGTTGTGGACATAGTGGGAAAAACACAAAGTTGAAATTAAAGTAAAGATACTGGGAGTTTCTATATGATTAATTTGAATATAATCCCTTTGTCTTGTATGTCTAGGTATTCTGTTCTACAACTTTGATTATTAATTACTCGGAAACAGACATTTGCTAGCTCCAATTTGATTTTTTGTCCAAGTTCTGTATAAGTGCACAAAGGGTGTTTAAGTTGATTGGCTATTGTTTGTCTTCTTCGAGTAAATTATAAATCTACTTCTGATGAAACGCAGAGAGATTTAATTAAGTGAAGTTGAAGTGAGGCACATGGGGGCATCAGATGTCTGCTTCTGAGGAATTAATATATATTCACACACACACACACACACACATAGATATATGTATATATATATATACGTATATTGTTACAAGAGAATTTTAGTGAAAGGAATGGGGGTATAATTCCTAGATAGCTAGGCTGTGAGTGTGTTACTGTATTTAGGGCATTTGATAATTCCAAGATATTCATTAAAGTATTAAAACTTAGGGAATTTAGCTGTTGTGTTTCTGGAGTTGTTTATAATTGTTTTGACAGCTGTGAGTATATTTTTCATGGCGATGGATATCTTGTGTCCCGAGATCGATAGCTACTTTAATATATTAATGGGTTTTGAGCAAACAGAGAGAAATTAATTTTAAATTTTGTATTTAAAATCGTTGGAGATAGATATCTGTGGCGAATCAGTTTTATTTTATTGAATTAGGGGATCTTATAATGTATAGATAGTTAATTTTTTTTTTATACAATCATCTCGGGACACCCTATAGATGTTAAATCGGAAAAATACTCCCATACACATGCACACATTCACTCAAAGGGAAAGGAGTAGAGGACAAGAGGGTTTGAACTCAGGACCTTCCTGATAATACTTTCGAATCCACACCACTCTAGATAGTTAATTAATTGTATGCTTTACGGGATTTCAAATTTACGTGGTATTATTTTTAATGCTTTAAAAGTTATTTTTGAATTTGGCCAAACTGCCAAAAACTCATGGCCTTTTCAGATAAATTAAGATTTTCATACGCAAACAACTTTGCTTATGATAGGAATTTTACCCGGTCGTATCCAGAAACAGTACGAAATCATATATGTTGAAGGAGTTGTCTTCTACATAATTTTGAGATAAATTTAACAATCAGATAATCAATTCATATTAATTACACGATAAATCAATAATTGCAAAAACAGTGTCAAGTCAAAACGAAGTGAGGAGCTATCTTTTCTCAGGCAAATATTTCCTTCATTAAATTTTTCACAATAATATTTACACTAATGTTATTTATATTTATAATTAAAAGCAAATACCTAGAGGTCCAAAGCACAAACTCCATAATTCATTAGACTTTTGAGGTTCACTGTACAAAAAGCCCAACTTAGCTAGGCCTAACTAGGCCTCTTTGCTTCTCTTAATTACCCATCATTGACCATTAGAAGGAAACTGGACCTGCGTCAAATAACTTCAATAATGGCCCGAAGTAGGGGTGACAAAATAATTTTCAATTCGCAGGTTGAACCCAACCTATATGGTTTTAAATTAGATTAGATTGGGTTCAATATATTTTAAAATGAGTTGGATTGGGTTTGATGTGGTTGGTGTTGATATTGAGTTTTAATTGGGTTGATGATGGGTTGGTAATAAGTTTATGTTGGGTTGTAAACGGGTTAACTCATAAACAAAAAAATATTTATTTTTTTATTTAATTGTTATTTATTTTAATATTCTAGAACTATCTAAATAGTATAGAAATTGGTAATTTTAATTTATCTATTTTTGATTTTGATTAAACATACAATAATGACGCATTGAACCCATTATAAATTATTTTAAACTCATCTACAATTTACTTTCAATCTATTTATAACCCACATCCAATTTATTTGCAACCGAACCCATTTTTTGGAATCCATCCCCAAACTCAATATAAGCCAATCCAAACCTGCCCAATTGCAATGCCTAAGCCCTTTATAGATTTTTTTTTTGTCTCTTTCTTGTAATACTTTTTAAATTTTAATTTTGCTATTTTGATAAAACTTAGAGAAGGTAAGAAACATTTCTTTTTCATTTTATTTTAATAATGTAACAAAAAAAATGTTACGTGAGTTTTGTCGTTATGGTAAATTACTACGCGAGTTCTTATAAACGTCCTAACTGATCCCTCAATCTTATCATAAACTTTAAATCATTACATAATAATTCATTCTTAAAACCTGGTTTTGACGAAAGCATCTGTAAGATTTGATGTATAAATTTCATATAAATAACAAAATTCCAGAACCAATATAAAATTCCGAATCCTTAACATCAACTTTAAGGAATATAGACTATATATATATATATATGTGTGTGTGTGTGTGTGTGTGTGAGGTAGACCCATGTCATGGATACGTAAATTTGCCCCTTTCACAAGGTCATAAGCAAAGTAATTTGATTAATTATACGAGAAAGACTTGATAGTTTTTCGTACTTATCTCAAATTTAACTAATTAACTAATATTAATCCCAACCAAGTGGTTACTAAGTAATAGAAAGACAACAAAACTTTTTTTTTAAAAAACAAAAAAAAGGTTTCGTAACTTAAGCTATCCCTATCTCACATGCATGGTGAGGTCATCTAGGAATGCGACCAAACGCATGTTTATCAATATGATCATTAATCTCTATTTTGCGTCCATCTGTGCTTCCGAACTATTTATTTATTTTCTGAATTTGTGTCTTTTACTCATTGATGATGAAATAGTCGGCCTATATAACATCAACGAAATGTGTATCTTTCCTTCTCCACAACTGTAAAATCAAATCCAGGTTGAGTAGAATTTTAATTAATTATTATATCTTTTTGAGGTTAGTAAAAAAATAAACATCCACGCATTGCATCACAATCATCTCTTAAAAAGTATGATTATAGAAGTCTCATCATTTTTTTTGAGTAAATCGATTATATATATATATATATATATACCAATTGAACTCTACTCGATCACAACTGAAGAGAAGAGCTTTGCTACTAGGCTACTTAACAAGTTTTTGGTATTTTTATTTAGGGCGAATTACACTGACTACCCCTGAGGTTTGATTAATTTACGAAAAATCTTCTATTTTTTCAAAAATTACCAAAAACCCCCTAAGATTTCAAAAATATTACAAACTTATTCAAATTTTCGAAAATACCCCTTCCCTTTTTTTGGGTGATTTACACTGACCACCTTGAGATTTGATTAATTTACGAGAAATCCCTATAGTTCAAAAATTACCAAAACCCCCCCGAAGTTATACCAATATTACAACTAGCACCTATTTAGGTTGACTTATTAACAATATTAAATCTTTTTTTTCCCATCTGTAATATTGTTATCATAAAATTTTCATGTAATAGATTTGAAAAAAAAATATGATTATTTATTCAAATAAATATTCTGAATTTAATGCATTAAAGGTATCTACCAACACATCAAGTATGTTATATTATCGCTAATACGGAATAAATTTTAAGAGAAATGAGTTAGAGTCCTCAAGCTAAATAAAGTTTTCAAGTGCATTATTTAATTTTAATTTTTTATTTCAATCAATGTTTATATTTCTCATTTCACATAATGGATGCATATAATTATATTTTTCTCAAATATAAATTTAGCACATATTACGTATATTTAGTATAAATTCATAACATTAAATTCAGAATATTTATTTGAATAAGTAATCATATTTTTTTTTTCAAATCTATTAAATTAAAATTTTATGATAACAATATTACAGAGGAAAAAAAAAAAGAATTAATATTGTTGATAAGTCAACCTAAGTAGGTGCTAGTTGTAATATTAGTATAACCTCAGGGGGGTTTTGGTAATTTTTGAAACCACAGGGGGTTTCTCGTAAATTAGCCTAATCCAGGGTGGTCAATGTAAATCACCCAAAAAATGGGAAGGGGTATTTTCGGAAATTCGAATAAGTTTGTAATATTTTTAAAACCTTAGGGGGTTTTTAATAATTTTTGAAAAAGTAGGGGATTTTTCGTAAATCAGCCAAACCTCAGGGGTGGTCAGTGTAATTTTTCCTTTTATTTAAAAAAAAAACTTATATCTTTGTATAATTTATTTTTCGAAAAAAAATTCCGACAGGATTTTCCCCACAAATTTTTAATTTATTTTTTAAAAAACAATTATTCTGCTAAAATTTTTGCCGAAAATGAGCTGGCAATGTTTGGCCAAAATATGTCTTTCGGATTCTTTTTATTGTTTGATTTCTTTTTGAAATTCTGACAGAAACTTCCACCAGATTCTTGATAATCAACATATATACAGAATTTCTTTCAGAATATGTCCACTGATAAATATGATTTTTTTGGTAATGATCATCCTCAAGTACAACTATTATAATCATTAGAAAATCAACGAACAAACTATTATGAAAATAGAATAAAGACTCACGAGTATTAGTGGTGAATCAAACCCTAATGAAAGTAGAGTTACGCTTCATTAGCCTTTCATCATTGTATTTAGAGTATTTAATATTTATGTTCTTCTATTGAAATTAAGTAATTAACTGTAAACATTAGATGATTTCCTTTTGCAAACTTTAGTTTGAAAATATCTTATTACTCTTTTGAAACTCGAAAAATCAAATTTGCTGTGGATCATCTAGGGTTATAATTTCCATTAATCGAGTCGAAATTAATATTGATACATTATCAATGATGATAAATTATACATAAAAAGTAATATTACATTGAATTAATTAATCTTACATTTCTCGTGAGACTCGAAAGCGAGATTAGAGCCCAGAAGTACAATATTTCTTACGTTTCATAATTTAGCTAGAGATTAAACTAATTAGGATACTAACTAACATAATTCATTCATTTAAACACTCCCTTTTTCAGTCATGTGATTCAGTATTTTATTTTCGTCCTTTTTTTTTTTTTTACTTTCTGGTATTTCTGTGTGTCCAAACCTTGCTTTCCAACTGCTTGTTAATAATTAAGAATAACTAATCATAAAAAAAATTTAAAAAAAAAAAACTAAAAGAGATAACATACTTGAGAAGAAGTATCAATGTCGAAAACGACGACGTCAGAATATCATGCGACCTGCTTATTAACATTAACACGCTGCCCGCCTGGTGCGTTGATGTGAGGCCACGCTCAAAAAAGACGGCCACGTTTAATAACGTGTAACAATCAAACTATCGAATTGATTAATTAATTAAATCACGTAATTAATTACAAGAAAAAACTTTAGTTTGAATCGAATTTTGATTGATTCATAATTAATTATACTTTTCGTTAAGGTCATTACCTAATGAAACCAATATTTTTTTTTTCAAAAGTACATTTAATTCAATTATATCAATAATTGCGTGTCGTACGAATCAAATTACTACATCACAATTCAAAATACAAATCATATTATTTCATCACAATGCATGAAACAAAAAAATTACTATAAAAATAAAATAAAACTCACACATTGCGAAGGAGAATTAAACTCAAAACTCCATAATTTTGGAATTTCAATTTCGTCAACTAAATTAGACCTGATCAGTGAAATCAAGCATTACTTTTTGGATATAGAATCACAGATTGACATATGTATATGGTGCTATTGGGAAGAACACACCACAGTCCAGACAAGATAAGCCAATGCATCATTAGTAAAATGGTTTTATTTAGTTTGGTGTCCCCCAAACAGGATGCTAACGTTAGGCCACAAGAAACTGCAAAATAAATTAATTAATTAATAAATACAATAGAAACAAGAATTGGTGAATAAAAAAGGAGGGGCTGACAAGTACATATATACATTGATTTCTTTTTGGTACTCAAAAGCTAATTAGTTTCATCTATCCTAAATAAAAACGCATATGAAGAGACAAAGTCGGTCCATTAATTTAGTTATTACATCTTAAAAATGGCGTTGACATTTGTGTTAGTTCTCCATGCGCATAGAAATTCAAATGAATATACACAGTTCAGCCCCTCTGAACTGTTTCTTAATTCTATTTTTCTACTCCTTTCAATACTTAAGTAAAAATAAGCAATTTAATATGATCACCCAACTACGTGTGGTGGACCGACAGAACTAATTAATAGCACAATTTGTTCGATTCGTCTGATTTTTCTTTTAGTTATTTATTAATTTTGCTCCAGCCTCTGTTGTGATTTTTATTGTTATTTTTTTATGGGTTAATTACATCTACCACCCCTCTAAAGTATAAAAACTACAACTGATCCCCCAAAAATTTTCAATATTACCAACACATACCCTGATAAATTCAAATATTACAAATACCCCCCTGGCGAGCCGGTAACCAGTGATATTTTGTTGAACTTCCGGTTTTGCCCTTCTATTTTCCAATTTATATATTGTGTAAAAAAACCCAAAATAAGTGAGTTGTATAGTTACAAAAATACCCTCCTATTTATTTTTACAATTAAAAAAATCGGAGAAAAAGAAAACCAATGGTTTCATAAAACCATTGGCCTTCCTCCCGCCATTGTCACCTTGTCCGAGAACACCCTTCGTACCAGGGGAAAAAAAACCCACCATTTCTGCACCCCAAATACTTGAGATTCTGGTTTTTTCGCACGAGGGAAACTCGTTGTAGTCCCCGACGAAGGCACATTCAGCAGCGGCGCACTGTGACGAGGCTTTCCACCGTTTCCTCTACTGGATGTGAAGGTATGCACTTCGAAACACTCTGATGTACTAGCATTTACGATTTAGTGTCAAATATGTACGACATTTCGCTATTGAAGCATTTTGAGAAACATTGTTGTGGAAAAATGAGATCGATTTAGTATTCTAGGGTTTTTTTGACAATGTTAGTTTTTTGTTGAAATTTTTGAACTTTTTTGGTGTTTGTTGTCCGATTGTGGCTAATATTGTTTTTTTTTGCATGTTAGATGTTGTTAATTTTTACATAAACTCCCCTTTCGGTACGGTTTTTGTAAACATGCATCCAATGTTGGACCTTGTATGCACTTTGTATCCAATATTTTGATGTTCAGTGTTGTTTAGTTGTTGTTTGGAGCAAATGGAGAGGCCAGAAGCTTTTAAAGTATTTGTACCTTGTGTGCACTTTGTATCCACGGTTTTACAGAAGTTGAAGTGATTGTTGTTGTTAATATTGCACTTTGTATCCAAATGGGGAGTGTTGTTGTTAATCTTGCACAGTGAAGTTGTTAATGTTGTTAATTTGGACCTTGTATGCACTTTTTGGTTGTTAATATTGTATAGTGAACTTGTTAATGTTGTTAATGTTGTTAATTTGGACCTTGTATGGACTTTGTGGTTGTTAATATTGCACAGTGAACTTGTTAATGTTGTTAATTTGGATGCACTTTGTGGTTGTATGATTCTCAGGTTAGTACAAATGGGGAGGCCAGAAGCTTTTAATATATTGATTCATTATAACAATGAGAAGAAGATGCTAAAGGGTGTCAATCTAAGAAATTACAATTATAAAGACTTAATAAAGGACATCACTGAAAAAGCATTCCCTGAGAATGAAGAATTGAAGACAAGTGAGCTATTCATAGGCTATAACTTATATAGCTGGAATAGAATGGAGAGAATAAATGTGTTCATAGACGATGACATCACTAAGATGTTTGCCACAAGTCCTAAGGAGATAAGATTGTTTGTCAAGGCAATCCAAATAAATGATCATAATGAAGAGGAAGAAGAACAAACTGCTGATGAAAATGAAGATGGGGGACAGGCTGATGAGGAAGACAATCAAAATGTTCCTGTAATGGGGGATGCTGCCATAAGAAACATTAACCTTGAGTGGCTTGATGATTATTTGGTATATGATGGCACAGTGTTTGGTGAAGAGGGTGTGGAAGATAGCAGTGATGAGTGTGCGGATTTGAGTGAAGATCAAGTTGATAGTCAATTAAATGAAGATGCTCAACAAGCTGGAAATGATGAAGAAGCTGCATCAAGTGATGAATCATTGTCTTCTCTTGAGATCAGACAAGGTGGAGAAAGTGACAAGGAATTGCATAGTCGATCATCAGACTCCAACATGTCAGATTATGAGTCTGATGACCACTGCGAGGTAGTTCATGACAGTGATGAAGACATACAAGCTGATCCACTAAATGGTGGGTCAGATGTGAGAACTGTTCACATTCCAGAAAACCCAAATGAGAGATTCAAATTGGAGAAAAATGATGCATTTTCCAGCATTGAAGAATTCAGGAAAGTGCTAAAAGAATACTGCATCCGACAAGGCATACAGATTTTGAGGGTGAAGAATGAAAGAAGACGAGTGACAGTGAAGTGTGCAGCTCCAAATTGCCCTTGGAGGGTCCATGCCTCATTGATGCCTGATGGATACTCTTTCATGATAAAAAGTGCTTCTCCTAATCATAGCTGCATCAGAGTTGACAAGTTGAAAGAAGCTAGTTCTAATTGGATTTCAGAGAAGTTGGTGCCCATTATGAGAGCCAATCCAGAAATTAAGAATTCTGGATTACGAAATGAGTTAAAGAAACTTGGAGTTGATCCCAATTACATGCAGCTTTATAGAGCAAAATTGAAGGCCTTGGATATCATACATGGGAAGCCTGTTGAATCTTATGCTTTGATGCCCAAATATGCAGCCATGGTTCAAAAAACCAATCCTGGGAGTTTTGTTAAGTTTGAGTATCCATTGGATGAATCCGGCAGCATCCCACCACAGCCTCGTTTTAAGAGGTTTTTTATTGGCCTTGAAGCACTAAAAAATGGGTTTCTACAAGGCTGTCAACCATTTGTTGGACTAGATGGATGCCACTTGAAAGGTACATTTGGTGGAATTCTCTTGTCAGCGGTGTCATTGGATGGAAATATGGGTCTTTATCCATTAGCCTTTGCAATAGTTGAGACAGAGAACAAGGAAAGTTGGGGATTTTTTCTACATTGTTTTGGTAGGATGTTTGGAGGATTTGATCAGAACAAGCCTTGGACTTTTATGACAGACAGACAAAAGGTTATATTTTCACAAACTTTTCCATTTTATCAAGATGTTTTATGTGGATTTGTAATGACTGTTTTTTCATCTTTTTAGGGATTGGTCGAAGCTTTACATGATGTCGTACCGCATGCTGTGAACAGGAAATGTTGTCGCCATATATATGCTAATCTCAGACAATCACATCCGGGTGTGTTGGTGAAGAAGCTATTTTGGGCTTCGGCAAGATCTTATACAAAAGCTGGTTTCAACAGAGCAATGAATGCTCTAAAAGATGTAAAGCCAGAAGCTTATAGGTGGGTTATGGAGATTGGGGATACCTCTCTATGGGCAAGACATGCTTTTAGAGTTGATGTGAAAAATGAGCATGTTACCAACAACATCAGTGAGAGTTTCAACAACTGGATTGGGCCTTTGAGAGCCAAACCTATACAGATATTGGTGGATGGGATTAGGTCAAAGATAATGCATAGGGTTCAAACAAGGAGTCAAAGACCCAAGAAATGGAGTACAAGTGTTACGAAAAATGTCATGAAAAGGCTGAATGAAGCCAAGGAAGGAGGCATCAAATGTGATATATTGGTGGGCGGAACACATGAATTTGAAGTGCAAGATGCCAATAAACACTTCATTGTGAATCTGTTGAACAAAGAATGCGACTGTCGTGTTTGGAACATATCTGGGATACCTTGTAAGCATGCAGCTGCTGCAATTGCTTACAAGAGGCATGATATTGAGACATATGTAGCCCCTAGCTTCTCAAAACAAACCTTTTTGACCTGCTATAGTCACAAAATTCATCCCATCCCAGACCCTGAATTCTGGACAGATTTGGATGATGTTGAGCCCGGAATTATTTTGCCGCCCATACTCAAAAGACAGCCAGGACGCCCTAAAAAACATCGAAGGAGAGAATCTGGCGAGGAGCCAAGGTGTATCCCATCAAGGCGACGAAAGAACACAAGGTGTAGTGTTTGTCAAAGGGAAGGACACAACAAGAGGTCTTGTAGAAGTTCACTGCGCAACCAGGTTAAATGCTTGTATATTTTTCTGAAATTTAATATTTTTGTTGCAATTTTTTTAATGCATCAAATTAGGCTTAATATAATTACTGTCTTGTAGGCATCAAATGAGGTTGGAGCATCAACATCTAATATTACAAACATAGATGCAGCAGCTGGGAGCAGTTCGTTTCCTACACAATCACAAGGCACAAATTCAGCTCACATTCCTACTCAATCATCTCAAGTTAGAACACAATGAATGGCTATTATGTTGCAGCTATTTTGATGATGTTTTGGGCAACAAACAAACTGTTTTTTGTTAATATTTGGTATGTGCATGCAGAAACATGCTAATTAATCTAACTACCATGTATAGTTATGATGATAGTGCTTTGTTTTGGACTTGGTTTGGGTGACATGTTCTGAGAATAGGCTTTTGGCTACCTTTGGATAGTTTATAGACTGTAATGATGGATGATTTGGCATATGCAGTGATGGTTTTTGTGTTGAATGATGCTTTTGGCTACCATTGGATTTTGTGTTGGGTTGTTTTTGCTAAGTAGGAGTTATTAAGTTGTTGATGATGTTGTTTTGGGTGAGTTGCATAGGGATAGTATTGATTTTATTTTGTTCATGAAAATTTGTTTCAACGAACTATCATTACAATTTCAATTTCATGATAGGCAACGGCTACTATTTTCAAACTGAAACATTGCCAGAAATTACAGTTACCACCCCTACTATTTTTAATTATTACAGAAAACCCCCTATTAGATCAAAATATTACAAAGGGCACCCAATGGAATATAAAATGTACGGAATGTTCGACAAGGGTACTTTTGGATTTTCATAAAAAATTTTGCTTACGTCAGCAGAATATGACCGGTTACCGGCTCGTCAGGGGGGTATTTGTAATATTTGAATTTATCAGGGTATGTGTTGGTAATATTGAAAATTTTTGGGGGACCAGTTGTAGTTTTTATACTTTAGAGGGGTGGTAGATGTAATTAACCCCTTTTATTATTGAATTTCTAAGTTTTTTTATTGTTATCTTTTAGGTTTTGTTAGTGATCATTCTTGGATTGTTGGTGGCCACCCCAATCAAGTCAATACTCATATAGGAATAAAAATATTCAGGGTATTGAATTTGAGTAACATCTTTATTCCTAGTAGTTTAGTTAATTTGTGGATGACTTGAAGTTAGAGACTTAAATTCATAGTAATAATTTGTTTGAGTTTATTTGGATGAATTCAATTATAACATATTTTAATTTTTGAACTTTTATTTTAAACGGTGTGAATTTGAAGTTCATCAAATATGAAGTCACATGTATTAATATATATCCACACTAATGCCAAAAAAAAAAAACTAATTAGCGACAATATAAGAAATGATAATATAAAATTTATCATTTTGATTATGTTATTTAATGACAAGTACTTTTGGTTTGTCACAAAAATGGGTTTAAAAATTAATATCAATAGTGACAAAAAGTGTTTAATTTATCGTATTTGAAAATTAGTGGCACCCCATCCTATTCTAATAACTTGGGAAATTTTTATTTTTAGAACACTATATTGTCTAAATATGATATTTAAGACTCTAATTATTCCAATTTTAATTTTAGGATATCAATTTAAATTTTTTTGACACATTTAGGACTTCCGGCATGAGTTGAATGGATTTTGCTTACATGGCACAAACATTTTGGCCGAAATCTGACCATAATTTTGACATGACACATAATTTAAAATTTTAAAATATAAATAATTTAATTAAAATAATATATAAAAATTTAAGTAGTATAAAAATATATATATCACAATTAAAAATACTAATAATATATAAAAATATATTACATCAAAAATAAATAAATAAACATTGAACATGAACATTGAATAGGAATTTTTTTTTTTTAAAAACGCATATATATACACAAAATTATCAAGCAAAATTTGTTTGAATTCTCAAATTGATTACATGGTTACCTTGCCCATAGTATGAGAAATACATTGATGGAAAAAAAAATCTAAGAAAAAATGGCCGCCAAATACGGCGCAACCATTGCCCAACGCTCATCACCTCGCGCGGCTGTTGCGGCAGTTGAGCCTCTTCCGGCCATTTTTTTCTTAATTTTTTTCTCATACATTTGTTCTTCATCCGATGGACAATTTATCCATATATTCAATTTGAGGATTGAATTGCATTTGATAGAATAATTTTTTTGGAAGATTTCTTAGTTTTCTTCATTACGTATTTTTGTAGAAAAATTGAAAGGGATGGGGTGGCTTTGGGGGGGGGGTGGCAGTGGGCGGTGTAGGTTGGGGAAGGGGCCCAACAGTCGAGGGGAGGGGAAATGACTTTTCTTTTTTTATTAAAATATTTAGTAATTTACATTATTACCCTTAATTAATCTTATTTGGTATGCCGTTTCATCTTAGAAGATACATAAGCGCCACATAAACGTGGACATATCAAACATTTTCATCTATTCCGCCAGTGACATCATATTTTTGGTTATATTGCGCAATTCAAGGCATGAAATCCTAAATGTGTCAAAAAATTTTAAATTGATGTCCTAAAATTAAAATTGAGATAATTAGAGTCCTAAATATCAAATTTGTATAACATAGTCTCCTAAAAATGAAATTTCCCCCTAATAACTTAGTTACGAAGAAAGTATTGTTACAAATTTAAAGTGATTTTTTTTTCTAAATAGTGACAATTTAAAATATATTGGAAAAATTACACTGACCACCCCTGAGGTTTGACTGATTTACGAAAAATCCCCTACTTTTTTAAAAATTACCAAAGATCCCCTAAGGTTTCAAAAATATTACAAACTTATTCGAATTTTCGAAAATACTCCTTCCCCTTTTTTGGGTGATTTACAATGACCACACTGAGATTAGGCTAATTTACAAGAGACTCCCTGTGGTTTCAAAATTTACCAAAAATCCCCTGAGGTTATACTAATATTACAACTAGCACCTACTTAGGTTGACTTATCAACAATATTAATTCTTTTTTTTTTCCTCTGTAATATTGTTATCATAAAATTTTCATTTAATAGATTTGGCAAAAAATGTGATTACTTATTCAAATAAATATTCTGAATTTAATGTTATGAATTTATACTAAATATACGTAATATGTACTAAATTTATATTTGAGAAAAATATAATTATATGCATCGTATATATCCATTATGTGAAATGAGAAGTATAAACATTGATTGAAATAAAAAATTGAAATTAAATAATGCACTTGAAAACTTTATTTAGCTTGAGGATTCTAACTCATTTATCTTAAAATTTACTCCGTATTAGCGATAATATAACATACTTGATGTGTTGGTAGATACCTTTAATGCATTAAATTCAGAATATTTATTTGAATAAATAATTACATTTTTTTTTCAAATATATTACATGAAAATTTTATGATAACAATATTACAGAGGGGAAAAAAAAGATTTAATATTGTTAATAAGTCAACCTAAGTAGGTGCTAGTTGTAATATTAGTATAACTTCGGGGGGTTTTTGATAATTTTTGAAACCATAGGGGGTTTCTTGTAAATTAACTCAATCTCAGGGTGGTCAGTGTAAATCATCCAAAAAAAGGAAGGGGTATTTTCGAAAATTCGAATAAGTTTGTAATATTTTTGAAACCTTAGGGGGTTTTTGGTAATTTTTGAAAAAGTAGAGGGGATTTTCGTAAATTAGCCAAACCTCAGGGGTAGTCAGTATAATTCGCCCATACTTTAAACTATTTAGCCGGGGGGGGGTTATTGTCACCAAACAGATTTAATTTGTGAAAAAATTTAAAACATGGTCACTCACTACCTATCATTATCGATAATTTTTACACGACACTTTCATATTTTGCTACTAATGTTGCTGTTTTTTATATAGCCCGTTGGAATATTTCCGAGTTTTGGAAATTATATGATATATCAACATTGAGTTCGGAGGGACATGATTACTCCGGCCAGCGATCGGTACAGCCTTGACTGTTATATAATTAAACATTTGTGTTACATATTTAATATTCGATAATATTATACAAACAAAAATTTAAAGCACGCTTGCTAAAGTTCTAAACCACAAATAAAACTGTACCAACCGACCTTTTGACCAACAAATAATATCAATTTCCAACTCTCAACTCTTTTATTCCTCCTGTCCAGTCTAGTCTAGTGTTTCCATTAATGTTCTCCATTTCTATCTTCTCTATGGATATCGATCCCTCATCGGGCCTGGAATTAAACCCAGCGGATCAAATGATCATATGGCCTGATCATCATCACGATAATTTCGCGCAAAATTTCCAGGCCAGGTCCTACAGGTGCAGTTTCTGTAAACGGGGGTTTTCAAACGCGCAAGCATTAGGCGGGCACATGAACATCCACAGGAGAGATAGAGCTAAGCTCAAAGAGTTCTCCCGGGAAAACCTGCTTTCGTTGGATATCACGAAGAGCACGGATTGTGAAGACGAACCTGCTGATCCAGGGGATTCGGAAAATCAAAAGAAGAAGCTGTGTGAGTTCCCTGACGATGAAGCCGATGATGATGTTGATGATCAGGGAATTCGTGATATTGATTTGATAAGTCGTAGGTTGCCTTTGTTTTCTGAGGCCCCGTCGGGGAATTGTGGTGGTATTTTTGACAAGCATGCGGAGAGCAAAAAAGTGGAGATGATTAGCTACGGGGATTTAGACCTTGAACTCCGACTAGGGCCTGAGCCGATTAGTGATTCGAAGTCAAAGACGATAGGGTTGGAAAGTACTGGAAAGCATAATTAAAATCAGGATGTTTTGCTGAGCTTAATTATGTTGACGTTGCCCGGGTTGAGATTGGAAGACAGATTTGATTTCCAGGGTTTGCTTACTCATCATGAGTATAATTAATATTTCAAGCAGCCAGCTTCAGGCTTCAAGTACAATTTTTGTTGAAAGAACAGAAGCGTGATATACATACATACATATATGCATGGTTAGTTTTTTCATTGAATTTTAGATATATATATATATATATATATAAAGATCTTTTGCATCTGCTCTTTGTCTAATTACTCCCTCTCCCGTTTCATCTTTTGCGTAATTGGCAAATAATAAATACAAATTATTTATTTGTCATGCATTTTTCCAGGAATATTACTTTCTTATTTCACGTAATTGTTGCACACCACATAGGAATACTTGGTAACAAATGCAATGATAACATGAAAACCCTAAAAAGTATGCATGACATATTTTATGTGTGTGTGTGTGTGTGTGTGTATATTTCTTCGGTACTATTTATCAGATAAGTTGAATTATGATCTACTTAAAAATCGAAGGCTAAGCCTTCACTTACAAGAAGCTCTGATAGCAGTACCACAAACACAATTTCTATATATATTGCCGAGACAAAACACACAATTTTACTCATCCGGTTAAGCAAGACTCCGTTTTGTTCTTTATCAAGATAATTATTAAAATTTTCGACATTTTAATTACTTATGGCTAGCAAAGAAAGTGCGAGAGAATTTTACTTTTCCTTATAGTAAATATTATGTAGCTCGGATCCTCTATTGCATAATCATGTTGCATCTTCTATTACACTCATCAATACACGCCAAATGTATTGGTAAGCGGTCGAGATATAGAAAGACAAACTAATGATATGAAAAATTCTTTTTCCTTATCTCGACCGTTCACTAATACACGTGGTGTGTATTGATAAGTGTAATAGAAGATGCAATACGATTATACAATAGAAGATCCGAACTGAATATTATGTTGCTTAGCAGACATTCTTTTTCTTCGATCATTTATGTGATATATCATATACTGGAAATTACACATACTGAAAAAATGAAACTTATAATTACCATTGAGAACAAGCTAGGAGAGTCCGTGTATTTCCATCTCATCACTACACTTTAATTTGGTGGAAAAAGAATTTATGTGTTAGATCTCAGAAAATAATATCAATTGAATGCAGTGAGATGATAAAGCCCAGTACTTACATAGTCATTTGCATTTGAGTGCATGAAATTCAATTGATATAGCCCATATATAATTTATTTGATACATAGTGGTTCTTATTTGGAAGCAAGAGGAAAAAACAATGCTTGAAAGATCCATTTACAACCTCAATACAGGAAAAGATATTGAGCTATTGAGGAAGCTTCGGAATGTTAAGCGCATTAAAAAAATATATAAATAAATAAAAATAAAAAGTTGACCAAAAAAGACAGATTAATCTCTTTAGCCGTAGTCTGATTGCAAATACTCACCCGCAATGAGCCAGTTAAGATCCGCATTTGAGTAGTTTCTTTAATTTTATTTTTCATAAATATTTAATCTTGGAGAAATATAAATTAAAAAATTTAATTTATGAAATAATATTGATGATTGACATTTTTTTTCTTCTCAGGAGTACATTTTTACTTAATATAAAGTATAATAAAAATGTATAAGAATCTCCGGTTTGATAAAATTATTGAGCAGATTGCTGTCAATTCATGTTATTACTAGTGGCAATTTTGCTTTTATCATTTTGTTGAGAAGGTAAGAAAGGGAAGACTTTTGACCCTGTTAAGCTATTTTAGGCACTTATATTTATAAAAAAAAAAAAAGAACAAACAAAAAACTAAAAACCAAAAACCAAAAACAAAAAACCAAAAAAAAATGAAAGGAGAAAAAGCATATTGGGCCCTTGAGCTTTCCTTGTTCGGCCCAAAACTTTATTTATGGGCGACCCGATTGACTAAGCCCTTGTTCAATGCTTCCTGTTCAAAATATATGGACCTCGTCGTTGGTGCGGACAATGTGTTAATAAAATAAGGCGTGCTTCACTATTTATGTATTGGATAAATTACTGAAGCTACACTTTGTTACTTGATTTTTGTTAAGGTGTGACCGTAATGCTCAATCTTTAGAATTTGTGTATTGATAATCTTTTTTTCACTATTTCGAAAGATTATTCTCCAAGATTTATGTAAAATATCTCTAAATATTTTAGGTATATTTTACTGAAATAGTAAAAAGAAAAATTGTCAATGCTCAAATAATAAAAATTAGATACTACGGCCCCACGTTCACAAAAATTGGGGCACCATGGTACAAAATAGGTCAAAGAATAGAGTACTGGTTAAAGTAGTATATTTTTGTCTATTTCCCTAGATGCGGGATCAAGAATTTTGGATAGTATTTTTGTTCTAATTTTTCTCTTTGTAATGTCTTAATTTATGATATGTATATAAAATAAAATACGAGATAGAATACATTAACAAAATAAAAGAAAAATGAAATAAAAATTTGGTAGTTCAGATTATGACTGACCAAAAACTTAAACGCAGACACGAGGGCCACCATAGGCTTATTTTGTTGTTAGTTTTGGAGGAAATGTTCCAAAAAATTGTATTTTTGATATTGGACTTGAAAACATATAAAAATTAAAAAAAATTAATTTTACTTTAAAGGAAGACGTACATAAATTGGCAAGTAGTTTTCTCAAATACTATTGACCCAAAGGTTTCTAGTATTTACTATTCATGCCCTCGAGACCGACTGCATTTTTAATTCTTCACGGCACATCAGATCATAATTTTATTTGTGGGACTAAGGGTTAAAAATTGACATTGTCAAAATTGACGAAAAATAATGTACTTTCTCCTAAATAATTGTATACATTACTATCATTTTTTTCTTTTTTATTTTTTATATTTTCTTTGTTATTTTTATTTAGTTATTTAATTCTTTGTTTAAGTTTTTGGATGATAGTGGTCTCTAGAAATTAGTAGAAGTAGATAGGCAGTTCATGTGTGAGCTAGCACTTTCTGGATGCCCAATCGCATTCACAAGTCTCCTTCTACAAAATTATCCAAAAAAAAAAAAAAGAAATATAAGTGTTTTGCACAAAATTGCCTAATTTTTTTAGTAAAAAGAAGCATTAAACACAATAACATTTTTTATGGAGGAAATAACGGATTGGATTCCCTACTCCATAATAGTGCCCCATCCCCTATTTCACATTTTAGATGTACAATACGTGTAATTAATTGTATTTTTTACATTGTCTAATTTGATAAGGAAATCTCTTTTCTATCGATAAGTAAATCTTTAAGATTTTTGGTAAGAAAATTTCTTTTCTGTTGTTAATTAAATCTTTAAAATTTACACATATCGTATATTTAAAATGTAAAATAAGAGATGGGGTATTATTATAAGATAGGAAATTCAGTCCGAGGAAATAAAGGGTTAAACCCCAACCTCAAACCCACAAATTATACTCTAGCCCCATAAGCCTCCTTTTTGTTGTTATTCACACTTTCAACCCACTTCAACAGTGTATGACCAAATAATATTATATCCTATTTCTTTTTTTGATTGTGAAAATGGAGGGGAGATAGGCTACTCAAAAACCCTCCAACAGGGAGCATCACGCCGCAGGGTACTACACACATCTGAAAACACATATGCCCTATTAATCCAGGACCAAAAATCTTTCCACGTCTCCCGCGAATGGACCCCACAAGCGTAGGTTTGCCGACCACCAAGAGGCTACGGCAGGAATTCGAACACAAGCATTGAGCGAGGAATTCATCCCATCTTACCTCTGAACTAACCCCTCGGGGTTATTATATCCTATTTCCAATCAAATAATTAAACTCCAATTTTTTCATAAAAAAATAAATTAATTAATTAAAACCCATTTTTTTGTGGCAGTGGGTGGCCCTTAAAGCCAGTCCACAGGATATTTTCCAGAAGTGAACACAGAACAAACCCATGTCCCTCTCCCATATCACCTTATAAATAGTCCTACGCAATTTCACACTTTTCTATGCACCAAACTGTTGGCCTTTTCTTGAAAAACCCAATCATCGGTAGTCCTTTTGCAACCTTTCCTGATCAATATTGGAGTACAAAGGAAGCTTAAAACATGGCTGCCTCTGTTTCGACGACTTGTGGAGCTGTTAACAGAGCATTGGTACTACGTTTTTCCCGCCACCCTAGCATATACAAATTCGTAGAAATCATCGAACTTCACAGTCAAACTATTTCCATTTTTCTTTTTTTTTTTCAATTCTTTTTCATTGGTACAAATAATAGTGCATGATCATAGAAAATCAATTTTTACAATATGTTTGACCATCATGGATTTGGTTACTGTAAAGGCAAATCCATTTTTGGTGCAGTTGACTGTTAACAGTTCGAGTGCAGCGACCTCGGTCCCGAACACAACTTTCCTCGGCAAAAACCTGAGAAAGGTGTCCTCAAGATCAGCAAACACTTCCAATGTTTCAAACAAGAGCTTTAGAGTTGTAGCAGAAGTAGATGAGAAGAAGCAGACGGACCAGGACAAATGGAAAGGCCTGGTGACCGACACATCGGACGATCAACAGGACATCACCAGAGGAAAGGGTATGGTAGACACTCTTTTCCAGGCTCCCATGGGCGCCGGTACCCACGACCCTGTCTTGAGTTCCTATGAGTACATCAGCGCCGGTCTAAGACAGTAAGGACTCTATTTATGCCTGAAAATTTTATAATTATAACTCTATGCTGTTGCAGGGATTTGATTATTATTTCTTTTTTCCAGATATGAATTTGACAATAACATGAATGGATACTACATTGCTCCTGCATTCATGGACAAGCTAGTCGTTCACATTGCTAAAAACTTCATGAACCTCCCCAACATCAAGGTTTGTTTTTGTTTTATTATTATTTGAGAGCAACCTTGATTAATTACTAGTAATGCGTTAAGAGGATAACAATTGATGACACTGTTGAATTTTTGTTGCAGGTTCCTCTTATTCTAGGCATCTGGGGTGGTAAGGGTCAGGGAAAATCATTCCAGTGTGAGCTTGTTTTCGCCAAGATGGGAATCAAGTTAGCTAGCCATCTATTTTATTTCACCGGAATCGTTCGAATGAAAATTTCTTACTCTATTCCTGATAATTTGTTGTATTCCTAGCCCGATTATGATGAGTGCTGGAGAACTGGAAAGCGGAAACGCCGGAGAGCCAGCAAAACTGATCAGGCAACGATACCGCGAGGCTGCAGACAGGATCGCAAAGGGGAAAATGTGCGTGCTCTTCATCAACGATCTCGACGCGGGAGCCGGTAGGATGGGAGGGACAACACAATACACAGTGAACAATCAGATGGTGAACGCAACCCTGATGAACATCGCTGACAATCCAACCAACGTCCAGCTCCCCGGAATGTACAACAAGCAGGAAAATCCCCGAGTTCCCATTATAGTGACCGGAAACGACTTCTCCACATTGTACGCTCCCCTCATTCGTGACGGCCGTATGGAGAAGTTCTATTGGGCTCCCACCAGGGAAGACAGAATCGGCGTTTGCACGGGTATTTTCAGGACTGATAATGTGCCCAAGGAGGATATCATCAAGCTTGTCGACACTTTCCCTGGACAATCTATTGGTAGGCCTAATTGATTTTGCTCCAGAAAATAGAATTTCTTGTGATTGCGTTAGTTGTGAGCAGTTTTTTTGATGTGCCTGCAGACTTCTTCGGTGCCCTGAGGGCGAGAGTGTACGACGACGAAGTGAGGAAGTGGATATCGAGCGTAGGAGTCGAATACATCGGGACAAAGCTCGTAAATTCCAGGGAAAAACCCCCCGAATTCGAGCAACCTAAGATGACTCTATCAAAGCTGCTCGAGTACGGGAACATGCTTGTGCAAGAGCAAGAAAATGTGAAGAGAGTTCAATTGTCCGGCAAGTATTTGAAAGAGGCAGCTCTAGGAGATGCTAACGAGGATGCTATAAAAAATGGAACATTTTATGGTTAGAATCCTTCTAATTCAATTCCTCCACAGGTCTTGAATAAAGAGGTTTGCATCTAATTTAGGATTTAGACAAATTAGCTGCAAGAATTTTGCTAAGAAGAGTTGTTTTTTGTTTTATTTTGTTTTTGTGTTGTTTAATTGATTGCAGGAAAAGCAGCACAACAAGTGGGAGTACCTGTTCCTGAAGGGTGCACTGATCCGAATGCAGCGAACTTTGATCCGACTGCAAGGAGTGATGATGGAAGCTGTGTCTACAATTAATTAAACACAATTGTGGATTTTAGATTAATGTAATAAATACTTAGATTTTGTTAAGGAGACACATGTAAGATTTACAAGTGGCCAATATATATAGACTTTTTCGATTTTTTTTTTTAAACTATATAAAAATCTAAAAATCAATAATATTATATCATTGCATCTATCTTTCTTTTTCTAAGGGTATATTATAATTCAAATTGAATGCAACTATTATCGTTAGCTTTTTTTTTTAAGAATATATTATAATTCAAAATGTTTCATTAATAATCTAATTAATCGAAGGCATTTAAGGCAGCTAATTAATTACATCTTACAATCAAAACCATGTGATCCTCAGCTATCATTGCATCTATCATTCAGCAATTTGTTGGCGAACGTCAATAATAACCAATAAATGACAAAATAACTACAAAATAATTACAGTATATGGATTTAGTATATCCTAGGTGCTTCCTAATGGAAAGCAGCTTCATGACAGATGTCCTATTCAATTTCTTTATTCTTCTCTCTCCTATTACATTCTTTTTTTTACTCTCTTTTTTTATCCTCTCTCCTCTCCTTTTAATACTTGTTTTTTTAATTGATTTCATTTCTTTTTTTAAAAAGTTTTCACTTATCATTAATTTTTTTAAAATTTGTGATGATTTATTTTTTACTTATCATTAATTTTCACTTAAATTGTCATATATTCTAGCCAACTTAAATTATTTCAATCCTTATTCACATTAATATAATTAACCAAAATAGAATTGAAATGGTAAATAAAAAATGTCATTTTCTTTTAACTTGGGCAATAACAAAGTGTGTGTCATTATCACTAAACAAAACAAAAATTAAAGATAAAAAATAAAAAAAAGTACACAACATATGATGATTTAATAAAAAAAAGAAGGAATTATAAATAGGTGCACAATTGATGATGTTAAAAACAAAAACCAAGAGAAGAAAGAAATTAAAATTAAAATTTAAAAAATTAATTATAAGTGAAAAATTTTAAAAAAATTAAAATAAAATCAATTAAAAAAACAAGTAAAAAAAGAGATGAGAGAGGAGAGAGAATAAAGAAAGAGAGTTAAAAAAAAGTTATGTAATAGGAGAGAGAAAAATAAAAAATACTGAGTAGAATACATATCACAAATTGAAGGTGGTGAGAGTTGAACACTAAATTACATACAATATTTTGATATCTTAGTTTTAATCATTACGCCAAAATATTATTATGAGTTGAAGCTTGTATAAGATTATACGATGAAAAAGTGGTTTCGGACAATACTAAAATAATTGATTTTGATTGGTTAATTTTAAGTTCGTAAAACTTATAAAAGAACCCTGGGATATATTGTCTAGGAATCACTAATTTTTCAAATAATGGGATTTGATTTAACATTTTAGGAATCATGGGACTTAGAACATCACAATTAAAAAGCAATTAACTAGGCTTAATTATTATGGAACCCACATAAGGTGTGGCTGTAACTTCCCAGAAATGAATTAAAAAAAGTCACTTCTCGTATGGACTATGGGTAAATAAAACAATAGTTCTAGTTGTATTAAAAAATACATATAATTTTGGTAAATCTCCACATTTTCTTTTGAGGGATGGTAAATCTGTGCTTACGATAGTAGTATTTCTGACAAAGTCAAATGTAATCAGTAATTAATAAATTACAGTGTTCAGTCCCTTTCTTCGCGCTATCCCGGAAACTGCACATTTTAATTATTTCTTTACTGTCAAAATCTTAAACAGTCTTTGTGGGGTATGAAACTGAAGTCATTGAAGTTTTTACTTTTCTTTTTGTTGAGTAACTTTTAATTTTTAAATAATTATATTTAGTATTTAAGTGAAACTAAAATTTACTTAATTTCCTTTGGAATATCGACTTTAGAAATAAAAAAAATAGAAACAATATTTTATTTTTAATTTTTGGCATGAAACAAGGTGTAAAACTAAAAAAAAATAGTCGTAAAATTAAAAAGAAAACAAAAATTAGTGTTGAATAGGAAACCAAAAACAGCCTAAAATTCCTTTGCTCCGACGTACCTACTATCTCCATCATCATACTTAAAAAAATAAGCTAGCAACCTCTTTTTCTTTTTCTTTTTCTTTTTCTATTTTTCTCGTCAAAATTTGATTTCAAGAATCTGTAAAATGCTTTTCAAGATCATTTTACTGCTTGCCAGACCTAAATTTGTCTTATCTTTTCCTGAGTTCTCTTCGTCTAAAAAGTTACCTACTAAGCCACTAACTCACCCAAAAGTCAAAATATAAAACATAAAACATTCTTTTCGCCAAATCATCATAAGGATATGTATGCAAGAAAATATATCTATAATATTTGCGGCAATGGGACCTCTCATACGTGCGTGTTTATGAAGTCATAGCATGTCACATTTGCAATTTTGTTGAAGATATTCAAAACGGGAAATATGCGGTTTTATATATCCCCACGAATCTTCAATCATTGGACTATGTTCTAATTTCTTTATACAGTTTAAACATATATATGATATCAATATCTGATAAGTAATAGGAAAATGAGTTACGGAGATATGCTTGGATAATTTCATGATCAAACAAATTTAAAATTGTGAAAATCTTAGTTTTGAGTCGTCTTTTCAATTATTATGGTGAACTTAATATATTTTTACTGATTAGTAATTTGGTTTAAATTGTATATTTGTAAGCTGATAAACCATCTTCTTGAACACATCCTACTCCGACCAAATTCCGATTAGAAAGACCTGCAATTTGTGGAAAACTATCATATTTGCCGCGAGAACCACTACCGCCTATTGGTTCACCATTTATCATTGTTAGTTTTATCATTTCAGCGATCAATTGACTCCTCTCGTTAATGGTTGCTATGAATCTATTCTTAAATTAAGCAAGGATGAATATATAGTGGGATTGAATTTTAATTTGTCCAAAAAAAAAATGTGTATGGCGTGTGTGACAATAATAAACTTCCATACCATCTTTAGTTGTTAAATTTAAATATAATGATGTTTAAAATTATTTAAAAAAACTGTAATATCATTATATTCAAATTCAATTGCTAGATACACCACACAGTTAATATCTAAATTGATAGCATCGCATGAATTGTGAGAGTATCAATCGAATTTTGGAAGAAAGAGGTGACTTTCCTTAGTGAAAAATGTTTGTTTAGTAATTTTTGAAAAGAGAGAATTTGGTTGATAATTAAATTAAACTTTAATGTACCTATGCATAAATGAAAATTCATGTATCAATTTAATATCATTTTGTCAAAAATTGTGATAAAATTGATAGACGTCTGCAATACGTAGAGGCGTGCGTAGACTCCTATCGTAATAATGTACTATACAGTATACACATACACAATATATGCTGTCCCCCGCCGTTTGATGGCGATACCTGTTTTTTCCTGCTTCTTTCGTCTAATAAATCGATGGCTGCTACTGCTAACTCTAAATAAATTTCAAACTCTCAGCCCAACATTCAAACAAATTTCACCACACTTTTTCAAAGAAGCGCCACTAAGTCCTATATTTTACTAAATATTTGCTCTAAAACCTTCAACAGAAACAACACCTAACAGCACTATGCTCAAACCCAACATTCATCTCCAAATATATCACCTTCTTCAAATCAACTCTACTGAAAAAACGAATCTTTAATCCCAGCAATGGCCAATTTCCTCATACTCATCCTCTTCTCTCTCACCTTCTTCTCAATCCCATCTTCATCCCAGATGGAGGGGTTCACCTATCCTGGATTTGGAGATCCCAAAACCAACATAAGCTTAAACGGGGTTGCTCTGATTGACAACAATGGCGTTCTACGACTAACCAACGAAACCAGAAGGCTAATAGGTCACGCATTTTACCCTTCTCCGGTTCGGTTCAAAAACTTCAGCAATGGAACCGTTTTCTCTTTCTCAACCAGTTTCGCCTTCGCTATTCATCCAGAGTACCCGAAACTCGGCGGCCATGGCTTCGCATTCACGATTTCACCCACCAAAGAGATGAAATCGGCTCTGCCCAGCCAGTACCTCGGCCTGCTGAATTCCAGCGACGTCGGAAACTTCTCGAACCATCTCTTCGCTGTCGAGTTCGATACCGTTCAGGATTTCGAATTCGGGGACATTAATGATAACCATGTTGGCATCGATATCAATGATTTGGAGTCCAATAAATCTGCTCCAGCGGCGTATTTGGGCGACGATTTGGTTAAAAATGACCTCAATCTCAAGGGGGGGAAGCCCATCATGGCGTGGATCGATTACGACGCCGTTTCGAGTGTTGTCAATGTCACTCTTTCCCCTTCTTCTTCAAAACCCAAAACCCCTGTTTTGTCTTTCCAAGTGGATCTCTCTCCGATTCTTCTAGAAACTATGTACGTTGGGTTTTCTGCTTCAACGGGTCTACTCGCGAGTTCCCATTACGTATTGGGTTGGAGCTTCAAAATAAATGGAGCATCCCAATTGCTGTATTTGGATTCTCTGCCCTCGGTCCCAGGAATCAAGAAAACACACACTCACCTAATCGTGACCGTCTCTGTTGTGGGGGCTATTTTCATATTGATTTCGGTTTTGGTTATCATATTCTTGATAAGGAAGATAAAAAACGCAGAAGTGATCGAAGAGTGGGAGCTCGAAATTGTCCCCCATAGATACAAGTACCAAGAGCTTAAGCAAGCCACCAGAGGTTTTAAGGAGAGCGAGCTACTCGGGTCAGGTGGATTCGGGCGGGTATACAAGGGAACACTGCCCAACCTAAAAATCCAAGTTGCTGTAAAGCGTATTTCGCATGAATCCAAACAAGGTGTTCGTGAATTTCTCTCTGAGATCTCTTCCATCGGCAGGCTTCGCCATAGGAATTTAGTTCAGTTACTGGGATGGTGCAGGCGTGGAGGCGATCTTTTGCTTGTTTATGATTATATGCCTAATGGGAGCTTGGATAAGTTCTTGTTTGACGAACCAAAGTGTGTTTTGAATTGGGAACACAGGTTCAAGATCATCAAGGGAGTTGCATCCGGGCTTTTGTACTTGCACGAAGGATACGAGAAAGTAGTGATACACAGAGATGTAAAGGCTAGTAATGTGTTGCTGGATAGTGAAATGAATGGGAGGCTTGGAGATTTCGGGCTGGCGAAGCTGTACGATCACGGGTCGTGCCCGGGGACGACCCGGGTCGTGGGCACGTTGGGCTACCTAGCACCGGAGCTACCAAGAACCGGCCGGGCCACAACGAGTTCCGATGTTTTTGCATTCGGGACTCTCTTGCTCGAAGTGGCTTGCGGCCGCAGACCAATCGAAAACAAAGCCCGGCCCGAGGAGTTAGTGTTGGTGGACTACGTGTGGAACAAATGGAGAGAAGGGACGATTCTTGATGTGGTGGACAGGAGAATGGTGGGTGATTATGTTGAAGCTGAGGTCTTGATGGTGTTGAAATTGGGGTTGATGTGTTCGCGTTACGAGCAGATGGCGAGGCCTAGCATGAGGCAGATTGTGAGTTATTTCGAAGGGGAGATTGAACTTCAGGAGGATTTGAGAGCCCGGCCTGTGGGGAGTTCTGTTGAAGAGGGGGGATTTGAGGATTATTTGCATTCGTATGCTTCGTCATCGTTCGACAAGACGAGCTCGTATAATGTGTTGGGTAATGCGGATGTCGATAGAAGTTTTGCGTCTTATTCTACTTCGCCTGTTTCACTTGTCCATAGCATGGGGAGAGCTAGGTAGTTTCATGCTGACCACAGATTCATATTGGTGTTGTATTTTTAACTTATCTATTGTTATTGAACCAGAGAACTTTTCAAGAACTTGCTCTCGGGATAGTGTAATTTTCCGATTTAACTTTCCACTGATTGTGTGTGTTTTTCTGCTTTTTCTCCCAAGAAACAGATCAAATCTTTCTCATTTGCGTGTTGTGTTATATTCTGTATTTTACTATTTGAATGCATGTACAAGATAAAATATGAATTGAGTATAATAATAGACCTACGTGATGATTTAAACACTTGAATGAAATAGAAAATATTGCTTAAGATTTGATAACCCAAAAAGAGTTTATTAGGAAAATTTTTGTCCAAGCTTGATTTAGTTGAATTCAACTAATTATGTAATAAGTAATTAGTCATTTTTTTTAAATTGTATACTAATTACGTGACAAATATAAAATATTAATCAAATGATTAGTCCCAAGATAATCAAATCCGGATGTAGATTACTGAAATATTAATTAAATTGTGTTTTTCTCGTATCTTCCCCTCTGCCTCTTCACTTCCCTACTAGCGCATGGATTCAAAATTGTTAGTCATGCTTTATTATTATTATTATTATTGTCTTCGTCGTCGTCATATTATTATTATTATTATTGTTATTATTATTATTATTATTATTTTATTTTGGTTAAATTGTGCGAAAATATACCTCAAAAAACATATACTTTAGAACAATAGCAACTAGCCCCCTATAGGGGCCAAGATGGCCCTGCTATTAGTAGGATCTATTGTTGCACCACAAGGTAGGCAATTATGCTGTGATGGCCAATTATGGACATTAGTTTCTGCACCAACCGGAACTTAAGTTCATTTAAATTATATTGAATGTAGGTTACTGAAAAAAAGAACAAAAAATAATTAAACAATAAAGCACATAGTTCATCATCTGAAAAAAATAAATGTTTTTAATATTATTTTTCGAAAATGTAACGCAACATTAATTATAAAGTTGAACAAAGGACTATTGCCTGGACAAAGTACTCAGTACATTATGAGTTATGACTGTAGACAAGGACCAATATTAACTCCGAGTTGGTGTGAAGATAGATGGTGTTTGTGTTAGTAGCATTAGACGAATGAAGCATGTGAACATCACATGCATAATTCCTTTTCATAGAACAAATTGCATGTGGCCAATCCTAAGTTTGTCAGCACGCCTATCGAGATTTAAGATTACCGTCAAACTTTGTCTCTGACTCTCTGTCAGTTTTAAATGTTTCGAATGAATCAATTAGCTAAACTCGGACATTAATCCTCCCCTTTTTTTTTTTTAATAAAGAAAAAAGGGTTTTGTTCACTAGTCTTTTTTATGTCTTTACACCTTGGTTCCTGGGATTGTTTAGGTTACTAATCACTAACGATTAACGCAAAGAGCTAATGTTTAGGGAAAGTATAGTGATGTGAGAGGTGTTTTTATACCAGAATGGGATATTTGAGGTCGGTCTGCCTGCCTAGAGCAATAATTGTTTACAGGACCTTACTGCAAAAAAGTCAATACATATTTAACATCATAGGCCCCAAGTGTGACATGGTAATATAATATACACACACACACATCCACCAAAATAAAAAGTTACGGTAATCAATTAAGCATTTAAGCCCAAATTTGGGGCCTCCCCTACCGTGGGACTGAATGTAACGCGCAAATTCTCACCAATAAAACAAAATATAATGTAACGCACAACTTCTCCTATCTTTTTCAATCATAATTACGAAATTGAATCTAACGATGGTATTACACTTCATTCATTCTAGAATTTCACAAAATCTTGGGGAAAAAAATGTACACCAACCACTAGTTTTTTTTTCCAAACGTATAAGACACGGAGATGACCAAAATGAAAAAATCACGACATTGACGAAAGAGTCATCAAAATCTTCTTCAATCATATCATCGCGTGTAATTTTTTTGAAGATTAAGTTATGACAAACAATAAAAAAAAAAGTAGATATAGGACGTTTTTGATTGGTGAAATGGTATTGGAGAAGCTATGATATTTAGGGTGGTTGGGAAGTTTGGAAAGTTGATTTTTTCATGTTTGATATGTGATAATATGTTGGATTTGTAGTATCATTCAACATCATTCCGGATGTTTGATTTTGAGTACTTTTGTGTTTTTGTACACTAAATGTCAAAACTGCCCTTTATATAATAAGGTTATTCATGGTATAAGGAGTTAATTACATTTTTAGTTCCATAGAAAATATTTCATTTCACATTTAGCCCCATAGGACCAAATTTGTCATATTTAAGTATTTTATTTTTTGAATATTTATTTTTGAATACATATATTTTATAATTATTTTTGTATTATTTTGCATAAATTTTAATAACTAATTTATATTTATATTTTTAATAAGTATTTTACCTATTTTTTAATTTCTTGATTGGGTCTGTTTGGTTGTAGCCGACGTTAGAGATGCGGCATTGTCTCAGCACTATGGTTTTTTTTTTTTTTTTGTATTTTATGTTACATATTTCATATTTCATGGGTGTATCAAAGTTTGGGTGTGCAGATTGGTTGAGAGGATGATTTTTCGTAATTTTTCAGTGTTTCTTTAAATTTATGTCATTATTATAAATATCGAACTAATTTTTTTTCATTGAAATGCACCCATTCAATTTGGAACCTGAATAATACCAAAAAAAAAAGAAACAAAAAAAATGCACTAGTCAATAGGTCTTCTTTTGTCAGTGCTAAACATGATATTTCAATGTATATAGCATGTAGCATACGACTGTCACAAAGCTTTGTTAATGTCGAAATCTTTGGTGCTTGAAAGGGTCAAAACAATAATCATTCTTATATAGAATACAAGTGATCTTCTCAGCAAAATGCAAAAACATAAATCTCAGTTCACTAAAAATCAGTCGTAAAACTTGCAAGAACAGCTTAAATTGATCGGCCCACTTAAAGTTGTATTACATAAGGCAAAAATTTTATACGTAAAACTGTAAAACCTTTATAAAATTATAGACAAATGGAGAGAAATATGCACATGAGGGTATTCATTTTAAGCTTGGTTTAATGCCATAAACAAGTCTCCGCCTATATAAAATTTCTGTTTACTATAACAGTTATATAATGTAATTTGTAGATCATCATGACGCTTATTTAAGTATTGTCTTACTTTAAAATATTAAATTAACATGTTAGTTAATGTACCTATTTTTTTAATTGACAAAATATCTTACCTTTGTGATTGCGAAAAATAAACATCAGTAAATACATTTTCATTTAGGGAGGAGAGTTTGGTAAAAAACAAATCAATTTTGAGGGATAGAAATGTAATTTCAGATAGAGTAATCATCAATCCCCAATTGTTGCAGCAGAATCTCACCTCTTGGGGTGAGATTCCCAAGTGTCATAATACGTTGTAATACACCGGGCCGAGAGGAGTTGAAGCAGGCCCGGATTCTAGAGTCATACAAATCAAATAGGGACTGATAGTGATTATGGTGTGCTATTCCATTGTATTGCATGAAATCAAAAATGCCCATAGGAAATACATGTAATGAGAGGTTTAAATTGGCATTTGCAATTGATATAGTTTAGATATTTTAGAATATATATATATATATATAATTCTATTGCATATTGAACTGCATTCATCACTGTGCTTCAAACATATTATTCTTATTAATTCATTTGCCTATGAACATCCGTTGTATGTATTAATAAGTGTAACGATTATATTATACAGGATCAAGATTTATTATGATGTTGGCACAGTGGCGAAGCCACTATTGTTGTTGTGTTAATTTGTTAATCTTGGGGAACAAAAATTAAGAATTGTTGTCCGAAGCAAGACGAATATGAAGAATATATAGTGGGCTGACCACCAGCTCTTGTAATGATGCACCATATGGAAGTTGATTAATGGTAAACTCAAACTAGTCTTCTTATAGTTCACCTTGAGCATGGACCCGCCATTGTCTTCTTTTGTTTTAAAATTAAAAATTACAGCTGTTATAAAAAATACTGTTTGAGAAATATTTTTTTTTAGGTCAATTCAAATGGCCTTTTAATAATAAAACTAAGAAAGCACAGTTCGATGTGAATTGCAGTTAGAATAACAAAAATATCCTGCATCTTTCTAAAGAGTTAGGTGTATTTTATGTTACATCAGATGCATTATAATGGCAATTAAGTAAATGATATGTGTTTATCAGTGATATAGATGAAATATTTACAAGACACATATAAAAAAATATTCCATGAAGGCACCCTCACTCGATTATGAATAATAATTCACCAAAAGCCTATGTCCATGATAAATGAATCTGCACCACACACCACCAATACGAGAGACAAAAAAAAAGATCAACAAAAAAAAGACAGAGCACCGTACAAAGAACAAAACACTATTTTATAGAAAAGTTCAGTTCACATAATTGCAGGTGATTAACTTTTCACTTAAAAATTAATTAATTT
The DNA here is from genome assembly GCA_026212405.1 of Petrea volubilis. Classification (NCBI taxonomy): domain Eukaryota; kingdom Viridiplantae; phylum Streptophyta; class Magnoliopsida; order Lamiales; family Verbenaceae; genus Petrea; species Petrea volubilis. The sequence goes on from CM047882.1 coordinate 2,016,403, forward strand.
GAGATAATTATGCTTAGCACTCAATAAGCAATAGCGCTTGATCTCTCATACTTTATTATGGAAATTCAAACACAAGGTCGTCCATGTACACGGAGACATTATTATTCAGCTAATTCTTGGTGGTTTAGCAACTTTTCCAGTGGAATCAATGAAGATCCGGACCCGATCCGTTTGGAAATCCATTGTCACAAGCGAGTCGGGTTGAACCACGAAAATACGGGTCCCAGCAGGCGCCTCTTCTTTTATCTTCTTTTCTGCTTCTTCTGCTGTTAGCCCCACCACTTCGGGCCATGTTGAATTCCCGGGTATATACCCGAAATCCCCTGAACATGTACTGAAGAAATCTCAGAAAAAAAAAACAATAATAATATAATGATTATGAAATATAGACAGACTTAAAATGCAATTACCCAAAAGAGTAATAAAATGATCAATAAGTTGCTACAAAGTTAGTGTTAAATAAAAATAAATATATTTTAATGATTCCAGTAGAAACAATTATTAAAAATTAATTAAAAATATTTTAATAAATCACCTCCATCTGGCCCGGGTGATCGGACGTCGGGTTGTTTCTGTGGAACCTCTTGTGGTTGGCTCTCCTTCTCAGACATTTTTAAGGATAAATTAAAAAAAAATAATAATGTTACAAGTTGATTTAAGGATAATCTATATATCTTGTAGATTGTATGCTATACAGACATTGTATATACATTAATGTGTCCGGCTCTTGGGCCTAGACGAGGAACAAAATATGTGCCCTGTGTTGTCGGATATTGATGCCGGCCAAGCATCATTTAATCTTAAACTAAATATTGATGTTCCTAAAATTGTGACAAATGTTAATCCATAACATAGTAATATTAGTGATTCTACACAAGTAACACAACTACAAGATATTAGTACAATGATTAAAACACATATATTCGTGCACACTAACAATTATAGCTTTATTAAAAAAATATGGCCAGTGGAATGCCTTTTGTTTGGGCGAATAAAGCCCAAAAGATTTATAAAATCAAACATTGTTACGCCACAATTTTGATCAGGCCCCAGAAAATACCAGCCTAAGCCCATCTCTAGCGACCTAAAAAATTTCAAGGCCTGAGATTTTGCAAAGAAACAGGAACACACTAACTATTATGGCAGCTACCAGAGGAAGAAATAAATGTTGTTATCAGCTATCAAGAAACAGATAATCTATTGTTCGGTACAACGATATGTACCATTTTTTCAACCGCAATAAAATTGCGTCATTGACAAAAATACATCTAGTTTTCTGTTTGTGGCCCCCAAGTCCTGTTCAAGACCTATGAGGTCATTTCCCCCCCTCATGGGTGATGCAAGAAAAGGCATTAGGAATAACATATAGAGATAATTTACATGGTCCTTTTTAAGATGTCTGTCATAATTACAAATACACAAGCTAGCAACAGATTGCCCCTGGAATTCGAACAATTAATTTGACGGTGCTGCCATTAGAATTATAGTTTGATGGTGGGGCTTCAACTTAGTACCATTCAGATTTTGAGTTCAAATCCTTTTTTTTTCTTCTCTTCCTTTCCCTTGGATGATGAATGTGTGTATGGTATTTGGTTGATATTTATAGGATAGCTTAAGTAGGGATGTAAACGAGCCGAGCCGAGCCGAGCTTTGATGTTTTTACAAGGCTCGAGCTCGAGCTCGAACCAATCAACTCGAGCTCAAGCTCGTCGAGCTGCCTAAAGTGAGGCTCGAGCTCGGCTCGAACATATGTTCGGGCTCGGCTCGGTTCGACTGGCTTGTTTGGCTCGAAATCAGCCTGTCAAAGTTCTATATGTTCGAGCTCAAACCAAGCTCGAGAACCTATCAAGTTCGGCTCAAGACATCCAAAAATTCCAAAACTAAACAGCAGAAAAGCCCAATAAGTTTTATGAGAAAGATAAAAGTACAACAAGCAGCATTAGTATTTACATAACAGAAAAACTAGTTGAATGAAGCTGCAAAACTACAGATACCAAAATTTCTTCAGAAATTGATCCAATGTTTAACACCGGAACACAAATGTTCTCGTATTTTGTAAAATTTTATCCGAATCTTGCGCACACATTACGCACAACCGACGGAGTACCTGAGATCTGTCGGCAGTGACGAGACGGCAGCGGCGGAGATGCGGCGGCAGAGCCAAGACGGTGAGATGCGATAGTAGAGACGAGGTGCAGGCGAGGCGGTGAAGAGGGCCAAGGGGCAAAGTCGGGGAGAAGGGAGACTCGAGAGAGAGCACCGAGACAGACGATGGGAGAAGAGGGACTGGTTGCTGAAGAGTGGAGAGAGAGAGGACGGTGGAGTGGAGAGAAAAGACAATGGAAGGGAGGGGTAGGGTCTTTGACCAAAAATCAATTTTGAGTCAAAATTTGACTAAAAACTAATTTTATAATTATATAATATATATAATATTAAATAAATAATATAATATTATAGGCTCGCGAGCTTACGAACAAGAAATACGGGGCTCGAGCTCGACTCGGAGCTCGAGCTCGAACATGGGTCGAGCCGGCTCGTCAGGCTCGCGAGCCGGCTCGATTCAGTTTACATCCCTAAGCTTAAGTGGATTGTATATAAAAAAAAATTGAGGGTCCTAATTTTCTTTTTCTTAGTCTTTTTGTTTATCGGTATCATGGTGTTAGTAACAAAATTGTTAATCTCTTCTCTTTCTGGAATTAGGGTCCTTTGGTCTTCAGTACGTTTTACGAGCCAGCAAATATCACTTTTAGTCTTTTTCATAATATGTGCAATCATGAATTTAAGGCAATTGATTGAAGAAATTTCTACAATAGAAGAGAAATAAACACACACTAATACACACTATCAAGGTGTAGTCAATTTCAGATGTGTGTGTGTTATCTAAGTCCGGCGGCTACAATTTTGTCAAACTTCCCCGCAGGAGAACGAAATATATGCCTCTTTATGTTTACATAGAATCAAACAGCCCAAGACTGTTCAGACTTCCATCTTCAACCATGTCTCTGTTCATCCTTATACCATTGCTTTTCTTTCCTCAATTTGCCATAACAGCTTCCGATGATCCATCTTTCACCTTCAATGGATTCAAATCAGCTGATTTAACCCTCGATGGCTTAGCCGAGATTATGCCGAACGGCCTCTTGAGGCTAACAAACGCCACCAAACAGACACAGGGCCATGCTTTTTATCCAAACCCTCTGATTGTGAAGAACTCAAATGACTCTGTCTACTCTTTCTCCACATACTTTGTTTTCGCCATAGTAGCTGAATTTCAGCCTCTGGGGGGCCATGGCATGGCTTTCGTGATGGCCCCGACAAGGGGCCTTCTGGGGTCTCTGCCGAGCACGTATTTAGGCCTCTTCAACGAATCAAACAACGGCAATCAATCCAATCATATCGTTGCGGTCGAGCTCGACACGTTAAAGAGCACGGAGTTTAATGATACTAATGATAACCATGTCGGCATAGATATCACTTCATTGTTCTCTGCCCTTGCTGAGCCTGCTGCTTTTTACGATAACCGAACAGGGGGTTTTCAGAATTTGAGTCTCAACGGTGGCCGGCCAATGCAAGTTTGGATTGAATATGATGGTATAACTCAACTGTTCAATGTGACATTGGCTCCAATGGATGTTTCAAAACCAAGAATCCCTCTTTTGTCGTTGAGGTACGATCTTTCGCCTGTTATGAATCGGGTTATGTACGCAGGATTTTCGTCTGCGCCTCTGCTCACATCACACTATGTGTTGGGATGGAGTTTCAAGATCAACGGAGAGGCTCAGCCGTTGGATCTGTCTCAACTTCCCAAGCTCCCGAGATTGGGACCGAAGAAACAGTCCAAGGTTTTAACACTTGGTTTGCCTGTGGTCTGTGTTGGTCTTATGTTGTTATGCATATTTATGATCGGTTACTATATTAGAAGGAAGCGAAAGTTTGCTGAAGTTCTTGAAGGGTGGGAGGTGGATTATATGCCCCAGAGGTTTATTTACAAGGATTTGTACACTGCTACCAACGGGTTTAGAGATAGAGAACTACTAGGAAGAGGGGGTTTTGGTAAAGTTTATAAAGGAAAAATGCCCAGTTCGAAAAATGAAATTGCTGTTAAGAGGGTGTCTCATGAGTCAAGGCAAGGGATGAAACAATTTGTTGCAGAAATTGTAAGCATAGGCCGGCTGCGCCACAGGAATTTAGTGCCGCTATTGGGCTATTGCCGGCGTAAAGGGGAGCTTCTTTTGGTGTACGAGTACATGCCTAATGGGAGTCTCGACAAATTTCTCCATGATCAACCCAAGATCACCCTCAATTGGGGCCAGAGATTTCGGATCATCAAAGGCGTGGTGTTAGGGCTCGTTTACTTGCACGAAGAATGGGAACAAGTCGTAATTCATAGAGATATCAAGGCTAGTAATGTGTTGTTAGATGGTGATATGAATGCGCGGTTGGGAGACTTTGGCTTGGCAAGATTGTATGACCATGGGTCCGATCCGCAAACAACTCATATTGTTGGTACGCTCGGGTACTTGGCCCCAGAGCATACTAGAACGGGCCGGGCCACAACAAGCACCGATGTGTATGCCTTCGGTGCTTTCTTACTTGAGGTGGTCTGTGGAAGGAGGCCTGTGGAACCAAAAGCATGCCCTGAAAAAGCAGTTTTGGTGGAATGGGTGCTTTCTTTGTGGAATAAAGGTGAACTTCTTAAGGCTGTTGATGTGAATTTGGATAATGTATATGATAAAGGGGAAGTTGAACTAGTGTTGAAGCTTGGTTTGCTATGCATGCATTCAAGGCCCGATGTTAGGCCTGGAATGCGAGATGTTGTTAGGTATTTGGAGGGGGCAATGGCTTTGCCGGATTTGCCATCACTCGGTGTATCTAGAGATGGATTAATGTCTACTTATTGTGAAGGATTTGATGATTTTCGTAAATCTTATTTGTCCACAACAACCACGTTTACAGGATCGTGTTCTATTACACATTCTCTTATTTCAAGCGGGCGATGAGTTGTTTGTATGTTTTGCTCGGCTTTGATATATACTTGTATTGAAAAATAATAGGTACTTTTGTATCATCTCACGAGAACACTTGAGTTTAGTCTCATGTTGTCCATTGTCAAACCTCATTGTCCATTGTTAATTTTGCTAATAAATGCGTTGGGTAAATTGAGTTTGACTGCATTCGATGGTTCGAATTATCTATACTATTTTATAAAGTATCATGTCTTTTATTTGTTTTTTTCTTTTAACTCTCCTATCTCTTAGAGCCCCTTTGGATGAGCTTTTATCACTTATTTTTTGAAAAAACAAACACTTCATAGCAGAAAAAAAATTCTATTTGGATGAACTTTTTTAAAAAAAATAGAAGCTAGAAAAAAAGCTAAAAAAGGCTTTTTTAGAAGCTACTCTAAAGTAGCTTCAAAGAAGAGTATATTTTAAAGCACTTTTAATTATTATATCCAAACGTAAAATGTTTGGCTTAAAAAAAAATTCTATTATAAAAAATACCTTTTGTAAAACACTTTCTTTAAAAGTCCATCCAAATGGCCCTTACTCTTATTCATTCTCTCTCTCTCTTCTATTTAATATAATACTGTTATGTTTCTTGGGAAATTCTATGATTAGCAATGTTTTTAAAATCGGACCAGATATAGAACCGATTGCCTTATTGGTTATTGGTTCGACCACTGGTTAACCGATGTAACGTCATAAATATATATAAAATATATTTATTTATATATGTATATATAATTTGAAACAATAATAAAAAATAAAAAAAATTAAATTCAAACAATTAGTCTCAACAAAATCACTTTATCTTTTGTAAGAAATTTAATTTAGTTTCTTGTCATATATGCTGGAGTTTGCAATTACTTTGAGTGGTTATTTATGAAATTACCTTTTAGTATGATTAAGAGGCTATAAGATATTATTACTAAAATAAACTAAAAATTAAGTAGAAAATCTAGAATTTATTGCACTATATTTGCTCCACACTTTGAATTTTTAAAGTTGCAAAATAGTAATGGAAATTTAAACGTAATTATATGTGTATATATATAGTTACATATACAAGTAAATATAGTAATAATATATATATATATATATATATACACACACACTTATTAATATATACAAGTAAATATGGTAATATACATAAAGATAGGGATATATATATATATGTGTGTATACATATATATATATATATATATAGAGAGAGAGAGAGAGAGAGAGAGAGAGACAACAGCTTTTCCCAGTCCCTTTCTCCTAGCCGCTTGCCACATTTGCTGTCTTCCCCTTCCTGTTTCCTCCCACAGTGCCCTTTTTTTCCTTTGTTGATAAGTGAACGGCCGGTCTGAGCCAAAACCGGCACCAGTTTATTATTATTATTATTATTATTATTATTATTATTATTATATGGTTGTAATTAATATAGATCTAGCTAGATGATGTAATAAATATTTCTATATAGAAAAGTATGTGCTCCTTGGAGATAGTAACCAACTATGAAATTCGTTTATTGATTTGAATAATTATGATTAATATATATAATTAAATATGAAGTTAATTATAATAACTACAACAATTATAATATCATTAATGATTATGGCACGCATTTGAAATTCGATAAACAATTCTCTATTTTATCAAAAAGAATTGATTTAGTTAAAAACAAATCAAATAATTATGAATAGTTTGTTTGATTTTAATTTTTGTCCTAAAAATTGTATTTTATTTGTACATCTATCAATTCATATAATATTTTTTATACTCACAAGTCGATGTTTTTAATGGTAACTTGAACAAGATATAAATACTTGTATAATTGAATGTTGAATATTATTCACCCGTTATAACAAAAACAATAATAATATTTATTTATGAGAACACTTAAACGAAAATAATAATATTAGTATTTTTAAGCAATGAAATAAAATATGGTGCAGCTTTTATTTAATTGAAGTTAAACATTTAAATTGTATTAGAAATCATTTATTAGTAATTAAGGGATTTTTTGGTAATGGTAAGAGAGAGAGAGAGAGAAAGAGAGATTAGGAAATATGGAGAGAGAATGATAGGAAAAAGAGAATTTTGACCTATGTTAGCGGGTTATTCAAAAATTGAAGAAACCTTCAACTTGTTAAGATTTTTTAAAATATTACATGTGGTCTTGTTTTAATGGGTGACTAAGATTAGTCATCTACGATTGTGACTAATCATAGAACTCCCATTCTTTCTATTATTCTCTCTCCTCTCTCATGTTGACATATTTTGTTTTACTTTCTTTTTTATTTATTTTTTAATCCCATAATTTAATCAATTTTATTTATCATTAATCTAATAAATATACTCAAAATAATTGAAAATATATATTCAAATAAAAATAAAATTTTTGATTTTATGCTATTCTCATTTTTTAAACATATGATTAGATATGCATCTTTTTTAATTAGCACACACATCTGTGCGTACCTCACCTCCTAGTTTATATACTGAGTGTGTCATAATTTTTGGTGAGTAATATTTATTTTAAAAAAAATTCTTGTTTTTTTTTGGGTAAGGTAAAAAGAATTATTAATTATTTAATAAAGGCAATATTCAAGTGATTAATCATCAAATGTTGTAGAAGAAATATATTTTCATTTGAAAAAATTAATTTGGTAACTCAAGCGAACATATGACAATTATAAACTATATATATTTTTTATAACTAATTATTCCTAAATATGAAATTCATATGTGTGTATATATATATATATATATATATATATATTATGTGAACATCAATAATAAATAGTAATTAGTAGCGCAAGCCCACTCAACATCAAAAGTTCTTTTTCATGTGAACAACCAATTCAGAGGAGTTCAAGCAAATACCAATATCGCCCCCGTGGTCCATCTATTTATTATTTATATAATCTATAATATTCCAAGGGTGTATTCACTATATTGAAGAATTTTTCTTCGGCACTCTATTCATATAATAAAAAGTCCCAATTATGAATCAACCAAATAATATATATATATATATATATATATAAATTTTGAGGCAGGCATCTTTATTAGCCAATCAACAATTATAGGATTAGTACGGTCGGTGCGCCTGTTGGTACCAAAGTCGTCATTACATCAACACAAACACGCACTTTTGCATTCACATATCAAAAGTCGCGTTACCTGCTTCGGACAAATACACTAAAATCAGCTGGCAAGCGGGCAAAAAAATAGATTTCGGGGTTTTAAATCAATCGTGGAGTTTAAAGAAATTCATCCCACTCGATCGAATTGGAAAAATGCCGGTGAGAGTAGTAGAAGCTTCGTCTCCGTCCCAAGTTTCAGGTATTCAATTTTTCATATTTTTTTGGCAATATATATTTTCTTTAATCTTGCTTTTGCGTCCTTGAAAGTTACCTGGGGAATTAGGATCTGGGGTTTTCATGTTTCGTTGTTTTCTGTATTTTTGTCCCCGAGACTATGGGAATTGAAGATGGTGTTAGAAGGAAAAAACATGGAAAGCTAAAATGAACACGCAGATAAAGTAGGCCCGATTAAAGAAGCCATTGGGTTCTTCTTGGATGTTAGAGTCTATGGATGAAATTGGGATAAATACACTTGCATAATTTTAGGCTCGACTGCATATGTTGTTTTGATGCTGTTGGGGTCTGGTTTGTTTGTTTTGTTCGTTTACTTTCTTTGCACTGTTAGCATGGAAGGAATTGGGACTATGTGTAAATTGCTATTCATCTGACAATCGGCAATGAAATTTACTTTCATTTTGAAGGTACAACTCCAGGAAACACTTTACCTCCACCTTGTTCTCTTTTAAGTGTTGGCCAGGTAATTTCGACCCTTGTTACTGCATCCTGTTTAACTTACGAGCATCTGATATGTGTTTATTTCTATTTTATTTTGTGTTCGTTCTCAAGTTTAATGGCTGCTCACAGTATTCTTTTGTGAATCCGATCAACATGTTGTCACATTTGGCATATGGAATCCCTTAGTTATTGGTGATTGGGATTTGGGAATTATTGAGAAATTATCCTGGAAAGTGTTGGGAGTGATAATGGAATAGTAACAGATCCATTATAAGAATCAGAAAGACAATAGTCCACTACTCAGAACCTTATTCGATAATGTTGAATAAATTTTGAAACTGAATTACACCACATCCTAAGTACAGGCTTTCTCTGGGACTCAAAATGTTTCGAGCCTACAGAAAGATGAAGCATGGAGAGTAAATGTACGAATCCAAGGGTGTGATCTTGATCATGGCTACTTATGTGGCACAATGGAAGCTCTGAATGTCCCTATGGCGGATACACCGGTAAGAACTCTAAACTCTAATCATTAATTATTTTTCTCCTTTATATGAAAATGAAGTGCAATATACTCACCATGGCAGCCAGCTAATTTATCATGCAATTATGGGCTGTTGGTCGTAAAATAATGTTATCTGGCTGAAATTCGGAATCTTCTAATATATCTCTTATTAGGTTGTTACTTTCTGGGAAGGGGAAATTGTTGACACCAGGACTTATACTTTCTTCACTGGGAAGTGGGGAGCAACGTATGTTTTCTCCAATCCTTCTATATTTCAGAGTTAAAAAGTCAATATTTTTTAATAAAATTTATATGTAAACAAGTATAACTGGCTTCGAAGCTATGAGCAGCACAGAAGACGACATAAAGCACTGGACAAAGTTCCCGTCCTTCTCCCCACTACTGGTGAGCATCACTAGCAGAATCTCTTGTTTACGTGTTTACATGATCTTAACTGTTTTCGTTCTTCCCAGAGCCAAGTAGAAGCGGATGGAGGGAAATCTCTGGACTTGAGTAACTATCCTTATATATTTATGGTCAGAGCAACAGATTTCTATACTTCCTGTAGTGAAAAGTTTCTACTGTCTTTGTATGAAGTTTGTTTTCAAATTTGATTTGACAGAGGTGGAAAGAGCAATACTTTGTGAACGTTGGCACTGACTGTGGTCTGACAATTGCCGGGTTTTACTATGTTTGCTTCTCTTGTAGCGACGGCTCCATCAATGGTTTCTATTATGATCCTAACAGCAGGTATGCCCAATTAACTTACCCGTTCTGCGTTAGTTCTAGCAAGTGATCCTTATCTTCTCACGGTCTCGCTGCATCATTTTATGACCGCTTCATATTCTTCGACTTATCTTCTTGCCTTATGCATTATATATCTCTAGTTCCTTGATAGAACCAGTGATTATACGTGATAATCACAAATTATGTGCAGCCCGTTCCAGAAGTTGGAACTGAAGTCCACTAATGATGGAAGATCAGGGTTCAGTTTCTCCTCTTATGAGTTGCAATGAATTGGGAACACGCTGTTGGGTAATGGGGATGTGGATAGAAGTTTTGCGTCTTATTCTACTTCGCCTGTTTCACTTGTCCATAGCATGGGGAGAGCTAGATAGTTTCATGCTGACCACAGATTCATATTGGTGGTGTTGTATTTTTAACTCATCTATTGTTATTGGACCAGAGGGTTTTTCAAGAACTTGCTCTCGGGATAGTGTAATTTTCCGATTTAACTTTCCACTGATTGTGTGTGTTTTTCTGCTTTTTCTCCCAAGAAACAGATCAAATCTCTCTCATTTGCGTGTTGTGTTATATTCTGTAGTTTACTATTTGAATGCATGTACAAGATAAAATATGAATTGAGTATAATAATAGATCTACGTGATGATTTAAACACTTGAATGAAATAGAAAATATTACTTAAGATTTGATAACCCAAAAAGAGTTTAGTAGGAAATTTTTGTCCAAGCCTGATTTAGTTGAATTCAACTAATCATGTAGTAAGTAATTGGTCATTTTTGTATACTAATTACATGATAAATGTAAAATATTAATCAAATAATTAGTCCCAAGATAATCGAACCGGATGTAGATAAATTTTTTTCGAAAAGCTCATGTTTTTCTCTTTTCTTCCCCTCCGCCTCTTCACTTCTCTACTGGCGCATGGATTCAAAATTGTCAGTCATGCTTTATTATTATTATTATTATTATTGTCTTCGTCGTGTCATTATTATTATTATTATTTTATTTTATTTTGGTTAAATTGTGCGAAAAATCGGTTTTTTTTTTTTTAATTTAATCCAACAAGGTGTAATGTTTAAATTTTTTACATGTAAAAAATATTCTTTAAAAATCTGACCTAATTCGCCATCGTTGATGGTGAGTTTATTAAAAAATTAATAAAATTTGTAATAATTTATTATATTTTATCGAAAAAAAATAAAATAATAAAACTTGCTAACACTGTTGGCGAATTTAAAAAAATATATATATAATTAAAATAATTAAAATCGCCAACAGTGTCGGCGATTTCGGAATTAAAAAAAACATAAAAAATTAAAATCGCCATCACAAGAATTTGAAAAAACGTTTAAAGAAAATAAAATAAAACTCGCCATTAGGAATGGCGAGTTTCAGAAAAAAAAGCAAAAAAAAATTAGTAACTCGCCATTACGGATTGCGAGTTTAGTGTGGGCCGCGTAGACTCAGCGTCGGCGGAATTTGTGGAGTAGACTTTGGTTTCTGCCTGCCCCCTTCCTTCCTTCCATGCACATCTTGCCAGCGGCATCTCCTCTTCAATCGCTCAAATTCTTCGAATCAAGCTTTTTTAGTTATTGCCCTTTATCACAAAATTAAATTTCAAAGACTATTTATATATATATATATATATATATATATATATATATAGGTTGAGATAACTCGAGACCGTAAGAAATTCAAGTTTTTTAGTTGATTCGAATTACTATATTTATTTGAGTGTAACTATCCTTTAAATTTATAAACTTAATTTTTACTTATCAAAAAAAAAAAAAAGAATTACTATATTTATTTCATAATAATAATAATAATAATAATAATCGTTTAAAGCTATGTCACATGTACATACTAAGAAGAAAAACGAAATTAAATTATAATAGTAAATATTTTCGTAAATCCCTTGAAATTTATTAAGCTTAAACATATTAACACAATAGTTTAGAGAAAAATAAGATAATTAAAAAAAAAGTAACAGTAAAAACAAAGTGATGTTGGCTTATATAAATGGAAGTGTGTATATATATATATATACATGCATATATATATATATATTTATGGAGAGAGAGAGAGAGAGAGAGAGAGAGAGAGAGGTACTTGAACCAAGTCATGATTTGGTGTTGTTTCTTTGGGGCACGATACTTTCACAACTAGAAATTTAAGAAAACTGGGTAGAGTTCATCAATGGAAAAAAAAAAAAAATTAAATCTAAACTCGCCACCGGTGTTGGTGATTTTAATTTTTTTTTTCTTTTTTTGAAAACTTGTCAATAGTGTTGGCGAGTTTCATTATTTTATTATTATTATTATTTTTTGATAAAATATAATAAATTATTACAAATTTTATTAATTTTTTAAAAAACTCGCCATCGTTATGTCAGATTTTTAAGAAATATTTTTTACATATCAAAAATTTAAACATTACACATTTTTTAATTAAATTAAAAAAAAACCCCGAAAAATACCACAAAAAACATATACTTTAGAACAATAGCAACTAGCCCCCTATAGGGGCCAAGATGGCTCAGCTATAGTAGGATCTATTGTTGCACCCCAAGGTAGGCAATAATGCTGCGATGGCCAATTATGGACATGAATTTCTGCACCAACCGGAACTGAAGGCCATTTAAATTATATTGAATGTGGGTTACTGAAAAAAAGAACAAAAAATAATTAAACAGTAAAGCACATAGTTCATCATCTGAAACAAAGAAATGTTTTTAATAATATTTTTCGAAAATGTAACGCAACATTAATTATAAAGTTGAACTAAGGACTATTGCCTGGACAAAGTACTCAGTACATTATGAGTTATGACTGTAGATAAGGACCAATATTAACTCCGAGTCGGTGTGAAGATAGATGGTGTTTGTGTTAGTAGCATTAGACGAATGAATGCATGTGAACATCACATGCATAATTCCTTTTTATAGAACAAATTGCATGTGGCCAATCCTAAGTTTGTCAGCACGCCTATCGAGATTTAAGATTACTGTCAAACTTTGTCTCTGTCAGTGTTAAATGTTTCGAATGAATCAATTAGCTAAACTCGGACATTAGTCCTCCTTTTTTGTTTTTTCCTTTAATAAAGAAAAAAGGGTTTTGTTCACTTGTCTTTTTATGTCTTTACACCTTGGTTCCTGGGATTGTTTAGGTTACTAATCACTAACGATTAACGCAAAGAGCTAATGTTTAGGGAAAGTATAGTGATGTGAGAGGTGTTTTTATACCAGAATGATATATTTGAGGTGGTCTGCCTGCCTAGAGCAATAATTGTTTGCAGGACCTTACTGCAAAAAAGTCAATACATATTTAATATCATAGGCCCCAAGTGTGACATGGTAATATAATACACACACACACACACATCCACCAAAATAAAAAGTTACGGTAATCAATTAAGCATTTAAGCCCAAATTTGTGGCCTCCCCTACCGTGGGACTGAATGTAACGCGCAAATTCTCACCAATAAAACAAAATATAATGTAACGCACAACTTCTCCTATCTTTTTCAATCATAATTACGAAATTGAATCTAACGATGGTATTACACTTCATTCATTCTAGAATTTCACAAAATCTTGGGGAAAAAATGTACACCAACCACTAGTTTTTTTTTTCAAACGTATAAGACACGGAGGTGACCAAAATGAAAAAATCACATGACATTGACGAAAGAGTCATCAAAATCTTCTTCAATCATATCATCACGTGTAATTTTTTTGAAGATTAAGTCATGACAAACAATAAAAAAAAAGTAGATATAGGAAATACATGTAATGAGAGGCTTAAATTAGCATTTGCAATTGATATAGTTTACATATTTTAGAATACATATATATATAATTCTATTGCATGTTGAATTGCATTTATCGCTGTGCTTCAAACATATTATTCTTATTAATTCAATTGCCTATGAACATACGTTGTACGTATTAATAAGTGTAACGATTATATTATACAGGATCAAGATTCATTATGATGTTGGTACAGTGGCCAAGCCACTATTGTTGTTGTGTTAATTTGTTAATCTTGGGGAACAAAAATTAAGAATTGTTGTCCGAAGCAAGACGAATATGAAGAATATATAGTGGGCTGACCACCAGCTCTTGTAATGATGCACCATATGGAAGTTGATTAATGGTAGACTCAAACTAGTCTTCTTATAGTTCACTATGAGCATGGACCCGTCATTGTCTCCTTTTGTTTTAAAATTAAAAATTACAGCTGTTATAAAAAATACTGTTTGAGAAGTATTTTTTTTTAGGTCAATTTAAATGGGCTCTTATAATAAAACAAAGAAAGCACAGTTCGATGTAAATTGAAGTTAGAATAATAAAAATATCCTGCATCTTTTAAAGAGTTAGGTGTATTTTATGTTATATTTCTGGTGCATTATAATGGCAATTAAATAAATGATATGTGTTTATCAGTGATATAGATGAAATATTTACATGATACATCTAAAAAAATATTCCATAAAGGCACCCTAACCCGATTATGAATAATAATTCACCAAAAGCCTATGTCCATGATAAATGAATCTGCACCACACACCACCAATACGAGAGACAAAAAAAAGATCAACAAAAAAAAAGACAGAGCACCGTACAAGGAGCAAAACACTATTTTATATAAAAGTTCAGTTCACATAATTGCAGGTGATTAACTTTTCACTTAAAAATTAATTAATTTGAGATAATTATGCTTAGCACTCAATAAGAACTAGCGCTTGATCTCTCATACTTTATTATGGAAATTCAAACACAAGGTCGTCCATGTACACGGAGAAAGATTTTGCAAAGAGATAAGAACACACTAACTTTTATGGCAGCTACCAAAGGAAGAAATAACTGTTGTTATCAGCTATCACGAAACAGATAAACTATTGTTGGGTACAACCATATGTATCATTTTTTCAACCGCATGAAAATTGCGTCATTGACAAAAATACATCTAGCTTTTTGTTTGTGGCCCCCAAGTCCTGTTCAAGACTTATGAGGTCATTCCCCCCCCCCCCCCCCCCCCTCATGGGTGATGCAAGAAAATGCATTAGGAATAACATATAGAGATAATTTACATGGTCCTTTTTAAGATGTCTGTCATAATTACAAATACACAAGCTAGCAACAGATTGCCCCTGGAATTCGAACAATTAATTTGACGGTGCTGCCATTAGAATTATAGTTGGATGTTGGGGCTCGAACTTAGTACTATTAAGGTTTTGAGTTCAAATTTTATTTTTTTTTTCCTTCCCCTTGGATGATGAACATGTGTATAGCGTTTGGTTGATATCTATGGGGTAGCTTAAGTAAATTATATAGAAAAAAAATTTTGAGGGTCCTAATTTTCTTTTTCTTAGTCTTTTTGTTTATCGGTATCATGGTGTTAGTGACAAATTGTTAATCTTTTCTCTTTGGGGAATTAGGGTCCTTTGGTCTTCAGTCCATTTTACGAGCCAGCAAATATCACTTTTAGTCTTTTTCATAGTATCTGCAATCATGAATTTAAGGCAATTGATTGAAGAAATTTCTACAATAGAAGAGAAACAAACACACACTAATACACACCATCAAGGTGTGGTCAATTTCAGAGGTGTGTGTGTGTTATCTTAGTCCGGTGGCTAAAATTTTATCAAACTTCCCCTCACGGCAGGTAAACGAAAATATGCCTCTTTATGTTTACATAGAATCAAACAGCCCAAGACTGTTCAGACTTCCGTCTTCAACCATGTCTCTGTTCATCCTTATACCATTGCTTTTCTTTCCTCAATTTGCCATAACAGCTTCAGATGATCCATCTTTCACCTTCAATGGATTCAAATCAGCTGATTTAGCCCTCGATGGCGTAGCCGAGATTATGCCGAACGGCCTCTTGAGGCTAACAAACGCCACCAGACAGACACAGGGCCATGCTTTTTATCCAAACCCTCTGATTGTGAAGAACTCAAATGACTCTGTCTACTCTTTCTCCACATACTTTGTTTTCGCCATAGTAGCTGAATTTCAGCCTCTGGGGGGCCATGGCATGGCTTTCGTGATGGCCCCGACAAGGGGCCTTCCGGGGTCTCTGCCGAGCACGTATTTAGGCCTCTTCAACGAATCAAACAACGGCAATCGATCCAATCACGTCGTTGCGGTCGAGCTCGACACGTTGAAGAGCACGGAGTTTAATGATACTAATGATAACCATGTCGGCATAGATATCACTTCATTGTTCTCTGTCCTTGCTGAGCCTGCTGCTTTTTACGATAACCGAACAGGGGGTTTTCAGAATTTGACTCTCAACGGTGGCCGGCCAATGCAAGTTTGGATTGAATATGATGGTATAACTCAACTGTTCAATGTGACATTGGCTCCAATGGATGTTTCAAAACCAAGAATCCCTCTTTTGTCGTTGAGGTACGATCTTTCTCCTGTTATGAATCGGGTTATGTACGCGGGATTTTCGTCTTCGCCTGTGCTCACATCACACTATGTGTTGGGATGGAGTTTCAAGATCAACGGAGAGGCTCAGCCGTTGGATCTGTCTCAACTTCCCAAGCTCCCGAGATTGGGACCGAAGAAACAGTCCAAGGTTTTAACACTTGGTTTGCCTGTGGTTTGTGTTGGTCTTACGTTGTTATGCATATTTATGATCGGTTACTATATTAGAAGGAAGCGAAAGTTTGCTGAAGTTCTTGAAGGGTGGGAGGTGGATTATATGCCCCAGAGGTTTATTTACAAGGATTTGTACACTGCTACCAACGGGTTTAGAGATAGAGAACTACTAGGAAGCGGGGGTTTTGGCAAAGTTTATAAAGGAAAAATGCCCGGTTCGAAAAATGAAATTGCTGTTAAGAGGGTGTCTCATGAGTCAAGGCAAGGGTTGAAACAATTTGTTGCAGAAATTGTAAGCATAGGCCGGCTGCGCCACCGGAATTTAGTGCCGCTATTGGGCTATTGCCGGCGTAAAGGGGAGCTTCTTTTGGTGTACGAGTACATGCCTAATGGGAGTCTCGACAAATTTCTCCATGATCAACCCAAGATCACCCTCAATTGGGACCAGAGATTTTGGGTCATCAAAGGCGTGGTGTTAGGGCTCGTTTACTTGCACGAAGAATGGGAACAAGTCGTAATTCATAGAGATATCAAGGCTAGTAATGTGTTGTTAGATGGTGATATGAATGCGCGGTTGGGAGACTTTGGCTTGGCAAGATTGTATGACCATGGGTCCGATCCGCAAACAACTCATATTGTTGGTACGCTTGGGTACTTGGCCCCGGAGCATACTAGAACGGGCCGGGCCACAACAAGCACCGATGTGTATGCCTTTGGTGCTTTCTTACTTGAGGTGGTCTGTGGACGGAGGCCTCTGGAACCAAAAGCATGCTCTGAAAAAGCAATTTTGGTGGAATGGGTGCTTTCTTTGTGGAATAAAGATGAACTTCTTAAGGCTGTTGATGTGAATTTGGATAATGTATATGATAAAGAGGAAGTTGAACTAGTGTTGAAGCTTGGTTTGCTATGCATGCATTCAAGGCCCGATGTTAGGCCTGGAATGCGAGATGTTGTTAGGTATTTGGAGGGGGCAATGGCTTTGCCGGATTTGGCATCACTCGGTGTATCTAGCGATGGATTAACATCTACGTATTGTGAAGGATTTGATGATTTGCGTAAATCTTCTTTGTTCACAACGACCACGTTTACAGGATCGTCTTCTATTACACATTCTCTTATTTCAGGCGGGCGATGAGTTGTTTGTATGTTTTGCTCGGCTTTGATATATATACTTGCATTGAAAAATAATAGGTACTTTTGTATCATCTCACGAGTACACTGGAGTTTAGTCTCATGTTGTCCATTGTCAAACAACTCAAACCTCATTGCACATAGTTCATTTTGCTAATAAATGCGTTGGGTAAATTGAGTTTGACTGCATCCGATGGTTCAAATTATTATACTATTTTATAAAGTATCAACAATCTTGTTTGGCGTATTTTATTTTTTTTAACACTCCTATCTCTTAGAGCCCGTTTGGATGAGCTTTTATCACTTATTTTTGAAAAAACAAACACTTCAGAGTAAAAAAAAAATTCTATTTGGATGAACTTTTTTTAGAAAAATAGACGCTAGAAAAAAAGCTAAAAATGGGTTTTTGAGAAGCTACTCCAAAGTAGCTTCAAATAAAAGTATATTTTAAAGCACTTTTAATTATTATATCCAAACGTAAAATGCTTGTCTTAAAAAAATTCTATTATAAAAAACACCATTTGTAAAACACTTTCTTTAAAAGTCCATCCAAATGGGTCTTACTCTTCTTCATTCTCTCTCTCTCTCTTCTATTTAATATAATACTGTTATGTTTCTTGGGAAATTCTATCAATAGCAATGTTTTTAAAATCGGACCAGATATAGAACCGATTTTCTTATTGGTTACCGGTTCGACCACTGGTTTAACCGACGTGACGTCATAAATATATGTAAAATATATTTATTTATATATATATATATATATATATAATTTGAACCAATAATAAAAAATAAAAAAAATTAAATTCAAACAATTAGTCTCAACAAAATCACTTTAACTTTTATAAGAAATTTAATTTAGTTTCTTGTCATATATGCTGGAGTTTGCAATTACTTTGAGTCGTTATTTATGAAATTACCTTTTAGTATGATTAAGAGGCTATAAGATATTATGACTAAAATAAACTAAAAATTAAGTAGAAAATCTAGAATTTATTGCACTATATTTGCTCCACACTTTGAAATTTTAAAGTTGCAAAATACTAATGGAAATTTAAACTTAATTATAGGTGTATATATATAGTTACATATACAAGTATATATAGTAATAATATATATATACACACACACTTACTGATATATACAAGTATATATGGTAATATACACAAAGATAGGGATATATATATATATATATATATATATAGAGAGAGAGAGAGAGAGAGAGAGCAGCTTTTCCCAATCCCTTTCTCCAGCCGCTTGCCTAGGGATGGCAACGGATTGGATACGAGTTTGGCCAGACTTGAAACCCAACCCACAAAATTTTTTTGGATGCGGGACCCGTCCTGAACCCGTGAGAGACCCGAACCCGATGGGTTGGATCCGTTAAACCCGTCGGGTTCTAAAATTCATCACAACCCGCCAAACCCGCTCCGTGTACCCTCCAAACCCACCCCGCTAACCCGCCCAAATAAATGAAAATTTCATTTTGTAATAAATTTTTTTAAAACAATCATTTTAAATTATACAAGAAACCTACTAAAAATATATTTAAATTATATTTGTACATGAAGCACAATAAAATATGTTTAAACGAAATACTCCAAATGTCCAACCATAAGAAAAATAAAAAAAGAAAAACATATAAATCAACCATAAATCAAGTTCTTAATTCAACCAACATCAAGTTTAACATCATACTACAAACTACTCAAATAACAAAATAATTAATAGGAATAATTACGTCTACACCCCCTGAGGTTTGGTGTAATTACCGATACACCCCTCGAAATTTGACTATTTACAATTACACCCCCTATTCAAAGATTTAATTAGAGACACTGACGGTTTTATGGAAAAGACATTATTGCCCTTAAATATTTGTACCAAAAAAAAAATGAAAAAATTAGAAAAAAAGGATTTTGTGGATTGACAAAAATGCCCCTCATTCTCTTTTCTTCTCCTTTTTTCTTTTTTCTTTCCTTTTTTCATTTTCCCCCCTTTTTTCTTCTTCTCCTTTTTTTCTTTTTCTTTTTTTCCCCCATTTTTCTCATCTTCTTCTTCATCTCTTCCAGCCATTCTCTTCTCCACTCCCTACCCGCCGCCCCCACCCCATCCCCTCGCCCGCCGTCCCCACTCCGTCCCCATCCCTTCATCCGCTGCCCCTATCTCCTCCCCCGCCCAACCCAACCCAAACCCAACCCGCGCCCGCCGCCCCTATCGCGTCGCCTGCCGCCGCCTCCCATCTCCACCCTCCCCAACCCAACCCCCTGCCCACCGACCCCATCCCCTTCCCCGCCCAACCCAAACCCAACCCCAACCCGCGCCCACCGCCCCCATCCCGTCGCCTGCCACTGCCGCCCATCTCCTCCCCCTCCCAACCCAACCCCCAACCCCAACCCACCGCCCAAATCCCCTCTGCTGCCCAACCCTCCCCAAACCCCAATTCGTCGCCCCTACCCGACCCCCTCCCCTTCCCTTGGTCGCCGTCCCCCATTTCCTCCCCCGCCCAACCCAACCCCCGCTCGCCGCCCCAATCCCCATCCTATCAGCGGCGGCATCGACATCGACATCGACATCGGCATGGTGGTGGTTGCGGCGGCTGGTAGTGGTTTGTGGAGGGGCCAGTGGCTGCGGTGGGGCGGCGGTGGGAAAGAATAAGTGAAGAAGAAGAAAAAGGTAGAGGGGTGGGGGCTGCTGGAAGAGGATGATAGGGAAGGTGGGTGGGGGTGGTAGGGGAGGAGAGGATGAAGGAGAAGGGAAAAAATGACAAAAAAAAAATAATAATAATTATTATTTTAATATTTTTTTAATTATTTGTAAGGTAGAAAGGAAAAAATGAAAAATAAAAGTAATTACTTTGATATTTTTTAATAATTTGTAAGAAAGAACTTAAAAAATGAAAAAAAATAGAAAGAATGAAAATTTAGAAAAATAAAAAAAATAATAATAACATAATTTATTTTTATATTTCAATATGAGATAAAATTTATTTTGTAAGAATTATTTGATTGTTTAATTTGTTGATTTTTTTTTGAAATTTATATTGACACCCTTCAAAGTTCTTGAAAATTACATTTGCATCCGTAAGGGCATTATGGTCATGTAAAAAGTCAAAAAAAATGTGTTAATTAATTTCCCACTCATTGAGGGGTATTTTCGGAAGTTTGCATATAAAAAGTAAAGCCCCCAGCCATAAACCCTAACAGCCACTAACGGAAGGGGGTATTTGTTAACGGCGCTAACGTGGAGGGGGTGTAATTGTAAATAGTCAAATGTTAGGGGGTGTATCGGTAATTACACCAAACCTCGAGGGGTGTAGACGTAATTATCCCTAATTAATAACTAGTCTTCTTAAATTACACATCACAAACACACTCTCAAATTGATTTTTAATTATTAAGAGTTTTTTTTCATTATATTTATTTATATATTTTACATAATATATATATATACAGGTCGGGTTCGGGTTAGGTCCAAATGGACCCGACCCGAACCCACACAGGTCTATAAATTTGAACCCGAAACCCGTTTATTGGGTCCAAACCTGCCCCAAACGGGTCGGGTCCGGGTCCAAACCCGCCCCATTGCCATCCCTACGCTTGTTGCATTTGCCGTCTTCCCCTTCTTGTTTCTGCCCAGTGCCCTTCTTTTCCTTTGTTGATAAGTGAACCGCCGGTCCGAGCCAAAAATCGGCACCAGTTTATTATTATTATATGGTTGTAATTAATATAGATATAGCTAGAAGATGTAATAAACATTTCTATATAGAAAAGTATGTGCTCCTTGGAGATAGTAACCAACTATGAAATTCGTTTATTGATTTGAATAATTATGGTTAATATATATAATTAACTATGAAGTTAATTATAATAACTACAACAATTATAATATAATTAATGATTGTGACACGCATTTGAAATTTGATAAACAATTCTCTATTTTATCAAAAAGAATTGATTTAGTTAAAAACAAATCAAATAATTATAATTTTTTTTTATTTTAATTTTTGTCCTAGAAATTGTATTTTATTTGTACATCTATGAATTCATATAATATTTTTTGTACTCGTGAGCTGATGTTTTTAATGATAACTTGAACAAGATATATATACTAGTATGATTGAATCTTGAATATTATTCACCCGTTATAACAAAAATAATAATAATATTCATTTATGAGAACATTTAAAAGAAAATAATAATATTAGTATTTTTAAGCAATGAACTAAAATATGATGCAACTTTTATTTAATTGAAGTTAAACATTTAAATTGTATTAGAAATCATTTATTAATAATTAAGGGATTTTTTGGTAAGATTAATAATTAAGGGAATGGTACGAGAGAGAGAGAGAGAGAGAGAGAGAGAGAAAGAGAGAGAGAGAGAGAGATTAGGAAATATGGAGAGAGAATGATAGGAAAGAGAGAATTTTGATCTATGCTAGCAGTAGCAGGTTACTCAAAAATTGAAGAAACCTTCAACCTGTTAAGGTTTTTTAAAATTCTACACATGGTCTTGTTTTAATGGGTGATTAAGGTTAGTCACCTACGATTATGACTAATCATAGAACTCCCCTTTTTTCTATTATTCTCTGTCCTCTCTCATGTTGACATATTTTGTTTTACTTTCTTTTTTATTTATTTTTTAATCCCATAATTTAATCAATTTTATTTACCATTAATCTAATAAATATACTCAAAATAATTGAAAATATGTATTCAAATAAAAATAAAATTTTTGATTTTATGCTATTCTCATTTTTTAAACATATGATTAGATATACATCTTTTTTAATTAGCACACACATCTATGCATACCTCACCTCCTAGTTTATATACTGAGTGTGTCATAATTTTTGGTGAGTAATATTTATTTAAAAAAATTTCTCTGTTTTTTTTTGGGTAAGGTAAAAAGAATTATTAATTATTTAATAAAGGCAATATTCAAGTGATTAATCATCAAATGTTGTAGAAAGAAATATATTTTCATTTGAAAAAATTAATTTGGTAACTCAAGCGAACATATGACAATTATAAACTATATATATTTTTTATAACTAATTATTCCTAAATATGAAATTCATATGTGTATATGTATATATATATTATGTGAACATCAATAATAAATAGTAATTAGTAGCGCAAGCCAACTCAACATCAAAAGTTCTTTTTCATGTGAACAACCAATTCAGAGGAGTTCAAGCAAATACCAATATCGCCCCCGTGGTCCATCTATTTATTATTTATATAATCTATAATATTCCAAGGGTGAATTCACTATATTGAAGAATTTTTCTTCGGCACTCTATTCATATAATAAAAAGTCCCAATTATGAATCAACCAAATAATATATATATATATATATATAAATTTTGAGGCAGGCATCTTTATTAGCCAATCAACAATTATAGGATTAGTACGGTCGGGTGCGCCTGTTGGTACCAAAGTCGTCATTACTTCAACACAAACACGCACTTTTGCATTCACATATCAAAAGTCGCGCTACCTGCTTAGGACAAATACACTAAAATCAGCTGGCAAGCCGGCAAATAATGAGCAAATTGCACCAAGCCCCCTGTGAAATTTTTAATTGGTAAATAAAATTCTGTCAAAATTAAATTAGCATATTAAACCTTATGAATATAAAAAGAAAGTATCTTAAATCTTACAGTCCAAAAGTGTCTTTCACGCGCATTGACTGCAAATATTCTTGCATTTTGACTTGTAAAATTACTTTTGCACCCTCAAGAGTGTCTTTCTTCTTTTTTCCTTTTTTTCTTCTCTTTTTTTTATTGTTCTTTTACATATATATATATACATATATAAATACATATATACATACACACACAATACATATATACATATTATATATATACACACAAACATGATACACATACACACAAACCGCCGTTGTAGCCGCCGCCAGCAACCGGTCAAACCCGTCGGAGAGAGATGGATAGAAAGAGAGAGAGAGAGAGAGAGTGCGACAAAAAGAAAGAGAGATCGATTGAGATAGAGAGAGAGAGAGAGGGAGGGAGAGAAAGAAAGAGAGAAATCGAGAAGGAGTAGGAGGGGGGTGGGGTTAGGGTTTTGTGAGGGTGGGTTGGGGGGGCGACTGCGCTGTGAGGGGTGGGGTGCGGGGGGGAAGGGGTGGGGACGGAGCTGGGAGGAGGGGGCTGGGGGGCAGCAATGTTGGGAGGGCGGGGCTGGGGAATGGTGGGGTGGGGTCGGGGGTATGGCGGCACTGGAAGGAATGGGCTGCGGCTATGCTGGAGGTGCGGTGGCTCTAGGAGGGGTGGGCGCTGGGAGGTGGGGGGCAGTGGCGTTGGGAGGGCGGGGCGGCGCTGGGGTGCGGTGGCGCTGAGAGGGCGAGGGCTGGGGAATGGCGGGGCTGGGGGTGCGGCGGCGTTGGGGGGGTAGGCTGGGGGTACGGCGGCACTGGAAGGGGTGGGCTGCGGAGGCTCTAGGAGGGGTGGGCTGGGCATGGACGTTGGGGCTGGGGGGTGGGCAGTAAAGGTGAAGGAAAGGAAGGGGTGTGGGTGTGGGTGTGGGTGGGGGGTGGTGGAGGGGTAAAACCGTCATCTGATATATAATTTGAGAAACAATAACTATGGGGGGTGGTGTGCTAATTTAATTAAACATGAGGGTTTTTAGGTTAATTTTTGTAACATAGAGTTTTTGTTAGTAATTAGAGGTAAACACAGGGTGCTATATGCAATTTGTCCAAAAATAGATTTCGCGGTTTTAAATCGATTGTGGAGTTTGAAGAAATTCATCCCATTCGATCGAATTGGAAAAATGCCGGTGAGAGTAGTAGAAGCTTCGTCTCCGTCCCAAGTTTCAGGTATTCAATTTTTCATATTTTTTTGGTAATATATATTTTCTTTAATCTTGCTTTTGCGTCCTTGAAAGTTACCTGGGGAATTAGGATCTGGGGTTTTCACGTTTCGTTGTTTTCTTTATTTTTGTGCCCGAGATTATGGGAATTGAAGATGGTGTTTGAAGGGAAGAGCATTGAAAGTTAAAATGAACACGCAGATAAAGTAGGCCCGATTAAAGAAGCCATTGGGTTCTTGGATTTTAGAGTCTATGGATGAAATTGGGATAAATACACTTGTAAAGTTTTAGTCTTGACTGCATATGTTGTTTTGATGCAGTTGGGGACTGGTTTGTTTGTTTTGTTCGTTTACTTTATTTACACTGTTAGCATGGAAGGAATTGGGACTGTGTAAATTGCTTTTCATCTGACAATCGGCAATGAAATTTACTTTCATTTTGAAGGTACAACTCCAGGAAACACTTTACCTCCACCTTGTTCTCTTTTAAGTGTTGGCCAGGTAATTTTGACCCTTGTTATTGCATCCTGTTTAACTTATGACCGTCTGATATGTGTTTAATTCTATTTTATTTTGTGTTCGTTCTCAAGTTTAATGGCTGCTCGCAGTGTTCTTTTGTGAATCCGATCAACATGTTGGCACGTTTGGCATATGGAATCCCTTAGTTATTGGTGATTGGGATTTGGAAATTAGTGAGAAATTATCCCGGAAAGTGTTGGGAGTGATAATGGAATAGTAACAGATCCATTATAAGAATCAGAAAGACAATAGCCCACTACTCAGAATCTTATTCGATAATGTTGAATAAATTTTGAAACTGAATTACACCATATCCTAATTACAGGCTTTCTCTGGGACTCAAAATGTTTCGAGCCTACAGAAAGATGAAGCATGGAGAGTAAATGTACGAATCCAAGGGTGTGATCTTGATCATGGCTACTTATGTGGCACAATGGAAGCTCTGAATGTCCCTATGGCGGATACACCGGTAAGAGCTCTAAACTCTAATCATTAATTATCTCACCTTGGCAGCCAGCTAATTTATCATGCAATTATGGGCTGTTGGTCGTAAAATAAGGTTATCTGGCTGAAAATTCGGAACCTTCTGATATATCTCTTATTAGGTTGTTACTTTCTGGGAAGGGGAAATTGTTGACACCAAGAATTATACTTTCTTCACTGGGAAGTGGGGAGCAACGTATGTTTTCTCCAATCCTTCTATATTTCAGAGTTCAAAAGTCAATATTTTTTAATAAAATTTATATGTAAACAAGTATAACCGGCTTCGAAACTATGAGCAGCACAGAAGATGACATAAAGCACTGGACAAAGTTCCCCTCCTTCTCCCCATTACTGGTTAGCATTACTAGCAGAATCTCTTGTTTACGTGTTTACATGATCTTAACTGTTTCGTTCTTCCCAGAGCCAAGTAGAAGCGGACGGAGGGAAATCTCTAGACTTGAGTAACTATCCTTATATATTTATGGTCAGAGCAACAGATTCTATACTTCCTGTAGTGAAAAATTTCTACTGTCTTTGTATGAAGTTTGTTTTCAAATTTGATTTGACAGAGGTGGAAAGAGCAATATTTTGTGAACGTTGGCACTGACTGTGGTCTGACAATTGCCGGGTTTTACTATGTTTGCTTCTCTTGTAGTGACGGCTCCATCAATGGTTTCTATTATGATCCTAACAGCAGGTATGCCCAGTTTACTTACCCATTCTGTGTTAGTTCTAGCAAGTGATCCTTATCTTCTCACGGTCTCGCTGCATCATTTTATGACCACTTCATATTCTTCGACTTATCTTTTTGCCTTATGCATTATATATCTCTAGTTCCTTGATAGAACCGGTGATTATACGTGATAATCACAAATTATGTGCAGCCCGTTCCAGAAGTTGGAACTGAAGTCCACTAATGATGGAAGATCAGGATTCAGTTTCTCCTCTTATGAGTTGCAATGAATTGGGAACACGCTGTTGTGAGAAGATGGTACTAATTTTATCATTGTATGAGTTCTCAAGGTACTTGTTCAGCAATCAGCCAAGTTTACTTGTATGATGAGGCCGGGAGACTTTCTTTCACGACCTCTTAGAATTTGAGAAAAGTCGGAAATGCAGTCAGTCAGTAGCGAGTTGTGCTATTATTTGTTTCTGTAAAACCCGGCGCCAAGGTATATATACATATCAATTGGCCGTGAGCCAAGTGGCGGCAAGCAACGATATATGATTATTCCAGTTAATAGTATATCTTTGTGCTCGGGTTATTAATGTTGATTCGTAGTTTCGTACTATATTGTCTTGCATCTTGCTTATTAATAGTCAATATATTTTCACTTGGGCTGTAACGTTGTGCCTGCAAATGTTGTCTGTTTAAAATAATCAATCGGACCAGAAACATTGAGGCGTGAAACGAAACTTGAATTATGTTTGCTTTTGAACGGGTAAAAAATTTGTACATTAGTGTTAATTACAGAGATGGGCTGGACTTATCTATCCACTTGACCATCGCGGTTAGTCCATTGGTTTGGACAACTTATTCCAAAATTATGTTAGTCTGAATAACAAAGTTAGGGTTTTTGGTCTAATGGGCCCTATCTTCAGAGGTGTGCAGAGTACTAACAGGTCACAGGGCTTGGAACTCTTAACATTGTGCTGCATTTGTGGGTTGTGTGTGCGGGCACAAGCATTGCCATAAAAAATAAAATAAAATAAAATGAAATGAATTTATAGGAGCTCAATTTTGACCTTTTTTTAAAAGAAATATCAATTTTATTTTATTTTATTTTTGTTGTTAACATAAAAAGTTACGTAGCCAACCGCCTGACAGGATGTCGTAAAATTAATTTTCTTTTACGCTGGTATTTCTCAATTCATTGAAGAGAAGCTGGTCTGCACAGAAGAATGAAAATATAAAACAAAAAATAAAATGAAATTAAAGGGACTGGTCCCACCTCCATCCTCGTACCCAAAAGCCTAAATAAACAAAGAATAAAACTGAGAACTTAGGCACCTTTCCCAGGAACTTTTTCGGTATTTTATCCACGTACTTCTGGGAGACTGGGAGTATCAACTCAAAAGGGGTTTTGTTGATATAAGGAGATAGCTTAATTAGTATTTTTGCTCGTTAAATTTGAATATAACAATATTAAAAAATATTAAAAAAATAAAATATTATATCATAATACTCAATTCAATAGTTGAAAATTTAATTGGGCACTACCTACATGAGTAACATTTATCCTCCCCTAAAAGGGACTCCCAATTTTTTTTTTAAAGAAAATAACCCTCAAGTTTTAATTTTTAAGTAGATAAGTTTTTTATTAATTACAAATTAAACTTAAATATTATTAAATACAACTTTTTATCTATTTTTGAGAATCTATATTTTAACCCTCCAAAAAAGAATAAATTACAAGAATATAATACTCAAAATACAAGAAAAAAATGAAGAAGAAAGACGCCCAAATACCAACATATAATTAAAATTAACCACTCAAATTTTGTTGGATTTCAAAATTGATCAAAGAATCGATTTGTTCATGACAAGGGGAGTTGATTTATGGGGAAAAAATCAAGAAATTTTTGCTAGAGGCAACAGTTCTATTGCCTCCGGCCAAATTTGTCAAGGTTCTTTTCATAAATCACATCCTCTTGTTATGAGCTAACAAATTATGTCTTCAATTTAACATTTTAGTCAATTTTTATTGTTTAATTTTGATGTGTGTGTGTGTGTGCGCGCTCCCCCCTCTTCCTTTTCTCTGTTCTGATTCTTATTCGGAAGAGGAGAAGTAGAAGGGCATGAGCCAAAAGTCTCAAATTCGTTGAAAACAGTCGCTCTGAATGAGGAAGTTGTGTTGTTTCAGCACCAACCCCACCATACGCTTAAACAGAATAGAAAAGTCGAATCTCTTAAACACTACCATACGCTTCAGCACCAACCCCCACCAGCCGCTTTGAACAAGGAAGCCGAATTTGTTAAACACATACGCTTTTTGACAAAAATAGAAATGCATTTAAGTAAAAGGATGATGATATAGTGAAAAAAAACTGGTAATTAGTATCAAATGGCAAACACTAGCATAACTTGACTATCCTAATTCAATAATCACTATTTTCTTATTCATACAGATCTCTAATTTTATAATAATCTTTTAGAGATTAATTTATAATAGAACAATTATATTATAATAATCATTATAATATAGACATTAATTTTATATAATGATCATAATGATATTTTTTAATATAAATATCATAGATACATTATAATGATTATTTTAATATATTCATGATAAGATCATTATGATTATTACGTAGAATCATTATGATAAGATGAATTGATATCTATATTTCCATTAACTATACATATATATATATATATATATTCTCTACAAATTAAAAATCTTTGAAATTATAATGATTACAACGATCTTTTATAGTATAAATTAACATCATGAATATATTATAATGATATTTACAATGATCATTATAATAAAGAAATCTTGAGTATATTATAATAGTATAAATTATATAATTCTATCTTTTATAATGATGATTTATAATAAAGATATCACGAAATATTTTATAATACAAACATTAATTCTATATAAAGATCACAATGATACTCATAATGATCTTTTATAATACTCATAATGATTCAATATAATACATTAATACTCATAATGATCTTTTATAATATAAATATAGACATTATGAATATATTATAATGATCATTATTATAGAATCAATCTATTATTTTCTAAAAGTATCATAATAAATAGTTCAAGATGAATTTATGGCAATATTTTTTTTTTAAAAATAATAGCATCATTTAAATGATTGAGCGATTGTTAAAGAGATTATTCTAAAATAATAAAATCATTTAAACGATTGAGTGTTCGTTTAAGAGCTTATGCTAAAAAAATAACATAATAGTAGAATCTCTTAAGCAGTAGATTGATTGCTTAGGAGATTGGCCGAACGACTGTCCATTAAGATTTAAAATTTATTAAAATTTAAGAGATCAATTTACCTTTTAAGAGATTGGCCCGAACGACCATTTATTTGTCATGGCCTGACCGTTTTATAGTATCACTTAAGAGATCATTTTATCGTTTAAGATATTGGTTCGAACCGCCATTTGTTTTTCCACTACCTAGCTATTTTGTTGTTCTTGTAAGTTAAATCATTTAAGTTAATTTTTAATATAAGTTAAGTTATTTATAATTCGATCCCGTTCAAATCTTAGAGCAAAAAAGTGTACTTATTTGCCTTAATTAATGATACATCATAAATTCAACCTAAAAAAAATTAAAAATATAATTTGAAGATTAATTTCTTAAAAAAAAAAAGCCAAATATTCTCCATACTTCTCCCAACCAGTTGACACCCTTAGGAACAAAAAAACATAAAATGTCCGAATTCCGTAAATTCATGTTTTTACGTCTGACATATATTTGCAGCGTTGGTTATGATTTTTGTGGCTGTCCCGTCTGAAAAAGTACATGCCCTTCGGAGCTGGGCCCTCACGAGTAGTATTAAATGGCTTCAAATATAAAAATATCCCCCAATACGGCCTTGTCCAAAGAAGACCCACCCAAAATCCATATTTAATCTGGCCCACTTTTTTTTTTCCGACGAGTAAATTTGGCCAACTCAATCACAATAAAACAGGGGCATTGTTCCTCGTGCAATCACGCAATAGCTTACTCCAGTCAAAAGAACAAAATTAAAAACCCCCCAAAAAAACTCTCTCATATTTCTCTCAGCATTTACCCCTTTTCATGAGGGACGTGTCCCTTTTTTTATATCTCATGATCCTACTTCACCAATCGCCCCCATGAACAGTCACACGCACCACCTATTCCCAACCGCTACCTTCCACCACCAACTATATAAACACCTATACATACAACCTCTCCCCCACCACTTCGCATGCATGTTTTTAAGTAAAATATATACAACAATAAAGCAATCATTGTGTTTGATCATTTGCGACGGGCTTGCATTGGCTGTTCCATTGAAGAGTCTACTCTAATTTGCTAATATTCATAACTTTCATTTGTGTTTTTGTAACTGTACGTTTCTAAGGATGGACAATCTGTTGTGCGACGAAGAGTGGCTAATGAGCACGGATACTGAACTTGATGATGCAGACAATGATTCTACTTCTTACAGCTTTTCGATGAAACAAGATTGTGTACAAGGTTTTCGTATTTTTCTGGACAAGGAGGCTAGATACATGCCCAAACAAGGGTATATGGAGCTTGTTCAGACAACTGATTTGATCCGTAATGCTAGGTTTAAGGCTATTAATTGGCTTATTAAGGTAATAACGAATTTCTCATGATTTGTTTACTTTGTTTTTGTCGAGTAGTTCATGATCATTTAGTTATTTGTTGTTCATGTAGTCTCAAAGGAGAATGAATCTCACTCCTGGAACTGTTTTCATTGCGGCAAATTATCTGGACCGATTCATTGCACTGAGAACTGATCAATGCCAAGTAAGAAATGCATATGCCTGGATGATTTCATTTTTTTACATTAATTTTGCAATCTTTGTTGCACCTACTAATATTTAAGATAATTATTCACACAATTATTAAGTTTTACATTTAAATGATTTCTTGGAAACTTGCAGGGATGGCAAGCGTGGATGTTTGATTTGCTCTCTATTGCATGTTTATCCGTAGCCACCAAGTTCAATGAAACAATCAGCCCGACTTTGCATGAATTCCAGGTGAACGTGACTGCTCATATATGAGGGTAGTTGGGGAATATAATAAAGGTCCCTTTTATAATATATATATATATATATATATATATATATGTGTGTGTGTGTGTGTGTTTGTGTGTTCTGTGTATGTGTGTGTGTGTGATGATAACATATGTGACTGGGCAATTGTTTTTTATTTTAGGAGGAGGGTCTGGACCATTGCTTTGCTCCAAGCCTGATTCAGCGAATGGAATTAACACTAATGAAGGAGTTGGGGTGGAACATGGATTGTAGTACTTCTTTTTCTTACGTCCACTCGCTCATTCAAAACTTCGATGTCTCAAAGAAGACCCTTGTTGAGGATTTGACTAGTCGTGTCACTCAATTACTCCTCACTGCTCTTCTAGGTACCATAATACTCAAAAATGTAACTGATCAATTTGGTTTATTCAATTCCATTAATAAGGTACTTGTTAAAACTAATTGCTAGTTTCTGGCAATGATTCAGATCCTGAGTTCCTGGAGTTCCGGCCATATGCTGTATCCATTTCTGCTGTCAAATATGTAATGGAAGATTTATTTCCGTTGTCAAATAACGATTTGCTTGCAAATCTGGACGCTCTCATCCCTCAAGATCACAAGGTTAAATTATTGCAATATCTCTTCTGAAATTTGTTCGTGATGATTTGCTATAACATTGTCCTTTTGTCTTAATTCCAGGATGATCTGATCAAGTGCCAAAGGACCATGGAGAAGCTACTGGTGCAAGACAAACCCGATACGATGTTATCCTGTGGAGACTCTTGGCCAGGTGGTCCTTCAAGCCCAGTAACTGTGTTGAAAGTGGAGTGTTTTGATTTGTACGAAGATGTTAATAACATGGACTTGAGTTCATCAACCAGAAAGAGGAAGAGGGAAGAAGCGGAATGTGGGATTCGCGAGTTGAGAAAATAAACAATTAATGTTATGAATTTATTAGTAGTTAGTTGATTATGTATGTAGGAATAAAGTGAACCATTTCATAGGCTTATTATCCTGTGAAGGGTCGTTCTCTAACAGCTAAGCTTTTGGAGAAGGGCTCACATAGTCCATGAATGATCATTATTGATCTCCATTTTCTTTGTTGTATGTTTGTAACATTAAATAAATTTTCATATATATATATATATATATATAAATGACATGTTCCGAGCATTCACGAACTCTTGCTCTACCATGATTTTTCAGTCACTGTTTTGAAACTCACTTTTGCTATTAATGGTTAATTATCCCACGATCACTTTTAGATTAACATCTTCTACCAGCAATCCTTTTTAGTTCTCCAACTCGACCCAGCATCTAAATTCTCCATAATTCAGCAAAGCATCCCTGCTGGAGATTGTGTGTGCGCGTTTTCGTGTGTGTGTGTGTGTGCGTGTCTCTTTTCTTTTTCAGAAATCAGAACAGTCATATAAGGGATGCAAATTAATAATTTATTTATTCATTTCATCCTCAAGTAACTCTGATCATCATATGTTCCACACAACATATAAAAAACAGCACAGGATGAAATGAAACACATGTGCAATTTAGCTTCTGCTGTATGGGTATATGGGTTCTAGCTTTGCTATACAGGAAACTATACAGCCCTGCATATTCTCGTATCTATAACCGGCACTTTAGGGGAAGACTCGGGCAGTTCCAGTGCATCCGCTAGTGACAACCACCGGTTTCCCCAACCACTTTCTGCCCACTTTTTCAATCTCTCACCTTCTGCTTTTCTCGACTGTTGCACGCAAAGTGTTTCTGCATACCCGCCTTCAAATACATTCCAAAAGTATCAATTGCATAATCAATTAAAGTTGCTCATAATTCAAACTAATGTAGATGGCTAAGAAATACCTCTTGCAAGTGTAATTATATCTTTTCTGGGAATGTTTTCACTGGCACCTGAACAATCACAAGATACAGCCTTAACATAGTTACATCTAAGCTTTCATTCATGGGAAATCTGAAAAGAATCAGATATGTTTTCATACCATCAACATCCAACGGTGGAGCTTTAAGAAGATCGATTGCCTTTCTGAAAAGGCCCTATAAACCATACAAGAAAATATTCACATGAAAATTTATGAGGTATTTATCAGTATATTATATTGGTAGCTTAAAGAAAATAGTCAAACCTCTTGAATTAAGAGGGAACTCGAGCGCTCTACCATTGCTTTCAGTCGATACATGAGGGCGATGCAGGTCAAAATGACACCAACCTTGGGATGTTGAGGACCTACATATATCCGTAAAAAGAAATAGAAATAAAAATGAATAAATAAATAAATAAAAATATATCCATAAAGCCACCATAATGCAAATACAATTCATGTTCATCCATGCTCTCATTCAAGATTATTATGAAATTAGAATATACCAAAGCGCTCTTCCATTTTCTTCAGTGCGGCAGTCAGTATCTCCTCTGCATCATTAAAATTCCTATACAAGTGAAGCTCGTGTTAAGACATAAGCATCAGAGAAGATATTGATGGAAGGTTAAAATAATCCTAGACTATACCCCATATGTGCCTCGAGCTGTCCTAAAGCACAAGCGGCTGCAATTGCAACTTCCTCTGAAGTCATGTTACAAGCTCCAAGGTTGTTTGGATCAGAAAAATCCTTGATCTCAGACATTCCCTGGATTACTTTCTGGTAGAACCCCTTGGCAGTTGAAAACTTCCGCATTCCATGAAGGAATTCTCCATAAGACAAGGCTGCGTTGCCTACATATCAAAATATTGAATTAATAAAGCAATAATTATAGCGCCCTCCCCTGTAACCACATCAAGTTACACAAATATCCCCTCTTGGTTTCAAAAGTACTAAGATGGGAAATTTGTATAATTATAGTAGCAGAGGTTAATGTAATTGACCCTATTAATAAATATAAGGGCAATGTAATTCAGTCAAACCTTACCACTGAAAAATCTCTCACCCTGAACTCCCTCAAAGATAGACTGTGCTGCAGAGAAGGACTGAATTTCAAACACTGAATAACAAAAACCATAACTAGACTTAAAAATAGAGCTACTGTATCAATAATACTTACCAGAGTCAAGATTACCACTTATGAGCTCAATTAGACCTTTTAATGCTTTAATGCGTGCCTCCAGAGATTCAAAATGGCCCCCATCACCTATTTCTAGCTTGATTGTTCCTAAGAGTTGCAATGCCAGATCTGCAACCGCTGATGCAGCATCCCCCTAGATAAAGTGAAACAACATCAGGATCTTTGATTTTCATAATTATTGCAAGAACTTAAATATAAAAAGAAAATACCTAAAGCTAGAAATAGTTCTTATGGGGTATGGATGCGGCTTACTCGATATTGTTCAAGATGAATTCCCACTAGAGCTTCAGAAGCAGCAACTGCAGAAGCCGAACATGAAACCCTTTGCTTAAAACACAACTCTCAATATCAAATATCCTATTGGAAAAGAGTAATTTTATTACCTTTAATAGCAATTGAAGACAAGCTTAAATCTTGAAGTTTCCCAAGTCTCTCAATGGCTGCCTCATGAGACCCTCTAAATCACATTCATTTCGGGAGGGGAACACACACAGACACACACACACAGACACATTAAAAGAACCAAACTTACATCTCCATGAATAAAAAGGTTAATTCAGAAACAAAATCAATTCAATTCAATTAAAAAATATCTTGGAAAAAATAACGATGAAGTGAAAGAGGAAAAGAAGAACCTTTCATACAATAAGGTCGAACGAGCAAGTTCAACCAAACCCTTTGAATTATCATCTGGCTGAGTGGACTCGCACTGCTCCAGTATCAATAATCCTCGCGCATATGATTCGTCTGCAATTGCACATCTAAAACAATCAAAATCATATCTTTTCCATTAAAAAGTGAAGAACCCTAAACGAAAAACTAAAAAGTTTCAAGAAAGTGGAGACTTTGTAAGTAATCAACTTATTCGCAGCGGCACCTGTTTTTTGGTCACGGGCAAGAGAGGTAGCATATTTGATCATTTCAAGGGCAACTGGGTTGGCTGTGAAAGTGGTGCTCTTGGCAGAAAAGTATCTCACAGGTGGCGGCACCACCGCTTTTGGTGGTGGTTTACAAACTGGACACGACGGGCCTATTGGATTCCTCATGGCCCTTGAAAGTTTAGCTGCGAGCCTCAACATATTGCTCGACTTTTTTTCCTCCCTTTTCCTCTCTTCTGCGTAGAATCAAGATTCAAGAAAGCAAAAACTGTAAACTGGGAGTGGAATCAATCAGAATTTCTCTCTTTTCCCCATCTTTCTTTTTCAAATTTAAGCACCTTACTATGACTGTTTTTCATTTTTCTTTTCCTTTTTCTTGTGGTTATTTTTTGTGTGTCCATCAGTATGCCGAGCCAAGTTGGGCTTCACATGTTATTGAGCCAGAAACTCACAATATATCTGGGCTATGTTCGGTCTCCATGGGCCCATATAATGGTCCTCAGACACCATCTCCTTTACTTTTCATGTTCCTGGTGAACATTAATCACCAGCGCTGATAATATTTTAGCTTGTAAGTAGCTGTTGATCTAAAAGTTGCCCCTACTTCATTTTGAATTTTCTGCTCCAATAATTTGTTTCAGTAAAATTGAAGATATGAACCGAGATAGATTCTATAACTTATTGGTCTTAAAATAAGTTTACGCATCTGTATAAAAAAGAAGATTGATCGGTAATAAATGTGTCAAATGGATATGTCGAGACATCCACTGCCGCGGAATGGGGTGGAGAACCACCGGCCATGGTGGTGGAGATGACGTTAGGCTCATCCACTTCAGCCCCTTCACTACTACGATGCGAGTTTGGGTGACGGGTTCAACTCGTTGTCGTGTGGCGTTGTGTGCGGTTGATTTGAACATTGGCTGTCCGTTTGGGTGACGGGTTCAACTCGTTGTCGTGTGGCGTTGTGTGGGGTTGATTTGAACGTTGGCTGTCCGTCGGCGTTGGAGGTTCGTGTACAGGTTAGGGTGGGCAGGGTGGTGGGGTGCAAGATCGACCGTTTTTGGCTTTGCAATCGGCAATATATGGTAATACTCTTCACACCCCAATCACCACACACACAAACAAAAACTCATTCGTGTAAAGCATTTAACAAACTAATTGAAAACACAACTCACATTCCGCAAAAAGGTTTGATACATAGCAGACGCCCAAGGCCTACCATTAATCTATGAAATCACAAATTAATACAAAATCCCAAGCATTTTTGACAGAGACAGCAACTCCATCAGGACGCATTGCCAGCTGGGGGTCCCGGACCTAACAACAAAGGCGCTTCCTTCTTTTCACCATCTGCTTTTCTATCAGGGTTTCTATTAGCAGCCCATGCTCTTAGGGGCGGTTCAAAATGCTGGCTAGCAACATCCGGAGGGGGAGCATCTTCACCGGGGAGAACAAGAAGCCCCTTCTCACGGAGGGAAGAAGGTTCATTATAGCATGTGTTCCACAGGGAGTCCACGAGCTGCCTCTCCTCTCTTGCGGCTCCCAAGTCCTCAGCAGACATCTCACTGATCCCTCTGATCCTTTCTTGTAGAATTTGCTTCAGTTTATCATCATCTTCACTTGAACTGCTATCGGGCTTGCCCGACCTCTCTTTAGCTAGCTCAAGCAGGCCCCTTAGTGCAGCTTCACGTACATCAGCATCCTCGCTAGATGCAAGGTGCATTAAGATGCGAGGGAATCCGAGCTCTGTTACGACACCACAGTCTGAGCGGTTCTCATGGAGTAAATACTGAATCAAGTTAAGCGCCTTCCTGCAGAATTATTTATAACTAAGATTAGCTTTGATTGAAATGGGAACACTAAGCAGCCTTTAGTTTTAGGTTAAATAAGATGAATTGCAGTTTCGCTTGATTCTCAACAAATAAGTCGAGAAAAGCTAAAGGCATAAAACAATTCACGTTTATGTCATGCCACCTTAGTGGACATAAACTCAACTGTGCTGTTATCGGTAATAAGATGTATGCTAATGTCACCATTTCACTTTATTCCACAGCCATTTTCTCATCCAACAGTTAACAATTCAGTTGAGTATAAATTCCCTTCTCTTCCATTGAAAACCAGAGAATGCCAGGGAAAACATGCATGGCAAGTCGTATATTTGTCAACGGCTATATTAGATCTTTATAAAATTGTGGTTAGTACCGTTAGTTACCTTTGAAATCTCACATTCTCAGAACTTAAAGCATCTCTCAGACCCGCAAATCCATTAGCCAGGCGAAATGCAGCAACTCCAGCTTTATTATGCCTGATTAGAGCTGAAAATACAACATGACCACAACAATTATTAGAATGCTAATCATCCATTTTCACTAGAATTGAGAAGGCGCAAATTACCCATAGGACACTTAACATGAGATTGCACCAAGGGCTTTCGTACGAACTACAACATCAGGATCTGAAGTAAAGTTCGACAAAAGCGGTTCTAGACCATTCGCTTCCATGACCAACTGTTGACTTTTGGGATTGTTCTGGACAATTGTACCAACAACCTCAGCAGCTTTAGCCCTGATGTTAGCATGAGAGTTTTTCAGATAACCTAGGAGAGGAACCAGCCCGCCAATGGAGTGAAGATCTGCCAAAGAACACAACCAACCAAATCATTAAGCAACACAAAAAAAAAAAAGCACTTCCACTTCACATGTTGAGTAAGGAAATAAACCATCTACATATCTGATCATAATTCATAAACAGAAAGTACGACTCTGAAACTAACCATTGGCCATGTCGATAGACTCCACGTGTTCTTGCAGCTCATCCAGCATATCTGCAAGCAACCAAAAAGATAAACTAAGAATCTAATCATCATGTGGAAACCAAAAATCAAGTCTCTCACATCATCGTCTCGAAATACCTTCAATATCTTGGGGAGTTACACCATGAGACTCCAAAACTTGCTCTGGGGTCTGCATAACAAGTGTTATCTCCTTCATTCGTTTAATAACATCAACTGTCTGCGCTTGCATTGCCTCCATAAACCATCTCCTATCCTCCTCACTAAACCCAAAAGAACAAGCAAAAATCAAGACTTTATCAACAATTATTTCACAAGCCCAAATTCAGCAAAAGTACATAATTTCAGTCAACATCCCATCTATCCCATTTAACATCATACTTCAAGAACCAATCACGACTCCAATAATAGACAAATTTTAGACCGACCCATCAACAAAATTTAAATCAAGAAAGAAGCTTTAATTGCAACAGAATAACCTCACTTTCTCATATTAACCAACAAATTTAATTAAAAGAAAAAAAAAACCCGAGTATACCTTAAATTACGAGAAGGATTAGTACCATCGGCGTGGGAAAGACTCCACTTAAGCAATCCTTCCCAATTAGGACCTTCCTTCGCCATTTTTTACTCAAATCCAGAAACTACAGCAAAGATTAACGTCGGAACAAGGATATGAAAAACAAAGTAAAATCACCCAGAATTCAACTTTTTCAATAACTAGAAATTACACAAAGCATATGATGGAGATTAAGCTTACTTATACTTTCGGCGGGGGCGATTTGTTTGAGGGCTTTCTGGAACTCACTTGAGGAATCGAGAATCTGGAGCCAAATTCTCTCAACTTGCACAGCGTCAATGTTTATACAAAGACCACCTAGAACGAAAAGCAGATCGGGCCTTGGCCCTACTTAGAAGGGTTTGAATAGGCTTTAAGACTGATCCAGGCCTGGTCAATGAAGCCCATTGGATCACACATGAAGTTGTCAAGTGGTCGGATTAAGGTCCATCAAGCGTAATCCGAATTTGAATATTATTAAGTTATTTCGATATTCAGATTTGATCAATGTGCATTAATGTCACGTTCGAATTCCATAAAAAACCAGCATGATCAATCATAAATAATAATTAAAAAATTTAAATTAAATTTATGGTATCAAATTGTTAATCTACAATTAATAGTAACACCACACATATCGTATCAAATTGTTCAAAACTTTTCATGGGGTTTAAGGAAAGTGATTGTGAGCCTGAGAAAAGAGAAACCCGCAGACAAATTTTTCAATCTCGAAGCAATGGATAAAATGAAAAGGTGTAATTTGGAAATTTGCAGATAATATAACTGAAAAAACCAGTGGAATTGACAAACTCATATAAAGGTGGGACCTTTTTTTATCCAATTAAACCAAACTGGAATTGCAGAGAGCCGATGTGTTCCTCGCTTATCCACTTCCCCCGCTACAAAAAATCTCTGATGGCTATAAATCCCAAGTCAAAAATGCTGCCCCAATTCATATTCAAGTAATCAAAACAAATAATCACACCATAAAAATCTCACAAATATGGCGTCCATTGCTCACGTCCAGGCCGTGGTCTCTGTGAACTCGATCCACAATTCAACTCCATCTCCCTGCAGCTTTAATGGCGGAACCCAATTCATGGGTACAAAGCTTTCTCCACGGGGTACAATGCAGAAAGCTGAAGAGAGGAGGCCGCTGACTGTGGTTGCCGCCGTCGGAGATGTTTCGGCAGAAGGAACAACCTATCTGATCGCCGGCGCCGCCGCTGTGGCGTTGCTTGGAACTGCTTTCCCCATCCTTTTCTCTCGCAAGGACGTGTGAGAAATTTCTCTCTCTCTCTAATCTGTTATTTTCTGATAAACATTTAGTTTGTGGCTGAAATTACGATTTTGTTCAGGTGCCCGGAGTGCGATGGAGCAGGATTTGTGAGGAAATCGGGGTCGACATTGAGGGCAAATGCGGCAAGGAAAGATGACCTTCAGATTGTGTGCGCCCGCTGCAACGGTCTTGGCAAGCTCAACCAAATTGACAAATAGAGATAAAATTTGTTTATATATATGTCTTTTCGACTTTGATTTACTTGTTGGTTTGTAATAAAGATTTTAATAATTGTATAGTCTGTGCCTCAGCTTGCATTGTATTATTTATCCGAATATGTTTTAGTAATTCTTGGTTTTTGAAGATAAAACATTTTTGTTTACATTTAGATTATGTTACATTGCGTGTTAAATATTCAATTAACTGTTGAAATCGGGACTAATTATGTTATGAGGCAACATTATGAAGATGAAACGATACATTGATGAAGAATTATATATTGACAGTCTTATGTTATTATACGCTATCCCAAATTATGAAGAAATGGTCTCGTACACACTTTGGAATCCTAGTTTAAGTAGAATTCAGTTAAAAATAAACCATAACTAGATAAGTATTTCCATTAGAGGATTATAAATTTTCGACGTACAAAATTTCGATATATACATATATATATATATATATATATATATACACACGTTGCCCTAATTATCCCCCGAGTTGGGTGGTGGAGCATCAAAATAGCAGCCAGCACGCTGGTACGTTTCCAGTGTCCAATTATTTTCCAAGGTATCCTTTTTCATTCTCAGCGTTCTTCTGGCGTCGTTTCTCTTGAGAAAAGACGACGAAAATTGATCATTTTTTGTTACCAAAATTTTGAAGAATGCTTAAGTTTTGTTAGAGCCGGAAAAAGGGCGTGGAATCTGGGAAGTTTTTTAGTACTAGGTTTCAATTCTCGGCATATATATACATCTATTCATATCTGAGAGCAAGCATATTAATTATTGTAAGAATTATATAAGAGGCATGAAGCGGAGGGAAGGATTACTGGGGCCAGACAGGGCGATTGAAATCCAAACGGATGATGAAGAGAATACGGCTGAAAGGGATTGTCATGAAAACTGGGACTATACTGAATCTGATAACGACGTTCCTTCTCGAGCCCATTCCGATCAATGTCTCGATCATCATAATTCTTTCCCACATTGGCCTCAAAGTTACAGGTGCGCACGCCCGTGTGTGTGTTTGTGTATACACATAGACATACATGGGTATACATATATGTGTGCGTGCGCGCGAGCCTGCCTGTAAATCTAATAGTGTATTAAGAAACTGATTGTGTGTTATGTCCAATAGTCAATAGTGTGACTGTGATGAGATGACTAGTCTTAAGAAGATGGCACTTTCAGCATGTTCCCTGATGGCCTGTTGCAAATATTTTTCATGTATCAGCCAATTTCTGAAAAAGAAAAAGATTTGTGCTTGTGCGGATAAAAATAGGACTACGATATGATTACAAGTAGTTTTTTTGAAAGAAGTTTCCTAGTTTATGCGAACAAACAAACTTATAACTCTGCTATTGAAATCATGTAAAAGGCTTTCGATGGACGCGTATTCAAGTTTGACACCTCCCTCACTGAGCTTCATAAGGGGCGGCTCCTTCACAGGAGACGCGAGAGAAGCCCTTTTGCCTAAGCCCCTCATATCCACAGCCGACAATGGGACCTCCACCACTTCTATCAGTGAATTGTCGCAGCACCAGCAGTGTTCCTATGGTCAATCAGTCCTTAATGGTAATCTTTTTCTATTTATTTATTTTTTCTTTGAATTAATATCCATTTTTCTCTTATGCATGTTTTGTATAATTTTTCACCTTTAAATGCAGCCGTAAATGTGCTATGCGGCATAGGGATCCTTTCAACTCCATATGCATTGAAAGAAGGAGGATGGCTCAGTCTCATTCTTCTCTTTATATTTGGAGTTATTACATGTTATACTGGAATCTTATTGCAAAGATGTTTAGAGAGCTCGTCTCAACTTAAAACATATCCAGATATAGGACAGGCCGCGTTTGGCTCATGTGGTAGAATATGCATTGCTGTAAGTATAATCGAAGAATTCATAGTTTGTTGATGAGCATGAGTTATCCGGTGACTAATTTCATTGAATTCGGATAATTTGCAGGCCATCCTGTATGCAGAGCTTTACGTATGTATACTTCTCATCTGATACTAGCTTTTCTACAAATCCCTT
The DNA here is from genome assembly GCA_026212405.1 of Petrea volubilis. Lineage (NCBI taxonomy): Eukaryota > Viridiplantae > Streptophyta > Magnoliopsida > Lamiales > Verbenaceae > Petrea > Petrea volubilis. The sequence continues at coordinate 2,058,612 of CM047882.1, forward strand.
TTCTCTATATAAGCTAAAACTCAAAAAGTTCTTCATCTGTAGTCTTCTTGCGTGGAGCTCTTAATAATGATGAGTGATAACCTGTCTGCCACTTTCCCCAATGTTCAAATGGATGTTGCTGGTATTCATCTCGACTCATATCAAATCTGTGCAATTGCTTCCGCACTCGTCATTCTTCCAACAGTATGGCTCAGAAACCTCAGTTTGCTTTCATACATTTCAGGTACGCGATCAGTTATATTTAAACATGATTGAAAACTTCAACTTTGGATCTTTGCATTTTATTTTTTGTTGTTTTTCCAGTTGGTGGAGTGGTGACTTTAGCCATTGTAGTCCTCTGCTTGTTGTGGGCTGGTTTCGATCCTAACATTGGATTCCATCCGAGTGGGAAAGCATTGGACCTGACACGATTGCCAATCACAATTGGTATATACAGCTTCTGCTATGGTAGCCATTCAGTCTTCCCAAACATCTATTCCTCCATGCAAGAGCCCTCCCGGTTCCCTTCAGTTCTAGTTATCAGGTAACTCTAGAAAGCTTGTTATCAAGAACCGGATGAAATAGGGATGATACATACAGTCGCCCCTCCTCAAATCCATAAAGAGCTACATTTGATATTTTTGTTATTGAAGTTCAAACATGGATTTTCTAGCTTGAGAGAATAATAGCTTGAGAGAATAAGCAATTTTGACTTGAAAATAGTTTATGTTGATGCAGCTTTTTTTTATCTGGTTTACTCTATGCTGGGGTAGCAGTATGCGGCTATTTGATGTTTGGTGAAGCAACAAACCCTCAGTTCACACTAAATCTTCCAACAAACTTGGTGGTTTCCAAAGTTGCGGGATGGTCTGTGGTAAGAAGAGAAAACAGTAACACATTTTTACCCAAAATTACGAAAATTACACTTTTTTCCTCACGATAGTGCAGCATCTTTTGTAAGTGTTTATGGATTCGGTTTTTCAGATTTTAGCCCCTTTGACGAAGTTTGGTTTGACAATGACCCCTGTTGCACTAAGCCTAGAAGAATTCTTGCCACGATCTCGGCATTTTTCGCATAGTCTTTCTATACTCATGAGAACTATGTTGGTGATTTCGACGCTAATTGTCGCATTAATAGTTCCGTACTTTGGTAAGCTCCTCTACTTGGATCACGGGGCGTTTTGCAAAGTGCTTGTACTCTTTTGAAGTGTAAATTTTAATGAAATTTACAACACTCCATTGAAAACTGAACTTTTTGCAGGATCTGTGATGGCCCTGATTGGATCTTTCCTTGTGATGCTGGTGGTAAGTTATCTACTGTGTGTGCACGCGCATGTGTGTTTCCTTTTGGCTTCAATCGCTACGCTTGTCCTAAAACATTTATATGGATTTAAACAGTCAGTAGTCTTACCATGTGCTTGCTACATGAAAATAGACCAAGGAAAACTAGCTAGACTTGAGGTATATATAATTCTCGATCCCATCCACTTTCGGTTTTCTATCAAAAATTTTCTCATGACCTGACTCATCGGTCTAATTTCGTGACAATCAGATTGTAACGTGCTCCGTTACTATGATCGTGGGAGTTTTATGCGCCATCATCGGCACGTATTCAGCGCTCTCAAGCATAGCTGAAAAATAGCAGATTTCTGAGGGAAGAGAATATAAGAAATCTGCTGTTTCTTTGTAACTATGGTGATGGTTCTTCACTCCTGTGCTTAAAAAAGAAGGCGTCCTATAGAAACTAAAAGCCTATTCTTGAGGAGAATTAACAGAAATTGAGGTGATTCAATTTTGTATAGCTCTTCCTTAGATAGGCAGAAATGAATGATGGAGCTATTGGTATTGTACATCAGAAGATGAAGAAATTGAAAAAATAATAAAAATTAATTCTGGAGTTCTTTGTGACCCCTCCCCCGTTTTTCTTTATTTGTGTTCGGTTTGTCTAATTTTCAAGTTGTTTCTGATTTCTATCTTTCTTTTCTTGGTTGATCTTTCAAAAAGACTACTATCGTTAGAGACGATTCAAATGAACCGTGTTAACGACATAAGTGTTGCATGCATGATGGGATATTTATGAAAAATTAGCATCCTTAGAAACTGTTGAAGTGGACCGTGTGAACCATACAAGGAAATTTTAGTTTAGACTCGGTTCGATCAGAGTTAATCATATGGCGAGTATTTTACACTTGTCTTATGAATGATCGATAATTTAGGGAGAGTGATCAATCACTTAACAAGTACAATACACTTACCATATAATTTATTAGATTCGATTAAATCAAATTCGAATAAAAATTTTCCACAATACAAATGGTGCATGTGTGTTAGAATAAAAATAATAATAAAGAAATATGAGAGAGAGTGGGAAAAACAAAGCCTCGGAAAAGGAAGGAAAAAAGAAAATAGGAAAAAGTCAGTTTAATTCCAAAATCATTCATAAGTACAAAATAAGTAATCATTGAATAATGGTTTGTCGGTTGTAATAGACGTTCAATTTTTCAAAAGAAGAAAAAAAAAAAGTCTATGATGTTTAAAAATGATTTGATCTGATTGACAGGTCTTTCTCAATTGATGCTGGGTGATTTTTATGCAAAAAGAAGATGAATACGCGTGACTAATTGAATTTTGATCATCTATTAAAATTTAAATGCATGTGAGCTAATCAAATTTTATCCTGCGGCTGACTCTCCGACACATTAATCAACAAATTAATATTTTTTACGAAGAAAATAATTACAAATGATTAATCTATACTATTATTAAAAAAATTATTTTTATCTTATAAATAACAATTTTTTTTTGTAATTTTATAAAATTTACCCGTTCAATTTTATATGAAATAAATAGAATTATGTAAAATTATGGCTAATATTGAAAATTTCTATGACATCAATTCAATTCGAATATCAAATTTTATTATGTCAATTTTACCTTTTTAATTAGTAAATACATACAATAAAAAAACAAATAGAGAAGATAACATTGTAATATCACAATCAATTTGAAAACTCATTTTCTCAACTCATAAACCACTTTCTCCATTATTTTGAATTTTGAAAGTTGAAACCTATTTTTAATAAAAAGTTCTTTTAAATTAATAATTAATATTTTTAGTTCTTTCTCTCTCTCACACACACACGCACATAAAATAATTTCTCTAATTATAATTATCAAATTTTTTTTCTTTTTGTGTTTATTTCTTTATCACGTAAATTTATTTTAGCTTATTATTATTTAATAAATTATGTCAAATAGTTTTTAAAAATATATTCTTATAAAAGAAATTTAATAATATATTTATATTTTGATCATAAAATAATTTAAGTACTAAATTAATATTGATGAACACATATCCGTACCTTCCACACGGTGGGCTCCCCTGCGAGGTATTGTCCCGTCTGCCGTAGATACCCCGGGGGGTTCCCTTGAACCACGAGAGGGTTTTGTCCCAAAAGGCGCCTCGCAATGGAGGAGAGGACTTGGGCTGTTATACCGCACAAGTGACTCGTCTCCAATCGATGTGGGACGGAAATATGCCTCATCATAAGCCCTCCATACAAGGGACTTAGGCGGAGCCTAGTGGCCCCACAGTGGGCGCCAAATGATGAACTCATATCCGCACCTTCCACACAGTGGCCTCTCCTACGAGATATTGTCCCGCCTGCCGTGGATACCCCGGGGGGTTCCCTTGAACCACAGGGGGGGGGGGAGGGGGAGGGGGGAGGTTTGTCCTAAAAGGCGTCTCGCAATGGAGGAGATGACTTGGGCTCTTATAGTGCACAACTAACTCGTCTCCAACTGATGTGGGACGAAAATATGCCTCATCATAAGCGCCCCATACTAGGGACTTGGGCGGAGCCTTACAGCCCCACGGTGGGTGCCAAATGATGAACCCATATCCGTACCTTCTACATGGTGGCCTCATCTGCGAGGTATTATTCCACCTGCCGTAGATATCCCGGGGGTTCCCTTGAACCACGGGGGAGTTTTGTCCCAAAAGGCGCCTCGCAATGGAGAAGAGAACTTAGGCTCTTATAGCGCACAAGTGACTTGTTTTCAATTAATATGGGATGGAAATATGCCTTATCAAATATATATATATTTTATATCTTATATATGCATAATATGTACGACACTGCTAACAGTTACGAACAGATCGAGTCAAAGTGCTCATTGGACGAAAAATTAAAATAGATTTGTGAAATGATGAAAGCTTGACCATTAATAATAGTTTACAAACGAATCCTAGATTGCAAAATCATTATTTACGATACAAACCTAAGCCGGCAAAATAGAATTATTATTTGTTGAATTTGAAACTTGAATTATGGGCAATTCTTCTTTTTTTGTCTTGGAACAAGGAAAGTGGGGGCCGGGGCTTGATTGGGCCCCACAGACAATTCTTTGCCGTCCCTTGTTGAACAAAGCATGTGCTCACACGTGCACTTATATTTAACGAGTTAAAATTTAAAAGCATCAAATAAAGTCATCTTCGGTACCGCATTCTTTTGCTCCACTGTTTCTGCCATATTTTTATTTTTCTTGCACTCAAATTCTGACTGCTCTAAGCCTGTCTCTCAGAAATAAATATTACCTCCTAAGTAGGGGTGGTAAAATGGCTCCCCATTTATAAATTAAACTCAATTTATATAATTTTGGATTGAGTTAAGGTAGGCCCAATATATTTTAAAATGAATTGGATTAAATTAGGTCACATATAATTGGTGTTGATATTAAATTTTAGATAGATTGATAATAGGTTGGTAATGAATTTATGTTAAGTTTTAAATGAATCACCCCATAAATAAATAAAAAAAAGAAAGAAATTGTTTGGTTGCAATTGATTTTAATATTATGAAACTATCTAAAAAGTATAAGAATTAATTATTTTAATCCATCTTTGTTTTTCGTTTTGATTAAACACACAAGACTGATGCATTGGATCTATTAAAAATCATTTTGAACTTATTTATAATTCACCTTCAACCCATTTATAATCTAACATTCTACCCATTTTCAACCCAATCAATTCTTTGAAACTTATCTTCAATCCAGTTTATATTCAATCCAACTCAATATAAAACAACCCAAACTCAACCCGACCGCCCAATTACCACCACTACTCATAAGTATCAAATTTCTATTTTACAATATACACGTTTTATGAAAATAATAAAATATTTAATACATTTTTTTCTAAAATTACACTCAAATTAATTACCATTTACATAAATTTTAAAACTTCCCCTAACATGCAAGCCAAACTGCTTTTTCACTTTTTGGTTGTCGTGTAAGAAGTACTTATCTTTTTCACTTTTATTGCAACCCCAAAACCAATCATCTCTGCCCCATTTTTTTTTCAATACCTTTTTTTTTTCTTTTATTCTAATGTTGCTTCCTTTTCTGTACCGTTTTGTGTGATCCCAATCGACCAATCAGAGGTCCAGAGACGGGGACATAATCAACTACCGGATAATGAATCCCGACTATTATCAAACTCTGATGGATCAGTTTCATTAATCGGCAATTTTGGTTGTGGCTCACCAACAATTTAGATATATTTCGAGGTTTAAAATTAAAATGACTAATCAACAACCTAATTGAAAGGTGACATTATAATCATCTTATTGTCCGACATTTATTGTCTTCACAAATACTTTTAATGTTCCCACCAGTACTCTATCGCCATAAATTTGCTACCAACCTCATAAGAGCCATAAAAAAATACTTCTTATGTAAGTCATTCAAATTAACCAAACTTAATTATTTCTGGTCAGAGTGATTAGATAGAAATGATTCTACCTCTCACACAAGCTTCCCTAAACATCAATTTGGATGTTCTACTACATAACTACACAACATCTTATACTTCCCTTATAAATTTTATCTTTTTTTATCCCAACAACCCACTGATACACATGACGTCTGTTGATGAATATTGAGGAAATAGTTGTTTTAAGTGAACTTTGTCTTGTTGTTTTGTGCATTTCGAACTCAAAATGTATAAAATTTTTCTTTTACTTTAGAATTCTGGCTCCACTGCTAATGACTGTTATGTTTATTTCATATGATACCCGATGTTATACCTATAAAGCTTGACATTAACACCATTTGAATTAAAGTTCAAGGCTTGACTGCCCTATAAGGTGAAACTCTATTTAAAATTTGAATAAATCAGTCCATACACCAACCAAGATCAATTAGTGGCTTGGTTATTTTCAAACTAAGAAAAGAACCTCCTGGACGGTGTCGTTTTATCACCCCATGGTACCCCCCTCCATATTTTCATTTGTGTTGTTAAGTTCACAAAAGCTGAAGATTCTTTCACACTCCTCTGTCCCATGAACTCACAACATATCTCACTGTCAATTCCACTTCCGATATTTCATAAATCTTTCCTCAACCTGCTCAAACCCACCTAATTCGGACACAAATTCTCTCACTCCACTTAAGGATATGAAGATCCAAACCCTATTCTCTCTCTCTGCTTTCTTCATAACAATCCAAACCCGAATCCTTTTCTCCTCTGCCGAACCATTTCGGGTATCCAAATCAAGTGCCGCAAAAGTTCTCGTCTTGCCCCTCAAAACCCAAGAAATCCCATCTTCACCAAGCAAGCTGCCTTTTACCCACAATGTCACCCTCACAGTTTCATTGGCTGTGGGCACGCCCCCACAGAACGTTACCATGGTCCTCGACACAGGCAGCGAGCTCTCCTGGCTTCAATGCAATACGACCCGAATCGCACGACCCGTTTTCGACCCGTCCAGATCGTTGTCCTACACTCCCATCGCTTGTTCTTCGCCCACATGCACGACCCAGACCCAAGATTTTTCCATACCCGCTTCGTGTGACTCCAAGAATCTCTGCCATGCCGTCCTCTCATACGCTGACGCGTCTTCTTCAGAAGGGAATCTAGCCATGGATAATTTCACCTTTGCGGGTTCGAAGTTTCCGGGTACGATATTCGGGTGCATGGATTCAGGTTTCAGCAGCAATTCCGATGAGGATTCGAAGACCACCGGGTTGATGGGGATGAATCGCGGGTCCCTTTCTTTTATCTCTCAAATGGGTTTCAAGAAATTTTCGTATTGCATATCGGGTTCGGACTTTTCGGGTATCCTGTTGTTTGGCGAATCCAATCTCACGTGGCTTTTGCCCTTGAATTACACCCCTTTGATCCAAATTTCTACCCCTCTGCCTTACTTTGATAGAGTGGCTTACACTGTCCAGCTCGAGGGCATTAAGGTCTCGCAAAAGTTACTGCAATTACCGAAGTCCATATTCGAACCCGACCACACCGGGGCGGGTCAAACAATGGTTGACTCGGGCACCCAATTCACCTTCCTTCTCGGGCCTGCTTACACCGCATTGAGGAATGAGTTTGTAAGCCAAACGGCGGGCGTTTTGCGGGTTTTGGAGGATCCGAATTTCGTGTTCCAAGGGGCATTCGACTTGTGTTTTCGGGTTCCTCTACAATCAACCCGATTGCCCGAATTGCCATCCGTGAGTTTAGTATTTCGGGGCGCCGAGATAACCGTATCGGGCGAGCGGTTGCTGTATCGGGTCCCGGGTGAGGTCCGCGGAACTGATTCCGTGCAATGCTTTACATTTGGGAACTCAGATCTGTTGGCCATCGAAGCGTACATTATAGGGCATCATCATCAACAGAATGTTTGGATGGAATTTGATCTCGAAAAATCAAGAATCGGAGTCGCTCAAGTCAGATGCGATTTAGTAGGACAAAAATTTGGCGTCCGTCATTAATTTTCATGCGCAAAGCATGTGTACTTTTTTTTTTTTTATAATCACAGCCAAATTAATTTTTTGGGATCAAAATTTTGTGACAATTTGGTAGCGAAAATGTACCAAACAGTAACCTCCAGCAGCGGTGCAGCCAAGGAGTTGGCGGGTTCATTGATTGGGATTTCGAAATATGAAGGGAAAATATGTGAAGATGATTGTCCTTCCGGTTTTCCTATCTCTTGTTTTTCTATATATGTAATTCTTTTGGATCAAATCCGTGTCTCTGTACATTGCATTTAACCAGTTCGTGAAGATTTGATGAAGAAATAATAGTTAAATGGCCCGTGTTTTTCTTTATATTTCGGTCCTTGGATTTTACTTGGAGGGATAACTTAATGCTAAACGTCAGTAAAGACTCTAGTTGACTTGCTGCAGGTTAGGAAAATTCTTTGATGCACTCGATTAAGGTTTCGTGTATGCATTGATCGATTTATATCGTGTTACATTATTATTTCACTTAAAATTAACATACAAAATATAATATGATTTTAACTTTTTGCTGAATGTGTGGAGTCCAAACATCGGATTTACACAAGAATTTTTGCTATGGTTGCTACATACAATGTGTTTTAGTCATTTTTAATATACTAAAATACATCATTTTGGCCTCTATGATTATTTTTTATATTTATAATCTCGTTGCAAGAATGCAAAGAATTTTGTTTAAAATCATTCCATGTTAGTGGGCTTATTCTCGGGTGTTTTTCTGATCCTTTGGTGACAGTGTTTTAATTAAAAAGAGTAAAACAAACAAAACTTTATCTTCTAACATCAAACAGGACAATGTATTTAAAGTTTTAAACGAACTATATCGAACTCAATTAATCAGTGCGACATTTCAAGCAGATCTATCTTTGTTTTACATCAAATATATATGATACACGTGGGAATCTTCTTCTTCTTTTTTTTTTTTTTTGAAGTATGCATTTCTATATGGATCATTTTATACTTGATTTACATTTATTATTATTATTATTATTATTATTTTGATAAGTGAGATTTACATTTATTAGATAGCTTAAAAATAAAATATAATAGGATAAGAAAAAGTAGTCCTTTCTCTCCAACCAAACAGGTCAGAATTTACTTTATTATTACGGCATATATATCATTCATTGCATTTAAAAATTACATTTATTAAATATAAATAATTACCAAAATTTAAATGCTCGTATTTATGAAATTTGAATCTCAAATCTGTTCATTTGAAGATCTCATACCAGATTTCACTGGCCTGGCCCAACATGCTGGATTTTGGATCGGGCGGTTAGTTTCTGAATCCAATTTATTTTGGCCGGCCCAACAACAGTTTTATTTCTATGACCAATTACGAGATATAAGAAGTCGCTACGCTATGGTAATTGCTAGAATACTTTACTCTAGCAAACTACGCGAATATATATACACATAGAATATGTATGTCATTACTACAATACGATATATATTTAACATGGAAAATAAGGATGCTGACTTTCAACCAAATGATTTTACTTCTTTTAAGAAATTAAAAGTACATGAATTGGTCAAACCAGTGTTGATGGCGAGTGTTTTAGTTTGTCATATAATTGATCGATAATTTAAGAGTGATCAATCACTTGACAACTAAAATCACTTGGCAACTAAAATATATTTACGATATAATTCGTTCGATTCGACCAAATCAAATTCAAATTAGAATTTTTTGCAATGAACAAGATGTTTAAAATTTAGAAGTCCTACAATGTGTTATATGTGTCTATACATATATACATAGAATATGTATATATTCTTAATTACTTGCATGTTTGGGAACCAAAATTGTGACAACTCTGTAGCAACCAACTTTGCCTTATCAACTGTTCCTCGCTAATATGTCCATATTATATAAAATTATCTGTGTCTAGCTACTACAAATTCTTAATGGCTACATCTTCATATGCTTTATGATCAAGTATAATATATACAGATTCCTGTAGAGAAGCTTAATTCACCCGGTCCATTGATTGCTCACTTTACAAACGAATTCAATCACTGTGAAAATGACCTTAATTATTCAACTTAATTAATTAATTTGTGTATTACTGTATTATAATACGTGCCATATTAGGAATTAGATCCCATTATTAAGTAAGAAACAGAAATTGAAAATGAAACCATATCATCATACATAAGAAAAGAATAGACAGGGAGATCAGTGAAGGGGACAAAACAGTACTTGACTGTCTTTGACAGCACTCTAAAATTGTTTTCCAACTACAGTAGGTCCAAGTAGAAAAACTATTTCTTTTTCTTCATTTCTATGTAAATTATTCAGTTTTTTTCATCACCTAATCAACCAAACAACCCCTATAAATTCTCAGTGGCTTTGTTCAAATAGTACCACAACACAAATTGAAGAGGTTCACTCATATTCAATTCCTTAAGACATATATACAGAAGAATGAGTGCCTCTAAATCACTATTTTTGATGGGGTCTTTTGTGGCATTCATGGCATTGTGCCTGCTTCCTCAGCCTGCACGAGCGATCACCAGGCATTACGAGTTCAATGTACGTCAATTTATTTTATAAATACTACTATAAGTTTTATTAACATCATTAATATTTCTAGAGAAGATTTATATATATAATTTATCAATCTTTTCGCAGATTATGATGAAAAATGTTACACGATTATGCCACACCAAAAGCATAGTCACCGTAAACGGGCAATTTCCGGGTCCTCGTGTTTTGGCAAGGGAGGGTGACAGGCTAATTATTAAAGTCACAAACCATGTTTCCAACAATATCTCCATCCACTGGTACTCATAAGCGAGTTCATTAATTTCTTTTCTTTCTTTCTTTTTCATTAACTTGTCCCTTGGAACTAATTAAACAAAAAATTGATATAACAGGCATGGCATTAGACAACTACGCAGTGGATGGGCAGATGGGCCAGCATATATCACACAGTGCCCCATACAAACAGGGCAGAGCTATGTGTACAATTTCACCGTAGTTGGCCAACGGGGGACCCTTTGGTGGCACGCTCATATTTCGTGGCTAAGATCAACTCTTTATGGCCCTCTAATCATTCTTCCCAAGAAAAATGTGTCTTATCCATTTCAAAAACCATATAAGGAAGTCCCAATTATATTTGGTAAGTCTTATTCATCCACAAATTATTCATCGAAAACTTATATATTTTGCCCGCTAATTAATATTACTGAATCTAACTCTCTAATTATATGCACGAGTAACATATCCTTAATTTCCAGGAGAATGGTTCAATGCGGACACTGAAGCTATAATCAAACAAGCTTTACAAACAGGTGGAGGTCCAAACGTCTCCGATGCCTACACCATCAATGGACTTCCAGGGCCTTTGTACAATTGCTCTACCAAAGGTACCCGAAACTTTAATTCAATTATTTAATCATTACATACATCTATTTTTTTTTTATTTTTTTAAATAATCAACTTCAAGATTGAAAATTTACAACATCCCATTTTCTTGATAGATACATTCAAGTTGAAGGTTAAGCCCGGAAAAACTTATCTCCTCCGCATCATCAACGCTGCACTAAATGACGAGCTCTTTTTCAGCATCGCAAACCACAGCCTCACAGTAGTAGACGCCGATGCTGTCTACGTCAAACCCTTCAAAACCAACACAATTCTCATAACCCCTGGACAGACCACAAATGTTCTTCTCAAGACAAAATCTAACTTTCCAGGCTCCACTTTTCTCATGTCCGCAAGGCCTTACGCTACAGGCCAGGGCACTTTCGACAATTCCACCGTTGCCGGAATTCTAGAATACGAAAAGCCATTTCTCCACTTGAAAAAACTCCCACTCTACAAACCAATCCTACCAACTCTAAACGACACTTCATTTGCCACAAATTTCGCCAAAAAGTTACGCAGCTTAGCATCTCCACAATTCCCTGCCAATGTCCCACAAAAAGTTGATAAGAAGTTTTTATTCACAGTGGGATTAGGGACGAACCCTTGTGACCAAAACAAAACCTGTCAGGGCCCGAACGGGACAAAATTTGCAGCGTCTGTGAGCAATATATCCTTCGTGCTGCCCACGATGGCTCTCCTCCAGTCCCATTTCACGGGCCAATCCAGCGGGGTTTACAGCCCGGATTTTCCTATCAATCCTTTCCACTGGTTCAATTACACTGGAAATCCTCCAAACAACACTATGGTGGGAAACGGGACGAAACTTATGGTTTTGCCATATAACACGAGTGTGGAGCTGGTCATGCAGGATACTAGTATTCTTGGGGCTGAGAGTCACCCTCTCCATCTCCATGGATTTAATTTCTTTGTGGTGGGACAAGGGTTTGGGAATTATGACCCGAATAATGACCCAAAAAACTTCAACCTTGTCGACCCGGTTGAGAGGAACACCGTCGGCGTGCCGGCCGGTGGGTGGGTTGCTATTCGATTCTTGGCGGATAATCCAGGTAGTTAATTATATATATATATACACACAATCTTTTTTTCCTTTCAAGTATTGTTGATAGAAGAAAATCAATTAATTATATGGATGGTATTAATTTGATCAATAATTAATAGGAGTATGGTTCATGCATTGTCACCTGGAAGTGCACACGAGCTGGGGTTTGAAGATGGCTTGGCTTGTTTTGGATGGAAAGCTTCCAAATCAGAAGCTTCTTCCTCCACCAGCAGATCTTCCCAAATGCTGATACAATTCATTATACTCAGTTTTTTCTTATCAAACTTGGCCCTGGATTTTGTTTTATTTTTTCCTTCTGTCTTTTGGGTTTCCCTCTTTTAATTTCTTGACAAGTGAGTTGACTGGCCTTGACCAGTTTTGCAGAGTTGACTTCCATTATTTCTTTCTGTTATATATGGTTTTGTTGATCCAATTGTGTACAATTTGATGACTACTTTTGTAGTCTTTTGTAATGTCAAATGAGTTCAATAAATTCAATTTTATGAAATTACTCCACTTAACTTGTGGATTCAATTTAGAGGGTGTTTGGCTAAGCTTATAAGCTCCTCAAAACATCTTATAAGATGTTTAAGAGCTTATAAGATGGTGTAAAGTGTTTGGTAAAAATTTTGAAGGTGGAGCTTATAAGCTCCTCAAATAAGATATTTAAGAGCTTATAAGCTCTTTTTAAAAAAGTGAGGAGGTAGCAATTTATTTTTTAAGATCTACCAAATTTCTTTATTTTTAACCAAATTAATTATAATATTGCCATTACTAATATCTTATAAGCTATATCCCTTCTTATTTATCCAAACACTTTAATAACTTATTTTTAAAATAAGATCCAATATCTTATAAACTCCTAAAACATCTTATAATATGTAGGAGCTCATAAGATGTTTTAAATAAGCTTAGCCAAACACCCTCTTACTCTCCCCAAAAAATTAAAAAGATTGTGGATTAAATTTTGTTAGCATTTTGTGTTTTTTTTCCTTCTAGGAGCCACCAATATATTCGAAAAATAATCAGGTCGAAACATAGCTTTACAGTTGTATATTAGATGGATTTCTACTTAACGCCTAACAGTTAATTATTAGCATAATCAATTTTGTACTTGATTAATTAACCATGCTATAAAGTTACTAAATATGATACTCAATAACCACTCAATAAAAGGTTACTTTTATACCTGTGAGATAAGTCTTTTTTGGCCATACAGGAAATTTTGTTTATCACATTTAGTCTCACAGAATATTTTTTTTTCACATTTAATCTCATAAAAAAAGGAATTTTGTCACATTTAGTCCCACCGACCCGAACTCGAACAGGTCTAAAATTCTAGACCCATGACCCACCATGAGACCCAATCATGGGGTCTAAACCCGCTCCAAGCGGGTCGGTCTGGGTTGGGGACTTGCCAAACCCGAACCCATTGCCATCCCTAGTATTTCATTTATCTGGCATTTACATGGTTGTGATCGTAGAAGTTTATGCAACTTTAGAATATTTTAAATTTTCAACAATAATATTTCATGTTAAAATAATATCTTGTTCTATTATGTGTATATTTTCGCAAAAAGATGATAATGCTTTGAAAAAAGTTTTATGATAATCATATATAAGGATATTAATAGTTTTTTTTAAAAAAAAAAAAAAAACATGACATAGGTTTTGGGGTGCAAAGTTCAACTTACAAATATTTGGGGTACTTTGCTAATCATATATATATATATATATATATATTGCCCTCAAGAAATAGGATTGGGGGCAATGTGCAGCCATTCATTAGATTTTTGTGAGTTGATAATTGCTTTTTTCTTATTTGTGTGGCTGACTTTTGACAAAGCATGTTTTTTTTTTGGGGTGGGTCGGGGGATGTACTATTTGTCTTATAATTAATGTAGGTATATAATTAACTTTCAATATCAACGAATAGTATCCGCCTTGTTAAAATTCTCATATAAATTAAATTTGGAAAAATTAAATGTACCAATCAGACGACAGCAAAATGTAATTAAGATTCATTGCCTATGCGATCAATTAATCCTCAATACTATTTTGGTATCTATATACTTGATTCAAAGAAGAAGTTTTCTCAGTATCTTGTGCAAAAGTGTGTTGTTCAGATCTCATGTTTTTTTAGAACAATTGACTGCTTAATTAAGGTTTGTCGATGGTTATCATGAAGTTGAGCAGAGACGACCGAGAACAAACAATAATTAAACTGTTATATTACGATATTTATATATATATATATATACTTTATTATATTTTTAGGACAGTTAAGATACCACTTTTTGATTTGATGACACTTTTTATTGGAGGTGACAAATGTAGGACAGGAATTTTTTATTTTTTTGCAATGTTAGGACTCTAACCAATTTTTCGGCCATTTTGGCTAGAAAATGACACATGGCGCACACGTCATCGAAAAATGACATGACACACGTGACGCACACATATGCATTTTTGGTGATGGCGTCTACACCACATGTCATTTTCCGGCCAAAATGGCAGAAAAATGGGCCGAAATCCTAATATTGCAAAAAAATAGAAAGTTGATGTCCTACATTTGCCACCCCCAATAAAAGTATCCTCAAATTGAAAAGTAACATCTTAACTATCTTAAAAATATAGTAAAGCCTATATTTACCCCCACCAAATTATCACTATGGACAATAAATATCTATACCTTGATTTTACTATATATAAACCTTTATGGATTGCATAGTTGACTAAATCAAGTCACATATTGAAAAAGGAAGAGCAAAGGTCAAAATCATGTATCGACAATATTATGAACTCGATTAATGTCTTTGCCAATATTGAGAACTTGCATGTTCGGGAACCCAAATTGTGACAACTCCATAGCCACCAACTTCACCTTAACAACTGTTCCTCACTAATATATATTCTGTGTCTACTACTAATTCTTTGACATGCTTTATTATCAGGTACATATATATTGTATCTTCCTGTTGAGAAGCTTCACCCAGTTGATTGATCACTTTACAAACAAATTCAATCACTATGAAAATGACCTTAATCTACTTCATTAATTCATTGTCTTTTTTCTTTTTATAGGACATACATCAGTGTATCAAATTGAATGCGAACTACTCCCTCCGTCCCATATTACTTGTCGTTTTAGGAATTTTTTTTGTTCCATAATATATGTCGTTCTCACATATCAAGAAAAAATGTATTAATTTTTTTCTAATATACCTTTAGACTTTAATTAATATTTTATACAAATTTCTACAAAAAATTCAGCAATTTATTAATTATGGGTGACTCAATTCCTAAAAAATCTCCTAACAACGGAAAATTCTTGCCCAGACCCGGCTTGGCCGCACCCAACCAATCATATAGCAAATGTTAATATACTTGTCATGTGATTGGTCACTCTCCCTAAACTGTACACCAATCACATGGCAAGTGTAAAACACTCACCACCTAATTAGTCATGGTGTGGCCGAACCCGGTGCAGGGTAAGAATTTCCCCCTAACAACACTAATTGTTTTTCAATCTTCCATAATAATGTGCATTTTCAATCTTCCTAAAAATTTGAGTCTTTCAATCTCCCAACAACACTAATGGTCTTTCAATGATGTGCATCTTCAATATCCCAACAATACTAATTGTCTTTCAATCTTACTAAAATTTGAGATTTTTATCAATTTTCAAGTTTCACTATTTTTTGTAGTGAGAATTTTTTAGATTTCTTATAGGAAATTCTTAGAGGGAGTGTTTTTAGCTTTGTTTAAAATTTTCCACAAAATTTGAAATTATTCCATCTGTAAAATGTGCATTTTTTTTTTTTGGTGATAGGTAAAAATATGCAAACTTGAAATTGAACAATAATAGTGAAAATTAAAAGGACATTGCATGTAAAAGAGAGGATATCTTGGAAAGAGATAAATAGTTGATGAAAGAGAGATTAGTGACGCAATTTACTAAAAAAGTATTTTGGTCAAGATAATTTATAATTAATGTTCTTAATCCATTTCCTTAATTCTTGTGCGTAATCCAAAATGACAAATAATATGGGACGGAGGGAGTATTACATTTAGCCCAGGCAATAATTAAATACAAATGAATTACTATTCAACTAAATACAAACCATCATTCAAGAAATGAATATTCACATTATTAGGACTCAAAATATTAGAACTCTTGACATTTTTGATCAAAAAAAAAACTTCAATTCAGATATTCTGTTACATAATCGTGTTACATCTTCTATTACACTCATCAATACACGCCACATGTATTGGTGAACGGTGGAGATAAGGAAAGAGAATTTTTATATTTTTTTCCATATCATTAATTTTTCTCTTTCCTTATCTCGACCGCTCACCAATACACGTGGCATGTATTGATGAGTATAACAGAAGATGTAATATGATTATGTAACAGAAAATCCGAACTGAAAAAACCTCAATCTTACAATTAAGGTGAAGCTTCATCAACCCCTTAATTAATTACTTTAATACATGCCATATAGGCATTATAAGATAATCAATTGTTGTATATAACTATTTGAATATGTATAAAAATTGATGCATGCGTCAATTAGCAGCACGCAGCAGATTGAAAAAGAAAGTGAACTGAAAAACATAATTACAGTCTTTATCATCACGAGCAAGGAAATGTTTGGCAGGGGTCAAAAAGTGAACTAGATTGTCTTTGACACCACTCTAAAGTTGTATTTCAACTACAGCTTGTCCAATCAGAAAACCTAATTTATTTTTCCCTTCTTTTCTCTTTAAATTATTCATTTTTTTCATCACCTAATCAACCAAACAACACTTATAAATTCTCAGCGACTTAGGTCCGATAGTACCACAACACAAATTGAAGAGGTTCACTCATATTCAATTCCTTAAGACATATATATACAGAAGAATGAGTGCCTCTAAATCACTATTTTTGATGGGGTCTTTTGTGGCATTCATGGCATTGTGCCTGCTTCCTCAGCCTGCACGAGCTATCACCAGGCATTACGAGTTCAATGTACGTCAATTTATTTTATAAATACTACTATATATAAGTTTTATTATCATCATTAATATTTCTAGAGAAGATTAATATATATATATATATATATATATATATTGTAATTTATCAATCTTTTCGTAGATCATGATGAAAACCGTTACACGATTATGCCACACGAAAAGCATAGTCACTGTAAACGGGCAATTTCCGAGTCCTCGTGTTGTGGCAAGGGAGGGTGACAGGCTAATTATAAAAGTCACAAACCATGTTTCCAACAATATCTCCATCCACTGGTACTTATAAAACTACAACGATTTATTCTTTCTTTTGTTTATTTATTTGAAAGAAATTGATGAACTAATTAAGCATAAAATTAATATAACAGGCATGGGATTAGACAGCTCCGCAGTGGATGGGCAGATGGGCCAGCATATATCACACAATGCCCCATACAAACTGGGCAGAGTTATGTGTACAATTTCACCATTACTGGCCAAAGAGGAACATTGTTCTGGCATGCCCATATTTCATGGCTACGGTCCACTCTTTATGGCCCTCTGATCATCCTCCCAAAGAAAAACGAGCCTTATCCTTTTGAAAAACCATATAAGGAAGTCCCAATTATATTTGGTAAGTCCTATTTTATCCGTATGAATTCCAAAATAATAAAAAGACATTTCATGTAAAAATTCAATCTCTGGTCAATTAACATTTCTTAATATATCATACATATATATATAGATATATATATATACGAGTAACATGTCCTTGGTTTACAGGAGAATGGTTCAATGCTGACACCGAAGCCATAATCAGCCAAGCTTTACAAACAGGTGGAGGACCAAACGTCTCCGATGCCTACACAATCAACGGACTTCCAGGGCCTTTGTACAATTGTTCCAAGAAAGGTACCATAATTAAGTTAGTTTTTCAAATAATATTTTCCATTAATATTTATGCAAAACAAAAAAAATAAATTGAACAAATAATTCATGTATTATTCGAGTAATTATATTCTTGACAGATACATTCAAGTTGAAGGTTAAACCTGGAAAAACTTATCTCCTCCGTATCATCAACGCTGCACTGAATGACGAGCTCTTTTTCAGCATCGCGAACCATAGCCTCACTGTCGTAGACGCCGATGCAGTCTACGTCAAACCCTTTGAAACCGACACGATTCTGATAACCCCTGGACAGACCACAAATGTTCTTCTCAAGACAAAACCAGTCTTTCCAGGGGCCACTTTTCTCATGGCCGCCAGGCCCTACGTCACAGGCCAGGCCACTTTCGACAACTCCACTGTCGCTGGAATTCTAGAATACGATAACCCATTTCTCCATGTCAAAAACCTCCCACTTTACAAACCAACCCTCCCAGCTCCAAACGACACTTCATTTACCACAAATTTCGCTAAAAAACTACGCAGCTTGGCGTCCCCACAATTCCCTGCCAATGTCCCACAAAACGTAGATAAAAAATTTCTCTTCACAGTTGGATTGGGAACAAGCCCGTGTGACCAGAACAAAACTTGTCAGGGCCCGAACGGGACAAAATTCGCAGCGTCAGTCAGTAATACATCCTTCGTGCAGCCCACGACGGCTCTCCTCCAGGCCCATTTCACGGGCCAATCCAGCGGGGTTTACAACCCGGATTTTCCTATCAATCCTTTCCACTGGTTCAACTACACTGGAAATCCGCCAAACAATACCATGGTGGGAAATGGGACAAAACTTATGGTTTTGCCTTATAACACGAGTGTGGAGCTGATCATGCAGGACACCAGTATTCTTGGGGCTGAGAGCCACCCGCTCCATCTCCATGGATTTAATTTCTTTGTGGTGGGACAAGGGTTTGGGAATTATGACCCGAATAGTGACCCTAAAAGCTTCAATCTCGTCGACCCGGTTGAGAGGAACACTGTCGGCGTGCCCGCCGGTGGGTGGGTTGCCATTCGGTTCTTGGCGGATAATCCAGGTATTTAGTGTATGTGTGTGTGTGTGTGTGTGTCTATATATACAATCTTATTTGCTATCAAATTTTTTTAATTGATGAAAATTAGTTACCTGAATTTTGTTTGATCGATTAATAATAGGAGTATGGTTCATGCATTGTCACCTGGAAGTTCACACGAGCTGGGGTTTGAAAATGGCTTGGCTTGTTCTGGATGGAAAGCTTCCAAATCAAAAGCTCCTTCCCCCACCGGCTGATCTTCCCAAGTGCTGATCATAAAAATATACTGAGTTTTTCAATTTATTGCTCTGTTATTATTATTATTTTTTTAATTTCCTTGACACAATGAGTTGACTGGGAGGCCTTGATCGGTTTTGCAGCGTTGACTCCCGCTATTATTTCTTGTGTTATGTTTTTGTTAATTCAATTGTGTACAGTACTATTCATGACTACTTTTGTAGTCTTTTTGTAATATCAACTGAGTTCAAATAAATTCAGTTCTAAGAAATGACCCTAATTAAAATTTTCATGACTACTTTTGGAACTATCAAATGTATGTTAAATATTACATCATTAATTAATATACATCACAAATTTATCATTAATTAGATTAAGAATTCCTTAGCAATCTTATTAATTAGCATCTTATCAATATATGAACGGTGTCTGGCAATTCGTGCAACCAACTTTTAAGTTTTATGGAGATATGAACGGTGTCTGGTAATTCTTTCAAACCAAGAACTTTTTTTATTTCCTTTCATAACTAATTAACCTTACTATAAAGTTACTAATTATAATACACATGATCAGTTATTTTCGTGCCTACAAAATGAAACTAGAGTTGCACTTGGATTCAAATTCAGCCCCAAGGACTGGGAATACTACAAAGAAAAAATTGGAGCCTGGAAGGAAATATGCCTGGAGCCACGTATCAATTGGTCTCCAAAAATGAGTTATGGAGGTTCTTTATTTTTAATGCCCTTACAGAAATTTACAATTTTTTAAACTTTTAAGAGGAAAACTTAAATAAGCATTCAAATTTTATAATTTGCTTTTTAAAATTGTATACTGAGGCAATTCAAATAAGTGTCTCTATTTTTTTTTTTTTCATGATTGTAGCTATGGGAGCTATTTTTTATGGAGGCTTTTTTTTGATTTCTGGAGGCAGATAAAATAGTTACATAATATCACATTTATGTAATGTACAATCAACTTCAGAGGAATTTAAAAAAAATGACTAATTTGAGAGAGGGGGGGGGGGGGGGGGGAACAAAAAAATTTACATGTATGTGTTGTTTGATCAATAGCTAAAAAGAATTTCAACGAATATCAAACAAACTTTCTTAAGTGCGAATCGATTCAGCCCGGTGTGTTCATGAAAAGGATGCGAGTCGTGCCTCCTAGTTGTGCTAGCTGTACGACAAAGTTCAGCTTGGAAGTAATTCTTTACAGGCACCCTTTTATTAATTAATTTGATTCACCAATAAGAACTATATATGGCACGATTTCAACGATATGTTACACGATTTTACTATTAGCCTTCGTGAAATGCATGATCTACAAAGTTGAAAGGTCAAAATCATGTCAAGTACAAAATATGCTATCATGAGGAAAGAAAGGTTTGACGATAAGGGAAACCATGTCGAATATATACATACATACATATATATATATATATATATATATATATCTGCATTAGTATCATTGGATTGTCTTTGCCACCACTCTAAAGTTGAACTCTCCAACAACCTCTTGGCCCGACAAAGATGACCTTCAAAGCTTGCGTTGCTACTTCACTCTTATCATCAAATAAACTATGCTACTCTCCAATTACCTCATCAACCAAACAGGCGTATATATATGCATCACCACATTGCCCGAATGAAACAAGCAAGAATAATTTGAGATATTGTGTACTTGCTTAAAATGGGAGCAGTTTCAGTTTCTCCATCAAGAATGTCCTTTTGGGTTCTTCTTGTTTCTTGGTAGCATTTTGTACATTGCCCGATATTGCTCTAGATCAAAATGGAGGAACCGCCCGGCACTACAAATTTAACGTACGTGCACATCTATTTATTTATTATTTTTTTTTTTTGGTACATGCACGTGTTATGTTATATACGAATGTTTATTGTGTGTATATACATTTTCTAATTTACAATTGTATTCACTTATTTTGTAGATTCAACTAAAATACGTGACACCATTGTGTCACACAAAGAGAATGGTAACAGCAAATGGTAAATTTCCAGGGCCCCGTGTGGTTGCTAGGGAAGGCGACCGGCTTCTTATTGAAGTGGTCAATAATGTTCCAAACAATATCTCCATCCATTGGTAAACATACCTTGACCAAAACCACTATTTTATGAGGAATTAAGCGCAACCCCTTCAAAAATTTATGATATTTTTGTGTATGTAACAGGCATGGAATTAGACAACTTCGCAGTGGATGGGCTGATGGACCCGGCATATATCACACAGTGCCCCATACAAACTAGGCAGAGCTATGTATACAATTTCGCCGTCATCGGGCAACAGGGAACCCTTTGGTGGCATGCTCATATTTCATGGCTAAGATCAACTATTTATGGTCTTCTAATTATTCTCCCCGAGAAAAGGGTCACTTATCCATTTGCCAAACCCTATAAGAAAGTTCCCATCACCTTCGGTAATAGATCAATCTTACTATTACATTGTATATATATATATGTGTGTGTGTATATATATGTGCTACTTAGGACTTTATTTTTGAAAAATCTAAAAGTTACATGATTTTAATAATAAGTAACTGGATTATAGTAGAATGGTAAAATGGAGATCCTGAGGCCATAATCAGCCAAGCCCTGCAAACTGGCGGAGGGCCAAATGTCTCTGATGCTTACACCATCAATGGACTTCCGGGTCCATTATATATTTGCTCAGCCAAAGGTATATATGGACTCATCATCCTATATTAAGGAAATTCTACCTTGTCCATACTCTATCATAACACCAATGTGCTTATTTGTGGCAGATACTTTCAAGCTGAAAGTGAAACCTAGCAAGACTTATCTCCTCTGTCTAATCAACACAGCACTCAACGAAGATCTCTTCTTCAGCATCGCGAACCATTCCCTGACGGTAGTCGAAGCCGGTGCAGTCTACACAAAACCTTTCTCCACAGACACAATTGTACTAACTCCTGGGCAGGCCACAAATCTTCTCCTGAAAAGAAAAACCCCATCCCCAAATGCGAATTTCTACATGGCGGCGAGTCCTTACGTGACAGGTCTAGCCACATTCGACAATTCCACAGTCACTGCCATTCTAGAATACGAATCTCAATCTCACCATATAACCAACAAAGTTCCACTCTTCAAACCAACCCTGCCAGCAGTAAACGACATGACTTTCGTGACAAGTTTCACCAACAAAATTCGCAGTTTAGCGAATCCTCAATTCCCTGCAAATGTCCCACAAAAAGTTGACGGGCAATTTTTCTTCACGGAGCCCGTGCGCTCATCAAAACAGACCAAGCTGTCAGGGTCCCAACAGGACGAGAATTTCAGCTTCTGTTAACAACATGTCTTTCGCGTGGCCAAACACGGCACTCCTCCAGGCCCACTATTCAGGCCAATCCAGGGATGTGTACAGCCCTGATTTTCCGAGCAGCCCGCTCCACTGGACGCTGCCGAACAACACGATGGTGAGCAACGGGGCGAAGGTCATGGTTTTGGATTTCAACACGAGCGTGGAGGTGGTCTTGCAGGATACGAGTATTCTTGGGGCTGAGAGCCACCCGCTTAATCTTCATGGATTCAATTTCTTAGTCGTGGGACAGGGCTTTGGGAACTTCGATCCCAAAAAGAACCCCAAGAATTACAACCTTGTTGACCCCATTGATAGGAACACTGTCGGGGTGGCCGCAGAGGGCTGGGTTGCTATCCGATTCTTGGCGGACAATCCAGGTGGGGCAAGAAACACACAGACACACACATATGTCATTCACAATATGAATTCAAGATTCTTTTTATTTTGGTGACAGGGGTGTGGTTTATGCATTGCCACCTGGAAATTCACACTAGCTGGGGGTTGAAGATGGCTTGGCTTGTTTTGGATGGAGAGCTTCCCAATCAAAAGCTGCTCCCGCCGCCGGCAGATCTTCCTAAATGTTGATCTTCAATTTTTCTCCCAATTATTTTTGTGCAAAAATTGTCTAAAGCTCAATTTTCTTGTTTTTCTTTTTTTGGTTTTTATTGTTTTATTTAAAAAGCGGTTTCCAGTGCATCTCCATGAATTGTATTTGGAGCAAAATTGAAATTTTGTTTTCCATAATGTGATGATGTTATTAGTTAATCGTAATCGTCATCTAATGTTGTTGGATAACTGTGTCCCGCGCTGGATTTAGTGACACTTGGACTAATCATATCTTATGAATACGACAAATAGACAATGTTAATTGAATAAGAAATATGTAATTTATGAAGGCTTCTCTGGACTGGATCGGAGCATTTGGGCTTTGAAAATTTTTTCCTTATATACTGAATAGCAGCCCAACTTTTTTCCAGTATTGGGTTACAAATTGGAAACAAGCCCAACACTTTGGTCGACATATTAGTGTGATTTAGATGGTTCATTAAATAATGGTGTTGTGAATTGAGCAATTGGATTGGGAAGGTCGCCTCCATTAGGGATACAAACGAGTCAAGCCTTGTCGAGCGTAGCCTTGGCCATTTTTTCAAGCTCGAGCTCGAACCCAATAAATCGAGCTCGGGCTCGAGCTCGAGCCCGACGAGCCAGGAAAAAACAGGATCGAGCTCGGGCTCGAGTTATGTTCAAGCTCAGCTCGGCTCATTTGGCTAGAATTTGTGAGTAAATTATAGGGCTCGAGCTCGAGTTTAAATATTTTCAAATATGTTATTATGTTTGAGGTGGGCTCGAGTTCAAAAATCAATATATTATTTATAGTTGAGCTGGCTCGCTATCCCTAGCCTCCATAATGGGTCTCTGCAATATTTGATCCAAATTAGTCGGCCAATGAGTCAAAACCGGGTGAGTAAGATCAAAAAAACAAAAAAAAAAGATGGTTCATTAATTTATTTTGTTTGGCTAATTTAAAATATTTTTCCAATTCATAAAAATGCAACAAAAATAAACCTTGCTTAGTGTTGTCTCAATAAAAGAGTTTGTAGAAGAGCTCGTACGAGGAAGCAAATGAGCAAAATTTGTACGTATTTATTTTCCTTTTGTTTTGGTGAAATGAATAAAAAGTGTTTTCTAATGCATATGTCATTTTAAATCTAAATTGATTAAAAAAGACAATAAGATTACGCTACATGCAGCGAAAGATAACTGTTAACTAACGTGGAATATATTAGCTTTGGTTTCAACTTTTATAGTAATTTTAATCATTTTTCCTTTTGAAGAAAGGAGAGCTCCAATTTGCTTGGAGATTGAAATTTTGATAAAATGTGCTTATTAATTTTCTTTTCCAGGTTTGAAAGTGAGCTAAGATTCTAAAGCCGACAGCCAACAAAATTTGGGTTGGCCCTATTCCATGATTAATTTCTTGATTGTCAAGTTTAAACGGTTGTAAAGCAGTGGGCTTTGACGGCTACACCCCAACAATTAATTTTTAACTAATAACTTCTCACTGCGAAAATAAATCAATAAATAAATAAATAAATAAATATATATATATATATGAACTAATATACAGTAAAAAAAATTTAATATATAATTTTAACAGCATTCATATTCACGGAAAATCGAACCTAAAATCTAAAGGTTATAATGTAGCCTACTTGCTAGTGAAAGGAGGCCTAATGAGCAATATAAAAAAATCTACTAAACTATGATATTGTTGGATTAAAGTGTTACGCTGTTGCTTGGATAAAAGTAATAAGTTATAGAACTGCTCTTAATGAACACGTTTCCCCACGTGCAAAAACTTTAATTTTGTAAGGTCCAGATTATAAGTTTAAGACCATATCCCCAGGCGTGAGCAGTGAGATTGGCGCTTAATATTGATATTCGTGATCAATTTATATGATTATAATCATTTAATGATATTATCATTTCATATATAAATATATATTCCCTAAATATGTATGTATCACAATAATAAAAGACCAAGTCATACAAGTCCCATAAATGATAAAACCAATATAAATTATATAATCCATTATTTTTCCTTAAGAATATAGCAATTATGAATCAACAATCACGTAAATATCGTGTGCATGTGCGGTGTTTCAGTTAACATCTATAGGGTGTCTTGAATTGATTGTATCCAAAAAAATAAATAAATAAAGATAAATATCTTAAAAGGGTATTTTGGACTTTCAAGAAACTGTTATATGCTAATGTTCTACCTATTTCTGCATGATGTTTCACCTATTAATCTCACTTGGACATCACTCAATACTAAAGTTAGGCCCAACACCCTAAACATGTCAACATTCAATCTGTTATCAACACACGCCCCAATTACCAAATGAAACTAACAAGAAACACTTAAAATCTAACACTATATATATTCATTCTTCAATGCCTCTGTTTCCAACCCATCTTAGCAACTCAAAATCAGTAGTAAACTATCATTTCTATTGATATAAACTAGCAAAATCAGCAGAAATCAATCAAAATGTTTTGTCACAAGCTTTTGCTCCTTCTCACGACCACCTTGTGCCTTTTAGTCGAGCTAGCACTATCCAAACATTCAGGGATAACGAGGCGCTACACATTTGACGTACGTGTCGATTAATATAGTTTATATTAATTATTTTCACGCGTTATTCGTATTGTGCAGATTTTCAAATTACGATATGTATACTATTATGTACAGATCAAAATGCAAAGTGTGACAAGATTGTGCCAATCAAAGAGCATAGTGACAGTCAATGGCCAATTTCCAGGGCCTACTATCACTGCAAGGGAAGGGGACAGGGTTGTAGTTAATGTTGTTAACCATGTTAAGTACAATGTCACAATTCATTGGTAAGATTATTTCCAGTCTTTTGCTAGCTCGTCCTGCTTAAGGTCCTTGTGATGTTTTAATAAATATATAACTTCCTGACAGGCATGGAGTGAGGCAGTTGAGAAG
The DNA here is from genome assembly GCA_026212405.1 of Petrea volubilis. Lineage (NCBI taxonomy): Eukaryota > Viridiplantae > Streptophyta > Magnoliopsida > Lamiales > Verbenaceae > Petrea > Petrea volubilis. Next base: position 2,084,864 of record CM047882.1, read on the forward strand.
TGGGTGGGCAGATGGACCTGCATATATCACCCAATGTCCAATTCAGACAGGTCAAAGCTATGTGTACAATTTCACCATTACTGGCCAAAGAGGAACATTATTCTGGCATGCCCATATTTCATGGCTTAGAGCCACACTCTATGGACCTATAGTTATCCTTCCGAAACGGGGCGTCGCCTATCCATTCCCACAACCCCACAAAGAAATCCCTATAATTTTCGGTAAAATGGGCTTTTTTATTTTTCATAAATCGTGCTCATGTCATGACACCTGAATTGTTATCTTTTGAATGATATATGATAACTATATTAGTATTTTATTTTATTACATCATCGTATTCTTATCGAATAGTTCAGAATTCAGTTAGATATATACCTATTCAGGTGGCATGAATCTGTATGAGAAATTGTTCGCCCAGTTATGTTCCTTTTATGCTTTAATTTCTAGGTGAATGGTGGAAGGCAGATACAGAGACAATTATCAATCAAGCATTGCAAACAGGGGGAGCCCCGAATATTTCTGATGCCTTCACCATTAATGGCCTGCCAGGACCCTTGTACAACTGCTCAGCCAAAGGTGACCACCAATCCCATACCCCAAAAACACACACACACGTACACAAAAACTCGGTCATACGAAGAAAACTGATCTCTTTGTAATGCAGATACCTTCAAACTGAAAGTGAAACCTGGAAAAACATACCTCTTGAGACTGATCAATGCTGCGCTAAACGACGAGCTCTTCTTCAGCATCGCAAACCATAACCTAACCGTAGTCGAGGCTGATGCCGTGTATGTCAAACCATTTAAAACCAATGTGGTTCTCATCACTCCTGGACAGACAACAAACGTGCTCCTCAAAACCAAAAACCACCATCCAAACACGACCTTCCTCATGTCCGCCAGGCCTTACGCAACGGGCCCTGCTGCATTCGACAACTCCACAACGGCCGCAATACTCGAATACCATCTCCCTTCAAACACAGCCAAGAAAATCAAGAAGCTGCCCCTCCTAAAACCATCTCTACCCATATTCAACGACACCAAATTCGCTACTAAGTTCACCACAAAACTCCGAAGCTTGGCTAACTCAAAATTCCCGGCAAAAGTCCCACAAAAAGTCGACAGGCAGTTCTTCTTCACAGTCGGGCTGGGCCTGAGCCCGTGTACGAACCCTAACAACACCTGCCAGGGCCCGAACAACACGATGCTTGCAGCTTCTGTTAACAACGTCTCCTTCGTCATGCCAAACACCGCCATGCTTCAGGCCCATTTCCTCAACCAATCCAGAGGCGTTTACACCACCGATTTCCCGGCGAACCCGCCCTTCAAATTCAACTACACTGGCAACCCGCCGAGCAACATCATGGCGGCAAGCGGCACGAAAGCGGTGGCGCTACCGTTCAATGCAACTGTAGAGGTGGTGCTGCAGGACACCAGCATAATCGCGGCGGAGAGCCACCCGCTCCACCTCCACGGATTCAATTTTTTTGTGGTGGGACAAGGATTCGGGAATTTCGACCCGAATAAAGACCCGGCCAAGTTCAATTTGGCCGACCCGGCCGAGAGAAACACCGTCGGAGTACCATCCGGGGGTTGGATCGCAATCCGATTCCTGGCGGATAATCCAGGTACAATCAATTTTCAGTTAATGGTTAAAATGATCTTTCTTGAAATAATTATTATAGAAATTGAGTGATTTTTTTTTTTTGTTGTTGTTTAATGCGAAATAGGTGTATGGTTTATGCATTGTCACTTGGAAGTGCATACAAGTTGGGGATTGAAAATGGCGTGGATTGTTATGGATGGTCATCGCCGGAATCAGAAGCTGCCGCCTCCGCCGTCGGATCTTCCCAAATGTTAACTGGGATTTTGTTATATTGTTTCTTTGTTTGTCATTTTTTCTTTTTTGAGAGTTTACTAGTAATTCTCTTTTCAATTTTTTACCTTATTAGAGAAAAAGTAGAAGATTGTGATCATGTGTGACTTTTGAGCAAATTATAGTGATTTTTTTTGGCCCAATGATTTTGGATACACTGCCTATTTGCCATTGTCGCAAAGAAACAAAATCGTAACATTAGTACATAATATCTTAGAAATCAAAAGTTGATAGCAAACATGCAGGATCTATGCTATAAATTTTTAGAGATTTTTGGTGTGTTTACCCCAATAATAGAATTGAAATCCGATATTTCATTATCCATTTCACAGTCTTATATATATATATATATATATATATATATCAGAGTATACCGACAGGAATATTCTTTATATAAAAAAAAACATTTATGAAATGAAACAAAAAAAAAAAGAACAAAATAAAGGATTCATAGTAATTACTAACATATTTCAAGATAATAAATTGGGGAGGAGTCAAAAGTTTTTGTTTGGAAGATGAGGAGGTCAATTTTTTTTATAAAATAATAAAGGTATTTATATTATTTAGAAGGGGCAAAAAATATATATATTTTTTAAAAATGCATATAAATTATGAATTTGTAGCTTGATGAAAATTTAAAGAAGGCCGACCAGACCCTCCAATTCCTTTTGGCTTTGTCTCTAATACAAAGATACTAATTAAAAAAAAACCTAATATAATGGAAGTGATTGTTCTTAGATAATTTTTTTAACAATATATTCTGCATTACACATACATGTTTTTTTTTTAACAAGGAATGATTTATCACATATTATGAATCAATTATATCAACAATCTTGAACGAAAATCAAATTATTACATGAATTATTAATAATTATTAAATACAATAAAATTATTATATAATAGATTTTGTGTTACTGTTCGGCATACTCATATCCACATTGATGAGAATCGAATTCATGATCTTGTCATGATTACATATACATGTTTGATATATATAAAATATTTTTTAAAAGTATATATACTTAGGGTAAATTAATTAAAGTAACAAGAATGCAATCTCTCTCCCTTTATTTATCAAAAAAAAAAAGAAAAGAAAAGAAAAGGATTTTGTGCATCAGAAAAAGAAAGAAACCTTCCAACAAAAACTAAAAGACAATTATTAATTTCATTAGTTGAAAAAAACTCCAAAAGCAGCTAAGCAAAAAGACAATAAAATAAGGTGAGAAATAAAAGCTGAAGACAACCCCCAACCTATTTTAGCAAATACCTTGCCCCACGCCTCCGGCCCACCGCACCTTCAACTGGAAAAGCAAAAAACCCACCCTCCAACCAAATTACGCCACCGCCGGAGACGCCGTCGTAATCCGCCGTTACGCCGGTGGCTCCGCTACAGTTGTAAAAAGAATTCACGAAGAGATCAAAATGTCGCGCGGCTGCAGGTTCTCCTTCCACGTCGGCGTCGTCATAGCCGCCATCGTTTACGTCTACTTCTCCACAGTGCTCGTCTTCATTGACCGGTGGTTCGGACTTGGGTCCTCGCCCGGCATGCTGCACGCTGCCGTTTTCACTTTCCTAGCTGTTATGTGCATCTGTAGTTATCGCCTCGCCATTTATACCGATCCGGGTCGGGTCCCGGCTTCCTTCTCGCCCGATATTGAGGATTCAAGTAGCCCGATCCATGAGATCAAGCGCAAGGTCCGTAATTCTTTTGGTATTTTCTGTCTATAATTGGATGCTTGCACGAAAGTTTTTAGGAATTAGGTGTCCCCGTTTATGCATTTTCTCAGTTTCGTCATGTCCGGCAGATGCTGTCTTTGGGGGGGATTTTTTTTCATAATATTGTGGCTGTTGAAATGTTGGGCTTATGTTTTTTTGGTAGAGGATTGGTTTGTCGTATTGATTTTGAATTACTGTTTCATTTTCGAGATTTTTCTTTAAATTTGAATCGTATGATAAAATGCAGTTATTGATTTCGTAATTTTGAGTATGGATGTTGTTGTTGGCTGTTTATTTATAATTTGTAATCACTTATCAAATAATTTTTAGCTTTCGAATAGTTGAATCATTTTTGTTGGCATCGCATTGCGTGATTTTTTTTCCCCATTCTATTGCATTTGAAGTAGCGTCGTGCAACTTAATCTATTGTCCATGGGCTTGGTTTTCTTTTGTCAAACTTGTGATGGAATTGGTATGCAGTGAACAAACTGAATGAATTGCCCTGTACTAAACAGCTGGATCAATAATTTTTTGTTGTTTGATCCACAAACATTGGGAAATTGGGAAAGCCCAACCAGTTTTTCAATTCATTATTCAATATCAATAGGATGCTGAGTGTTAGTGGCATCACATCTGACTTCTGATTATTGAATGATGGGTATGTTTGTTTAGCATCATATGATGATTTTCCATTTACGTTATTTTAGGGTTTATGCCATTACTATTTAAAGGTAAATCTTGAATTCTTTATCTGAAACATACAGATGGAATATAGTAAGTGGAATGAAATTAAATTTATGAGATACGATAGGCCCCTCGTGAGTTTCCGTTATTGTTGTTGTCGTGTTGTTGATGTTGCGTGTTTTCTTGATCTATCGAATAATGTCTCTTGCTTCCGATATATAAGGGAGGCTGACAGTGGTTGAGGTGTCATGATGCTTTCTGTCCTGCTCGGCGCACTTTTTTACTTTTTTTGGTCAAGCTAAAATGTTTGTTTGTCGTCAGTAGCGTGCAAATAAAGTATACTCGTCTTGATGTTATGTGTGTGTGTGTAAATGAGAACCTCTGAAATTACCAGCAATTAGAACATGAGTTCTTTAAGGGCATTTTAATTTATTTTATTTTTTCTGTTCAATGTTTTAAGTTTCTTTTGGGTGAGGGTGTGGGAGGAGAAGGTCCTTAAATAAATCATTCTGAAGTGTTTTTGGGATTTCTGCAGGGTGGAGATTTGAGATACTGTCAAAAATGTTCCCACTATAAGCCTCCTCGAGCCCATCATTGCCGCATATGTAATCGATGTGTTCTAAGAATGGTATGTCTGGTCTGATGTTATTGTCGATGTGTTTCCTTGAATGTCCTGGATAATGTTGATAAACTGATGCGCCTCATAATGCAAGGATCACCATTGCGTTTGGATGAATAATTGCGTCGGACACGCAAACTATAAAATCTTCTTTGTATTTGTGGTTTATGCTGTTACCGCTTGCATTTACTCTCTGGTATGATTCGTTCTTTTCATCTCTCTGGTTTATATTGCCAGCTTACTCTCTACCTCATGATGCACACCCTCATTGTTTCGCTCACTATCACATTTTGACATATGCTTGGTTTCCATTAGTAAATTTAATTTACCTTGTGGTATTTTAGGTATTACTTGTTGGTAGTATGACAGTTGATTCTCAGCAAGATGATGAAGACTCTTACAGAATCATACATGTAATTATGTCTCAGATTTCTTTTCTCTTCTTTGCGTGAGTGTTGTTTTTTTTTTGGGGGGGGAGGGAGAGAGGGTGGGTTTGCACTTTTTGTTCTTCCGTTATTTAGCTATCTGAAGATTTGGTGTCCAGGTCATTTCAGGTTTACTATTGGTTCCCTTAAGTTTGGCACTTGGATTTTTCCTTGGCTGGCATATATATCTTATTATACACAACAAGACTACAATTGAGGTATCCTTGCTATGACTCACGATTTACCGATTGCAGGGTTGCTAGCCAAAGAAATTATAGTTGAATTCATTTATTCTTTATTTTGGCAGTACCATGAAGGCGTAAGAGCCATGTGGCTTGCAGAAAAAGGAGGGCATCTGTATTCGCATCCCTATGATATTGGTGCATATGAGAATTTGGCAGAAGTAAGTGATCTCATTGTATCTTGTTTGTTTTTTTTATAATTATGTTGTGCAACACAAGAGAAATCCTTCATTTATGTGCATTCAAATTATTTTTAGATAAGTGTTAAATTTTACTGAATATATGTTTTACTTATAAATTGAACTTGGTTTGTTGAACTGCAACAGACTCTAGGTCCAAGAAGTCTTTGCTGGCTTTGCCCCACAACAGGACATGTTGGTTCTGGCCTTCGGTTTAGAACCAAGTATGACAAAATTGTTAGGTCATCCACTCCAGATTCAAGTTGATTCACTCTTTGTATACCATACTCTGCACATCAATCAACTGTATCTCTAGCTTTCTTTCAGAAGTGCACTAATCTTCCTTACAGTCTGCTCTCGTCACTGTGCTCACGGTGATGGCTTCTATTAACCAGTTATAGTCTTTTGGTTCAAGTTGATGATTCCTTTGTATCATGTAAGTTTTCTTTCATGCCTGTCTCGCGGCTTACAGGAGTTACAAGTATTGAGCTTTTGTTTTTCCTCCCCTTTTCTAGGAACTTTTTCTTGGTTATCTGTATAGAAATTTTAGCGAACATGCAGCATCATCATGTACAAAAACAAAATATAAACCCCTCGACCCCCACCCCAGTCCCTAGTTGTAGAGAGAAAAAGGTAAAGTTGCGAAATTGTAATCTTGTGATTACCAAAGATTTTCCCAGCAATAGATGTTTATACTTTTATGTAAGTTGTTGATCTCACACACACCCACAGATACACCCAACCCTGTCATGGGTTGTGATTTTAGATGCTGTTTCTGCAATGTAGAGTCTGGGAACGAATCACTTTTGGACGGGACAGGTATTAAATATGGAAGTTGATAATCTCGTCTCAAGACAATGGGATGGTGATGGGAAATATTACCAGGACTGTCTGTTGGGACTCTGTACATGATTAATATATTACGATTTGTTTCGTTTTTTATTTTCAAATTTTAAATGAATTGAAAATTATATTTTTTGTTCCTTGCATTTTGATATTACACACACCATTGTTAGTATTCAAATCATGATGCTAATCTCCCCACACCTTTAAAAATGGAGAACGTGTCCATTAGGTCAAAGGCCTAGATTGGAAATTATACTGTTGAGAAACAGTTAAGCCAGAACCCTGGTAACCTAGATAGTGGCTTGACGGTTGGGTTGGTGTGCTTGGTCCCTGCCCAACCCAAAATCCACATATTTGCCTGAAATCCTAAATATTTGGATTGGTTAGGGTAATCTCTATTACCCCATTGGCATTATACCCAATTGGCCGTCTATCACTGCAACTTCTGCCGGTTGATGATACACATTGGCGTGATACGTTGCACAGCCGCCTTGCCAGAAGTTTTGGGGAGAGAGAGAGAGAGAGAAATGTATTATTAAAACAACACTTTGTGTTCGGATTTAAGCCATGCTGGATTGATCAACAATTAATTTTATTAACATCGTCGTTCAATTGATCATTCTTCTTAAATTCTTGTTAGTTATATAACGCTCAATTTCATATGTCCCTTCAAGAAGTGTGTTAGGTGTGATTAGATGAGTAACTACGTGCAAAAATGATTTCACAATTTTAATTTATTAAATTAGAAAAAAATAAAAACTTAAATTCAATGGGACATGCATATTCTCAAATGCAATTGCTTATCCAATATGAGAATGACTAATTTTGATTCTGTAATTCCCCAGTCTCCCCGACAAAACATTAGAAAATGGGCAAAGCATAAAATTGGGGGCCCACCTGACACGTGTCGGTGACATATAGGGCTTTACCCTCGTGGACTTCAAATGGTTCGTTCCTAGTCAGTCTCGAGAATAGATCATCACTCTCCCCTCACACAAGTGAAACCACGCGCCCATGTTAACCAATGTAAATTGGGAATTCACAATAGAAAGAGCGTTAGCTCAGACGCCAACAGGCGCGTGAAGTATAATAACCGATGGACAAAACTGTACAGCGAACTGGAAGATGATGGATTCTGGGATCGACTAAGTGCAGGGGACCATAACTCAGTGACGACCCCATTTCTTCTTTTTTCACGGATCAGAGGTTTATATTCATTCATTTCTTAAATCAATTGTTAGTTACAAGCTCACTCTCGCTCTGGGCTCGAAAATAGGCGAGAGAAAAAAGGGAAATTTTATTGGTAATCTATCATTATAGATCATAATGGAGGAAAGCGTCATCGGCCCTGCTGAGATAAACAGGTTTGATTTTCTGGGTTGTTTGTGTTTTTTGTGTTTTCTTGTTTTTCAGACACTGTTTCTTTATTTGAAGATTTACTTGCTATTTTGCTTCCTTATGAACTTTGTGAAAGTTATTTCCTTTCTTGATGTGAGATTAGCTTTACTTAGTAGCGAAAATACTTTACTTGCGAGTATGATGGATTATTTTGTGACTTTTTTTGAGAGAAAGACTGTATCTTGATATTTTCCTACGTCAACTTACTGCTTCTGCTGTGTCAGGTTGAAAATAATGAACTAAATCTCTGAAACATGGCTGACTTTTGGAAGAATATGTGCTTTCTCACCTTTTTCCCTTTTCCCTTTACTTCTGTGTGTGTCTGTGTGTGTTGGGCGTTAATTTTGCCATCAATATTCTTGGTGAGATTTGTCAAAATCTAATAAATTAAATCTCAGGCCGAAATCAGTGTTGCTTCCACTGTGCTGCAACAGCGCGCGTGTGTGAGATAGTGTAAAAGATTTGATTTTGTTGATCTTCTATTATAAGCTTGAGTGAAGTTATTAAAGATTGATTTCTGGGAGAGTAGTTACTACTTGAAGTTTTTTGCTTGGATGAACTATATGCTTGTATACTGATCCAGTTATCTGCTCATTACCTGATTATCATATGGGCGTGATTCTAAGATTGCTATTGATGAAAACATATTTCTGCTAACTGATAGATTGGGGCACATGAACCACAACATAATACACTTATGTTGTGGTTATTATGTTATGTATGCATACCTATATAGTCGTGGTTGTAATTAATTGAATTATTTTTCTTCTGATTATGATTATTAAGATCAAATCATTGATGTCAGTTGTGTTTTTTTGATATCAGCATTGCTTACTTGAACAAGAAACGAAAAATTCAAGCTGAGTTGCTAGGAATACCTTTGCCAAAGCATGTATGCTGGGGTCAAACACTTGAACATGACTCTTCATCTGATTCATGCATTGAGCCAAAGAACGTCAAAGGCATCATATTTGCTAGAGGAGCTGAATTAGATCAAGAATCTTCCAAAGATAGCTACAGCTTTCATGTTAATTCAGACTCTCTTATATCTCCATGTTCAAAAACACTTGCATCTTTGGAGCCTTCTACTTCGTCTGCTGGTTGTGGTGGCCCCACCTCTTCCGAGATCGATCTTTATTCTCTTCAGAGCAGATCACTAACAAAATCGAGCTTCAGCAAATCAGGGCCGTTATCCACTTCCAGAGAAGTTGATTGTATTAATGATTATGGGTTGTATGCATCTGATGACTATGATGATCTTTTCCTACAATTGGAAAATCATGCTGATTGTAGCTGCTCGGAGCAATGTACACATACGGATCTTGATCATCTGCTCTACTCAAACGAGGCAGCTCCCAATAATTTCGTTCTTTCATCGGGAAGGTGGTCTGTTAATCAAGGTTAGCTAGTTTTGTTGTAAGATCTTTTCCCCATTAAATGTGGAATTTGAATTAAATTTGAAACATTTCTCGTACTTTTTAGGTGCAGATGCTCAACAGGGCTCCCCGAAACTTACAATTGATCAGGAATTTGAACAGTACTTTTCGATGCTTATGCTGTAACAACATATGATGTATGGGCCATTTCAACAGCAGATGTTCCAGTAATTAGTCCTTTATGATGTCCGGTGTGAGAACAAAGCTTTTCACCAGCTGTTTGTTGTATTATACTTTATTTTGCACGAACTGAATATATTGAAAAGTGGAGCTTTTCTGTGCTTTTTCCATATTGTGTAATCTGCTTCTACCCATTTTTTATGGTACTGGACTGAAAAATATTTATCACAAAGTGCTCGTTCGAGCATTGGCCTGTTTGTATATATAACGTAGCTTTGCCGAGTCTCAGGCGTATTCACATGCACAAAAGTTGTAATACCATAATGCTCAATCAATCTTTTTGATCAATGACAACATTTTGAATCTACAGACAAAAAAAAAATGACACACAATTGAGAATTTTCGATTGCAGAACAACAGTCAGCAAAAAGGAAAAGACAATAACCGGAGGACAAAAATAAATAAACTCAAATCATGGAGTCTCAGCAAATTCAATATCCCGTTCAACACTGTGGAAGATCAGATGGTGGTGGTGGTAACTTTTGACTTGGCAGTGGCCCGTCCAGCACAATCCAGGCCATTCTCAAGCCCCAGCTTGTGTGTACATCAAAATGACAGTGCATAAACCATACTCCTGTTCAGAATATAAACCACGGTACGATATTATGTAATTGTATTACTTTAATTTTTTCTAACTTGAAAGTAACTTAAGTTTATCTAGACGAACCTGGATTGTCTGCTAAGAACCGAATGGCCAGCCAGCCACCAGAGGGGACGCCCACCGTATTCCTCTCGACAGGATCCACCAGATTAAAACTTTTAGGGTCGTTGTTTGGATCATAGTTTCCAGATCCTTCACCCACAACAAAGAAATTGAAACCATGTAGGTGAAGTGGATGGCTCTCAGCTCCAAGAATGCTTGTCTCCTGCAGAACTAACTCCACGCTAGTATTGAAAGGCAGAACGACAAGGCGGGTCCCGTTGCTCACTAAGGTGTTGTTTGGTGGTGTTCCAGTGTAGTTAAACGGGATCGTTGGTTTGGTTGGGAAATCAGTGGTGTAGACTCCATTAGAGTTCTTGAAGAAATAGGCTTGCAACAAAGCTGTTGTAGGAAGAGCAAAGGAGATGTTATTGACTGAAGCTGCGAATTTTGTACCATTGGGTCCTTGACACGTTGTCTTGTTAGGACACGGGCTCGAGCCTAGCCCCACAGTGAAGAAAAACTTATTGTCCACCGTTTGCGGGACGGTTGCTGTATTATATTTTGGGTTGTTTAAGCTTTTAAATTTCTTGGTGAAATTGGCAACGAAGCCCGTGGCATTCATTGATGGCAAACTAGGCTTGAAAACTGTTTTATTCTTGTTAGATGAGTGATCCAATGATGAGTGTTCGTATTCAAGAATACCAGCTACTGTTGAATTGTCGAAAGTGCCTTGGCCGGTGAAATATGGCCTTGCAGTCATGAGGAAGGTGGCATTTGGCTGGTAAGGTTTGGTTTTTAGCAGAACATTGGTAGTTTGGCCCGGGGTTATGAATAATACACTAGTGTTAAATGGTTTGACGTATACGGCGTCTGCTTCAACAATGGTGAGGGTATGATTGGCAATGCTGAAAAATAGTTCATCATTCATGGCTGCATTAATTATACGAAGCATGTACGTCCTCCCCGATTTCACCTTCAGTTTGAATGTATCTGAAAAATTTTGAGATATGATTAGAACATCATCAGTATGATTTTCGTACATAGGATTCAAAATGAACTCATTTTTGAGGATTGCTACCTTTGGAGGAACAATTGTACAAGGGCCCTGGAAGGCCATTAATAGTATAGGCATCTGAAACATTGGGCCCCCCCCCTGTCTGAAGTGCCTGATTAATAACAGCCTCGGTGTTTGCGTTCCACCACTCCCCTGAACATCAAGAAACAAGGTCACATATATCAGACATTTGACTATTACTAGGACAACATGGAACAAAAAAAAATTATGAGATTTATTTTCAGTTACCAAATATGATCGGAACTTCCTTGTACGGTTTTTTGAATGGATAAGATTCGTTTCGTCTGGGGAGGATGATTATTGGTCCGTAAAGTGTTGCTCTCAGCCATGAGATGTGGGCGTGCCAGAAAAGTGTGCCTTTCTGGCCTGTGATGGTGAAGTTATATGTGTAATTTTGGCCTGTTTGTATTGGGCATTGGGTCACGTAAGCTGGTCCATCAGACCATCCACTCCTGAGTTGCTTTATTCCATGCCTGCATAATAGTTTAAGGTGTAAGTTCTTCTATTTCTATTATGAAAGGAGAATTAAAAAAGAAAAAGAGTATTATACACATTGCATGTATACTTGTCTTTCTTACCAGTGAATAGTAACATTGTTTGTCACTTTGTTGACCACCTTCACTAGCACCTGATCGCCCTCTCTTGCGACAAGTCGAGGGCCAGGAAACTTGCCATTAACAGTAAGAACGCTCTTCGTTTGGCACAGTCGTGTGACAGTTTGATTCACAATCTAGCACATGTAACAAATTAATATAAATTCAGTATAGTTAATCCTGGAAGGAAAAACATAAGTTGTTGTTATATATAAATTGTACCAAAACCTCAATAGAGAGGTTATGGTACAATTTTTTGAAAAGTGCACGTACATTGAACGTGTAGTGTCTTGTCATGCAGGAACCGAGCTCAGGCAGCAGAGACGAGAAAAGAAAACCGAACAGAAGGGCTGCCATTGCTGCTGGTGACAAGATGTGAGACGGCATCTTTCGCAACTCACGATAAGTAACAGAATCTCTCTTTTGGGACACGGTTACCTGTTTTAGTTTGCCATTCCTGTTGGTCTTTAAATAAGGAGAAAACTTGATTAGGTGATGAGAGCATTGTCATGTTGGATTTAAACAGCAATTAAAAATGTTAATGGAGTTTCATTTTCCTGTCTTCAGTTAATCTTCTCCTTGTTTGCTACACTTTGATGTTGGTCAAGCTGAATTTTAGAGTGCTGATAAAGTAAGTTAAGCTTCCAGATTTTTGTCTAATTTTGGTCAATAAAGAGGGTTATGGTTCTCTAATTACGTAAACCCGTGTTTGGTGTTAATCATTAAGCACTTTTTTTATTGACTTGTAACTCAATATAGAGCGCGTTCAAATAGTTGTTTTGATGTTAAGATATGTTCTTGTTTTTTGTGTGTGGTTCGAAACTATTATTATGAGGCCACACAATCACATAATTAGTTTCAAGATGGAACATCAGTTTCTTTAGTAGATCTCTGTCTCTTAAATTATTATTATTTGCTATTTATTTTACTTTCATTTCTCATTTTTTAGGTTTAGCGGGCATTATAGGCCATGTTTGGTTTGGTCTGGTCTCGACGAAATATCTTTTTTCATTTCTGAGTTTAAAGATGTGCATGTTTTGGAGATTTTCTATAATTTTATCTTCTAAAAATGTTTTTTAAGACAAAAAATATATTATTTTCAAGTCCATCCAAATTTTCGATCCTCTATTTTTCATAAATTTAGACCCTATTTTAAGAAAAAAAATCTCTATTTTACATAAGTAAAACAAAAATATATTTTTTTCACTGATTATTTTGCGAAGATCTCCCAATCCCGAACAGATAAGGACAAAGTCCAACGCATGCATGTGCTACGGTGCTACCAATTCCTGAGAAGGAAACAACATCTATCCATCTGCCCCGTTTGGTGGGAGCATTATTTTTTATTTTGTTATATATATTACCTAAATATCATCATTGTTTCCTAAAATAGTGACACTTATTTTTTCATTGAAGACAATTTAAAATGGTAAGAACTTAATATTTCATCGCAACGACAGAATCTATAAGAGGCTCTGCATGCTTTCAATTGATTTGAAAACGCAAACCTCTATTTTTATTACAATCGTCCATCGATTCACGTGTTTTATGAGCGTATAATAGACAATATAACACTGTCTATTACACTCTAGTACAACATTGTTTGTCTTCTATTATGATCCAATTCTATTTATTGTTTTCACCATACATCATCACTATGTGATACCATTAAAAAAAAAACAAATTAAAAAAATGAAAATACGCACATCAACCATGCTCGGGATTCAAATCCCTCATGAAAATTTCTCACACCTTTAAATGCAAGGTCTAAATCTATTAGCCAAAGTTCGAAGACAATTGTGTGATGCCTATTTCTCTTAAAATTCAATGTTATTTTAAGGTCTCATGTGTTCCTTAAAACTTTCAAACTTTTCTTACTTTGGATTTAAGAAAATTAACCATCAGATATGTTGGTGTCAACTCCTCCAACCAATTTTCACCTTATTCAGACAAAGATTCTGTCTTTTCATTACATTTTGACATTAGGTCATACTCTTCTTGACAATGTTGACTGTTTTTACTACTTTTTAGTTTTACAATTAATAAAAGATTTTAAGAACTTTCTCACTTAAAAAATAAGAAATTTATTCATTGGATTGAATGTTAAAGTAAAAAGAAACTTGCTTTCTAAGATTAATGTCGAGACATTTGTCAACGTCAATATTGTTGAAAATAAGACTGCTGTACTGAGAGAGCATAATTCATTTTTCTTCTGCTATAATAAATCGATTTGATATTTTGTATGTGTAGAAGTTAGAGGTGCACCTACCAACTATAAATTATGAATAATACAAATAATTAAATTAAAAAAAATAAAAATAAAAATAGGGAGTGCATTGAAAGACGAGTAGAAAGTGTATTAAATAACAATTGGAGTGTTCATTCAAATTTAATAATATATAAAATAATTTAAGTTAAAAAAATGCAATATAACCCTCAAACTATATGTCTTCGCAATTGAGGAATATAGTTGCATTTAATTTTGTCATAGTTGGAGGCGGAGTTGGGGACTGGTGAGTGCGGTCGCCCCTCCCCCTCCTCACATTTTACATATATATTTTTTTAAAACTTCAAATTTTATCCCTCAAATAAAAACTTATGACTCCGCCCCTGCTCATCCTACAATTATTTGATATTAGTGATATAGATTCTATCTTGTATACAAAGTACACCGTTTGGAGAACATCATTCATTAGCACATCATTGATCAAAACAAAAATCACATGAGGCACATCGCTCAAATCTTACGGCAAAAGTAATGGTGTATTAATGCCCTTGGAATTACTGCAACAAATTAAAAGCGTTGATCACAAAAGCTCAGATGACACTGTCAAAAAAAAGTGTTCGTTATTTCACATCAAAAAAAGTGTTTGTTATTTATCCACAATTATGGTTTATGTAACATTGCCGATACTGGAAATTTGTAACACGATATTTACGCATATATAGCGACAGACATAAAAATAGCAACTGTTTTTTTTTTTTTAATCGAAAATGGTGTAATACACATGAAAATATTATATATTGATAGCAAATTATTATATCAATCATATAAAAAATTACATATCAAGAACAAACTATATATCAATTATCAAAAAAAAAAAGAAGAAGAAAAATTAGACATAAACTTCTATTCAACCCACTAATACCCATATACGTCAAGTCGTTCAAATTCAGAGTTTAAACCCTTGACCCACTTGATCTAAGAGTCTTCACCTTACTATTAAGCATCAAGACTCAATGCTTCATTGACACAACATATGGCGATCCAATGGTAACAAAAGTAATTAAATAAAAAATTTATGATGTGCTTGTGTTATTCCTAGACCCTCATCAATTGTTGTTAATTTGAATATAAGTTTCGACATAATTGTGAAATGATAATAAAAAGATCGGCACTAACACAATTTCCGCATAGTAATAGAAAATTCTAGCCTAAACTAGTCATTTTAACAACGTAGCGAGTACTGATAATCTGCAATTATCATGTTATGTGTATATTTTTAGGAAGATCGATTTGCCAATTATACAACAAATATAATAGCACTGGCTATCTAATCATCAGTTCGGATCATTTATTGCATAATCGTGTTATATCTTCTATTATACTCATCAATACACGCTACGTGTTTTGGTGAGCTATTGAGATAAGGAAAGAGAAAAAAATATAAATATTTTCTTTCTTTATCTCAATCGCTCACCAATACATCGTGACATGTATTGATGAGTGTAATAGAAGATATATCACGATTATGCAATAGAAAATCCGAACTGATCTGGTCATTGGGTGTAATCAAGCATTTCCGCATATGGATTAATTGCTTCATTCTAAACAATTACTTCAATATAAATAATTATCCCGTAGTTCTATGGGTCAACAAGTTAATAAGTATTGCGCGAAATTAAGTTACTAAAACTGTAAAACATTTACCATAGATTTAAGGCCGAGGTTGTTATGGTTCATTTTCAGCCAAACCGTAAACGAAAAAGATGTTATACCTCATAGATATCCACGCCAACCAAAATCTTACATTTGCATGCATGAATAATTACTCACATAATAAGACCTCAATTAATTTTGCTTACACCTACCTCAGCATCACCAGATTAACCCATCTAACCTAATTATGTAGCTTGGAGTGAACATTTTAATACAAAATGATCAGTCTAAATCGAGTTTAAGCGACCTTTAAGCCGTTTTATATTTAGTCAAATGAAGTTGGACATGTCTTCAAAAACTGATAAAGGCAAGTATGACGTGTGTTTTCTCTCTCACACACACGCACATACATATATACACACATATATCTATGGGCGAATTATACTGACTACCCCTGAGGTTTGGCTAA
Source organism: Petrea volubilis (assembly GCA_026212405.1). Taxonomy (NCBI): domain Eukaryota; kingdom Viridiplantae; phylum Streptophyta; class Magnoliopsida; order Lamiales; family Verbenaceae; genus Petrea; species Petrea volubilis. The sequence goes on from CM047882.1 coordinate 2,101,130, forward strand.
TTTACGAAAAACCCCCTACTTTTTCAAAAATTACCAAAAACCCCCTAAGGTTTCAAAAATATTACAAACTTATTCAAATTTTTGAAAATACCCCTTTCCTTTTTTTGGGTGATTTACACTGACCACCCTGAGATTTGATTAATTTACGAGAAACCCCCTACGGTTTCAAAAATTACCAAAATCCCCCCGAAGTTATACCAATATTACAACTAGCACCTATTTAGGTTGACTTATTAACAATATTAAATCTTTTTTTTTCCCTCTGTAATATTGTTATCATAAAATTTTCATGTAATAGATTTGAAAAAAAAAATGTGATTATTTATTCAAATAAATATTCTGAATTTAATGCATTAAAGGTATCTACCAACACATCAAGTATGTTATATTATCGCTAATACGGAGTAAATTTTAAGAGAAATGAGTTAGAGTCCTCAAGCTAAATAAAATTTTCAAGTGCATTATTTAATTTCAATTTTTTATTTCAATCAATGTTTATATTTCTCATTTCACATAATCATAATTTTTTTTCCAAATCTATTAAATTAAAATTTTATGATAACAATATTACACAGGAAAAAAAAAGAATTAATATTGTTAATAAGTCAACCTAAGTAGGTGCTAGTTGTAATATTAGTATAACCTCAGGGGGTTTTTAGTAATTTTTGAAACCACAGGGGGTTTCTCGTAAATTAGCCTAATCTCAGGGTGGTCAATGTAAATCACCCAAAAAAGGGTAAGGGGTATTTTCGGAAATTCGAATAAGTTTGTAATATTTTTGAAACTTTAGGGGGTTTTTGGTAATTTTTGAAAAAATATGGGATTTTTCGTAAATCAGCCAAACCTCAGGGGTGGTCAGTGTAATTTTTCCTATATCTATTTATACATACCACTGTAAAATATCTATTTTGGTAGTACGATGATACATAACATATCTCACGATCTATATATACATAAACTCAATTCGAGGCATTAATTTCATGCCATATTAGCAATACTCTGTGTTAATAATTCTTGGTGGGAAAATTCAAATCTTATGGGATAAAATTATTTTTTTAAAATATATATATCCTTTTTCCAGAAGAAAAAAAATGTAATATTAGCACTCCATGTAAATGGGTTCCCACTAAAATACAGGATAAATGTTGTTATCAAAGTCTTCTTGTTTTTTCATTTCTGAGAAACCGATAGCTACCTTTCCTTTGTTTGCTTCCATGGCAGAGAAATAATGCAGCAACTCCATATATGGACCAATATCTCATACATATCCATCTTCAATAAAACCAAAAATCGAATAAAATAAACTAAGATTAAAAAAAAAAAAACCCTTACATACAAACTAATATAACCCGAAGATCTAGCTAAAAAACTAAAACTGAAAAAAAAAACAAAAAACTCAACTACCCATGCATACTAAGAGAACAAGAACTTCAAAGCTAAGCCCAAGCTTCTCTCCCCCGAGCCGCAGTGCCAAAGAACGCCTCAAGCTCCGGCGACTGAAAGTACCCATTCCTGGGCGGCTCCGGCCTCTTGCTCCGCTGCTCATTCTTCTTCCTCGGCGGCGGAGGGCAAGCCACCGCCGCCGGAATCTGGTACTCCTGGTTCCTCGGAGTTGTACACCCTTGATCCGCTTCCATTTCCACTAATTTTTTCTCACTTACAAGAACCCTTTTTTTTTCCTCTGTATTTTCTTGCGTATATACTGCGTGCTCACCGTATATATACGCTACTACGTACTAATTTTGTACTGAAAAAACAAACGAAAACCCAGCAAAATGCAAAAATGGAGCTGGAATATGAAATATAAAACAGTTTGGGCAATAAATTCAGGATCTTTTTTTTTTTTTCCTGTCCCTGGGAATGCAGAGCTGAAATTTCTTGTTTTTTGTAGTGGGATTTTGGGAAGATAATAGCTACCGGGGACAGTTAAGAATGGGGTGGCACCGACTCAGTCGTGATGACGTGGCGGTGGCCCACCGAGTCGGTTCAAATAGGGCGGCGCCGGATTTTGGGAGGGAAAAACACTTTTAGGGTGGCCTCACTTTGAATCTCCGCCGCAGGGATTATTATTTTGGCTTTTGTTTAATTGTAAGTTTTGATTTCGAAAAATATTTGGATAAGGACATAACGTGCAGATAATTAATGGAGTACGGTGTCTGTTCTTTTTTTTCTTTCTTTTTTCTTGGGCTGTTATTAATTGTTGAATTAATTGGGCAATTATTGGTGCACCTTTTGGCCTGTGTTTTAGGTTTTATTTGGGGGGTGGGGGGGGGGGGTGGGGGGTAATGATTTGAAAAGAATCTGAGTTATCATCAGCATAACAAAGCTATGTTATAGTATAAAAATTAGGTGGAACATCAAATCAGAATAAGATATTTATATAATTACTGTAGAAAATATATTCACAAACAATAAGCTACTACATTATTTAAAAAATATATATATTTTTAAAATATTTCAAAACGAGACATTTTTTTAGATTATATTTTATTAAAATTAACTGCGGTATAGCTCAACTAAAATGAACGTATGATATCATCGTATATAAACTTAGTCCCCCCCGCCCCCACCCCCCACCACTACAATCTAATTCTTTTTATATATATATAAATTTAGTTTAAATACCATATTAAAATTTTGGGAGTTGAATGAGTGGTATTTATTACGGCATTATTGATAGCTATGGTGTAGGAGAATATACCAGTAACCTGTCCTTGTTGTACCCTACCATTTGTAGTCCTTGATGGGGTAGATTCTCATTACTCATTATTAATGAGACTTAAAAAGCTTAATTATTCTTAATTGCGTATTACGAAAAGAGAGAGTATTTGTGATACCTGAAAAGTGAAAACCGGTAAAGAATCAAAGACTCATGACCTTTGAATTCGGAATAGGTTTTTAGCTTTCGTCTCCTCCCCCGAAAATTCTTGCCCAAATTCAGCTTGGCCGTACCTAACCAATCATATAACAAGCGTTAATACATTTGTCATGTGATTGATCACTCTCCTTAAAATATACACCAATCACATGGCAAGTGTAAAACACTCATCACTTGATTAGTCATAGTGTGGCCAAACTCGATGCGGGTAAGAATTTTCCCCTCCCCCCCAACCAAATTAAGGTCAAAATACTTTTCTCTAAAAAAAGATAATAATAAAATAATAAAAGTTTGCACCAATGGACCTTGATTGGACGTAGACATTTTTGGAAATTTTGATTTTATTTTATTAAGAAAAGTTTGAAAAAAAATATAAGTTCCCTTGGATTGAGTTCGAATGGGAAGGATTTCAATTGACTTCGTATTTGCAATTTTTTTTTCTAGGATTCACCACAACACACATAAGTAAAATGAATTAAAAATCTATTACAACATGTTATTATTCAAACAAGTTCGGCCTTCTGAAAGCTTCACCACAAGTGATTAGTTGCTTTCTAAGTGTCTCAATTTTTCATAGTATATTTGAAGTGTTTAGTTTCAAATATGATCTTATTTTTTGCTACTTTTTTCTTCCATATACAGTCCATAATAAAATTACTTATTATATATATAAAAAAAAAAGAAAAAAGAATTAAGTTGGAGATGAACGGTTTTGTTAGGCTTACCCATATCTATACCTTTTTATAAAACATTAGTACCTTCCAATAACTGTTTTGTGTTTTTTGTCTGACTTTTTATTTCTTTTTTCTCTTTCTTCTCTCCTTTTTTTCCCACTTTCCCCTGTCCTCTTTTCAACATGATATATTATTTCGCTTCATTTTCTTCTCTCTCTCTCTTTCTTCTCTCAGATTTTATCTTCCTCATTCAATTATTTTTTTTTTGTTTTTCATAATATATAAATTTACTTTTCAATCAATTTTTTTTCATAATATATAAATTTATAAATTTATTAAAATTAGAGTTTGTTTGGTAGGGAGAAAAATAAGAGGATGGGAAGGGGAAGTTAGAAAAATGAGAGGAAATAAAATATTCTTTTTCATTTGGTTGTGGGTGGAAAAGTGGAAGAAAAAAAAAATCGCTTGGGATCCACCAATTTTTTATTCCCAAAATTGGATAGAAAATAAAATGAAAAGATTACAATAATTTTTTTATTTTTTTTTCTCTTATCCAAATAATCATGTAAAAAATTAAAATTCATTAATTTTTTTTCTCCATTTTTTACCTTTCATTTTCTTTTCCCTTTTTTTTTTTTAACCAAACGCACTCATAAAGTGTACCACACACCGCTAATACCTAATTATTGGATTGCAAGGGGAAAGTTTGCAGCCGCCCCATTTTAATGGCTATTACCATTTAGGATCAGCTAAAAATTCTAAGCCCGTCTCACGTTTGGACGCGTGTTTTAGGGATTTTCATCTGTTGTAGAGTTCCAAATGGCCAAGCCCTTTAGCATGGCCCGTTACTACACTACTCATCCAGACATATTTTTAGCCCACACCGAAATCCTAGCGCTCATTTTGTCAACCCATCTCACTCTCTCTCTGTCTCTCTCTCTCTCTCTCGTGTTGAAGGCTTGGGGGCTGGAGCGACGTATCATTTAGAGCTGGGAAAAAGAATAAATTTGGGGAGCAAAAGTGCAGACTTAAGTGCTCTTACTCAAAATTTACTCAACTAGATTCGTTAAGAAAGAAGAAAGTTGAAAAAAATGATAAAAGTGACCTGAAAAAATAGGGTAAATGTCATGGGACTCCCCTATATGAGTGTCAATGAAATTAAAAAATCGTGTGAAATAAAAATTAGAATAACAAATCATGTGAAATGTAAAATTTATCAAAAAATATCCTCCACCGATGGTTTAAGTCACACGTGCGGTTTTTGCATGTAGGATCATATTTAAAGCATGCAAAATTACTCTTTTAACCTTTTAAAATTGAACCTTGTATTTTTTAAAATTAACAGGGTGAACTCTCTATTTTTAAAAATTATCAAGGAGAACCCTCTATTTTTAAAAATTAGCAAGGTGAACCCTATGTTTTGAAAAATTAGTAAGATGAACCTTTTAATTTGTATATATTTGTAACGTGTCTTGCAAATCAACAATAAATATTTAGGAAATTTCAAAGGTTAGAATTTTGTTTCCAAATAGATTTTCCGCACTTTTATTTTCTATAGGAAGATTTTGGTAGGAAATGAGACAAAATGTAATGTTATTCTTCAAATTTTAATGAGGGGTAAAATTGGTACTTCATGCTAAATTTTTCAGAAAATGGCTCGAAGGGACGGTGTACTAATTTTAAAAAACATGAGGATTTTAAGACAAAATTTTATAAGACAGGCATGCTAATTAGGCTTGACACAAGGAGTTTTATAATTTTAACTCGAAAAAAATATATATATTGTATATATATATATAGATAGATAAAGGAGAGAAGAAGAAGATAAAGAAATATAAAAAAACATAAATAGTGGGAGATGAGAGAGGGGAGATAAAGAGAGAAAATAAATTAGATATATGAGAGGGCAAAAGACACAAAATATGATTATTAAACTCCCTAAATATTTTATTAATAATATTAATTTAAATACTGATATCATATTCTTCTTCTATATTGAGAAGAGTTGAAGGATTTAGTCAATTTATAAACTCTAATTCCCAAAGAGGCATTTTTCGTAAAGAACGAAATCCTATATTACTTTTAGATATTTAGCAAGCAATACCTTATATGATTGAATATTCATATTCTGACAACAAATTTGAACATTATCAAATACTTATTCTTTTTCTTGCTTGCGGCGGAGCATCATAAAATTCCATTCATTTCATTCAAATTAATCTAAAAACAAAATGATTATGATAAAAATGAAATTGTAGAATAAGATTCATTGGAACTTTAAGAACTATATATAAAATGTCGAAGCTTATGATTCGAGACAACTCCCAAGCATCTTTCAAATTTTGTGCAGGTTATTTGACCCGACGTATTCGGAGCCCCGGATACAGACAGGTCAAGCAGTTCCATTCAATCCCATGCGTCTCCCACATGTGGGCTTGCCACCCTCTTCCCCACACGTGTAGGGCCACCCTCCCCTTCTCACACGTGTCAACCACCGCCTGGGGGGTTGACTTTTGTGGAAAGGTCCTACAAGATTTGGTCATATTGGATCTTGAACTGTTTGTTGTTCGCTAGCAGATATAAAAACCCATTTCAGCGGCTAAGTGCCTAAACCATTCTTGTCCGGATTAATCGGGCCACGCTGCATTTAATATTTTTCGGACTGTTGCTACAAAGTCAACCCCCATAGCCAAAAAAAAAAAAAAAACATGAACCAATTCCCTCTCTTTCACGCAATCACATATTATGATGATTGGATCCTTTTGGTTTTGGGGGTACACGACTACACGGGATGCATATGATGCAAAATCATAGTCCAATTTGGATTCATCACATCACTATTCAGCACCATCAAGTGGCATAATTTAACGATTCACCGTTATATTTGCTTAATCAAAAATTAGTATTTAAATCATAAAAATATAGTTGTTCTTGATAGAAATAGTTTTAATCTTAAATAATCCGACTTGACTTGAGCTCAAATTTAATAGGTATCTATTAGTACTGAACACCATATTATACACAAAAGGTATTTAAGAGTTTATATATTTGTAAAGAGTGTTTGATAAGTTGTTTGATGAAAGAGTTTACAAGTTGCAAAAATAAGATGCATATTTTAAATTTATAAGCTCTTTAAAAACAATAGGTCATTTTAATTAGGATTCAATATCACATTTCTACTCTTCTAAAAGATATTTTTTTATTTAAAATCAATGATATAGTATCATTTATGTTATTATTATTATTATTATAATTATTATATTAAAACAAAAAGGACTTACAATCTCTTAGTCCTATCGAACAAAACAAAGATTTATAGGAATCCAAACATTGTATAACTTCTTTGATCGTATTTATCATAACACTTTGACAATTTATTTACAAAATAATATTTTGAGACCTATAAGCTCCAAGAATTCAAACATCTTATAAGCTATATATATAGGACTTTATAAGCTTTTTAAAAATAAAATTAACCAAAACACCCTCATTTTTTATTTTTTGATAAATACCCTCGTCATTGATTTATGCTCTAGAAAAAGTTAATATCTCATGACAAATATGATATCACTAATCACTTCTTATATAATTAATTGGATTGAGTGATCAGGATCAAGATCGACCCTAGCATGCAGCTCTAGTTGCATTTTACAGGAACGAGGATGAAACTTACATGGTAGTTATTTATGAGATAGACTTATTATTAATTGTTGACTACTAAAACTCCAAAATAAATAAGACTTTGACATTGACTTCATGGGGAAATTCTAACCTAATCCCAACTTGGTCAAATCAGTGTTAATCATGCAGTGAGTGTTTTACACTTATCCTATGAACAATCGATAATTTGGAGAGAGTAACCAATCATTGCATTTGTTATATGATTTGTTGGGTTCGGTTAAACGAGGTCCAAATTAGAATTTTCCAAATTCATGAAACATTATTGGTCGACTTCATAATAAATCAAGATGTATATTCGTGCTTAACTGCTCTAAGAAACTTCCAAGAGTACTCAACCAAATTATACCTAGACTAGTGCAATCTTTAACATAAAGTAATAGAAATATAAGATACCCCATATATATATATATATATATATATATATATATATGTGTGTGTGTGTGTGTGTGTGTGTGTTCCGTCTTTAGCAGTTGACTCTTGATCTGTACCTGAACGATTCATGGTTTAGGTAAGCTTGGTCCACCTTGGGGTGGGAGTTGAATTTATAATAACAAAATAAAACAAAAAATAAAAAAACTTGGTCCACATAAATATATATTTAAATCTTATCAAATCATCATAACAAGACAAATAAACAATACATGGGAAATTGAAAATAATAACAATGATAGAATAAAAATAAAAATAAAAAAGAGAATACAGCCAATTTAAAGACAGGTACTAATTGAAATACAATTGCGATAGATCATTCACATACTCTATCCCTCCACTGCTGTGCTTTGATCCCATCCCATCTATACAAAAATATATATATATATATATATATATTCTAAGTCAATAATTTAGCTAAGTGGCATTTATCGATAGTTGTTGTCAGCGCTACTTTTGTCTTAGAAAATGTAATTGATTAGTCACTAATCCAATCCATGGAGTATCAATTTTTCGTGCCGCTAATTAATGTATCATAACTTTAAATTCTAATTTAGTGGTATGTGTTTGATTCTGACAGAATTTTTATACGCTTGGTTTTAAATCCCCAACCTAATTCATCACAAGAAAATTAGGAATAATCACAATTGGGCAATTTCAAGCACAATCTGGCTGTTCCAAAACTCAAGTGTACTGTAATAGTTTGAGACTTGACGGGGTGGGAATTTTCAGAAGTCAACCCCAGTAATTACTAAAAATCCCATCTTCCGCCTCATAAAAATAAAAAAAAATAATAAATAAATTTTAAAAAAATAACACACACACACAACACATACATACACCACCTTATCGCGAAGTTTATTCAGTAGTATATATAACTAGCAACCACCACCTAACACTTATGCTCGTCTAATGTGAACTTAGAAGAAAGCCAAAAAAAAAAAAAAACATCAAACCTTCCTCTTGATCTGCTCCACTCTAACCTAACCTTAGTTTCTTTCCCACTTTTCTATTGTATCACTTCTCAACAGCCCCTTCTTTTACTTAACTATCACCTTCATTAATACAATATATATTGTGCACATAAAGTTACTGATCGTATAATTATATAACTATGGAGGAACTGATGAAGTTGACAGGAATATTTCCTGATGAAGATGAGCTAGTTAAAGAGCTCCTCGATGACGTATCTCCATTTTTCATGCAGCCCCGTCAGGGACTTATGGAACCAAATTCCGGGCCTGCAACAGAAATTTATTCGGGCCAGACGATTGGAGATATCGAAAGTGATTTATCATATACTAACTGTGGAATCCATAGTTTTCAGAATGAATCTAAATCAGAAGCCCTGGACAGGTTTGTAATTTCCATGAGTTATTTATGTGTGTATATATGTATCATGTATATAATATATATATATATATGTGTGTGTGTGTGTGTGTGTGTAATGTGACAATTAATCTTGTTTGCAGAATTGCAATGCTGGAGAGAGGGTATCTGACTAACCATGATAATCATGAGAACAACAAGTATACTTTGAGAATCAAGAGCTGTGGCAATGCAATGGCTGATGATGGATATAAATGGAGAAAATATGGCCAGAAATCCATCAAGAATAGCCCAAATCCCAGGTCAAATTAACTTTTAACCTGCTTTTAAAAAAAAAAAAAAATTAAGTTGCATTATTGATTGATATATGCGTGATTTAAAGGTAACTAAGAGATTGTTTACTTAACCAAAATGTAGAGTTTAATATTGGACGCAAGCCCAACTAATTGTTTATATATCTTTCATAATAATGAACAGACAACAGTAACCCTACGTGGCTGTTTGTTGCTGTTGTATTATCTCTTGAGCATAGACCTGAATTTAAGAGGCTAGTATATTTTAACCACTTCATTGTCTAGATTCATGCATATATGTTTTCATGCACAAGATGACCGTATCACCATGCTATCTATAATTGACGATGATTATCCCAAAAAAAAAAAAAAATCTATGATTGACCATGAAAACAAGTTATATTGTTCTTATCATCTAACTAGTTGCGCTCTCTAAATTATCGTTATACACCAATCACAAGACGAGCAATATTTTTTCAGTTTGATTCAAGTTAAAATGAAAATATTGACCGAGACGAATACTAACTCAAAATCTAACTCTTTTTTGTTTTTCCATTTTCTAAAAAAATTGTTATTTGCAGAAGCTATTATAGGTGCACAAATCCCAGATGCAATGCAAAGAAGCAAGTGGAGCGGTCCATGGAGGATCCGGATACCCTTATCATTACCTATGAAGGGCTCCATCTCCATTTCACTTACCCATTTTTGTTGCTTAATCAGCACATGGATCCACCTATGAAGAAATTGAAGGGGCCCCTCTTGGAAGCCCAATTCCAAGCCCATGACTTTGAAGCCCAAATAAACAATGGGCTTGAGCAAGATCTCAGTAATGTAGATCTAAGTCCACCATCAGGCCCAACGCACGAGTTTGAACCAGAGTATATGGGCCAGCAAGGCCTGCTTGAAGATGTGGTGCCGTTGATGATTAGAAAGCCATTGACCGATGCTACATCTTCAAATTCATCATCTTCAACCTCTCATGAATCACATGCTTCTTCGCCTGCGTTGTCGAATTCGCTTTCTTGGTCTCCTGCGTATTCATATTTAGGTTTAATTTGATACGATTTTTTATATAGAATTTTTATTTTTGGTTATAATACTACATATTGTGTGGCCCAATTATTATTGTGACGAAATAAGCCAGAGCTAGCACTGGTCAGAAACTTAGGAAATTGGTACGTATCATATATACATATATATATATATATATTATACATATAGTGTGTTGCTATTGTAACAGAGGCATTTCTATGTCCTATTCGTTGTGATAATTTGTAGTTGTATAATCTAATTTTGTAATATTCGTACAAGTCTTGATTTAACTTGGTTAATTTGGTATCATTAATTCATTATTAGATTTAACTTTTTAATTTGATTGTTTTAAATTTAAATGTAAATTCAATCCTTTTGCATGCTTAAGAAATAGAATTTCAAATCGTTAACAATCCAAAAAAATAAATTAAAATTCTTAGCTCATGGTCATTGGCGGAGCTTAATGGAGACAATGGGAGCCATGGCTCCCCAAGGTTGAAAAATCATATAACTACCCTATTAATCACCATATGTGTGTATAATTTATATATATGCTTGTTCCTTCTCCCTTGAAAATAAAATTAATAATTAAAATCAAATGTTAATGACTCTTTACAATTAAAAAGCCATCACAACTAAAAAGCCCATTTCCATTATCCATGACCCAACACACACGCACACACATACATTTACATATATCTATACTATTATAAAAAAGAAAGCCACTTTGTATCTAAAATGACAGTTTTTTTTTTGTAATTTTACAAAAATCGCCCCTCAACTCTATGTGAAATAAATAGAGCTATGTGAAATTATGGCTAAAATTGAAAATTCACATGAAATCAATTCAATTCGGATATCAAAATTTGATGTGTCAATTTTACCCTTTTAATTAGTAAACACATACAATAAATAACCAAATAAAAAGGTCAATATTGTAATATTACGTCCAATTTAAAAAACCCATGTTTTCAACCCACAAATCACTTTCTCTAATTACAATTAGGTAGTTTTTTTTTCTTTTTATGTTTATTCTTTATCATGTAATTTTATTTCATATAATTATTTTATTTAAAATTATTATAATTTAATAAATTGTTTCAAATAATTCTTAAAAAAGTATTCTTATAAAAGAAATTTAATAATATATTTATATTTTCAACCTCAAAAAAATTAATTACTAAATTGAAATATATATTTTTTATATTTTGTACACACGTAGAGTATGCGGTGTTGCTAGTATATATATATATATATATATATATATAGAGAGAGAGAGAGAGAGAGAGAGAGAAAGAGTAAAATTTTGATATATTTTTTTCCCATTACAATTAAGAACCCCTTCACAATTTCAAAGTCCAATAATCAAGTACCCATAAGCCACATATAAATAGAAAAAGAGTAAAAACTTTATCTAATTTTTTATTGCAAAGTAAATATTTACAATTCCGATCTTCTACGGCATAACTATAATATGTCCTCACCTTCACTTATCAGTATACACCTTGTGTATTGATGGATGGTTAAGATAACAAATTCTCTTTAAGAAAAAAAAAATGATAAGCCAGTTTAATGAAAAAAGAAAAGAGAAAAATCCAATTGGATACTCTCAAATTTTCTATGACTCTCTCACTCTCACTTAATATAAAACTTTTTGAATAAATTCCACACTAAATTAATTTGGCTCCTCCCAATAATTTTAGTCAAGATCCGCCACTGCTCATGGTGTATTTTGAAATTGCGATGTTACTTCTCTTGAAAAACACTTTGAGCTGGACTCAATTTTAGACCCTATTGGGATCAATAAACAGTTCGCCCAAACTGAAAAAGCCCAATAATAGACTCATAAGTTGATCGAGCGTCTTTTAGTGGGTCTCATAGCCGAGTTGTGGATTATCTTTAACCACAAAATCAGCAACCAAATTTTGCATGAGAATCCCATTTAGAACCTGATATGTAACGGGAAAAAGTCAAAAATAGCCTTGAGGTTTTGGTTTTATTTTGAAATCATCCTGGAGTTTTTGAATTTTGCCAATCCAATCCCTTTCGGCCAAAACTATACTTCACCGAATAATTGTACTTTTGTTATTTTTTATTTAGTTAAAATTCCAAAACCAATCCTTCAAAATTTAATTTAATTGCAAATTTCTTATATTTTAAGTACGATTAATATCAACCCTATAGTTGTATTTCAAGAAAAGTTTCTTTTTATCGAATGTGATCCAATTTAGTTATTTAGCTTATGTTACCCAGGTTAACACGTTGGTTGTATCGTTTTCACTTATTTTAGAATTACAAACAAAAATGAATAATTAATTAGAGATCACCCTAAACATTGAATTGAAACTTTAGAAATGTTTCTAAATTTTTTTTCCCCGTTATTAATGAAAGGAATAACTAAAAGTTTTGTTGTGGGCAAATTTTGTCGAACGATGATACTAATATTATATGATTACATAACGGGGATATTATTTTAATTTTATACTAATTTGTTGCTATTGTTGTTTATATGCTTTGAATTAGGATTATTAAGAATTGAATAACTTATATTTCAATAGCTTGAAAATTAATATAATGATTTGGATGTAATGGATCGTTCCATTAGTATTAATAGAAACAAACTTTAGGGCTATTTTGAAATCTAACTAGAATGTAATGGATGTTTATTTAAATTTTGCCAAACCTAGTCGAGGAGTGTAAAAACGTCAATTCAGCCTCCTTCCCCTTCTTTCTTATTTTCTGAAGAGTGTGTTTGTGCATGTATAAGATATTTCTCAAACCAATTCTAGGGCCTTTTTTGGCCTTTTGAAGGAGATACTTGTTTAATCTGATAGAGGAGACGACGTCGTAAGGCTCTTAATTAGGGGTTTTTTTCTTCACGGTCCTGTATGTCCCGATCTGCGAACTGATCATGTTTTCTCGAATCGGACGCTCTGTTTATCGATCATCTCGTGACTCGCTTAATAAAGTATAGTAATAATTTCCACATACATATTCGGAGCATATATTGCAGCATAAAAGTTTACGTTTTTAGGGATTTTTTGAGTTTATTCTTGTGATTTTTCTGCTGGCAGAGTGCTTTTTCGGGCAATTATGGAGTGCGGTCGGCGATTCTGAATGAATTTGCTTCAGGGAATGCGTTCGCGTCGTGTGAAAATGGTGGGTTAGGATTTGTGAGGAGGTATTTGACGTCGATTGGGGCTGGGAAACAGATATGTAAGGTTAATTTATTGAAGGAACTCGACTCGACTTTGGCTAACCCGAGGCTTCGGAGGCTGTTCTGCAACCAAGCGCCGAAAAAGAGTAGTAAGAATTATTATGCATTTTGATTTTATTCATATTGTAGCTTGCCTAGCTAGTTTTATTATTATTATTTCTTGAATACATGGTTGTGGGAAGTCCTTTTCTGTGACTAATTGTTGCAATGTGGCACTTGTAGAATATGAAAACTATTATCCAAAGAACAAGAACGAGATTCCGAAGGAGAACCATAGGAAGTCTGATGCTAAAGGTCTGGACCTCACTATATTTCGCATTGTAATTAGGTGCATTTCGTATTGTTTGAGCCTCATTTTACGATTGTTTAATTTTTGCTGATCAATTGGAAAACAGAGAAGGAAGGTTAGTAATATCTTATCGAGAAATACCATTTTATCTTGTTTAGTTTTTCACTTAACATGCAAGCACCATTATTATTTCAGTCGAGTGAACTTACAGATTGACACGCCGTATCCATTGTTTTTCCTTCTCCTGCCATTCAGTGCTGAAATATTTCCTCCTTTTTTTTATGGTATCTTTTCTGAATGCAGAGGACTCTGGAGGAGGTGAACCATGGAATAATCCTGAAATGTCAAAGCAACTTCAAAATTTTGTTACACCCTTGTTGTTGATTGGATTTGTGGTTTCATCAATGCTTATGACTCCTCATGACCAGAAGCAGGTTAGTTCTTTCTTGTTACTTCCTATATTTTGAAACAATCACCTGGTGTCACCAGCCAACACCCACGCACCCTTTTTTCCATGTATGCGACTTGCACAATTGGGCTTGTATTGCCTGAGGCCCTGAGCCTTTGTTTTTTATATTATATTGTATTGGTATTCTGATTGTAAGATGACATAGATTGGCTGGTTCTGTTCTTTTATATGCTTTCCTGATCCTATGATATTGTATTAGGCATGTATCCAGTTTGATACTTGTAATATTTCCTTTTCGGTTTGATGCTTAATTGAATCTTTATCTTGTTCCAGATAAGTTTCCAAGAGTTCAAAAACAAATTACTTCAACCTGGCCTTGTGGATCACATTGTTGTTTCAAACAAATCAGTTGCAAAGGTATATGTAAGGAGTTCGCCGCCTAATGACAGTCAAAACAAAGCTGGTGATACCAATGATAGAAAAAATCTGAGCCGTTATAAATACTATTTTAACATTGGAAGTGTTGAATCATTTGAGGAGAAGCTGGAGGAAGCCCAGGAAGCACTGGGAACTGACCCTCATAATTATGTTCCAGTCACTTATGTCTCTGAGATGAATTGGTTCCAAGAATTAATGAAGTTTGGTCCTACATTATTACTTCTTGGAACTCTTTTCTACATGGGAAGGAAAAGTGGACTTGGTATTGGAGGTCCTGGTGGGAAGGGTGGCCGTGGAATATTCAACATTGGAAAAGCGCAAATCACGAAAATGGATAAAAATTCCAAGAATAAGGTCAGCATAATTTAGCTGCTGTGCTCAATTAGTTTTGCTTACAGAGCCCATTCCTTATGATGGTAGAGTTTAGTTTCATCACCAGTTTTAGCTAACTCACGGTGTGTTTTCTTGATGATTAGGTTTTCTTTAAAGATGTAGCTGGTTGTGATGAGGCAAAACAAGAAATCATGGAGTTTGTGCACTTTCTACAGAATCCCAAGAAGTATGAGGAGCTGGGTGCAAAAATTCCAAAAGGTGCTCTTCTTGTTGGCCCTCCAGGGACAGGGAAGACACTTCTTGCCAAAGCGACTGCAGGAGAATCTGGTGTGCCTTTTCTCTCCATATCTGGCTCAGATTTCATGGAAATGTTTGTTGGAGTTGGACCATCCAGGGTTAGAAGCTTATTTCAAGAGGCGAGGCAGTGTGCACCAAGTATTATATTTATTGATGAAATAGATGCAATAGGTCGAGCAAGAGGTCGTGGGGCATTTTCTGGAGGTCATGACGAGCGTGAAAGTACGTTAAATCAGTTGCTTGTGGAGATGGATGGATTTGGAACCACTGCTGGTGTCGTTGTCCTTGCTGGCACAAATCGGCCCGATATATTGGACAAAGCTCTGTTAAGACCTGGACGCTTTGACCGTCAAATCACCATTGATAAGCCTGACATTAAGGGCCGTGATCAGATATTCCGTATCTATCTGAATAAGTTGAAACTTGATCATGAGCCATCATATTACTCCCAAAGGCTTGCTGCTCTGACTCCTGGGTTTGCTGGGGCTGACATTGCTAATGTTTGTAATGAAGCTGCTTTAATTGCTGCAAGGAATGAGAGTACATTGATTACAATGCAACATTTTGAGGCAGCTATTGATCGTGTTATTGGGGGTCTTGAGAAGAGGAATAAGGTATACATTTTGCTATCTGCTTATCTTTTTTCTGTTGTTTCCTTTCACAAATATGTGTTTTGTCACTTAGTGTAATTTTTGTGGTTTGGGCTCTTGATTTGTTATCACATATGTTATAGCATTAGCAACTCTTCTATTAATCTTTTTCCTAGTTTAACAGAATCTGATAACCACATTAATCATAAATGAGGATCTGTCTCTTTTCTTTCAGCCTTGGTGGTGAATATGCTATAGGAAATTTCATTTTTATGTCAAATATGTAACTGTTCAGTGTCTTCCTGACTATTGCTTCATTTAGGTTATTAGCAAGATGGAGCGCCGAACTGTGGCTTACCATGAATCCGGCCATGCTGTTGCCGGCTGGTTTCTGGAACATGCTGAACCGTTGCTTAAAGTTACAATTGTCCCTCGTGGAACTGCAGCCCTTGGTTTTGCCCAGTATGTTCCAAATGAAAATCTTTTAATGACCAAAGAACAACTTTTTGATATGACATGCATGACTCTTGGCGGCCGGGCAGCAGAGCAGGTGAATAATTTCTTTCTTCTATGCTCACTACAATATCTAAGTTACTATGATTTCCTCATTAAATGCTCAAAAAGTATCAAGCATATTCATTGATGTTATTCTTGGGTAAGTGTCATGACATCATATAGTAGTGGGCCATCTTGGCTTTATGTAAAACCTGCATTTCTATAATGGCCTGGACCCTGGTCAGTGCAGTGCTGCACCCCTTCTTACTGCGACCCAACTTATGATGCTTCTTAACTTTTGATTTAGGTTTTGCTGGGTAAGATCTCCACAGGGGCCCAAAATGACCTGGAGAAGGTGACCAAAATGACCTACGACCAAGTTGCAGTTTATGGTTTCAGCGACAAAGTTGGTCTTCTCTCTTTCCCCCAACGGGAAGATGGCTTTGAGATGAGCAAGCCATACAGCAGCAAGACCGGTGCAATCATTGACAGTGAAGTAAGAGAATGGGTGGCCAAAGCATACACACGCACGGTTCAACTGATTGAGGAGCATAAGGAGCATGTTGCTCAGATTGCTGAGCTGTTGTTGGAGAAAGAGGTCTTGCATCAGGAGGACTTGGTCCGTGTCTTGGGGGAGCGGCCTTTTAAGTCTAGTGAACCCACAAACTATGACCGGTTCAAGCAAGGGTTTGTAGAAGATAATGAGACTAGTGATGCTTCCCAAAGTAAAACTGCACCGGATGATGAGTCACCGCCTTTGGAGCCGGACATTGTTCCAGCTTAATCTATGGATGCATAATATTTGTATAGGGGATAATTGCCAGTGTGCTCTTTGTTTCGAATTGATAAGTATCATTCCTCCCAGCTAGTTGGGGCGAAAATCCGTGAGTCCGATTTGTTGGATCGTGGCATCCTGGTTTTCTTTTTGTTGCAATTTGTGCATATACTTACCTCAGACTCCCTTGAATAACCTAATCACAAAATAAGTTTTGTTCAGTTTGGCAAGTTATGATCTGCGTTTGGGCTATCAGCAGGCTTTTGCTAGAGACTCAATACTTGGTCCATGAGGTTTTGCAGTGTGCTAAGTCTTTTTCACCACTTGTATTTTAGCTTTGTTAAATTTTGAAAATCCAAATCACATTCTTTAGATTTGAAGGCAAAACTAGGTTTATAGTGTATGATACTTTGGTCTTATTTAATTCAACCATCTGCAATAATATGAGCAAATGACAAACTTATCAAAAACATGTCCAGATTTTCTGTTTCCTATTTTAAATTGGTAAAAGGTTTTTTGAGCAACTTTGCCGTGGTGTGGAGATTCTTGTCACTGGATAGACCTGAAAACTTTAAATTTGATAACTCATTCATTCTTTTGTTTAATCTATGCTATTTAACCTATTGAAAGACATTAAATTTAAAGTTGGGTATCAGTGGCAAAAGCTAAAAATAAAAAGGTGAGACTCTCTCTCTCTCTCTCTCTCTCTTTCAAAGTACAAAAGAATGAGTATTTAGTATTTACACTAAAGTTCAACCAGAATTTCTAATCAAATAATACCAGAAATAGGATATTTGTCCAAAATCTAAAATTTAAGAGAAATGAATGCGTATTCTCCACACATCTAAGAGGGATTTACTTTGTGTGTGTTTGCGTGTGAGTGTGTGTGTGTGTGTGTGTGTGTGCGAGAGGGAGAGAGGGAGAGAGAGGGAGAGAGAGAGAGCGAGCATATCAAAGAGATGAAGGCAAATAACTGTGAAAGATTTAGCTCCTCACATTATGCAATGGCCAGTAGCATAGAATAGGTACAAGGTGAAGGAGTTGCCACGTCAGATAGGTTTGTGGGCACATCTGATGTGGCATTGTCTCCAGGCCCAGTCAGCCCCCTGAACAAATTAGTGGTCTGTGCTTTAAGACTTCGAGCTGGATAAGGCTTTGAAATTGGACTGACACTAAATAGACTATTCAATTTGAAACCTTTATTGCATTTTTCTACACTGTAACATCTTTGCATAAAGACACCCCATCTTGACGGGACTTTGTTTGATAATATAATAGTGTGTGTGTGTATATATATATATATAAAGCACATGAACAGCCACATAAAATACCTCGAAAACTCATCTTAAATATTGTGGTTATAAAACCATTAGAAAGCTCAAACTTTATTTGCTGCGCTTATATATATGTTACTTTTGGGTTCGTACGTTGGATCTGATGTGTGGAGGCAATTGTTTAATCATATTACCAACAACACAAATCAAATTCAATGATGTTCATATTATCTATTAATAATTAGTGATACATACATATACGGTGACAATTAATTAATAAGTGGCCACATAAATATTTTCATGATACACGTGTCATTAATTGTCAACAACGACAAGTTATACAATTTTTTTCTTTTAAACCTCATATTGATTTTTTGTATATACACACACACATGGCTGAACCAGTCGTGCTTATCAGAGCCAAGTAATATGCCTCTTTAGAGACGTGGACATCAAAAAGGGAAGACCAAAAACAATAAAGACCAATTTATGTGCTGGAGGGGGAACGATTTTAGCTCATTTAATTGTGGTGGGACTGAGTTGATGGGATAACTGGGTGATATGCGATTCTTAGAATCAGTATTATTAATGGAACACACATTTTAGCTTTTTAGCGGTGACGACTGAAAAGAATCCTATGAAAACACACACACACACGTAGTGACTTCCAAGTCGGAAAGCAAGCAGGCTGAGAAACTTATCCACATTGCGTTACCATGCAAATATTTTGTTTATTTTCCCCGAACTTATAATATTTTGGAAACTTTAATATTGCTCGCTTAACTCATAGGGCTACTCCCCCTCTTGTGCATATGCATCTATATTATACATATGTGACGATTAGTGGAATTAGAACCTCCAGATTATGGATTGTGCCTATCAAATACGGGCTATTGATAATAAAAATAATTAAATTAAATTAAAAAATAAGGGGTGCATCGAAAGATAGTTAGGAAACACATTAAAGAAACTGTATATATATGCTCATTCAAATTTATAAATATATATATATATATATTATTTTAAAATTAGTAGTACATGTGCACTCCTTGAATTTTATGTGGCTCCGCCACTATATATGTTTGTATGTTCGTATCAATAATATATATATATATATATATATATGCGTGCGTGTGTGTGTGTGTGTGTGTGTGTCATGATGATGACGACGATAACAACAAGAACAACAATAAACTTGAGATACATATTCAAAAAATGGATATTTAGAAATAATAAAGCATAGGATTTTGAAAATATTATTACATCAGTCCGACAACATTTAAAAATTAAGGGTTGGATATTTTAAAAAGAATTAAGTATTATTACTATCGGCTTTTGTCTTTAATTTATAGAGTGTTCTGAATGTCGCATAAATTCTTTTTCTCTTTTTTCTCCATAAGTAAATCTTGAGCATGCCAAATTTGTTAAAGACGAAGAGCACTGCATAAAGCATATATAAAAGGAACACTTATACACACTATAAATTATATGCCTCCGAAATTGCAAATCAATTGAAAAGATCAACCCCTTTTTAATTAATTTCCACTATATATCCACCAAGATTTAAAAGTGGTAATTAAAAAAGAATTTATGGTTCAATTATTTATGTGACGTTTTAGATAAGTGTAGCGTAGATCTGAAGCATAAACGCAAATTAATTACCTGATAATTAATTATTATCTTAGCTCAATCTTGTTCTAGAAATTAATGAAAACAACTTGTTCATCATGATTAGATCAGTCGTGCATGTGACATGTGGATAGATGGATAAGCTAATAAAAAGGAATTTGTATTCCAGTAAGCAAAGCAAGGGTCTTTTCTAGCAATAATTGTTACAAATCGTCATCTAAATTATTTACACAAATTTCGTATAGACATATATGTAATATATGTGTGTGTGTGTGTGTGTGTGTGTTGTATTTATATCTGATTAACTATGAAGTGCATTATTGGTCATAAGCTTCCAAAATTGCATCTTGCACTTCAAATGGCAACTCACAGACTATGAACTATGATAAGATCCCAAACCCACAAGAAATTAGACAACAACTTAATTCAATGGTGCCAAGCGTTATGTATAGCCCCCAACTCAAATCGCTATTGAATAGTTCATTAAGTCTTTTAATGTATTCAACACGGCTAAAATATTGACTTAATTTAACATATAGTGTGCGACATTTTTAAAAGTATATCAATCATTCATGATAGTAATATTATAAAATGTCAAAATATACAAGTCGATCATTGAAGCACCCGATCAATCGCATACTAACACGTAAGCTTTAACTAGTGTGTCACAATTGAAAGTATCATAAAATTTACTCATAATTACAATTGAGATATGATCAATATATATTTTTTTAATAGTAAAAAAATATGCCTTATATGGGTTTCGAGCTCGATTAGTTGAGATTGTATGTAATGCTTGAGCTAAAAAAAGTTCACGATTATCAGTGTAGCACCTAATATAAATTACACAAGTTTTGAGGACTGCCACTTATTCAATAAATTTAATTCTCAACTCTCTCCGAAACCTTGGGCTAAATAATAATAATAATAATAATAATAATAATAATACAATTTAATAGTAGGTTAATGAGGCGGCCTTATTAGCAATTTTAGGTTCCCAAGTTGTGGCTGTATTATAATTTATAAACAATATTTAGGATCTCCGATGCTGTAGCTTTCACAGACAACAACCTCACCAACTGGAAGGCGAGATTTAAATATAATTACAAACCAGTGCCCAATATATTAAGAAATTGCCAAAAAGACCAAATATATATATATATATATATATATATTTGTGTCACAATCAGGTCCAGCCAGCCAGCCACCCAGGAGGTGCAAATAATTGAGAAACTTAGAAGATTTGCACTGAAAGGGTCGGAAAAATTTATATTAGCGTAACGGCCTGTCCTTCAATAATATATATATATATATATATATATATATATATATATATATCATGTATCATAACAATAATGATGACTAAACAAGGGTCTACTCTTTTTCCTTTTAAAGAATTTTTGGGCTACTCTATTCGTACTTATTTCAAGTTTCTTAAATCCCGTGGATCCAATTATTGGTCACCAGGGTTAAAATAAAAATAAAAAATTATTAGAGTTAGGTCACAAGATTGGTCATTTTCAATTCGATAGTGGCTGCAACATGATTTAAGATTAATTTATTGCAAAATAAACAAGAGTTAGTAGAGTAATTTCCTTGTATTTTCACACACAGCCACCCCCGTAAGGGGACATCTATAGAGTTGACTAATAGCATACAATATAGTTCATTAATTAGTCATAAAAGACTAGTCCAACACCATTAATTGTAATTGAATTTACTAACAATTGCAGGGCAGTTTCTTGAGAATTATAGATTAATGTGAAGAAATCAACTAATCCATCAAAGTAGAATTTTTTGTAGTTATCTTTCCCAAACCAATGATATAGTCATTACTTGTAATTTACGTGACGGCATCATATTTTCCTAACTGTGGGTCGTTCATCCATTGTTAGCTAATATATAATATGAGTGTTACCTGTAAATTATTAATTGACAATCGTTCATTTATTGTTAGTTGATATTCGATGTAATGGTATGTTGAATATTTTCTTTTGAAAAAAAAATGGGAAAAAAAGTTTTAAATGGATCTTTTCTGAGCGAGTCGATAGGATTTGGCTATAATTTGACCCGTCAAACTTGTATTAAGTTAATTATTGAAAGGGAATAGATAATTATTAATTTCTGCAGATAAAAACTACTATATTGTATGTGCAATTGAGGACATAATTGATCTGAAATTTCAACTATAAGATGTCAAATTTTCAATATATGTGAAGTCCGCAGTTAAGGCATTAATTTTGTAAACTTATATGATTTGGCATTTATGAATTTTTTTAATTGAAATCTCCCAACATCAGCACCAAGAGTTTGTTATAAGTCATTTTTTAAGATTTGAAATTCGAGCGGCACTTGAAATGTGAATTATAACAAATGAAGAAATTATTTTTGTAAGTGCAGTTGAAGTTATTAAAATACCACAAACAATTGAATTAAATGAGTCCTATACTATACACACACACACACACACACATTCATGGTTGATCTTCTAGGCAAGTTCGTGAAAAATTGTTCACTTAGGTTTACAAATGTGACTAATGGTTGGATTCAATTCATACAGCTAGAAACTTTATAGCTGGAAAGTGGTTGCTACACTTCGAAAGTGAGATGGATTTGGTTATTATAAGGCATTGGATCAATTGCTCACAGCTATTTTTGCCAACCCTAATTTAGCTAAAAATCCTTGGATGTGATTCTGACAGATCAACATTTCAGGATATTAATCTTCAAAGTTTATTCAAGGTGTCTCAAATGTGTACGTGTACGGGTGTGGGTGTGTGTGTGTGTTTGAAGTGATTAAATATTAAAATTTTAATTAAATTATTAATAGCATTAATGTATTTGAAAATGAAATAGCTAAATTAAAGTTAACATAGAAATTAAAAATTATAAACTATATCTATATATATATATAATAAATTTTAAATATGACTAAGATTAATTACTTATGAATATTGACCGATCCCGTAACAATCCAAAATTCGTTAACGACCAGACAAACAAAGAAAAATTCAAAAAGTGATATTTCTTTTACACTTTTGCAAATGTTCCCAAGTTTCGATTGAGCTAGTGTCACGTCCTAGATACAATTTCAAATCAAGAATCTTAGCAAGAAATTATTGAATTCTTAATTGCCTACAATTACAAACAATGTACAATTAGACTTTGGATTAATGAATTTTTGATCCTCTAATTGGGATCATTTCGTTGGGAACATTTTGACCGTACCATTGTCTTGTACCATGATAATGCTGTTCAAGATTTAGACATTAGGCGCCACATTTTGTACCAAATGCCCATATTTGTCTTGTCGAACATATGACATCGCACGTTGTTGGGTAAAGCAAGCGTAAAAAAGGGCACAATAATTCACCACCATGCTTGTAACTCTCAAAATATTTTACTACGGTAATATTTAAAACCCGAGTTTTTTTTCTAGCAATTATTATTATTATTATTATTATTTTTATTTGATACAAATTTAGATAAATCTTCTAACTTTATATCTTAAGATTTTTGCTATATTCTATTGGTTCTTGACATTTACACGACTCCTATCACTCTGGAAATATAATTTAGATAATTCAAAAATATTTATGGCTACAGGTGTTCATTGAATATACGCTATTATCATTTTATTGTGGATAAGAAATAGTTGAAATAATTCCCCGAAAATAAGGATCACACGACTTTGTGCCTATCTCCTTAATGTTTTGAAGTATCTAAGCCCGATTTTCAGAAATTAGGAATTTTTTAAAGGATATGCTTTGACTGCCCAGACCTTTTTTATTAAATAAATAAATAAACTAAACGAGGTTAAACTTGACATTTAACCGCCTTTGTTTTTATTACGACCTTAACTATTTTCCGAAATTTTCTTGAAATTTTCTGATTTTATTACTTTCTAACAAAAATCTATCTTTGCAGTCAAAGTATGCAAGGGCAAGAACGGAAATTTCGGAGTAACAACCCAGAAAGTACCCAACAAAGACACACACTTAACCTTCTAGAATAGGCTGATTAGCTTTCATAATTATGATTAACTAATATTAATTCATTATGTATTTTATTTATTTTTCAAAAAAAAAAAAAAATTGCAAGAACTCTATGGTCTGCCACTTTGCCTATTTAAGCGAGCGTGGGGGCTTCATATCTCCTCCCCCCCTCCCTTCATTTCAACAATCTCTCTATGAAAGGATTGTGAACTTGAAATTTTTTTGCTCCCTGTAACCCATTTTTACTCCATTTTCTTGCTCTGTTCATCCTCCTCCATTCCTATTCTGGTAATTTCCCTTTCTCGTTTTCAAATTCAATTCTTGCCATTGTCATCATTTCCATGCATACATATATATATATATGTAAAATGTGTGAAATCCTTATAACATATTCAGGAGCTCTTGATAACTAATGGGTTCAAATTTGCTATGAATTTTATGGCCAACATATGAATTCTGAAGGCGAATGTGAAACTTTGATCTCGGGTTTGAATATGGGTTTGTGGGTCGTCGTTTTTTAACTCTATAGGGGTTCTAAAACGATGATTTCTCTTTATATTTGTCGACGATTTTCATATTGTTCCATTTGGTTTTAGCTGTGGGCATATGACCATGATGTTGGAGGAGGTGGCTATTTTCTTGAAATCTGATCCGTTGATGATGCCCCTCTTGAATATTGATAAAGTTGCCTTCTTTTGCTTGTTGCCTTTCGAATATTTGTTTTTCTTACTGGGCAGGGGATTTTTCAGATATGTGTATGTATATGTATATGTGTGTGTGTGTATATTGTAAATGATTGAACTGGTTTTGCTTGTACGTAATTTCCTCCTTAATATTGCTTCTTCACATTAATTGTTTCTTTGTGGGAGTTCTTTATTGCAAGATTCTTTATGACAAGAACTATACTTGAGTTTCATGTATATTTTGTTGGACTTACATTATCCTTGCACGCAATGCTTACGTATTTTAGTTTTCTACTCAAGTTTTCCTAGATTAAGATATGGAATACGAGGACAGATACAGGCAGGTTCAGAGGCCAAAATATGATTGCCTTCTATTTGGTAAGCGGTATACCTTAAAAACATGTTCATTTGAAGTCAAATTTGAGACAAAGCTGACCAAATTGTGTATGTTTTGATATGCTTTTTTGTACTTCTTTATAGATCTTGACGACACCCTTTACCCTCTGAGCGCTGGTCTAGCAGTATCAGTTCTTAAGAACATCCAAGGTAAAACTCGTAACTTTCTTGCACATTATTATTACAATTGTTGTTAATTTCTTCTTCATTGTTTGACATATTATGTATTTTACGTAATTTCATTCAGATTATATGGTCGAAAAGTTGGGTGTAGAAGAGAGCAAAATCCCTGACTTATGTAATCTACTGTATCAAAACTATGGCACCACGATGGCGGGTCTTAGGGTAAGAACCCTTCTGCTCGCTCTTGATTTTACTTGTTTTCTTTTGAAAAAGTATTGCTCATTAGATATACTTGCCTATTCTTATGCAGGCAATTGGCTATGATTTTGACTATGATGAGTATCATAGGTAAGTTGAAAATCTTTATACATTCATTTTAACTTGGGATCAATAACACTGGATTCCCTTCTAACTATTATACATCTTCTGTGTGTGATAAGCAACAGAAGGGGTAGTTGTAATGTGGAAATAAGTTACAAGGGGGGCCTGTGTAATTTTTAAATAGAGGAAAGATATTTGTGTAATTGCACATAGTTACATAGGAGGGTGCTGTAGTTATTGCTTTTAACTTAACTGGGTGAAGCATGGTTGATTTTATTAAAACATGAGCTTGTTTTCTTGCAGCTTTGTCCATGGGAGATTACCATACGAAAATTTAAAACCGGACCCTGTTTTGAGAAGCCTTTTGTTAAGCCTGCCCATTCGTAAAGTTGTAAGTTTTTTTTCCAGTAGTGTTTCTTAGTTAGCATTTGATGTCCAACATGTAATTCATTTACATTCATCGGTGAACAGATCTTCACAAATGCCGACAAGGTGCATGCTGTCAAAGCCCTTAGCAGACTTGGTCTTGAAGACTGTTTTGAGGGGATCATTTGCTTCGAGACTCTTAATCGTACTCACAAGAACACCACATCCGATGATGAGGACGACTTAGAGTTTCTTGGATCAACACAATCATCTAGAGCCTCGAATGAAATTTTTGACATTATCGGACATTTTTCTCAGCCCAATGCGGGGACATCCTGTCTGCCAAAGACCCCGATCGTCTGCAAACCATCAGAATCCGCCATTGAGAGGGCTCTCAAAATTGCCAACATTGATCCACGTAGAACAGTAAGTTCACAACTTGGTTTGTTTGCACTCTCAGACATCCCTTTGTCCACTAATTAACGTTCATTATTGCCTGTTGCAGTTGTTCTTTGAGGATAGTGTTCGTAATATTCAATCTGGAAAACGTGTGGGACTCGATACCGTACTGGTAAGTTCTTGAAATGTGCCTATACTCCCCTAGTCCTAATGTTCGGTTTTGCATTCACCCCATTGTGATGCAGAACCAAACATTAGGGGGGTATTTGTAATTTTTTATACTACATAACTCGTGTCTTGGAAAATGTCTCAACCGGAGATTTTAATACCCGATTTTTCTTGGGTTTAGGTCGGGAAATCTCAGAGAGTGAAGGGAGCAGATTACGCATTCGAAAGCATTCATAATCTCCGGGAAGCGATTCCGGAGCTTTGGGAAGCTGATAAGAACATAGCTGAAGTTAACTACTCAGCAGGGGTTACAGTGGAGACTTCAGTGACAGCTTAGTTTAGGTTTTGTATCGCTATCTTAGTAAAGAGGGGATCCAACTGAAACCATGTTTCACGTGATCTTCTTGTATTTCACTTTCATCAACCTTGTAAATGTTCCGTTGCTGTCATTAAATTAATTATAAAAATCTTTCTCGCTACAATATAGCGATTGGCTATGTAAATTAAGAACTCGGCCCCAAGTGCGAGGGGTGTGAATATATGATATCGAATTGAATACGTAATTATTTAAATTTAATTTGAATTTCTTATCAATTTTGAGATTTTCATTTAAATTTGATTTGATTCTACCGAGGCGACCTTGAAAATATTCAATCGCAATCAATCAAACTAAAATATAAGAGGGATACGAAATCGTAATTGTAAATGTAAGTAATGATTGGATTCAAATGATTATTTTTCGGGTTGAGTTGTATGATTAGCTGCCCACATTTTATTTTGCCACACATAGGTGGTGAAAATGATGTAATTGACAGGTAAAAATTGCAATGATTGTGGCTTTAATGTTGTCATTGGACGGTTACTTTGACCCTGGCCTTTCACATCATTGTTATTTTTATATTTGATTGGTTTAATATCGCCATGTTTGCAATAATATAGTAAAAATTTTATGGACTTCAATGTCAATGTTTCATTGTCACTGATGCAGTAAAATTCCTAATGGGAAATGAATTAAAAAATTACTTGTGGGAGTCACATTTTTTTGTTTTTCCTGTTGATTTAAGAATTGTAGCTTTGGTGGCTTTTTTTTTATATTAAAACGTGCATTGAGAAGGGGCATTTTCTATTACATTTGAACAAAATTTCAGCATCTTAAGCTTGCGATTTCTAACAAAATTCAAAGATTTTTGGTGAAATTTTTAGATATTTGGTATTTCTAAATCATATAGTGTCTCAATCAAAATTATAATATTGCGCAAAGTACCCCCATCAAAAAAAAAAAAAAAGCCAAAATACTAAAAGTTTTGTCAAATTAATATATTTTAAATGTACATAATTAATGAAGTGGGGATAGCTCAGTTGGGAGAGCGTTAGACTGAAGATCTGAAGGTCACATGTTCGATCCACGTTCACCGCATCAGTAATTTTGTTTGACGCAAATTTTGATTTTGTGAAAAGTCGAAACTCATTACGGTCCAAATCCAGTGGGTAGGAATCAAATGCCGGAAGGCCCACGACCCATTTAGTGACGTGATGATGTTCGTGGGCTTAGACCAAGAACGGGTCCGCCCCCAATTGATGCTAGGGAAAAAGGAATAAAAATAAAGATCATGTGGATTTCTTTTTCAAATTGAGGGGTTTTTTTGAATCTGAAAAAATCAATTTGGGAGAGTCGAAATGGCTTTCTCAATCAAAAGATTCTAGCCACTGTAAACCATTCAAAACTAGATATTATAGGCTAACGTCATTTTATAATAACCTCAAATAATTGTCAAGTTTTATGTTCAATAAAATTAAAATTTGGATATTCAAAATGTGAGTAGTGGAGCTTAACCACTAAATAACCATATTCATGGTGTTTTGAGTATAAAAATAAATAATTTGGAAGAAGAAAAACCTCTTTTACGAAAAATTAATAGTAATAGTAATTTATATTATATGAAGAGATAACACAATTTAATAACCACTCTTAATCGGTCAATATATATTTTGTGTGTCATTTTTTTCTTTTTTTCTTTTTAATTTCCTCTCATATCTCCTTTTTAACGTTCATTTTTTACTCTCTCCCCATTCTTTCTCTCTACTCTCTATTTCCTTTTTTTATTTTTTATTTCCCATTACTTTCCAATATAATTTTCTTTTATTTTTAATTATTTTCTTAATTTTTTTTATTTTAAATTGTTTTCTTATTTAACATTAATTTACGACTCTATTAAAGAGTTATAAACTATTTTGATAGTATATATATACGACCAAAATTTTAATATATTATTAAATTATATTAAAATTTTTTATTATAAACACACATCAAACATGTCAACGTTACTAACACGAAGCTCGTTTTGTGTTTGGAGGTCCACGAGATAAGGTGACTGACAAAAAGGATAAGAAAAATCACAGTTCCAAACTCCCAAAACATCTGTACCATTTCAAACGGTCCATTATTGTTTGTTCACAACCAACGATTTTGATTGCGCAGTCTCGATAATTCTTCCCCGTCGAACCACCGATTTCAAATCGTGCCCAATAAATAGCTCTTGCAATGACACGCGTCCCCTTCACGGCGTCAAGCCACAAGTGTTCTTTTGTCAACAGATTAAATATTGCAACTACTACTACACTTCTCGAATCTTCCCATTTTTCACCATTCCCATTTTCTCCTCCTATCACAAAAGCTAAAAAAATTACGCGAATTTCGGTGGTTGCCATGTCGGATTTGACCAAAAGCACCGTTCTTGTTACCGGTGCCGGTGGTAGGACTGGTAAAAATTCTTTCTTGGCCAATTGAGTTATGTGTTCTGCGGATGTGTGTGTTTTTAGCTTTATGGGTTTTGATTCTTCAGCTGTAATGGTGTTCGTTTTGGGGGGGGGGGGGGTGTGGGGGGGGTGTGGATTTAAATGATTGCTTGTGTAAGGACTTGGTTGGATGATTAGATAAATACTTTGAAACTAAGTGGGATAATAAATTTTTGCGGATCTTATTGTTGGGTTTTGTAATTCTTACCCAAGTATCCATAATTTGGTGGTGAATGGGAGCTTTTCGCATGAGGGTTTTGGGTTTTGACTATGGACGAACAAGTTATTGATTTCATTCTTCAGTTTAGTTCTTAGTTACTCGCATATATTCATAACGTTAACGAAGCTTCGTAAATTTTTTTTTCCCAATTTAGGTTAAATTTCAAATGACAAAAAGAGGGCAAGTTTAATGTTGAAAGCTAAGAGCAGAAGTTTGTGTAATTACACATAGTTATAGTGGAGTTCACAGGGGAGATCACTGTAAATGCGTAATTGACCCTTACGTTAATCAGGAGCCCATGTGTAGTTATCGTCTTTGAGTGAATTGATTGATATACACATCTTACATGCTACATCAGTTCTCTTAGCTTTTGAATTTTGCTGTTGATGATGCTAGTTATTAGACGTATATGTGAGTCAAACTGCTAAAAGACCATGTAAAAAAGTTCTTCTACATGATGAATTGCTTGATCGTTGCAGGCCAAATTGTTTACAATAAACTGAAGGAGAGGTCAGACCAGTATACTGCTAGAGGTCTGGTAAGAACTCCGGAGAGCAAGGAAAAAATTGGTGGAGCCGACGATGTTTATGTTGGGGATATAAGGAACATTGACAGCATTGTTCCAGCAATTCAAGGTATCGATGCTCTTATAATACTCACAAGTGCTGTGCCGAAAATGAAACCTGGGTTTGACCCGACTAAAGGTGGGCGACCGGAATTCTATTTCGAAGATGGAGCATTCCCTGAACAGGTTTCGTTTGTATCATGGCCCTGTGAATAAATATTTGTGTTGAAGTACCTTATTTTTGACCTAGCTGATATTATCTATTTGTTTAATTCTAGGTTGACTGGATTGGACAACGGAACCAAATAGATGCTGGTGAGGCTGTTTACTAGTTTACATTTAGGTTTCAGTGGCTTCGTATGATATTCTAACAAATTTATTGAAACATATTGTACAGCTAAAGCTGCTGGAGTGAAGCAAATTGTGTTGGTTGGATCAATGGGAGGGACAAATCCCAATCACCCCTTAAATAGCTTGGGAAATGGAAATATCTTGGTTCGTTTACACCTTTTCTAGCCTTCGTTCTTTCGACTTTCTTTATGTACTGGTTTTCTGCTTATCACAAGGTTGAGGCGAAACCACATAAAGAATAAAAAAACAAAAATAAGAATCTTTTTGTGATAGAAGAGTGCTTGTATTGGTTACGAACTAATAAATATCTCTTCTTGACATAGTTATTTTGTTTTCCTCAAAATGTTAGTTAGTAAATGGATTCTATATCGATTGCAGATTTGGAAGAGAAAGGCTGAACAATACTTGGCTGACTCGGGCTATCCCTTACACCATAATTAGGTATGTCCGTATGTTCCGGTTCTATATCAGAAAATGTTGCATATATTGTGATGCTATTTTCTCAATAGAATGGTGTTAGCATATGAACATTTATGAGATCATAATTATCTTCTAATCAGGGCTGGAGGCCTGCAAGATAAAGAAGGTGGTGTAAGAGAGCTACTTGTCGGTAAGGATGACTGAACTTCTTCAGACAGAAACAAAGGGAATCGCTAGGGCTGATGTTGCTGAAGTCCTCCATTCAGGTCACTACTAAAATAACAGGGCCTTTTCATCATCGTACCATACATTAGCCTTGAACCCGTTTGAAGCTTTTCTTAACAACATACAAACATTTGTACAGGCACTTAACTTTGAGGAGTCAAAGTTTAAAGCATTTGATCTTGCCTCAAAGCCTGAAGGATCCGGCACACCGACCAAGGATTTCAAGGTTCTGTTTTCCCAGATCACTACTCGCTTCTGATCGATACGCCTTGAAGCTATCAGTTGGGCTTGAGCAGGGGACAAGAGGCTGCATTCTTTTTCCTATGGCTCGAGTGTATCACATTATATTAAATGTCACTGATATCTGGCATTTTGCGATGGCTATATGTATCGAATATTGTTGAGTTGTAACAATTTTTCAGTAATAAATACCCGAAACTTATATATTATCTGTTGAGTACTTGAGAGTTGTAGTTTATATTTTGTGGATCGTCTCGACATAACCAATGTGTTAGAGCTGCATCGGCAAGAAGAAAGGCACAACAATGTTAAAATAGCATTTGCTTATAATCTTGATTGTGTTTAGCTGTTAGATTTTCATTTTCTCGCAAGTTGAAATGATGTTACAAACTGTGTAAAAATAAAAATATATCTTTGATGATTTGCATTCTTGAAAGCCTAGAAGCAATACATATATATATGTATATATATATTTGTTTTTCGTATTTCGTTCTTTTATTAAATCCACCTGTGTTTCCTGAAAATGGAATATGGACTTAAAAGAAGGTAGAAATGACGTTGATGTTTTTTTTTTCAAATATTGAAAAAAAGAAGAAAAAGAACAGAAAAGATTAAGCCATGCCAAGATGAGGCAAAACAATATTTCTGTTTCATAACTTGGTTCATAAATCATATTTGTAAAAGCGTTTGGCAAAATGGCGCTAGTTTTCTCTCACAACTGTATAAACTACCAAATCCCCTTTCCTCCCGCAAACCCTAATTTCAAATTAAATCCTAATCACTCGCGGCTCTGTCTGCAATTCCCTGAGAAACGCTCTTCTTTCTCCTCTCTCCCCACTGTATTTTATAATTCCTTTCACAAATTTTATCTATTCCAGTTTATCTTTCAGCTAATCTTAACGTAATTTGTTCGTCTCGTGTCTCTCTTACTTTTCCAGGAACGGAAGCTGCAACGACGCCGTTTATGGGTTTCTAATAATTCCGGCGAGGGCTCCGCTCAGAGCCCAGAGGGTTAGTTTGTGTTCATTTGTAGAAGCAGTTTTGAACCTTTTTTAAGTGCTTTTGCTGAATTTTAAAGTTCTCTGTTTTCTGTTTCTTTTGCAGATGATGAAGTGAATAGTTTGGGCGTCAAAGCTGCTTTGTCTATGCTAAAATTCTACAAACGTGAGCTTTTTTTTTTTTTTTTTTGCCTCAAGTAATTGTTAGATTCTTGAGTGTTATTATTGCGATTAGTTCTTGATTATAGCTACAAAGTAGAAGAAACCTATGCATTTCGAGGTCATTTTAGTGATTCTTTCTTGATTATAGCCACAAGGTAGAGCATATGGTATCATTTGTAATGTTGGTTGTAATTTGCGAACAGGTGAAATCTCACCGTTGTTACCAAAAAGTTGTCGCTATGTTCCGACGTGTAGTGAGTACTCAATGATTGCTTACAAGAAGTATGGAGTTGCGAAGGGAACAATATTGACTGCTTGGCGCCTCTGTCGCTGCAATCCTCTCGGTAATTGCCCTATTCCACCCTTTCTTTCTCTGTGCGCACGCACGCGCTTGTGTGTGTGTGTGTGTGACAAACATATGCTTACCATTAAAATTTCTTTCATGAAGATGATATAATGTGTATCGGTTTCCCAGAAATTTTTGGTAACTGATTATCCTTGAACAGTCACTCTTACGAATTGTACTTAGCAACTCTTGTTTTTTTGTGAAATACATTGCCAACATTTCAGTTTCTATCACGGATTCTTCATAAAAAGATTTAAAGATAATAATGGTAATTGTCTTGTTGACATGATAGGAGGGTCTGGGTTTGATCCCCCACGATGGTTTGGCGAGACAAATCCACCGGAGTAATGATCTCACTTCGATTGTGGTGCTATAGTTATACTCAACAGGTACTCCTAAGTTATATTATGCTGAAAGATGGTTTGCATATATATCTTTCTTCAAGCTCTGCAACTGAGATGGCAATGCTGCACAAATATTAGTTTCTTTGTCGCAAAACCATATAAATAAACCTTTCCTTAGCCAAAATTTTAGCATCATTAACATTGTTTGTTCCATTTGTTTCCTAGTTAGCTATGTTTTCAACAACTTTGGGAGTTTTGGGTTCTGTTCTGATAATGGGGCTTGCAATAAATCTAATTTTTATGTTGAGTCTTTTACTGGGCCACAAAAACTTGGGCCATATGCTAATTAACTTATAATGCTGCGGGACTCCATCTTCGATGTCAGCCCAGGTACAAAGTGAAAAAACCCTTATTTTCTACTCGCAAAGCTAATCAAGATTCAAAAACAGAATATTGTAAAAACTCATATCCATAAAGTACCAATTTCAATTTTTTTTTTCTTGAGATACTATTTTGATGCATTATCTATACTTCTATACTCTTTTGTAAAGCATCGACACTTTAATAATTGTTTGGCGCCTTTCGTCTGACATTTTTTTTCCTTTATCCTCTATCTCTTATCTCTTCTCAATTTTCTCTATTTTATATTCAACTTAATACTATTATATTTCTTTCCCTTCTTTTTTTTAAAAAAAATCCCATAATTTAATCATTTTTAATCAATATTTTTTTATGTTTCATAAATCTAAGAAATGTATTAAAAATAGTTGAAATGTATATTCAAATAAAAAATAATTTCTAATCTTATGCTAATCGAATTTTTAAAAAAATATAATTAAATTATACTTCATTTTTAATCTGCACACATATTGAATGTGTCTTATCCGTTAAATCGCTAATTTAGGTAAACAACTCTGACGTGGGCTTGCGTGTTTAAGTACAAACATAACGAGCTTGGCGAAAATGAAAACCATCATCTCTACATCAAATTATCGATGACAATCACTAAATACCCACCCCGGTCCCCCCTTACCGTTACACGTGCTTCATCAATAATCATCAATGTAACAAATATATTTCTTTAGGAATATATCTAACATTTCTAATTTTAATTTAATGCCTCTCCATAATAAACATCATAATATTAATTTTTGCGTGGGAATGCCGAATTGGTAACCAAGCAACCAACGACCACAACGTGACGTAATTCAAATTGAAATGATTAGTTCTTAGAAAAATATTAATCTTGATTACTTTTAGAACAAAAAAAGGTTGAGATTAACGACAAAGTACTCTAGAAATTAAGATAAAGGTGCGGGTGGACGTGGTAACCAATAAAGCCAAATAGTTCGAAACACGTAATCGGGTTTTGGAATAACGTCTCTGTCGGTGCACTCTTGACTTGTTGCACGTGCCTGCATCCGCCCCAATCGTATAATTTTAATTATACAATTCTAGCCCACATCAAGCCCGTAATTATTGCAAATTTTAAGGGGAAAAAAATAGTTCTTTTTTTTCCTCCATTTTTTTTTTTGACTTTGAGGTGCTTTGTGTCGTTTTGAATGGCGTGATTTTCCTTTTTCTTCTGTATAATATAAAGTAAAAGCAAGCCAAGATCGAGTGATCTAGTGTTATTATCTTAATTAAGAGAACTAAACTAGTAGATAATATTATTTTTATCTTAAGTGATCAAGTTTAATAATGACCGGTTTGGGTATTGGCTATCTCAATCCAGGTATCGTGGACTTACACAATTCTCAAATCATTAACAAGCTCTACGTTAATTTTTTTTTTTAGCGAGTGTAATGAAAACTATAATAATGTAAACCTAAAAGAGCTAAACAGTTTAACAATCTTTTGATTGATATAAAATAAAAATAAAAAATAATTACCGCAATGTTGAACATTAATAATCAGTCAAATAAAAAGTGTCTTGTGCTTTGTGCACCTACTGCGACGTTCATTAATACGTAGTGTGAATTAAAATTTGCTAGGTTAGGTTGCTCGTTCAAACAATGCCACTCATGACTTCATCTTGTGTGAAATTTTTTCTTTTAAAGTTTTCATCCTCGTAGACAATGCAAAGAATTAATTTTTTTTTTTTATCAATTTATTTTGTGTTTAGCTGGAAAAAGGGCAGACATGAGAAAAAGGGAAACTGAAAGTTGAAAGGTCCAAGCAAAGAACTAGCTTGCCTTGAAGTCGCGGGGAGGAAAAAGTAAACTCCCACTCTGGCAATCAACCTATTTCATCATTATTCAAATTCGTATTATTCTTTTTATTTTAAATCTATGCTCGTTAGAATTGCATCGATATAAAAAAAACAAAGAAATTATAATTTAGATTATTGAAAAAACTACACACAGAACCTTTTGAGGAGGAGATTGGAAAGGGAGGTCGTGTAGATTTTGAAAATTTTTATTCCAAAATGATACAACGTATATTGGGAATATCGTGAGCACCTTAGAATTGACTGAAGCAGAATATAATTCCAAGTTAAAAAAGGAAAGACAAAAGTTGGGGAAAGGGGGAAAAAAACAGATAATAATTCTTAAATCCTAATTATATAAATACAAGAGTTTGAGAACGGCTCTCCCTTATTGGCCATGTTTTCACACGGCGGTTAAGACCGTTGACCTAACCCCTCTCCGCCTCCGTCCTCCGCCGTTCACCAAACCCTCACCCACCTTCTTCAACTTCACAACAAACTTAAAACCACCCAACAGCTCCCTTTTTCTTTCTCTCACTTCCCTATATTTTCCCGATGGCCGCGGAACCCAATAATGTTCAAATCCGAGTCCACTCACGGCGTGGCGGCAACATGATTCACCCCGTGTCGGTGGAGTCTCCACCGCCCTCCGCCGCCCCCGCCAGCCCTAACGCCGTTGTTTACAGAGAAGTCAAGCACTTCAAGAAGTGGGTTCCGTGGTTGATACCTTTCTTCGTAGTGGCTAACACCGTGATGTTCATCATTACCATGTATGTGAACAATTGCCCCAAGAGTTCTCTCCCCTGTGTAGCTGGATTCCTGGGTAGGTTTTCCTTTCAGCCCTTTAAGGAAAACCCTCTCCTGGGACCTTCTTCTACGGCGTAAGCTCTTTTTTCTCTGCAGATTGTTCTGAATTTCTGATTCGATTTTATCAGATTTTTTTCATTAGGATTTCTGGGTGAATTTTTAATAGATTTAATGGCAAGAGCTGTGTGAACTACTGGGGTTGTCAAACAAGGAAATTAGGTGAAGTATTGTTAAGATTCAGTCTATTTTACTTCACGACCTTAATCGAATAGGATCTATTCTATAGGCTGGTACTTGTGTGTTCTTGAGTTCTAATTAGACAAGAAGCCTAGTTTAGTTGCTTTCAAGACTATGATCAATATTATGGTCTACTGTGAGAGTTTGATGGATTTTAGGTGGAGTTAAGGAAGTATATTGCTTCTAGATTGTAATTGTACATTTCAGAAGACATAAACAATAGTTTATTTTAATTTGGTGCGTTCTTTTTCTAAATTTGTATTGAAGTTATCGACTAACTGCATCAGCTAACGACTAAGACTGTAGACTTCACGGTGGTAATTTCTTTTCACATTTAAGGCGGCTTTCTTAGTTTAACTCAGTAATCTCTGTGTTTACATCCTTATATCTGTTTGACATATTAGCTGTATGGTATGCTTTTGCTTATATAAACATAATAAAGGATGATACTCTTAATGATGCTTTCGTCTTATGCCTTTGGGTTGCATGGTTTTAATTAACATATTTGTTAATTAGTGAATTATGAAGTAGTAATATGACATCACCTCGTCTAATTTCTTTCCATTGTGTGGGATGTATTCGATGACCTTAACTTCCAGTATCTACAAAGTAGATCAATTCTGGGAATGACATTGAAATCTCCATTGAACTCCTTTTCTTTAGGTTAGAGAAGATGGGTGCTTTAGATGTGCGTAAAGTTGTCGACCAACATGAAGGATGGCGCCTTATTACTTGTATGTGGTTGCATGGTGGAGTTTTCCACCTGCTTGCGAACATGTTGAGTCTGTTAGTTATTGGCATTCGGCTGGAGCAAGAATTTGGGTTCGGTAAGTATGGCACTGCGCAATCATGCTATTGAATTATGTTATCCTTGTTCATCTAAACTTGATTGTTAGGGAGTCTCTGCATCTGGGATTATACTTAAGTACTTATCTGTATGTATTGGTATATATTATGACCATACCCTTGAAAATTATTCTGAAGTGTTTCATTGTGATGACAGCCGGTGTATTTTTCTGCCTCAAGCTAACTTTTCTTGTTGTAGCTGTATAGTTTTCCAAGTAACATTTAGATGTTCAGAACCATTTATCCTGTGTATGTTTGGATATTTACATGTAGTGATATATGTATCACAACCCTATGCATGTAAGCTCCTGTTGGTGTTCATATTTCGGTCCATTTGGATATGCATCCTAGAAATTCTGCTTTTTGTTTGGTGGGGAGCAACTTTTGTATGTTAAACTTACACCGCTTGTTTCTCCAACCTAGGCCTACTTCTAGATCCATCAATGGTTTGAGCTGAATGTCTGAGACTCATAATTAGTTCCATCATTTAGCAGTAAATTCTTGATTTCCCTTCTACATTTTGTCTTTGTTTTCTTGTGATGAGAACAGGAAATGGCTGCATTTTGTTTTTAGAATCATAAATTTAATTCGTGTTCTTACCCATCCTGTTATGCTTTACAGTTCGAATTGGGTTGCTCTATCTCATTTCCGGATTTGGCGGAAGTTTGTTATCTGCTCTTTTTATTCAGTCAAATATATCAGTTGGTGCTTCTGGTGCACTTTTTGGATTATTGGGTGGAATGCTTTCAGAGCTTATAACGAATTGGTCTATATATGCTAATAAGGTATCTATTTGGCTGATGTTAATCATAATCAAAGCCTTCCTGTTTGAATGTTGGACTTAACAACTGCATAATCATGTTTTTTCAGGTTGCAGCTTTAGTGACCCTTGTGTTAATTATTGCTATCAATCTAGCCGTTGGAATCCTCCCTCACTGTAGACAACTTTGCTCATATTGGAGGATTTTTGTCGGGATTCCTTTTGGGTTTTGTGTTCTTGATACGCCCACAATTTGGATGGGTTAACCAGAGATACGCTCCTGTTGGATATACGTCGGCAACATCATCTAGCCCTAGCCCTAAATTCAAGCCATATCAATGCGTACTTTGGGTGGTTTCTTTAATCCTTCTCATTGTTGGGTATGTATCTGACTCTCCCTTTGTTTCTCTTTTTCTTTTTGTGTTGTTGTTGTTGGTTTGTTGACTCAAATCTGTGGCGGACAGGTTTACTGTTGGGTTGGTTTTGCTTCTTCGTGGAGAGGATTTAAATGATCACTGCTCATGGTGCCATTATCTCAGCTGTATTCCTACTTCCAGATGGAGCTGCAACACACAACCTGTTTCATGTCAGGTGATGAACTGTTAAAAAACTCCCTTTTCCTTTATTTGCTTCTCCATGGTACTCATATCTTGATTACACACCCATAGGCGGCCGTGTGTGTGTGTGTGTGTGTGTGTGTCTGTGTGTGTGGTATTTAACAAGAACTTGAAGTAGAAGTGAGGAACCAATCTTAGATTTGAAATTCGAG
This sequence comes from Petrea volubilis, assembly GCA_026212405.1. NCBI lineage: Eukaryota > Viridiplantae > Streptophyta > Magnoliopsida > Lamiales > Verbenaceae > Petrea > Petrea volubilis. Next base: position 2,139,938 of record CM047882.1, read on the forward strand.
TCCCTTGTACCCTTGCGATAATTTGTTTCGTTGCGTACACCATTTTACGGTACAAAATTGACAATTGTGCAGGCTGAGCAACTGGGGAGCCAGTACACATTGACATGCTCAAACAGCAGTAAAAGCAGGACATATTCACTCCTTAATCCAACTCCTACACATATCCAGAGTTTATGTGCGCAGCTTTGTCGATAGAGCTCCATTTCTTGAGGCTTAAGTGAATGTATTCTAATATTCAATTTGTTATATTCGTTACATACATTGCAGATACTGAAATTCTGGCTTTGCCTTGAGCTACTGGATTGCAATTCTTTGTAAATTTCGCAGTTTAATGAACTTTAGCACAATTGATTTCTTTCACTAACATGGGCTCTTATTTGAAGAGTTTTTTTTTTTTTTTCTGCCAAAAAATGATTTGCCTTAACGGGATGGAAATGTATCTATGAACATGCAAAAGAATCAAGGCCAACTTAGCTCGGATATTTTACAATACATTTTAATTTATATATTTGAATTCTGAATATAAAATTAAAATATGTATTGGATTTTATACTTGATTATAAATTTTTTAATTATTTATCATGTATTTTATTAAATTTATTAGTATAGAAAAATAATTTAAAATAATAATAAAATTATAAGACCGACAAATAAAATAAGAAAGAAAAAGTTAAAACAAATGATAAAGGAGACCTGGAAAAAAACATATAGAAGGAGAAGAGAAAAAAAAAATTAAAAACATTTACAAATGTGAGAGATCAAAGAGGCCCAAAGGTATTAAAGAGATTATTAAATTCAAAAGACGTAAAGCAGTTATTAGACCCATTTTGTACTTTATTAATAGTGTAAATGAACGAGAATATATGCTGGACCTCAGACGGGCCTGGTCCATTCAAATAGGAAAAAGATTACTAAGTTTAGCTTGTTTATCTTCTCGGCCCGATTGTGTGTTCTGGGCCGATAAACTAAATGGCGCCCGTCGCCGAAGAGAGAAATAAATATCTATTGGCAATAGGCGATATGATAATCTCTTGCTCGGCACCGCTATCCGAGCATTCTAAATTTCTCCCTGCTCTTCAATTCATGTTTTTCCCATACTTCGGAAATTAGAGGGACATGGCGGTTCGCGTAATGAACAGCAGTGCAATTCTGCGCTGCTGCGCGGCGGCGGCGCCGCTCACGGCCCTCAGATGCTGCCTAAACCAGCACAATTCTGTTCAGTTCCGTTCCTCCACTCGCTTCTCGGTTTCCCGGAGACTTCACTGTCGACTCATAGCTGTTGGTTATGGAAGAGTTGCAATCCGGAGGTACTCGGCGCAGAGTCTGGTCGATATGGTAGTCGGAGAGCTCGAGTCACTGCGCAAGTGTGGGAGAGTTCGCGCCTCAACCAAGTATGGAGATACTTAGATACTTGTTTGTGCATGTCTTCTGTTGGCTAATTGCAATCGCTTTCGTGATATACTGATTACATTGACATAGTTTTTGCTATCGAGAAATTGAAGTCTTATAATCGGGATTCCCTGGTAAAATTGTTGGACATATATTGCGGAAGAGTTATTTGGAAATAGAGGGATTATAGTGTTGGAAGTTGGTGCGTGTGGCGTAAGTTTGGAGCTACCGCAAAATGAAGTAGCGAAACGCATATAGAGCTTTTCTGAGAGTTTTACAGCTTTATGATGGGATTAAGAACCTCTTCAGAGCTTATTGAAATCGCTGAGCAGTGAATTCATTTCAATTGGGGATTTTGATTCATCATGAATCAGAAGCAAAATTTACATTTTGCTTAAAGAAATTGAAAAGTGTGTAGAGACTTTGTCGAGCAGTTCCAAGAACCAAATTATTGAAATTCGATAATGATATGAAGCACAGGATTACAAAGACTCTGGTAGACCATCTCTACCAGAATATCAAACCATCATCTTTAACAAACTTAATGCTGTCCGGCCCAAACTGTCGGTTTAATATGATCAGAGATCTTATGAATAGTAGATTCTAGACAAATTTTAAACTGATTATGAAATTTACAGTTTACTAGTAGTGTCAAATGTTCAGACCAAGCACCATGACTATAGTATGACGAAGTTATGTTCGAGGCACAAGTTTGTCTAATATTATTCTTCTAAAGTGAGACTCTTTACAATGAACTTATGTAGAAATGTTTGCCCATTAGGTTGATGGAATATATTGCAATTTAGGCAAAATCGAGATGAAGGTTCTTGAGAGATATTTGGGGCTAAGTAACATTCCTGATGAAACAACTAGTTATTATTGGTTTTAATATCATTCAAAATTTATCTATTATGGTTACATATGAGAGTTATTGCAGATTGGAACTGAAAAGCAGTGAAGAGCTTGAAAATAAGTCGGGAAAACAGGTATTGGAGAAAGGATTGCTGCTGGAATTCAGGAAAGACCCAGAGAGGTTATTGCTAGCAGTTGCGCAGAAACCTGATGGCAAGAAGAATTGGATGGTTTCCGATCAGGTTTTAGTAGAACGAATTAACGCCGCATGAGGGATAGGTTGCTAGGTGTTTGGTGATCATCTTATTTTTACTTCTCAAGTGCTTTAAGGTTTTGGTCGCTCAGTTGTCCTTATTGGTTTTGTGCAGAATGGGGTTGTGACGTCTATTAAGCCACAACAAATTACTTTCATTGTTCCTGGTGTCAAAAACTTTGAACACACAGAGATCTCAAACTTTGTTCAGAAAGCTGAAGATAATTTGGTCTGTAATATTTCAGTTCTGAGTTAAATGGAAATTCACTTGAAATCTATTAGCAATTTCTAGAAGAGCTTGAATTTTGGTTTCAGGACCCTGCCTTGCTCGAGTTTGCATGGATTGAGCTTCTTGAAAAGAATAAGTCAGCAACAGTGAAGGAGCTTGCTGAGGTATACCTTTTGCATAATCACTTTTACATCTGGATGTTACTCTGGACCTCTAATGATGCCAGGTCATTCTAACAGATGATTTTTGGTTGTGCGGAACCTCTTGAGAGCTATTGCGCTCATCTGTTGCTCTCAAAGGATGAGGTATACTTCACGACTTTGGAGACTAAAGGTTCGTATTCTGTTTATGGACCCAGGCCTGCAGCTCAGGTGTGTTCAGCCTCTTTTATGACATCTGTTACATACTAGTAATGTCCGTTTTGTTTCATTTGGTATTTCGGTATAACAATTTTTTTTTTTTTAAAGTTAGAACTTTTTGGTTACTCTTAGGACGGTGGTTCGCATGCCCATGTGGCACATCATGATTTTTATTAGCTTTGTTAACTCTGTAAAAATGCTGAAATTCATAATGACCTTGATTTTCTAGGTTGAAGAACTTATGCGAAGGAAGTGTGCCAAAGAGGCTGCGGAGAGGGAGCTTGAAGAGTTTGTTAGTTTACTAAAATCTGCCAGGGAGATGCCTTTGCATGCAAAGCCCCCTAAATCTACTTGGATATCTGAAGCGAAAAATCAGAAGAAAATTAAGTCTCTTCAAGCATATGCAATTGATGATTGTAGGAATGAAGATGAAAAGAGAACTGCTGGGATGGTAACTTAATTGACCTTCTTATCCTAAAATGTGTGGTGTAATTCACTAGAAAATTTAGATTGTGTAAGAAAGGAAAGCAAATGAACTTTTTCGAATTGGGAAGTCCATGTTGTCTTCAATAACTTCATGAATGTTTTAAATTAGAAAATCCATTGCCAGACAATGTGCTAAAAACTCAAATAGTATTCTACTATACAATGGGAAACTGAAGTGAGAATCATGATCATCTGCTTTACTTGTGGCAGATTTTGAAAGCCATGGGACTTGCAAAAACAGCAACAGCAGCTGTAAATCTCCTTATCAATGTTGGTTATTTCCCAGTGCATGTAAATCTTGATCTATTGAAGTTAAACATTCGTACTGATTATCCAGAAGAAATTCTTGCAGCTGCTGAAAGTATTTTATCCGAGTCGGCTGACCTGGATGAGGTATGCTTGTTTTATGATCTTAAATAGGTTTAACCAAACCAAAATGCTCGTGGACATAAAATTTGAAAATCTGAGGCAGTTAACTGAGAACTTATGTTTTAAAGGTCAATCTATCACTTGTATCAATGACAATAAGATGGTGCTCGATAGTCTATTTTGGTGGATATTACATTTGACTTGATTCTGCAGCCATGGCCTTCTGTTGCCAGTCAATTATTGTCATTTGCTGCTGTAATGGCGTCTCTTGTCTGCATGCTAAGTAATAGATATTTGACGGCATTGATTAATTATATGGAACTGGGAACAAATATCTTAAGATTTCTCTTAAGACAGAAACAAAGGAAAAAGGAATTGCAATGAAGCCTTCTACCAATTTCAGCAAGATATTGTGCTTTTGTTTGTTGTCAGGTTGACAGAAAAGATCTGACTCACCTGAAGGTTTATGCCATTGATGTTGATGAAGCTGATGAGGTGCACCTTTTTTATAAACCTTATTGAGGTTTTTGCCTATATGACTTTGAGATTCTGAGAGCACATAATTCTAGATTATTTGCTTGAGGGGGAGTTGTTTGAAATCTCTAATAAGCAAGCATGTGCAGCTCGATGATGCTTTGAGTGCTACCAGGCTTCAGGATGGCCGCATAAAGATCTGGATCCATGTTGCAGATCCAACTAGACTAGTTCAACCTGGGAGCAAGATAGACAGGTATATTTGATATTCGTGCAAAGTTCATTTTTCAAAATTGACCTGTGACCTTCTTGAATTTATTTCTTGATCTTTAGAGAGGCGATGAAGAGGGGGACTTCTGTGTTTCTACCAACTGCTACTTACCCCATGTTCCCGGAGAAACTAGCGATGGAAGCCATGAGTTTGAAACAAGGAGAGTACTGCAAAGCCGTAACAGTTTCTGTTGTGCTGCATTCTGATGGCTGGTAAGTTGGTCGAGTATGAAAAGTTTGTGTATAATATATTACAATTTTCTCTTTGAGAGGCCAATTTCGGATTATGGGACTGAAAAATTATGTTCTTAATATGTTAAAGAGAATGACATGTGAAACACCTTTATTCTTCATTAGTAGGAAAATGAAATGAGCCAGAAAGTATTAACACCTCACTCACCATCCTCTCTTTTTGTGATGTTTTTCACTCGCCATTTGATTATTCAAGACCAACTGGTTGAGAATGTTAGATTGGACAGTTACTCATGTTGATACCTTTGTTTAGCATCCGCTTACACCCATAACTACCATGTGAAGAATGTAGTAGTGCTACTTATATGAGTGCAAGGCGACAAGTTTCATGAAATTTGTAAAAATCTATGGATCTTGGCTTCTTTTGTTTTGGTCTTAGGACATTGCTGAGTCCCAACTTTCTGAGTCTTGTCATTATAGTCCCTTGGTATCATTGCTGTACTCGGTTTTATGAGACTGCAGCATCTTTCGAAAATCTGCCACTTTTATCTTTCTACTTTCTGGAAAAGCAATCTGTTGCAGTAACTGCTTTTGCACAGAGAGTAATATTACCATGTTGGCCTTTGTGCAAAAATTTTGTTCAATACTTCGCCTTCTCAAAAACTTGTGGGTGATCATAACTTCTCTTGGTGTCTTACAATTAGTCATTGATACTAATTATCTGGATTGATTATTCCTTGGCCTCTGTGGAGAGAAGCAAAGTTTGTGTTGTAGACTCATTGTGGCCAAATTTCCATTCTATCTGATGTTGAATAATACCAAAAACATTTATCCATGCATGCTGTGAAGAAATCCTGAAAATAGTCTTACTGCTTCTATTTCTTGATAGTATTGCAGAATACTCGGTGGAAAACTCTATTATCAAACCAACATATATGCTAACATATGAGAGTGCGACAGAGCTTCTCCATCTGAACCTTGAAGAGGAGGCTGAGTTAAGACTTCTTTCAGAGGCTGCTGCTCTCCGGTTGCAATGGCGTCGAGGACAGGTAAGCATTCCTATTTCAATAAGGTCAACAAATTTAGCCTTTTCCAGGCAAAGTTCAAAGTTTCACTTTGTTTGTTGCCTGTGCTGTATGTCTTGTAATGTTTTGCATTTTGCTAAGTGAAGTTATGTTGCTATACGGCCTCAACTTGTCTGGAAATTGCCACATAAGAAGATTATAGAGTTTAAAGATTGAACTTTCAAAGTTCATTTAGTGTTCATTGTTGATATATCAGAGGAGGTGGACAAAGTTATCTGGCTTTAGTTTGTGAGACCTTTGATTGGCTAATTAGGAGGGATCTGAATTTTTGGCTGGTTTGAGTAATTTCTTTGATATTTATTAACTGATCTCTTTTGCTTACCTTTCATTAACAAATTTTGTTTGCCTGTAGTGTTTGATTACTGCAGTCATTTTACATCGCATACATCTTTCATACGACATGATCCATCTGAAACTTGAATACTGGCGGATCTAAGTTTTCCTTGCTTCTGCATTTCTTAGTCATTGCCTCTTGAGGAAATTTCTGTGGCAAATCCAATAATTCATCATTGACTATAGGAAGCTGTGATATTCATTTCGTCCCACTTGCGTTTGGCTTCTCTAAAGATTATGCAATGAGCTTGTTGTAAAAAATATACTCTTTGTTGTCTTAGCTTTGAGGCTCTGGGTGCCTTCTTTTTCTTGTCACCCTATGTTTCTATTGTCCCACCTGCAGCTCTCTTTCCGTGGTCTGAGAGACTGAAATACCTTTTGTAGGGTGCAATAGACACATCTACATTAGAAACCAGAATCAAAGTGAGGAATCCAGATGATCCAGAGCCCTTGATCAAGTTGTATGTCGAAAATCAGGCAGATCCTGCAATGCGTCTTGTATCTGAGATGATGATACTTTGTGGTGAAGTAATAGCCACTCTTGGGTGTTCTAACAACATTCCTTTGCCCTATCGGGGACAACCTCAGTCTAATGTTGATGTATCCGCTTTCGCGCATCTTCCTGAAGGCCCTGTAAGGAGTTCTGCTATAGTTAAAATCATGCGTGCTGCTGAAATGGATTTCAGGAAGCCTACACGCCATGGAGTTTTAGGACTTCCTGGATATGTTCAATTCACGTCTCCCATCCGGAGATATATGGATCTCCTCGCGCACTATCAGGTATTTCATGGTTGTTTATATGTGGAAATCCTTCTAATTCTTTTAGATTTGCAATTTATTCAGTCCATGACGCCTTTGCATCTTATATGTTTGTGAATGACTAACGACTTGCTGAACTAAGATTTACTGTGATATATCTGGCAAAAGATGACATGTAATAAAATTGCTTGAGAATTGGCCATGCTAATTGCTCCCCATGTGTAGGTCAAAGCTTTTCTCAGGGGAGATTCTCCCCCTTTCTCAGCGGGACAGCTGGAGGGAATAGCATCTATGGTAAACATGAATACTAGGGTAATAAGGAGGCTCAGCTCCAGCAGTCTCCGTTATTGGATAATAGAATATCTGAGGCGGCAACCAAAAGAAAAAAAGTTTTCTGCTTTGGTCCTCCGATTCATCAAAGATAGAGTTGCAGCAATACTCTTGATAGAGGTAATGGCAATAGTTGCTTGCACTTTGTATCCACAAATTGGTACTTATGTTTATTAGGGAAACAAGTGTGTGAATTAATGAGTTTATGCCTTGGTGTAGGTTGGATTACAAGCCTCTTCCTGGGTATCTGTTGGTGTACAGGTGGGCAATGAAGTCAAAGTTCAGTTGGAAGAAGCTCATCCACGTGATGATGTTCTTACTTTCAAGGAAGTTGTAGGAACATAAGAACTTTATTCTGGGGAATTTTAATAGGTTGGAAGATGCAGGCACATCTTGTTTTTCCAGAAAATGATTAGTGGCATTTGCTTTTCGACAACCTCTGGTGTTGTTATTTAAACAGCAAATAGCATGACCGAACATGGAAGGCTCATGTGGCTCTCCTCTCCTCGTACTAAGATACTGACCGGACAAGACTACTACGGATGTAAGTGTATTTGTGCATAATTCGACCACAAGATATGTTGAGGTAACATAGTCGGTGTATCTGCTGTAGTAGGGTTGTGAGGCCTGAAACAAGAGCAAGCTGCCTAGGTTTTGAATCATTTTTACAGGTAAAGCTGCCACTGGTTCCACCTTACATTTGATTCTTTTTGTTGTCAGGGTATAGAGGTTTCAAGAAATTCTTCGTACAAGATTATTGGTTCTCATCCTTCTCTGCCTGTATGTACAAAATTTTGAATGAATGTAGTAGTTTTTGTATTTAAATTTGCAGCTGTATCGTTGCCTCGGTAAATATATAATAAGATAAAATGTGTTTTCTTCTGCTTTCCTTCTTCCTTCTTGTAGACCATCTCTGCTTGTACATGGTACCTGATTGTCTGCATGTGAAATTGTTGTGTTCTGGTGGAGATCCATTTAATTGGCCTCTATGACCGCTCTATTTATTGGTTCACTTAATTTGGGCTCATGAGATGTTACCCAATGTGGTCGTGAGCCGTTGGATGTGTCCATGACGATGTTCCAAAATAAAATATCTGTATTATCATGAAATCCAACGGCTCAGATCTCTATTTGGCAAGTAGGTGGGACATGCGATGATTCGTAACTTTGATCAAATATTTCAACATCATACAAATGATGCGATTCGAGGGACATCAGTATCTTGATTTCCTCTTCATTTTTGCAAGGTGAAAAAGAAACTGGTTGTTTGCATTGGTCTGGAGAAATTTAATTTTGGGTCCAGAGTCCAGCTGCACGATAGTGTGAAGATTAACAGGTTTTTGCACATGTACATCAATTATCTTGTGTTCGTACCAAAAGGGCTTGTGTCTGTGTGTTTAGCAAAACAGGCCGCACAAGTGAGGGCCCAAAATATATATGTACACTTGATTTTCAGTCCACAAAATATACGATGTCCCTGTTTCCCTATGGCCAATGGACCTATACATATCAGATCGATGTTGGAAATATAACGATCTGAAATTTTAGTTAAGTAATTATCAGATGTAAACACGAATGGAGATGTTTATGAATATGATTATTCTTTCACTGGGATTATAAGATGGAGCCTAGGATTAATGGATAGTGACCGACAAGTTTGTGGACTTGACGTAAGTTCATGAAATGAAATTATGAACACAAGCACTCAACAAAAAAAGAAAAAGAAAAAGAAAAAGAAAAAGAAACTGACCCACCTTCATTAATTGCCATAAGCTTTGAAAAACAAAATAAAATATTTTCTAAAAGTCAACTTCAAGCAAAGCATATAATATAAGCAATTTTTAATGTTTTTTAAAGTATGATCACCGACCAAGTAAAGTTATCAGAAAGTGAAAAAAATAAATAAATAAATATATATATATATATATATATATATATATATACTTGCAAGTATTGCTAATTAAGTGGTACGGAAACATTTGGAATCCAAAGGACAGCCCTTTGCTTAGAAGATTGAAAACAATTAGTCATTGTGACTTATGAGTTATGACTCGCTCTCTCTCTCTCTCTCTCTCTCTCTCTCTCTCCCCCCCCCCCCCCCCCCCCCCACTAAAAATGTCCCACAAGGAATTAAGAAAATCATTACTTTGTTTGATGATAAAATGTTCTTTAAGGAATTGGAAAACGATATAACTAGTTTAATTTATGAGAACGTATGATTGCATAAATTAGAAAAAAAAAAAAAAAATCGGTATCTTGGATGCCAGGTATTGTTGGGTCATTTTATATGAAAATTTTCTTAGTAACTAATAAATTCTTTTAGTTATTATTCTACTAAAAAGGTCCACGATTAAATAAGCATTTCTAAATTGTAACTAGATAATTAAATGAAAATTAACATTCATAAATGACTGCATTTTGATAAATTAAGCAACCCCTCTTTCGGTTTTCTAAATTGACCTAATCATTTTGACGCCAGCCATAGTCACTTCAAATGAATATACGAGATATATATTAACGATAATTGTAATCGCTAATTAATATATATATATATATATATATGTATGTATGTCTCTCTCTCTCTCTCTACGTAGTTAATTCAGAATATAAAGGAGTAATACAATTGGTGGCATATTTGCATATGAGTTTGGATCTCTAAAAACGTACACCCCGAAAGTCAAAGCCTTATACGGGTAAAAATCAATTTAATAAACTATGCACCTTCATTATCAAACTTAAGCCTAGCATTGTGGACTCCTATAACTTATAGTATTTAACTAGACAAAATCTAGCACTCGACGAGTTGATATTATTAATTAGTTATTTTGAGAATTAATTAATTCTTGGTCTTGAGTCTTGACCTATACTAATCAATTAATTACCTGTTGCTTAAGATGAACTCATCATCATGATTACAAATTGGAAACTCTGTCATGCAGGCATGGATACGATTACATTAGTGGCCAAGTTGAAATATAAATATTTGTTGCTAAAAGTAGAGTATATACACGTGATGAGATTAATTAAAACCATTTCGTAATAAAAACTTAACCTCATCACACACACACACACACACATTTTTTCTAAATTTATTTTTTCCAAACATATAATCAATCATGAAACTTACCATATTTTTTATTTATCTTGTAGATTTGAATATCAAACAAGTTAATTTAATTTTGAGCATTGAACATATAGTATTGAATATCAAAATAATTAATTTGATTTCTTTTTCAAGAAAAAATGAGAGGGATAAAAAAATACCTTAATTTTAATTTTGTTCTGAGCCGACCTAATATTTTTATATAATTCACGTGTGTGGGTGAAATAGGGGTTGGAGAGATATTGGTGGGAAAATCACAAGACTTGGCAGGGCTAATGGCCTAATAAAAACTGAATATATACTTCTTCATGTGTTTGTTTGTTACACACACACACACACACACACATATATATATATATGATTCAAATGAGTCATCAGCAAATGTTTGAAGAATCAGCTTTTCTAGTTATGTATCAGCCTACCGTTTTAAAGTGGCTACAGTGAACCCAACCACCATCCCTTAATGGCCTCGCAATCTCATATATAGCTTTTGTGTGTGTTTAGGTGTATATTTATATGTATAATTGTATATATTATTTAAGTTGGGCCCAATGGAGTCACGAAATACTTCTATAGAAATAAACTCATTGAATTTTATTATAAATACCATAATATCATACGTTAAGAAATCAATGAAAAGTCGAACTCTTTATAAGTTTGGCCCAAAAAGTCGAACATAATTATTAGCTTTAGGGACTATGTTATACTTAATTGGTTCGAAAACAATTCTCGTATTAACTCATGAATCCGGAGAGTGACAAATATAGATATTATTTAATATTAAAGTTCATTCTTTCTCCATTCTTATCTTGATAATAAATTTTAAAGTGAAAAGAATTCAAGATTATATTATTTCCATAAAAGTTGAGCTTAGGTCAAAGAAGTTTTTTTCAATTTTAATTGAAGCATCGGGTTTAAGAATATTTTATAATTTTATTGCAAATTGGAAAAGGGAAGAAAAGAAAAAGGGAAAAGCAAGGACAAACAAGGCACATAGTGACATAGAGGTGCATGTATGTATTTGTAGACGAGAGAGAGAGAGACAGAGAGAGATAATTCGGTTCACATGCGCCTCGCCTTGGACCTTTCAATTACATCAAACGGTTAATTATACTTCTATTTTTGATTTGCTTCATCCCTAGCTATCCATCTTCATATCTTCATTATAAATAGAATTAAATAAAATAATTATTTGTACTTTATAAATTTAATACAAGGTTTTCGTTGTGGAACTTCTCTGTTAAGTCTAATTAAATCGAAATATCCAGTAAAATAAAAATTAGTATAAAAAATCCTGTAAAATATAAAAACCATCAATGAAAACTCTCGACTGATAGTGTACTTTACATATGCCATTTATGCATATACGATAGTGTTTTTAACTTACAAATTTATCCTCTAATATTGAGCTAAATTTACAAAACTCCACGTGTTAACTCTAATTAACACAAAAAAATCCTGTGTTAAAAAAATTAATCTAAAGCCCTCACATTTTTAAAAACTGACACACCACCCCTCATGTATCATAATTTTCGTGTCTCGCGAATCGAACGCAAATGTGTGAAATTTTGAAAGTTAAAAATTGGAGTCTTTCCCTCTTTGATTTTTTGTACTAGGCCTTTTCTTCTTCCAAAGAGACAATACACGTCGTTATTCTCCAATTTTTAGAAAATGGGTAAAATTAGAAATTCGTACTCAAATTTTTAGAAAAGGAACATGGGGGACGGTAAAGCATGAAGGGTTTCACTCTAATTTTTTAACACGTGGTTTTTTATATTAATTATAATTAATACACGGGATTTTGTAAATTTAACTCTACTAATAAGATACATATATATATATATATATTGGTAAAATCGAATAATAAAAAAATGACAATAATAATAGATTCTTAAATGTATCATAATTTGTGTTCTTTTTGTTCTATGCACCAAATAATCCTCCAGCTAAAAGTTAGGTAATCTTTGTCCATTTTATTGATAGTGGTGGAGAGAATTTTTTGTCATCAACTTTGTCATAATTTCCTTGAAATATAATTCTCACACGAAAACCATTCAATGAAAGAAATTTTACATATAAATAGAGGTGAATTCTTATGTCCTCATGAGTTAATTTGAAGCAAAAGTGGATCAATATATACTAAAGGTGGCAAAACAATATTATGGTCACAATAAAGGATTGCAAAGTAAACAAAATGAGATAATTGGGACTTCAACATTAAATAGTAATATGTTTCAGTCACGTTGTTATTTTTGTGATTGAGTAACTTTTATGTAATTAGAGTTAGAAATATATCACATCCTCGTATATTATTTTCTGTGACAAATTAATCACGGATATAGCAATATAATAATTTGGAAAAGAAAGAGACATTTGCCCGTTAAATAATGCTCTTGATTAATAGAGGTATTCATATATGTAGGGTTTTACCGTATTCAAAAATGTATAAACTCTTTTAATACGAAAAAACATTATTGTATTTTTCAAAACATTTTTGGTGTCTACTCGATCAAAAATACATGCCACATAGGTCGAGATTTCGGAAAAAAAAAAAAAAAAAAAAAAACTCTTTTCAAAACGAGGTGATACATTATTTATAGATTGGCGTATTTAATTATTAGTTGATATTTTTATTTAATGATATAACTGTCGATTTATTTTAAAAAGGAAAAAAAAATGGATGACATCCATTTAATTAGGTACTATTTAATATAAGTGAATTTGTAAAATATTAAATTATGTATTATAATATTAGTATTTTATTTTAGTATATACTATTCAAATAGGTAGCATGATTTATTCCCATAAATTAATTGTTTTCCTTATGCGAAGGCAACAAACAAGTGAGATTGGCGGCGCCCAAATGCAATTAATCAATAGTTCAGGTGCACCAATCAAATTTCAAAAGTCAAGTATATACTACTATTTAATAAACCCTGAATTGTGAGTTAATACTAAGGGGTGATTTAGACAAGTTAGGGTCCCTCTATTTAATGTTGCTAAGGATTTTTTGGTCATGATGGTAAAGAGGAGATCCCTTGACGATAGCGTCAGGGGTTGAAATGTAATAATTGTGTAGGATGGTTCTTTGAATTGATAATAACTTATCGGATATAATAATGCTTAATTTGGAGTATTGATTTTATAATTGTAATAGACCATTGATGTCATTGGTTGATTGAAATATATCGATTTCAAAACAAAATGATTATTACATTTATTACTAATTTTGATAGTCATTTGATTTGATTATGAAATGTAATAATTGTGTAGGATAGTTATTTGAACTAATATTTTTCTTTTATACAGTCAATTTTGGGCACCTTATAAATATCAATCGAAAAGACACCCCCCACACACACTCATTCGAGGGCAAATGGGGAGTGGATAAGAGAGTTCAAAGTCAAAACCTCATTAGCATCAAATTCGAACCTCCACCACTCGGCTTCAAGCCTAGTGACGAACTAATAATTAATTATAGGATACAATAATGCTTAATTTGGAATATTGGTGTTATAATTGTAATAGATCATTGATGTAATTGGTTGGTAATAGATTGATTTTTAAAAAAAACATAAAATGATTATTATATTTATTACTCGTTTTGACGTTATTAATAATTAATCAGTATACATCTTAACTATTTGTTTAGTTAGTATTTATAGATAAAGAATTTGGTCAAGTTTTGAATAACGCTATATAATATGCAAACATTAAGTTAAAATTTTAGTAGTGTTAAATTGTAAAAAAAAAAAAACCATAAATGTTGGAAATGAGATGGGTATAGAACTTCATCTCATAATTGTCGTACAAATAAGTTGTACTTTTTGAAGAGAGGGATTTATTTTTATTTTTAGTTTGTCAATTCTTTCCAATTAATGGAGGTTAGTTAAGAGCGGTAGAGTCGTGCCCTACCAAATTCAGTTTGAAGAGCTAATTTAATGCAGGAACAACATTTAAACCATCAAATTCGCAATTAATTATTGATCGATTACATATTCCAAATATACAATAAAACAACCACTATCCAATAATAAACAACCAACCATATTCATGAAACTCGAAAAATCGAATCCTTCACCTCTTCTTATTTAAAAACACACTTTTTTTTTTCCACCGATGCAAGGCAAAAAAAAAACAACTTATTATTAATTTTCATATTTATAAGGGGGTGTTTGCAAACATTTCTACCACAAAAGAAGTAGAAATAGAAGTTATAGAAAAAATTAATTAGTAAAAATAAATAATATTTGAAAAGAAAAAAAATGAAGACAATGGAAAGCTACTTGTGGATTTGGGCTTATTTTAACTTTTTTTTTTCACCAGAAAGTAGGAAAATAAAATGTTGTATTACTGAGGTTTTTTTTTTTTTTTTTTTTTGGCACTTGCAAACACGCCCCAGGTCTTGTTAATGTTTTATTTTCTTTCTGTTTTATTTATTTTTTCCGGATTATATTTTCTTCCTGCTTTAAATTATATGGTTTAAATGTTCTTTATTGGGCTTTGATTGCACTGAACCAACTTGATGTAGCAAAAAGTTTCTCCGAAATTAATATTATTAAATATTGTTTTTCCTCTGAAATTTAAAAGGACAAGTCCAAATGTTCTCAATTATGACTATTTTCATCCTTTTGGCAATAGGGTTTTGTTTGGTAGGGTGGAAAATGGGAGGAAGGATAAGGGAAGGAAGAAATATATAAGATTGTAGTTGTTTGGTAGGGTGGAAAATGACTATTTTTCTAATTATATTTATAATTATACAAGATTGTAGTTGTCGTTTGACACAATGTAAACAAATATTTCATTATATTAATTTATATATTTTATTTACATTATACTTATTTAGTTTAATTTTATTAATCTATTTTAATATATGAATTCATAACATAATTATTATTTATAATGATATAAGGATATAATTATTATTTAGTATATAAATTATTTTTTTTCATTTCACTTGTTCATTCAAACAAATAAGAGAAAATAAATAGATTTCTAATTTCTATTTTCCTTTCATCTATTTTCCTTTCATCTATTTTCCTTTCAACCAACATACATGTGAAAAATTAAAATCCACCAATTTTCTTTTCTTTTATTTTCTTTCCTCTGTCAAACACAATGTAGATGTTTTATGGATATTTTCCTGTTCCATAACATATCTCTTTCTCACATTTTAAAAAAGAATCCATTAATTTTTTCCTAATAAGACTGTAGATTCCAATTAATATTTTTAATAAATTCTTTCAAAAATTCTCCAAACAACTTATTAATCACAAGATATTTTAGTTAAATTAATTTATAATTAATGTTGTTAATCTGTCCCCTTAATTTTTGTACAATAACCATAAATTATATGTATTATGTGGGGGGGGGGTTATATAACATGCATTATTTCCTAAACTGCTTGCATTTTATCGTGAAAATTCTTAAAAAGAAATCCAAAAATAACTCCCCCAAAAAAGAGGAGAGAGAAAATGGTAAAAGGCAGCATTAATTAATTACGGGGCCTGCCCTTTTGTGATTCCCTTCACAGTAAGCAGTAACCCTGCCTCCATAAGTACCGCCTCACCTTCCTCCCGCTTTCCATTCGCTCCCTAAACCCAAACGCCCCCTTCACTTTCTCTCTCTAAAAAACTCTCCCTCCCTTCACTCTCTCTCTCTCTCTACAGAGCTACTGCTTTAGAAATTCAAATCTACAGTTGAGAGAGTGAGAACACCAAAATGCAAGCCAGAATGAAGTTCCTACCCTGCATTGCCGCCATCCTCTGCTTCCTAACGTCCGCTCAGGCCAGAATTCCCGGCGTCTACGCCGGCGGCCCCTGGGAAACTGCCCACGCCACCTTCTACGGCGGCAGCGATGCCTCCGGCACCATGGGTACCCACTCATCCGCTTATGTTCTGAATATTTACTCAAAAACCTTTCTAGTAAAACCTCTGTTTCTTCTGTTTTGTTTTTTTCTCTCCAGGCGGCGCTTGTGGGTACGGAAACTTGTACAGCCAAGGCTACGGCGTGAACACGGCGGCACTGAGCACCGCGCTGTTCAACAATGGGCTGAGCTGCGGAGCCTGCTTCGAAATCAAGTGCGACGCGGCGCAGGACCCCAAGTGGTGCAACCCCGGCAGCCCGTCCATTCTGGTGACGGCCACTAATTTCTGCCCGCCCAACTTCGCTCTGCCCAACGACAATGGCGGGTGGTGCAACCCACCTAGGTCGCATTTTGACCTCGCCATGCCTATGTTCCTCAAGATAGCAGAGTATCGTGCCGGCATCGTCCCTGTCACCTTCCGCCGGTAAAAACTCCATACCTTCTGTTTATATGTTCAACACTTGTTATCCTTAACTTGCAATGGTAGTTTTGTCTTTTTGGTTGTCTTGGTAATGGTGACTTCAGACTTCGTCTCCGCGCTGCGGCGATTCATTGGATATAATTTTGCGTCTCATCTCTCTCTCCCTCTCTTGTATTATGGTAGTAATTTTGTTTGGGGCTGGTGGCTGGAATCTGGTGAAATGGTTGTTATGTTCTTTAACCAATAGAATCCATGCTATTTGCTTGTGTGGATTTATTATTCGGTGGCGTAGTGTTCTTAGCTACCGAGCTAAAAGATCACCTCAAAATTGCGCTGAAGGGTATTCTTGTCGTTTCACATACTGCTCCTGAATGGACTAAAATGCCCATGTACTTTCCCCAATTATTACAATTAAAATAGGCTGGTCCTTTGTTGCACAAGCCGCAAAAGTGTTAACTGTCCTTCAGATTTAAGCCTGCCTAACCAAAAATTGTACTGTCTGTCATTTTCAACTTCACTTTACTTTAAATAAGGGCAATTGTGTCGGTCCACATGCGGAGGGCATTACCGTCATTTCAAATCTGGGTAATAGTTGCCGGGAAATAAGGAATGGGGGGCGTGCTTCGAATTCAGGGAATCCCTGTGTACATGTCTCACGCTATCCCCACGCGCTGTCTGGGGCCCACACCTGTTAAAAGCCGCACTCTAAAAAATTTTTAAAAAATACCGTCCCTGCTACTGGAACCACCGGTCAACCAACCCTAGGGTTTCTAACCGCCTCAATAGAGTATCAATTTTTTTTTTTTTGCTAATTAAAATCATTCATTGCAAATTAAAAGAGTAAATGTCAGTGGTAGGATAACCTTCATCACAGAAAATAGTTACAGATAAAATATTAAGAGGGACAAAAAATAACCACCCAAAAGATCTGCCCATTTTGCAAAATCATTCATTCCGCACCCAAAAGAAGTGCAAATGTTTCAGCTGAGAAGGAAGTATCAATTTACTCTGTCTGTTTAATTTGTTTTTCACAGGGTACCGTGCAGAAAACAAGGAGGGATCAGATTCACGATCAACGGTTTCCGCTACTTCAACTTGGTTTTGGTCACCAACGTGGCGGGTGCAGGGAACATCGTCCGAGTCAGCATCAAAGGTACAAACACCCAGTGGCTCCCCATGAGCCGCAACTGGGGGCAAAACTGGCAATCCAACGCTGTCCTTGTGGGCCAGGCTTTGTCCTTTAGGGTCACCGCCGGTGACCGCCGCACGTCGACCTCCATGAACGTGGCGCCGCCTGATTGGCAGTTCGGGCAGACCTACACGGCCAAGAATTTCAGGGTCTAGTTTTTGAAAGTTTAAACTTAACCCCGCGCGCCTTCAGAATTTTCTCTTTTTTCCCGGGAATATTTTTGAGGTGATATATTACGGGTTTTTATAAAGTCAAAAAAAGTAGAGTAGGGGGTTTACTAATAGGGTTTGGTAAAAAAAAGCAACACTGTGTGTGTATGTGTGTGTGTGTGTGTTTCACCCGTTTGGGAATGGGTTTGTTGTCACCTTTACTTTACGGTGTTTTTAGTTGGCGCTGTTAAAAAAGTGTGGGGGGGCTGAAGTGGCTGCAGTTAAAAAAAATATGAAAGAAAATGTAGCCCGCAGCTTCTACGTATAAAGTTGTGGACTTATGAAATATATATATATATAATATATATATATATATATGCTTTTAGTATATATTTGTGGAGAATGTTTTACTTTTTTCCTTTTGTTTTTATGCAATTTTTGAATTATTTATGTGATTGAATATTCTTTTGGGGTTAAAGTTTGCTTTACTTTTGTAAAAGAAAAAAAATAATAGAAAAACAGTAATTAATAAATGAAATTAATGGCTTTTGCAAAACCAAAAATATGAAAATTAAAAGTAAACGAAAAAGTGACAAAAGGCAGTGCGAGTTGGGCCGAACCCTAGAACGGTTAGAGTTGGGCATGAAGTTGAATTAACTTTTGGTGAGTGGGAATAAAGCACGTGAAATTGAGACTTCAATTTGGCCTCCAAGAGTTAAGACATTTATTCATTTGTCTCCTAATAAACAAAATCTCTTAGTACAAGATTTTGCGGCCAACCAACCAACTATATATAATTGAACTGGACTTAGTGGCAGTGGGGATATTTCCAATTAAATTCGATAGAAAACAACAAGAAGGCATAGCTAGATAGAGTCAAATATTTTCCGAATCATTCACGGTTATGTGATTATTCTTTAATTCTGAAATCAATGGTAAATTTTTTTTAATTTAATTACTTGTATTATGAAAACATGTAGTTGATAGATAGATGCATTGTCTGAACTTGAGTGGGGGAGGGTAGATGCTATCCATGTGAGTAGTGGCATTCAATTAGGTTTTCAACTGTTGGATCGAGTATTATGATGCAATATTTTATTTTTTAATACTTTTTGATATCATCATATTCAAATTCAATGATTAAAAACACTAGTTGGGCTATATCCACATGGATAGCATGAACAAAACCCTCGAGTTGATAGGGGCATCGTCTAAGCACGAGATCCTAGCTCCGCTTCTGCCGCACCCCTTCCCTCTCCCTAGTTGGGTATTCGCATTAGGTTCGGCTACATCGATACTAATCACATGGCCAATGTTTTATACTTTCCATGGTGTTAGTGTATAATTTAGGGAAAGTGACTAATTACATGATAAATATTTTTAATACTTGTTACGTAATTAATTGAGTTTGATCAAGTCGGGTCTGCTCGAGAATTTTCCATTGGGTGGAGTTGTTTTATTCTAGATTCCGATTTGATAAAAAAAAAATACCGCGATCAGAAGATGAACGCAATAAAAAGTAACAGATATTTTGCATGCGTAGCTTAGATTTTAGTATCATTCTAAGTTTGAATAGGTCCAAAGAGTGCTTTGAAGTTGTAAAGCCACTGCACCATAATTGCTTCGCAAGAATGGCAAAAAAACCACAATCCCACACGGACTAGAAAGATTTTAAGTTAAAAGCTGGGTTTTGTGATCGGTGTATTTTGGGCAACTAAAGATCTCTCGCGCTGGATATCCCCATGAATCTTCATTCTATTTCTTTGTATAAAATCCAGGCATCAAAGTGCACGAATGACATAGTGCACTTGTATATATACTTGACTTTGGAGTTAGTACTCACTTTACTAGAGTTTTTTTTTCTTTCTCTAATTCGTGATCGAAAAAAGGCGGGGAAGAACGACGACAAGTATAGCAATTTTCAAAGATTATCATAAAAAATATTATCGTGTGAAATGTTCGATTAAATTAAGCATACTTCCGAAATGATTACACTCATCACATTTGAAATGTCCAAATTGATGACCAAACCAAATTCTTCCTTTACCTTTTGTAATTGCACTGACCTCCCCTTCAAATTTGCGTAATTAGCTAATCCCCATTTTGTACTCAAGAATGACACGATCAAAGGCATGTTTATTTCCATTCGATGGAAGGGCAAAGATGTCTTTACGGAATTTCTCATTTTAAGCTTTTTTTTTTTTAAATGTTTTTAATAGAGAACAATTTAGGCATTTACAGTGCGTTTGACAAAAAAAAAACACAGACATGAAAAAAAATAAGAGGAAAGAAAATGGATTGATTTTAATATTCCACATGATTGTTTGGATGAGAGGAAAATGAGTGGAAAGAAAATAAAAAGTAGTTGTAATATTTTTCTTTCATTTTCCGTCAGAAAAAAAATTAGTGGGCCCCAAGTAATTCTTTTTTTTTCTTTCATTCCACTTTTTTATTAGTAACCAACTGAAAGAAAATAATTTCTTTCATCTCATTTTCCTTCTTTTCCCTCCCTTCTCCCATTTTCCTCCCTACCAAACAAACCGTTAGCATTTTTCGTCTAGATTTATCAGTTATGCAAATTCAAAGCAGAACAAAATGACATTTCTGAGTATTTTGTTTTGCGCTATTGGTTTTTAGAAATGGAAATACTGGATACGTGGACCATTAATTCCCAATTAAATTCCTAAACTGCTATTAAGTTAAAATTTCAAACTCAAACTATACTATTCCTCGTTTTTTTTTTTTTGGATATTATTCTTATTATACATCGCATAAATGCAATAAATTGAAGCCGTGAATAAACCGTGGCTGATTTGATAGGATGGTGTAAATTGGGCCCAAAATATAGCACCCCCAGTGCTCAGATAAGCAGAAATTCATGTGCTGAGCTCCACTGGCCTTCAGTTGTGTTGTACTACTGATCCTTTTAATGTCATTTTTTGGTTGTCACTCTTCAATTTCTACTATACTCCTCTTTTTAGTTTCTTACCTTGAAATTTTTATTCACAACAATCGCATTTATGAATTATGTACCTAAGATTTTAGCATGACTATATTCAAAACTAAAAATTTTGGACCAGATCTTTGTGGGGTTGGCCAATTACTCGTCGAGGGTTATGTTTCCCCATATAGATATATATAGGGTTAATTATGCTCTGTGCTCCTAGGTTATATCTTACGTCACATTTACCTTCTAAAATTACAAAATGTAACGAATTAATCTTTCAATTATAGATGTTGTGTGTTCTTTGGGTTTTCTTTCAAAAAAAAAAGAATGAGAAGTTTGGGGCTGATTTATTACTTTTTTTTTGGTTGTCATTGTTAGGTTCTAATCTATTAGTTTTTATACTGAGAAGATAAACATGACATAAAATATAGTTTACGGGAGTTCGGTGTAATTAATCCAAAAAATAGTGGCAACTTAGCAACTTTCAAGTATAATAGGAATATTCCACTATCAAATGGGCAACATTTAGTTAAAGGAATTTTTTTTTTTTCCAAAACTTAAGACTTGTGCACACCCAACCAATCGCATGACAATTGTCACTATAGTTAATTCTTAGACTAAAGTTTATAAAATGAATAATTGATAAATTACTATTACTAGCAATTTCAAATACTCAATTTTTTTAGTGAAAATTAGTATGAGCCAAGTTGATAGAGCTAGACCTTGTGGTCCTTGAGGGCTCTGTAAGACTGAAACATTAACATGGGTATATGCAAAATAATGAAAAAAAAAAAAACTGTGGTAAAAAGGTCCTAGTCATTTCCATGAAGTTGTCGGTACCGAAGCCGATAATATTGTTCATGTGTCGGTTCGTTTTGCCATAAAATTCTAAATTGACTGCCACATTTAAACTTTTAAAAGTAGCCTAGCTACGTATGCAAATGCCCTCAAAGTAGCAAAACCATCACATAATATCATTAACTGCTCATATTGTCATAATCTTTAGTTGTGGCCTTAGTCATTTCTAGTATTTCTAGGACAAACCAATGAGAGTTTTTAGGAAGTTCATGATACTCAGTTAGATGGTGTCCAATTGGTATTTTTAATTATTGGATTTAAATATGATGACGTCAAAAAATATTAAAAAATAAGATTATTACGTCATCATACTCAATCAAATAATTAAAAATACTAGTTGAACACTACCTAATTAGGTAGCATATGAGCCGAGAGTACTGATAGAATCGATGGTGGATCAGATTTCTCGGATTTCATTTTTTCGTACATTCTGTTTTGTATTAAATTATCTAGATAAATGAATAAACTATATGATAATATGAATGTATGTAATATATTTTGTTTTCAACTTGTGTGGAGCCCTAGTTTTTATGTACACATTAAACTAAATTTGAGCAGAGTTAAATCTTCAAGATTTTTGCTCTAAAGAAAAGAAAGAAAGAATGGGATTTATACTTCATCTTTCGGTGAGAAAACAATGGAAAACTATATAAACTAAAAGAGGACCACTCTCTTTCTTATCTAATATCTATCATTCTTTTTCATAAAAGGTTAAAAAAAAAAATCTCATACTATGATTCTCTCTCTTGATTGTACAATCAAGCTACTCTTTGAAAGTTGAAAGGCTTGTCTATCAAGAAAAACGAGGATTTATTATTCTTATGCTACATTTTGCCCCTTCTTACCAAGTGCTTTATGTTAGGGCAATTCGTGTGGTTCTCAGGGAATATAGAAAGTGCACAATTTTGCTACTTGAGTTTTATGCCAAAATCCATTATTTTTCCTATTGAAATTTAGTCCATCCAAAGAATATGTGCTTCACTCAAAGCTACTTGGTAAAATATCTTGCCTAGGCTGGCAACTTGGATTGGATTGAGTCCACTCGCGAGTCTAACCAACTAACTTAACTCCAACTTGACTTGAGCTTGAATATTTTTGAGTTCTTAGAGTCCGAGTCAAGCCCATTGAGCTCAAGCTTATTGTATCAATTCGAGCTCGAACTTTATTTTAATTGCTCGAAAACCGACTGGAGGTCATTCTTTATTTTTAATTTTTTTTATATTTTAGTACACATATATTAGTTTATACTTTATTCTTTTAATGTTAATTAAGTTGGATACATAAGAGTGAACTTGAGCTCAAATATTGAGCTCGCAAACTAAAGCTCTCTTGCTTTATTCTCAACTTGATCTCGAGACATCAAATAAAAATTCGTAGAGTTCAGACTAGCAAATTTCGTTAAACTAGACTTGTTTGCACCCTTAATCCCGGCTACAGTTTGTCCTTTTTATTTTATTTTATTTATTTATTTCATGAATGGCTACTTGCTCGTGGAAAACTTTTAGCTCAAATCGAGTTTTGTCACACTCAATAATTCACTCATCATGTAGTTAACGCTGGTGTAACTGAATTCGGTTTGGCTATAATTTTCCCTGTCAATGGACTTAGGATTCTTACAAGATATATAATTTTTATCCAAAACTAAAGAGAGCGTCAATGTAGAATCCATGCTCTGACAAGAAGAAAGCCATTCTTTTGCTAAAGTGTGTAGAAAAAAGAAGCTGCAAATCTTGTGTGCCTAGGAAAAAAAAACAAAAAAGATTTAATTCAATTACCAATGCATCATTGTCTCAAGATTTGAACACGAAAAAGAAGAGCCATTTTTTTTTTAAATTCCTTGAATTATGAAAAAAAAAAAAAAAAAACCTTTTGTCTTTAAATATCAATAGCATATGGGGTTTGTAGAGATAAAGAATATATTCTCTTTTTGAGTGGAACTAAAAAAACCATTTTTTGGGTTTTCCATTTAATTGATGATCAAGTGTGCGTAGTTACTTTTAATGACGATGTTTGCATTCCAAAGGCCCAGTATGCTTAGTCCAATTCGTTGGGCCGAAGGTACCCATGAAGAACAGTGTGTTAAGCCCAAAAAGAGCCCACAAAAAGTACGAAGAGTAAACAATATGATGAGTGGTATTAGCTCATTATGCAACGAGCCGTCTTAGCTCAGTGGTAGAGCGCGTGGCTTTTAACCACGTGGTCGTGGGTTCGATCCCCACAGACGGCGAATCTGTCAGGTCTTTTACTTTAAAGCTGATTTGGGCTTTCGTACTGGGCTTTAAACGATAGTCCATAGCTGATTTGGGCTTCTCATACTGGGCCCTAAAGGATACTCCATAGCTGATTTGGGCTTCTTATACTGGGCTTTAACAATTTGAAAGGGCAAAAAAAGTAATTTATGCGCTGTCTGTTAGGATCGAACCACGACCACACCGTTAAAAGCACGTGCTCTACAGCTGAGCTAAGACGGGTGAACGTCTGACATTTAAAAAACAATTATTACAAAACCAAAATAGAAAGCAGCTATCTTAAAGTACGATGAATATAAAATCGCCGTCTGTGGGGATCGAACCCACTACCACGTGGTTAAAAGCCACGCGCTCTACCACTGAGCTAAGACGGCTTTATTGGTTACTGTGCATACATTAATATTATCACATAATAATTTAAAAGTATAGTATAAATATTTTAAAAATGCGCCGTCCGTGGGGATCGAACCCACGACCACGTGGTTAAAAGCCACGCGCTCTACCACTGAGCTAGGACGGCTTCTTTTTCTATTGAACGTGAAAAGAATTTACATTAATGACTAGGCTAAACTTTTTGAAAGCTTATAAGATAGTATGAAGTGTTTAGAAAATTCTTAGCGGAAAGAACTTAAAAGTACCTAAATAAAATGTTTATGAGCTTATAAGCTCTTTTTATAAAAGTGAAAATGTACTAACTTATTTTTTTTAAAACTTGCCAAACTCATGTTTTTATCCATTTAATTACAATAATACATTTACTAATATCTTATTTATTCAAATATTTTAGTATTTTATTATTAAAATAAAATTTAATATCTTATAATCTATAGGAGTTTATAAAATATTTCAAATAAATTCAGCAAAACACCCCTTTTAGTAGGGTGAATAAACCTGAAGAAGATGAAATGGATAAAAAAGAGGCCAATCATCATTTGTGCACATGCATTTAGCACCGCAAATGTGTCTCGCTTTTCTTCACATTCAAGTGGGAGAATATATTGAGCTACAACTAATCCGCTTGGACCCTCAAAGATGCCCCCAATTTTCAAATGATGTGATGTTTCACTTCGAAAAAACGAACCAATGCATTAAAATAATGCAACTGACAACTCATTTCTAGAACATCAATATTGTTCACCAATCATTTATTTCTCTCTCTTTTTTATTTCTTGCAAGATGCCAAATTGACGTGAATAATAGTCAAAGTTGGCTGACTTGCTTCTTTCATTGTGCAAATATAAAAAATTGTCATGAAGTCGACCACACATAAAAAAAAACAAAAACTCTCTATCTTGTTTTCCTACTCCCACAAAGATTACTGGATTAATTACTCTTTAACTTTAGAGTTCAAATAATTGAATTATCTACTTATCGAAATCACTTTTGTTAATTATAAAAATATCCATCTTTTAAGTTTGTCTTTTCAACAAATTTATATGAAAGTCAAGAGCTGATTGATCATTTTACCCTCAGTTTGAAACTTACTCTAAAATTTTGCAGCTCATTGGGGGACCATTCTGCCAATGAATGAGTGTCTGGCTAATATACATACATGTATTTTAAAATGGTACATTTTATGGTGACTATCTATGTTCGCAAGCATGAAATGATGAGATTGAACGCTTCATTGTTTTGTATTAGTAATTTTTCAGCACAATAATTAAAATAAATGTGACAACAAAAATCCAAATCTTGATTCCTGGACAAAAATTGCAATTCCCCATACATCCAAAACAGAGCTCACAGACCTTGTCATAAATTTTCATACAGCCTGAAAATCTTCAACTGGAAAGCAGCCCACAACTCTATAGGCTTACCAATACATGGAAAAGGGAAAAAAAACAAAAAAAAAAAAAAAAGAACTGTACAAGCATCAAAATATAGATAAACATAGTTCAAAGATTATCTTTCCCCTACACCAAAGCAGAGGGCCTGGGATAAGCTGTAGCAGCGGCCCGTGTTTCGCCCGCGCCGCTTCTGCAGGACTTATGTGCACCATTCGCTTCGCTGTGGCGATTTTGACGGTTATGATCCTTTGCCTTGTCCTTTTTCGAAGTGTCCTTCGAGTCCTGGAGCTGCTCTAATGCTTTTACAACCTCATCCATGTTGGGCCTTGACCGTGCATCCATGCACAGGCATTTAATAGCCAAACTAGCTGCCTGTACAGCACACCCCACAGAGTACTGGCCTTCGAGACGGGCATCCAACACACGAAAGATTCTGCGTTTGTTGGTCAGGTATGGTTTCGCCCACTCCACCAGGTTATGTTCACCCGTAGGACGGTTCTTGTCTATTGCTTTTTTACCGGTTAGGATCTCCAGGAGAACCACGCCAAAGCTATATACGTCGCTCATAGCAGTTAAATGGCCTAATAGTACAAGAAAAATCAACACCGTCAGTATTTCATTCTCCCAAGAAAACAACCATCGGCAATCACGGATTGAATGGCAAGAAACAAAAGGATCAATGAAAACGAGCATGGATTTAAAATCAAAGCCATCTTTCTTAGGTTGTGCTTGCGTTGCTAGTTTTGAAGTCATGGATTTAACATACATAATAATAAGTCTGTTGATTTGTTTGGATAATTTCATGTTATAGTAGATTCCGGATATTCATTTTTGAAACCCTTCCCCACAGAGCCAAATCCTTCAATCCAACCACACAGCCTTAATGAATTCAAGGGAATTATGCGTTTTCTATACCTGTGGATAGATACTCAGGAGCAGCATATCCATAGGTTCCCATGACTCGAGTAGAAACATGACTCTTATCACCGGTTGGCCCGTCTCTCGCCAACCCAAAATCAGACAGTTTGGCGTTGTAGTTCTGTGAATTAAGCATAAAAGAGCAGTTAGAATAACCAATCAATCTCAAGCCTCTAAAACAATGAATATTAGCTGTAAATATATAGATACGCACCGAATCAAGAAGAATATTAGAAGTCTTGAAGTCCCGGTATATCACTTTTGTTTCAGCACTATGAAGAAACGCAAGGCCCTTTGCAGCACCAAGAGCAATTTTCATTCTTAGGCTCCACGATAGCGGCTGGAAGTAAGATCCTCCTAATTCATCACAAAGTTACTCTATTATTAGATCTCCAAAGTCGGTAAAAATTCCTAAAGAGTGTGTGTGTTGGGGGGGGGAGTGTTCGAATAACAGAAAGTTATGCTGAACTCACTCCTGAATAGATGATTCTCCATGCTACCCTTTGGCATGAACTCATAGACCAAGAGTCTGTGGTCATCCTCTAAGCAATAACCAATTAATTTTACAAGATTAGGATGACGCAGTTGCCCTAGGTAGTTGATTTCAGCCTGTTGATCCAAAAGAAGCATATATCAATAAAACGGTAACTTTAAACATGAAAAGAACAAGCTAACCCCTCATTCATGGGAATAGTAATATTTACAAGACAACATAACCCGTAATATTACTAATACTTTTAATTAGAAGCATTAGTAAAGCCAACAAATAGCATCTCTGTTATTTTCAATTTCCATCATTTATGTCAGTATATACTAGGTAACATCAGGTACTCTAGCCAGGCAAATCTTCCTAAATCAAAAAATGAAGCTTAACAGGCAAAAGGAAAATTGAAGTATCTAAAGAGACAAGCTACTCCTATCACAACATTTCTCCACAACACTTGCACTATGTTTGGTCCTTGGATTCTAGAAAGGAAAACAGAATGAAGATTTTTTTTCCGCTCTGTTAACAGTTGTACTTTATGTCCCAAATTTTGATCATTTCACTTTGTTTCGACTTTTCCTCTTCAAAATCTTCACTTATAGTATATGCATTAATGGAACCAAACGTCTCGATTAGTTGACTCATTCAATTAAATTATAAGCAAAAAATACTAACAAATATCCTCTACAAAACATCCGAGATAACCATAATCTACCACGTTCAAAAAGCCAAAAATTGATTATAGAGATGAACTGAGTCTGTTTCATACCAGCCATTCCTTGTGACCCTGCCACCCTTCCTGATTCAGCTTCTTAACAGCTACAACCATACTAGAACCGGGCCTTGATGCAGCCAATGAATGTTCATCAATCCATCCTTTGAAAACAGAACCAAACCCTCCTTCGCCTAAGACACTGTCAGGCCGAAAGTTTCTTGTGGCTGCCTTAAGATCACTAAACGCGAACGCCTTCAAGTTGGACGATTGCAATATTTCACCCTCACTTCGAGGGGTTGGTGGGATAGATGTAGAAGACATTTTGCTGCTTGAATTACTTAACTCGACCCCATCTCCACTCACCATTTTAGATGAAGGCCCACCTATGTTACATTAGCCATAAGGGTTTAAAGCACGAAAAATTATGAGCTGTATATTTGACACTTAGGACTATGAAAAAATTGCAATTACTGTAATCTTGGTTCCAACTTCAGGATTTTAATTAGACTAAGAAATTAGCGATTATGGCAACGAGGCAGAGCAGACACACACACTATCTAAGACAAAACAGAACAGGCTCACAGAGCCGTCACAAATTCTAGTTGAGTATCAGATAATCACAAGTCCATTGTTAGGAAACCAGAAAGAAAGCAACACACACACACACACACAGTGAAAAGGAAGATCTTTCATACTTCATTTCTCAGCAGAAAATAAAAGGCGGTATTTTTATGCACTTCAAATGAATACATTAACAAGTGAGAATGATATTCAGAATATACCTGTGCCGGTATGAAAAGGGCTCTCAGCCTTTATCTGGTTGCTCAAGCAGATCCCCATCTAAATTCCCAAAATCCCACCAAAAATACAGTTCCGAATTTTGTTACGCCTCACAAGTTCAAAGCCAAGCCTTCAAGATTCCAGCTTTTTCCAACACATGCACAAAGAACAAACAGCTAAATAAGCTCGGAACCCTGAATGAAACGAACCAAACCACATTAGCAGCCTCAGATCTAATGTGAATCCTCCTAATTTTCTTGTTTTCCCTCTCTTTAAGTTAGGTGCCAGCCGCCAACCATACCAATACTCTCTCTCTCGTTCTCTCTAAGCTGAAACCATCAAACCAGATGTTCTCGATTAAAAAGCGAGCAAAACGCAACAAAGATGAGATCTTTATGGGGAAAAAAAAAAAAGGGCACAAAAAGACGCAATCTTGATGAAGAACAGTTGGGTTTTTTTTTCTACATGGAAAAATGGAAGTTTTTGTGGGTTGGTGGATTTATGCGGCCAAGTCTTCTTTTTATTTCTGGGGTCATATAAAAATACAAGAGAGAGAGAGAGAGAAGTCTCTTTTAGACGTTTGTGGAGTATGCAAGATTGACTGGCTTCTTGTCGTTTCAAATGAATGACAAGTTTGAGGGGGATGGGTTTTAGCTGTGGTCAAGTTTACTACAGTGTTATTTATTGGAGTCATAATTAGGAACTGATTATGGAAGCAGTTTTAAGTTAACTCATTTGGTTTTTGTAAAGTTTTCGAGATCTATACTTAGGATACCCTGTGTACGGAATTTCGGATTTGTTTACATATATCAAGGAAAAAAATATCATTTAATCAATAATTTGTTTCTACTTTCATGTTCATATTTTAAAGATCACAATTTTAATGGTAGAAGATAAATTAATATGTAATTTTACAATATTAATTAAGTTGTGTTTCCTCAAGTTTAGAGTAAGTATTTTTTTTTAATAATTTATTTTATCACGCATTTGAGAAATATTTGAAAAGTTCTGATTTAATTCTTTTTTTTCAGTTGAAAAGAATAAAAGTTATCTAAAGAACATTTTTCACTCAATTTCCAGCTTCAAAATACTCTAAAATTTGTAATATTTACCCTTTTTTTCTAAATTAAGCAGCAACACAATCTCGCTGTGCTAATGGAGTATTTCCAAACACTTGTACTTTTAGATACAGCAAAGTCATAAAAAAATATAATATTATTTAAAAAAGAAAAAGTGAAAAACAAAGATTAAATTATAAATAGGTAACTAATAAGCTGGAAAAAAAATTTAAATGTACTTCCAACTTTTAGCATTTTTTTGTGAAAAAAAAAAGTTCTTTTGATATTTGCAAACACCGCCTAACAACCTTTGATTCATTGGTCAGTAAACTTTTTTTATTTATTATATTTTTGACCCGGATAATGTCACATTTTTAGTTATTATTTATAATAAGGCATCTTTTAGTAGGTATTCCATAAGAAAATTATTTCAATCTTGATCTAATAATAATAATAATAAATTGAGTATAAGCAACACATAAACTATCGAAGCTTGAATAATGGAAAAAAAGCAGTTGAAATATTTGACTTTGTGGCACCAAGCTAAGAAAAATGCCAAACAAACCTTCAGTAATTGGCAACCTTAAATTTGCACACCTAAAGCAAAAAATTAACTGCGCTTGTTATGGCATCTTCCTGGTTTCAATTAATTAGTCGTGCAGCGACAAAGTAATACTAATCCTCTAATACCACCTTTTTGAAAAAAAATTAATAATAAGTAGCATCACTTGTCACTCCTAATTAATATTAATAACATTTTAATCTCTCTGATCAAATTTTTAGTCAAATTTCATATATATATATATATAAACACTTACATGACAGCCTCATTTTCACAAATTTTTACCTGTCAACTTATTTGTTAAAACAACTGAAAACCAAAATTGATAAAAAAAAAAAAAGTTGTCATTTAACATGAGTGTCTTCTAATGAGATTTGGCACAGAGAGTTCGTCGAAATGACTAAAGTTTTGCTTATTTTATGACATCAATTATCAAAACCCGTCGATTTAAACTTTCTAAATTTAAGTGATCCTGACATAAAACTTCAGGGAGCATTAACCATTTAAAGAATATATATATATAGCATATTTTATATCTGGTGTTATTATTAATATGCAGTCAAAATATTTCTAAAAATATCATTTTACAAACTTTGGGACTCTGCCTGAACAGTGAAGTTGAGGTCTCCTCACGAAAATATTAAAGGTTTGGGTTCTTTAATCTCCACAAATGTAGGTATCAGTATGCTAAATAACAATTTATGTGTATCGTAAAATTATTTATTTGTATTTTCTAATTAATATATGATTTGTTTTATATTTGAGAATAAATTTGATGCGGTCGGTTTTTGGTTCGACCACGTGTCGGGATATGAAGAGCACTCCGATAATAATGCTGGTGGTCCAATTGTCAAATAAGGAGGAACGCACGTAAGACTAGCCAGTTTTGTCCAAGTGTAGGCTCTCCGACGCTCAAGTCAGTTGTAGAGTATTTGGAGAAGATGATGAACAGTAAATGATAAGTTCTCTTGCTTATCAAGAATAGGTGCAAAAGTGAGTGGATCTTATGTTTTCTTACCCTTTGATGGAGAGCCGATTTGGTATATATATGAGAGTGAGGCGTCCGGATATGACATGTTTGGTGGGAGCTAGTCAACTTTACTGACATGAGTTGTATGGACATGTGCTTTTTGTCCCCTTTGGAACTCCCGTTGGCAGCTGCTCTCATATCTCATTAATGGGGGACCTTATTGGTATTTTAATGTGTATTTTTGGCATTTATGATCAAGGATTGTATTTATGATTTGACATTTAATGTGCTAGAGACCGATGGGATAGACCCATGTGGTATTGGAGCGTGTTAGGTGGCAGTAAGTGAGATCTATCATTAGTTGCCAGCTAGACTCCTTCCCGACAGGTGTTGAGCTGGGCAGCGGCTAAGTATGGGATTGCGTCCTCAATACAAACGCATTCGATGACCCCTTAAGCCATTAGACCTCTAGCGCCCTCGAGTAAGCCTGGAGTTTGCTTTTTCGTGTGAAGCGCTCCGAGACTCGTTTCCTGTAATGGATATCTTCGAGGACCGTGAGTTATTTCGAGGGTCCCTGAGCAGCATACTTGCGCATTATTACAACCTCGACAATCAAGTTTAAAACCTCGTTCGAGGGCAGCCTGATACATCGAGGATTCAACACCCCACACTTGGGTTGGCTATGATTGTTTCTGTTGGCGTAGCGTGATGAGGTGGCACTTGACTCATCAAAATCAATTGGTGTGTTGTAGTCTTGTAAACAACATATTGTTTAAAAAAAATAGAAAATAAAAAATTTACATATGCAAATTTATTATTATTATTATATATTTTGTGTGTGGTATATATCTAAAGCTTTTTAGCGTATACTTTATCTAAGGAATATTTATTGCAACAGCAAAATTATTGTTCGTTCATAATATTTATTAGGAGTACATGTGAGTAGTTGTGATAAGGATGACAACTGTGGAATTTAAATGTCGGCATTTATGATTATACGATTAATGATGTGTGCATCGACCTGCTATTGGCACACCATCTTTCTCTCCTTGCACGAAAATACGTTGTTGATGATGATATGATAATGATGATGATGGTGTTGAATGTTGATCCCTCGATGCCATAAATTAACTTTTTGCCCAGCTGTACTTTTGTCGCCTGCGATTTGAGGCCCACCTTCACAATTTTCTGCAAAAGCAACTTACCTTATTTATTTTGTTTTAAGAAAAAGGGATGAAAAAGCTGAAATTCGTAGCAATTATTTTTAAATTTTATAGTTTTGTAGAATTTTAGCTAATGCTCTCGATTAGGAAGGACTCAAGTTAGACACAATATCAAATTAGTATAGTTATAGGAATCACTATTTATTTTACCCAAAACACCGGTATGATTAATGAGCTCCATAAATAACACTATTTGAAAATAATTACCAAATATTTTTAGAATTCGTAGGTTAGAAAATGAACTTGATTCTATTCAATTACGGTTAGTAATCAAACATTCTCATGATTGATATTTGATATGTGACGCTATTTTACAAGTTTATATTCATATAATGAAAAAAACTCATTTTCAATACGTAAATGCTTTTATTTGTACATCTGTATTTATTAAGTTGCTTTGTCTAAAGAGACTTCATCAAGAGTTTTGCACGCGATCCTGATGCATGCTCTGTTTGTTCCCTTTTATATGTCTCTTTAGCACAAAAATTAGTTCTAAAATATTTTATCTCAATATTGTATTTATTATCTTTTTTTTCCTCCCCAAAATACCCTTCAACTTTAATAAGTATCATTTTTAAATTGCTAAAAAAAAATAAATCAACGACTCATTATTCAGCATAATTAATTAAGAGGTTATTCTAATCTTATTACTCTAAAATTATGAATATAAATTGCCCTCTTAATTTTTATGTAGAAACCTTAAACGACAAATAAAAGGGAATAGGGGGATGGTATATTTTTTTTATTTTGAGGTGTGAATTTTCAGTATCCTATATTCCTGTACAAATGTCATCAAAATTAATGTTGTAAATGAAGACAATTAGTTAAGTTATAATAAAAAAGAAGGTTATTCACGTCACTGAAATCAAGAAACAATAAGAAAATAAGCAACACATGTTAAATAAATAGAAGTTTGGCTATAGAAATGGGTGAATATGGATAAATAATTAAATTAAATTAAATTGGGTGTAAGATTGTAACCATCGATGCATCCAAATCTGGCTTTCCAGAAGGCCTTAAATTAATGTCCAAATGACAATAGAAGTCAGAGCAAAATGATTAAAAAAAAAAAACTCTCCAATTCAAATCCTTCTTGTAATTTTGTAATGGACTTTTCCAAATTACATTCGGAACCCATCTAGATGGCCTTTTTTAAAGAAGGAAAATACCTATTTTTTTAAAAAAAAATATGTTCAGCTGATTTTTTTTAAAGAATAAAAAGTCAGAGAAAAGTCTTGAAGTGAATTTTTTTTTAAAAAAAATAAATTAAAATAATTTCGAATCAAAAATACATACTAAAATATTTTTAATTATTATATCTAAACGTAAAATTATTTATCTTGACAAAAAATTCTACTGTGAAAAAGTAACGGGCCTTTAAATGCATGTGAAATGAAAATTTGAATAATTCAGCCGAGGGGTGGGCCCTCACTGTGGCAACCACAAAGCTGAAGCTTTTTACAGGACACAGTGGGGTGGGTTATTGATTTATGAAAGAAGAGAATCAGATGAGGATCTCCCTCAATTTTACAATACGTTTGACACGTCTACATCAACAATTCGGATTTCCCAAAAATGTCCCTCACCCCTTAACCCCCCCTAGCATTCAATATTTGTCCCATGCGATTCCTCAAAAACGTCTCTCCAAGTCCAGCTCTGCGCATAGTCTCAAACAGTAGCCACTAGCTAGTAGCTACTACACCCAACCCAAAATTATTTATTAATTTATAATCTTCAGTGCGAGAGGGCAAAATAGTGAATTAAATATAATTTATTATCACCAATTTTACAATGTTAGATTTATTTTTATGATTAAATAATGACACTGGTAAATGGTGAATTTAGAACAAAGTTGTATAAAAAGGTGTAACGTGTACTAGAAGCCTAGAATGCTGGTGAGGATTGATTGAGAGAGAGAGAGAGAGAGAAGACGTAACGTATCACTGACAAGAGAGAGAAAGAGGAGAGGGGGTGTTGTCCTGTGGCAGTAAGGTATTGTCTTAATCACTTTCGTCTCCTTATGCCGTGAAATCCGGACTAAAGTCCCCCGCACGCCACACAAAATTTTTTATTTTAAATAATATTTTATCTTCTATTTTAATTTATAAATATACATAAAATATAAAAATTTCAATTAAATATATATTTAATTAATTTAAAAAAATAATTTTATACGCATAGTATGAATATAAATTATAGAATAAGAGATAAAATACCATTTTAAAATAAAAATCCTATCCGCCCACACCCCATGCTAAGCTCCAAATTATTCATTTTTTTTTCTTTTTCTATTTTTTTTAATTTTATATTATAGTATCATTTTTTTTTTCTCTTGGTAAAATAAAAACTATATTGAAAGATCGGATGTAGCTTTTTTAAATTTAATCGCCACAAAATATTCGTTTCACCGAGGTTTGTTGAAATTTAGTCCAACTTGATAACTGACTACTGAACTCAATCATACTAACATATTAATTAATTAAGTTCTACTTACTACCCCCAATATCACTTTCGAATCAATAATATACATTCATTTTATATTATATTTAGTGACAAAAA
Source organism: Petrea volubilis (assembly GCA_026212405.1). Lineage (NCBI taxonomy): Eukaryota > Viridiplantae > Streptophyta > Magnoliopsida > Lamiales > Verbenaceae > Petrea > Petrea volubilis. The sequence goes on from CM047882.1 coordinate 2,175,157, forward strand.
AAGTGCTCCCTCATTTGACTGGTTTTACACTTTTATCATTAATTAAGTCCCTTTTTTGTTATATTCTATGAAGCATATTAAACATAATTTGTATTTTGTCCTTCAAGGTCATTTTTGATTAAAAAAAAAAGAAGAGTTTTTACAGATTGGTCGACAATGGTGGCATGACATTTTTGAGGGTCGAATTGATAGTCAATAAATTAGTAAATTTTGAAATAATTTTGTTATTTTTTTTAGAATTGTAAGACGAGCCTAGTTGTAGTAGCAGTTGAACAACTATTTTGGCCAAAAAGTAAAGCGTAGTAGCTAGTTATAAATTCTACGCAATTCATATGACAAATTATAAGGGCAAATTACATTTAGCTCCCCGAAAGTATATTATATTTATAAAAAATATCCTAACATATGAAAAATTACAATTATCTCATTGAATTTAGGGAATGATTACAATTTACATCTAAAAAAATAAATTTCCAAAATTACTCCTAAGTAATTTAAACAAAAAAAAAAAAGAAAAAAATAAGTAAAACAAAAACTCCAAAATACCATTTCTTTATCATTTTTTTCTTTTAATTTCTATTTTCTATTTCTCTTTATCATCTTTTTTTTTTCCCCTCTCAAATCATAACCCTTCTCCCCACGCCCCCCCCCCCACCCAAATCCCCTTCCCCAATGGTTGATATGCTGGAGGACGAGCGGCAACCCTTCTCAATCTCTCTTCCTCTCTCGATCTCTGCCCCTCTCCTCTCTCAATCCTGCAGCAGCGGAAGACAATGGTGGGCAGTGGAGGACGATGGCGGCCGCCTTCTCTCTCTCTCCCCCCACCCCCCCCCCCCTTCGCGATCCCTCCCCTTCTCCTTCTCGATCCTTCCCCCTCTCCCTTCTCGATCTCATGTCTTTGCGTGGGGGTGGCAGAGGACAGTGGTAGGGCTGCAGCGGTGGCGGAGAAGAAAAGAATAGAAAAATAAAGGAAAAGGAGAAAATAAAAGGAAAAAGGGGGAAAAAAAGAAAAAATAATTTATTTAATTATATATAATATGTATTATAATTTTTTATATTTATAAAAATAAATTTTATAAAATTATAAGATTTAATTTTTTTAAAAAATATTTAAATATGTATAATATCTTTAAAATTAAATAAATATAATATAACAAAAAATCATCTCAATGGCAAATTATTCATTTTAATATAGTCAAACTTTATTGTTACTCCAGAAGGATATTTTTGAAAGTTCAATACTTTTTAGGTATAAATTATAATTACTCCCTCAATTTAGGGGCATAAATATAATTTTTTATATGTCGAGGTATTTTTTATAAATAAAGTATAGCTTAAAAGAGACCGACATAATTCATCCAAATTATAATGAAAAATAACCTAATGACTTATGTGTAACTGCGATTGTAGTTCAAACACAAAATATTTTTAAAACTTAATAAAGAAATATAGTTATAAAGCAGATAAAATGAATAAACATCAACATAAATTTTGAACTTAAAATTCCACCCAAACCAAGTCGGGCTTATTTTGATGTGTCAGTTTCGCTTTTCCTAATGATGGCTGCTCCCTCTAAAAGTCTATGCCTCTATGCCTACATTATCGAATCTGTGTTTGATCTATCACACTCAACACACAATTCTATGAACTTTTTCTTCGATAGGTCTTTTAATTATATCCGTTTAAAGCTTAAAATGGAATTTTCATTCGTATAAAAACCGCTGGACAAGTCTGAACCACTGGTTTTTGGAATATCTTCTGGGCTGGCTGATGTAGCAATTGCACAAATAAATGCAAAAAGAAGCAATACTAACAATAATAATATTGTTTTACATACTTGAATAAACGAATGAAACGAGCCGTTTATTTTATAATTTAGTAGTGAGTATTTGAATTCGGTATTTATAAAAATTTGAATTTGAAAATTTTTCTTTTTTTTTGGGATGAATGTATATATATATATGTATAAAATGTTTCGATTAACATGAGTGTGTATGTTTGTGGCGTTCTGATGAGTGTGTATATATGTACGTGTGGCAATCTGAACGACATAAATGTATAATTTGTGGCATATTTGTGGTGTTTTAGTGAATGTGAATATGTGTGTGACGTTGGATTAACACAAGTTTGTATGAAATGCATAATAATATGGTTGTGGTGAGTGGGTGCACAATATTTATTTTTAAATTATTTTGTGGGAGGATTTAAGGCACGAATATTATCACACTCAAGGGGTAGCAGTCTAGTCGTCGAAGTTGCATATAATGGAAAATAATCAGAGGAGAAAAAGATAAAGCAGGCAGTGAAAATTCACCCCGAAAGCCCATGATGATGATGATAGTTGCAAAGAACTAGGCTAATACTGTACGTCGATTCAATTCTCTTGTTAATTATTTTTCTTCCCCGTTGACTACAACTGTTTATCCCTTTTCTTCTCTGTTTAACATCAATCGTAAAGATATAGAGTTTTGCACTTTTACTGGTTGATGTTGATACGCCTTTAATTGTATGTTTGTGCGTGTTTCTTGTGTGAAGCCAGTGGAGGCGAGCGTAAACGTCATCACATTCCTTTTAGTACGTCAGAATCAGCAACTGGAGATAGCCCCTTGTGAGAAAAAGCCCACTTCTTTTAATCTTTTTACCCCACTCTCTCGCGTGACAACTTTGTTTTTACTTTTCTTCCTCCGGTTCTTTGTGCCAGATCTCCATCTTCTAAGCCTTTTGGAGGAAAAAAAGGGGCATTTTTTGGTGCTTTGGGTATCTATTGTTTGAATACTGGGAAAACTAAGAAATGGGTTGTGGAGAAAACTGGATTTCTTGAACATTAGTGTAAGCCTGTTTATCTCTCAAGATTTTATTGCTCTTGTTGGTGTGTGTGTGTTTCAGGTTTCATGTGCTGTTTATTTATTTAATTATGTGTGTTCTAGTGTGTGTACTCATGCAAATCTTTTTGTGCTCAAATCTTGTCAAAATGTCAACTTGGAATGTTTTACTTTTCATTGATTTTCTATTACATTTCTTTTGTTTCTTTTCTTTCCCCTTGAATATCTGTCACTGTTTCTTCCACTTTTACGAGTCTGTAACTCTTGGTATGTTTCTTGACTCTATGTTCATTTTGGTACAGACATTTGTAACAAATGCGAGCTTATATTCATTGACACTTTCATGGGTTCATTGTTGCTTTTGGAGATTTTTCTCTGCAGAGCTAGAAGAGCTTAGCTCTTATGGATTGTCTATGCAGCACAATAGAATTAAAATTTTCCTGTAAATCAAATGTGAGCTACTGAGTTGAAGATATCTGTTTTATCCCCTCGATGTATGAATATTCTTGTCTACTGCTAAAATTGTCAAGAGAATCTCTTAGTGATAGTTACATCCATATTATGCATTCAGGATGGATTGTCTTCTTTTTAACCCCTTCTTACTCTGTTAAGTTGTTGGTATCCAATTTGCATTAAGGAACGTATCACACAATCCCTGATTTGCTTCAATTAAACAGAATCAACTTTGTCTATGTTTCTGTCACCTAATCTCCTACACGTTATCAGATTAGCTATGAGGTGTACGAGGCCATGGGCGGAGGCGTTTGTGCGGGCAAATGAAGGAAAGGCAACGGTGGCGACCTGAGGAGGATGCTCTGTTGCGCGCATATGTTAAGCAATATGGCCCCCATGACTGGCACCTTGTCTCGGATCGCATGAACAGACCCCTCGACCGCGACGCCAAATCCTGCTTGGAAAGGTGGAAAAACTATCTCAAACCGGGCATAAAAAAGGGATCCCTCACAGAAGAAGAGCAGCGTCTCGTCATCAATCTCCAAGCCAAGCACGGCAACAAGTGGAAAAAGATCGCGGCTGAGGTCCCTGGTCGAACTGCCAAGCGCCTTGGGAAGTGGTGGGAAGTTTTTAAAGAAAAGCAACAACGTGAACAGAAGGAGAAAAATAGTAAAATTTTAGAGCCGATCGAGGAGGGCAAATACAACCATATATTGGAGACATTTGCCGAGAAGCTCGTTAAGGAGCGTCTCACACCACCGGGTGTCGAAATGGCGACTTCCAATGGCGGATTTATTCATCATCATCATCATCATAGTGATCACCCGCCTGCACCCCCAAATGCACCACCATCGGTGCTCCCTCCATGGCTGGTGGCTAGTTCTAGCATGACAACCACCATTAGGTCATCGTCACCATCCGTGACACTAAGCCTTTCGCCCTCGACGGTCCCACCCGCTCCAACAATTGCATGGTTACACCCTGATGGGTTTCCCGATAATAACGCCAACGGTCTTGGCAATTTGCCATCTAACCCCGTCATTTTTGAACTTGTAGAATGCTGTAGAGAGTTGGAAGAAGGTCATCGCACGTGGGCCGTGCATAGAAGCGAGGCGGCGTGGAGGTTGAAACGGGTGGAACTGCAATTGGAGTCTGAGAAAGCGTGTCGGAAGAGAGAGAAAGCAGAGGAGATAGAAGCGAAAGTGCAAGCTCTTAGGGAAGAGCAGAAGGCGGCTCTAGATAGGATTGAGGCCGAATATAGGGAACAGTTGGCGGGATTGAGGCGTGAGGCAGAGGTTAAAGAGCAAAAGCTCGCTGAACATTGGGCTGCTAAGCACCTGCGGTTAACTAAGTTTCTTGAGCAGATGGGATGCAGACCGGTGGCCGCTGAGCCTAATGGCCGATGAGTTGCATCTGGTTCGTGTTGTTCGTGCTGTTCGTCCAGTTCTTTATTATGCCCATCTTGGGGTATTATTACTAAATAAATGCCATCTTTGTCTAAATCATGTTCAACTAAAACTGCGTAAATGAATAATTAAGGTATGTGACATGACTTTGATTTTGCCACTTCCTGCTTATGAAATGCTGCGGCTTACAAAAATGTGTAGATGTAGTTTCAATACGCAACACTTGTTCCATTGAAACAACACAATTTGTAGAACAAAAGTAAGTGCAATTACATTAAAATTTCAAAACAAACTTGCTAGATTTAAAATTTAAAATTGCCATGTTTTGGCTCCCCAAGAATTTCATTCATACTTTGTGGAGCTTCATCTTGAAAAACACCATGAACGTATGCCATGAACTCGTTTTCTATTTCACCGGCTTCACTCTGATCTCCTCCCGGAGTGTCTGCCAAGTTCAGTTTATTTTGGTCCTCATCTTGAGCCTCTGCCGGTGTAAGTTCCTCGTTCTCTCCTTCTTGAGGACCTGTGCCAACACAAAATCACAATCCAGGCGTTATATTACGCATTCACTACTTAACTAACACTAGTATATACATATATATATATATATATATATATATATATATATATATATACATATGCGAATATTCACCTGGCTTCTCATTGCTTGTTTGAGGTGATTGCTCGCTACTGCCATCATCATCTGGCAATGAGCTTGAAGTATTGCATGGTTCACAAGTTGAAATTATCATCAATGCTCCGACAGCTTTGGCCTCCTGCGCGTAAAAACAAGCAGATGAGGCCTGAAATCGCGGCGATAATTTAAAATTTATGACAATTATTGAGGTAATTTACTTACAAGAATGCCCTGGGTAGTTTGATTGTTGCTTATGAGTTTGAGGTCTTTTATTTTACTCGAGTATACGATGAATGCTGCCATCTCAAGAAAAGATCGGAACTGTTTGCTCCCATGATAATATAACTGTCGATGCAGTATTTGCAGTTATGCGTCAGACCAGTTGAATGAGTATAATTTACTGTGTCAAAATTAAGAAAAATTGTTACCTTATCCTCGTTGCCGTTGCCACGCTTCCTGTCCTCCACTCTCCATCCGCGGAGACGCTCTTGTAACGAAAACTCATACTTTTTATGAAACTTTGGAGGGTTTGGGTCTTGTAATATCGGGAGCACGACATGGTATCCTTGTTCAAGATCGTATACCCTCACTCTCCATCTCCCATTGTCCTTACACACTAGCAAGTGGCATCTATAAATACCACCGGTCTCAACCTATAGATGCTAACTAGTGTTAAATGAGAATGATCAATTACGTAACAAGTACTTAAATCAGTTACAGGTCAAGACTTTGGATATATTAGGGGTGGTAAAATGAATTGAGAATCATATTTCAATCCATTTAAACTAGTTTTAGATTGTGTTGGGTTTTCAAATTATATAAATGGGTTGAAGCCGGTTGGGCTTTAGTGGGCTTCAAATTTTATTGGGTTCTAAATGGGTTCAAGCGGTTTTTAAATGGGTTAATGTGATTACTAAATGGTTCCAATAAAAAAAATATTATAATTTGATAGTATTTCACAAATTTGAAAAGTTAGTGATAAAATTATTCTTGCAAATTAAAAAATATATTAAATAACAAATAAATAGTTAAAAAATATAAAAAAAATTATATTTAAGAAAATATATTTTATTTTATAATGAACTTGTTAAAGAATCGCATCAATCAATTACAACCCGTCTCAAATTCATTTACAATCCAACCCATTTTCTAGAACTCATTTAGAATTGAACCCATTTTCAATCCGATCCAATAAAACTCAACTCAAATCTGACCTAACGCACCCATTTGCCACCTCTAATATATATGCACACGCACAGAGACACATACCTCATGCATCTCCAGGAGGTATTCTTCGCCAGCTTCTGGGTACTTGAATAGTTTAAAAAACACTTCTTTATTTCCTTCAGTTCTACGCCGTTTTTTGGTTGATGCTGGCTGCTCCTAAATAACACATTGTTTATGTTACTGAGACAGTTTAAACATGGAAATTAGCAGTTGTGTGACCAATGAACATCCATGTGAATGTAAAGATTCACGGAACAATCAGATTGTTTAAAAAGAACTTATACAACGACAGAACATAACCTGGCCTGATACGCGTGCGTGCGGACACACACACACACACACACACATATATATATATATATATATATATATATACGTATATGTATATGTAGATAGCGCAACCGGTGTGAATGCTAAGAATTTAATGAGATAGGATTTCTACACGAACTTATACCATGCTAAAATGCCCGAAAACGAAGTACAAGGGACATTGCATGTGGACCGGTAAGAACAATCATCCTCAAATCTACTTGAGGCTTTTTTTTTTTTTTTGGATATCTTAGAAAGCTTAAATTTGTGTTTCCTTGAATATCAATATGCTTTTCATATTTAATAAAAATCCAAAATTGCCTTCCCAAAAATTAAAATTTAAAACTTCGTTCCTGTTCAATGTACCGATCAAGGCAAGTATAAAGGCTACCTTGTTACTTGGAGGATCTGGTGGCTTGGATAGACCTTCTTGTTCAACTGAACCCACACCGGTAACTTCATTATCATTTTTCTTCTCTAAGTGAGACGCCATTACTTTTATGGAGAGAGAGGGGGGGGGGGGGGGGGGGGAGAGAGAGATGTCTCAGAAAATGCAGGATGGAATGAGGGCTAATTCTTTTAAATAGTTGTCATTAATTTAATTGGAGACATTTTGAATTTACATACTCATATTAATGTAGTTTCTTAATATGAATGGATTGTGTGGTAAAAGTACAGGTGTATATCGATTCTTGAAATTTTCTTTCTTCAGCAGAAAGAAAAGGACAGACATTTGAAATTTTTTAAACACTTGCCATATATGAACACATTTCAATTATATGCACGAACACAGAATGGCTTTAATGGTATTTAATTGGACATCTCCGCATGTTTAAGTGGAAGGGTTAAGTAAATCTATATTTTAGATACGGTATTTAATATAGCACAATACTAACTATAACAAATATATTATCCAAATTGAACATAATGTGCTCAACTATTCCAAATAAGGATCGTTTATTTTAGGGAAAATGACATATTTAATCCTCTTTATTTTAGTATCAGTTTAATCCCTAAAATACCATCTGTAACTTTGTAGTCTCTAAACTTATAAATTAGTTTCACTTTTGTCCATTTGATGAGTTTTTTTGGGTATGTGTTTGCCTGGAATGGTATTATTTGATAAGCATGTGCCTATTTTAAGGGCAAAATTGTCATTTCATCATTATGCAATTTAGATAAATAAAAAAACATAATTGACCGAAAACAGAAAAAAAATGATTTTAATTGATCATTTCAAAAAAGACAGTAAAGAAAAATTTAATTTTTTATGATTTTTTTAATTGTTCAGTCAAATATTATTATTATTTTTATGTAAATTGTATAAACATGGAATAATAATTTTGTCCTTAAAATAGACACATGTTTGCCACTCTATACCACTTCAGCCAAGGATGCACCGCAAAATTCATCAGAGGGACGAACATGCAATCAATTTATAAGTTCAAGGACTGTATAAGGTCACAAATAGTGGTACTTCAAGAATTAAAATGATACTAATATGAAATATCGAGATTTAAATATGACATTTACCATTTATCTTATATACATTAATGATATGTTACAATTATGACACTAATATCCTAAATGAAAAATAAACTACTATACAATGTGAAAAAATTAGTATCAAATTAAAATAATACCTAGAGTTATAGAAAATTGAACCACCCACAAGGGAATATGGGACCTCAACCTTACCACGGACTCAAAAATCACATTGGTTCATATTTATTAATTGTTAAAATATCACTTTATATAAATATTTTATAAGTTTATTTTAAAAGACTATATAATATTTTTTAAACCGTAAACCCGCTTGCGAAATGTGAAATCTTGTATGGTCTTCCAAATAAATCGGCCCACGTCCTTATGTTCCAACATGGTAGCAATACAACACTTTGAATGGACAATGGCCCAACATGCAAAACAATGTCATAAACGATTTTTATTGTTGAATCAAATGTCCTTATCAAATAGCCATTGGGCTCAGAGTTGAGTGGTGGGAGTTTGAAAGTGATATCACAAGGGTCTTGAGTTCAAATCTTCTTGTTATCTATCCCTTTTCTTTTGTGTGAGCGTGTGTGGAAGTATTTTTCGGTTGACATTTATAGGTGTCTCGAGATAATTTTATCACAAAAAAAAAAAAATTATCCTTATCAAATAAATAAATAAATTATCGAATCTATAATCTGATTAAAAAAACCAGCTAAAGACAATCAAGAAAAACAAAAATAAAAAGGAACAAAAAAGGTCAAGATAAGAAGAAAAAAATTAAAAAAAGTAAAACCATAGATTTACCGAATTAACCCCAAAACATTATCCAATGCCGAATATTTTTAAACCGTCATTTAGTAAATTAATGGATACAGTTATACGTACAAAGTACAAACAGAAAAATGGCTTAATACGATCGAAAAATCACGCGGGAAAGAAAAAAAGGAAGGGAAAAAAAATGAAAAAAAATCAAGGGAGATGTAATTATTGGCGCAATACAAGTTTCACGATGATCAATATTCGTTAGGTTTTGAACTTTGGGTCAAATTCTCTCTTGTTAATTTGTTTATTATGCAGATTTTCACCTTTGCACGTTTGCAATTGTGCATGGACTGAGAGTGAGCTTCAGCGAAGTGAAGGCCGTGGAATCAGTAACTGTTCATCGATTGGATTTGGAAAATGTTCTCAATGGAGATTGATTCGTCGCCGGAATACAGGAAAAGTTGAGAGCTCGGCAGTCTAAGTTTTTGGCGAGCTGTAAATCCAATGGAGAGGATGATATGGATGATACGGAATCTGAGCAAGAACTATCTGATTCTGAAGTCTCTTATGACTCCCAAGAGTCAGCCCCAGTCATTTGCTGTCTTTGCCATGACCCCAAGTCTAACAGTCCAGTATCATTCTTAGTGCTTCTCCAGGTAATTGTGGCTCTGGTATTATTTATATCAGTCAATCCATGTTATCATCAAGTGGTTAATTGTAAACTCTAGTTTAACCAGATTAGTCTCTACATATTTTGCATGAGATCATTCTGATTCCTCATCGTTGCTTTTAATAAAGAAATCCAGGCTTTTGAGTTTTGTCAACCGAGGGCCCCTTTCATGGGATCAAGTTAGTCAACCTGGTAAAGAGAATCTTTCTGAAAATGCAAGTAAATGTATTGCTTTGGCCTTCAGCAGTACCTCTAATGGCTTCACCATGAGCTCATCTGCTCAGTTGGTAGATTTGGTTCAAAGTGCTGTCAATGATTTTGCTTCCTTGGGACAACTTAAAGAAGTGAGTGCTTTTATGGAATTTAATTATTAAAACTCGATTCACCTCAAACAAGAATGTTCAACTCCCTTGCACGTCGAAAGATACCTGGGAGAGGACAGAATCCTCTCTAGAGACCTTGGAATAGCAGATGTATTTGGTGTTGAGGGGATTGCAATCCAGTTCTAACAACTTGGAATTAACTGCTGGGAGTAGCTCAGAAAGAATTGACAGTGCTGAATCTCTTTTGCTCAGAAAATACATAGCTGCACTGCCTAAAGAGCAAGTGAATCATCCTTCGGCTTCACAGAATGGCCACTCTAGAATGGACAGTAAAACCAATACACTACGTCCATCGTCTGATAAATGTTTTCCCTCTCAAGATGATGGAATTTATGTTTCTTCCTGCGGACATGCAGTGCATCAAGGATGTCTGGATCGTTATTTATCATCACTCAGGGAAAGGTAGGTCTGTGATCTCCCCTTCTACCCCTCATGTCTCTCCTTTCTTACAAAAATGTCCTAAACCACCTTCTCCCCCTTAACACATCTATGATAGACAGCCCTATGCAAGGACCTAGCTTAAAAGAATGTGGTCAGATTTAGCATCTTAATGTAGTTAAGGTCTTGTAGGGTTTATATTATTTTTCTCCTTTATTCTGAAAAATTGATTAAGTACTTGTTTTATTTGATGAGGTGTTTAATTAAGTCGGAAAAAAGATGTGCTTAGGAAATCAATTGTGTCAAATCTAAGATATCATAAGACTAATATGGGAGACAAAACTAACTAATATTATTGTCAAAGTAACTTCATGTGCCTGGCTTTTCAGGATTTTATCCCTTACCTATTCTAAATTAATCATACGTCAAAACTGATTTTTCATATTGATAATTAAGCATGATTTTACAAATTGCTTATCAAGAATTCATCTCCCTTCATTTATAAATATATTATGTCAAAAAGTTATATTTGAAATTGATAAAAAAAAGCATGTTTTGTAGTAATTGATTTGTCTTAACTTGTCATTTTACAAATGATTTTGTGAGTTGGAAATATGATGTACACCAAACACGTCATATTCTTTATTTACATAACCAACTTTAACTTGCATGTGGTCTACTTCATCCTCCAAATAACTCAATTGGTGGAGAGGTGCTACCGGGTGTGAGTTTCACTCCACTTACCTAAAGACAATTTCTTACACATGTGTAGGCACTATACCTGCCAAGTGTCTGTCAAACTCTAACTAGAATTATGGATGTCTACATTCTACAATATGTTTTATTTAGATCTGTTCTTCAGTGTCATAGGTGCCATAATCTTGCCATTCGTTTCCAGGCTTTTATGAGAAAAAACAAAAAATTATCTGGTTTGTCTTCTTTTCTATGTGCACAGACACATCAGAAGAATTGTCTTTGAGGGAGGGCACATTGTGGATCGAGATCAGGTAGGAGCTCTTTTTGTTCTGAACATTAGGATGTTGAAGATAGTCATGTTGCTTTCCATAATGCTCATATCTGTCGTCAGGGTGAGTTCCTCTGCCCAGTGTGTTGGGGACTTGCAAACTCCGTCCTGCCAGCTTTATCTGGAGACTTGAGAAGTTTCCTCATCAACGAGCTGTGTCAACTATTAATCTCACGGGTGTTAGCAGAGCTTCAACTTCATCAGACATCAATAGTTCCCTCTGTGTCCAAGATGCTTTTGTCACTAATACAGAAGGCTGCAAATATTGTTGGCAGTAATGAGAGTTTAAAAGCTTTGCCAACTGAAAATGTGAGGATAACGCCAAATCTTAAACCTATCCTTCGTTTATTGTGTGCAATGTACTTTCCAGGTCACGACATGATTTTAGAAAATGGCAGAGTAAGCCACTCATGGATTGTATGGGACACATTGAAATAGTCCCTCATGTCAACTGAAAGTGCTGCTCGATCAAGAAAGAGTTCACTGAGTCCTAATTACAGCCTCAGCACCTTATACAAGGAACTCAACTCTTCTAGTGGTTTTATACTATCCTTGCTGTTAAATGTGGTTCAAAGCATGCGGACAAAAAATTCTGTGACTGTCCTTTTGAGATTATGTGGCATTCAGCTCTTTGCCAGATCTTCATGCTCTGGCACGTCTGCGAGTGAGTTTTCTGGTTACTCTTCCCAGCAACAAGGTACGGCCCTTCTGCTGGTTTACTTACCTATTTGATTTCGAAAATATGTTACCGCATGAAGACCTGTCTCCCAATTGTACAATCCTGAAACGGGAAAACATGAAGTGACATTCTGAAATGGTATGGAGATGTGACTATCTGGCCATTTGTTGCATGAGTATTCTATCTGACAAGATTAATCTGGTAAAGACACTGTATCTTCATTATCCTGAAAGCATTAATCATAAGCAATTATCGAAATTTTTGGTACATTGATCTTATTTGAATGATTTATTGGCTTTCTGCATGTCCACATCCCAGTATGAAACGAAAAAGGAGGGGAAGTGGGGTATGGTTAATTATCAGGTGGAATTCTGTTACCAAAAATTTGATATAAAGAATTCGGCAAGCATAGAAATTATTTCAACTATTTATGGTCAATTTGCCGTTTTATGCACTGAATGTGTGTGGAGAATCAATTTGTGGGGCTTCCATATTCTTTATGTCTTCCATTTTTTGGATTTTACGATTTCTCTCGAGGGAACAACTTTGTATTGTATTGCGTGCAAATTATTAGGTAAATTTAGATTGCAAATGAAATGAAAATAATAATAAAAAAGAAGAAGTATCACTGGTGAAATGTCTAATATTCTCGCCAGTTCTTTGTTCCCATTGATCCCCTAAGATGCAATTACTCGCTATTGAAGTATGTCGACCCTCTTCATTCTGATGAGTTGAATGTGCATTCCTCGTTAATAATAAGTAGATGGTTAATATTATAAAATGGATCAGCGGATTCAGCGCTAAACCACTGTATGTATGTCACAAGTTACTTTAGCTAAAGCATGTTTTGCATTATGATTTGCAGGTAACATGCTTTATATCTTGGAAAATGCCGAAGCAGAAGTACAGTACCCAGACCTTCAGCTATGGAGATGAGCATCTGAACCTGTCCTTGCTCATGACGCTTTTTCATCATTGATGTCGATAATCTTCTGTCTACCATGGCCAATATTATCATGCATGGAATCATATACGTCCCTTGTACATGTTTTTCACATTGTCACTGTAACTCAGGTATCAAGAGCTTTTCTTTATTTGATCTTCAAAAGATATACACCTGCTGCACTGCCTGATTTCTTGTTCCATGCAATGAGACAGGCTATAAGTATAATCACATGTTGCAAGAAAAGGCAAAACATTGTCACTGAGATGGGATTCCGCAATTGTTTGATCACTGACATCTACCAGTTCATGGGGAAATGTGGAGAAGCTGTGCATTGTTTTGACTCCTACTAGTAATGATCGTGCTTATGATATCTATGACTCAATCGCAGCTCAACTTTTCCTTATTTTCGGAGATGCGCATTGCTTTGGAAACTAATAAGCTACTCTAGTTCATTGCAATTCAGGGATGGGATCCACTTATGGAATGACTGCTTTGAGATTGCTACTGACACTGTTGAAGCGCTCCCTGAGGTTGAAAAACTGGAAAAGATGCTCAATATTCCTCCCCTTGGCTTCATTGTTAATGATGAAAATTCACGGTTGGCAGCTTTGAGATGGATGGGTCATTTTTATGGGGTTTATGAATCTCATAAATTTGAACATGTTTCCAGATCTACTCCTGCAGTCCCATTTAAGCTGATGGTTTTGCCCCATCTTCACCCAGATCTATTGCAAAGGTTGACTTGTAATTTATTGAATCAGTAGCTTATTTTTGGTTATATAAATTCATGAATCATTCAGAGGATTTGTCCAACATCAGGTATATTAAGAAGCAGTGTCCCAACTGTGGAGCTGTAAAAGAGGAGCCTGTGTTACCTCTGACTTATAGTTTAGTACTTTATTTGGGTATTTCTGCCTAGAAGGATAATTTTGGATAGAGGGTGGGGGTGGGGGTGGGGGGGTCGTTTGGCGCTGACCATCTTTATACATGTTTCTGACTATGGCTTATGTCTTCCCAAGGGAAACCGGTTGTCAGATTCATGCGATGACCTGTGGTGCTGGCATCGGAGTTTTCCTACTTGTTCGGGTACGCTTTAGATTTTCAACATGTTAAGCTACTGCCAGGCATTCGTCCAATATTTCTCATATATGATTCTCCTATTTATTCCCTTACAAGATTAATTCGTGTTCTCTATTGGTATAGAGAACTACAATTTTGCTTCAGAGGTCTGCACGTCAGGCAACTTGGATGCATTTGGTGAAGAGTTATATTGGTTTTTCTCGAAGTTTGACTGACGAGTTATTTTTTCTGTATTTGGTATATATAGTAAAACAATTTTTTGCCATGTGGATTGGCGTTTCAAGGCAGGTCAAGCTGGCCTTTCGTTTTTTCTTTACGCTTGAATTGTTGCTACTTGAAGAATTAATTGACCGCTTCATCATTTACTGACATACTTATTTACATTGTTAAATTAAATTATTTTTGTTTCTTGTTAGGTACCAAGCCAACTAAATGCCAGTGAATGCACCTTTTCCTCTAAAAATATTTATGGATTTGTACTTCATTTTTCTTTTTCGCCTTACCCCTGAATGTTTAGATGAAAACTTTTCCTTTCTCTCGCAGGATATTGAAATGCATTATTTTCGAATGAAGAACGTTACGCAGCTTTAACTCATATGGTAAACTGGTATATCATGCCAATATTGTGTGTGGATTCTTTTGGTTCTGCATTTTATCTTATCGTAACCTGTGATCGTTCTATCTAGGTGGAGTCTCATGGGCTTGATCGAAGTTCAAAGGTGCTTCGGCAAACAACACTTGGGTATTTTTCACGTTTTAGAATCTTGAAATGTGAAAGAGATCAATTCTTCTGTTGAGGTCTGGATTTAAACTTGGAGTCCAATAGAGGATGCGAGAATTAGTTCGGTGATTATATTTGAAATGTACAGATTTCATGCAGGTGCGTACACTAATAGATAGGGTTTCTGTTTTTCGGTATCATTTTCTATTTCATTGATTTTGGTTAATGAATTGTTAATCTCATATTAACATGTTTTTTCAGCTACTTTTACGACATTCCCGCGTTAAAGTGGTGTAGGTACCATAGGTTATACCGTACGGTTCTCAGGCAAATTGAGAGGGGGCAGTTTCCTAGCGGTAGAACGCAAGCACCTGTTATCTCCTCACTGTTGCCCATATGCAAACTCTTTATTTTTTTTATAATATATATATATATATATATATTTCATCAATGTCCATATGTGCAGTTCAATATATTATTTATACATCTATAAAAGTTTTTTTGCCTATTTTGCAAGTTAATATATGATTTCAGCCTTTCAGAAATGGATGTGCTGTGGATTATAGTGATAGAATCTTTAAGAATCCAAGCAGTCCATACCAAGTTGTTTACACGACTAGAGCAGTCCTGTCCTTCGAACAAGTAGAACCGCCCAATGTAACTACTAAAGAAGGAAACATAACTACGGGAAAAATTGTAGCAGTAGTGGAAAGATAGCCAACACCAATGCATTCCAACCCAAAATAAAGTAAACATTTTTGCTCTCAATTAAGAGATATGTTGAAATAATAAATTGCTCTTAACAATAAAGTAAAGCAATCGAACAAAATTCTTTTATGGTATTTCAATTTAAAGAACTCTACATACACACATATATAATCCATATGTACACATAAATGAGATCTAAATTCGGTATTACCGAGCTGTACAACCAAATCTTATTTCGTGAACTCTTCAAATACTCAAAAACTAGAACAATAAGGGATATTTTGGCATAAAGAGATAGGAGGACTTCAAGTGTCAAACATATAATATAATAAAACTCACTGCAATCTTTGGCCTTGAGGTTGAAGATCTGAAGGATCAATAAGGCCTTCTAAGACAACAAGCTCATCTAACAAGGATAGCTTCTCCTCTTCAAGGGCCTTAATATCATCTTCAACTGCTTTTAACTCTCTTCCTAACCCAAAGCTTTCTTCTTCCAAGATCAAATATTTCCGTCTCAGAGCTCTGTATTCGTTTCCAGATGTCGAAGTGTCGGGCATTGTATCTGGGGTTAATCTCTCTGGTTGGAACAATGGTGACCCTTCATTTACCAGACCTCTTTTGGAGGACTTCTGGTGTCCCTTTTGACTTGAATAGGATCTTTTTGTACTGTCCCCAGGTGATTGAAAAATATCAGGGTTTTGTGATGACGGTTTCTTCTTTCTGGGCTTATTAACCGAAGCTTCGTTTATTGACTGATGCTTCTGATCTTCCATTTCTTGATCAGTTGATGGGGGGTATTGACAATGGTACAAGTCTACAAATACAGAGAGGGCAATAAAGATAAGATTATGTTCGACAATTGGATAACAAATGTTTTAGCCTATAACATTGTCAAAGAACAGAATAAGATCTTGGCTAATGCTATACAGGTACTACGAACAAGCTTAGTATTGAGTTGTGAAGAACTAATAGAAATTAAGTCATTATGGCACCTACTCTCGAAAACCTTGGTTATGCGAAGGTGATGAAAGACATGAAATTTTTTTGGATTGCGTACGTCCCATCAACAGAAGCAGATAAGCCAGATAATTCGAAGTTTCAAATCCCAATTTTTTTTTTTAAAAAGAAGATTCAAGCTCTCAAAAATCTCAACAAAAAATTCCCACATTCTCTACAGAAAACCCAAGCTCTCATAACACCCAATTTAATTTTTTTAAGACAAGCAATCACAATTATGAATAAAGCAACAATTCATGATTTTTAAAGCAGATGAACCATAGATTATTCACATAAAACTGTAAATCAGATATCAAAAAGCAGCCAGAGACGAGCCTCCGGACCGCATGTCGCCGACGACTCACAACATAGGGTGAGTGAGGCGCAGTGTACGCCTTTCGCCGGGGGCACGCATATATGAAGAAAGCCTAATTGAGTGTCGGTAGTAAGAAATTCAGTACATACCGGCGGTCAATCCCTCGTCGGCGGAAACGGTGGCGCCGCCTTCCGCGTCGCCGTCAGCTCTCTCTCTCTCTCTCTCTCTCTCTCTCTCTTCTTTTTGTAAGGTTCTCTGTTCAATTAGAGATTGAATGGGCCGAGTTTTTGTGATAGGAGTCCAGAGACCTCTTAACGCTAGGAAAAATAAATTCAGACTTTTTTTTTTTGATTTATTTAATTAGTGTATGGGTTTACGATTATGCACAAATGTATTTTACGATTATCTTTTCCTGAGAAAATCGTATGACATATTGCACCATAATCACAATCATGCATCTGTCAAAAATTAATTCTATGATTAGGCCCGTTATAATTTTAAGTAAATTCTAAATAATTATATCAATAATCAAAATCAAATGAAACTACCTCATTATTTATAATTAACTATCAATGTAAAAAATTACTAAATATTAAAAAAAATAAAAAAAAAACCACTACTATCTCTGCTTTATATTGTATGCCGTTTTTACGTTTTATTTTTTGTTCAAAATATCTGTCACTTTACATAAATAAAAACAGTATTTAATACACATATTTTTTTTCAAATTTATCATTACATAAATATCAGTACAATACTCACGTAGCCTCTTTAATTATTCTACCGTTTATATTTTCAATAAACCATTACCAAGAATAAAATTGTCCAACAAAATCCCTTTTTAATTTTTTCTTAATTTGTGCGAAAACGGACAAGTAATATGAAAAGGAAGTAATACTATACAATAATGTAACCATATTTAAATACATGTCTTTTAACTATCTTAAATAAATAAACTGAAAAAAAGAAGATTATTTGTATCTTTGTGAAGGATGAAGGATTTGGTTCCTTTTCAGGCCCATTGGCCACCGCACCCAAATCCAAGAATTTAAACATTCAAACACCACATCTTTTATTTATTTATTTATTTTCTTTTTGATAAATATCCTTTATTTATTTCAAACAGCACATTCAAAAGTTAATTTCATTTCCCCCCCTTTCAAACAGCACATTTATTTATTAGATAATTAATTCAAACAGCACATTCAAAAGTTAATTTCATTTCCCCCCCTTTCTTCAACGGTCTAGCAAGGACACTCTGCTCTGCTCTGCTCTTCCTAGTTTCAACATTTATTTCATCCTTTCACTTTTGTGTTAGCGAATTGAAACTGAAAAACAAAAAAGATCTCTCGATCTCATGGCGGCTCGAGCTGAAAATTCGCGAATCCCAGCAACGGAAACCGAAATCTTTTCGACGCCGGCGAAAAATCATCACGAACCCACTTCGATTTCCAAGGTCAGAGTCGTTGTAAGAATCCGACCATTTCTCCCTCACGAAATCTCCTCACGAAATGGAAATCCCCATCTCCTGTGCTTCTCTCCATGAATCGGAGCCTTCTAGTGATGAAGTTACTGTTCTTCTCAAAGATTACGAGACCAGGTCTGCCTTTTTTCACGTTCTGAGACTCTAATTTTTTTTTTGTGTGTGTGTGTTTTGGTAGAGGGGTAAAACTTTGGAAGATTTGAAGTTTTTTGGTTACGGTGATTTTGATGTGTTGTGTTTTTGTGGGTGTAGTCGAAATGAGTGCTACAAATTGGATGCTTTTTTCGGGCACGAAGATAACAATGTGAGCCAGATTTTTGAGAGAGAAGTGAGGCCTTTGATTCCAGGATTATTTCAGGGTTATAACTCAACTGTTTTTGCTTATGGGGCCACTGGGAGTGGAAAGACTTATACTATCCAGGTTTGTTTTCTAAACCACCTGATGAACAATAAAAAAGGGTAATTATGGGCATAATTATGTGATAATTTTAGCTTGTGGAGATAATTTTAAGAAATCTATCTCTAAGTTTAGTTAATCTGTATTTGCAAAAATGATAATACAGGGGAGTGATGAGCTGCCTGGTTTAATGCCACTTGCCCTATCCGAAATCTTGTCTATGTGCCCGAATACACGAAGTACTATTGCAATATCTTACCTATGAGATCTACCTGGATAAATGTTATGATCTATTGGAACCTAAAGAAAAGGAGATTATGGTTTGGAATGACAAAGATGGACAGATGCATCTCAAGGGATTGGCGCAAATTGAAGTGAACTCAATTCAAGAATTCCATGAGGTTTTATCTTCTGCTCTTCGGAGACGAAAGGTTGCGAATACGGCCTTGAATGATGTATCTAGTCGAAGCCATGGGGTGCTCGTGATCAACATTTCCACCCCGGCCCGTGATGATGCTGGCAGTGTTGTCACTGGGAAGCTTAACCTCATTGATTTAGCAGGTTTTCAAGAAATCACTTCTTTTTGTGTGCTTCTAGTTCATGGATTTCAACAAGGGTGTTTTGCAACATTTGAATTTATCATGTATGTCTAATTGAATTAGGGAACGAGGACAACAGGAGGACTTGCAATGAAGGAATTCGTCTCCAAGAGAGTGCCAAGATAAACCAATCTCTATTTGTACTGTCGAATGTCATTTACGCACTTAACAACAACAAGCCAAGAATACCTTACAGAGAAAGCAAATTGACACGCATATTGCAAGATTCTCTTGGAGGGACAAGTCGTGCTCTTATGGTGGCTTGTTTGGTATATTAAGTCTTAATCTGTTAGATATGATATCTATATGTTTCCGAATTATAAAATTTCATAGAAATGTTTACTTGAGCGTTCTCTTTTGCAATAGAATCCTGGAGAGTATCAAGAATCTGTTCATACAGTTAGCTTGGCAGCTAGGTCTCGCCACGTCTATAATTTCATACCCTCAGCTCATAAAAATGCCAACTCAAACATGAAAGTTGACATGGAGGTGAAGCTTCTTGCATGGCTAGAATCAAAAGGTAAAACAAAAAGTGCTCAAAGAATTGGGCTGAGCAATTCTCCTTTTCCTGGTAGAACTCCTAGTTCGGTAAAATCCATAAAGAAATTGAATTCAAAACAAAGGTAACAATCTTGTAACTTTATGCTGCTTCACGAATTGATGCCCCACATTGGATATTTAGCACTTAGTATTCCTTTTTTTTAATATATAGGAGTCCTTGCAAAGCTGGCAGAAATCTGTTTCATGGTGGAGGACATGCAGGTCATACTGCGGCTGAAACTGATAAAAAAAAGCCTGCTGTCTCAGTTTATGGAGATGCACCAGAATCAAATCCATCTCTGCCCGGTATACACTATCCTAACTTCGTTTTTCTTATTCCACGGATTGAGAAATCCAGTTTTATTTTTCTCGAAAATGTTAAAAACTATTATACTAGCATATGTAAATATTATCTTGTTTATCAGATGAATCGTCATTTAATAAGGAGGAAGCAACGATAGATAAATGCTGTCGATGCCCTCAGCCTGGCCCCCTGTAAATGGGAAGATGATAGAACTGCAGAGTCCCCAAAGAAAAGCTCTTTCTCCTATTGACTCTAACACACACTTAGCTCCTTCGGACCCGAAGACTCCTAAGTCACATTTCATGCAAGGTGATGGAGAAAACAATTCCCAGTTGTTAGGCACCCCACTTGATAAATTTGCATGCTCGGAGTTCTAGCTTAAAGGTATGTGCCTATTTTTGATCTTGTGATTCACGCATCATCTCTGTCATGATTTATCCATTCTGATCAAATACCATGGATTCAATTGACAGAGCTCTCTTGTCCAAGATTATATTGAATTCTTGAATACAGCCAGCAGGTAATGCCTTTATTTCCCATTTTTTCCCCTCTTAATCGAGATATTATTACTGCTATATTCTTGTTTATATTGAAACCAACTTTCATCCCCTTGCTATAATGTGTTATTCCAGGGAGGAGCTTGTGGAGTTAAAGGTAAGATTTTACGAGTTTCATATATTATTACACTTGGATTATGATGGATTGAGCAATACAAATCCTTGTTATATAACTTGCGATTGCTCTACTTATTTACTCATACAGGGGATTGGACAGAAGATTGCTGAGTATATTATTGAGCTAAGGGAAACAAGCCCTTTGAAATCCGTAAGAAATTTCAATGTGAAAATATTACATGCGTAGTAAATATTGGCACTTGTATGCGAGAACGAACGGCTAAAACTTCATTGTTTTGATGATGATTGCAGCTAAATGATCTGGGGAAAATAGGCCTTTCCACAAAGCAGGTAGAAATATAAAAATGTCTATGAATTTTTGGCTTGAAAGTAGAGTTTGAACCATTGATTGAACTGATTTTTGTTGTAGGTGCATAACATGTTTGGAAGGGCTGCACGAGTAGTACTAGAAACATTCGTAGACAACGACTAGTTGTGCGTTTTTATCAGCTTCTGAGTGTGTAAAAGATAGTGTGTTTAGTGTTGTTGTATCATCGACTTTGATTTGTACAAAATTTGTATTTCATCTGTTTGTTGGTACTTCCAAATAGTATCTTGTCATCTGCAGTTTATTTGTGTTTGAGATGAAATATTCATATTTGATCTCGACTAACTTATTTGATTTTATTTTAATTCAGAAAAAAAAAAATCAATTTCAAGGGAAAAAAAATTTGAAAATAGAAGGTTACGAAAATGGCATTATCATTAAATTATAAACCAAAGTCCCTACTATTGACAAATTCATAATGATGTATAAAACATTGGCATCACAAGAAATCATCATTAAAACTGGCCCATAACGTGGCATAATTTTATTCGGCCACTAGCCGCCAAACCCATCATTAACGTGCAAAAAGTCAAAAGATCTTAATCCCCAAGAATAGTGCAATTATTGCATACAAGTGCGTGTTACCCCAGTATTGGGCGGCAAATAGTCTTGCCCCCAACCCCCGCCCCCAAGATTCCAATGGCTTATACTGACAATAGTAAATTATATGCAATAAAAATATAAATAGGAAAACATTAACCATGAATTTAAACAAACTAAATTTTCTTTAGCATAATAACATTAGCACTCGAACAAGCAGCAGAGATGTTTTATGATACAAAAACGCACACTCCAAACACGGATACAAAAAGCAAACCATTTTTCAGGCTACATTTTTATTACAAAAGGGGCACAAATTTTAGTTCCATTGCCATCATCACAAGATGATGAACCTTGCATAAACCCTTTAGCAGTTACGGACTTTAAATTACTAAATAATTATAATACTAGTACCAATCCTTCTTCTTCATCTCTGCTTCAGAGCCCAATTAATATTGGGCCCAGCCAGGCCCAGTTCATTTGCAGTTGCATGGATTGCAGCTGCAGTTGGGTCCACACTTGCACCCATTCTCACCACCACACTCCACGCTCTCTGATTCCACAAAATATCTGCAATAATTTACCCGAACAATTAAAAATCATTAAGAACAAAATAAAGGAAATAAAAAGCGAAAATTACACACACACACACACACACACACACACACAACATCATGGAATTGAAATGGATTACATACGTCTTCTGAGGAGCGACGCCGAGAACGACGGTCTCGGTGGCGGCGCCGGTTACCTCCGTGTAGCTCAAGTCCGGGTACATGCCACAACTGCAAAAAATCTTATATTAGCTAATCTGAAAACACACACACACACATGTGTGTGTGTTGTGTGTAGAGAGAGAGAGAGAGAGAAGGATGAATTACCCGTTGCAGCCACTCCCGCACTTGCAGCCAGAGCCGCAGCCACAGTTTCCTCCGCAGCAAGACATTTTTTTTAATTGAGAGAAAAGGGGAAATTAATTTGAAGTGATTAACAAATATCAAACGCTCACAAAAATGCTTATGATGCAGAGAAACGAAGGCCATGGCCTCCATTTTATAGTGAAGTGAGGGGAAGAGAGTGGTGGGCATCATCCGTACACGTGGCGTGATCTGGTGAGGAGAGAGTGGCCCTCGTACACCGGCCCACAAGTGTACCCCACATTCCCCCTCTACTTCTCTGTCAACATTCATTTAAAAATTAATTAATGGGGTTTATCCATAGAGATATTTTGGGACAATATAATATTTTTTAGAAAATAAATTCTCCATTTAAAAAATGATAATATGACATCATTTATTTTTGTCAACCGTTATACAAACGAATTATATAACAAATGAGTCATTATATATATCAGATACACAGTTCATGTGTACAAATTATATAACAAATGCGTTTAATAAGTCTGATATACAATTCAAATACAAACGAGTCAAATTGGCTCATTTAATGCAGTCCATTGTGATTTGAGCAACATTTTTTTTCACTCCGAACAACTATCTAAAAGTAGATTGAAATGAAATTTAAGTACAATTATCTTCTCATTTCATATAATTTATCTACCTTAATGTTATTTACTTGGAGTACCCCATCGTATCATTAAGAGATTATAAATTCGATTCTCATTTCAAATAACAAAATTATTATTTTATTTATAAGATTTATCATTTCCTTTAACAATATTAAAATCTTGATTTTACAAAAATTTTGTGAAGAAGCAGACATTTGAAATGTCGATTTCTTCACAAAATGTCGATTTCTATTAAAATAATATTTACATATTTTTTTTCGATTTAATTTTCAAATATATGATAAAATATTATTTTAATTGAAATCGATATTTCAAATGTCGACTTAGGTTATTTTTATTATGAATTTTATTTTTGAGTCAGAATATTAATTAATATATTTTTTTTGTGTTAAATTTATTAAAAAAAAACCATATATTTGATTCAAGATGTTGATGAGATTATAAATTATATTCATCAAACAAGTCAGAAATGCTGAAATCACAGAGATCATAATCTGTTCGCTAGTCAACTCTGCAGTTGAATCTCTGGGCATGTACTATTGAATATGATATGACTTTCCTGTTTATCCTTAACCATGGAAAATATCACATAAGGATGTAACCACGGCACCGTTTTGAGATATTACATGGATCTCATTAGTATTCTTAAAATTAAGATATCCCTTAAAATGCAAAAATCAAATTACCTTAAATTGAAACTGATAATTAACAAACTAATTAACAAGATTAGGTTTGATTTTAATTATCAAAGTAATTAGGTGTAGCATGTTCCATATGTGGACTCGGTTAAAAGAAAGAAAATGACTTGTTACCTACCCATGAACAAGATACCTATCCATCTAAACTATTTATTTATTTTAATCCATACGTAATTGTCTTCATCAGGCCTCGTAATTGTCTTCATCAGCCCGACGGTTACATCGATCATTTGAAATTCTAGGAGATAACGTATTTAATGACATTTTGACTTAGAATATTAATTAATCTGTGATTTACGAAATTAATATTGTTCCACTGTCCAACTTTCTATTTGCACACCATTGATTTATTGATGATCAATAACAGCCTCGATTCTCTATTATAAAATGGTGCTATATTTTTTTCTTCATTCACCAATACACACGATGTGTATTAATGGACGGTTGAGATAAGAAAAGAAAATTTAAAAAATTATCCGTATCATGAATTTTTCTTTTTCCTTATCTCAATCGTCCACTAATACACGTGACATGTATGGGTAAATGGAGAAAAGGTGTAGCACCATTTTGTAGCAGAGAATCCAAAATAACTACTAATTTCATCATCTAGCCATGTGTACACGAAAGATTAAGAGAATGGTAAGTTTAGAAATAATATGTAACATCACTCTTCTTGTTGATTATATATTAACCTTAAAGTAGGCTAGTAAATTAGCAATGCATCAAATTTGTCTGACCTTAATAGTATCGACATTTAAAACTCCGAGAATACCTACTTAATAATATTAAAACGCATTTCTAGGAAGCGTATTAATTAAAAGTGTGATCACATAATTGAATGTCTGAATAATTTATTTTTCCAATGTTTCATTGTGTAACAAAAATACATTTTAATGAAAGGTTTGTTTAATTAATCAACACACTTTCTTTCTACTGTCACAATTGACGTATAATTAAGACATTTTTTTTTCTTGAAAAAACAATAGCACGTTATATGTTGCATCTTTTACAATAACACCATGCACTCAAATATTCCTAAAATTAAATAACTCAACTAAACACAAAAGAAAGCCGCAGCACACACACACACACACACACACACACACACACACACACATATAAAGCCATAAAGTTAATGGATTCCATAGATATCTAAGCTGTGAAGCAAAAGAATGGTCCAAAATTCCTCAATTATATATATTCTCACGAACAATCTGCAAGTTCCTCCCAATGGAGAGAATTTGTTGTTTTCGTCGCACAAATATTAAAATGTGAAAAAAAAACTTATCCTTGATTCTGTCTGCCACCACATGGGTTGTTCACTGATTAGGGCCATTGAACAATCTTTGCTTTCAACTATTTGTAGATTCGGGACTCTCCTCAAGTTTATTATCTTCAACTAACATTTATATATAATTTTTTTAAAAATTATAAAATTTTGCTTCCCATAAATCATATAAGTACCCTAATATTCTATAAAAAAAAATTGACATTGTTTCCCTAAACAAAAATTTCTAACTACGTCTTGATTTTTAGATGTGACTACGATTATAAATGAGTTGAGCTTTTAGAAATTTGTAGACTCAAACTCATTTAAAAAATTTGGGCTCAAACTCAAGCTCAAGCTCATCAAATTTATAAATTTATGTTTAAGTTCAAGCTTATCATCAAAATTTTGGGCTCAAGTTTGGCTTATTTATAGTCGAGCTCACTTCTAATAAAACTTATTATAAATTTTGGATTAATACGAATTTTGATTTTTTATATACATATATTATAAAATTGAATTATTATAACAAGTATTTTAAACATCTATGCTAATACTATATATACTTTTGATACTTGCACATGTATAACTTATATTGTTTCTGTTGATCTCTTTGTTACTATTAAGGTATGTTTTGATATTTCAAGATATTTGATGTATTCTTGATTTTCGAATTCAAATGATTTCCTAACAAAATATTCTTTTTTTCTTTTTATATTATTACATGTTTGGAAAGAATAAGATTTGATTTATTAATATTTTTCCTTAATACCGAAAAAATATTTGATGCACTCTTGATTTTCAAATTCAAATGATTTCCTAACAAATATTATTTCCTTCATTTATATTATCACATGTTTGTTTGGAAAGAAAAAGATTTGATTAATATCTTTCCTTAATATCAATTGCCACGTTCTAAATCTTGATGGAAGATTTAGATGAAAATTGACTAATTGATTTTCATATTATTATACTCCATAACTTTATCATTTTAGTAAGAAATGTTTTGAGTGTATCATTCACACTTGGAACTTGCCTAAGTTCAAATCCAGTTTCCGTTCAGAACTTGATTTGTTAAGCTAGAATCAAGATCACAACGGCTCCTTCCTTTTTCTCATCAATATAGCCGTTGAAACTATGCCTATTTAAAAGAGAACTCTCATCTTTTTGAAAGTGTGATTGTGTGAGAGTTTTATAGTTAAAACGAAAGTATTGAGTTCAATATCAAGATTCTTACCATCATATAATTCTTGTTTGCTTGTGTTTTCTTTGCTCGAGGAACTTTCAAGGTGAAGAGTGAGATTCCAAACACAAGAATGTCATTGAGAGTGAGTTGAGTTGTGAAATGTTGTTGGGTCGTGGAATTGCTGTTGCATTGGAAGTTGTAGCTAGGTGTTAGTGGACTTTTAGACGTGCTACACTGATGTCTTGATAAAAGTGTTCAACTACGAACTAACAGCCAGAACTAATTACACTATCTTGCTTTAGGAGCTGGTTAAATAGTTTATTGTTTCTCTCTTTATCGAGAGTTTTTAACTCTCTATTGATATTTACATGTTACACTGAAACTTATATTGTAACTATACTAACACCGTTTGTTGTTAACAGGTTATCCTAATTGAAAACTTTGGAACTTGATGTAGCCTAATTAGGTGACTCAGGATAAATGTCTATGTCGTTTTATTGCTTTGCATTTTTTTTTATCAATACTTGTTCTAGTACTATCGCTAGTACTTCCATAACCAATAACCTACTTGCTCTAGTACTATCGTTGGTAGTTCAAGACAATAACTATCTTTTAAGCAAAGCATTGGTATTTAAAACCTTAAAATTTTCGATGCATTTTACAAAAATCTTAAAAAATATTTTAAGATCTAATTCAGCCCCCCGCCTTTCTTAGGCACATCCCATTTATCAGTTTCTAATATATTTTAAAATAAAAAATTAAAATAAAATTAAAAGTTCATGAGCTTACTCACGAGCTTTTAAACACTTATTTTGGGATTTAAGCTCCGCCTATGAAAAAGTTCAAGCTCAATAAACTCAAGCTCGAACTTGAAAAAATCAAGGTTAAGTCTAGCCTAATTCGATCCAGTTCATTGGGCTTGTGAACTGACTCAATTTATCTTATACCCATAAACATGACCTATCTTCAATTCAAAAACTAAAGAACTGGATTAAAAAAAAAAAGGAGAATTGCCAATTAGAGATATGGGGAAAAAGAAAAAAAGAAAAAGCGTGCTTTGCGAGTAGCTGCTTTATCGAGAGGTCATAATGGGGGTGGGGTCTGAACAAATATCACCCGTTTGGTGTGGATTGGGGAATCTCTTTTTTTGATGTGACCAACACTTTTTGTGAATTACTTTTTACCTCCTCCAATATTTTTAGTTCCACTTTGATTAGTACATTTTTGTACTAAAAGATGTTTCTCTTTAGTACATATTTGTCTGCGTGGATCATGGTTGATATTTGCTTTGTCTCATTGTAGTGCAACGTTTAGGTGTCAACGAATCGAAGTCGAACTTAATAATTACTGTTTGAATTTACTTTTTTAATTTATTAAATATATGTTTTTATTAAGTTGGGCATTCGATTATGAAATAGAATTGAATTTGAAGTAGTTTTCATCTTATCGAACACAAATCGTCTGATATCTATGTGTATGTTGTTATTTTTTAAACAATTATTGAGTTATGCTCAAAATGAATTTTAAATTTAATAAGACATTAAAAGATATTCAAAATTGATTATTTACATTTTACTGAACTCAAAACAATTTTAACTTAACGATGCGTTTTAAATTAAATAACAGATAATTTGATTCATTTCTGAAGACAGGAACGACTTGTTAGATTGATGGATGGATTTTTCCCACATTTTTAATAAAGTATAGGGACTGCAATGAAAACAGGGAAAATGGTAAGGAACCAGACACTCCAACCAGACCATTTTAAAAATGGCTCAAAGAAGCCCTGCAGGCCATTATTCTTCACGCAGTATGGTCTAAAATACAGATGGAAAGCGCTCTTTTTTCGGTAGAGATATAGAGATCCTATTAGTTTATCTTGAAATTTTTAATTGGTGCCCAATTCAATTAAATTAGTACTAATCGCATAGCAAGTAAGTTACACTCGCCATATATTAGATGAATATTTTACGGAAACTGACCAATCACATGATAAGTGCAATAACATTTACTACATGATTGATTGAATTGGACTGAATTGAGTTTCGACTAAAATTTTCCGAAATTTTTCGATACCTCACTTATTAGTTTATCATATACTTGTTGAAATGATATGAAACCTTCTGTGTCACTTTTTGAAATTATGCGAAACATTTGTTTTAAGTTTATATACTGCTAAAAGCTAAATGGGAGAATGATCAAATTACCCCCAATTATTAAACATCAAAAAAGATGAAAAGGAAGTAAAAGTTTCTGAAATTCAATGACATTTTTGCCCTCAATTTTATATGAAAGTGAGTGGCCACTGGACTTGGGCCGCAGGCCCACTAGAGCTAGAATTTAAGAGGCCAATGGTTATCTGACTCAAATCTCTTGATCCACAACAATGATAGCCCACCTTTTAGGCATCTCCTTCCGGGTCAAGCCTGTTTATTCGATCATTTAATTGCCTTATTATAATCACAAAAAGTTTCACTTTGTGTGTGTGTGTGTGTGTGTGTTTTCGCAATATTCATATCATATCTATTTAATTCTTTTTTTTTTGTTTGGAACTTTTAGAGATTAATAACAAGTTATAATTAGTCCAATCTTTTGATATTTGAGCCTTTGCAGAGTTTTATTGCTTTAATGGGCTTATAATAAGCATAAATGTTTATCATTATTCAAGATGATTCTAAAGGCTAATGTCCAATGGGCCGTAGGAAAATGAGGCCGGGCCTCGAGAAAGTCTCACCACAATATGTACAAAGACTCTATCTAAAGAAATAATTCGAAAGATCTTACTGTTCGTTAATAATAAACAAATAAATAATTTTTTTAAAAGAAAACCTCAAATGACTAAACAACTAACAGAGTGTTTGGCTGAAGCTTATAAGCTCTTTAAAATATTTTATAAGCTGTTTGAGATAATTTCTTTAAAAGTATTTGATAATTTTTTTAGTAAAATAGCTTATAAGCTTCAAAAATAAGCTGTCAGGAGCTTATAAGCTCTGAAAAAAAAGTAAGCTCCCCCAACTTTTTTTTCAAACAACTTATAAGTTGTCTAATGCTAAAAGATAAAATAATATAAATATATTTATTTTTTTCAAGATTACATTTCTACTATCACAAAAAATATTTATATACATGAAATTAATTTAATTTTATTTTTTTGAATCATCATTATACTTAAAAAAACATATAAGCTTTAATTTTTATCAAACAAAATTACAGCTTATCAGCTCCAAAAACTATCTTATAAGCTACATTCGTCTTATTTTATCCAAACACTTTTGAAGCTTATTTTTAAAATAAACTGTAGGAGCTTATCAGCTCAAAAAACATCTTATAAGCTCTATGAACTTATAAACTCTTTAAAATAAGTTTAGCCAAACACTCTCTAAATCTGGACTCAAGAAAGGTCATACACACAACACATCCGGTAAAATGCGTTAGATAATTAAATAGATAATATTATCCTTTTAAATTATTATTTTTTTAAAATTCATTCAATTAAAGTTATTAACATCGTCATTAAATACACAACATACATCCAACCATTTCGATCAGTATATCCATAATTTAATCTTTATACACTATTACGAAGATGCCCGCTGTTCGATCAAAAGCCATAGCATTTGTAGTCTCATCTTTTTTTTTTTAATTTTAAATTAAAAAATCATATTAAGAGGTACGACATTGTTTTTTTCAATTAAGGGAACCTTATTCTGTGTAGTCGAAAAAGATCGACAATTGCCTTGAAGACTTCTAGGAGATTATAATTAATTATGAAGATGCACGCCTCTGTCCAATCAAGTTTGACATTAGTGAGTTTAATTTCGTAATTTAATCGAAATATGGTCTGACTTTGGGCTATAATGGAAGCATATAATATGCCCTTTTTTTCTGCAAAGTAAAATTCCTGCCCAACATGTCCAATGTCGCCCCCTAGCTCTCCACATATATATATATATATATATATATATATATATATATATACATATTATACCCAAGAATATGAAGATAATCGTTAGGATTAGGATTGTGCGACACTTCCACAGTAATAGTTTATAACGAAAATTTTAATAAGAGTTTTGTTACTGCTATGTGTTACTAATTGTCAGTTGTAACAATTTAAACGCAATTTTCATTACCATAGATATTGTAAAATTTTTTTTTGTGGTAAAATACAAACTTTTTGTCATATAATAATATAAATAATTGTTGACAACCTTTTATAGTTTTAGTTAATAGATTGTCACAAGCTTTCTCATGGTGACTTTTAAGTTTTTTTTAAAAAACAATTGAGATTCTTGTATAATATTTGCTGTCTGAGATTGAAGTTTATTCATTTAATTTGAGGACCAAGTAGTACGAAAAAGATTGTTAGCTACAGCTGTTATTTTAGCGGGATAAGTCTGGTGCGATTTGGCACACTCACTTTCCAAAAGTCAAAATGTCTATTTTGTGCGTTGTTAAAATCGCAACTAATTAAGCCAAAAATAATGGAAACACTATAAAAGAAGATAAGTATAGGTTTAAGGCGTATCAATTAGGATGTTTGTAACTTTGCTCACAAAAAGTAAATTATAAAGGCTTTTCAATTCATGAAAAGCTTCTCTAAATTTAGCATAAATCTAAATTTA
The DNA here is from genome assembly GCA_026212405.1 of Petrea volubilis. Taxonomy (NCBI): domain Eukaryota; kingdom Viridiplantae; phylum Streptophyta; class Magnoliopsida; order Lamiales; family Verbenaceae; genus Petrea; species Petrea volubilis. Next base: position 2,206,337 of record CM047882.1, read on the forward strand.
AGTGCAAGCTTCACGTAGTCGATCAGACCTAATTCAAGTAGCGAAGTCAAGGCTCAAAGACTGTAAGATCTTGAGTTTGATTCCCCATCGATGTATATGTGGATCTTCATATTGATGATAGTTTATTATTCTATTTTAATAGTAGTTCGTTTTTTTATTTGTGTGATTTGTAAATGATATAATTTGAGATGTGATGTACCATCAAAAAAAAAAAAGTTGAGACTTGATGTAATAGTCTGATTTGTACTTCGTGAATTATTGATACAATTGAATGATATGCATTCTAAAAAAAAATGCAAGCTAAATGCCTCCAAGTTCGTATAAGGCGATTAACCATTCTAAAATTTCCAACTAGATTAAGCGAAAAATACTTCCATACATTGAGTGTCAAACACCAAAACGTGGGTATTAAAACACGTCAATTTCCCACATATATTATGCTTAAACGTATTTTAATCTAGACCCTTCGATGTTTTTAACACCAAGTGTATTAAAATATTTTCCAAACATAACAACCACATCCAAAGATGTACAGAGAGACAAGATTGAAAAATTTTTATTTTATCTAGTGAGATCGAACTTTGAAACACATAAATATGTTTGTTATTTTTAATCATATAAGATATATAGTTATAAATAGAGTTGAATAAAGCGCTTGCCAATCCCTATCCCCATCATACGGAGATATGCAAAAATCTTGTGTTCATCAAACATTTTTCTCATTTTCGATAGCGATACAATGCAATTAGTCATGCATGATATAAATTGACCAAGTAAATCGAATTCGTATTGTTATACCTCAGTCATTCAACAAAGTATAACGTCACGTGTGTGAAAATAACATTTTTTTAGAGTATGCATTAAATTCGATGTCACAAATTTCTAGAGTTTTCATATCCATAAATTTTTTCAACTACTACTTTAGAGGTTTTTCTTGATACAAACATACGTAATAACTATTAATTATTGCCAAAAAAAAAAAAAAAAGTATCGAGATCTAAAAATTTCCCTATGGTAATAATTAAGTGTTTATGACTAGAAAATTAAATATGATTTTAACGTAGGAAACTTTATTATTAGCGATAACATCGACTAAAACAAAGTGAAAGGGTTGATTACCAACTACCAGTTGGTCTAACGGGATGAGACGCTAGATTCCTTAAACAACGCTCACAGTTCAAATCCTGGTGTTGTGAATGGAACAATTAGGTTGGGAGGGTCGCCCCTATAATGGGCCTCTGTAATATTCGATTCGGATTAGTAGACCAATAAATCGGAATCGAATGGTTAAAAACAAAAACAAAAAAAAAACTTTGAATTTGATTTAAATATTTGAATTTGAAAAATCAGCTTTTAAAGTCAAATAGCATAAAAACTTAACCCACCTGAGAGATAGCTTTACATCTTTATTTTTATTGCTTTCTCAATCACAAATTCAAATACTGACTCAATGAAGCTTCCCAAAAAGTCAAACCCTTTGATTGTTCAACATTAAAAGTCATTTTCTTCACATGCATATTCGGCCAAAAAAAAAATCTTACGAAAATTGCATTTAATCATATTAATTAGATTAAGATATATGGTGAGCGTTATTTCATTATTATGTCGGCAATTTAGGAAATATAATCACTCGTGACATGATTAATTTTAATTAGACTAAATTCGAATGAAATTCAGAATAGTATTTCCAAAAACAAATTTATGCTTTCTGACGAGACTAACGTGACTTAGGCATCAAAACTAATTATTTGGTTGCACATAATAGGAAGTGGCATTTTTCAAAATTATTATTATTATTTTACTTTAAGAAGCTTTAATTAAAGTACGTGGAATATTAAATTTGGAACGAAATTTAAACGAAACGAAAATATAAATAAACCCTTCTTACTTTCCAATGGCCAATTATCTTTGCACAAAATATTATCATCTATGTCATACTCAAGGGGACAATTCTCATGATTATATGGAGCTCTAAAAGCCACTCCTTAATGAAGAAATAATCATATTTGGTATATTTCACTCTCGTTGAGAAGTCAGAAAGTTTATATAATCTTAAACTTTAATTATATATTCTTGATTTACACATCAATGAAAATGAAACAATATCACCAAATGAACCAACAACTAGAATAATTGCATCAATGTTAAATGCCCATAATAATATTTATAACATACACCGTTGAAATAAATAGTATTTTTAAAATTGTCACATCACAATTTTATAATTTTTTTGTTACTATTATTTTAATTCTTCATTTATATATGTATATGTATGAGTGAGTGTAATAAAAGCATCGAGACGAGGGTGTTTCACAAATGAATAAGAAAAACATATATACCTAAATATCAAGTTATGGGAGATTAAAACACATAATCAAGGTAATTGATGTTGTGCAATTAAAGTAAAAATAAACAGGAAAGGGCAATTTAGGCATGAATGATGGCATCCGAATCAGCATTCCACCCCGCAAGTGGAGCCTTTTGACTTTTGCATTTCCCATTAGCTTCCAAGCCTCTCTCTCGACCCCCCGCCCCCCCCCGGTCTTTCTCAAATAATAACACTTTGTTTTTATAATAATCCAAATATTCCTATACTAATATGCGTATGTATCCTCTATTCCCGTTCCCCCACCTCAAACCCCACACGCACACGAAAAAATTCACACACACACACACACAAACTCAAAAATATGTGTATGTATATATGTATCTATAGATATATATAATTCACAGTCAACGCCCTCAGCCCACCAAAACCAAAGCATCGAATATTAAACAAATCCAAATTTTAGTCTCAAACCCACCCCACCCTTTCAAAAGTCAACTCACTCTCTCTTCATTTATCTTCTCCTCATCTCCACTCCTCTCTCTCTCGCTCTCTTCTTCAACTCCTATACCAGACAATGAACTTTCAAATCCAAGCCTTTTAACCTCCTCTGTTTCTCTCCTCTTCCTCCGTATATATAATCAAAGATATCGAAAGATTAAATCTTTTTTTTTTTTCTGGCGTTTCTTGAAAAATGGGAAACGGAGTGGGAAAGCTGAGCCGGTGCTTCGCCGGAGACGCCGGCGAGATTTCCCGGCGGAGAAACGACATAGCAGTGTGCTTGTCGGACCCTCTTGACGAGGGCTTGGGCCACTCTTTCTGCTACATACCACCAGAATCGGTTCACAAATCCCAACCCTTGGAGGATTCATCCTCCTCCTCCGACGCCGCCGCCGCCCACCAGACGACGGTGTATCGTACAATCTCCGGCGCCGCCATCTCCGCCAACACCTCTACCCCCCTCTCCACCGACCCTTATGCATACAGCAGTTCTACTTCACTCGACAAGGCTTCAGCTTTTGAAAGCTCGAATTTTTTCACCTCTATCCCCCTCCAACCGATTCCCAGGAATTCAATCCACACCGTTAAATCCGGCCCGATTCTGAGGAACTCCGTATCGGGATCCGGCCCGATTGAGCGTGGGTTCTTGTCCGGCCCGATTGAGCGGAGCTTCATTTCTGGGCCGTTGGATAACACCGATCAGTTGCAGAGGTACAGACCGAAATCCAAGAAAAGGGCTCTGGTCAAGAATTTCAAAAAGGTGATGTCTAAATCTTTTTGGAGTTTTTCTAAAGAGCTGAGTCGTAATGAGAAAGATCATAATAATGTTGTGGTTAGTGGTAGCACTAGTAATAGTGGGAATAGCAGCACAATTACTAGCAATAATTTGAGTAGTGAAATGAGCCTTGTTGATGAGAATGATGATGTTGGCAATGAATCTTTTGGAAGTCAAAATGTGCAGTGGGCTCAAGGTAAAGCAGGTGAAGATAGAGTCCATATTGTGATCTCTGAAGAACATGGATGGGTTTTTGTTGGGATTTATGATGGATTTAACGGCCCTGATGCCACTGATTTTCTTTTAAATAATCTTTATTCCAATGTTTATAAGGAGCTTAAAGGCTTACTATGGTGTGAAAAAAGTGAATCTTGTGAAACCACAGTTAATAGCTCTGATTTATCGTCAAAGAGTTTGGATAGTAAAGAAAGAGTGGAGCTTGACAGGAAATTAAGGGAGAAATTGAGCAATTTGGATAGTAATATTACAACTGTTAATCATTTGGGAGTTTTGAAAGCGTTATCTGAGGCGTTGAAAAAGACTGAAGCTTCGTATTTGGAGATAGCAGATATGATGTTAATGGAGAATCCCGAGTTGGCTTTGATGGGATCTTGTGTTCTTGTGATGGTAATGAAGGGAAATGATGTTTATCTGATGAACGTTGGGGATAGCAGGGCGGTTCTAGCTCAAAAAACAGAGAATGATTCCCAAATTGGGAAGATGAGGAAGGACTATGAAGAATCATTATATGGTTATGAATACGAAAACGTGCATACTTTGAGTTCTTGTCAGCTCACAATGGATCATAGTACATCTGTTAAAGAGGTATACCTGTTTTCTGTTAGGTCTTCTTTGAGATTCTCTGGTTAATGTTTATGTACTAACACTTCTTTTCTTTTTAAACTTTTAATCGTCTCAGGAAGTGAGAAGGATTAGATATGCACATCCGAATGATGCTTTTGCTGTTGTTAATGATAGGGTAAAAGGTTCACTTAAAGTCACACGGGCTTTTGGAGCCGGATTTCTCAAACATGTAAGAAATACTCTTTCTTAGGTTATCCTCTTCAAGCTCTATTTAAGCACTTATGTACCATAAATAAGCTGTACCTCTGTGCGATTATATTTGGAGTTGAATAAACTACCTGCATAAGTAGTCTGGATTTGTGCAAGTAACTTTTTGTTCAAATTTTCTGTGAATGAAACAGAAGCTATGCGTGTCTAATTACTTGGCATAATTGTAGATCACGCTTGCAGAGGACAAGATTGTTCGCATGGAGTTCTCATTTTCATGTTTGATTTAGGATATAGTGATTCGACGAGTTAACATTTTGATATGGTTTTTCTTGTTTTACAGCCCAAATGGAACAATGCCCTTCTTGAAATGTTCAGAATAGATTATATCGGAACTGCCCCATACATCACGTGTTCACCATCCCTTTGCCACCACAGATTAGAACCCATAGACAAATTCTTGATCTTGTCTTCAGATGGACTCTACCAGTACTTCACAAATGAGGAGGCTGTTTCTGAGATTGAAACGTTCTTGTCCACATTCCCTGAAGGCGATCCTGCCCAACATCTTGTTGAAGAAGTGCTATTTCGTGCTGCTAAGAAAGCCGGTATGACCATTTGTAATTTGCAGCAAATACACACACACACACACGCATACATAGAGGAATGGAGCTAGCGACTCCACTAGGGGCAGTCACCCCCCTCGAGTCTTGATCCTTTATGCATCTTAAAGTTCAAAATTTTGATCCCAAATAGCAAAAATGCCTTTCATACTTTCGAAAAATTCAATCTTCCCCCACAAACAAAAGTTTCGGGCTCTGATATGCCTAAATCTAACAGCACGAATTTGCAACTTTTGTAGGTATGGATTTTCACGAATTGCTCGATATCCCACAAGGGGACCGGCGGAGGTACCATGATGATGTCTCGATTATCATTATGTCATTCGAAGGGAGGATATGGCGGTCATCGGTGTAACTAGCACTAGGATTAGAGATATGCAAATAGGGGGGGAAAAAAAGAGAGAAATTTCACAAGATATGCAAATAGGATGATGATACATTCTGTGTTTCTGAGGATGTTTATAGTTATAGCATAAAACTAGGTCACGTTTTCGGAGATATGATAGGAAAAGTGTTGTGTGATGTGCTGGTTTTGTGGGGACTGTAAATGCGTATCAACCCCAAAGTCTTGGAACGTTGTAATAGAAAAGTTGAAAATTCTGTATGTTGATATGTGGTGCATTCTTGTTCAAGAAAGTGCCCTTGTACAGGCCCGAGGGTCGATATTCTTTTGTTCTTTTTAACTTTCTTTGTGTATATAATGCCCTCAACTTTCTTTAAGTTACATTCTTGATTCTCAATATTTTCGCACTCATAAACAAAAACACTCTGTTTGGCACATAAGACTTTGGTGATAAACAATAAAATAAAATAAAACTTGAGAAAAATAATTTTCATTATTTTGGTTATTCTATATTATTTTCTCACAATGACGCGAGTGAAACAAGAAAAAAAAAAAGAACTTAAAATCAAGTTTTGAAATTTTTTGTATCTCTCAGTTTTGATTTTATTAGTAAGTGTATCAATAATTTAAATATTGTTTGTCCAAGGTTTGGTATGAACGCGGTAGATTTTTATAGTATTATCATAGGCATATTCAAGATTGAAAAATGTGCAAGTTGAAGCTATGAATGATTTCCACTTGAAAGTTTCGAGAAGTTGGAGATGGTCAAAATGGACTCAATTATGTTAAATGTTAATCAATCATTAATTTACTTTGCGCGTCCCGTTTATTGAAACTTAATCCACTCCCAATATGATAATCCACATTGCAAGCTTATAGAGTTAGACTTTGTATACATGATAATGACTTGTTCTAATATTCAAAACTCATACTGTTCTTGCATGAATACCTACCTTGGTCTTTTCTTTTTTATTTTTTTTCCTACTTGGATGTAAAAAATTCAATTTCGACTATGATTATTATTAATCAAAACCCTTCATTATTTCGTAATTATTTATTTATTTATTTTGCTTTGATTACAAAATTCTTGAGATTTGCCCATTTTCAAATAAAATAATTTTTTTTTTCTTGTAATATGAAAATTCACAAATATTATCATAATTTTGGGTTATGCATTACAAATTCCACCTTCCCTAAATGGGTGTTTGTAACAGAGGGCAAACATTAGTGGAGTATTTGTAATTTTTTCAATCCATATAAAATTTTGTGAAAATCAAATTAACTTTAAGGGGGTTTTCATAATTATCCTTTTTCTTTGATGCTTATCAAAGAAAGATTATAGATAAAAATAAATTAAAAGATGCGCGCTAATTTATAAGGACGAGGTGAGAAATATTAACTTTAAGCAGGAGAAATTAAATATTACAATATAAGAAGTATAATTTTTTTTCACTAAAAATTTCAACAAAAATATAATTTTAAGCGAGACGACTATCTCTGCCAGTCTACTTTGGGTCCCTGATTGTAGTTGAAATTAAAGCACATAAAAGGGATCCTTAGTGGTCTAGTTAAAAATCTACCAACCCTACATATAATCAATAACAATTATGCACAATAAGCTAAAGAAAATACACAATTAAAGTTGACCAACACAAGGAGACAAAAAAGCTTTTGCATGAACCATTAATTTTGAAAATGCATGATTTGTTGGATGATGATGCACATACTATCTGTGGTAGGTTTATAATACATGTAATGGTTGCCAAACAAACGATATTATATACATGAACAAGCAAGTCAAAAGAAAAAAGAAAAAAAAAAAGAGTGCTCTTTTAAATATTGAGACAATTGCTTGTGGTTTTGGTATCTCTCATATCTCGTGACATATGATATGACATTTTATTTATTTTTATTTTATTCTTGGACTATCACAATCAATTGATGAGGCTGTTAGTAGTAAAGTGATGTGACTGCCTACTCATTTCAATTTCAACACGCCCAATCCCATAAATTTTATTAATTATCTGCAAAATATGTTTAAAATTGGGTTCCCCCTTTTAAGGGAAGTGGTTGAGTTTAGAGTCACTCCCTAATGCCTAACCCATGTGGTATGTAACAATCCAACTTGAATATTTTTGTTATCTACCTATATATATATGCATGTATGTATGTATGTATGTATGCATGCATCAATAAATTTTGAGACTCTCCAAGTAGCGATCTATATGGATAATTTTGTTTGATTTTATTTTGCTACATATATGAAATTTAAATACTTTTTATGTGAATTTAATTAAATATATTTTTAATTTATATTTATTCAAAAAAATCCAATAATTATCGAGTATTCAAAATAAGATTGTATGGATTTTAATTCAAATAAAATAACAAAAGTCAATATTTTATTTGTAATATTTATCATTTATTCAATTTAAATAATTAAAGATTTAGATTCTACATAAATTTTTAAAGACCTCCCTGCCTTAATTTTACCAAATTTAATATTGAAATTGAACATGTTCTATTACAAAAGTTATTTTATTTTTATCAAATTATTTTATTTATAATAGAAATTTATGACAATATATACATAAAAAGATCTCTTTCGGGTGCCTTGATATGGGACTATATACTAATTTTATCATAAGTTAAAATTAAAATTTTCTGATTTCATAATTTAGTTTAAGTCATATATATGGAATTATGGACAGACTTTGTTACAAATCTCTCTCTCTCTCTCTTATATATAGGCATGTAAAAATGTGTTTAATGTGTTTTTGAGCTCTACAAAGTAACAAGCAAAGCCGATGAAGTCTTACTTTAGTAGTAAGGTAAAGACCCCAAAATTTAAAATTTTGCATTTGAATTTCTATGAATGCAAGTATTATTCTACTTGTATCAGTGTATGTTAACTTTTTATCTATTGTATATTAGTTTGTTTGTGTTTATTTAAAATTTAATAATGATTATTTATAATATTTTTGCTTTTCAGTCGAAATATTGATGTAATTCATTGAGATTGGTTTTAATATACCGATTCCCTCAAAAATGAAAAAAAAAACACTGAATAATGAGAGTTGTTTCGAGCCTAAATTCAGCACTGACAAGAGGGCAAGAATCTTGACTGACTAATTATGCTATTTGGGCATTTTTTTTGTTGTCCAAATAAACCCCAAGTGGTACTACAACCAAATCACCATTCAAGAATCAAATCTGACAAATTGCTCCTTCTAGAAAGAAATGGATTAAATAGGCACGGCTGGATAGTCATTGTGAAGCCGTCTACAATTGCATCAATAATTATTATTATTTTTTAAATCAATTACACTGAACCACGCAACTCAAAATGTTGACAATTGAGTTTAGCTTTGATTATTCAAACAATCAAACGAAAACGAGGAATTAATATGCATTAATGATCGGTCAATTTTCTTAATATATAAACAAAACAACGTCTAGGTGCAAATTCACTCAACTCTGTAATTAATTTAGGTTCAACAAAACAAAATTGAACTGAAATTCTGACGTAATTGATGACCAGGAATCAAAGAGGGCAAATTCAAGTCAGAAAATATATAGTCTTGTGCAAGTAACAAAGATCAAGCTTAATTAAAAATCTATTTTTTCTTTAACACAACGGGAGAGTCATCATAACTGGAAGTAATCCATTCTTATGGTTTTAAATTTGATACACCTGGTAAAATAAAAAGAAATGAAAATGATAACTGGAAAATCATAAATTGTCAGCTACGAGCGGAGTTTTTCCCGTGCTTAGGATAGAGTAGTAAAAGGCAGCCGATCCCAAGCTGTATACGCAATGTACGTGAAACAACGATAGGAGAGAGGATTAAAAAGAGAAGAAGCGAGTACCGCATGTGCTATTTTCCATTCGTGCTTGAATAATTCCTCCATCACCACTGCCATGACAAAAATTATCCTCCTCTCAAAGCGCGAGAAAGCCAGGTTATTTGACGCTGGAGTCAGATGAGCATCTGTGAATTGTTTGCAGATAATTTCTGAAGCATTTCGTGTTTCTGACAATCCTATCACCATATGAACCTTTGCGTTCCAGCTTCATGCTTCCAAGAAAATGGCCTAAACAAGAACATGAATACTGTGAAGCAATTGATGAGAATATATAGGATCCCCATGAGAAGCCAGCTCTTGTTGTCTGTAATATTTGTGTGGAGAACCAAGAAGAAGAATGGAATGGTGTAGTATCTGAACTCTATCAAGGGAGCTGGAACAAGGGATGCAGCACAAGCCAAAAAATATGCCAAAACCCACAGACGCTTCTGTTGTTTCACTGCAGATAACGAACAATTGACATGTTAAGATTTACATCTGATGCAAAATAGACAAAGGAAACAGGAAGAAATGGATTTTGCACTTACCCAAGTTCCCGACAATTGAAAACCATGAATATACATAAAGTGGAACCATGAGGTACTTTGTTGACCAATGGCAATTGATGACTTTTCGCCAGAGGTAGAAGGGATAATGTCGATTGTCTGCCAGGAGATATGGATGTGCTACGCTGCAAGAGTCAATAAAACATTTTACAAGAATTCAGATTAATTCTGCAAAAAAGATATGCCATATAACACTTACTTTCTAAACCTGTCTTTCTGTTTTCAACAAGAAAAGAATCCATAGAGGCCCTCGGGTTCTTTGGAAAGAGTGGAAGTCAGAAACTTAAATAGAATGGAGTAGAATTAGCTATTAGATATGTTTAAGAAAGGGAGGTACCAAGAATTGATTATAAAGTTACAATTATGAGGCAAAGCTGATTAAGTGATACAGATAGTGTAAATTCTCAAGTCGAACTTAGTTAAATGAGCCAATCAGCCAAAGAATCTCATAGAAAATTTAGAAGAGAAAAATTTTAGAAAACAACATATTATTGAGTTTGTTTCATGATCAAACCTGAAAAAATGTACAGAAAGCAAGCCAATGGTTAATGCCAAGAACCACTGAATGCAAGCAAGCAGCCTGTTCTTGCAGAACTGTTGGAACAGACCTGCAGCTTGATCTAAAGAGAAGTGAACAGGAACCATGAACAGAGCAGAAACCATGCCATAATACAGCAATTGAGCAAAATGGGGAGAAACTGCATGTGCATCTTTGGCACCTGGAAAATTCAGAGCATGTGAGCTGAGTTTTGTTATTTTCATTTTGGAAAAGGGGTAATATAATTTATAAGAAAAGGAAGACAAGAAAATTCATAAGTTGTTAGCAAAAAGGAAAATAGAAGAAGATTATACCAAGAACTATGCTCCCATTCCAGCAAACAAAAGCCACAAAAGCCACGAGTACCATAAAGAAAGGACTAAACGAAACCAAAAGCTCCCAGAAATGATTCCACGAAATAATGATTATGTCCTGAATCTCTTCAAGCAATCCTGCATGACACAGAAAATACAAGGAGAGATATAGTTAGCAAACATGGAATACAAAGAAACATGTGCAAACATGCAAATAAGTCAAAATATATCTACTCCCAACTCCACGGTACCTTTCTCTACCACCTTTCTCGTTCAATTTTCATTAATAAATACTTTCAAAAAATATTTTTCATTAATAAATTCTAGCAAGAAGAAGACACAGATGCTGCTATGGCACAACTGCATTCTGAAATAAAAGCAACTATTTAAAATCAACTGCATTACTGACTTGTATGAAAATGAGATATAACCTGAAGAATGTGCCATAGGAACAGATGCCTGTGTGGTGAATTTGCTATGATTCTTGGCACCATTATGCACCTTTCGCTTTCTAAAGTTAGTATTCGATGATACAGCTTTACGGTTGGGAGGATTATATCTTTCTTGGGATGGGCTGAAGTCATCTACTTCAACACTATATTTTCGATGGGAATGAGTAAATTCTATAATGCCAGTGCAAGCCACAAAAAGCATCCATATGACATTTGTTTGCCGTATCAACACGGACAAAGCCCCAAGCTACAGGTAAATGAATCAATAAGATCATTTCTGGTGCAGACAAACATAAGAAGAAAAATTTAGGATCAAGGGTCTAGAGTAAGAACTATAACAAATTAACAAGTGTAATTGAATTATGGTCCAACAGCGATAATCTGTAGAACTTTTTTATCAATAATTAGTCAGGTTCAGTGATACATACTTAGATGACAAAAACTAAATTTCAAAGAATTACTTACCAATGAACTGAACAGGTACTTCTTCTTCAGGAGTAAAAGGTACATGGAAAGTACTGCTGTTAGTGATGCCACATCTGTATAGTATAGAAAAGAGAAGAACCAGTGCAGTGGATACAATGACAACACCACAGCACAAAGTGTTGCCTTCTTATCATCAGGAGACGGCCTCAAGTGGGTGACTATCTCATAAACAACAAGGCCACATATTACAGCCAGGACACCATTGGTGAAACGCAGAATCAAGGTGGAGCACGTGTCCGCAAATGTGTACATTGCTTGCATGCAGAACAATCCTGGAAACAAAGAAGCAATATAGGCAAGTGAAAGAAAGTACCTGCAAAAGTTTTGAATTGCATAATCAACTTCTTTTACTTGAAAGTCAGTAAACAACTGAATCTCATAAAAAAGTCAGTCCCTTTCACTACTTTAATTGTATATGACTAGCTTAGCTCACTGTCATTCAACATACATTCAAAGCTATGACTTTACATCCAAAAAGACAAACTCATAAATCTAGACTCAAAATTGTACTGATACAATCCCTCTTTAAAATGTTAATCCTATACCACTTTGTTCCTACTCAATACCATTCATTTTCTACACTGCATGGACATAATTCTTAGTGCAAATCACTAAAGCGACTTCAATTTTTTTCTAAACTGAAAAATCCCGTCATTGCATCCACAACCTGAATTGTGAACAACAATAGAAATCGATTACAAGCTGCAACTAAGTGAAACATGAATACTTTGGATTTGATTACAGTCACAATCCATCCATCTTCTTTATTTCCTAATTAGCATATATAACTGATTAATTCCACTAGGAACAGCAATACCAATGTCTAGTCAAAAACTTTCTCACAGTTCACAGCATTGAAACTAAATAAACAAATTAACACTGGAATCAAAATGGAGAGATCGTGAAAATAAATAGCAAAAGAAGACTCACAGTCCAGGAGGAGTGGTGATCATGGGATCCCAACTTCTGAAATTGCCTCGGCAGTACTGTTGCGCCTGCGGCACGTGGAATATCTCATCCTGCATTTCCACCATTAACGTACAAAAACACACTCTATCATCAATCAGATCATATATCTACAAGCGTAAAATTAACAATATATATGTGTGTGTGTGTGTGCAAACAAATTATTCGCTATTCCTCAGAAATTGGGTGAAATTAAAAATGTAAAAATGAGTTTACCATGTAAGGATCGGGAACAATGCGATTAAAGAGAATAGAGATGGGTATTAGCCATAGAATTACAATCGATGCAACTGCGATTCTACCCATGTTGGATATGATTTATTGTTCTTGTGAATTTTGCGGGGGATTTGGGATTTCAGGTTTTCTTACCGAAATTCTTAACGAGGGCTTTTCCTCGTTGGCTGTTTCAGTCATTACGAAAATGTAAACCGAGTCGTGCATAAAGCGCGTTTGAATATGGGGAGCCAGTCGGCGCACTCACGAAAACTAAAACAAAGCGTGCTTCTGGTGCGGTAGTTGATTTCAGGGTGAAGTACTATTTCTATATCTAAATAATTCATTGACGTATTTGATATCCCAAAAATCCATTTCAACTTTTTTCACAAACAAAAAATGTTTGAAATTGTTAGATTAAGAAATTAGTCGAAAATGTCATTTTTTTATTTAAAGAGATAGGTAATTTGACTAAGTGGCATTTAGCTTATAACATGTTCAACAATTAAATATCTTGTAAGTGTTGAGAAATTTGAATTCTCTTGAACTTAGTAAAAAAACTGAAAATTTTTAATACGTTATCATCCAAAACGATAGAGTTGATACAGATTTCTCCATCTATAACAATTCTACCATAACGATAACCCAATTTTTGGTTTTTGACAAGCAAAATACAATGGTCATTTCCTAATATATTGCCACTTTTTACAGATCAAATAAGGTCATGCATTCATACCTATCAACTGTCAACATTTTCCTTACTTTTTTGAAGAAAACAGAAAAAAAAAATAAAGAAATCTGCTGAAACAGCACCAGAGTCCAAAAATTCATTGAATAATCAATAATATGAAGTTTAACTACTTATTAGCTCCGATGAGCAAAAATCTCTAAAAATACAAAACAATAAACAGTCAGACAAAAACGTTATGCTGCTAAATCTCTCCGAAATCAAAACCAACAGAACGAACTGGGAAAATACTCCAGATTTTACAATCACAAGACCAAGGCTGGCCCTGATGACATTAACTGGAATATAGAGGTACAAAATCAAGAACACAAGAGCAAGAAGAGCATTGTCTTCCCAGTATAGAGCAATGATCACGACACTGTTTGAGTGCTTCTCTGATCAGAAACATTTCCTGTGCACTATTGACGGACCAGATTCGTCGTACTCGGCCTTAGCTATCCACATCTGCAGACAAAGATACAAAATATCAAACTCATAAGGGGAGAATTTATTCGAAAAATGCGAATAATCCACTCTATGCCTATACATCATACCTGCTGGAAAGTACTGAGGGATGCTAAGATGGAACCCCCAATCCAAACACTGTATTTCCTTTCAGGAGGAGCCACCACCTTAATCTTCATGCTACTAGGAGCCAAAGCAGTGATCTCCTTGCTCATTCTATCCCCAATACCCGGAAACATGGTCGACCCCCCACTGAGGACGACATTTCCATACAGATCCTTCCTTATATCGACGTCACATTTCATTATAGAATTGTAAGTCGTCTCATGAATGCCAGCAGCTTCCATGCCTATCATGGATGGCTGGAAAAGGACTTCAGGGCATCGGAAACGCTCGTTTCCTATGGTGATCACCTGACCATCTGGCAACTCAAAGTTCTTCTCAACACTGGAGCTGGTCTTGGCCGTCTCCATTTCTTGCTCAAAATCGAGAGCAATGTATGCAAGCTTCTCTTTCATGTCCCTCACTATTTCCTTCTCAGCAGAGGTGACGAATGAGTAGCCTCGCTCAGTGAGGATCTTCACCAGCTGGTCTGTGAGGTCACGACCAGCAAGGTCAAGACGGAGAATAGCATGGGGAAGAGAATAGCCTTCGTAGATGGGGACTGTGTGGCTAACACCATCACCAGAGTCCATAACAATACCTGCACGAAAGCACCAAGAAAACATCATACAGACAGACATGTTCTTATACCACCAACGGCAGTGAAGATGCAAATCCACCATCACTTGTTGAGAGATTTAAAGCTATTCTGAATAGGCATAAAAAATAGTTGGGTTTTGAACAACAACCAGATATTGTGAAAATCCTTTAAAAGGTGAATTGGTCCCATGGCAATGCAGAAAAAATGACAGATAAGCTAACCCTGGCCCCTTTCATCTAATCCCAGTTGCAAGAGAGAACCTCTTAATCAATCTATAGTTTCCCGTATGCATTGAAAAACTCAGGTTCATAGGCTTAAATTAAGATAAAAATGCCAAGGTTCCAACACTTTTTGCTGACTAGAAACTCCTTTTCAAGATTATTGTGCAAGGTAATGGGGCTAGCATCTTGAAAGCTATATCTCTGTGGGAAGCAAATTCTGATGCATGCAAGATATAATAAGTAATTAGGTAGTTTGAATATGCCTTAGGGAAAAGTCCACTAGTATTTTTATCCTGACAAAATATTTTGTAAATGAGAACATGAAGCAAATAACAGCGAGGAAATTCTTGAAAGTAGTCCACTATCCATCAATGAATTATACTGAAAAAAATCCAAAATGAAAAAAAGAATCAATGCTTCTAGTGGCGGAGACTTCTCAAAGGGTTCCAACCAAACACAAACCAAAGCATGTGGACAGTTAGAAGTAGCATGACTGGCATGCTCATAATACTTCCAATCCTCAACTCAACCAAAAACTACGAAAAATGAACCAACTTACCAGTTGTACGACCACTGGCATACAGGGACAGAACAGCCTGGATGGCAACATACATGGCAGGAGAATTGAAGGTTTCGAACATAATCTGAGTCATCTTCTCACGATTAGCCTTTGGATTGAGGGGAGCTTCTGTGAGAAGAATTGGGTGCTCCTCAGGAGCAACACGCAGTTCATTGTAGAATGTATGATGCCAGATCTTCTCCATGTCATCCCAATTACTAACTATACCATGCTCAATAGGATACTTTAGAGAGAGTATACCACGCTTGGACTGGGCCTCATCTCCAACATATGCATCTTTCTGTCCCATGCCAACCATCACACCTGTGTGGCGTGGACGACCAATAATACTGGGGAATACAGCCCTTGGAGCATCATCTCCAGCAAATCCAGCCTAAAGCATCATTAGTCAACCTATGAACATTGGATCTCTAGGACCACCTATCAATAGCTACAATATTTCTTACAACAAGAATTTGAAACCAAAACAGAACCGTTACCTTGACCATGCCGGTTCCATTGTCACAAACAAGAGGTTGAATATCCTCCTCCGCCATTTAGTAATTGACCTGCCAAATAAATACAAGCATTCCTAGATGTTTTAGTAAAACAAAGCTAGTATATGCTAATAACAAATTTTATTCGTTATAAAATGTCAAAGTCGAAAGATTGAACAACTGCAAGAAGGTTAGACCTTCAGCCGATCATTTTTAATTCATTACAGTAAATGTCAAGCTATATATATATCATCTACGACTGATTTTGGACTATACATTTTGAAATAAAGTATAAATAATTAAATTGCATCTGCTTAAACAAGAGGCAATCTCTAATCTCTAGTTCTCTGTCTAAGTTATACCACAATGGCACCTGGAAAACAAACATAAAACAATTCATCCCATTCTCTTGAACTCCTTTATTACTCCTTTGTTCAGCCACGGCCTTTTCCTTATCTGAGCACTCGAGCTTTATCACAACCAATTAAAAATATATCTTACGAATAAGATTAAGCATGGCTTAAGTTCATTTGCCAAAATTCAGCCCAACACAATCAAAATATGTGTTTAGAGGGAATCAACACCATTCATATAAATTTGATACTTGATTAAATTTATCAACACAAATCACGGTGATAGGTTCATCAATTCAATGAACCATCAAAACAATTGAAGCACTTCTCCAGAGCACGGCCAATCACAGGACTTAATCAAACACCTTATGTAAATACTCGAAATAGCCAAAATTGAAGAAAATCAGCAGGAAAAGCAAGGCATACTAAGAGATCGACTCTGCAAACATCTCACTCAAACATTATTCAAAACGCAGCATAATGATGATAAAACTACCAATAACATCATCTCATCAGGATCTCATACCTGACACAAACACACACACACACAACACGCGCAATTCAGATGCACGTATACATGAATAAATCAAATAACAGAATCGAAAAAAAAAAACGAAATGAGAACGCCGATCGACGAGAAAACAACGTGAAAGTGTGTTTTTCTGCGTACAATCAAAACGAAACGCGATCTCGATTGCGAAATTCAGAATGCGAGTGAGAATTTCATTACCTTTTTTTTCGTATTTCAGAATGAATCGAAGGATTTGACGTCGATCGAGATGATTTCTATCTTCTCACGTTTCGCGAGCCAGCGAGCGCAAATGAAGTTCAAAAGTGAAGGATATGATTTTCACCTTTAAAATGCACCCTTAAACCTCGCTTGATCTCCTTTTGACCCGTGCTTAGGGATTAAAAAAAATGGTAATGCAGATCCGGAAATATTAAAATTTACGCATAATTTTCAATAATAATAGATTTAGAATTGATATTGATATTTCAAAAATGAAAAAATATATATTTTTAAGCAATCGATATTCAATAGTGTATTTTGAAAAGTCAAATTATCAATATTTTTTTAGCTTGTGAATTTAGGGTAATTATTTAATGCATCGGTTGCATATGATGTGGTCAAATAAATTTGACAATCTCAATGTGATTTTAGATTATATAATGCACCTAAAGATATATGCAATAGAATTATAACAAGCAAATTTCTTTAAAGTGGAAAGAAAAAATTAAATTAATTATCTTTCAAATTTATGTTTCACACCAGTATATTTCTTTCCTTGTACCTAATTTTTATGAAATAAAATCAAAATAAGATGTCACAATCTACTTATAAAATTTTCAAATTCTATTGATATCTTTTTTTTTTTTTGATATCTTTGTATCGAATTATTATGTGACTACTTACATTTTAGTGGCTGTGGGCCTAGGGCTGAACTTTATATCTTAATGTCCTTCTAAAGTTAATGCTATTCGTGGCCCAATACATGCAACATATTCATATTAACGTGTATTTTCTAGATGCATCTACAAATATTATATATATATATATATTACCAACTACTAATTAGTCTAGCAAAATAAGGTACTAGATCCCTTGAGCAACATTCAGTATTCAAAATTTGAAGTTGTAAATGGAGTAATTGAGTTAGGATGGTCGACCCTCGTAATGTGCTTTTTCAGTACCCGATCAGGATTAGTGTAAATCGAAATCGAGTTGCTAAGCCAATTTTTTTTTAACGTGTTATCCTTAATTTTCTATGCAAAAATGACGACTTACTAGTATTTTGTGAATTGTGAATATAATCATCGAAGATCCAATTACGCACCGTTGAATCTCCCCTATTTATTGGAATAATTACCACATTGATTATTCTTCATTGTAGGTAAAACATTCTTGGTCAACTACCAAACTTAATGATTATTAATATCCAAGATCAGAAATCATGATTTTATGGAAATTAACACTATCTTATTGCTCACTTAAAAGCTTTATCTATTCTTGGTGTTCATACATAGGACCACGTTAATTATTATGTCACGTTTTGATGAATCAAATTAAAGTTGATGAATTTTACAGGTTCGCATACTCGAAGATATTTTGTCCGATTTTAGTTACTTTTCAAACATCGATGACCTTGTCTTGATATAATTGTCATCCATCTTATTCTACAAACATTAGTTTACAAAAATAATAACACGAATTACTTGATTTAAGCGAAACTAAAATCTTGATTATGTAAATTTTTAAATATTACACATATATTATATACAGACATAATCGTCTTTTCAATTTCTTATACAAGGCGAAGATATGGAATATCTAAACTTAAAAATCTTTTTCATAATAAAAGAAAATGTAATGCCATTTTAATTTAAAAACAATGACTATAAAAATACATCAATTTCGCCAATGAGGCCTTGTTTCAATAGTAATGTAGAAACTCCGTAACCTTATGATTAGTAGTTCAAGTTCCTGTAAATATGGATATTTTTCTAGTTTAATCTAGTTTCTTCCTACTGCATAGTTGCTTGTATATAATTATCATTTGATAATATTTAATTGTAATAGCTTGCTTTTTATTAAAAATATTTAGGGTTAATTACAACTTACACCCCTAAACTTGTACCCATATAATATTTTACACCCTCAACTTCTAATGTAACAATTCAGCCCCTCGCATTCACTTTTAATGTAACAATTCAACCCTCATTTTTCAAAGTTGAGGGGTGTAAATGTTATAACGGAACAAATTTAGAGGTGCGGTTGTAATTAACCTAAATATTTATACAATAATTATAATAGATTCTTGATATAATTCAATTAATTGTAATAGATCTATTTAGAAAATCACACACCCATCAATTTCATCAAGTCGTGTCTCAAAAGTCAAAATTAACACTTAGAACAAATAACTCAAGAATATTAGAGCTAACTCCATTGTCCCAGGTTCCCAGCAACCCCGCCCCACGAAAAGGACTCCAGTTCATTGCTCAATTTCTTGCATTGCACAATTTAGCACACATTGGAATAAATATCATGTGATTGAAATACAATTTAACGGCAATTAAACATACATTCACACAAACCAACGTTGATTTCGTTTATATTTTTTCCTTTCAAATTACACTATTGTCTATCATTATAAATCAAATGTCGGAGATGGGTCTAATATCCAAAAAAAAATGAAAAAAAAATTGAAATAAATTAAAACAAGTGGCCCGAATATCTTGAAAGAGAAGTACTATATATATATATATATATATATATCCCTTTTGCGGAGACAATCTAAGCCAAAAAATGGTGTCCTGTGCTGACAATCCAAGTCATATTGCAATGAGGCACATTATTTGTGGGGGTACATGTCCTTCTTCCCTAAGCAAAAAACACATTCCCTTTTTCTTGTCATTCAATCTTCACTTTTCTAGCGTGAAGAAAATACATGTAAATCTTCATGAAAATCAAATAGTACATATATATATGTGTGTGTGTAGCTAGGTATAATTGAACATCATTATACGACCAACATGCATAAACCTTCGAAATTATTAATCTCCCCTTGTCCATTTTGACATAGTAATATCGCGTATAAGGCGCTTTGAATTTTTTACTATACAACGCGCATTATTATCTTTTAATTTTAGCAACACATCAATACATGTGTTGTTAGTTGTGTGTTTACGAACACAGTAAAAGATGTTGCATTATTGTATAGTACAAGATTCGATTCGTGCATAAGGAATGCATATGAATTTATAATCATCTTTAATAGATAGATAATTATTATAATCATTGATAATAAATTAATAGTCGCATTGCAATAATACTATGTATAATATTTTGTTTAAAAATACTAGATCACTTCATAAAATAAAGATGTCATTAATAAAACAACTTCATATATATATTAATAACTCAAGTCTTTTGTCTAAAAAACTCTAATGAAACAACATAAAATAGGCCTCGGTCCGTGTTGTGTATTATTCTACGACTCCCACATGATCCCCGTCATCCTACATTGACCTATGATTCTAATATATATGATTAGTATTTATTATTAATTATTAATTATTAATTTGTCACGACTTTGACCCAAAAAGCAAAGACCCCTAGAATCAAACACTATGATTGGTGCATCATTTGAGGGGAGAAATTAAGACGTTTAATAATTCGTATTCACAACTTCTTCTCAAAGCCACTCAATTGAATTCATAAAATCATATATTAGTGTTTGTTTTCCCCCCTTTTTATAGGCCATATATCAGTTCTTCTAGATTGCCTATAACTAATCAAATCAATTCACGTTATGTTGTTCCCATGTCTTTTCTTGATTTGGTCCAGTTACTGGTGTCGCTCATGTCTTGACTAACAAATTAAAATTTATTACCAATTTTGATAAAAATAATATTACAAAAAAGTTATAAATTATATATATATATATATATATGTACCAACTATCAGTTGGTTTAACGGGATAAAGTGTTAAATACCTTAAGCAATGTCTAGGGTTCGAATTATGGTGTTGTGAATGGAGCAACTAGGTTGGGAGGATCATCCCATAATGGGCCTCTACAGTACCCGATCCGGATTAGTCGGCCAATGAATTGGAACCAGACATTAAAACCAAAATATATATATATATATATATATATTATTTTCACACATATAGAGTTGGCATTTCATTCAACAAATTCAAATATACATCATTACCAATTGCAAATCAACTCACGCACTCCAAATCTCTTCTCGTGCCAAACAAGCTGGAAAAAGGTCTAGTTCCATTCAGGTTATGTCGTATTCAACCAACTACAATAATAATGTTATTAAATAAGTGATCATTTTTATAAAAAAAAAGGATATTTTAATTATATGATAAATATAATTTTATTTACTATGCGGTTAATATCGATTTGATCAAATACAATTTGGATTAAACTTTCTCCGACAAGCTGCTGCCCTTTCTTTCTTTCATAGAAAGCGGCAAACTATATATTAACTAATTAAATTAATAATTTCAAACACACCCTACTACATTAATTATTATGAACTATCAAGTACAAATACACGCAAATTAATCAGAACGTATTACTATAGAAATTATTATGAATTATAAAATACAAAAATACTACTATATATAATAAAACATAAACTGTTATTGAGTAGGTCGATACTCAATATTCACATTTATGCAACTCGAAAATTTTAAAATTTTTTACCCTTGATTCACTTTACGAACGAGGCCTTCGTTACATTTCAAATCCATTTATTTAATACTTTCCCCAAAATATAATAATGGAATTTAGAGATTAATTAAACATTAAAGTGAGGCATGGGGCATGATGGTGGGTGGATGGGGGCAGCATCATCATGAAGCATGTGAATAAGCAGGCAATCATGCCTCATGAGATCAGTCTGTGAATATATATATATATATATATATATATATGCTTTTTTGTTAGTACTGTTAATCCTATCTTTTTGCACTCTAATCTAATCCTTAATTAATGTTAAGCTCTGTTTGGTCCCTTTTTTTTAAATGAGATTAAGCACTGTTTAATCGTACTTTCCATTAACTCGCTATTAATGCACCTTATGGATGTTGGTCAGCGCGTGGGAAACACATCCGGGATTTCGCGTGTGACGGGCTTTTTTGTTTTCGGCCATGATGTTGATGTTGTGAGGAAAACCATGCACTCGTTACTTCGCCTTAAATCACATACCATTCTTTTTTTGTTACAGCATTAAATCACATATCATGGAACTGTTATATCATGATAAATAAAGACCACAATTTATCATGATATAACAGTTCCACGATATGTGATTTAATGCTGTAACCAAAAAATAATAATAATAATAAATAAATGTTTCCCTGATATCATGATAAATTGTGGTCTTAATTAGAGGGATTTTTTTTTTTGCGTATTTTAGATGATTGAATAAATTAAACAGGAGAAATTCTGGAAAATTAAATAAAATATATAGTGTATCTCTATATTTTATTTAGCTTCTCGTTTTTCCATTAAACTTTTGCATAATTAGTTCTGTATATTTGTATATCAAAATAAGTTTTTGTTGGTATTTTTCTTATTTTCTTGTAAATTATACTTTCAATCTCATAAATTTGTTATTTAAAATTCTATATGTGATTTAATAATCATTCAGTAATACATGTCTATTTAAATGCAAATTTATTTTTATAAATTTAAAATTTTCTAAATTTTTAAATTTAGTAATAAACTAGTATACCAAATCAAAATACACATTATTTATAAATCACACCGATGAATTATTTTTGATTTTTTTCGTTCCATTAATAAATAAAGCTTTGAGTTGAAGTCGCGACTTGTGAAAGAGCTCTTGCCATGATCACAATATATATATATATATATATATATATATATCATGGATTGGATCTCACTAAGGTGAATATTAATTCATTGAATTGTAGTTCTTGATTTATCAAATAGTCTCGTTTCAAAAATGAATTATCAAGTAGTAATTTATTTATATTTAACTAAAAGTTGATATAGTAATTTGTATTTTATTTGAAATATTAATATAATAGCTGATTAAAATATGTTTGATTGATTTTATAAAAATAGAAATAAAAAATTCAAGTGACGACCACATGCATGATGTCCATGATACCAAATAGTGGACTTATTAGCCTTGTAGTTGTGGATAAGAGGAGAAGGTTTACCAAATCGAAAAGCATCCTTCCATTTTCAGTCGGGAATCCTAGGTTACCCAACCTACCCCCCACCCCCTACCCCCAAAGTTTAGAGCACCCTATTATTCACCTATTAATATGCCATTACTGGTAGGGTTAGGTGGTAAATTAGCTTAATTAAATGTCTCATTTTCAAATTTGAAGAATGCAACTATTCTTCATAAAAAGAGTTATATATTTAAATGGTACAACTCGATTCAAATTTGAATTTAGTGGATAGCTATTGGTAGGAACTGGAGTCGTAGGGGGAGGCTAGAGGGTCGAACGTCCTCCTCAAATTCATATCGAGCTAAAATTTACGTACGTTTTTATGAAAATTTTAAATTCCACCCTCCTCCCCCTACCAAATCATAAAAATTCTTTTATTATTTTATAGAAATTTGACTTCGTTCTCCCAAATAAAAATTTCTGGCTTCGTCTCTTCTGTCGGTACCGAACATTGAGTGCTTAATCACCGATTATGTATATATGCAATTACTAATTAGGTATAAAGATGCTTTCAACTTTGTACATAAGGTCAAAACACTAATACATAGGGATTAATTGGCTTCTTAATTTTGCAAGTATATTAATTTGAAGACGCCGTGTGTAGAAGTTGAAAGGCGGCGAAGTTACTATGGTCATGGACCATTTTTACTTTAGTTAAATGGATTATTTATTGGTTTTGACTATATCATTCAATGTGACAGCCGCAACCATTTTCTTCCATGGTAACCAAATTTAAACCAACTGTACCACAACTTTTACCAGATTTATCGCAAAAGTTATAGAAAAAGCTTAACCACTTGTACTCTTCATTTATGGGTTAAATTGGTTTTTTTTTTATTCTTTTAAATTTACTTTCACGTAACTGCGTGAGTCAATTTTGGTGAAGTCTTTCTCAATAATTAGACATAGAAGTGAATCATGTGGGAAAATTGTTTAATTATAGAAAATGCTATGCTTCGTCCGGTTATAAATTTTTATTCTGAGAGACGAAATTAAGTTTTTTTGTAAATACAAAATATACTATTATTATTTTTAATAAATAGATTTTAAATTTTGGAACTTACATCTCTATCACATCCCTTGATTTAGTAATTAGATCACATATAAACATTTCTTATTTTGTATATATATAATTATTTAAATCCAACAAACAACATGTGTTCCTTCGTAGTCCAAAATAAAATAAGTGGTGACAAATTAACGCGTTTAGAGTTGGTATATATCATAATAAAATTATGTATTTTACGTCATCACGTATATATATATTTTTTTTGTCTTAGTCATCCGATTTCGATTCATTGACCGATTAATTCGGATCGTGTACTGCAGACACTTATATATGCGGTAATATTAATGAGCTTAATTTTAGACACTTATCACAAAGTCAAAAATGCAAAGCAGTCATCGATTTTTTAATTAATGACTCCATGTGAAAATTTAAACTCTGTAGCTGCACCATCCCATCTAGGTGACCTATTTTAATTGAACTAATAGTGATAATAACTGTAAGTAATATTGGCCCCTACCAAATATCGTGTATAGTCAGTAAAAACGCTGAATTGAGCCATTGACCAAAATGTAATTCATTAATTAAAAGCATTACTAAGAATCTGGTATTGAGATCTTTATGTCAATGCTCAAGTGAGGTTGTAATCTTTGTATAATTTCTCTCATTTTCCTAATTTATTAACTAAATTTATTGGAATCGCCCGAAAATTAAAGAGGCTACTAAAGTTTCACAAAAATTTAAAATTTGAATTGGAACTAAATTAGATTACATTTGTATTTGGAGTTCAGGATTATTTGAATTCATAACGATAAGCTCATTGAGTTTGTTAATTTAAATATTTTCATAATATATATATAATTAATTGCAAATTGTTATATCATTTATATATGATCAATATCAAATATAAAAAGCTGACCAACTAATTAATGAATACGAAAATATTAGTATTTTCAATAGTTATTAGCTATATAAATAGCTAGGATTCGAAACAAGATGTTTTTTTGGTCATGCAGTCTCTACCTTGTCATTAATTAAAACAAGACTTTGAAAATAATTTCCAAATTGAGCTTCTATTACATACTATTTTGAATAACTGCAGTCAAAATTATTTTAAATTCATTCCCTAAGATTTTCTCCCCGAATTCAAATTAACCCATTAATTCAAACACAATTTCAGATGCTTTATATATCTGTAGTTCAAAGTCAATTTTTCCAGTAAATTCAAAAAGTAACTATATATATATATAACTGATGTGGCCAAATCTGCCTTGGCCACGTACGTGCCTCCTCAGCTCACACGTCGGATCCAGCTCAGCACATGCCGCCATCCTCCTATTGCCGCGTGTCAGACCTATTTCAATCAGGCCCACGGTCTTTTTCTTGACTGCCTTGTTCGGCCAGAGTTCACCACATCTCCTTGACTCGATGAAATGACATGATCGATGTCGACAACACTTCATCCTCGGAGTCAATGCCTTGACACCCTCCTCGAGCAAGGGATGCACCCCACGCGCCCACAGCGCGTCATGGGGAACGCCCGTTACCAGCAACGGGATTGGGCCAACCTAATTCTGGTCCGACCCACCTATTTTTTATTATTATAAATAGTACGGCGACACTATTCATTGGGTAAGACATTTTTTATCTACCAATACGTTGATTACTACTTACTGTTCACCTACCCGAATTCTGACTTGAGCGTCGGAGGGTCTTCGCCGGAGACACTTCCGGCTAGTCTCACGTGTGCTCCATCCTTGCAGAATAGAATCCGACCAGCATTCAGACAACCTTACTCGGATCTATCTGACCGGATTCGGACACTTATTCCCAAATCGAAGTGACGTGTACCGCAGGTCCAAAATCCGACCACATCAATAACACATCACTCTCCCCCATTTTCTTCAAGAATTAATTAAGTACCATTAAAGAAACTACAAATTAAAAAACAATTTGTTTTAATTATGCTTTAATTTAAAAATAAACCGAAGAGGGGTGTTGAGGGAGCAGCTCAAAAATCATCCACATGGCATGTTGAGATGGAATATACGATTTTCTTGGATTTTAACTGAAATTTATTGTAAGACTGTTCGCCAGCAAAGAGCCACCGTTTTATTTGTTATTTTCATACAATGTCACAACTTTTAAACTTTCATAAAATTAAATATAAGTTGCAATTTCCATATATTATCCAAATATATACATATAATAATACAGACAAAGTCACATATCCGGACAATCTAAACAAAATGCCAATCATAAGATAGGATGAGCATAACGTCGGATTCCCCTATACATTATTTAAATCTAAAAAAGTAAAATCCAGACGGCGATTGATATTTTCATATTTGTTTCAATCCTAGAAGAGATCATGCCTTTATTTTATTTTATTTTATAATGATTCAAGGATATATAATATATTTAATGTTTTTCATCATTTCGTCACCGATTCAATTGTTTGTTGGTTTTCATTTCCAAATATTCTCTATATTACAAATTTTATTTTTTGAAAAATCAAACTTATTTGTTTTAGTATACTTTAATTTTCAAATATATATAATGCAACCTTTTTTTAGTTAATTCAAAATTTTCAAAGTAATTATCATGTTTCAGTAACCATTAAAAATTGAAGTAGTTGTAACGTCTCCTCCTCCTACGTAATGTTTGGAATTTTATGTTTAATAAACGAACATATGAGACAAATGAATTAACAATCAATGCAAGCACTTGTTAGGATACAGAGCCAGTAGCACCATCAATAATCGAGTATACAAAACATTAAAAGCTGACAAATATTTGTGACAAAGTATATAATTTTTGCCTTTGAGATTATCAAAATATGTGTTTTCTTAAAAGAAATTAAGTCCTTTTCATACAACAGACTTATATATTTACGTAATCAAATATTTTCATTCAACTATTTCAAACTACATTCATTTGGCATAGAAACCAAATATAACTTTTTTCCCAAATTTCGAAATGGTTGAAAACTAAAAATACAGATCCTTGAAATCCTTGTCAAAAGATTACTAGACTACTTGCAACCTACACTAACTTTTATCAAACAATGAAACAAATATATCATTTAAAAAAAAGACAATTTAGTGCATTTCAAGCTCTTATACTAATTTGTTGGGGGGCATAAAAATTAAGAAAGCTCGTGAGAAATTAATCAAAATGAATTAATTATATCGTGAGAAAAATTAGAAGGATATATTTTGTGTGTTAACATCAGAAAATTAAAATATGGTCCCCATGTAGCAAGCCACGTGCATAGGTTGCATCAAAGTGCGTAAGGTATCATCATCATGAAAACAAAAGGCTATTAATACAAATGCATACCCAGATAAATAATATATACATACATATATATGTGTGTATATGTATATCCATGTACCAATTGGCTAACATACCCATATGGATGCGCGAAGAAAAGAAATAAAATATTTTGTGGAGTGTGTGAGTGCTCTTTTTTAGTGTGTGTGTGTCTGCGTGAGAGAGAAGGAGACAGTATGGGTGACTGTGTGAGAGAGAGAGAGAGAGAGAGTGTGAGGGAGGGACAGATTTAATTTGTGAGAAAAGGTTAATAAGATTATGAGAGTTAGTGTACATCGGATCCTTCGCCAATAGTACTGTTTTGAACGCCTCCACCTTCAGTAACAGTAGCATATATTTCTCTCTCCTTCCCCTCTCTCGCTCGAACTCTCTCTCTCTCTCTCTCTACAAATCTCAGAGTGGGACTCTGATAAATCCCTTCAACAAGTAGCACAAAAAGATGGGTAGTTACTGATTCTTCGCTATAAACAACCCTTCTTTTTTTCTCTCTTCTTGAATCCCTCATCAAGTTCTTCTCTGTCCTCACTCTCTCTCTAAAAGCCTCTTCATGTGCTCAGAAATCGACCGGTTTTCGTCATTTTTGAAGAGGATGTCAGACACCAATAACCCACCAAATTTCCCCGTCGAAAACAAACAAGAAACCACCAGACCTGAAAACCCGCCGCTGCCCTCGTCGGAGGATCAAGATTCTAGCCCGGAAATCTCGCCGGAAATAAGGACAACGACGGCGGCGGCTGAAGAAAAAGCCGAAGAGATCATCAACGAAGAAGATGAAACTGACAAGGCCACTGTTTCTTCATCAAGAGAATCCACGGAGAAACAAATAATAGCAGAAGACAATGATGGGTTCAAGACTCCCACATCCTCGGAACACAAAATCCCGGCGATCACGGAGTGCCCACCGGCGCCCAGAAAGCCCCGAGCGCCGCCGTCGAGGTTGAAGAGAAAAGCATCGTCGCCGCCGGGAGCTCGTCGGAGGCTCGAAATGGACGACGCCGCCGCCGAGGTCGAGTCGATTTTCCGACCAGTGTCCGATCAGGATAATGCCGAAGATGAGGAGACAATCAAGAAATCTCGAAAAGATGAACAAGAAGACTGATAATACAAACTGTTCTACATTTATGGTACTAAATTTAACGTAAATTCAAATGAGAGCTCTGTTTTACAATTTTCTTTTATATATTCTTCATGATAATGTTGTAATGGGCTATTGAACTGATAGTACACTGTACGTTTAATTTACAGAGGGCAAAAATTACTATAATTTATCCCTTTTTTCTTTTTTTTTTGTAATTTATATCTTGATATTGAATATCCTCAACGGGAAAATCCTTTAAATTCAGCTTTATTTAATTTAGGGATTTAGAAAATATATATATATATATATATATATATATATATATAAAAGTGAGCAAAAGATATCTAGTATAAGTGAGGAAAAAGAGGCGACAAGGACTTGCAACTTTTTATTCCAGCTTCTAACTTCTTTTGCAATCAAGGTGTTATGCTGTAAAAAGAAGAGAACATATTCTAACTTATATATGTCTTTTTTTTTCATTTTTTTTTCCCCCTAAATTTTCATGAAATTAATTTTGAAAAATCAGAATATATCTATCCCAATGAAAATCTAGTGTGTGTTACTGTGTTGTGTATCTATACATATATATATATATATATGATCATGCATGTGGATTAGTTTCTTTCAGAAGACATGTTTTTCTACATTTAGCAAACGTTTTTCCAGTATTTTGCAGAATAACTTGAAAATAACATGTCAAAGGGCTTCAAATAGTTGAATTTTTTTCCCTTCTTTTTTTGGTTTTTCTAGTTGTGTTTGAAATTTTAGAGAGAAAAAAAAAGGTGGGAGGAAAAGAAAATTATACCGTTGCATCATCAGCGTACTGTCTACAAGTACACGAAAAAAGAAATTACAAATAATATTGGCTTTAATATATATATTTGATGATATATTGACTTTAATATTACTATACTAATCTCAACTTAATTAGGAGGATGTTTGCTTTTGTCTGACATATTTTTGAGTTTTGATTATCTTAAATTATTGAAATTGACTATGAGTGCGATTGGTTTATGAGGTAGTTCGGATTTTTTATTGCATAATCGTGCTATATTTTCTATTACACTCATCAATATACGCCATGTGTACTGATAAATGGTTGAGATATGAAAAGAGAAAAACTAATGATATGAAAAAAAATATAAAGATTCTCTTTCTTTACTTCAACCGCTTATCAATACAAGTAGCGTGTATTAATGAGTGTAATAGAAGATATAACATGATTATACAATAGAAGACACTACAAGAAAAAATAACATTATCGACAAAATTCAAAAGTGACAAGATAAAAATTATGGCCAATGATTGTATCAAATGGCAATACACTCTATTTTGTCACTAATTAAGGTTTTTTGGTGACAACGATTTTTATGTTATCACAATATCACTCAATAGTGCTAACAATTAATGTTTTAGTTGTCACCACTAATAACTGGTGGCACACCTACGACAATAACTTGGTGATAATAAAAATTATAATTAGGATTTTGTGACTAAGATTTCATTGTCATTAAGTTGTCATAATAGGTATATCATTATTTGTAAATTTTACATTATGTTGTCACCATTGGCATTGTGCAAACTATAATTTGTGATAACATAAATTTATTATCATTAAATGTATATAATTAATAATAATTTATTTATTATCACTTATTAAATTATCACAAATGTACTCATTTTTTTGTAGTGAGATCCGAACTGATTTCCTAGGAGGCCTTTGGCATCATTTATTTTGAGCAAATTTTGGGATGTTATATTCTTGAAGAATCAATTAATAATCCATAAATGCTCCCGTGATTCGTGGATTGCTGTCCTGAGTTCGTAGTACCGCCGTTAATTGACTGGTTTGTTTGTGTGTGTGTGTGCGCGCCCGCGCGGGTGTTTGTTTTCACAGAATTTAATGGTTTGTTTTGGCTGGTCATATTTTTTATTCCCATTTTAGGAAAAAAAAAAAAAAGGTAATGGATGAGCTATGATTATAAGATCCCATGCAGATTTAACAATATTACATATACATAAATATGGGAAACTTTAGTTAATGCTCGAATAGGATGAATCAGTGTTAATCACATCATAAGTGTTATATATTTATTATGTAATTGGTGTATGATATAGAACGAGTGGCGAATTAAATGACGAGTGTATTAATATTAGCTACATAATCGATTGGGTACACACACACACACATATATATATATATATATATATTAAAATTGAGACTTTACATTAATGTTGTTCATTAAAAATAATAAAATTATATTTTGACGTTATACTTAAAAATTGATACCATCTTCGAGTTCAGAATTTTATTTGGAAATCATTATGCACATTATTTAAACTACCAAAGCATTTTTGTCATTTGTCAAACATAAACGAGAAGGTTGTATTGATTTGATGCTAGTTGCTACTACACCCTGTAATTTACAGTTTTGTGTAAGTTATTTGGGCCCAAATGGGAGGAGACCATTTGTATAGTGTCCTTATGCTCAAATATTGGTGCATGTGCGCCAAAAAGGTAAAAGAGGACCACTTTTCAATTCTCTATTGGTCTCATATTTTCAATATAAATTTTGAACCAAATGGCGATAAATATATATTTTATATGTATCTTTATTAAAAATTAAAATTTCATCCCACAAAAATCATAAAAATATATTTTATAAATTATAAAAAAACCAATCTTTGCATCCCAGAGAATCACTAAAAATTAGAGCTTCTAGTAAACATAAATTACTAGTTAGCTGCAAATTATTACACCCAACACAATATATTAATTTTAGCGGGGTATTAGTCTATTAAATAGCTGAATGAAAAATTCTAGTTTAGACCCGATTCAGTCGAATCAGTATTAATCACGTGATGAGTATTTTAAGTATATCTTATACTTGGTCGATAATTTAATAAAAACGACCAATCACTTGACAAATACAATATACTTACCAATCCGATAAAATCGAATTCGGATTAGAATTTTTCGAAACAATAACAGTAAGCTACCTACCGCATCAAACATATATCCTTTTCATTACCTGTGGGCAGTGGGCATATGTCGTTTCCCTTTTATTACGGGAAAAAAAAAGACGAGTGAATCGCACAATCATGGGGGCACCATGCATTCGAATCAAAACGTGTTTTCTTGGGAAATGTGCTATGTAATGCTACTATTTTTATCAAGTCCATTGGTTTACAAGATTTTAGAATTTGTAAGAATCAGTATTAGGGATGGAACGGAAAAATAAACACTGGGTTAATCGAGTTGGGTATAAATTAAAAAAAAAAAATTGAAGACCCTTTGAAACTGAAATTAATAGAAACAAAAGAAAAGGATTTAAAAAAATTTAATAAGGTCCAAGTGTAATGAATTTGTGCTTGTAATTGAATGGACGATCGAGTATTTATAGTATAAGTTCGACGTAAATTCATTACATCAAACACATAAT
Source organism: Petrea volubilis (assembly GCA_026212405.1). NCBI lineage: Eukaryota > Viridiplantae > Streptophyta > Magnoliopsida > Lamiales > Verbenaceae > Petrea > Petrea volubilis. Next base: position 2,238,413 of record CM047882.1, read on the forward strand.
GTTGCCACATGTCGTGAATGAACGGCACGAATGATGAGATGAGTTAGTATTGGTGACAAATTGGCAAGTTTGAATTTGGCTCGTGAATAACCGACTAGGATTGTGTATATGCTATATTATTTCATATAAGTATTTGTCTCAATTAAATTGTGGCATTATTTTTAAATACGTCACGTTCATTCAATTATTCGAAATTCGATATAATTTAGCGTGTATCGAGTACAACACATAATATCCCACAAAACTGGGACCCGAATGTGTTTGGTCATTACATTTTTAGTATGAGAGATAATGTTGACATTTTAGTACTCACCTTCTACTCATATCAATTAGAATTCCTAGTGAAATATTTTCTCTCCATGAAATAGCACCATAATTCTTCAAATTTGATTCAAATCACAAACCAAAAATGGTGTTAGATATAATAAACGTTTAGCATTGCCACATTTATAGACTTGAAGATAGGTTAGAGTTAGACCTTTATAGACCATTTCTCTTTTTTTCCTCCAAATTCTCAAAGACAAAACGCGACAGGCGCTCACGGTTATCTCCCCATTTTCCTCCCTGCCACCGCTGTTAACAACACTCACCAAACATCAAAAAATCACTTCAAAAAAAACAACAAAACAAGGAGATATCTTATTCTTTTTCGGTTCCTTGATTCATTTATGTGAATAAACAAAGACGAAAAGACAAAAAAAGAGTGCCAATATTCACACGAAAATGAATCGAAGGACACTGACCATGGATTTCGACAGTCTCGAAGCGGACGACGACGACAGTTTCTTCGAATCGAATGACAGATTATCCACTGTCGTCCCCCTCGATCTCGTGGTCGACGATGCCAATGAAGACGATGATTTCGAGGACAGTCGGATGTCGTTCGCCGTCTCGGCCATGAACTCCCCCTCCATCAAACGCATCTACTCCATCGAGAAAATCCCGTCTATTCGTCACACGCAGATCGTGGCCCCAAGCTACGACATGTGGATGGCCGAGCCTGGCGACCTCAAGGAGCGCCGCCAGCGTCTCTTCACGGACATGGGCCTTGGAAGCAATAGGAATTTCCTGAAACTCACCAGCACCAAGGTCGTCCGGGCCAATTCCAGGAGGCCCGAGCCCGAACACAAGCCCGAGTCCAAACCTGAATCAACCAAGGACGGCGATAACAATGACCCATCTCCTGATCCCGGCGAAGAATCGAGACCGGAAGGAGATTCGTCGGAGTCGAGACCAGAAGGAGATTCATCCGAGTCGGAGCCCTCGCCGGACACAGCGGTCATGCTTGTTCGGTCGAGATCGGATGGCGATATAGACTGTTTCTCGGCGAAGACAAAGCAGCGGAAAGAAGAAATGATTGGCAAGGTCTCGAAACAGAGGCTCACCAAAACATCGTCGTGGCAGTTGATGCCGACCATGGGTTTCTGCCAGTATTCGAGCATTGTCAAAGTGTCCCCGGCGTCAAAGAAGGAGAAAAACAAACCATCCATGGCGAACAGCAACGATGTTTCCTTGATAACCGACAACTCGTTGGGCTCGTTTTTCCTGATCAAGAACCTGGACACTGGAAATGATTTCATCGTGAAGGAGTACAACGAAGAAGGAATGTGGGGCAAGCTCAATGATCTCCAGACGGGGAAGCAACTAACGATGGAGGAATTTGAGAAATCCGTCGGGTATTCGCCCGTCGTGAAGGAGTTGATGCGGCGGGCCTCTAGAAACGAAAATAGTAAAAACAATTATTTCTCGAAAAGTTTCAGGAACAGTAAGCGAAAATCGGCTGCGTTTTTCAGGAATTTATCAACTTCTATGAGTGGATTAATGGGAGAAGCTAAACTAGAGGGCTCTTCACCACCAGAAGCAGCACAGAAAGATACCAAAGACACCAAAAAGGCTAAAGATTCGAAAACTAATAATAATAGCAACGATAGTAATAATAGTAATAGTAACTCGTCTCAATGGGTGGAGGCTCATCAGACGGGGAAATCATACAAAGAGTTCACAGCATTGCATTTGTCTCAAGAAATACAGGCCCATGAGGGTGCAATTTGGACCATTAGATTCAGTTCCGATGGGCACTACTTAGCTAGTGCCGGAGAAGATAAGACTATTCATGTGTGGGAAGTGCAAGAATGCGACGTTCAGCCGACAGGGGGAGCTGATGATTTGAGTAATACCACTAGCTCGTTCCGGTCTCCCCTCGCTGAGATAACATTTATCCCTTCTGAAATGAAGAAAAAGGGAAAAGCGAACGGGAAAAAGGGGAACTCGATTCCCGACTATGTCAATGTGCCGGAGACAGTATTAGCGCTCTCGGATAAACCGGTGTGTACCTTTGAAGGTCACACCGATGAGATTCTTGATTTGGCATGGTCCAAATCTCGAGTAAGATACTTAATGTGCCTTTTCTCTAACAACTTACGAGGCAAGAGTTTCGTGTGAGAGAGACAATTAGACAAATTAAATAGGATAAATTACATTAAGCACCCCAACTTTTGGGGTGTTTTACACTTTGATACCCAACTTTTGTAAATGTGCAGTTTGCCACCTAACCTTTGTCATTTGTGCACCTACAGTATTAGTTACACTATTCCGGTGGATTATTCCTTAATATTCCCCAGAATCTGTCCGAACATTCCACAAGGATTCTATCGAAATAGTGAAAAAATACTATCGGTGTACAAATAATAAAAGTTAAGTATGAAAATGCATAGTTACAAAGGGGGTACCAAAGTGTAAAAAATCCCCAAAGATTGGGATGCTTAACTTAATTTACTCTATTAAATACTTAACTGTCTTTTTTGTACGCAGATTCTACTGTCGTCTTCGATGGACAAGACAGTTAAGATGTGGGACGTGGAAACAAAAACATGCTTGAAGACATTTGTACATAGCGACTTTGGTGAGATGCCAAATTATACAACAATTAGCATTCTGTATTCACATAAATACCTGATAATGAATAATTGTATGATAAGTACTCTAATTGTTTCAAATGGGATCATATTGTATGCAGTAACCTGCATACAATTCAATCCAGTAGATGATGATCGCTTCATCAGCGGCTCTCTCGACAAGAAGATTCGAATCTGGAACGTGCCAGATCGTAAGGTCGTTGACTGGATGGATGTTTGTGAAATGGTCACAGCTGCTTGCTACACGCCCGATGGCCAGGTATGGTCGCTACACTCATATGCGTCTGCCGTGAACAAGTGAAATGAGATTGTGCTGATATTTTGAGTGATTTTGATTGTCGAAGGGGGCTATAGTCGGGTCTCAAGAAGGGAGCTGTCGAATGTATAGCATCGATGGTATCGATTAGTTCGCCTAAGTTCCATATCTTGTGATGATATAAATACACACAAACACACACACAAAAATGCCCTGTTATTTTTTACATTATTTTTAGTGCATTTTTGTGTAACGTAGATGGGAAATTGGAGCATACCATGGACATTCAGAAGAAGAAAAAGCCTCCAGCCAAAATGTTCCCAGCATTTCCACAATCCAAGAAACCCCCTACTCCTCAATCTGGGAAAATAACTGGCTTTGAGGTACTGCTCTGTTCAACTTTAAGCTCATATATAAACATGTGTGTGTGTGTGTGTGTGTGTTGATGATTAACAGAAAATATTGATAACAAAGTATACATTATGGTTCTTGACATGCAGTTTACCCCCTGGAATCCGTCTGAAGTGCTGATTACCTCCGCTGACTCCCGGATTGGAATCTATAGTGGCTCTGATGCGGTTCAAAAATTCAAAGGTGCGCATACATATATACATATATAGATTAATTAATGACAATATTTCTAATCAAAACATCAAGATTGGCATTGATTTTAAATCGCCAAGGAAAATATTTTCTTCATTCCAAATAATTGTACTCTATACTTTACTTTTTTGTTCATATTTGTTTTCCTTCGACTTTTCATTGTTAATATCAAGGTCAGCATTATCGGTAATAAATTTTTTTATAATGATCGCTGCAAACTCCCCACAGGATATAGGAATACCAGCAGCCAAATCTCGGCATCATTCACCCCCGACGGGAAATACGTGATATGCGCCAGCGAGGACTCTCAGGTCTACATCTGGAGGGTCTACGAGCCCAAAAACCCCGGCGAGAGTAAGCGAAGAAGCACGGTCACAGTCCAAGCTCACGAGCACTTCCTCTGTAGAGACGTTACCGCCGCGATCCCATGGCCCGGCAGCATAAAAAATGAGCCACCGCTCGTCGAGCTAAACTCCAAAGGCGGCGGTTCAAAAAGTTCGAAACGCACAACTACGCCACCGCAGGCGTCGAACTCCAGCAGCAGGAGCACATCTCCGGGCCCGGAAGATAATTCTTTCGTCTGCGGCGACAGCGTCCGGGGTGGTGCGCTGCCCCCTATGCCGAAGAAAAAGAATCAAAGCCCTAATTTGGAGACGAACGACAGCGGCGGAGAAGAGGAATTGGACCAATCGAGTGGCAACATCGATCCTGGAATCGGTGTCACCGAGTCGTTCCGCGCGTCGTCTGAGTCGATGAGGTACGGCGACTCGCCGTCGATTTCCGTTTCCAACGCCGTGTCTCCATCGCAGAGGTCGATGCTTGACAGCGGTAGCGGCGGTAATGCTAATACTATACAGGCGACGGCTTGGGGACTGGCGATTGTGACGGCGAGCTTGGATGGTGAAATTAGGGTTTATCAGAATTTTGGGCTGCCTATCAAGGTCAATCGTCCGCTCTTCTAACAAAGTCGGGCTAATTTTGAGAATTTTTAGAATTAATACTTCTTAGAAAATATGTTCTATTATCTTTTTCTTTTTTAAGAACATATGTCATACAAGTTAATTTAGTGATAAATTTAGGACAAAAGTATATATGTACGAATATTTATTCGAGCTCGAATTTTTGTTGAGCATGTCTCTATAGGGACATGGAAACAAAAAAATTTTGAACAATTTTTTGTGTGCTATGTAGTAGGTGTTTATTATCAAAATGTTAATAGTTCAAGTGGTTAGGAACTTAGGTTACTTAAATGAGGTTTCGTATTAAATTTTGTGTATGTAAAAAAATTATTAGAATAATAGTTGTTTATACGAATCTTCACAATGCTTGTCTTGAAAAATCGAACATTGATAGGAACATTGGATATCGAAGGTTCATGAACCTTAAAAGAACAATGTAGTTGGTGACTATATGGATAGCATTGCACTTCTTGTTTTTCATATTTTAATTTTTTTTTATGACAAAGCTTTTTTTTTTTTAACTTAGATTAGTTGATATTCTTGCAGTTCTTAATCACATTCTATTTTTATTTTTAATAGTTTTTTTGATCAAAATCATTCTATATATGATTTTTTTTTATTGACTTCTATATATAATTTTCTTTAAGTACATTTTATTCAATTATATAATAATTCATATATTATAAATAAATTATTGCAAATCATAATTCAAATTACAATTTGAACTATTATCACAAAAATATAAGAAAACTACAATCAAAATAAGACACAAACCTACACATTTCGGTGGTAAAATGGAATCCAAAGCCTCAGCATCATGAGATCTCAATTTTGCTAACTAAACTATGCCTCATGGATTAAATGGGTGTGGCCCGTGTGGGTGTTAATGGTTCATTTCAAATTTTCAACAAAATCTCCGGAAAAAAAAATACCCAAATAAAAATCTTTAGGCGGCCCATTAATGAAGCTCTCTGAAACGGCGTCGTTGCCCATTTCAAATTCAAATCCTCTGAGGAGCGTGCTTGTTACATTTGAGCGCCTTTACCGTCAGAGACTCAGAGGACAGAGCTTAGAATGGACTCACCAATCCCCTACGCCGTCGACGATAAGGACCTAGACGACGCCGCATTATGGGCCGTGATCGACTCGGCCGCCGCAGCCTCCATTTCCTCCGCCGCCGCCGCCTCCGAAACCCCGCACCAAGCCCCAGACCCCCATTCCATTCCCCCTCTCTTCGCCCCAAACAAAACTCCCCAACCACCGGCACAATTACGACCGCAATCACGACGGAGAGGTCGTACAAAATCACCGCCCCCACAAAACTGCAAGAACGACGAGCACGCCGCGTGTTTCGGAATGCAGTCCTCCGCAGCTGATGATGGTGAAGCACGTGCCCCGCACGCCGACCACTACCCCGGCGTATATTATTGATTCGCCGGAGACGAGTTATTGCAGTCCGTATGCGTCAGCGGTGAGTTATGAGAAGACAGAGGTGAGACATAGTTTGGCCTGTCAGTTTCCGACGGTTTCGCTATTCAAGGATTACCAAAATGCAGCTATGGCGGTGAGTTGTTCGTCAGTCTTTTCCTTCTTATTCGATGTTTTTGAGATTTTGATTTTGTTAATCTTCTTTCAGCTGGGTAAATTTTGTCGGATCTGCAATAATGAGCAACAACTGAAACTTTTAGAGGCTGGTTTACCTATTTTAGCTGGTTTAATGAGGTCTTAACTGATCTGTTCATCATGTTGCTCCAGCTTCTGGTATCTGAAATTTTTTCTAAATATCATGAAGGAATATCTAAAGTTAATTACAAAGTGTAGCAAAATTGACAATTTGCCAGATGGAATGGAGGGCAGAGGACAGCTCATTAAAGTAATTCCTTCCTGTTATATGTGGAAATTATTAGGCAAGAACGTGTTAGGAAATGGATAGAGAAGTATTCAAATTTCAAGAGACAATTGTCCAAGAATTATGGAATTCGGTTCTAATATCTTAAGCTCTTGGTCATCAAAACTTCGAAATGCATATTGGGATTGTGTTATTATTTAAAAATTTTGAGTACATGGTGTGAGAACACTGTTGTTGCTTAATCAACTAAGCTTTGTTGGTAGGTACTAGGTTCTCATGTCAGTTATACTTAACCTGAGGCACAAGCCTAATGTCACAATGTTCAAGACCATAGCAATTCTTCGCATTTTCCTCAAGAAATTTGATTTCTGTTATAGAATTGAACAATTTTGTCTTGGTATCTTCTAAACAGATATTGGAGAGAAGTGATTATGCCACAATTGGTGGGAGTACTCTTATTAAGAAATCAGGTAGAAATCGAGTTTTTGCTACTTGTTTCCATAGATAAGTAGTTGGCAGGGTGTAAGATTAAGGTACTTGTGTACTACAGGCTGGAGGAAGATATCATTTTACTTCAATCTATCTTATGAAATTAAAGACAAGACCATTGAATTCGATGAGAACCGCAATGTTCAGCGAGCTGAGTTTATTGTTCGTGCACACATGCAGTATGTTCTCTGACTGTTGGATACTACAATTTGTAGAATTTTCATCTGAATTCTTTTTGCTTACATGGAAGCCTACTGCTTTTCTGGTTTTGTTGTAGGGGTGGAAGATTTTCCGATGGATGGGGCTCATGTGAACTAAGGGAGAAGAAGTTTCTGAAACCCAATCGTGATATTCCTAGCACAGCAGAAACTAGAGCCAAAAATAGGGCGTGTCAGGTATGTATTTCCTTAGCAAAAAGCTGCATATTTCAGAACAGACATGTCCATCTACTGCAGTTGTTGCTTTGTAACTTAATCATCAGTTGTCAATTCTGTGTATGGATGTTAATTATATTAAACATAAATCAATAAGTTACTATTTTGAGAGATTTGTTGCAATGTTATCCGTACTTCACTTATGCATCATTATTGGACTTCCTTTGAATGGTTTGAGAGGTGAAAACACTAGTAGGCTTACTCTAAATGGTTCAGAGGCATAAAAAAGCTTTGGGTCATGAATTTATGCCTAAGTGATTACCCACAGTTACTGGACTTCGGTTAGCACAAGGGAATCGAGTGCAGTGTAATTCTTGTTCAACTGATAGAATCTCAATTTACTATCACCACTACCACTTAAATGCTTGCTATGATCAACCCTTCGGTGAAATTGGACATAAAAGTTTAAGAATATCAATAATTGCTTTGAGTTTGGCACTGAAATTTCGCATTGTTCAAACAAGGATAAAAGTATTTTACACTATTTACTAGGTGCATGAGCTGTCCAAAGTTTATGGTTGTAATGGATCATGCATTGGTACAAATTTTAGTATAGCAACTTCAACGATTCAATTCATGAAGATGCATCATGTCATATGATACACAGTGGAAACGTATGTTCTGTAGATCACACAGAACAAAGCAGAAGCATACGGTGAAACCTGTAAGTAGTGGACATGGTAGAGCAGTATAATTGGATATATTTAAAGTTTCCATGCTTGTCCATAGCTAGTGGGAAGGTGAAACTGAGAGTTTTCTTCCACTGCAAAAGCACAATACGTTATGGTGATTGGGAGAAGGTCCTAAATTACATGGAAATCCTCCTTAATGTTACAACTACATTGAAGACAAAAGATGTCTACATTCAGTGCTTGGTGCATATTTTCAGCCTTTCTCCATGTCAAAATATCTATTCTCATGCAAACCAGGCCTTATACCCTCCATTTTGTGATTTTTCACCTTGTACATTTTTTAGTGTAACATGCTATGCTGAATAACATCATTATTGCATTCCACAAATAATCAATTCTAACTACTGTCAGGACTTGCTTGGAATTGGAGAGTACCGGCCTGAGGCAAGGCATGCTCACGGATAAAATATGCACGATTGAACTTATGAAAGGTACAATTTGAGTGGGATATACAAATTTACCCTTCCCCACTGAGGTAGAGGACGATGGTACTGATATGTAACTAAATCTTGGTTACACAATTCCTAGTTTCTTTTCATTGCTGAAGGCTCTGATATACATTTCACAATCAAGAGATCTCCTCTTGAATTTGTTATATGTCCAAAGTAGAGCCGCATTATATCAACCAAAGAAAAAATTAACCTCGGTTTCTACATTTTAGCATACTTGTGTAAACTGTGAAGTATGCAATCCTGTATCATCTGAAGAGATTATGAAATTGTACTCATTTTATCAAATCATTGTAATATGTTGACGGCTGAAAAATACCATTGGGTTTGAATCGTCCATTTCATGTCTGTGGATCATGGAGCAAGAAACTAACAAAGCATTAGTGGGATGAAACTGTGTTAATTCGTGGATGACACCTCTTCTTTTCTTTTTCTTCATACAGAACTTGTATTATTCGATATTGTGTGACATATTTGGATTCAGATAAGATTACTGGGGCCTGTTTGTAATGAGATTAGCACTCTGGGACAAGTTAAATCTTTGGTTCTCCCATCAGATCTCAGGTATGGTACTTTCCGGGACATTCTAAGACATGACCTTCCATGCCATCTCTCTCAAAAAAATTAGATTAAAAGCCGGTTCACTCATTCTGGTCTGGTCTCAGTATGTTATTATACATTCCATTATAAGTTATTACTGTATAGCGGACATAACATGAACTTTTCTAGCAGAGAAAGCTTGACGGGTTCTGGCTTTACTGCCTTAGCAGATATATATATCTGACTGAATTGGAAATCAACGAATAGAACTATACTTATTCGAGAAAGTGAAATTTTGGTATTATCATACACGATTTAATATTTGGCATATATCTGATTAAATTGCACACCCATTTCAGCGTTGTGATGTGACTTGAATTTAAATTTGGTTACCGAACTGTACCCAGCGTTTTCTGATATATCGATTATTTCTTGGCCGAAAAAATAAGTTTGTGAAAACCTATTGTGGGTTATGAGTGACATTGCATCCAATGATTCATATGAACCTCAAAGACCGGTGTGACCATATGCTTTTTGACTACTCTGGATCTCAATTATGGCTTCTTTTTTCTTTTTTATGAAACCATTTTTCCGATTTTCCCCTTTTTTTTTTTTTTTTTTTTTGGCAATAGACATCATTCACACCGACACTAGAGCTTTTGTTAAGACTTCGATATGTGTTGTAAAAGGTATCACGATGGTTCATTAAAGTCTTGGGTTGTGATCGTCAGTCGTCACCCCTTGCTTGAAATTCATCCTTGCTAATTAATTGCCAATTAATTCTCATTCTTATTTCTCATGTACTGCACGTGAGTCTTGCTCCATTCAATACATACATTGTACAAGATGTTATGTACTTGGAACATGGAATTTATTCACAGCGGCAGTATAACTAGTATAGTTTCTTTACATTGGCTCAAAAATTACTTATATAATTAAAACAATACTTACATTTATAAAAATTCAAAACACACAACTTAAAAATTACAAGACCTCCATTTCGTGGTTTGAGGCAAAATCTCATCTATTTTTTCTATGCATTTTCTTTGTGCCCTTTTCAACTTGTACGTCGAATCTTGACTTTTTTTTTTTTTTTTTTGGATTTATCGACTCTTGACTTTGTTCATATTAATGTGATTCAATTGATTTAGACCAACAAAAAACCCTAGGCTCATGCTAGACCTTCATCCACTAAATATAAATAACATGTTATATTGTCCTTACACAAACGTTGTTTGGCTATTCACATGCTTTCTCTTTCAGTAGGTTTATGTTCGTATGGTGAGGACAACTCTCAATTTGTCAGGTACTTGAAAGCGGAAGGGTTAGTAAGGTTCTTACAACAAACGTATGTATTTAGCAGTTTCGATTTGGCTAAGGGGGGAATCTTAAAAACCTAACCAATCCTAAATTCAGTCAAACCTTATCTCCCACATTCTTTTAGGCTGGTTAATTTGTCACTTAGCGCTCAAACTTTTCTGCCATTCATTGGTGCTTCTCACACATTTTAATTAGTTTTTGTTTTTTCCCCCATTTTTTGGTTCTTACTTCTACTTATTAGTTTAGGCTTTAGAGTTAATACCAAAAGAAAAGAAAGTTGAGAAACTTTTCTATGTTTAGCCTAAGATTTTTCCTTGTTTTTTTATAAGTGGTGCACAAACTATCATCCCATACACGCACATAACTCTACGTACGGAGTGTATGTTAATTAAAATAAAAGGCCACAGACTTCTCCCAACGAGCTCTCCAAACCTCTAAAAACGAGATACATGTCTATTAAACCTAAGAATTACGAACTTCTATAAATATAGAATAATGTTTTGCGATCTTGGGTTTTAAAAGCAAAAGGTACGAAAGATATGAAGTATAAATCACAATATTTGGAGCGAGAAATTCCACCCCCCCCCCCCCCCCCCCCTATTCTTTCCTTTGTATTTTAGTTACTGAAATTCAAAATGTCCAACGTGGTAATAGTAGCAGAACTAAATTTTGTCGTGCATTGAACGACTTCGATTTTTTGTAATTTTTTCTATTAAATGCTTTTTGTGAAATGATTTTAATATTAAATGAATCATAATTATTGATTGCATATCTACACTCTATTGAAGATTTTTAGGATTTTTATTTTTTAATGGCCCTTACACCGAATAAAGTTAGTAAGTTGTGATAATGATTCTAATTTATGTGTAGACCCCACACTAATCTGGGTGATACAAATCTTTGTTGACCCTTTTTCGTTCTTTTCCCCGTTAAATTATAAATCATATAAAAAGAGGATTAGGCAAACCCTTGAGCCTTGCATATGCCAGCACGGAGCACTCGATTACATTCCAACGCATATTCCATAAACTGCGTAATTTTAGGTAATTAGTAAGAGAAAAAAAAAATTGTGTGTTTGAAAATTAAATTGCATTTTTGAGATAATTCAGAGGGTAAAGGAATCAAGATCATCAAATCCTCCCTTGTGGCTTCATTTAGGCTTGATGGGACAGAATAAAGAGCATATTTTGTTTGGATGAATTTAAAAAAAAGTATTTTTCGAATTGTATTTTTTTTATAATAGAATTTATTTTTTAAAAAAATTAAAAAATTTTGCGTTTAGATACAATAATTAAAAATACTTTAAAATGTGTTTTGATTTGAAACTATTCTACATAATTTTTTTAAAAAGCCACTTTATGGCTTCTTTTTGGATGTCTAATTTTTTAAAAAAGCACATCTGAACATTATTTGTTTACACTGAAGTTTTTTTTTTTTAAAAAAAATAAGTGATTTTTTTTTGAGAGAATTCATCCAAACAAACTCAAAATTTTTTATTTTTAATTAAGTATTCGGGGACTTTAATCTAATAAACATTTACCCCGCATTTAAAGACATGAAGAGTGTAATATGAGGCTAGCAGTGCGCGTGTGTGGTGTTGTGCATGCATATTGTTGGAAAAAAAGACAAAAAAAAACCGTGATATAGATTTAGAATTGTTGCTTCTATAAGTCCTTTTAATTCCATGCCTAGATCCCCAAAATAAGATCGTAGGCTTCTCCGTTTTTTTTTTTTTCGTTCAATTATTTTAGACTTAAAAGCAATTTTGATACCACCGCCTCTCTCTAGCGAAATATGTTATCCCCATAGATGTCATATATATATATATATATATATATATATATATATGTATTCACAATGTATTGACATGTCTACATCTCTGTATAATGTTTCTTTTTTTTCTTTTTTTGTATAATTATGGCAACATTTTTTTTAATTTTTTTGATGGATTGTATATTTATGACTACATCTCTGCATAATTAAAACAAATAAATGCGAAATCATACATACACATATTAAAACGCAAACAGAATCTTTTCTATATTGAAAAAAAAAATGTAAGTAAAAATAAAAAAGCGCCACGTTCTTCTCAGCATTCTGATTTCTTTTTATAGGAAAGAGAATGAAAAACAATGTAGTGGAGTTGAGGGAAAAGACACTTCTTACCTCCTCGGACTTCCCCAACTAATAATAAAATTCCCCCTTCAAAACCTTCACTAGAGTAGCCCCCCCATCACCTTACTAGCCGGCACACCCCACCCCAACCCCCAAATCCATTGCAACACGGGGAGAAAGCAATGGCTCAGCAGGTACTTGTTTTCACACAGTACACGCACTCTGTCACTCTCTGAGGATTGGGATTTTGATAGTTTCTCCATTTATTTGATTATTACTTCTTGTTGATTATTGGGTTTTTATGTTGATTGTTGGAGAAGATTGAATGTGTATTTTGATGTGCGTGTATGTGTGTGCAGGAAGAAGGGTGGCCATTGGGGCTGCAACCACTGAATGTGAGAGTTGGGCTTGCGAGGAACCGTGATCTTAATGGCTCACTCTCCTTCAATACTCTGCTCAGTGGCTCCCCAATTTCTTCATCCGATTCTTCCTCTGATCTTGATACTGAGGTTAGCTTTATTTTGTCTCATTAAAGTTCTTGTATTGATTGCGTTTTCTTTCTTTCTTTCTTTCTTATTTTCTGAAAAAGATGCGATTTTTATCTGAAATTTGTTCATTTCCTCAATGAAAGTAGTTCATCCTAAATCCCAATGCCAAAAATCAAAATATGACTGGCTTACTAATAAGTGAGACAATTGGGATTGAGACTCTATTTAATTGCCCATTCGTGTGCATCTATACATCTTGGTCATAGACTTATAAAGAATTACAATTCTTGTTCTGCTCTCTCTCTCTCTCTCTCTCACCCTCTCTCTCCCTCCCCTTCTCTCTCTCTCTCTCATCCCTTCAGTTTTGGTGATTGGTAAGTTTCGTCAATAACAGAGCTAAGGGGGAAACATTGGTCTGAAAAGTTGGCAGTGTATTCTTTATGCATGTTTCATATGTATATTGGTTTTCTTTGTCAGATTGGGTCATACTCATGCTTACTAAAAGTCCAAAGTGGTGCTGCCACTTTTCTCTTTTCAGTTTTCACACATGGCCCTCAATGATGTTGTTTTCACGCTTTGACTATGTTATTTTCAGATGGCCCTCTTGGAGTTTAATACATAATCCCCAAAATGAACCACTAAAAACCCAAAAATGGAAATATATTTTATCTAAGTTCCTCCTGAATGACTAATTTCTATGAATTTCTATCCCCGAAGATCCCATCAGGGCCTCTTTACCATTCTGTATAATGTAAAAAGAGTTTTGACATGTCATGCTATGATGCTAATCTTCATCAACTGTTATGAACTTTGAGTTTGAAGTTAAAAACCGGTGTAAGGTCATTTGGTTTGCTAATAATGTTAATGTTCATCCTCTCTTGCAGTCAACTGGTTCATTCTTCCACGACAAGAGTATCACTCTGGGTAGCCTCATCGGCATCTCCAGCATTCTGGAACTCTCCAGAAGATCCACGAGAGGAAGAATACCCGAACCGCCGAGAAACAAGAAGAATTACAAGACAAAAACGTGGTTTTTATCACTGTGCTCGAGGCTGAGCACTGATGCCGTGAGCATCAACAACAGCAACAATGCCCCGTCTCTCGGCCATTTTCTTGAAGCCGAAAGGCGGGCAGCCACCAGTGACAGAAGGAATAACCCAGGCCAAAATGCTTTCGGGCCAGACGATTTCTCATCTGTTTTCGACCCGAACCCGTTGTTTGTCGGAGGACATGTTGCCCCGCCTCAGTCATCAAGCGGTTGGCCCGACCAGAATGGCGAACGGCCCTTCGGTCGGGACTTGTTGTCCCATGAGAATGCTGATGATGAGCCTTCATTGCTTCTTTCGTGTTTATGTGGAAATGGAAATCTTAGTCACTGATGATCAAAATTTGCATATTCTTTTTTTTAAATTGTTTGTAACTCCTTTGTAGTTGTAATATTTGATTTTTCTTTTTTTTTTTGTTTCTCTCTCTTTTTTATTTTATTTTTTTCTTTTGATAGTCTACTTGGTACTCACATTGATATGTGATGAGTTGCTTCCTCCCCAGAAGGTGTTCATCTAATTGAATAAGAGCAATTGCTTTGAAGTTGCTTGATTAAAGAAATGTTTTCAAAGTCAACTTATCCCATCTTTCGTATGCATTAAATGCTCATGCGTGTGCGTGTGTGTGTGTATTGTGTTTGTCTCATTTTTTTTTATATAACAAAACGTAGGAAGGACCAATTAACGAACATTAGTAAACATTAAATACTCGGGTGTGTGTGTGTGTGTGTGCGTAGTTTTTTTCATTTTTTCATGTCAACAAAACGTAGGAAGGACCTATTAATGAACATTAGTAAACGAAATTGATGTAGTATAAGTAATGTATGGATTTTATCACACTGTCATACATTACTCATACTACAAAACTATCAAAACTTATGATGTGACCAGTGTATTATACATGTCATGCAAATCAAACTGATCCAATCACATACACACATTCACACACATTTCTCCTTTATTATATTTTGTGGGTCCCGAGATACTTGTTAAATTTCTCTACTTGGGTTGACAACACAAACAGCTACCACATAGCAAATAATCCAAGAGGAAACCCCTTCATAATGAGCTCTTGGCTCAATTCAATCTTTTATAATAACAACAATTTTCTCGACTAATACAGTAAAAATTATATCCTAAATCGTTTTCAGATTTCGGTAGGTTACAACAACTACAACACCCCCCCCCCCCCCCCCCTTCCTCCTCCTCCCTCATTTCAATCGGCGTTCACTTCTCAACCACGTCCTCTTAATTCAATGCATAACTGGAATTTCAATCAAAAAACTCACAAGGTAGCATCGAATTTCTTACGAATACTTTAGGGCTTATCAAACTCCTCATTGCATTCGGCAGCAACCTTCCCAGTACCACGACCCAATCTCCCGAACGAGCCCAACGATGACAAACTTTTCAAGCTGCTGCTGCACTCAGCCAAGATTATATGGTTTTCTTGTTTTTCTTGGCTTTGTAGGACTCAGCTCCAACTCAATGTCACTTTCGGCTTTGCTCTCAGCAACCACCAATCGAACGATGCTGCTTCGACAAAAGGGGCAGACGGGGACCTTAGCCAAGTTGGTGGTATTGGATTTGCTGTGACAACAGAGGGCTAGAACACAATGGGCGCACATCTGATGACCACAGTTTTGCACCTCGATTGTGCACTCCTGCTCAAAGCAAATGCAGCATAGCTCGGCCTCACTAGCCTGTATGGGGGAAAAAATAAAACTTGATTTTCAAACTATAAATGTCAAAGTGTGGTGTGTGTGCGTATGTTCATGTAAATAAAGGACCAATGAAGCAACATCAACAAGACCAACATTCCAATTATGTGTGTGTATATCTACACATGCATGTATATATTGGTTCAAAAAGTGCACCAAATTACAACCAAAAAAGCCACTAATTGAAGATATGCAACATATGTCCGAATAATTCTATATCAGAGACTGTATGCAATCCGCCTAGTGTCAATGTAGCTCCGCCACTGTGTCTGGCGATTCTGGATAATACAAATCTAACCAAGAAAATGTATGGTGGTCTACAAGACTTATGATGCAGTTGAGCGTAACTTTCTAATTTGAAGTATCTTTAGTCAGATTTTATACCTCAGATTCATCATCATCAATACCACCAGAAATCGGGAGTGGCTTAAGGGAATCATGTGTGTCCATCAGGATCTCTTTCTCTCTCTTTTTATTGGCTTCAATTAGAGCTTTCTCCAACAAGGCTTTCGCATCAGGATCGAGCTCACTGATAAACTTCAATGGCGAAGGCCAAGTTAAGGGTTCTGGAGCCAAAGGATTTAACAAAGCAGCACACGCGTCATGTTTGTGCTTCACAGCAACCATGTAAGGAATTCTCCTGCATGGAGACACCCCAATGTAGCCTTAACTTTTCATTTTCACAAAAGAATGTAAGGAAAATAGCCAACTTTCAGCAAGATATCAAGAAAACTTTTTTTAAACCTTCTATTCAAATAACAGTAATTATAAAACGCATCTGTTGATCTTGAAACAAAATCAATCAATCCACACAAGAACAAGGTTTTATGGGATAATCCTTTCTCATTTGACTTAACCAACTCAATGTTTCGAACAAATCACACCCAGCCACCTCACCCCCCCCCCCCCCTCCACACACACACAGACAGAAAGTCATATTCGTGAAATTGTTGGAAAGCTCACCCAGAAGAATCTCTTTGATGACGATCAGCGCCCCAGGCAAGCAATTCACGGACACAGTCCAATGATCCTCCACGGGCAGCCAGATGAAGAGGTGTACTACCTGGATAACTGCAACAAAAACCATCATTTTAACTCATATGTACTAAACTCGACAAAAAAAATCAAATTAAGTGATATAAGTGACATACCTATATCCACCAGTAGAAGCACACACTAGAGCCCCATGGCTCAAAAGAATGTGAACACAATCTGGGCGTCTATGACGGGCCGCCAAATGCAATGGGGTCGCACCACTTCCATCTCTTATATTAACGAATCTTGAAAATCCCCTGATCTCAAATGCAACCAAAAGAATAAGCAGATTGTTCTGTTTTTCCATGATGTACAAAGAAAAACAAGAAAGAAGATATAGATAGTCACCAAGATTGAGCAACTGGGGTAGAATTGGCAGCAGAAAGAATCAACTGGAGGCAATCCGAGTGACCATAATAAGCTGCGTAATGCAAACAGGTTCTCCCATATAATGTGTCAAACAATAAAATCTGACCAAAAAACAACACAAATACTAATCATCAAATCAGGCATGAAAATAGAAATGTATATACATCAAATCAAAAAGAATAAAATACAAGGACTGAAAAACAATGATCATACATTAGCTCCTGCTTGGATCAGCCTTTCCACGCAAGAAGCCTTTCCATGCATAGCAGCTAACATCAATGGAGTCTGAGCCAATCAGAATCCAGAAACAAAATTACCATATTTTAGTAAACAAAAAGCTGAAAAACTGCATTTTAATTTACAGAAAAATGACAAAACAAACATATTTTCACAATAACCAAACGACGAGCAATCCGACATTTCACACACACACACACACACACACCTGTTTATGCCGATTCAAGATATCGGGATTTCCAGATCGATCCAAAAGCATGGAAAGAACCTAAACCAAAAGCAAATCCATCACAATATCAACCCTCACCCATCAAACTACTTTCCAGAAAGAGCTTTGCCATGCCAATCAACAAAATCGAGGCAACAAAAGAACGAATCATCAAACAATCACAGAAAACACACCTCGATCCGCCCATTAGCAGCCGCCACATGGAGGGCGGAGAGCCTCCCGTGAACAGTTCTCAGGGACAACAAATTCGAGTCTTCATTTGCCATTGCTTCAACTGTTTCCAGCTCTCCATTTCGAACTGCATCAAACAGCTCGTTCTCTCGGTACTCCCTGCAGCTCAGACCCTGCCCCATTTTGCGAGAACCCCCACCTCGCTCTCACGCGCCGCCCACCACGGCGGAGAAATTGTGGTGGTGGTGGTGGGGAAGTGTGGAAGTGATTGGGGGGGACAAAAGTGATCAATAGTAAAGGAGTGGTGTTGGAGTTTGGACTGCCCGCTTGGGTTTCGGGCAATCGTCTGCATGTGTTAGGTGGATTTTCGGGCAGTTTCCGGGCAATTTGTGCATACATGGAGAAAAACAATTAAATAAAATGTCATCTTCATTTCATTTCATTTTTTTTTTTTTGGGAATAAATGTTAAATGTTATCTTCATTTAAATGAAAGAATATATGTTCTTTTTATTTCTATATCTGAAAATTAAAATAGGCTTATTTTTCGCTATTATGATTGCACTCTCTTATTTACCGGAAACCGTTTAATTTTATATTCTATAAATAAAGTATTGCGGATCCGAATTTGTATTTTAATTTTTAAACCATAGACAATTTAAATTGTGAAATACACTTTACTTTTGAACTTATGATGATTACAAGTATTTTACACTTTAAAGCAAAAAAAAAAAGGAAAAAATATATTATTATCATAATGATAAGTCAATATTTTCACAAAAAATATAGTAAATTTTAAAAATATAAAAAGTTAAATAAAGTGTTTGTGAACGTAACCAATTAGAACACCCTTATTTTAAAATGATCCTTGATTTTAGCCAAAGATAAATAAATAAATAATTAAATAAAACACCCTTATTTTTTATCAAAAATAGAAATTAAAGTGTTTTCAAGAATTTTCTTTTTCGTACTTTTCCTTTTCTTTAATCCTAATTTGGTCCTAGTTGGCTAGGGGTGTTCAAACGGTTAAAACCGCACATTTCGATTTTTCGGTTCGGTTAACCGAAATTTTCGATTTTCCGAAATGAAAACCGAAAACCGAACCGAAATGTGTTCGGTTCGGTTCGGTTTTAACCGAAATTTTCGGTTCGGTTTTTCGGTTTTAACCGAAAAACCGAAATAATTGTAAAAAAAAAAAAATAATGATAATAATAATAAGAACATGCAATTTCCTTATTTTCGGTTCGGTTTTCGGTTCGGTTCGGTTCGGTTTTTCTTACTTTTGTTCTATAAATTATACAAAAAAAAATTTTTTTGGTTTTTTTTCGGTTTTTTAACCGAAAAAATCGAAAACCGAATTTTCTTGAACTAAATAACCGAAAATCGAACCGAACATGCTTCGGTTCGGTTCGGTTCGGTTCGGTTTTTTCGGTTTTCGATCGGTTCGATCGGTTTTCGGTTTTGTTGAACACCCCTATAGTTGGCTAACTAACAAGTATGACGACATATGTTAATCAACTTTCTTAATATCTAAATTTGGTCGTATTTGGCTAACTATCAAGTCTCACCTACGACACATGTTAATTAACATAAATTGCATTTTAAAACCATAAAAAACTCATATAAAGCGACTCGTGGTATACTTCTAACAATATGTAATAGAATAATTAATTAGCATGTTCAGTTAATAAAAGTATGCGTTCAATAAAACTATGTCAAATTAATATTAGATAATCATCTAAAAATATGACATTTTGTTAAAATTTTGAATTATTACTAAAGATAAGTAGCAATCCCTTTAGGTAAGACTTATCCAAAAAAAAAAAAAACACAGAATAATTATCAGGAGCTGTTGGGTTATTTAGTATCGGAGGGGCCACAAAATAATTAAGGTAGTTGGGTCTTCTATTTCACAATATCTACTATAGTTAGTTAAGTGAATTATTGGCAATGAATATTAAGACATTCTTAATTGCCAAACAAATATGCGGACATTTTCCTCTCGTGTCTACTGATCAAGAAAAGTAGAAGAAAAATAAAAAAAAAATTCAGAAAAAACAAAGTATAGAATATTGCTATCTAAAGCGAGAACGATTTTTTTTTTTAATTTTAATAGGACAAATTACATCTACACTATTCGAAATATAGTATAATTATAAATTAGTCATTATAATTTAAAAAAAAATATTAATACCATTATATATCAACTTAATAAAATTTATTATTTATCATTATGTGATATAATTGTGAGTTGTATTTCTACTATATTTTGGTAGAGTTCAGAGATAGGACTCACATGGTCTTGATTCAAGATAAAGTTTGATGCGGAGTCTTTTTAGTTCGACCACTGGTGGTGCATCATGCTTCAGGTAATGTGTTGGTAGTCCACTTGTCAAAACTCAAAAGGGATGAAGCACACGTGATACTACCTCATTTGATCCTGACGTAGGCTCTCTGATACCTAAATTAGTAAGGCTTGTATTTTTTTTTAAGTGAAAGGGGGAAGAATATGATAAACAATAATTGTCTCTAGCTTAAAGTGTGAAAGATACCTTTTAAAAGATGGGCGGGAGCCTATTTATATGAGAGAGGCTTTTAATTTGACTTGGATGATGAGAGTAGGTCATTTGATTAACGACTAAAGTACAAATGGTCATGCTTTTTGTTATTTTCAAACATCCCCTTGACAGCTATGCCATACCTTCATTAATTGGGTCTTACTCTCTCATTTATTGCATATCTTATGCATTAAATGCTCAATACATCTCTTAAGAGGAAGCATTAATGATATCTGAAATTGAAAAGGTATCCTTTTTATCTTATCAATGCGTGTTTGGTGCCAAGAACTGTCCACGTCTCACAAGGTTGGTAAGGTCTCCCTTTAAATATGTTAGCGATAGGCTTTATATAGCGCCCAAGGGGTCTTAACTTCCTTGCCCTTGGAAGCGCTTTCGTCCCTCCATACTATTCTTGCTCTTAGGTGTTTCGAGGTGATTCATTAAGTATTAGCTTTATCCAGTAGTTTGAATCCCTCAGAAGACCTTGTTGGGTTCTCTCTTGAAGGCATTCTTCCTTGGACTTATACTTGGGTAAGCTTGGGGAACGACTCCCTCTTGCGAGGTTTACTTTAATTAGAAGCTTCCTTTTATAGTTAGGCCTCATTTAAGGCTGTTTTTCCCTTTTCGAGAGCATTTGTCTTCTTCCTTAGTTTTGGTGAGCGCATTTCTTTCTCCACGTACTAGCGTATACAGAAAAAATAGATGTTTGCCATATCAAAGTTAATTTTCAAAAAAAAAATAGCGGTGATGTTTAATTATAAGTAGTAATGTCTAGTGATAATTGTGATGAAATAAAATAAAATTATTTTATAAAAATTAGTAAGACTACAAAATTATTTAAAAAAATTTGTTAGATTTGATGAAACGCACCTCTTAATAATTAAGATGACTACTATCATTACATGAAAGTTATATTTTAGCAATTTTTATCAATAATTTATAAGACGATTCTAAATCTTAAAGAGTATTTATAATTTTTTCAATTAATAATAAAATAATTTATAATTATATTATATTTCAAAACTTTTAGATGTAATTTGCCGATTGAAATTGAAATATACAAGGCCAAACATAACATAAAAATTTGGAGGGTTACGTGCTTCAAAATTCCGACTAACATCACTACAATTTACCCTGTGGTATATTTTTATAATATTCTTATTAAAATTTATCATTTGAAAACATTGACATGACTTATCGTATTAGTTGACTCGATACTTTGCAAAAAAAAAAAAAAAAAGTTTTAAAAATAATTATTTGAAAAAGGAAAATCAAAGACTATGTCCTCACATGACATGTGACAATTGTCATGAAATTTCAACGCGGCTGCCTACTTTTTAGAGATGAGTCATTGGACTATCACTATAGCATAGACTATTAAACTAGCACCAATTTTTTGACTAACTCAGACTCAGTTTTCATCTGCACACTTGACTTTTATTACTGTTTTACGTTTACTCACGTGATTTTCCTTCTTTTTTTTTTTTTTTTGAGAAAAATAATTGAGACATTCTTAAAATAAAATTAATTTCAATCCGAAAATCCATATTTTTTAAACCGTAGAATAATTAGACAGTAGGTATAACGATCTCTAACGAGCCAAAAGTTTAAGTATATTTGTTCTCTCTTTTTTTTTTCCCTAGTAACTGGACCAACGGGCTGGATTTGGATCAAATCTGAATTCGAAATCCCTCTTTAGTATTCGAATTCGACCCGATTCATATAGAATTTAGATTCATTTTAATTGAATCCGAACAAAAAAAAAAAAAAATCTAAAACTTGATCGAAAAATCCGACCCGATTAATTATTAAAAAATTTAAAGCTTTAAAATCAAATAAACAATAAAAAAATTATTTCTAATGTAAAAATAAAATTTAAATAAGTAGAAATTTATTTTATAATATGTATAAAAACTATACATTATTTTTTTGAAAAAAAATTACTTTGAAAAATATAAAAAAGTTTATTATAAGTTATAATAGTTTAGATTTTGCATTCTATTTAAATTTTTTCACTAACATTGTATATGTAAGGTTGTTAATATACTAAAAAATATTATTAAAGTTCGGATGCGAATTTTGAATGGATCGAACTGCTTGATTACATATCCTATCAATTTATTCCGAATTACGGGTATTCATAATCGAATATGGTTCATTACATATTTTAATCAATCGAATATATTAAAAATTGGATTGGATTCGGATTAAAATACGCTCCATTGGCAGCCCTACAGTCTTGAAATATAATAAGCTAAGCGGAAAATTAAAGGTCCAACTACGAATCCTGTGATCAAGTCCAGTAATATCGAATTGAGCCCAAACTAGATCCACGTAGTTTTATGGGCTTTAAAAGAAGCCCAAATATGTCTGGCAACCTAAAAATTCGCTAGTTCTAACAGAAATGTAAATGCTACTTTGCAATTGTAATTTTACCACAATCCATTTTTCTCCTTTTTTAAAAAAAAAAAAGAAAAAAGGTTATTTGTTAGCTACCACTATAAGGTATCACTATTATCATTATTAATAATTTAAATACAATTATTATCATTGTTAAACTTATAAATTTTATTTTCATGATGAAGAAACGCTTCTTGTTACTAAACATACATAATTGATGGTAACTTTTAAACTTTTACTTAGTGCATTGTAACCAACTTTCACTTTTCGTGTAGCTAAATATATATGAGGGCCTTAGGTTGAGCTTATATACCTTTTAAACATCCTATAAGATGTTTGAAAAATTATAAGATGTTATAAAATGTTAGATAAATTTTTAGGGAAAGAAAACCTTTAAGCTCGTAGAATAAGATGTTCAGAAATTTATAAAATATTCTTGTAGGAAAGTTAAGGAACGTGTTAATATATTTTGAACACAATAATTAAGTTTCTTTGATTTCAATCAAATTATTTATGAGACTGCCATTACTAATATCTTATTAATTCAAACACTTTAAAATTTTATTTTTAAAATAATATTTAACGACTTATAAGTTTTTAAAACATTTTATAAATATGGGAGTTTCTAGAATATTTCATATAAACATAGCCCTAGACCGTTAAATTCCATCAATCGTGCTTCATAAGTAAATTAAAAGAGTGGTGAAAACAAAACAGAAAAAAAAAAGGGAAAGAAGAAGAAAGATTTCAACCATACCAAAATTTCAAGTTCTTAAAAAGTGTTACAATAACGAGCGAAATCAATTTTTTGGTTAGGTAGGTTAAAGTTTTGGCCTTAAGCAAGAAGGAACTTAAACACATGTATGTGCTTACCATATTAAGTAATCGTTGAATAATGACCGTTGCCAAAAAAAATAAAAATAAAAATAAAAATAAAATTGTTAGCTAACGAATCTTAATAACACCAAAAAATCATGGTTACTAATCAACACTTTTTGCCTGTAAAATCGTGTCTATAGATTTGTCAAAAAAGTGCCGGCGTCTGGTCCTCCTTTGTTATTAAGGAATGTTTGATATTATTACCATCAGTCAACTAATATAATTATTTGCCATTCATTTTCATTCTAGCCACTCTTGTTTTTTTCTAAGTCACTCTCTCTCTCTCTCTCTCTCTATATATATATATATATATACACACATATATATATATATATATATGTATGTGTTGGTTATTATCATTGTTGTGATTAAATAGTAGGATTTTGTTCGTAGTGGGCAGTGGTTATCACCATCATTTCATAAAGTTAGTGTCACTATAGCGACGGGGAATCTCTTGTGACGACTAAATTACTAATGTGGCCGGAATTGGGGCTATGATGTTATTTATAAAAGGTTAGTGATATTTAATTCTTGATGTTTATATTTGGTAGATTTAAATCAATTCAAGACTTACAAGTTTGTCTTGGTAATTTTGTAAATTAAATTTATTAGATTTTCGCAAAACTAACTCAATCAATATATATAATGAAGGGTTTTCGCCAGCTAATAACTACGACAAATCTAACATTAGGTGTCTCTTTGATTTGTCTTTAAAACTCATAAAAATGCCTTTATTAGAAGCTTTTTAAAAAATAGTCTCTATAGTCGTGGTCACAAAAAAATATAGAGGCTTTTTATTCGAAATGCCCTTTTATAATTTTTAGAGATAAATTATAAGATTTTGAGGCTTAATTTTGATTTCCATATTCAATGGACGAATTTGAACATTATTTCAATACTCGTGATAAAATAGTATTCTAATTGAACTTTATTTACTACGTAATTGATTAAATTTGTTCAAATTGAGTGTGAGCAAGATATTCCCATTTCAAGTTGATCTGAGTAAGTCATCAAATAGCTTTCTCTTATTTACTTTAAAACATCGTTTTCGAACTTGTAGACTTATAGGCTTTAAGCATTAGGGTCTCCGACAAAGAAAGACACAATTGGTTTTCCTGTTTTGTCTTCCTCAGCTAAGTAATGTAATGCTAAAATTATCAAAAAAGAAAAAGGTAATGCTATATCACTGTTTTTCAAACCAAATTTTGGTGAAATTTAATCCTACATTATCTGAGCTTTTTCTTTTTCTTAATTTGATTATTTTAATCAATTATAGGCAGCCATCTAATTCATAATCATTTATTAGAGACTAATTAAATCTTTAAGTACATGACTAAACCTAATATTGCCTTAAAATTTAAGTCACTATGAGAAAAAAATATTTTTTTACTGATGAAAAGTTTATGATGAGAGGATTTTGCCACAAACATAAAATAGTCGTAATGAATTTGTGACAAAATCTACTAAAACAAAAGCAAAACAATAACTAATGACAAGAAATTTACTAATGAATGATTGTGGCGGACAAAAATCGTCACAAAATTATATTTCATAACGAATTTCATTAAATTTGTATTGAGTTATTTGATTGGTCAATGAGTGCTTTCTTATAGTGAATTATATTTGAACCTAAACTATTAATGATATTATAAAATAAAAATACGAAAAAATAAAACCAATAGAATATATATGCATTTTAGAGTATTGATCATATATTCGTCCGCTCCAATTCAATTTCCAAGGCAAAATTAATTTGAAATGAAAAGTTAAAGAATTTGTATTTAAAGGACTTGCCATTGTTTTCTAATTCTCAAACATAATACTATATTACGGAGCGGGAAGTTATGAATTTTAAAGGTTTTCGAAGAATTCGTCTTTAAAGTTTCAATAACTTGAGAGAAATTGGAATAAAGAAAACTAAACATAATTTATTCTAGATGAGTTATGAAACTAATAAGAGTGTAACAAGTATTTAAATAACTAAAATCCTAATCATAATTGAAATAGGACAAGAAGATTTTCTAAATAAAATAGAAAAAATACTAAACTTGGCCCGAAAGTAAGATATTGGGCTGAAAGACAACTATAGAAAATATTAAAACTAAATAAAATTAAATTATTTATTCGTGAACTTTAGTTGATTCATAAAGCCCTAAAATTAACTATCTTCTTGTCCTACATCACTATATTTCTTTAGTATAAGCATTATTAGTACAACAAAATTGAGCTAAATTATTCAAGGGGGGGACCTTCAGACAAACTTTAGCATTTCTTTGTTATCTCTTCAATATCAGATTGGTTATTATTCCATAAAAAATTGACATTTCAGCATTACCTTTAAGAACAAAAATAATATATTATAATATAATATTTAATTTGTGGTCCAATTGTCTTTCCAATTTGCATGTATGGTGGCGCACTAAGGCCCCAGACTCACAATCTAATTCGTCGGTCAACTCGCTTAACCTATAGACCGTTAAATATTCCAATTTCTTTAAACTTATGAAAAATTCAAAGTAACAATAATAATAATAAACAGTAATATTTCATTTTATGAAATAAAAGATTATGTTGAAAGGTCTCAAAAGGATTTGAAGGAGATAAAGTAATATTTAATTATCATTCATTATTTAATGTATACAAAATAATAGTAAGTTCCTCTTATCTGCATTATATATATATATATATATATATATATATATACATATTGTATATTTGGATATCTTAGTTTGGACTCGAGAAGGGGACTCTATAATATAGTCCATTGGGTCCAGTTGAGTATCACAATCGAATATTGTACGAATGTGACAACAAACTTTCTGGGCCATCCATGGTATCTACGGTTGTCAATGCGTGGGTATTCATTTTCCATGTAAAAATTCCAAAAACATAAATTCTTGTTCAAACCTAGTTTAATCGAATCAGTGCTAATTATTATTATATTTGTCACATAAATTGATGTATATTTTAAGAAAAATAACTTGTCACATGACAAATATAATAACATTTGTCATATAATTTATTGAGTTTAATCAGATCAGATTTGGACTAGAATTTGTAATATTGGTCATTATGAAGTGACGTTTCATCCAACATTTCGTATTTGTGCATCCAACGAAAGTCCCAGAATTACGAGGGTATAGCGTTCGAATCTCGTTTATATATCTGCATTTATCCACTTTAGCAGTAGTTGATTTGTTGATTATGAACTTGATTAGTCTTATTTGTTGAATGTTGATTGTTATAAATTCATAATATTTAAAAATTTACTAATAGATGTTAACCCTCCATTTGGTTCTTGAATTTTGATGAGAAAAATAGAATGAAAAATCTTTTCTTTGCTTCAAATGATAGTACTCTATACTTTTATTTTTTTTTTATTTTTATTTTTCTTCCCACTTTTCTTCATCAAAATCTTTGTTCCAGACATAGCATAAATATTTATTAAAATTGATCGCTATAACATGTAATTCCTCTCATAATATATGTAACCATGTCACAAAAATAATAATAAAAAAAACTAACCAATCAAATTTGGGAGTCTTTCAACCTCTCTAAAATAATCCTAGTGTAACTAAGAAAAAAACTTAGGATAAATTTTATTTTGGAGCCCTAAATTTATAAGATGATGTTTGCAGCACCCTAACTCAAAACAGATCACCTCAAACCGATCGCCAAACAGTCAATCAAACACAGTGGTTTCGAAACGAAAAGAGACCACCACACACAATTCAAACCTGTATCACAAGAAAAGACCACAATCTACGTACACATCTTGAAAACTCAATAAATTCAAGTTATAAAATTACGGGATATTACAATGCTCCCAAAATGAGAATTCACTACAAGAAAAAATAATATTATTGACAAAAATTAAAAGTACTAATATAAAAATTGTCATCAATAATTGTATAAAGTGACAATACATTCTATTTTATCACGAATTAAGTTTTTTTGGTGACAATAATTTTTATGTTGTCACAATATCACTCAATGGTGACAAGAAGTAATGTTTTAGTTGCCACCATTAATAATTAGCGACACACCTGTAGTGACAACAAAAATTATTATTAGGATTTTGTGACAAGATTCTATTGCCGCTAAGTTGTCACAATAGGTGTGTCACTAATTATCACTTTTGCACTATATTACAACCTTTTTACAATAAGTTGTCATCATTGACATTTTTCATATTATATTTTGTACAACTTTTTGATTATTACTTATTATATTGTCAAAATTTACTCATTTTCTTGTAGTGGTTGAAGAACAGTCTAAAAAATTCTATTCAAAAAATAAAAAGACATAAAATAGAATACCATTACCAATAGATGGAAATATAATATAAAATAATTGAGAAATCAAGAAAAGGAAAAAAAAAAAAGCCTAAATTGAGTGGTTGTTCACGCAAGCGTGCATGGCATATATCATGCAAATTAATTATAATGCATGCATGGTGTGCGATTGAGGACGACCACAAAATAAAACCAAACCACTAACCAACAAGTGGACAATATATATCTATTGTGTATGTTACTCGTTTCCTATTGTGATTTTCAAATTGGGCACGTATGTATAGTTCCACAATCAATTCCAACATTTTTTTTTCCTTTTTTTTTTTGCATGGACAACACGACAACCCACTACCGAAAAAGCTAACATCTCAAAGTGAAATTTTCTTGATTTTATAAAATTATTTATATCCCATCACCTTCACCCAAAACAAAATAAAAATAATAAAATGTTTTGTTGTCTACATAATTAATTAAATTTATGTGCACTACAATTGAGCCTGACCTAATTAAAAATTTCCACCATTTTTTGGGCACGGATTATTTAACTATAAATTAATGGTGTGGATTAATTAATTAATTAATTAATTATAAGAGTCCACTTCGTTTTCATTATTGCTTTATTTTATTTCTTTAGTGCCACTTATATTTAGCTAGGTTTTGAGTTTATTTAACTACTATTGTAAGCATATGCGCGGGGGGGGGGGGGGGGGAGGGTGACGGAGATAAAATCAACAAGGGAAAACATAGGATGCTTCAAACAGGCCTTTCAACAAAGACTGGGTAGCTTTTACCTTTGTTGATTAAATACCATCAATCATCGAAAAACCAATCTTTTACCCACCCTCCCAAAAAAAAACACAACACACACACACACACACACACACATAAGTGTATATATACATATATACAGAGAGAGAGAGAGAGAGAGAGAGAGAGAGAGACCAAGAAGGGAAATTTTGGAAAGATAAGCATATATACATAGTGCACCAATTAACTAATAGACGTATCCCCCAACCCTTGTGCTAAGCAAAACACTCTTTCCTTTTCATTCAGTGTCCGAGGCCCATGCTCTAACTTTATAAATTGAAGTTATTATCTTTGGCTGGTTTATCATCCAATGGCTCAAAAAGATTAATAACTTAGTGTTGTTAATGTCACTGAATATAATATTAAATATCCTAATCTATATATTTAAATCGTTACTTAGTCGTTAATTATTCAAAAAGTGTTTCGAGAAATGTATATATTGTAATCTCACTTTACAAAGTAATTATCATGTAATTATTAAACTTGTTCTTTTCAAAATCTAGTACTAAAGCCCTCTTAGAATAATTGACCGATTTAGGGTCTAAAGCTCAGTACTGACTTATATTTTAGTATCTCTTATCAACATGAATTAATCTCAAAATCGGATTAATAGTTGATAGTTTGCTTGTATGCGTAGTTTTTAAATACAAGTGCACAATATTTGTGATTAAACATCGCACGTTAGGGCACACTAACTATAGTTAAGGTACTTGTAGATTTGCCTAAAAAAATCGAATTAATTAAGAAGCTGCTCTTCATTTTAAAATTCCTTTAAAAATTGATTTTGATTTACACTTAGGCTATATTTGGAATAATGATTTTGGTGAGGGAAAATAGGAGGAAAATGGAAAGAATAAAAAATGAAAGCATAGAGTACAATCATTCGAAACAAAGATAATTTTTCATTCTATTTTTCTTACCAAAATCCTAGAACCAAACGGAGGGGGGGTTATAGTCTGCCTCAAACTGCAAAGATACGCCACGTAATTAAACTACAAATAACCACAAAACAATACAATAACTAATTAATTATATATCAAACAAATTAATCACAATATAAGTAACTCATCAAAACACCTATTTGTTAGAGGTCGTGTTTGACCACTTATTGGCTTATTGAAGCTTTTAGTGACAAATAAAATGACGACAAAAAGTTATCGCATTTCATATTATTATTAAATTGAACTTCAACAATGTAAATATTCCCCATCAATTCATGCATGCAATCCGCTTAATTTGCGTTGCACGTGGCCCACAATATTTGTCTTGATGATCATCATCAAGTGAATCAAATCAAGATTATTTCATTAATTACAAGTTTACAACATAAGCATCTAACTTTTTGAGTAGCAAATCAAAATTTAATCCCTGGATAAAAAAAATGTAGCTTTTTATCAAGATTAATTTAACTTCGTGGTAAAAAAAAAAACAAGAAAACAAACAAATTTAATAGTATATGCGATAATAATTCTGATAGTGAAGCATGTGGGACATTGAAAAAAAATTGAATTATCCTGGAAATGAACGCGGAAGAATCAGATTCCATTTCCATGGACACACACGTTATATGATTGATCAGATGGGAGGGGCAACGTGAGGACAATGACCTACTTGGAATCTCAATCTCTTCCACTTTATTTCTACTAATTATTTTTCTACACTCTAGTTCAGATCCAACTCGATCTAATCATTGTTAATTTCAGTTCAGATTTAGCTCAATCGAATCAGTGTTAATCATGTGTGAATGTTTTATACGTATACTGTGAATGGTTGATAATTTAGAAAAAATAACTAATTATTTGGAAAAGTGCAACACGCTTGCCATATGATTTGTTGAATTCGACCAGACCATGTTTGGGTAAAATTTTTCCTTTATATTTCTATATCTATATATGTATGTATGTGTGTGCGCGCGCATCATTTTTCTTTTCTGTTTTTTCTTCCCCTCCATATATAGTTTCCGAACGTTATAAAAAGCGAAAGCTGCGTGTTTTCTGTACACACAGTGAGTGTGTGTGTGTGGGGATTATATTTCTTTTCCAAGTGGGCATCATCACTCATGAGAAGGAATTGATGAAGATGGCAAGATCTGGCTTGAATTTCCGAGCCCAAACATTCCATTAATGTTCTTTTTAGGACATCACTAATATGGATATTAGTATATTAATGATGAATTAATTATATAGTATTATAGTATGTGTCGCATATTTCGACATTAATCTTGGGATTACTACAGGAGGCTTCCCGCTAATTACTCTTATCTTAGTCGCTCAAGAATTGAGACAACTAACCGACACACAATAAAATCTACATGATTTATCCCTAAATACACGCATGTGTGAGTTGATATAGATAGCTAGAGAGAGAGAGAGAGAGAGATTTACGCAGTGTTTCTTTTTTTTTTCAAACGTCTCTTTCCATTTTACAATTTTCTCAGTTATAAACATGTACCTTTGAGATGAGTAACTTTATTCGTTGTTGGTAAGGGTAAGAAGCAGCCTTGACCCTTACAAAAGCGAAATACCAAAGATTCCTTGCCTCCTTCAACATGAGGCTTTCCACTTGGACTCCTCAGCAATACTTGCTAACCAAGGGCCCTTCTGCCACTGACAAAAACCGACTCTATCACGTTCTTACAAATTAACCTACCTTCGATTTTCCTATATGTATCATTCATTGCAAACTCCTTAGAATTAGTTACTTATACCAACCCATGTCTTGTAATTATATATGGTTACACAACTATGATAATAAAGAAAGATTCAGCTAAGTACTCAAGCCGACCCCTTACACTACAATAATGCATTCTCTTCAATAGGACAAATCAATCAATTCATTATAAATTTAGTTTTTATGACAAATTTCGCCTATAACAAATTCATTAATACATGCATTGTTTATTGTATTTTTAGTTCTATTTATATTGAATTATGTTACTAATTCATCATAAATGAGGTGCTTTCTTGTAATGAGGTGCTTTCTTGTAATGTTGATCATATATATAAGACCATATGTTAACTACTACATATGATATTTTATAATGAAGGGGTAGAAAAGATTTTACCGTGGTATTATAGCTAGATAACAACCTTGAGGTCAAGCCCTTAAAAAAATATTTGATTATAAATGAATTATATTGTTTATATAATTAAGATTAATTGGATACAACAAAATTCACTAAATTATTATTACGAGAAGCACCCGCCCTATTAGTGAAAATTTTGTACCGGATAAATTCCATCGCAAATTAATATAACACAATTTATGATGGAATTTTACTAAAAATTAAAGCATTAATCAATTATAAGTATTTACTAATAAATTAGCGAATACATTTTTTTCTTGTAGCCAATCTAAAGTTCAATTGTCAAAGTTACTCATGCATTTAAGCGTTGTCCGTACATTTCTATTTAAAATCACAGCAGACTTTAAATCCTAAAATGACAATGAAAATAAATTAACAATGTACTTCACTTTCATCGCAAGAAAATGAATAAATTTGTGATAATAAAACAAGTAATAGTGAAAAAATTATCATTAATTATATATATTTAGTGATAATAAATTTATGTTGTCGTAAAATATAGTTTGCACAATATTAATAGTGATAACATAATACAAAATTAATAATTAGTGACACACCTATTAGGACAACTTAATAACAATAGAATCTTGTCACAAAATTCTAAGGATAATTTTTGCTGTCATCAAATTGTCACTATATGTGTGTCATTAATTATTAATATATGGTAGCAATTAAAACATGAATTTTTTCACCATTGAATGATATTATGACAACATAAAATTAAATTGTTGTCACTATAAAAACTTAATTAGTGACATGATAGAAGGTATTATCACTTAATAGGATTAATTGTAATTTTGATCCCATAGGTATGCTTTTGTCCTAATTTTGATCACATTCGTTTCAATGTTCTCAATTTTGGTCCTATATGTTTCAATTTTTTGTTATTTTGGGACTTTTCTGAAATTTTGTTTAATTTTTAACTGCGAAGGCACGTGCGTCTCACATGGGATGAAAATTCGATCTAATTTTAGTCTCATTTGTTTCAATTTTCTCAATTTTGATCCCATAAATTTCAAATTTTTGCAATTTTGGGACTTTGCAAAAATTTGAAACGTATAGAATTTAACGGCCACGTGAGATGCACGTGTCTTCGCCATTAAAGATTAGACGAAATTTTAGAAATATCCCACAATTGCAAAAAATTAAAATATTTGGGACCAAAATTGAGAAAATTGAAACATATGAGACCAAAATTGAGAACATTGAAATGAATGGAATCAAAATTAGACAAAGACATATTTATAGGACCAAAGAAGGTATTATCACTTAATACTCAATAATATTATTTTTTTCTTTATTCGATCATTTCACACCGTGTTGGTTTGAAATTGAACAACCTAAATCCTCATGTACAATTTTCAAGTCCTACATACAACAGAGTCAACAAAAGTATCAATGTCAAGTCCAACCTTATAAGTTTACTGATTATAATTTGAAAAGAACCTTGAAATTCGACTAATTAACACTTTCTCTTACAATGATTTGTTCTATTTAACATAGAATTAATTCGACTTAACCACATGGAAAAATTATTTTTTTTGTCCTCTACATTTTGGGTGTTTTCGATTTTGCCCTTTTCGTTTCAATTTTATCAATTTTATCCTCTCCTTTTATAATTTTTTTCAATTTTGTCTTCTCCAATTATCAATGTTTCGATTGCCATCTGATTTTGGATATAACTTCTCACCGGTAATGATGTGACGATTTTCTGGCCATTTATGGTGATGACTGGAAAATCGCAATTTGCGGCCAGAAAATCGTCACATCATCATCAACAATAAATTATGTCCAAAATCGGACGACAATCGAAACATTAATAATCGGAGAGGACAAAATTCAAAAATTTAAAACGAAAAAGATAAAATTAAAAATAGGCTAAACCTAGAAGACATAAATTACAATCATCCCATGATTTGATACTGTAATTATTTGAAAAAGCAAGTTTTGAAGAATCAAAGAAAGCCATGAGTTGCTTTATGCATACTGTCCTGTAGTAATGAGACTAGCTGGGCTAGCTACCAAAAATAGAACTGTTTGATTTGTTGCATGTGCATATAACGCATTAAACATAATTTAATGACAACAACCAAGTCTTAATTAATTTATTGATCAAATGCAAATGATTTAGCTTGAATCCACTATTTGAAAAGCTTATATTATTTAAGAAAGGAGTAAGTACTATATGAATATCTGATTTACAAAAATAATTGTTGAGAATATCTCCCCGATTTTTAATGGTATCAATTTTGGTACATATGTAAGGATAGATCACAAGTTATAACTAATTATAAGTACAAATTTGAGATCACTTATCCAAACTAAATAAATTTAGTTTTAACTGAATGATTATTAAATCAATTGAGTTCATTGACGAGTTTTAGTTTGGTAAATACGTACAGATATATAAATATATATTTAGTTTTGTCAATTATGAAATGAAAAACTTAGCTGTTCAAGTTACGTTTTACATTTTCAATGATCAAACTCAAATGAAGTTTATCAATTGTTCTTGAATTGAATGTCGAGTAACTTGATTCATTTTCTAACCGTGCATATAATTGTATATAACTTTAATCATTTTAATTTTTTTTTATGGTGGCAATGTTGAATTTTAGTTAGCTAGGGTAAAGGAGAATCCCTAATTTGTGTACAAATATTATTAATTCCATGAAAACTATAAAAATAATTACTTAACCAAATTATTGAGGAAAGAACTGACTCAGTTGCAAATCGTATGATGTTATGTTGTAACCGTATCTCACATGATAAATTAACTGTATTCTTCATTTTCTGTTACGATGACATAAAACCAAAGCTTCTATTTTACGAATTAATCTCCGATGTTTAGCCAAGAAAATAGCTAGTGAGATTTTTGTCAGGAGCATGACCAAATTAATACAAATGGAAATTAGAAAAAGAATCCGACAACCCCATCTCGTCATCATCAGTATCCAAGGGCCACTCTCTCTCTCTCTCTCTCTCTCTCTCTCTCTCTCTCTCTCTCTCAAACACACACATACACAAAAAGAGGGACACGTTGAGGGTTTCACGCGCGCAGAGTGTATGCATGAAAAATTGAAAAATTCATCGTTCGACTTGTTTGGCTCCCCGTAATGGTGTGCAGTCTTTACGTGATTCTTGGGGAACAGAAATCAAGATATCTCTCTCTCTCTCTCTCTCTCTCTCTCTCTCTCTTCTAAGAAACTTTGAACACCTTTTTTGGGGTTTGGAATTGGAAGGAATGATGATATATTATGATGATGATAATGAGTATGATATTTTATGAAATTGAGTACCACTGGGACTGGGGACATCAAATTTGGTGTCTTTTGAGACTCTTGTCCAGTCTCTCCATTGCCCTGCCTAAATTGCCTACAAATTCAAACCATATATGTCCATCATAAAACTTTCATGCAAACACACACGTACACACACACACACACACACACACACACACACACATATATATATATATATATATATATATTCTTGGCAACTATTATTGAGAAATCATTGTAAATATTTAAGCCCCCCACCCCCCTCTCTCTCTCATCGATAAAGAAAAAGTCATGGGAATATTTAAACGTTCCATGTCTGTGTGAGACGTTATCTTGGGAAATTGAACACAACTAACCTCTAGGTAGATTTTCTGAAAATTTTTCAGGGACCGTGCAAAAGTTAATAGTTTGGATTTTTATTAGGTGAACGACGTACAATCTGTTAATAATTGGGAACCAAGCATCGGAGCTTGAGCATTATGAGTAATTTTTATTTTTTTTCAAAAAAAAAATCAATGTGGTACAGTAATTGCACTGCAGATAATGATTAAAATAACATGCAAAACTGAATCAAACCGAATGTGAATTTGAATAGGCAATTTGCTAGTTAGTTTTCAGGTAGAAATTCAATGAAAATATGATTGTGAATAAGTTGAAAAAGGATATATGTTTCTTTTGTGAATTAGCATCACCATCTCAACATGTTTTGAATCCATATCATTTATTTTGACTTATAATGGAATTAGGGTTTATGAAAAATTAGTCTATTCGGATGTGAAAAAGTATCTAATTTCAAGTATAAGACTCCAGTTCTTGCATATTAATGCTGAAATTAAACGCATAAACAGCTCCCGCCCATCACACAAGATCCTTTATTCCAAACTTTGTTTCATCTACTATTCCAATCCATGGATATACGCCAAGTGTAAAGATCTCAAATCAAGCGTATAATTTAGGAAATATTTTTATACACATAGTATGAATGTGAATTATAGAATAGGAGATGAAATTAATATCATTTTGGAATAAGATGATCCTATCCACCCATACATGCATATAATAAATCATGTGGTACCCTCGACCTAGCTCTATTTCCATAGTAAATAATTAAAGTGAGCTTCCATTTATTAACCAAATTACGCGATCAAAAATACAGTTTAATAAATGTCACTTGGAAATGTTGTGTGTATCACTTGGAAATGTTTCAAACCAATTCCTACTATGCATGATTAGATAATGTCAAATTTATCCAATCATTTCTTTCATAAAAGAAATTCTTGTATGTGGGTTAAATGCACTCGGTGTATGTGAACCGAAATACATTCGATGACACATGTTTCACATATATACATGATTGAATAAAATGATCGACATAACAATTTACCTAGAGTACTTCCATATATGAACCCTATTAATGGGGTTGTCATAAAATCATCCTCAATCATCACCATATTCGACATATAAAATGGTAGCTATAAAATCATGAACATGTCTTCATTTTCCAACAAATAAATTAAGACAAAGATTTTATGACCATACCGATCAAAATTTTAAGACCAAAATACACAAGAAATAAAAACGATCGTATAGGTCAACTTTCAAATTAAGTGTTAAGATTGACTAGGAAATTAAAGATAGTATCCAATTGTTCAAACAATTAAGTTATACTTGAATTTGTAATGAAGCTCAGAGAAACCATTCTTGCCGAAAGAAAGTAAGAATATTCAAAGGTGCAAACCTTAATTAATTACACGGATCAGTTTATTCAACTCAGTGTGTCACGTGCTTTGATAATAGTTCTTAATTGAGCCACTAAAGGCATTTAACCAAAAAAAAAAAAGGTCATAAATTGCTATGTTTATAGAATATGCTGTGAGTATTTTAATTAAAGAAAAAGTTGCCATTGTTTAAAATATTGTTGTCATCTCAAAGTATGAAGTGATCTGGAATTGACATGTACCAATATCAAATCTTAATTTGCATGAGTTTAATTAAATTACAACAAGACCATAAATTTTCCATAAACTGTATATATCTTCCACAAAACAAGGATTAGTTTCTAAAATTGTGTAAACACGCATAATATATATATATATATATATATATATATATATATATGTCAACCTGAAATTAGAGATTTCAAACATTTGTTCTTGAAGAAAAAGCTACAAGAAATAACACTCTCAGTTATCTAAACATTCTCAGGCATAGAAGCACAGAGGTACATATTAGGCTACAAATCATTAAAATTAATTTAAGAAAAAAAGAAACGGAAAAAAAACAAACAAACAAACAAACAAGACCTACCATTTCTAGGTTTTCTTCAGCCGATCTTAGTAGAGGTTCCATCTTGGGACTAAGGGCTTTTTTTTCGTCGCTTTTCGTCCGCCATAGCTGCAGCTCCGAGTGAAGCTTCCATTTTTCACATATCACAAACATAATTATAAAATTAATTAGGTCAAACATTTCTACAAGGGATTGCTTGTTGAAGATGAACTAAAACTCGAAAGCTCCGTCCATGGCGTGTTTGAATTCCACTGCGCATGATTTCCTCCCAATAATTGCCTCGACAAATTCGCGGTTTCCGGGTTATGATCCTCCATTTTCACCGATGCTAACTGAGACAGCATTGAGCTAGAGAGTTTGGGCCTCACCTGGTTGTGACTCGACTCGCCGCCGCCAATGAACCCCGACTCGCCGCCTTGAAATTGGTAAATCCCTTGCTGCGGAGCTGAGGGGGACGGGTCTAAGCAGCCCAAGAAAGGGAACTGCTGAACCTGCTGCAGCCGCCACGGCTCAATGCCGCCGCCGCCGCTGGAGCTTGACAGAAAAGAAGTCACTCCTCCGGCGGCGCCGCCCAATAAATTGCTCGCCCCGTGGAAGTTCATCTCATTTGTTCCCACGACGGGGGCTGTTATCCCGCTGTAACTCAAACCCATATCGCTCGTGAAGCTATCGGTGAGTTGACTCAGCGGAGACATGAATCGTAGGGGCGGGAACTGCGGCGGCGTGAGGCCCAATATGTTGGCGGCGGCGCCCCCGCTGTTGGAGGCCATATTACTCTTCACTGTTGGTGAAATCGCTTGCCTGTTGTTGTCGCTGCTCACCGGGGACTTGGAGCTGCTGGAGGATTTGCTTCTTTTGTTTCTCCGGCAGCCGCCACCGACGGGAACGTTTCTCAACGCGCCGCCGCGAGTCCAGTACCTCCGGCACGTCTTGCAGAAGTGGCGCGGCTGAGAGAGGCTGTAGTTGTTGAAATAGCAGAACTTTGTGTTTGTCGAGTCGCAACGAGGGCATTTGAGGGCTGCTTCGGGCATGGATATGTTGGCGAGACGGGCCCGCTCCGCCATGGAGCCCGGCCGGATTGATCCAGCTCCGCCGACGCCGCCATGAGGCTGTGGAGGAGGAGGAGGTGGCGGGCCGGGCTGTGGTGGCGGTGGGAGTAAAGGGTTTGTGCTGCTGCTTCCGATTATTTGATGATTTTGCTGCTGCGATTAAAGAAGGTACAGAAAAAGAGCAAGAAAATGAAAACACAATTAGGGTATATTCAAGAAAATAAAGAGGTAATATATGAGAAAATAAAGATCAACAACAAAAAAAAAAGGAGATGGGAATATTTTGTCTTTTGAAAATATTTTGCTTTTTTGGCAAAGAAGCTAACCATGGAAGCATATGATAATACCAAAGAAAACAAAAAGGAAAAAAAAGATGAAAAAAGAAAAAAACCCTCACCTGCTGCCAGTTGGAAGGATCAAGATAAGCTGGAATTGATGAAAAACCCATGGTTCTTGATCTTTAATTCTTTCTCTTTTGTAAAGGTTACTTGGTTTTTGGAGGGTGTAGTGGAGAATCACATCAACTGGAGGGGTTAGCACAAAGACAGAGAGAGAGAGAGAGAGAGAGAAAGCAAGAAAGAAAGAATAATAAAGGCGGAATGAGAATATAGGAGCTAAAATAAAGCACCCCTCTTTATGCTTGTGTATATATATATATATATACAAATGCAGCATATGTAGAGAGAGAGAGAGAGAGAGAGAGAGAGAGTAAGTACTGATTTGTTTTCACTCTGTCTAATTTTGTTTTATTGCTTTTTAGGGTTTCGAGAGGTTGATGTTTCATAATTACTTAACCTTTAAGCTTCTGTGTGTGGGTGGCATTGCTCTGATTGCATGTAAAAAGTGGTTAATTTTTGTATGTAATTGCTCAAATATATGATTGAGACTGTGGGATCCCAGCATTTGTGCTTATAAAAACTATGGTTTGACACGAGCATTGAGTAAAAACCATTATTATGGCTTAATTCCATAGTCGTGTTTTTTTTTTCTTTCACAGGAACAATTTGACACATATGTGTCGTTTGTGTGTGTGTTTTTATTAAACTAATGTTGTTAATTAATTATGATGATGCATATAATATTGCAATATCATAAAAGCGAAAAAAGGTGAGTCTTGGGTGGAAATAAACAGTGTGTCCCGAGCGAGAGAGAGAGAGCTTTATGTGTGGGTTCACAGCTCTCTTTTCGCTTCTCTAGACGGCCTTTATTTTTGCATGGGACTACTGACACACATTATACTAGCTAGAGCACCTACCCATATATACCATATAGTTTTTTTAATTAAACATAGTAAGAGGAAGAATGATCGGAAATTTTAGCTCAAATTAGACTTAGTTACGATTAGTGTGACGTGGTGAATAGTTTACATTTGTAACATGATTGATATATATATTTTTTAAAAAAAAGTGACCATTCATCCGCCTGAATTTACATATGATTATATATAATATAGAAAAATGCAAAATTCATAATGTAACTTGACTCAACTTAGATTTTTGTTATTTCCTTTATTAGATTTCGATTTCAGGGCGCTCTGCTTAAAAAGGTTGTAGTTTTAATCCGATTTCACCAAAAATCTGATGATATACTGAAGTAACCCTCAAATTAATGGTACATCAATATCTGGTGATTCAATTCTGATAAAATTGAGCGTCACTTTAGCATAATTGATCGGATTTAAGTAAATACGAATTTGACCAAAAAAAGACGTGTAAAATATTGTAAATTCGAATGAATTTTAACTTACAAGACGAATTTGCGGTTTTTCTCTACGTAGTATATATTAGTATCATCATTCAAATTTTGCCATTCAAATTAGATATAATTATTTAATAATTTATATTTTATTCAAGTATAACCTAACTCTTTGAAGTTAAAATTTCTTATATAATTTTGTGGTCTCGCTTTTGTACCAGCGTAGATTCTGATCACATTGTCGATACAAAAAGAGAAAG
Source organism: Petrea volubilis (assembly GCA_026212405.1). Taxonomy (NCBI): domain Eukaryota; kingdom Viridiplantae; phylum Streptophyta; class Magnoliopsida; order Lamiales; family Verbenaceae; genus Petrea; species Petrea volubilis. The sequence goes on from CM047882.1 coordinate 2,278,920, forward strand.
CTGATAAGCTGTGTGGATCCACTGAAACAGCACATTCTGGGATATCTGCAAATTGATTGCTTCAATTTCAAGTTTATTAGTTACTACTCGCTATATATGTTGAATTTTGGTACTTCAAAAAAAAGTGGTAAAATGGAATGATTTGAATTGAGGACTATTATGGGCGTTTTTATTTAGGAATGAGGCCAGAAATCAAATAAGACCTAAAGGGTTATTACATCGAAAAAGCAACTTCTTCAAAAAGTGATTTCCGTTAAATAATTGAATTTTTAAAATTGTATAGAAGAGAATCAGATTCACTCTCGAAATTGGAAAAAGGTTTACAACAGACAACAAAGGAAAAAAAAAAAGGCTCGTGTTTCGAAAATGAGAATGTTCTGCATACCATTTTTAAACAAAAAAACTTTCTCAAGTTCCAAAAATAGGGATTTATTAAAATTGAGATTAAAGATTTAATTTCGAAAACACGTTCAAAATGGCCCGATCGATGGGACATTAATAAATTATCAAGGGAACTTAGGGAATAAATTTTGAGTTATTTATACACGAGTGTACTGTCATGAGGCAGGTGACAAATCATCAATAATAGTTGAAGTTAGTACGTGTACTATTGTTGCTTGCTTACGCTCGCCAGGATTATATATCTTTGGAAAATTCAAGTTGAAATTGAGTTTGATTAAATTAAAACTAATTGTTTATGACCATTTCAAACACAAGGGATTTTAGTTTACCACAAATCGATTGGACTTATTACTATCCTTTTGACCACTCTATTTGTACATGAAACCAAGGGAAATAGAATTTGATTTTGTATTTCAATAATGGTCATGTTGGATTCTATATACGAATAGATAGATCGATCGGTAGATTCACACCTGAGATCTTTCTACAGATAATAGTGGTATCCACCCGCTATGGCCATGTTCTATTCAGAGGATAAAATAAAATTATCTTTCTAAGAGATGGACTGAGTAGTCGATACTCAATAGTCCCGATTTTGAAAATCGATATAATTTTGAACAAAGGACAATCGAGGGTTTGAATCCCTCTGTCATATATCCTACCTTTTGAAACATCAAGAGGATTGCCAGGGACTCGAAATCTCGATAGTACGCACATGTATTGGTGTGTGCGCGTATATTGTGAAAAAATATATCAAAACTATGTAATAATAACAACAACAACAACAACAATAATAATAATAATAACAATAAATGGACATATACCCTATTTTAGAGATGTATAGAGTTTAGCATCAAGAATTCGAATCTTAACAATGTGTGGATTGTATGTATGCATATTAAAAAGTTAAAAAAATGTAAATAAAAATGAGACTGGTTCTTGCTTGCTCATTCTGTCTTGCATTCTCTGAAAATATGTAGAACACTCTAGCCATTTCATTAAACTCCACGCATGAATCTCTTTTTTTTTGGGGGGGGTGGGGGTTAAGACCTGAAACTCGATACTACAGTAGCTGGGCTTCTAAGTGGACAACGCGGACTGAGCTTGGACTGGGTTAGTTTAGATCTCGGCCCAAATATTGGGCCGAAATGGGTTGAAGCCCGATCCGACCCAAAATAGAAAATGGGACATCTCCAGTTCACAATTCGTGGAAGGATCCAAAATGGATAACCAAACAAATCATTTTTTATGTACTATGAAATATGTATCAGTATGTCCTATTTTATTTTTCTTAATACAATCCGCTCGAAACCACTATAAATCTCAATCAGAACAACACATACACAATCACCAGAAATTAGCTTTGTGTGTGTGCGCGCAGAGAGGGGGGGGGGGGGGGGGTGGGGGGGCGACAATCAAGGCTTTGGCAGAATTATTTACATTGTTTAGAGCGGAAACTCTCAGAATCAAGAAGCTGAATTACAAGTTTCTCCAATCTTTTCGAACTAAAAGATGGCCTGATAGCATCTGCACTCCCATAAACCACACAAGGATCTTTTTTTAAGCCATAGCTTCCCAAGCACCACCCTCCATTTGATCTTTTCAACAGTTCCCTATCAATTTTATCAAGAACTAGAGTCATTCTCAGCAATATTATGAGCGAACGGGGCTCCACTCTGAACCATGTCGCCAAAGTGTTTGATGGTCAAATTCATGGGCTGTTCCTTTGAAGGATCGTCCCATTTCATGAAATGCAAGTCGTGGTTAACCGTTGTGTTCTGATAGTCTTTGTGGTTGCACATTACTGTGTGGAAGTAACCCTCTGGAGACTGAGAGGAAGTTCGTGTAGTACATTAGGAGTGTGCGTGGGAGATTATCCCACCCCCAAATGCAGAACTCGAGAAATGATCTAGAGAGAACCACCCACGCGGACCCTGAGAAAAAAAAAGAGCATTGTCTGATTAAAACATAACATGATCATGATCATGCGTATATAAGATCAGTAGTTTCCGAAATGTGGATAAGATGAATAGGTTGTGCAGAAACCCATGCGACATGGCATTAGATAATTGAAACAAACATATGACAAAACAGAACTCATTCTAACTTGATATGTTCCTTCGTATTTTGGACCTAAGAAGATGGAAAAAATTTGACACTTCACAGCTCGTAAGCTGACAGATAATTGTCAACATTTCAGAATTATATGCGTAGATATTTAGCTAGCCTGGCCTAGAAAAGCCAAAATTGCAACATTAATTGAGTATTGGTAAATAAGCATTACACCAGACAACAAAGCTAATGTATCTAAAGAATATAGAAGGCTATGCTATGTTATTATGAGGAAAAAGAACATAAAAAAAAGTACAAAATGCAATCATTCGCAGTGCGTAAATTATTTCCTTGGTGTTTTGTCCTTCCAGGGGCAAGGGAGAGATATAAAGAGCCTATTAAGCCATAGTAGGCATTACTTTCTTAACTCGGCAATTAAAATTTTAAATGCTTTAGATATTAGACCATGAAATGATACTAAGTGAAACAATCAGCAGCATAAGTAGAAATGAATTTCGAGCCCTATTCGAGCCATACCTGTGAATAACTTAAAAGAAGCGGGCAGTGATCTTTTCTCGTTTGCCCAAAACACACCAGATTTCTTGGAATGATATAATCCCGGGTCAACAATAATAGGCCTTGCTCTTTGGTTTCTGCGAACAACATGGGATAAAACAACACTTACAAAAAAGTTAACATAATGCAACACTCCCGTAGACAAGTTCAGGCATTAGCTGAACACTCACTCTTTCCAACCAAAGTTACTGGTGTGCTGAATGAAATTCAGATCCCTTGGCAAGTATGAGAAGACGTGCAGGATATCTGGAACAACGAATGACAAGAATGTAATAATTCAAACCGCATTAATATCCCAACCATTAGTTAAGCAATGTTGTGCAAATCAAACACTTGCTGAGATACATATGTCAAGAAATACAGAAAGGTAAAGGCGAGCCTATGATACATAACATACTCTGTGTGTGTGTGTGTGTGTGTGTGTATGCCAAGTAGTGAAACAAATTCAAACTAGAAATTCTCATAGACAATAAATCAAACAAGTGCTGATGTGCACCTACGGACCTATCCACATTACACAAGAGCACATAGTACAAACAAGAACACACACAAACACATATATATTGCAATGAATTATGCCAATATTAGAAATAAATTAAATGCGATGTACAGCATTGCCCTCCGAAGCATGATACTTGAAATTCACTTACCAAAAAACACATCCAACTCGAAATCCTCAGAAGCAATTAATCAAACATGTGCCAGCCACAAACCTATCACATTACATAGCAGCTCCAGACAAACAATTTCTAAACATAACCTAATCGCTAAACAATTCAACAAAGATTATACCTCAACACAATCAAGTCATTAAAAAAATTCAACAAAAACTAACCATCCTGCGGCATAAGCGGATAATCAGAAGCTCCAAGATTAACAAACCAGTCCCACCGCTTCGCCTGCTTCAACAGAATCGCGATCCCGTGCAGCGTCGACGCCATCACCGTCGGACCTTTTGAAGTGACCAAATTACCCTTCCCAATCACCATCACGTTCTTAAACTCCCGCATTACTGCGTCAGACCTGGCATACTTGGCCAGCTCAAGCCTTTCACCTTCAGAGGCCTCCAAATCCAGGTGGAGCAAATAGTAATTTCGCGGATGGTACACCGCCTGAAGCAGACGCTTCAGCCTCCCGCCATCGCCGCCCGTACCCGAAATGAAGTACGCCAATCGCGGCACTTCAGGCAGAGCTAAAGAATCCGAGTCAACTGAGTTGGAAGAACTCGGGAAAGAAGAATTACTGGGTCTGGGTTGCGATGAAATCAAGATGAAAATCAGTATCAGAGCAGAAATTAACACGCAAATAATGGGCAATGAGCATTTTCGATTTATCTGAGTTCGTTTCATCACTGGGTCTTTCCTCTTTATCTTCAATCTTTCTGGGAATTTTTGGGGAAACAATTAAAAAACAAGAAAAAAAAGTTTGTTTCTTGGCAAAGATTGAAGTAGAGTGAGTAGTCGGATTTTGAGGATTGGGCTAAATCTGAGGGATTTGAATGTGTTGGGAATTAATTTAGCGTAGATCAGAAGGGAAAGGCCATGGAAGACAAAGTGGGTGAAGGGTTTTTTTTTTACTTTCATTATTGGGAGAAAAAATGAATTTAAGAGGCAATGATTTGATTTTGAATTGTCGGCGAAATGTTGATGATAAAAAAATTAAGGTTGCTCTTAAAATCGATAGAGTGGTTTAGTTAAAAAAATATTATTAGGGGGTGTTTATGTTTTTCTTTTTCTTTTTTTTTTTTCATATTAAATAAGATTCATATTATCTATGATTTTGGTATTTTAATTTTTTTTATACAAAATATCTACCGTTTTATAAAAATAATACAATATTGAATGCATTTTTTTTAATTTATCCTCATATAAATAACATTATAACAATTACATAACCTGCAAAATATATTTCCAATAAATCATTATTAATAAAGGTAAATTTGTTAAATAGAGTATGTTATTAGATATTTTTTAATTTGTGGGGAAAAAAATCTTAAGTCAAAGATATTATTAATCGAAAGTAGTAATTAATAGTATTGAATGGTTTAGTTTTGATCCTTTTGATAAGTACAAAATCTTGTCTGAAAGTCTTGGTGATAAGTGCTGGTATACACAGACATTTTAATTACTAGGTCCTCCAGGAGAAAGAGTCAATGTATGCCAAAGGACAAAGACGTTAAAAAAATAAAATAAAATATAGTTTTTATCATCAATGTCGCTACAGGATTTTAATCGGTTCGGATCTTCTATTATATAATCAAGTTATATTTTCTATTACATTTATCAATACACGCCACGTGTAATAATGAGCGATCGAGATAAAAAAAGAAAATTTTTATATATTTTTTTATATCATCAGTTTTTCTCTTTTCTTATATCGACCGCTCACCAATACACATAGCGTGTATTGATAAGTGTAACAGAAGATATAACATAATTATATAACAGAAGATCCGAACTAGATTTTAACTATCTAAAAATTATCTAAATTTATGAAAATCTTTAGTAAAATTTGTTGGAAATACAGGCATTAAATATCTATTTAAAATAAATTATTCTTAATTTTAACTGCATTTAAAAAAATACACCAAATAACTCTTTAATTTACAAATGATTAGGAAAATAGATGATTAAAATAAATACAGATAAATCATCTTTCATATAACTTGATGCTGATTAGTTAAAACATAATTTATTGAAGTATTTAAAAACAATAATATTATATCTAAATCATTATTTGAACTTGAGTTAAGAGAGTAGTGTTCTTGACAAACTCAAACTCTGTCAATTACTTAATCCATGCGATTCGAACAGAATATTAATATGTCGCCATATGCAAAAACGCAGCAAAAATTATGCATTTGTCCCAAATCAAATAACGGCAGTATCAACAAGGCGATCAATCAAACCGACGTCGCGGGCACCTCAAAAAAACTGAAGCATTTTTCCTTCTTTTTTTTTCAAATATATCCTGAGAATACAATAAAATCTAAAATTCAAATCAAATCAACAGCATCTGGGTCCGGCAAACCTGGCCGGATGTCACGATCCTGCCCATGGGTCAAAACCCGATTCGATCGCTTAACCCGAACCGCGGCGCGGCAAACGGGGCAATTCGAATGAGAGTACAGCCACGTATCAACACACACCGCGTGGAAAGCGTGCTTACACGCGCTCAGCTCCCGTACTTCTTCTCCCTCGGCAAAAACCGATAAGCAAACCGGGCACTGATCGGAGCTCCCTCCCCCCGCCCCATCCCCTCCGTCTCCCGCCGCTTTTCGGTACTTAACTCCACAAATTAGTTCTATTTTTTCCGGCTTCCAGCTCGGCTCAACCGTGGGTGCGGCGGGGGCTCGCCGGAAGGGGTTTCGGGGGCATTTCAGTGCTATGAAGAAGGTGTAGAATATCATCGGTATTGTGATGAGTGCGACTAGGCAAAGGATAGCGGTGACGGGAGACATGTCGAATTCACGTGGACGCGCCGCCAGAGACGGTGGCGGAGCGGCTGAACTGTTGGTGGTTTTGAAGACGGGCATCATTGAATAGCTTGATCTGGATTGTGTATTTTTTGAGGTACCTGTATTTTTAGCAGCCTATGGGGTGGGGAAGGGATGCCAAACAGGGGTGCATGAAAATATTGGGACTACTGAGGACTATAAAATATAAAATTTTCATTTTTATTTACGGTAAAATAGTTTGATACTATATTTTGTATGAGAATAATTATGTACTGTAAAATAATTTGAAACTCTTATTCTATTATTTTTCCTTCCTCATCACATATTTTTAACTAAACAAAGTAATTCAAAAGATAATAAATCTTGTTTACCGAAATGAAGAATTCTAGACTTGCTTAATTATTAAAGTGGGTCTATAAATAGAGACAAAGCCATACATTTTTATTTAGAGAAACGAGATCAAATTTTTATACAATATTAAAGCTATTTATAAAATTTTGAGGGACAAATTTTAAATTTTCAAAAAAAAACACATATAAATTCCCTCTAACCCTCATCTGGCTCTGTTCTTGTCAGTAGGAAATTTCCAAATTTTGTTGTACAATTGCACAATATTTTCTATTATACACAGTAATACATGTTATATGTATTAGAAGGCGTAGTAGTGACTGAGGTAATGTATGTGTATAAATAATATGGAACAAATTTACAAATTATCTTAAATTTCTTTTAGTATGAGTTATATATATTGATTAATATAATAGAAAATATTAACTAATTATATAACTGAATATTCTAATTGGTCTTTGGGAGGTCATGTTTTAGACGTTTAACAAAGAACTTGGTAAAGTGGAAGCACTAGTGAGAGCATAGGCGCATTTCAAGAAGGGAATTGTCACATTGATGAGCCCACCAAAACCAATCATTGTATGAAGAAAAAAATGGAGCCATTATTAATGAGAAATGGTGGGTACGGAAATTAATAAGTAATTTCTTATTAAAATTTAATCAAAACCTAATATCACCAAACTTAAACTAAGATTTTTGACTCTATGGAAATTTAATATCACAAAATCAATCACTATGAAAATTGGAACAAAAGCGAAACAATCGTGCTGTGTTTAAAATTTAAATTATGGTTTTTATTCATTTATTGTGGAAAAAATTGTGTTATATTTAATTTATAACTTAAGTACGTCGCCAAATAAACGACCAACAGATAACAAAATTGTATCCTCTTTTATTAAAATACTCTCATTTCTTTCAGGATTATAATTTATTTATATATATATATATATTTTTTTTTTTGATACAGAGGTAACTATAGAATATACTCAATCAATCGATATACAATGACGAAGCTGTGTTATAAAAATTAAAAAAAAAAGTTGAAAGAGATGAATTTATTTTAATTTTATTAATAGTTGTTTCTCCATAAAACTCGTGATGGTGACCAGTCGTAGTAATGCTTTGAGATAGACTCCCATTTGAATTTTGACGTTTGATTTGAACTTTATTCCAATAAAATCTAAGTCCACTTTTAATATTGCCCATGTTATGTGCTTTTCACTTGAAATAGAGAAATTAAGGATTGAAACGTGCACAAAAACTTTCAAGACTATTTACACAGTAACTACTAACTAGTTATGAAATTTAATTTTAATATATATTCATTTAGTCAAAGCAATTTACATAGTTACCTCAAACTCGCAATTTTCCTATCATAATTTATGTCCATTATAATGCGCTCATTTTATAGTTCAATGAATAGAATACTCAGTATAATATACAAAATCAAGCATGACACTAGATGTGGGCTTACAAGTCAATGGCCCAATAGATATTGGGCCAAACTGTTATCCTTTTGCCTTTATTCAGTTCAATTCCCTTCTAAGCCTTTTTTTACTGTTAATTAAAAAAAGAAGAAGAAGAAGAAATAATAGCAAAAATAAATAAATAATAAAACAAAACAATAGCAAAATTACACCTCAAAGACACACACACACACACACACACACATATATATATATATATATACTCACACCATGTTGCCACAAAATCAAGATATCCTTTATGTCTCCTCTACCAGAGTTCAACTAGAATCCGGCAATAGACCCAGAGGAACTGTCATTGCCCGGCACAACGGACAATCTGAATGATTTTCAAGCCACATATCAATGCACGGCACGTGAAATACGTGCGTACATTCGGGCAGCACGCGAATTGCTTCACCCTCTTTAAATTCAGCTAAACAAATAGAGCACACATCTTCTTTGCAGTACCTAGACGGAACAATCACTTGGACCGTTGGATGCTCCACCGTGCTAGTAGCCCTAGGCGGGTGTTCTTGGGTAGTATTAGCATTGAAATTGTTAGTTTGCCTTCTATTCACAATAGTAGTAGCAGTCGTTCTCATGCTTGAACTTTGTGTTCGCATATCATTGCATAACACGATTATGCAATGGCAAATCGCGACTATTATAGCACCGGCCAAGATCCCTAGAAAGCCCACCAATAGGGGGTTGATATCAAGCCGATTATGGCGATTCATTTGTTAAGTGTCAAAGAATAGAGGAATATGAGAAAATCTTAAGCTTATTATATATATGGATTAATGAATTTTTGTTTGTTCTGTCAAAAAATTATTTTATTATTCAAAAAAAAATTCTTGAATTTTAGAATTTTGCAGTGCGTGTTCATCTTAATAAACTAGTTGAACGTTGCTGGCACGCCTTAGAGCATGATTATAATAGGCGACTTGTATTTTGGATCCATTAATCCATCCAATTTTGGATTTGTGGCTGGCCTAATATGTACAGAAAAGTGGCCCGTAGACATTAGGTTTAATTTCTCAACATTATGTTTGGTTCTAGGATTTTGTGAGAGAAAGAAAAGAAAATATGAAGAAAAAATATTTTTCAATATTTAGTTACTAGGGAAAAATAAAGGAAATGGTAAGGAAAGAAAAAATAGAGAGAAAATATAACATAAATTGAGAAAAAATATTTTCCTTCCAAATAAGTGAGGGAAATGAAGGAAAAATTTTGTTTTCTAATCTTATGTTACTCTCTCCAGCACTCTTTCACTTTTCAAACTCTCTCTTCATTTTTGTTGCTCAAGCTAATTGATTGTTTGGATATATTTCATGCAGGTTTTTTTTTTTAATGCCGTTAATTGATTGCTTGGATTTTTTGGGGTGTGTTTTTACATTTTCCTTTAATTAGCAACAATAACTAAATAAAATGGAAAACAATTATCTAGATTAAAATCATTTTTCTTTTTGCTTTCTTTAACAACCAAACAAGATAGAAAATTTTAAAATTCTTATAGCTTCTTTTCATTTCCTTAATATTTTTCTTTTTTCCTAAAATCTTAGAACCAAACATAGCATAGGTGTCACGTCAAATTATCCAATCAATTTAGCTTAATAGTACTAATAAATTTTAATATCCTACAATTTTCACATTTTTTCAGTTATACTAAAGTACATTTGGAGTAAATCAGCTGAATCAGTTGGTATTTGTTTAATAAGTAATTAAAATATGCTTTCAATAATTTAAGTGTAGACCAGTGCAAGTTTTTGTAAACTATTTTTGATCCTTTTTTTTTATACAATCATCTCGGAACACCCTATAGATATTTGTTTTTATATAATCATATCGGGACACCCTATAAATGTCAATCGGAAAATACCCCCAGACACACGCACACACTCACTCAAAGGGAAAGGGGTAGAGGATAAGAGGGTTCGAACTCAGGACCTCTTTAATATCACTTTCGAACTCCCATCCCTTCGGTTCTGAGCCCAGTGACAACTATTTTCGATCCTTAGTAATGCTACACTTATAAGACCAATTTGCGTTGATTTTTCAAATATTTGATATGTACGTTTGTGCACAAACATGGAAATTTGAATATGGCGCAGCGGAGAGGGACAAAATGGCTACTATTATTTGGTTTTTTAATAATAATAATAATAATAATAATTTAAAAAAAAGCAAATTAAGCATGCTATCTAGTATGACAAACTAAATATTAAATTATAGACAGTGACAGTATTATTTAAATAAATATGTGAGGTAATAAACAAGCAAACAGAGAAGAGGTAAAAGGACCACAAATTATGAAGAACATGCGATACACGAGACCTCTTGTGTGGTTTACATGGTCATTTTTTAATAATTGATCATTGAATTATTAAAGATAATGCTTTCATTACTCATGGTCTCATACTCTTCTTAATTTAATAATATTAATTACTCGAGATCCATCCAAAAATTTCACACGATTTCCTCCACTACATTCCAAACTCAATCCCATAGCCACATAATCAACTATCCAAATTAGGCCACTAATTAATCAGTTTTGAAAAAGTCAATTCAATTCAGATACTCATTTATATATTTTATCTGTATTTTTAAAAAATATTAATTTAAATACTTGTCACATCTCAATATACGGTATGTTCCGTAGAATTTATTCATACTTTCTATGCTTATATACTTTCGACATTTACCCTCCGTTTGGTTCTCGAATTTTGGTAAGAAAAATAGGATGAAAATTTTTTATTATTTATATTTTCCTCTTATTTTTACTCACCAAAATTCTTGTTCCAAACAAAACCTTACCCACAGCTTCTCTTGCTCTCCTTAATTGCTTTAGTAATGTAATTCAACGTTAAAATAACAAACAATCAAACGAACAAAGGATTGTATTTGTGTGTGTGTATATATATATATATAATATAAATTCAATTAGTGTACGATTAATTGAAATTCTCAGCAAACTTAATTCGATACAAACTTTCCATTTAACATTTCCACAATCATCACATGTTTTGTTCATTGTGGGCCTTTTGTGGGATTACAAAATTGTTCACTAATGGGCCACTATAAGCCCAAACACAAGAACTATGTATACACGTGGCCTCAGTTTTTTCACAAAAAATAAAATAAAATAAAATAAATAAAGCATCAATATTAACACACACACACACACACACACACACACAGGTGATATCTGGGGAGACAAATACGAAATCTGGCCGCCATTAAATAAAGGTCTTTTTAACTTAAATTAAGCAGGTCGAGAAATAAACTAATCCATGATTAAGGATTCCCCGACCCTTAACGACGCTTTAATTAATCGTACATTAATAGATTATGTCCCTGTGGTGAGTACAACTGTACAACAGTAGTCAGAAACAAAAAAGAATAATTAGCGAGCGTTTAGTGTTAATCCTATTATGATCGACACTTTTATTTGCCCTTTTTTATTAGCCTCTAGGGTGGCTGCTCCTAAGCCAAAAAGTTAAAGAAAGTGCTCGCGAACATCTAATTAAAGTGCTGTGTTAATATTTAATAATGATAATTTTACAATTACAATCACCAAAATTTAAAAATTGTGTCAGAACTAAGAATCTCTTAACATCCTTTTAATTTTTCAAAGATACTGACATTTTATTTTAGGATCTTAGAAGTTCATATCTTGAACTTACTATATAGTGCAAGTCTTCAAATATCCGACAAAATATATAAATGAATTTTTAAAACTCATCCAAACAGCTCCTTATCCATATATAATTAGTTATCCGATAAAATATATAAATGAATTTTCAAAACTCATCCAAACAGCTCCTTATCCATATATAATTAGTTATCATCATGACTATTATTCTAATGCCTAATCACCCAGATTTATTCATTTCAATATATTAATTTTAAAAGTTGTCACACAAATATTGCTGATCTCAGCTCATTTATAGAGTACAAAATCAATGTTCTTTTTTTTTTTCTATTAGAATAATTTTCGATCTCCATATGTTTGAGTGAGTTCTTAAACACCAACTATACTTGCGTGGCATGTAAAGCAATAACATATTGTTATTCTAATATTTGAGGGAAAAAAGGAACAAAATATTGTTTGTATTGGTGGTGGTTTTTTCTGAATGCAATATAAATCGATATACTTTATAATTAAAAGCGCAAATCACGTCTACACCCCTTGAGATATTGTGTGATTACAAATTAATCTCTCTTGTTTTAAAAATTACAAATATCCCCCTCCCCCCCCCCCCGGTATATATTAACTTTTTAAAATTCATCATTCATTAAGCTGAGATATAATTGCAAGTTATATTTCTGTTGTTTTAAGCGGAATTTTAAGATAATATTTGCATGGTCATGACAAGTTCAAAACATAAAAGTTATATATAAAATCAAATTTAATAAATAAAAAAAATTAAAGGCAATATCGAATTATAGACTTTGATGCCCGATGTTGGTCGTCATGGTGGTATAAAATAAAATTATTTCGTGAAAATTGATAGAATAATAAAATTGATTAAAAAAAATTCAGGCTTGATAAGACGCATCTCTTGATAGCTAAGTTAGCTACTGTAGTTGTAATAATTATAACACGTATTCCTTATCTAAAGTTGTTAATGAAACTAGAGAATGTTGTTTTGATAGAAATGACTATTATTTTTCATCGATCATTTCCATAACCATTTCATTTAATTAAAAATACTGGAAAATAACGCTTGCCATTGTTGGTGATAAATTAATCACGAACATTGCTACGAGTTTATTAAATTAATATCCACGACCCACTACAAATCATTAAATATATATATATATAGAGAGAGAGAGAGAGAACTGATTTCCTTTTAATATAATCCGTATCTAGGACATAATTAAAAATTTTAAGTCCATGATATCATTGGAATTTTTACGAGTTATGAAACATAAATACATAATCGATCATCTGTTGGGTCTATGGCTTTAAATTAATAATTAAATTACACATATAATACAACTATCAACACCTCACATTCTTCGTGTGTGTAAAATATAAAAAATATATATTTCAATTTAGTACTTAAATTTTTTTTAGGATGAAAATATAAATATATTATTAAATTTCTTTTATAATAATATTTTTTTAAGAATTATTTGAAATAATTTATTAAATTATAAAGTGGTTTGTGGGTTTGTGATTTTAAGAATTCTTTTTAAGAATATTCTTTTTAAATTTTAAGAATTCTTTTTAAGAATATTCTTTTTAAGTAATTATAATTAGAGAAAGTGGTTTCTGGGTTGAGAATATGGGTTTTTTAAATTGGATATAATATTACAATATTGACCTTTTTATTTGTTTATTTATTACATGTATTTATTAATTAAAAGGGTAAAATTGACACATCAAAATTTGATATCCGAATTAAATCGATTTGTGAGACAAAAATGATTTTTTTATATAATAATATAGATAAACAAATTTAACGGGACGAGACGGTTATTCCTGTCAATCTAGTCCCTCATTCCGTCTCTACTTTGTACTGTGTAGCACTGGAAATTTTCTAAAATAATTCAAATTAAAATAAAATAATAATAAAAAGAAAGTTTAATCATTGACTTTAGGGGATAAAATTAACGCTTTTGGATGGTTAGTGATATGCATTATCTTGAACTTAACCTTTGAGGGCTTACTTGTTTACTTTATTTTTTAATGGATGGTTCACTAACAGTTGACCATCATTTTGTTTACTTTTGTATTTTATTTGTTTGGGCTCATTTGGCTAATTTACATATATGTCCTTCACAAATAATCCCAAACCAAAAACCCTGGATATTGTTAAATTTATATGAACTAATTATTACATAGCTTTCAATTTATCGAGCAATTTGCCTTGAACTCGAAAGTTTAATTCAAACATCAAATTCGAAAGCGATAGATGCTGGCAAAAAGGTGAGCAAGTTAGAGGTACTTCTTGAAGCAGAGAAACAAAGGATTAAGGAGCTTGAAGAGCAAATTAGCTTGCTAGAAAATAAATGTGAGGATGTGGAGACAGAAGCCTCAGGAACCATTACACAATACAATGGTAATGGAAAGTGTGACGGCACCGCGATAGTCCGATGACACACTAGGAATTTTTTTGGCAAAAAAGTTATAAAAAAAAAAAAGAGAAAAAACAATACTTATTCAAAGTCAAGATTAATTAAATTAATTCTCCATTAATTACCACACCCTTCGTAAATGGCAGATCGGTCTGATCTTTTCCACCTCGCGGTGGCTTTGTCGAGCTCTGGTGCGACCCCTGCCTGGGTAGCCATCATCGACCAATGAGGCTACAATGCTACACTTTGAGGAAGGGAAATACAAGAAGTTCAATTTTAAACTCTAGATATATAATTGTTGGCATTAATGGCAGAAAAATCTGAAAGAACCAAATGGTAAAAAAAATGGTAGGAAAAGGCAATTACAATTCACTAGTCATGGGCATTTCGGTCTTTACACTCTTGTGCTTGTGAATGGTTAAATTTAACCGACCAATTTGGTCGCTTTGATTTTCCAACATTAAACCCACATTAATGCGGATCCCCATTTCGGTCTTTACACTCTTGTGCTTGTGAATGGTTAAATTTAACTGACCAATTTGGTCGGTTTGATTTTTCAACATTAAACCCACATTAATGCGGATCCCCAAATCAAGGATAATTTATATACCTATCAAAATAAATATGAGATAACATTAGGTAAATCAAATAAATCACTAATATCCATCAAACTAAACGATCCCTAACGAGACAGATAGGGTACGTAGTAGTCATAAGTACTTGGGCGGCTAGTTGCCTTTGATGGATAATCACTTTTGAAATAATCAAATAGAAAAGATTTATGGATTCTCATTTCGTAAGCACAAAAGGGCTGTCGCTTACATTATTATTATTATTTTAAAAAAAAACAATAATTTACCCTCATTTATTATTGCACACGTAAGACAAAAAACATGACATAAACCATGACCAATTAAAAGTACTAGTGAGTAAAATTCGATGTATATTGAAAAAGCAAAACAAATCTAGCTGTATAGTGAACAATAATGAACTTATGGATTACAATAAGCTAATAATTGAAGCTAATTAGCTTTGTTCGTTTAACGTGTGTTATGGGCTTCTAGATATATACATATGATAAGTTTCGGTTTGAATGCATCAAGAAAAGAAAGGGCAATAATCCGTATCTGCGGCTTTTCTTTTCTAAGAAGCACTTAAATAAAAAGCAGAAGCTGATGGACCAATGAATAAGCAGCACAGCATATAAAAAGCCAATCAACTTTTTAATAATCTTAAAAGCGGGTCTCATATCTATAGTTGCTGGTGATGAGGTTTTTGAGAGAGGCGTGGACTAGTTGATAACACTACTTATCACTCCTCTATTATTGCAAGTGGGAATGGAAATATAATCTTTTTTTTTTTTTGAACTCCCAACTTTGGCACAAGAGAATAGTCAGAAATGTTTATTGATCTAAGGAATATTTCAAAACTTGGACTTTTCAACAGAGCTTTTGGAAAGAATTGAAAAGCAATAGATATTATGGGAAATTCTAATTCAGATCCGATTTGATTGAATCGGTATTAATTACGTGATAAGTGTTTTATACTTATTATGTGAATAATCGATAATTTAGGAAGAGTGATCAATCACTTGATAAGTGTAATATATTATCATATGATTTATTGTATTCGATCAAACTAGGTTTGGGTAAGAATTTTCTTAGATGATACTAGTTAGAAAAGTAGTTAAAAGTTGAATTGCAGTTTTAATAGAAAAATGTTTTGTGCTAGCAACTATAGGAAAAGACTAAAATGCTCAAACTTTCTCATTAGATGACTTGGTAAGCGAATTGGGTCGCGTGAGATGGAAATTTTTTGTCTAAACTCGATTTGCATTTTGCACCCAACCCGTCACATAATAAGTGAAATTCATTATCCATATTATTAGTGCATGTGAAAATGAGTCCTATCCAGACTATAATTTCTCCTTAAAAAAATAAATAATTGCTTTTATTTTTTCGTTTGTTTGTTTTTTCATATAAGGAGCAAATTTGAATTATTGAGAATTTTAAGAGATTAAAAATACCTCAAACAAGGTCAAAATATATCTATAAGAACGCAAGAAACATTTAAGAGGTGTTTGCAAATATTTATGTTGTTGGAGAAGTAAAAGTTTACAAAAAAAAAAAACGGTAGCAATAGTGAATAATATTTAGAAAGAAAAAGTGAAAAGTGGCAATTGAATTTTAAAAAAAAACTGGAAATTAGAAAAAGCAATTTGAAATATGTTTCTAGCTTTAAATTCATTTTATTTTATTATTTTCCTAACATAAGCAGCAAAATAAAATTATGCACAAATACTTCTTTTTTTCCCAACAAAAGCAAAAAATATATATATATATATATTTTATAATATTTACAAACACCTCCTTAAAAGAACCAACCTAAGTGCTCATAAACTCTAATAGCTGTACGTCTTTTGACTTTTAAAGTTAAAACAGGAACAAAAGTCAATGGAAAAATCACACCATCACATACTCATAAATTGACTTAATTAAGTATCTTCATGAAATTATTACTTTTTATTCTTTTGTGATAAATACATACAATTAATATTGATGCTGTGCACTTCTTGAAGAATTAAACTACTGACATATTTTGATATGAATTAAAGAAATAAAATGATAGTTGATACAGAAATACAGTAAAAGAGAAGATATCCGTGCAGAACCATTCTATCTCTTCTATAGCCACAAATATGATAAAAAGTTCAATCTTTGTATCCAGCTCATGCCTGACATTATCTTTTATTTTTTTCTCTGTATCTGTCAAGAAACTATATATATATATATATATATATATGTATGTGTGTGTGTGTATACACATGTTGACCTTTGGAAGATAACAAATTGATCTTCCAATATTTATCGCAGAAATGTCATCTTAATAAAATATAAAAATTGTCCAAATTGCTGTACAAGTGGGGTTTTTCTTTATAAATAGAGTGTTTAGATTTAAATTCAACCACATATTATATATTAATTTTTTATAAATTATATATAATACATAATTAAATTTAAATTATAAAATATATTAATAAAATACATACACCCAATCTTATATAAGAATTCTCAGTACAAATGTGTTTCATACGAGTGATTGACCATCACCATAAAAGCAAACTCAACCAAAACTGAAGGCATTTATTATCCCTTTTAATCAAAAACCAATAAAATTTGGACACAATCTCTCACCAGTCACCACCATAGAGCCCAACTAATTATGAGGTTGGGGAAGTCTTATTGCGGTACTCCATAATATCTTAGTATCAATCTTGAAACTATTGGAGTTTTTTTTTTTTTTTTTTATTTTTATGGTTAGGAGTGTTTTGACATTGTATTGACTAATAAAAAAATTATTTTTTCGAGTTGTATCTGTTGAAATTTATTTCTGAATATCTTCAAGATTTACATTTAAAAAAAGCAAAATAAATAACTTTTTGAGGTATTTTCTTCCACAATACAGGATTTTTTAAATATACTATCAAAGTGATGTATATTAATCATTACGCAATATATATTTTAAAATTATCGTATGTTCTTCCAAATTTTCTCCACATGTCACTATACCATAGAATTATTGATACAAAATCATACATTGGGAAATGTGAAAATATTTTGTAGTATATATACATATATATATATATATATATATGATTCTCCAAAAATAATGTATCAGCTTTAGGTTTTAACCGACCCTAACAAAGTCCATATTTGTACCATCTCCTCTCAGCCCACCATTATTCAGGCTGGCTTTTATCTGGCCTTATCACCCCGGGGTGAATTTTTTTTTATAGATTGGGTATATATATTTTATAATTTAAATTTAATTATATATTATATATTAAATTTTTTATAAAATATATATAATATATAATTAAATTTAAATTGTAGAATGTATAAATGAGCGTACACCCGACCATATAAGAATCTGGCCCCCGCCACCCCAGCCCGCCCCGCCCCCCACCCCCACCCCCACCCATAAATTACATTCTCAATCCCACATTCACATTTCCTGCCTTCAGAAACACAAAAAAGCTTAAGAGAAAAAACACAAAAAAACAAAAGCAACCCTGAAAATACGCGTTTTCCTTTCATAACTCATGTCTCACTATCTCTACACAAAGCCCGTACGTACCAAAACAATGCATATGCTATCCATCTCTTTGACAAATATTCTATATAGTTAGAAAAAGCTGTGAGTAAGGCTTGGTAGTTGTAGAAGTGGAAAAAAGATTTGTGTGTCAATTTTTATTTTATTTTAATTTACTTTTTTGCACTGTTAAAAAGGGCCATAGATCTTGTATAAGAAAGAAGATGAAGATTGTGAAGTGTGTTGATTCCTCAGAATGCCCAAGTTTATGTGGATTCTTGGTTGTTGAAGCTTATCCCAAAAGGTACTCTTCCAAGATCCCCTCTGATTTGGTACTTTTCTTGGGCCTTGGCTTCATAGATTGGTAATATTTGTTTTTGGAAGAATCATCTCTGCATCACATATATAATTTATAAAAAAAAGTGACTGAAAACAAAGAAGAAGATACAGATTTTGTGTTTTAAGTGGGCTTAATGGATTTGATGGGTTTGATTCAATGTCACCCACCTTTCTTTGGAGGGTTGAAAGAGATTCATGGGTTAGGATTAGATATAGATTAAGATCTTATTTATTTTAGCTTTTTTTTTTTCTGGGGTTTTTATTTGATTTCCTGTTTCTCTTATTCTTCTGTTTCTTGTTTAATCTCCTGGGAACAACAATTGGGGTATTTGAATTTAGTGTGTGGGATTGTGGAAGAGTTAGTTTAAAAAGATGAACAAATTTAGGGTTTTGATGGAGGTGGGAGTTTGTAGCTGGGATTGACATGGTGGAGGTGTCTATAAAGATTGGATTTTTATCAAAATTGTTATTGGGTTGAGATTAGCTGGTTCTATAGAGATCAAGAATTTGCCCTCAGAAAAAAACCACAGTTTCTATATGATGGGGGACACTCTGCTAACAACTTTATCAATGGAGAATCACCACCCTTCAACCCTCTTGTCCATGGATTCAAGTGCCTCATCAACACACGATGAACTAGACTTCGAGATGAAGCGCCAAGTCATTTTATCCCGCCCGCCCGATATCAATTTACCCCTTTCGGCCGAGCGCAGCCCACCTCCCCAACCATGGATCAACCCCGAACATTGTGACATTCTTGATGTTGGCCTTGGTACGCAGATGTATGAAACCGAGACCTTTCTTAGTGTGATCCCCAAAGGCGGTAGTAAGAAGTGCGCGAAAAGAGTTGATAGCATATGGGGTGCTTGGTTTTTCTTCAGCTTTTACTTCAAGCCTGTACTGAATGAGAAATCGAAAGCAAAGATTATACGTGATGGAAATGGAGTATCCGGGTTCGACAAGTCCGACCTCCAGCTCGATATTTTCATGGTGCAACACGATATGGAGAACATGTACATGTGGGTTTTCAAGGAAAAACCAGAGAATGCCCTCGGCAAAATGCAGCTCCGGAGTTACATGAATGGGCATTCCCGTCAGGGGGAGCGTCCCTTCCCATTTAGTGTTGATCGAGGTTTCGTCCGCTCCCACAGGATGCAAAGGAAACATTATAGGGGGCTCTCAAATCCTCAGTGCGTTCACGGGGTCGAGCTTGTCCCATCCCCGAGCCTCACAGTTCTTGATGAAGAGGATCGAAAGAGATGGATGGAATTGACGGGCAGGGATTTGAACTTCATCATCCCACCCGAAGCTAGTGATTACAGTACTTGGAGAAATTTGCCCAACACTGAATTTGAACTCGAAAGGCCACCCGGCCCGTTGAAGGCCAACGCTAATAATAATAATACACATTCTCACTCGAAGAAGCTTCTCAATGGGTCCGTTCTAAACCTATCCACGCATCACAGCAACGGGGAAGCCATCGATCTCTCGCCCATCAGCAACAAAAGAAAGAAGGATTTCTTCACTCAAGGACACGATGACGACTGTTATAATTTGGCAGTGAATGCTCCTGATCGAGTCCCTGATTCGGAAGTGCTGCAAAACGGGCCCCACTGGCTGAACAGGTTCAGTGGGGTGATGAGGAATGTTTATGGCCCTGTGACGGCTGCCAAAACGACCTATGAAGATGAAGACGGTTATCTCATTCTGATTAGTTTGCCATTCGTGGATCTTCAGAGGGTAAAAGTGTCTTGGAGGAACACGCCTACACATGGGATCATCAAGGTTTCTTGTCTGAGTACATCTCGCGCTCCGTTTATAAAGAGGCACAACAGGACTTTCAAGCTTACCGACCCGTCTTCCGAACACTGCCCACCAGGTGAATTCGTTAGGGAAATTCCACTTTCGACCCGTATCCCTAAAGACGCTAATATTGAAGCTTATTATGACGGTCCGGGGACGGTTCTTGAGATATTGGTGCCGAAATTACAGGAGGGACCAGAAGAACATGAAGTTCGCGTATGCCTTCGTCCTCACCATGGGGGCAACGATCTTATGTTGACGTAAATGGTGAAAACTGTAATATCACAATTCACATCCTAGAGTGATTGTTGTGTATGGTGTCAGTGTTTACTAACTTTTGGTCCTTATGGTGTTGTAATCTATAGAACGGTAAAATATGCCATCTGAAATTTATTATGTTCTGTTTTCATGCATTAATTTCTCCTTGTTACGGGTCCCATTTGATGTATCTGGATATCTACAGCTGTTTTTGGTTATATTTTGAATTATTGGGAAATTGGTCCTCTACTGGATATCTGTCATCTATTTTATTTATTTGCAAAACTTTCATCTTTCTTTCTTATCTGGCTTGGGGTTGGTATGTTATCTGCATCACATAGTGTTTGAAAGTCTAATCTTTTGGGGGACAATATTGAATTTTTATAAAATATGAAAGATAATTTGATTAATATTAGAAGTTACCCAAATTTGTTTAGATTGTCATGTCACATCTGACAGGAGGATATTATCTATAATAACATATGCATGTGTGACTTTTGGATTCATTTTGGGGCTGCTCGACACCATGAACAGTTCAATGGGTTGCTTTTGAATGAATATTACCAGAATATATGACACCTTTTCGTGGGAATAGTTCATGCTAAGTGTATAGCATTTTATGTCGATATAGATCTCAGATCCACAAGAAATATCTCAATCATTTCCCTGTATGTTTTGTCCTTTTTTGTTTCCTGATTAGTTGGTGTGGGCATGTGCCAGGTGAAGTAGGGCTACTCACTATCTTGTAGTTTTCTTGGAATTGCATCAAATTGATGGATATGTTTATTGATCAACAATGATGATATGCTTATAATTTGAGCTCACCACTCGAACTTTTATCTCAGGGTTGAGTGACTGAGGGAGGCAACATCTAGTGATGGCGCTATACCTTAGGCAGCAACTAGTGATGACAACTTGCATTGTGCAATGAATCTCGGGGAAGAGGGGGAGAGAGAGAGAGAGAGAGAGAGAGAGAGAGAGAGAGAGAGAGAGAGAGAGGATAATAAGAGATAATATAAAATGTCAACTTTGATGATAGGTGGAATGAAGGGTTGAGCAAAATACATAATAATTGATATGCGATAGAACGTATTGGTTGATGACCCATTTTACCTCAAGTAAAGTATCCTTTTGGGGGAGGAGAGAGTGGGATCCACTAATCAACTAACTATAATTCGAGCCAATGGTCATGTGACAGACCGCCACTTCCTTAATAATTTAAGTTAGTTGGAGAAACTGTAAGAAGATGCATTATTGGTTGAAAAAGTAAATAAAAGCATGTGATTTTGATTACATTATGGGGGCTGACTCAAAATCCCTTCTTGTTTAGTTTGGGAGTTTTAATCGATTGTTACGTATTAAAATGTGGACACCACACAAAGCAGTCAAAGTTGGCGCCTCGCCTGCTTCATGCGCATTGGATTAGATTCCATCGTGGGAAAGTAAAGATTAAAAATAGTAACTTTTCTCTTATTTTTATTATTAGGGCGAAATACGTTTACCTCCTTTGAAATATATTTTATTTATAAAAAATATTCAGATCTATTAAAAATTACAATTATTTTCTAAATTGAGGGGTAATTATAATTTACACTTAAAAAAATAAAATTTCAAATTTACCTTTCTAAAAACTTACAATTACCTCATTAAATTAAGGGGATAATTACAAATTACATCCCCTGAATTGAAATTATTATTTTGCCCTCAAGAAATTTTTTTGTTATATTATACATATTTAAATATTTTTTTTAAAAAATTAAATCAATTATATAATATATGCAAATAGTTATAAACATATACTTCAAATTATATAATTGTAATATGTTAATTTATATTTAATAAATACAAATACATAAAAAAAAAATCTTATAATATTACAAGATTTGTTTTTATAAATACAAAAAAAATTATAATACATATTATTTATAATTCATTTTTATAAATACAAAAAAAATTATAATACATATTATTTATAATTCATTTTTATAAATACAAAAAATTTCTTTTTTTTTCCCTTTTTACTCTTCTTTCGCTCCCCCACCCCCCTTTTTCCTTTTTCCCCTCTTCCTTCTTCCAGCCCTAGGTTGTCTCTCTCCCTCTCTCTCTCACCCACACATACACCATCGTCGCTTGCCGTTACATCATCCACCGCTCGTCCGCCTTCCAAGGCCGTGTGAGAAGGGATTGAGAGAGGGAAGGGGCAGAGATCAAGAAGGATAGAGAGATTGAGAGATTGAGGAGGCAAGGGGTTGGGTGGAGAGAAAGATCGAGAGGGAGAGAGACATATAGAAGGGAGAGGGGTGGGAGAGATATCCTCCACAGCCATCGTTTGCTGCCCGTCCACCGCATCTGCCGCCTCCAGTAGAGAGATCATAGGATTGAGAAAAGAGGGGGGGGGGGGGATCAAGAAGGAGAGGCTTGTCTGCCGCCCGTCGCCTCTAGCGTACCAACCATTTGGGGGGCGGGGGGGAGGGCGAGGGAGGGAGGGGGGTGGGGTTGGAATCTAATATACAAAATAATAATAATACTAATAATAATAATAAGGAAAAAAATGAAAAGAGAAATTGTAACAACAACAACAATAATAATAATAATAATTTTAAATTTAAATATGTATAATATAACAAAAAAACTCCTTGAAGGCAAAATGGTCATTTCAATTCAGAGGGCGTAATTTGTAATTACCCTTTAATTCATGGGGGTAATTGTAATTTTTTAGAAGGGTAATATTTAGAACTTTTTATTTTTTAGGTGTAAATTGTAATTGCCCCCTCAATTCAGGAAGGTAATTGTAATTTTTCATAGATCGGAGTATTTTTTGTAAATAAGGTATACCTCAGAGGAGATAAATGTAATTCGCCCTTATTATATTAAAAACAAAGAGATTCCACGATGAAAAAAGGGTGTGCCAATGAACTGAATTGAGCCGGCTCAAGAGCTCAATGAATTAGCTCGAGTTAGGCTCAATTCAAGTTTGATCTTTTTGAGCTCGAGTTCATCGAGCTTGAGCTCTAAATTTTTGTGATGAGCTTGAACTTGAACAAAAATTTATAAGCTCGATAAGCTTAAAATTGAGTCCAAATTTTTTAGATGAGCTTGAGTTTGAGCCTAAAAATTTTTAAAAGTTCAACTCAAGTTCGACTAATTTACAACCCTAATCCGAATATAGCAAAACTGAGTTTTGAATAGGTGATTATTTCCATTCTTGTGGCCACACGAGAGCCTCACTGAACGAGTCTCATAATTCGAAGTGAAGCAAAGGGGGTTTGAGAACTAATGGAATTCTGAAGTACAAAGTCGAGTGACAGACTATTCTAGGACTACGGTTGAACTAACAACAGGATGCGGTTGATATTGTTTGAATCAAATCATTTTGATGGACACTAGAATTAACGTGAGCCCAGAAAACAGGGATTAAAAGCACCATTAGTTTGATCAATGGATAATCGAGTTGAGAAATAGATGCTCCCCGTTCAGGTCTCAGAAACTAAAGTATGCCAAGTGATCCATAAGATAAAGAAAGAAGCAGTATTATTATTATAACTTGTTCATGTAATATG
The DNA here is from genome assembly GCA_026212405.1 of Petrea volubilis. Classification (NCBI taxonomy): domain Eukaryota; kingdom Viridiplantae; phylum Streptophyta; class Magnoliopsida; order Lamiales; family Verbenaceae; genus Petrea; species Petrea volubilis. The sequence goes on from CM047882.1 coordinate 2,303,357, forward strand.
TTCGAACTCTAGTCTTCCGGTAGTTTTTCAGTTAAAACGACGGGAAATGAGTAGAACTTTTCAGTGTCTTCTGTACATGTCTACTGAAGAATATACTTAGAAGAAAAATGCCACCTCAAGTTATAAAACATTCAACTTTTGTGACCAATTCCACCAAGAATTTGAGAATCTAATACCAATTTTTCAGGAAAGAAATGAGATCCAAGTGAAGCATAAAATGCAAATACTTGAAATATAAGGAATTAAAAGCCAAATCTAACTAGGCTCCGGAGATACACCATTGAGATACTCTCAATGTACAGTTCAAAAATGAAATTTGCTTAACAAAAATAAACCAAAACATCCATTAGTTAAATCCCACAAAAAAGACCAGCAATTGTTTAATCAACCTCCTCAATCTTGGGACCAGGGCCACCGCTGCTTGGAGCAGGACCATCATCTTCCATGGGCGCCTCTCCACCAGCACCCTGGTACATCTTTGCAATGATGGGGTTGCAAATGCTCTCTAGCTCCTTCATCTTGTCCTCAAACTCATCAGCCTCAGCAAGCTGGTTCCCATCCTAGCCATTGGATGGCAGCCTCAATAGCGTCCTCAATCTTCTTCTTGTCCGCAGCAGGGAGCTTGGAAGCAATCTTGTCATCCTTCACAGTGTTCCTCATGTTGTATGCATAGTTCTCCAAAGTATTCTTAGCCTCAACCTTCTTCTTGTGCTCTTCATCTTCATGACTTGTACTTCTCAGCCTCCTGAACCATCTTCTCAATCTCCTCCTTTGATAGCCTGCCCTTGTCATTAGTAATTGTGATCTTGTTCTTCTGCCCAGGTCGTCTTGTCCTCAGCAGACACATTCAAAATACCATTGGCATCGATGTCAAAGCACACTGTGATCTGGGGAACTCCCCTAGGTGCAGGGGGAATTCCAGAGAGCTCAAATTTTCCAAGCAAGTTGTTGTCCCTGGTCCTTGTTCTCTCTCCTTCATAGACCTGGATCAACACACCAGGCTGGTTGTCCGAGTAAGTAGAAAAGACCTGCTCTTTCTTGGTGGGGATGGTAGTGTTCCTGGGAATCAACACAGTCATGACACCACCAGCTGTTTCCAAACCAAGGGAGAGAGGAGTAACATCCAGAAGTAGGAGATCCTGAACCTTCTCATTACCCTCACCACTCAAAATAGCAGCTTGAACTGCAGCACCATATGCAACGGCCTCATCAGGGTTAATACTCTTGCAGAGCTCTTTGCCATTGAAGAAGTCCTGCAATAATTGCTGCACCTTTGGGATCCTAGTAGAGCCACCAACAAGGACAACATCATGGACGCTGCTCTTGTCCATCTTGGCATCCCTCAAACACTTCTCAACTGGTTCCATACACTTCCTAAACAAGTCCATGTTGAGCTCCTCAAATCTGGCACGGGTGATGGTGGAGTAGAAATCAATACCCTCGTAAAGAGAGTCAATCTCAATGGTGGTTTGTGCAGTGGAAGAGAGGGTCCTCTTCGCCCTCTCACAAGCAGTTCTCAATCTCCTCAAGGCCCTTGCGTTTCCAGTGATATCTTTCTTGTTCTTCCTCTTAAATTCCTGAACAAAATGGTTCACCATTCTGTTGTCAAAATCTTCACCTCCAAGGTGAGTGTCACCAGCAGTGGCCTTCACCTCAAAGATACCCTCCTCAATGGTCAGAAGAGAAACATCAAAAGTACCACCACCAAGATCAAAAATCAAGACATTCTTCTCGCCAACACTGGTTGCCTTCTTGTCAAGACCATAAGCAATGGCTGCAGCTGTGGGTTCATTAATGATACGCATCACATTAAGCCCAGCAATCACACCCGCATCCTTTGTAGCTTGACGTTGAGAGTCATTGAAGTATGCTGGAACAGTGACAACAGCATTTTTCACAGTTAGAACCAAGGTATGCCTCAGCAATCTCCCTCATCTTAATCAAAACCATGGAAGAGATTTCCTCAGCTGCAAATTCCTTCTCTTCACCCTTGTAGTTCACAACAATCATGGGCTTGTCACCAGGACCAGAAATGACCTTGAAGGGCCACAATTTAATGTCACTCTGCACGGTCGCATCCGTGAACCTCCTTCCAATCAACCTCTTGGCATCTAGAAACACACAAAATAAATAGGTGAGAAAAATTCTGTCAGTTTTAAAGTCCATTACACAGCACACTGTTGCAAAAGGACATCAGACATGAATGATAACATAAACCGATTAGGAAAATGCATACGGAACAAAATTCCATCACCCAATAAACAATATCTAAAGCATGTATGCTAGCTTCACACACATTTTAGTACAAAAGACCACCCACACGGAATTCTTTGACATACAAAAATGATAAAAAAAAATGCTAAATCAAAATATCATTCGCCAGTGATAAAGAAAAACTAAATCAGAGAACAAATTTATCCATTTTACTCCATTTATTAATCCTTACATATCATTAGATAAATGTTAAAACGAGGAATGGATTTAAAAATGATTTTAGGAAGATGGATTATATAACTTAATGATGGATTATGTAACTTAATGTCCAAATAATCAAGTTATCAAATCTAAGGGCAACACTGCAAAACCTTACTGGGAATCAGATCGAATCACTTCTAAGCCAACGAATTATCATCTACAGCATACACATAACGATCCACGGTTGGATGAAACTTATAGATTATATTCAATTCTACCAGACACTAGATCTACATACTACTCTCGGAAATAGATCGAAAAAAATATAAAATCAGAAAACACAATCACATGCTACCTATAACCAACGAACCTCAACACGAGATCCAAAAACTTCCGCGATAAACAAATTCACAATAAAAGCAATAACAATCAGAAATTTAAATCTAGTACATCGCCATGAAGACATAGATCTAGCATGAAACATGAAAACAACAGAATAGCAATCACATTATCAAGTAAGACTAGATCGCAGATCTTACCAAAAACAGTGTTGGTCGGGTTCATCGCGACCTGATTCTTAGCAGCGTCGCCGATAAGCCTCTCGCTGTCCGTGAAAGCCACATACGACGGCGTGGTTCTGTTACCCTGGTCATTGGCGATGATCTCGACGCGGTCGTGTTGCCAAACGCCCACGCACGAGTACGTGGTTCCGAGATCAATGCCGATCGCCGGACCTTCTCCTTTACCCGCCATTGCTTTTCTACGACTAGATCTGAATCAAAAGAAAAGAATATCGTGCAGAGAGAGGAAATATGAAAAAGAAGAAGAAGAGGAGCGCTTCTTAAAAGAGAACTAGGGTTTGCTGAGAGAAATAGAGCAGCGCATGAGAGCTTTTTATAACTAATTGGTTTCCGTATTCCAGAATGTTCGAAAGCCCTAGGCCGTGTGACAGCCGTTGGATCGGATTTGGAAAAGTATTTGACGGTGATGGATTTATTCAACTTTCCCGCGGACTAGAGGTTTCTGATTGGTTGACGCTGAGTTGCCGACCATGGCCTTTTCCTCATTCCTTCCCCTCATTCGGGTATTTTGTGACTTGTGTGGTGAGGGCCAGGGCCTGAAATTTCTGTTATTCAATTGGACAATAATAATATAATATTATTATTTTACACTTGAAACCAAGCAAGAAAAAATTACCAAAAAAAAAAAGATAGATGTAAGAAAATAATTTAAGAAATGTTATTTGATTTAAGGGGCTATAGTCCCTCTCTAAAGGTGTGTTTAATTTGATAAGAAATGTGTGTATTAATTTTCATCATATTCAAGTAGTGATATATATTTATTTTACATTTATCATTACAATTTTAAACTTAATTCAATTAAATCTAGGTCGATTAGGGTTTTTACCTCAAGGTAATAACAAGTAGGTTTGTAAGATTGATCCACACCTTATTAGCACTTGTTCAATAAGACTCAAAAACACAACAACAACAACAATAATAATAATTATTATTATTATTAATGATAATCGTTCTGGATTATACTTGAATCTCCCCAACACTTGCTTCATTCAAGATAACTTGTTAGGGTTCTAAATGAGCTTTGGAGGCCTTCGGTTTTAGTCTTAAGACCTAACTTCACAGTTTTAATTTTTCTTAATTGTTTTTATGATATATATTGTATTTGTTTTTATCTCATAAAAAGTATGTGTATATTGTATATAATTACATATTGAATATGAACATGATATTCTAATATATTCAAATAGTTTTGTTTCACACTTGCATTGATAAAATAAGATAAAAACGTATGTCTAAAATTGCAACTTTTTAAAAATCAGAATACATGCATATTAAATTTATAAATAACTAGTATTTAGCCTCGTGCCTTAGAGTTTTCTGTATATATTTTCATAAATTTCTATTATAAAAAATAATTTGATAAAAATGAAGTATTTTTCCATAACAAAAATCAATAAATAAATATATTAACAAATTATATAATAATATAATATGTTCGATTTCAACATTGATTTTGGTATAATTAAGGCAATGAAATTTTTAAAAATGTATGTAGAATCAAATTTTTTAGTTAAAGTAAATGATACATATTGGAAATAGAATATTAATTTTTTTATTTTATTTGAATTAAAATTTAATTCCTCTTAATTTAAATACTTGATATTTGTTGAATTCTTTTGGATAAACATGAATTAAAGTATACTTATTTAAATTTATATGAAAAGCTTTTAATTTCATACATGACAAAATTGAATTAAACGAAACAATCCAAGCATGCGCTTACTTGGATAACCTCGATTTTTGAAATATATATATATATATATTACTTGTTTGATAATATTATTATCCCTTTCATTTAGAAAGCTACAATAATATATATATATATATATATATATATATATATATTTTTCCAAATATATTGTGTATACATTTTTAGAATATAAAATGAATCTAAAAGGTGCAACTGTCCAGCCTGTCATGCGCAAATTTGAGTTGGGGGGTAAAGGGCGGTCTGGGCCCAACAAAAGTCTAACCCTGCACGTTTTGTTTTGCAGACCCAATCTGATTCTTTCGTTCTCCGAATATGCCCAATCCATTATCATCCCTTAAAAAAAAAAAAAAAAAAGCAGCAAAAAGTTGTATTGTAGTTTGTAAAATAAAAAATATAATCTATATTAATCTGCGAATAAAAATAAAAGTGTGTTCTAATTTTGATATAAAATGTTGGTTTTACAGTACTCACAGTTATATTTTAATCCAAGGGTGAAATTTTGAAGGTCCAATAGTTTTTTTATGTCTCATAAATTGTCTAATATTAAGAAGAGCCATTATTTAATTTATTTGGATCCCATGTAAACTACATTGGAATGAAATTTTAAATTTTAATTTTAATTTTAATTTTATAAGAGCACTATTACTTTAAAATAAAAAATAATAATCGCGAAATAGATTAGCGATTTTTCAAATAATTTTGAGTTAATAATGTATGGATCTTTTTTCTGTTAAATTAAAGACATTCATCGAATTAAAAATAAAGGAAACGAGTCCATAAAAATTGACATGACTGTAACAAAATAGAAAATAATCTGTGGATCCTACTTAATAAAAGTTGATGATTCACAAACGTGGGCCAAATTAATTGATTTTTTTTTAAACAAAGAGGCCTAAATTAATTGATTTTTTTTTTAAAGTCCATTTAAATGCAGGATTTTTGCTTTAAAGTATTTTTTTTTAAATAAATACTTCTAATCTTAAAAAAAGTCCATTCAAACAAATTCTATATACTTATTATGTGGTTATTTATCATTTTCGTATGCATAATTGGTTTTACGCTATGTACTAAAAGAAAGAAAGAAAAACGAAAAAACATTAATACTATCCGTTATTCACACACACTGACTATTAACAAATAACAATAACGATAGCACGAATGTTATATATATATATATATATATATATATCATTGGTTAGTAATTGTCACCGATTACATAATCATTATACATGCATATGATGGTTGTCATTTATCAACATTGATCTGTATAATTAATCAACAAAACGATTATTATGAAAATACAAGAAAAAAAATCCACATTTTAGTGAAGAGCAAATCAAAGAACACACAATTCAGGAGCTTAATTTTTTGTCAGGTAAATTTGACATTTAGATTAGACTTTTGACGAACTGTGGCCCTCTTTGGTTGACTAAACTCCGTCAACGATTTATTTTTAATGACTTCATATCTTTAATTATCAAAAAAAACAACATACTTATTGCATTAACTTGTATTTGGAATTAAAACGGTTTTATTTCTATTTTACTTTTTTTAACATACTTGTAACATTCATGTTTTGTAATTAAAATTTGCGCTATACAAAATACTTTCAAATTAATAAGTCTAAAAGTTGATCCGTAAGTTCAAAATGATACAATAAAAGCAACAATAATTTGTAGGGCTTAATATTTTTCCACTGCAACATACAGAACATTTCCCGGACATATTGGGATGAGAGTTTACACTAATTATTTGTAATTATGCGAATCTGTATTTTACTTGACAAAGTAAGTGTGTGAATTTCGAGAATGATAATAATTATTATTATTGGTAAGTAGAATGTAATTATAAATATAAAAATACATTGTTAAAAATAAATAAAAATAATATATATATATATTTTTTAAAAGCAAATATTGAAATTGAGAATGAACCAATCACCCCCGCTCTCTCTCTCTCTCTCTCTCTCTCTGCATTCCCCCTCACTCCTCAGTCAGTCTACTCTCTTTAGAAGTATACTGTTCTTCCATTAACACACGCCACTGCAACAGCCATGAATGCCTAGTCTCTGGTTCCAATCGATCACTTTCTAGAACCCTAGTTTTCAAGCAACATATTGTCCGATCACTCAAAAGTAGTTCGTACACTGTAATCAATGGCCGATGGCGGGGGCAAAAGCAGTGCAGGAAACGACGTCGTTGAGCTCGAGGCTATGCGCAAAGACAGCTTCTCTTGGCACCCGTGCGAGGTCTCTCTGTGGTTAGTTCCTTTTTCTTTCATTGTTGTAGGATTTTTCTTACTCCTCTTTGGTAGTTCAAATTTCATAGCACAAAAAGTATGCCTGCATTTTTGCTCTAAATTAAGCTATTATTCTTTGTTTATATCTTAATGAGTGTTGGATAACTGTGATTAATGGCAGTTGTTGAGTTGAGTTTACGCATTATTATGGTGTGCTGTTTTGCAAATAAAGAAACGAATGGATCATTGATCAGTGGTAACGGTTCTGTATGGAGTGTTTCCAATTGAATCACTATGACCGTTATTCTGGACATTGGAAACACATGTATGTTTGCTAAGAATTTGTGCATGTGAATGCGTATATCTATGTGTATATATGTATAAACTTACGGCAGTGATGAGTACCTCTGCTGAGTTTTTCGTAAAGCAACTAGTAGGCTGTTATCTGCATAAAAATGTATCAAGTCATCAAACAAGATTACGTTCAAGCTTGATTTGAGTTTCTTATTGAGGTTGCAAGTATGATTGAGCTGCTTGGTTTGGTTATTTGATAGACTATCTTTGTGAGCTTTAATCACCAGTCCGATTGGAGTAGCTTGATAGTTTTTCTAAATGTTTTTGGCATTTTGTCCCATCAAGCCAAGTCAAGCTGAACTTAAACTTCCTGTGCAAGCAGCTCCAGAGGATCAGGTCTTGTTGTGCGATATGGAGACAATTATCTGGAAGAAACGATCACAGATAAACAGGACATACTTAAACGTCTGCGTGTGCGTTCCACTCCATTACAAGGTGATGACTGCTCTTCTCTCCGACAAGGCAATCATGTGCTTGCCACCCGAAATTTGCATGCCTACAGTGTATTCTATGATGCTCAGGTGGAGAAGGTATATTACTAATTTGTTTTCCAGGAGAGTTTGTTTGATATATGGACTCTGCATGATGAAATACTAGCTGGACTTCAAAAGAATAGCGGTTGGAATTCTGTTATGCAAGATAGTTTGGGAGCTAATATCAAATTTTATCCTTTATGATTGACATTATCTTGTGAATGTAAGAATAAGTCTATCAAGTAGATACTTGACTATACTTAATTAAAATCTATTTGGACAACTTGCTTGTCCATTGTAGTACATGTAGAGATATAATATGACCAATTTAACAAAATGCATACTATATCCTCATGGCCCCAAGTATCTCCCTGACAAGGTCTTATAGACTATTGTTACACATTTGAGGAGTATGTGTGGTCTCAGGTTCGGATAAAAGTGTGTGGGGGTGGGTGGGGGGTGGGTGGGGGGTAGAGTGGGGGCGGGCAGAGAGATGGATTTCATGAAATAAACCTTCTTGCTTCAGTAATTGTTTATTTGTGATGACCAATTTTCCATTCACTTCTTCATTTGTTAGGTCAATGTTTGTTGTAGTAGTGAGGCGTCGGTACGGAGTTGCATCATGTCATTCCTATGTGGACACTGGGCATTAGCAGATCTGCTGGAAACCTGAAGTTGGGGATATTTGCAGTACATGCATATGAGTGCAAACCTTATATTTGAATTTTGATTGATGTGATAATAATATGCTTTCTAGAGTTGCTTTTTGTTGCTTCTCAGTTCACATTCAGGAAGCTATATTTACAGGCAATATACGTTAGGCACTCAAAGAGGAACCCCTGCAGATGTTCTTTCACAATCAAATGGCTTCACCAAGCCCTTGAAGAAGAAGCAGTGACTGTCCAGGCCAGTTCAATCATGAAACTAGCTACAAAAAGCATCAATCTCCATCCAACCATTTCAGCCTTCTTCAGCATGCTGGAGTCCTCTACTGGTTTAGACATACTGCCAAGTTCAACTTTTGTTGACAGTTTGAACTGGGAAATGGATATTAATGGGCTGCTGGAAAAACAAATAGAGGAGATAAATAATTCAACTGATGCTCCTCAGGAGAAGATTTCGAAGAACTTTATTTTTGGGCTTGAAGGTGATATTCAATTATGTGCATGTCGTCCATAATTTTATTAGGCTGCGAATGTCGCGCCTGCATTAGCCATGAGAATATTAAAGAAGATCAAATTACTCTAATGCAAACAAAGTGAGATAAATCTATTCCTGTCTCTGAGAAACAAATTATTAAATTGCTTTTGGGATGACCTTCAATTTGAGGTATCATTGCCAGGAAGGTAAATTAGAGCTGGAGGCTTTGTAGGAAAATAAATCTCCGACATTCATGTGGCTCATGGCAAAAAGAGTCGAATAACCATGTTCTTCTACCAAGTTCGCAATAGGACAATTCCATTAATTTTGCAGTCATATCACCTGTGAAGGGTGGTGGAAGTTCCTTGATAGATTTGACTCAATGAGGAGGGGAAACACTGCAACCTACCATAATTCCAATTTGTGCAGTTGTTTTAATTTTGATATAACTGTATTATTTAGTTGGCTTATTTAAACTCATTATGTAGAATCCTCATAGGATGGTTTACAGGTTTAAACGCAAGATCCTTTCAAGAGTTTTACATTGTTGAACTTTCCGAACCAATGATGTCCCCGTTCCACCTTCAGGGTAATTTACATTGGGGGGTTTCTCTATGCAGTTGATCTTGAAGGACAAAACCATGGCACGGGAGTTGATGTATCCTTGAAAGACCCGCCTGTCATAATTCCTTTGATAGATAATTTAAAGGGTTCTACTGGGTGTGAGAATAAACAGCCTATGGAGACAATAATCGAAATTCCTCCTGGTTCCATTTCGTCAATTCAAGAGAAGTGCACAGGAAGCAGATCGCCTCTCAGTCCTCTTGCTGCTCGTGCAGCTCTTGCTTTATTAAGATCAGAATTTCCTCAAAATGCAGAGATTTCAGACCAAAGCAATGTTTTGAAAGGAGTTATTACCAGCGAGCATAGCACCACCAAATTACTGTACGAGAGCAAAGGCGGTAGCTTCTCTGCTGTTGATCATCCATCAAATACAGATGACTTTGTGATAAAAGTATCAGCTACCTTAGGAGGCAAAAGTCCCAAAGTTGAGAGCACTAAGAAGACACTCTTCCCAACATCAGTTGCTCCTCAAAAAGTTGAAAATGTGTCATCAAGAGCACAGGTAAACAGGATGGAAAAGAGAAACAAGATTTCAGAAAAGAAGGTAAGCCAGCCTTCAGAACCAAGGGTTACTCGTGCTCAAATTCAGAGAAATAATGGAATGCATGAGTCTACTGGGATGACCAACGCTAAAGAGACACAGTTGAGGTCATCAACACGAAGAGTTACACGTTCATCAGTCAACAGAGCAGGGAAAATTGAAGTCAAGGAATGTAATTTGGAAGCTGAAGAGAATACACTAACTAAAGGTGTTGCATTAGATTCTTCAGCACGAAGTAACATAGTTCCAAATAATCATTTATCAGACAACCAAAAGCGAGTAGCTTCACCAGTTCATGGTGAGGGTGACAAAAATCACTTGGGAAATGATGGAATGCTCGTTAATGATGATTGTCAGAAGGGGAACATTGCTGAAGATGAGAAAAGGCACAAATACCCAAAACGAAAAGAGACTGAGAGGAGTAATGTGCAACCCAAACTAAAATCTAGGAAAACAATGTTTCTGAATCAAATGAACTTGATTTGTTTAATGAAAATGCCTCCGTGGGGAACAAAGAGTTGGAACGTGAGTCACTCGCTTCACCCATTGCAACTAGGGTTAGTGAACAGTTTACTGATGAAAGCGACAAGGACAGCAAAACGTTTACTCTTGTCAAGACCACACCCAACTGTGCAGGTACTTGAACTTGATATTCAGTTTATACTTTATACATCATTATATCATGTGTACCCTATTTAATAGTATCTGTATTGTCTTAGAGCTGATTAAAGAATTTGCTACTTGTAAATGCTTTCTTTGCAATCAGCTGGCAGCAACAGAGTGCTGCTATCCTTTTACTATGTATGAGCAATCTGCCAAGATTTTCAACTATTTTGGATTTTGAAACTCATCTTTTCAATAAAATTTTACATGCAATTTCTTTTTTTCCTACTTTGCAAAAGGGGGTGTCAAAAATAAATTTACAAATCACCCGATATTCCAATTTCTCTAGTACCCTTAGATTTTCCCTACTTCTAACTGCAGCCAAGTCTATTCGTGTTCATATTTAACCTGTAGTTTACATTGAAGATTTCTCCCTTGTATTTTATGGATGATGTAACAGATGGAAAACTTTTAATGCTCGTCTAGAAATTAGAAAACATTGAAGTGCTGATATCAAGGAAAGAAATAGAGATAGTGGGTTAGTTAACTTTTACTTTTGGGTATTTGTTAAGTGTAATGTCTTCTGTTAACTTTCCAATGGGAAACCAAAGCACACACTGAGATCCTCACCACTGATATATGGTACAAACAAATTTCAGTATTCTTCTTGCTTAGTTTATGGTCAATGATTTTCATTTTTCATGTATGGGTGACACCCGCTGGGTTTTTCAAATATTGAGATCCGTTGGACATCCTTAAGGATAGATATTCCATTAAGTGATCCTCCATGGTCTATCTAAGAGGGTGTTTGGCTAAGCTTATAAGCTCCTCAAAACATCTTATAAGATGTGGTGGAGTGTTTGGCTAAATTTTAAGGGAAGGAGCTTATAAGTTCTAAGAACAAGATGGTTAGGAGCTTATAAGCTTATTTTAAAAAAGTAAGGAGGTGCATACTTATTTTTTAAGACCTATCAACATCCTTTGTTTTCAACTAAACTAATTACAATATTGCCATTACTAACATCTTATAAGCTAACACCCAGCTTGTTTATTCAAACACTTTAATAACTTATTTTTAAAATTAGATCCAACATCTTATAAGCCCCTAAAACATCTTATAAGATGTAAGAGCTTATAAGATGTTTCAAATAAGCTTAGCCAAACACCCTCTAAATCATCCCTATTGGCTCCCTTGATTGTCTGAAAATGCCACTTATTGCAGTTGCATGAGTATGGTCATTCCTTAATTAATCGTTCATTGTTGTTGTACTTAATGCTGGTTTCCCTGTGGCAAGTCTGCTGTGTCCTCCAGTTCAATTTCTCTTCTCAAGTCAAAGTATATATCATTACCAGATTCATAACGAGTCTGGTTTCTTAGAGAATCTGGAACTGTTGGACTCATTGCTGGATGCTGTTGCTTCATGCATATAGCATTTAGCTATTTAGACTTCAAAAATTATTGATTGTTTTACTTGAACTCCATTCCTAAAAGGTATTATAATGTTGCAGAAAGTGTTGGCAGCAGTCAAGGCAAAACAAGGAAGTGTGCTATTTCAAAGAAGCAGGAGAGACAGTTTTCTCCCAGTCTCAGATTTCTTCCTCGGACTCGCTTCCAAACTAAAGGTTAATTTCACGACCCGAGGTCCAAAAACCCACATTTTCGCTCTTAACTTGGTTGCCTAAGGTGGGAAAGTAATAGTTTTTTGGATATCAAACTACAGAATTAGTATGTTATCCTAATTCGGTAAATATACTATACCGTATTGTCTTCAGCAGAAGTGTTGAGTACATCATCACATCTTATGTTATAGTTGATATTCGCTATTCGGTAGGTATTTGCTAGCTTATTGACATTTGACATGGTCATTCAGGAACTCCCGTTCAGGGAGGCATTCTATTAATTGCACCAAAAAAAACCCTGAAACGATGCATATTGCGTAACCATCCATTTGTATGCTACTGGAGTTCTCTATAAGCTGAAATACTGGAGCAATATGAGTTGTAGCTGTTGTATCTGTTACCTTATTATCAGGGTTTCTAGCAAGCGAGATCACCGGCCAATTGTCAGTTGGCAGTGAGGGTTGGTATGATAGAACTTTAATGCTTTTTGTGAACAGGTTGATCATGTTGCTATCAGAATTGGTGCAGGGGGGGCCACGGCTTTCCTGGAGCAGAAGTGCACAACCGACGGCCTCTAATAATTCAGGGGTAACTTTCATTCTCTGGATTTGAGATCAGTTCCGCATTGAATTCTTAACGATTTGTTGTATAGTTTCATGCATTTGCTTGAATAGTCCGGAAGAGTCGGGATTTGGATTTTGTGAAGAACTTAATTGAGGATTCAAAATTTTGAAATTTATTATAATATGAAACTATTGCTACAAGTTCAATAAAATTGTTACTATGAAGCTGAAATTGTTTGTTAAATTCATAAATCAATATATTATTTATAATTATATATATAGTTATATAAAAACAAGAATAAATATTAAAAAAAGAAAGCTTGCTAATACACTAGTGAACCTACAAACAAGAATTATTTGGTTCGGATGCTTGAATTATTCGAATTCATGCTCAAACCCTTGTCGAACCGGCTCGTCAAGCTCGATTCGATTGCATCCCTAGTCTGGAACTGGTTTTGGGTGAAAAAACTTAGTAGGGTAGATATTTCAGTAAAACTAGGGGTACACCGAATGGTTCAAAACAGATGGAAGTTAACTGATAGAAGTTAAAAGCAGATCAAAATTTAATGATTAATATTGATTTTAATGTTTGCCGTGTGACACAGAGAAACTTAAATAAAATTCCTTTGGCTGAGATGTGCTCTGACTTACGAGTTTTTGAGTAGGTCCAGAGGCTGCGGAATTAACGTAAATGCAATCCATAATTTGCAATTAAGAGACAAGTGTTAATGTGGTGTTCGTAAACTAGGTATTTAAAGTGGAACAACGTCCTATTTTCATATTTTGTTATTAGAGTACTCAATTATCTTGACGTAAATTACGGTCTGATATCGTTAAATAAGAAAGCGGTTTTCAGGTGACCTAGCTCAAGTATCTTTCCAGAATTAGGTAAAAAAACAGGCATCGTTAATCGTATATCTTCCTCCATATACTAATTATTAGCATGCCTTCTAATCTTCTATTTACAATTTCATGAAAAAAGGCCGAAAAACAAAACACCATTATAAATGCTTCTTGTTAAATTGGTAATTTTGAAATTACAATATTTAATTATGAAATAATCCAAACCGATACATAAATGCAAGGTGAAAGTAGACATACCATGATATACGAACCATGAAATTATATGTGTGGGATAAGTGTTTGCTAGTCTATTCGCCCCCCCCCCCCCCCCCCCCGCCCCCACCCGCCCACCCACCCACCCACACACACACACACACACACACACAATTTTGATCAATAATTAGTGGATTGCCTGCTGCAAAAATGGATGTCTGATATGATCGATGAATAGCGTCGCGCTGATGACACTTGCCGGTTTGCACTTTGGAATTAGACATTGCAATAAATAGGCGGAGCAATATATGTTTTAAATGAATGTATTAAATGCTATTTTGCGTACTTAGTCGCTCCCATGGACTGCTTATTTCCATGTCAATGAGGCAAACTATAATCGCCTCATATTTGATACCCTGTCATACCTTTCGTTTTCTAGAGACTGTATATATATATTATTGGGCATGAAGAAGTTGGATTTTAACCAAGAACCTGTCGCTGTAAATAGATGACGATGGGATTTATTTTTCAAAGAGTAGTGGAGGTATTTTTTTTTTTTTTTTTTCCTCATTTTTGTTTTGGTTTGTTTTGTTTTGGGAGATGGAGGAATGGTGGTGGTTCGGATATTCGAGCATATGCAAATTAAATTTACATAATTGTTTAGAACATTTTATTACTATTAGTGATTAGCCGCTCTTGATATTTGTATAAAATAAAAATTAAGATATAATTTGACTATATGTTTGAATTTTGATAATATAAGATTATAAATATTTATTAAATTTTATACATAAATGTACGTTTTTAAAATTTTATTAAATTTAATATAAAGTAAATTAAAGAATGAAAGAAAGGATTAAATTCGCTTTGCACCCCTATATTATTGATAATATATCAAATAGCACTTTATAATACAAACAATATCAAACACCCCTCTCAATAAAGAAATATATTGATGGACAGAAGGTTTTTAAATGATTTAAAAGATTAAATTACTTGGTATCATAATGGTACGATTAAATAACTTTATTATACAGTTTGTAGAATACGAGAATAGCAAGCATAGTCTTTGTTGTTTTTATTTTTTAGAAAACAAATAAAAAATAACAAATCAAGTATGTCCCATTTCCCAATCCATGAAAAATAAGCAGGTAAACTTAACAATATATATATGTATATATATATACACAATAAATTTATCATGCATAACTCAAACATGTTGACTAATCTAATTTTCGATATTTAAAATTTATTCGTAAAAGTAAACTCAAAAGGAAGATAAGAACCAAAAATTTTTATAACTTAACTTAATACAATTAACTTCTACAATTATTTATTTATTTGAAATTTCGTTAAAAGTTATTTTATTAATATAAGTTTAGCTGAATAGAATTTCATCTAAAATATATTAAATTGTTTTACTTATCTGAAACTTGACAAATACTAAAAAGATAATTTATAAAGAAAATACAATAAATGTTGATAATTTAATATATCAAAATTCAAATTCATAATAATTTTTTTTGTTATATATTTTGCATACGTATTGAATGTGCCACCAACGCTAGTGCTGTATAATTTATCATTGGGCATGCAATAAATCATTTCATTGAACTAAGGACAATTTTGTTCATTAATATATTTCTTCTAAATTGAGAAGGGTGTTTGATGTTTTTTTATAGTAATACTAATAGATCGGGCACATTCGATATGTGTGTAAATTAAAAATAAAATATAATTTAGTCATGTGTTTAAAATTTTGAATAACAAAAAATTAAAAATATTTTTAATTTTTATTTAAATATATATTTCAAACTATTTTGATATATTTATTAGATTTATAACAAAATTTTAATTTAAAATTAAATGACATTATATAATTGAAAAAGTTAAATAAAGAAAAATTAAATAATGGATAGGGAGATGAGACAGAAAAGAGGAAAAAAACAGAAGGCAAATAATACGTTGAATAGACAAGAGAGAGAAAAGTGAGAAGAAATGGGAGAGAGACAAAAGTGTTAGACTAAAGACAGACAGAGAAGAGTGAGAAGAAATAGGAGAGAGAAAAGTGCTAATCAAAGATACCAAATATAGTTATCAGGGGAGTTTAAAACTTTATAAATAGTATATATGAGGGAGTTTGATACAAAATTAATAGTACAAGAGTGCAAAATAGATTTAACCTTAAGGGAAATGTTCATAGTGGAGACTGAAGAGAAAAGAGAGGAGAAAGAATAAATAATAGGACACCAAAAATACCAAAACAATTATTGGGCTTCCTCACACTTGACATGATATTACAAATAGTATAGATAATTGTTTAATTTGTTGATATGTTTGCCTGCCCTTTTTAATTTTCAATTTGTTATTTTTATTTGTTTTCTAAAAACATAAACAACAAAGACTATGCTTGCTATTTGTATTCTAGTTCTACTGAGAAAATTGCCAAAAAGGAATGTTATTCAATTCAAGTTATTGATTTGCACACTCATTTTTGACGCTTTTAACTTGTCCTACCCTTTTTCTTATCAAAATTTAAGGTTGATATATTATTCTACAATTTTGATTTTTCCCTTTGTCTGATATATAATCATATGAAAGTTGTCGAGTGGAGATGTACGCTTATAGTTGTTATCTAACTTCGTTCACACATCACGAGTTAGTTTTAAATGTTATTTCATTTTTATTTCACATTCATTGATAAATATAAAAATGTGCAAATTATACTTAAAAACAAAAATTTGATTATGTTCCTCATATGCTTGATGTAGAGATGTAAAATATAATAGAGGAGAAAACTTCATTTTTCATCTCTCATGTTTACACCTATTTAGATTTTGGTCCCTCGTGTATACGCATTATCATATTTGGTCCCTCACACTATGTTTTGTTTATCCAATGTCATCTTTTCGTTAAATTTTTTGTTAAAAGCTAACAAATTAGTTCCATTTTGTCCCCCAATCCATTAGCTTTTAACAAAAAATTTAACAGTATGATGACATTGAATAAAAAAATATAACATGACAAATCAAATGTGATAGTGTATAAATATAAGAGATCAAAATCAAAATAGATATAAATATGATCGACGAAAAGTGAAGTTTTCTCTATAATAGAGCTAAAAACATCTTTTGAAAAATTCTTACCAATCAAAGAACGTGGAAAGGAGGGTGGGTCCCATTTGCTTGGAACTAACTATATGAATTTACGGAATTCAGTTATTTGAAATTTTAAACTGAATCTTCAATAGTCACATTAACAATATTCCTGACTGGATATAATCCTAATAATTTAATACAAAAATGAATTATCTAAATAAGTTCAACAAAGCAGCTGTGTTCTTTCTCTCCTCAAAACTCTCCAAAAACATTAAATGAAAAAACAATTATATTAATATTACAATAATCAATACATGTGGTATATATTAGCGAGCAGTTCGCTCCACAATGAGAGAGAATTTCTAGATATTATTTTTCATGTCACAATTTTGTTCTCTCATTAGTCGACCTGACGTCTGATGAAAGGGGGAATCACCGTTCATGTGTGCGTATTTTTGCGGGGTAGAGGTCACCACAAAAAGTGTAGCTAGAGTTAAAGAGTTAGAGCAAGCAGATTTACACTTCTGTGCTTGGTAAAAGACAACACACAAAATTATTCTTATTTCTTTTCAAAACAGCGTCGAAACTCAAAAAGTTCCCTGCTTTATGGTTCAAAAAATATCACCTTTTTCCCAATAAATATGGGCAAATTGCATATGGTACCCTATGTTTACCTCTAATTACTAAAAAAAATCCCTATAGTACAAAAATTGAGTTAAAAACCCTCATGTTTTATTAAATTAGCACACCACCTCTTGTGGTTAATGTATCCCAAAATACATATGAAATGATAATTTTACCCTTATGCAATGTACAGATTCATATATGTAAAAAATATATATGAAAGAAATACTTAATATCTTATAATATACAAATTCAATAAATACAAAATAAATATAAAAATATAATTAATAAAAAAAATTAAAAGCATAAAATAATGTCTTCCCCCGCAAACCCCCACCTCCTCAAGACCCAACAATCCCTTCCACCCTTTCCCCTCACCACAAAAGCGCTCACTAAGCCTACTGTGCCCCACCGCCGTGTGTTGTGTGCTCCACCGTGTCTTCCACTGTGTGTTGTGTGCTGTTTTACGCTTTGTGTGTATTTTTTTTGTTGGGGTGGGGGGGGCTAGGAATTGGGGAAGAAGATACATAAAATCCACAACAACAAAAAAAAGAAGGAAAAAAGAAGAAAGAAGAGGAGATTGAGGGTGCAAAAGTAATTTATAGGTCAAAATGTAAGAATATTTGTGGGCAAAGCACGTGAAAGGTACTCTTGGATTGCAGGGTTCAAAATACTTCCCTTTTTTATATTCATAAGGTTTAATATGCTAATTTAAATTTGATAGGGTTTTATTTACTAATTAGAAATTTTACAAGGGGTTTGGTGCAATTTACTCCAATAAATACCCCCTCAGCCCTCAACCCAAGCCTGCAAACAAACTCGTCATAAGTCCTGCAAACTTGCAAGAATATTTTCCATTCATTTCCCATGGTAGTAGCGATTTCGCCTTCTTCATTAATGAACAAAAAATTCTCTCTAAAAAACAAAATGGCAAGCATCGCCACCGGGACCATATGGCTGATGCGGCTGCACTCCGCCGCCCGGGCCACCCTGGCGTGCGCCATAGCCGGCGTCGCCATCCTCTACGGCCCCAAATACCTCTCGGACCAAATAAAGTTCCCCGCCTTCTCCTACGTAACGGTCATTCTCATCATGTTCGACACGAGCCTCGGCGACGCGCTGCACGGTTGCTGGCACGCATTCCTCGCCACCGCGCAGGTCGTGCCGCTGGCTGTGCTCGTGCGGTGGCTCGTTGCTCCGGAGTCTCATGGCGGGTTGCCGATGGGCGCGGCAGCGCTGGCGGCTGCGGCTGCCTGTTTCGTGGTGGCGCTGCCGGAGTCTGTGCACTTCACGGCTAAGAGGATTGCGATTGGGCAGATTGTGCTCGTGTGTGCTGATGCTGCTGTTAGGAGGGATAACAGCACTAAAGGTTACATGCACCCCGTGCATGTTGCGGCGAGCACTGCGCTGGGGGCGTTGGCCTGTGTGCTGGCTTTGTTGCTTCCTTTTCCCGGGCTAGCTTATAACAAGGTAATTGATATTACAATTTTTTTGTAAGATAAAAGAAAAAGGGAAAAAGTGTTTGCAAAAGCTAAATTTGAGCACGGACAAGTAGATAATTTGGTTGTAAGCTCTTGCAGATAAATTTTTCCTAAATTCTCTGTTTATTTTTTTATTTTTATTTTTTGAAACCTTTTATATTCTATATTCTTTATTTCAATCCTTCCAAATTTTGCTATTAATATTTTTTTTCCCAAATAAATTCAAGATTAATTATTTTTAAAAATCAAAAGATCTTGCAAACATCTCCAACATGTAACATCTTTACTGAATATATAAATAAGTGGATCGTTTGCATAGAAAGAGATTTTCAATTTTTCGTCCATAAATGATATAATATTTGCTTCCTATTACCACCCATTTTTACACATGGTATATTATTATTGTGTGTAATAGAATATGTCGTAGACTTGCTTAATTTTGTTACAGGTGATTTTTAGAAGCTTAACAATAGCATTACTTACGCACCTGCTTTTTCAATTTAAGTGGTAAAGGAATTATGTAAAGTCTTGTTTCTCTTATACGTCACAATTTGAACAAATCCTTAATAACACCTATTCTTTAATACCAAGACAGGTACAAAAACTATGTGCAGTATATGGTGACAATGTTTCTGCTAGAATGAACGTATACTCCAGAGCTTTCAATACCCACGACTATGAGACCAAGACAGAGCTCATCTTACAAGCCAAGCCCATGGCTGAAACAGGAAACAAGCTTCTGCAGAATATCAATATCTTGGAGGTAATTAAATTTCTGCTAATTACTATACGGGCTTTGAAAATCATCATCGATCCATCGATTCAAAAAAACCAAACCTCTAATTAATCCATGCATCTTCTTAATAAATTGTGTTTAAATAATAATCAAAAATTTCCTTTTCTAGGAAGGGATGAAGTGGGAGAGACCTTGGAGCCGGCACAATTTGTGCCCCGGAGACAGATTACGAAGCCTTGAACTAGCAATCAGAGGAATAGAGTATTCCCTTGTTTCATCTCTTGCCTCTCCAGTTCAAAAATCAGATCAAGAACAAATCTCGAGCGTGCTATACTCTGTATCAACTCAGCTTCATCAGAAGATAGAGCAAGCCAAACATTTTTCACCTTTTTTCTCAACAAAACCACCCGAAACAAGACAAGAATCCACAGAAAAGCCATCTTTAGTATCCCTTCATCACTCAATCGACCCAATACACAAGTATGAATGGGGCTGTTTCTTACTCTCTTGCATAGATATGTTGCTTAGTAATGCTCCCAATAACCACATATCACCCAAAACCGAGTTTATCAGCATTCAGAAACTCAAATCTTGGATTTTCGGGGTCGCCAGAACTGAAAATCTTGAATTAGCATTGAAGTGGTCACTTTCTTTAGGCCTTGCAGTGCTATTCGGTTTGAAGCTAGAAAAGGACAACGGATTGTGGGCAGGCCTCACGCTTGCCATCAGCTACGGCCCCGGCAGACAAGCAGCATTCACAGTGGCGAACACCAGAGCACAAGGGACAGCCATTGGATCGGTGTATGGTGTAGTATGTTGCTTTCTATTCCATCATCTAGAACTGAGGCTCTTGGCCATTCTTCCGTGGATCATTTTCACGGCGTTTTTGATGCACAGCAGAATGTACGGCACAACAGGAGGAATCTCAGCATCCATAGGGGCATTACTGATATTAGGCAGAAAGAATTACGGGCCCCCGGATGAGTTTGCCATTGCTAGAATCACAGCAGTCTTTCTTGGGCTTTCTTGTTTTATACTCGTGGAGATTTGCGTTCGTCCAACCAGAGCAGCCACTCTAGCCAGGAGACAGCTGTATCAGATATTGGAATCCCTTCAGGATTGCATAAAACAGATGGGCTTCGACAGCGGGCCACAAGAACAAGCTGCTTCAAGATTTGTAGAAATGAGAGCGAAGCTAAGAGAAACCGAGTCTCTTGTACGTGAGCTAAAAAGGTTCATGACCGATGCGGACTCAGAGCCCGACTTTTGGTATTCGCCTCTCCGCACTCCTTGCTACCAGAAGGTGGTGATGTCTTTATGCAATATAATGAACATGTTGCGCTTCATGATATACAATTTGGAAATACTGTCGGGGTTACCGGTGAGTCGCGCTATAAGGAAGCAATTTCAGGAGCAGCTGAGCACTGAAGTGGAGATACTTGAGGAAAATGTAAGCTCTTTACTGAAATGCCTGGAGGGCTCTTCGATCAAATCACAACCGGACTCTCAAGTGGTGGCGGAAGAGAATTTAAAGGATGTCGAGATGGGGAAGCTGCAAAATCAAGAAAAACTAATAAGTGTTTTGATTGATACTGAAGATGAAGAGGCATGGAGGAGTAGTGAAGATGATAAACAACTTAGAGAGATGATGGTTCCTTGTTTGGGTGCAATAGATTTTTGCATCAGTTTTCTGAGGAAAGAAATAGAAGCAGCAGAGATGTGTGTGAAAGAAATAGTTAGATGGGAGAATCACTCATGAAGCCAATAGAAATCTTCCAGAGACTCCAACTATGGTTTTATTAGCATATTATATTGTTTGGTGCCATAGAATGAACATTTGAAGCCAAATATAACCATAGCTATTTCAGCAAATGCTCAAGTTAATAGTGGAATGCTTGTACTTGTAACAAAAACGCTATCAAAATAATCTATATAATGGAGAATAAAGGCTCTTTTCAATTAAGTGGTCCTTATTTACCAAGATTGTATAATACATTCTTACTAAAACAAATGCTTCTCATTTCAGTTGCTTGTGATAAAATAAAAGTATTAGAACCTTCCTCACATGATAAAATAAAAGTATTAGAACCTATGGGCTCGTTTGGATGGGCTTAAATAAAAAGTGCTTTTCGAACGGTGTTTTTTATAGTAGAGCTTTTTTTTTAAGCCAAGCACTTTTACGTTTGGATACAATAATTAAAAGTGCTTTAAAAGTGCTTTTATTTGAAGCTACTCTGGGATAACTTCTAAAAAAAGCCAGTTTTGGCTTTTTTCTGGCTTCTACTTTTTTCAAAAAACCCATCCAAACACAATTTTTTTTCTTCGAACTGCTTTTTTTAAAAAATAGTCTTGCAAATTTAAAATAGCTAAAATAAAAGTATAAGAACCTTCCTCACATGACAATAGTCTTGTAAATTTAAAGCACCTACTTCTGAGGATGCAGAGCTCAGCCCACTAAAACTATTACACGAAGCCCACATATTCAAGAAGTTGGGCCAAGCCCAACACAAATCTCCACTTCAGCCAAAATCTTACAGCAATTATTACTTAAAAAAAAAGGCATATTTACGTGAACTTGACTGTGGTTTAGCAATTTCACCCGGTAATATTCTATTAACATAAACTTATTCATGGTTTCTCTGGACAAAGTTGATCGAATTAGAACAGCAAATCAACAAATCTTTTTTAAGGACCACACAATTTAGAGATATTTGAGTTTCTCCAACTCTTCATTTTTTTTCTTATTCTCTTCTCGGCTATTCCTCCACCAGCTTCATAGAGGCACAAATCCCAAGAATGAAGGCAAATACAGGATACCAAATCAACAATCCACAGGCACCGAATAATTAAGAACAAACTGAAACCACAAAAACTACAAAAAAAAAAAAAACAATTAAATTCAACTTAAATTGATAAAACACAATTTAGAAAATTAGTAAATTTCATTTCAATTCAAGAGAAACAAGATCGAAGATAGATCACAGTACAAATTAATCCCTAAAACTACAAACTAAACCAAATCCCAGACAACTGATACCAGATAAACCCTAACCATACCGAAACACAGCATTTACACCGACTCAACCAAAAAAAAAAAACCTAAGACCTTAACCACCGAAACCATAGAGAGTACGACCCTGCCTCTTGAGAGCATACACCACATCCATGGCGGTAACAGTTTTCCGGCGAGCGTGCTCGGTGTACGTCACGGCGTCGCGAATGACATTCTCCAGGAAGATCTTGAGAACGCCACGAGTCTCCTCGTAGATGAGGCCGCTGATACGCTTGACGCCGCCGCGGCGAGCCAAACGACGAATGGCCGGCTTCGTGATACCCTGAATGTTGTCCCTCAACACCTTACGGTGTCGTTTAGCTCCTCCCTTTCCCAAACCCTTGCCTCCTTTTCCCCGGCCTGACATTTTGAACTTTTTATGGTTTCAGTAAGAAAAAAATGGATTCCTAGAGAGAGATTTTTGAAGTCGTGGAGTTTACAGAAATGATTGTGTGGGGCGTGGTTTTATATAGGAGAAGTTCGGGGGATGGAAACTATTGAGGCGCCGTTGGATTTAAGATCTGAGCGGACGGTTAGAGATGTGGATCCGTAAGATGGCAATTAGGGTAGTTGTTTAACCGTTGATAAAGTGGGGATCGACGGTGTGTAGATGTCTTAATGGATAGATGGTGCGGATTGTGGTTTTTTAATGTGAGGGGCTGAGCGGGGGAAATTTGGGCATTGGAAAATTGGACTGTTAAGCGGCAAAATAGATAAGTTAAATCTTTTCGCACGAGATTAGGCAGAGTTAATAATGTGGAGGATAATTCTTTATAAAATTGATGAATATATTATGATAAAATTTTATTTCCTTCTTTTTTGGTTAATTTTGAGAAAAATATTTTACCTAACTATGCAATCGGGACTAAGTCTATTAATCCCATTTCAATTCAAAATGACAATTTTTTTTTTTAAATAAAATTCTTGTTAAGAGAAAATACAGTATTCCTGACGTAATGAGTTCATAGTTTTTTTTTTTTTTCATTTACTATAAATTTGATAAGTACCCTGCAAATGGTTAAAGAGATAGATATCTAAAAAATTAATGAATATTTATAACTTCACACCATCGTAATTTAATCAACTCACTCTCATTTCTGTTTAATGCGCTCATCAAATGTGCCGGACTACTATTATAGTTAATACATAAAATATTTACTTTATGTAAAATTTAACAAAGAGTTAAAGTAGTAGACTCAATCCAAAACTACATATGCCAAAAGCAACATACTGAAGAAAATCTACGTAAATTGTTTGCCTTGTTTCAGTGCTCTAAAATCAAATAGTCTGCCAATATAATACGAAAATTGTGTTACAATACACAGCTCTGCTATCAAATCCTAAAGATCTTGTGCATGACAATAGTCAAAAGGCCTCCTTGTGATCATCCAAATATATATATGCTATTAAGTTGTTTCCTTGGCTTGTGCAAGGTAATTCTCCAAATCAGCATCCAAATCTTCTGCAGAGATTTTCTCACCACGATCTCGGCCACCCCCACGACCCCTTCTCATGCCACGACCGCCACCCTGGGGTCGTCTTATAGCACCACCCGTTCCTTGAACTCGAGCATTTCTTTCACATGACATTTGAAATGAAATCAATTGAAAAAATGAAAGAAAAGAAAACGACAATTAGATTCAACAATAAGGCACTTGAAGGATGGATACATAATATTGTCTTGAGAAAATGGAGCCTGTGAAGCGAGAAGATTGTTTCACTCCCTTCGACTAAAACACATATTCCACTAGAGAGAAAAATGTATGTGTACAAAATCATTTAAGTTCAGGAGCAACAGCAAAAAATACGACAACCATGATTCATCAATCACACCAGCAGAGCTTAACACCCAGTTATTGTATCCTATAGACATTTAAAGACATTATCAGAAAGAAACCCAAAATTTCAACTGGGTTATTTGCAAGGTAAGACGGTGTTTGCTTAACCAAATTACACATTCTGTAATATGAATGTGGGCTCAGAAAAGCTGAGTAAAGAACTTAGCAATCGGTTCTTGGAAAAAGTCAAAAGATATAGCGTGGAGAATGAATATGAGACAATAACAATTTCTAGGAAATATAGCAATGAGCACTTTTTAGCATGCAAATGCAGGCATTCAAGAATCACTTTTTGCTTAACCGAGAACACAGGATGGAAACATCAAGAAAGAGAGCATATATACCAACTCCAGTCAAGAATATAAACTAGAAAACGGTTTGGTTCTTTTCATGTGTGTGTCTCTGTGTGTGTGTGTGTGTGTGTGTGTGTGGCGGGGGGATGTAGATTGATGGCGTGCTTTAGAAACAAACCATACAAGGCAACTCTATTAACCCTGTACCTGCCATATGAAGCTGGAGGCAGGACAGGAGGCACGGCCATGTTCGCCCCTACAATCTCAATCCTCATGGGCTTTCCATCAAGTTGAACATTATTGAATCTCTTGATGGCTGTCTCTGCATCTCGTCGTCGAAAAAATACTACTTCTGCAGTCCCCTGCCGAGAATATGCTTTTTAAGTGAGGTAGTAATCAAAGAAGTTTTGGAACTACAATATCTTATGCCAAACTGCTGTACCTCTGATCTCCCACTCCTATCATAATTAACTGAAGAACTCTTAAGATCACCTACACCTGAGAATAGCTCCTGAATATATTGAAGACATGCGTAGTGTTAAGTTCTCCAAGTTCCACCAGTAGAAGTAACAGCCAATCAAATAACAACGTCCAAAACAAGACCAAAATGTTAGCTCAATAAGTAACCAAGCAAGTAACCTGTCCAGGTACTGATTGAAGCACGGTAATAGTAGTCAAGGAGAGGAAATTTATCTAAAGCAATGTAAGCTATCGTTCATAAATAATCAAGGAACACAAAGGGCAAAGAAGAAAGATCAGAAAAACTTTTATTTACCAAAAAAACAAAAGAGATCAGAAAAACTCCAAGACAAATTTCTCCCTTCATTGTGTACACTCTGTTAGGTTGGAACTGAAGATGGAGATATCTCTAATATTGCTACACATACAAACAAAACTAAACAAATTCCATAGGCATGGATTACATTTTTCACAGGCTCTACTAAGGAAACCAAGGCGATAGTACGGGACTTCTATATTTCGAACACAGTATAAGAGCTTCAAACGTAAGAATAAGTTCTTTTGCAAAACAACGAACATGAACACAACGCATACAAGTATATGCACGGCACATTTTCCATCAAAAAATCGAAGCCCTAACATTGAAGCCCTAAACACTTCCATTCTCCGAAAGAAATTAAGAATTACCCTAATGTCATCATCGGAGACCCCATAGTCCAAATTGGAAATGAGGAGCTTAGTCCCGGTTTCAATCGCCGAAACCCTAGATCCCCCTTGACTAGGAAACCCCGTCACCGCGCCGTAGTCCCATGGAGTCTCCGGTGTTCGAGCCTGAGGATAAAGTTCCCAAAACTCAGCATGAAAATCTGCATGACAACTGTTAACAAAAAAACACAGTAAAAACATTGGAATCTGACATTGGTGAATGAGTAAGGAGCGGCGCGGCCGGTGGAGCGGCTAGGGAAACGGCGGGAGGGGCCAGGGCCGGAAGTTTGGGGCCCGGCCCGGGACGTTTTGTTCATTTTGATTCTATCATCCAGAGTCATGTCCAGATTCGACATTTTTGTTGCCTCTAATTTCCGCGAAACTGGGACGTGAAGAAGGGTTTGTGAATAGCAGTTCCAGAGGGCTTTTCCTATATAAATATAATAAAAAACTAAAACCCAACGTCAACAAAGGTGTCGTGGTGTAGTTGGTTATCACGTCAGTCTAACACACTGAAGGTCTCCGGTTCGAGTCCGGGCGACGCCATCCTCTCTATTTATTTTTTTCAGCCATTCTTTTGGCATTCTACTTCCGGTTTAAATTTTCTATGGTATTTATTCTTCTGTCTGACACTCTTAAAATTCTTTATAAATAACTCTCCTTTTCTTTCTTTTTTTTTTTTTCCTCGACTGACACATCGTGAATTTTATTCAAATTTTAGCATATTTGATATCCGATAATCAAATTTAATTATAGATATAAAGAATTTGAAATAAGTGGATCAAACGTGGAGTCAAACATTCAATTCTTTAAAATCTTGAATCCGAATTTTAAAAATATATTTTATTATACTAATACTATTGTGTCTGCAATATTAGTAAAAACAACTAAATAACATCAAGTATATATGTCATTATAATTAATAATATATTATTATTTATTTTTCATTGTAATTTTTTTAACAAAATATTGTATAGTTTTCACACAGATTTTAAATATTTTCTACTTTATTTAGTTTTATCTTTTATATAAGGTATAATTTTTTTTATTGATTTTAAATTCTTTTTAAGCTGTTGTCAATTTGGGCTTCCCATATTTGATCTAAATCCGACACTCTGTATACCTTAGCTTCAAATGGATCGCAAACTGATTGCTAAAATGAGTTGTGGCATGATTGTTTGTGCAGTTGAATTTAGGCATGTCAATAGGTAGAGTTTTACCCTATATGTATCCATTTATTCTTTATACATATCCTACTCATACCCTATAATTTTAAAATCTATCCATATCTTATCCTTACACATACCCTACCTTGATCCATACTACTATAAATGAATGAGTTACGGTAGGGCAATGTTTTCAAAATCGGACCGACCGGCCCCTGGTCCGGTCTGAATAGAGCTTAAAAATCGGCTATAGTTCTGCCCGTCGAGAACTGAAAAAAATCGGTGAAAAATTGGTTGAACAAGCCCCGATTCATGGACCGGATCGACATGCAGGATGAAATTTAAAAAACATATATATTTTTTGATTTTTTCTGATTTTTACCAAAGAAAACAACTTGAGTCAATGCCTAAATTCTAATCTCTTTTATCTTATGTGATGAGTCAAGTGCCATTTCACCATGCCACGTCATCGTAATCTCCCAAAAATCACAAAACCGCCAAGTATGGAATTGCCGTCCTCGAAGTCATCAAGGCCCTCGAAAGGGCACACAAGCCAGCCTCGTTCCCTTAAGAAGACCCACAAGACAACAGGCTAATAAGGGTGCCCTCGAACGGAGAGATTGCCCTCGAAGGTGCTCCCATCGAGGGCCAAATCCTACACTTAGCCGTTGTGAAGATGGGAACTTTGACGGGACAAGTACAGCTGGAGGTTACTGGCAGGCGCAGCCCACTGCCACCTACTGCATCACGTTGGCACATGGGTCCATCCTATCAGACGTGGGCGCATTAAATGCCAAGTCAAAAAATACAATCCTTGGTCATAAATGCCCAAGATATCCATTTAATGCCGGGTATGACCCCTCATTAAAGACGAGTGAGAGAAGCCGTCAAAATACTGGAAAAAGGGGGACAAAAGACACTTATTATAACAGCTACAGGGCTTAAAGTGACCGGATCCCACCAACCAGTCACATCAGGCTCCTCACTCTCATATAAAAACTCAATACCGGCTCTCCACTCAAGGGTAAGACACTCATTGCCTTGCAAACCAAGTTGATACCATTACTGTTCATCTTCTTCTTCTTGAACCTACCACTAACTTGAGCGTCGGAGAGCCTACGCAGGGGCAAAACCTGGCTAGTCTCACGTGCGCTTCTCCCTCTTTAGCTGGTGGGCCACCAGCAAATACTATTTCGGAGTGCGCAGTACTCGACACGTGGACCAACCAAATTCGGACCGCATCATTATGTAATCCAACCTCTCACCTGTTCTCTGGCTCTGTCTCTTCTCTTCTGTAATCTGACTTTTCTCAATTTCTCTTCAATTCTTTGATTCATTTTCTTCTCTTCACCCTAGCCAACTCCTGCCCCTCCTCCGCCTCCTGGCGCCGATTAGCATATTAGTTTGGAACTTTTTGGGTTTTTTGGCAATTTTGTGTAAGAAGAAGATGGAAGACAAGCAGTTGAGACTTGAGAAACTCTTGGGTTGTGGAGAGGGAATGAGGGAGGGAAAGAGAAAAATTTACCTTTTTAATAAAAAATAACAATATCGGTTGCTTTTATTTTCTTTTGAGTAAGGCTGGTTGTGGATTTTTTGTTTTTTTGGCATAAGTTTTTGTTTGAGTTATTTTTTTTTATTTACACAAGTTTTTATCAGGATTTTTGTGAAAGTATGTGATGTTTTTTATAATTGTAATAGTAATTATATATTTTCTTATAATTTTGTATATTTATTTCATTATTAATTTTTAGATAAATCTAAGCTATGATTTGGGAAGAATGACTATAATTTTGACAATATTCTTGTGTAGTTTCATTTTTCCATTATTATTGATCTTTTTCTAATTTTAATATATTTTTAATATTAAATATATAAATATAATAATTATTAATTATTTATGATATCATACGAGTTGAATCAGTGGTCGAACCGGTGACCAGTAAGCGGATCGATTCTATGTATGGTTTGATTTTCAGAATATTGAGGTAGGGTCTCATCCATTTCTACCCATTAGGTATTCATACTACACATATTTTACACACACATGTATCACACAGCACACACATTTTTCATACACACACATGTGAAAAAATGTGTGCAATGTGTGTGTGTGTGTGTGTGTGAAAATTGTGTGTGTGCGGTGTGTGTGTGTGTTAAAATTATGTGTGCTTTGTGTGGGTGTGGTGTGTGTATGTGTTAATTGTGTGTGTGAACCAGAAAAAATGACACAATATCACAAAATAACCAAAAAACAATAATAATAATTGGGTAGGTTCTAGATTCATACCCTAAAAATAGGATAAGACCCAATATATATACCCAATGAGTCTGTATTTAAATAGGATAGGGTAGGGTATAGGGTATCATTTATTATCTATTTTTTGGGTTAGAATCAGGATATGGTAAAACCCTACATATTAATAGGCCTAGTTGAAGTTGGGCTGAAGTATAGACTTTATTTTTATTTACAACACTAGTATTTATATATTTTTATAAATTTCTATTATAAAAAAGGGTTGATTACATTTGATCCCCACTTAAAATTGTTGAATTACAAAATATCCCCACTTATTTGAGAAATTATCAAAACCCTCCTAGAGAGTTTATATATTACATTTTACACCCACTCTGTTAGGTTTCCATCAAGTGTTGAGTGATGTCATCAAATTTTTAAATAAAATGTCTATTTTGCCCTTGTCCTCCATATGGAATTTTTGTTCCATTGAATACTTCGTAATAATTCAATTTTGTTTGGATGTTTTGTTATTAAAAT
This sequence comes from Petrea volubilis, assembly GCA_026212405.1. NCBI lineage: Eukaryota > Viridiplantae > Streptophyta > Magnoliopsida > Lamiales > Verbenaceae > Petrea > Petrea volubilis. The sequence continues at coordinate 2,333,501 of CM047882.1, forward strand.
ATTTATTTGATCATTACTTGGTACATTTTCTAAAAACAAAAATAAAATATACAATTAATAATTACCAAATAAATTTTAATTTGTATGTACAAATTTATTCGAATTAACAATTGATCTATCGAATTAAGGTGAAAGTATATCATTCAAATACACACCTCCCAAAATAATATCAAATAACACCAAAAAAAGAAAACCATTGTTGCATTTGTTCCATTTGGGTCCACAAAATAATATCAAATAACACCAAAAAAAGAAAACCATTGTTGCAATTTGGATCTGTTATGCCACGATTATATTCGTGTCCAAGGCGACAAAGTGCCAGCCCCATGCTACCTTCGTGCCGGGAAATTTCAACGGCGAGTTCTTATGCTTGTGGCGCGTTGAGGATGCTACAAGGTGGGAACTGGAAAAGCACGCAGGCCGGTGGACGGGTCAAGTGAAATTTCTTTGCTCAGGCCTCGAAGGCGATATCCTCAAGGGTGTCGTCTAATTGGGGGGGTAGGGGGGTGGGGATGGGGGGTTGAGGGTTTCTTTGTTCTCGTGTTGTTCTGATAGAATGGAGAGAGAAAAATGAGACAAAATCCACTTTCCGGACTTTGTTAAATGTTTAAGGAATTGTTTATTTATTTTATTTTTAAAATAGTAAATGATAGAAGGGCAAATTTGGCAATCAAGAGGTAAAAATTACATAGCTATTTTCAATTTTTTTTCTAAAATTATAATTTAGAGGGCATAACGGGAAGTTTATATAAAAACATAAATTTCTGTTAGTATAATGGACGGAATCCTAACGGAGTAACCGTAATATGTAAATTTCCTCAGAGGGTTTTGGTAATTTCTCAAACAATTGCGGGCATTTTGTAATCACACAATCTTAAATGGAATTAACCCTAAAAAAAATTGTTGGATAAAAATAAATTAGCTTTTTTATAACATAAATGGACAAATAAATACATTTGGAGACTTGTATAATAATAGATTTTTTTTATCTCAATAGTCAATTTGTTATAATTAAGGCAAGGAATTTTAAAAAATTTATGTAGAATCAAACTTTTTGGTTATTAATAAAGTAAATGACAATTGTCGTAAACAAAATATTAATTTTGCTATTATTTGAATTAAATTTTCATCTATCTTAATTTAAATACTTGATAATTATTGGATTATTTCGGATAAATATAAATCACAATTATATTTATTTATTTTCATATAAGAAGTATGAATTTCATATATGCAAAATATAATTTAATGAGACTATTCACGTAGGTATTTACTTGAGTAGTATAGAATAAAATTAGATTATCCACGTAAGTGCTTACTTGTATAGTCTCTAGATTTCTGAATTATATATATATATATATATATATATATATATATATTAGCAACGTCGCACACTCTACGTGTGTGCAGAATATAAAGAATATATATTTCAATTTAGTACTTATTTTTTTTAGGATGAAAATATAAATATATTATTAAATTTCTTTATAAGAACACTTTTTTTAAAACTATTTGAAACAATTTATTAACTTATAATAATTTAAAAATAAAATAATTATATAAAATAAAACTACATGATAAAGAATAAACACAAAAAGAAAAAAAAAAGTAATTGTAATTAGAAAAAGTGGTTTGTAGGTTGAGAACATGAGTTTTTAAAATTGGATGTAATATTATAATATTGATCTTTTTATTTGCTTATTTATTGCATGTATTTACTAATTAAAATGGTAAATTTGACACATCAAAATTTGATATCTGAATTGTATCGATTTCATGTGAATTTTTAATTTTAGCCACAATTTTTCAAATCTCTATTTATTCCACATAAAATTGAAAGATATATTTTGTAAAATTACATAAATAACTGTTATTTGTGAAATAAAAATGACTTTCTTTTTATTAACAACACCGCACACTTTACGTGTGTGCAAAATATAAAAAATATATTTTTCAATTTAGTAGTTAAATATTTTTTATAGAATGAAAATATAAATATATAATTAATTTTTTTAATAAGAATACTTGTTTAATAATTATTTGAAATAATTTATTAAATTGTAATAATTTAAAAATAAAATAATAATATGAAATAAATTACATGATAAAGAGTAAACAGAAAATAAAATACCAAATAATTGTAATGAGAAAGTGATTCGTTGGTTGAGAACATGAGTTTTTTAAATTAAATATAATATTACAATATCGACCTTTTTATTTGCTTATTTATTGCATATGTTTACTAATTAAATGAGTAAAATTATCATATCAAAATAAGTGTCCAAATTGAATTAATTTCATGTGAATTTTTAATTTTAGCTACAATTCTACATATCTCTATTCATTTTATATAAATTAAAGTGTAAATTTTATAAAATTACACAAATAATCGCTACTTATAAGATAAAAATAATTTTTTTTTTATAATAGTATAGATAATAGTGTAGTTAGTTATATATATATATATATATATATATATATAGAGAGAGAGAGAGAGAGAGAGAGAGAGAGAGAGAGAGAGAGAGAGAGAGAGATTATTTAGCTTTACGGCTGATCACGTTCTCACTACTTTAGTTAATCAACGAGGAAGCTAACTGAAATTATTTGCTCAGCCCGTGCCCTACGCACGCAATGGGTGAAAAAGTACACTGAAAATCACCTTCAAAACTTAGTGCGTATTTCAGTAATCATTTACTATTCTCAAGGGCATTTCTGAAATTTTGCTTGATTTGTAAAATAAGACGCTATATCTTTTTTTTTTTTTTGGTGAGGATAAGACGCTATATCTGACCACAAAGAAAAAGAAATGAGGGAGTTCAGCTCTAGACAGTACATTTTTTGATTTTTTCCTGATAATAATGTTGGCCAGACTCCAGTGTCCTGACCAAATCAAAATTGGAGAAAATTCAATAAATTCCGACGTACAATATTACATGATTGACAATTTATACAATCAAATAACATGAGAAAACAAATCTGAACAGAGTCTAAATTCAAAATAAAAAACGGGAAAGGTCCTCAAAACGCAGAAGAATGACAGTGCCTGTTGTTTCATGGGCAATTTGCAGCCCAAGCAATAATTTTACAGTTTTTTCAAGTATTTTCAACATACAAAGCCCCCTTCACAGTGGGGACACTATTTAGAAAAACTGGGAACAAAAACAAAACAAAAAAAAAAAGAAGTCATCTTTGAATCAACATTTAAAAATAAGACATGCTAACATCACAGTCACAGGAACCCTCCCCCAGTCCACTTAGCATCTGAATTACCATTATAACCCTGTGTCTTGTGATCAGATGCATTCTGGTATACATTATCATATCGATCGTCTCTAGCATCATCCCAGCCTGCCCAGCTATCTCCACCATTGGACGCTTTTCCATTTGAAGGCTCTTGTTTTCTGCTGTCTTTGGTATCCCCCCAATCATCCCAAGAACCAGAGCTAATGGAGTTAAACTGCTGAGTTGACGATGAGGACTGAGTTCCACCATTGGATGTTTTTCCCATTGATGTCTCGAATTTCCTGCTGTCTTTGGGATCACCCCAATCATCCCAACAACCAGAGCTAACTGAGTTGAATTGCCGAGTCGACGAGGACTGAGTCCCACCAGAAGAATTCCATCCTTTAGAATCCTGTCCAAATTGCTGATAGTAACCATTATGGTCACTCTCTTTCTGCTGCCAACCGGAGCTTTCTTTTGTGTACTCGTCTACCTTCTGAGAGGCCAAAGCCATGACACCTTTCATAAGGCCCCACGTCTTTTGCCCGATCTCCGAAGTCTTTGCAGTAACAACATTGACAGTTTCATTCACCTTATAATCATAGCCCCCTTCTCTCACCTAGAAAAGAGAGATTAATTTGTACCTAGTAATCATATTAACACAAGGTGATATGGATTGAAATGCTTCAATCCCTGAAGTCAAGCAGTCCACAACTTATCTTAAATTTATTTAACATTGTAGTATAAATGCCAAGAAGGTCTCAAGCATTTATTGGTTCAACCAGTTCTTCAGTTTTTTATTGCAACTATTCAGGACCAAAGTTATTTCACATTTTAAAACATAGGAAGTGGATCTCATATGTCAAGAGTTGAATCCATTCTCTTATGTTCCTTGTTTATAGTAGTTTGACACAGTTGCACAGGGCATAAAATGAAAATCTACAAAATATACAAACCAATTCATGCATTGCAATATTGATTTTAGTTGCAACCTATAGCAAAGCATGCCTGGAAGTTTATTAATGGCAAAGCCTCATATTGACCTAAATGATTTATAGGAGGTGTGATAGCTGTATGGTTATACAAAAACAAGTGTATAGGCATTTATCAAGACAAACAGTAGGAAAAAATCCAGAATAAATTTTGGCCAAGCTAGAATCATACTTAAACAGACATGAACGTAACAAAAGAGAAAATTGATAGAGGCAGAAATCAGATCTGAAGGAATCACTGTCAAAAGTTTGTCCCTAATCAGATCAAGTCCTAAACAAGAAACTAACACAATTTGACACAAACTTCCTCCATCAAAATAGCATATGCCAATCGGGAAAATAACCTGCCCTATATACTTCTACATCATGATAGAATTCCACCATCTTAAAACTCTTTCCCAATGATTGAACAGGTCACATTACATCTTTCAAACCATACACCATTTACCATCCTGGAAAGATCAAAATAAAAAACCACAATCGAGGAAGAATGGTTTGTGGAGAAGACCTAATTTCATTTCTCAAGCTCAAAAAACCACATGAGATTCAAAAAATTGCTAATGCGGAATAAAAAACCAATAAAGTGGATAAGAGTTGTATGTCAATATTGCTACGCTCCTGCTGCTTACATTATACATACTAATACTAGTCAACTGTATAAGTCTGACATAAATAAATGCACATACCATGTAACAGTAACACACAGTTCATCAAGACAATTAGGAAGAATAGTGCAACATGACAATAGGAAAGAACATACAATGCATATCCAAATCACTAACTTTTACCCCTTCAACATAAACATAGTCTTGTCTATCTATCAAAGTAGAATCAGGACAATTATGTCAAAATACAGGAAATAGAAACGAAAGTACCTTGGAAGTGAGCTCCTTCGTCCCAGCTTGAACAACATTTGCAGCCGACTGGGCCGCAGATGCAGCTACCATAGATAACCTACCGAATCCCTGCATATGCAAAGCAACATTGGCAATTATCAACACATCAACACATAGGAGCACGAATAAACATGAAAATTGCATACAAATCCACCTGACTAACAGCCGAGAGAACATCCCCATCGTTATTGTTCCTTGGGGCGGGTGCTGGACTCGATCCAAATCCAACATACTTCCCACCTTGAGAGGGGTGAAGCCCCTCCGGCCTCGACTCATTCTCCGCCATCTTCCTCGCAAAGAAACCCTCCTTATTAGCAGCGGATTCCTCCAACTGCGCTCGTGAATACATATCCTGAGACGACTTTGACCGCGATGGCCCGTTGCCCCCATTCCCAGAACTCCTAAAATCCCCCACGGTATTGTTCCTCCTAATGTTGTTATTTGAATTATTTCCACTATACCCTCCATCATCGTAATTATCCCAACTATCCCACCCCGCATTACTCCCTGAATTACCATTTCTACCGCCGCCGCCGCTCAATGGAGGCTTGCTGTTATAGCTATTCCCAACGCTACCATTCAACCTCAATGTTTCCTTTACAACAGGCGGATCGCGCCACGGTTTGCCCTCGGCGAGGGCCTGGATGCGATCACGATAAACCGATGCGGCATTCGTATTGTATTTCAAGACGATATCCGTTTCCTTAGGGATCCCATACTGAGAAATGAAACTATTGAACTTCTCGTTTCCTCCGAGCTCCATTTTCTTCAGCTGGATTTCGGACCACGAATCCATGGTCACGGATCGGACGAAAGAGATGTGAACCCCAAGCCCGCGATGTTTGCCGGAACACTCGAGGCACATGAAGACACCGTACGATACAGATGCCCACTGGGGGTTCTTTTGCGAGCAATCGACGCAGATCTTGTTTCCCGGCTGCGATTGGAGCTCCCGGAGCCGACGCGAGGCCGCCATAGCTATCAGATTCGGAGTGCGGATACGCGGGGAATCGGTGGCTTGCGGTCACGATCGGATCTGGAGGAATTGAGAAAACGGTTGTTAGATCATGCGTCGAATATGTGAATTTTGGGAAGAATGGAAGTATGTAGAGAGGAGAGAGGAGAGATATAGGGTCGGGGAAAGGGGGGCGGCCGACACCTTCAGATACTCAGAAATCGGGGTGTCAAAAGACTCAAAGCACCGAAATATATAGTCTCCATTTGCGAAGGTATGTCAACTGTAGGTATTGCGTATAAATATTTATTTTAAATCACTCAACAACATATGATACAGTCAAAAAAATATTTAATGTCGTGTCATACAAAAAAAAAAAAATGATTGGCGAGATACAATGAGAGTTAAATTACTAAATATTTTAGATAAAGTTTCCTCCAAGTAAGTCGTGTAATTGTTATTGGAGTTATAGTCAATTGGCGGGATTCGAACCTAATACCATTAAGGTATCGAATTTAAATTTTTTTATTTTTTTTTCTCTTATATTGGGTGAGTGTGTTTGTGTATGGTATTTCAATTGATAATTTATATGGTATCATAAATTGATTATATTAAAAAATAAGGAGAAAAAAAAGCTTGTGCCATTAATCTTTTTGCATGTCGAATTTGATTGGAATATTCTTTAGTCACCAATGTAATATATATGATATTTCGAATTAATTATATTATAAAAAATGTGGTTGTGGTATTGATCTTATTGCATGTCGAATTTGATTGGACTATTCTTTAATCACCCTTTTACATTGGGTTGATTGTATTTAAAAATAAATAAAAAATCATAACATTGATCTTATTGTATGTCCAACTTGATTGGACTATACTTTAGTCACCATTTTACATTGAATTGATTGTATTTAAAAAAAAATGGCATTGATCTTATTACATGTCAAATTTGATTGAACTATTTTTTTAGTCGTCAATTTATATTGGGCAATTAAGTGCATATTTAAAAGTTTTTATATAGTCAAAGTCAAAATATAATCTGATTGCGGTACAATTTTAAGAGAGAGAGAGCAATAGTTTGTATGAATGTATATTTAATCATCATTATATTCTCGTTTTAACCATGTTACACTCATTCAAATACACATTGGGTTATCTAGTGCAAATTAAACAGTGATGGGATTCTAACCCGTCGACCCCATCATATGCACATTGTTCACATCTTATTGGTACTTCAAATTTTATTCTAGTATTGACTCTAAAAATTGCTGGAATAATTTTTGATTAATGAGTACCTATATATGCATAAAATCAAAATATATAAACTCATATACATACATGTATATGCAGTGACCCTAGGGCCAATGCTACCAGTTATTGTCCATCAATTATGCGTTGTGGGATGAAATATGGTATAATTACAAACTTTAATGTCGTAGGATTTGGTAAGAGATAATATGATATTTGTTTTCACAGATGACGCCAACTAATATATGTCCCTATCCGTCGTCAAATATGAGATTAAATGAGCTTCTATCTTGAGCAAATATTGGTAGAAAACTTTTCCCTTATGAAAAAGGCATCTCATGTGGTTAAATTTGAAATCATTAACTTCGTCTATTATAAAACAATAGATACGATAGTAAATATGACGATTAACTAAATATGCAATGTAATTGTTTAATTGTTAATATTTAATGAAGAGGATTTGAGCCAATAAAATTGCATGTGCTATATCAATTCTAAATCAACATATAAATCTTGGTCGTTCATAAGAAAATTGATCAATGTTCAACAAGTATCTAAATTATAAACGCATCCTCCAAAATATAAATAAAGGAGTTGATTCTTTTAAAATCTAATTATATTGTGCTTTTTGTGAGTAATTTATTTGGCATTCTCATTACTATATGTTTCTTTACCCCTTTAATGCAATTTACTAAAGTTATCTGTGAGCATAGGTTTGGCGCCACTGCTACTACAGAGTGAAATCTATATTAAATTTATGGGTTCTCTTTATTTTCTAGGTGGACCGCTAGACGTGGGCTTATTTACATGTAACAGGCCCTTTTCAGCTGTTTGGGGTGATCTTTAATAACAGGTATTTGATTTGTTGTATATACCAGGCTTAGATCTAGTATCATATTGGGCCTCCAATAGTTCCCGTGTGGCTCATCATGTTTTTTGTTTGTAAAATAATAATAAAATACAATTTATTTAAATAATTAAATTTTAATAACATATATAAACATAATTTTTATTAAGTTTTCCATATAGAATATATTTTTAACTGCTTTTATTATTCATACTGTCTGTTAATTATATATATATATATATATTAATTTACAATGAGCAGAAACTTAGATTAAAAGTAAAATAATTTTTTTTTATAAAAAATAAATAAAAATATAAAGTGCAAAAAAAAGTTTGGGAAGGGGAAATATTGTGAGGGGGAAAAGAGTTAAAAGACTAGAAAGAAAGAAATAAAAAAAGAGAGAGTAACAAGTTGGAGAGAGGAGACATGAAAGAGAAGAGTGAAGACTAGTTATTTATGAAGTGCAATTTTTGAAAACCTACAATTAAATACATAAAAAAAAAAAAAAATCAAAACACCTCACACTTAATATAATAGTGTTATTATTAATTAGATCAAACATAATATGATGAAAATAATTTTATTAATTTGTTACTGCATATACATTTGTTTATGTCAAATGTATAGGAATTACTTTTTTATAAAAATGATTGAGTATTTGAATGAATTTTTTGTAAAGCGATCAACCTATGTATTGCATCTATACGAAACTAACTTCTATGTTGGAAATATATATATATATATATATATATATATATATGTGTGTGTGTGTGTGTGTGCACCTACCATTATGGCTAATTGACCATTCTTGTCAAAGTTGTTGAGAGAAAACGAATCCCAACACAAAACGTCTTCAGCGGCAAGTTTTGCCGAATACCAAAATAAGCTTATAAGTATCGGCAGATATCAAAACTAGTCACGCGAGCACATTTTTATGTAATTATGTGTATGTAAAATAAAAAATAGTACAATTTAATTAAATATTTAAAATTTTGTAAAATGTAACTATAAATATTTACTATTTTTCTTATACGTATACATTTTGCAAACTAATTCAACTAATTTTATTGAAGTAATGATAAGTGAAAAGTAAAATAATTTAAAAATAATATTATAACAATAAGAATAAAATAAAATAAAATAAAAAATGTGACATAGTTGAAGGAGAGAGAGAGGGGGGAATGTGAGAAACTATAACAATTCGGTAGATGAGAAATAAAAGAGAAGTTTTGAACAGACCAAAGAGATCAAGCCTTCCTAAATTCTTTATTAATAGTATAATTAAGCTTATATATCTATAATATATATCAACTGTGAGGGGGTTTCATTTTTTATTTGATGTATATAATTGTGGTATTTTTAAAATACCCTTTAACTACCTATCTCTTCTCTATCATTTTTTTTTTCTTTTCAATGATGTATTCTTTTTTTTCTATTTTTTATTTTCACATTTCTCCGATTTTTTTCCGTCACATCTTTTTTAAAGAAAAATTATTCTACTTTATATTTGGAATTATTTTTCAATCAATAAATAATTTTATTTACAAAATATTTTTAAAACTTGTCATAAATTTAATAAATATATTAGAGTATAAATAATTTTTAAGAAAGATGTGTATTTACATAGAGAATTTAATAGAAATTAAAAATAAATTTATATTATTAAAATATAACTATTTAACTAAATTATATATCATTTTTATTTTGTACAAACATCGAGTGTGCATGATATGCTAATAATCATTTCGAGAGAATCAAGTTTGATTATTTGGTTATTTCAACCGTTTGTTAGTTTTAATTTTACAGTAACATATACGATTAGCACCACCCATTTATTTATTTATTTTTGATAATACACACACCACTATCAAGATTTAACTATAGTGTTAATCTTCTCACGCCTCTATAAGTGTATTTGAGATCATTTATTGCAAACCGTATTTCATCCCATATTTCATTTTATAAATATACATCAAGTGTAAAGATTTCAGGCTAAATATATAATTAAGAAAACAACATTATATACATGGCATGAATATATTTATTATGAAATAAAAAATAAAATATTATTTTATAATAGGGGATCTTATGTGTTATAAGTGGGGTGCGTATTCATTTACTTATCTATATTACTTTAATTATATAGCAAGAGCCTACTACACACATGACGATTTGTTAAATATTGAACGCATGCAAATATGAGAGTGTTTGGCTGAGCTTCTTAGATCTTAAAAACTTCTTATAAGTTATTTGAGAGCTTATAAACTGTTTAAAAGTGTTAGTAATTTTTTAGTAAACGAGCTTATAAGTTCAAAAAATAAGCTATCAGGAGTTTATAAGCTAAAAGAAAAAGTAAGTTTTTCCCAACTTTTTTTTTTCAAATAGCTTATAAGTTGTATAATACTAAAAGATAAAATAAAATAAATATATTTATTTATTTTTAATATTACATCCATACCATCTCAAAAAATATTATTTACGTGGAATTAATGTTACTTTATTTTTTTGATCATCATTACACTTAAAAAAAACATATAAGTTATAATTTTTATCAAATAAAATTACAACTTATAAGCTCCACAATCATCTTATAAGTTACATGATCTTATTTTATCCAAACATATCAGGAACTTATTTTTAAAATAAGATGTAGGAGCTTATAAGCTCCAAAAACATCTTATAAACTCTTTAAAATAAATTTAGTCAAACACTCCCTATAATAATATTATAATAAAATAAAGTTGTAACATCATCATAAATGACTAATTCGAATTCATACCTGATTTAGTTATATACACCTGTAATCAACAAGACATTAATTTAAGAACTATTGTAACATTTAGAAACCTAAGTATTAACTGTGTTTTGATTGATCGAGTGCTCATATCCAGAAAGCCCCCAGTCCCCCACAGGCCACAACCCATACAAAATTACCCTTCTGTATAATACGGTCGTAACACATAATAATAATAACAATAACAATAATAATAATAATAATAATTTACCTGCCTGAAATGCAAGTATAATGTATTGTGACCAGTGTTCCATCAGGCCATCAGGGGTTTCCTAATTTTTATGCAAGCTCCATACACGTGTCCAGTTGTCCACGCTCCTGTCTCTTTCTTTTGACAGGCAATGCACGAGGCGACATTTAAATATATCACAAGCTTCAACGTTAGGTGTTGGTCCTGCGTTGGGTACTTGGATATATTAAGTAGTTTACCAACGTTAATTCCCATGCCAAATGCCATATAATTTTCTCACAAAATGAATTACGTAACTCCTCTCTCTCTCTCTCTCTCCCCCATCCATTTTACAATAATCAGTCTATTATTATTAGCAACATTCTTAAATGAAAAAAAAAGGCTATTACATCAATCATCTCTCTCTCGCTCTCTCTCTCTCTCCCCCATCCATTTTACAATAATCAGTCTATTATTATTAGCAACATTCTTAAATGAAAAAAAAAAAAGGCTATTACATCAATCATCATGATCTAATTAATACAAAAGAAACGATAATATAATAATTACGTCAAAGAGCTATTTCGTAGAGTACAATTCATATTCATAAAACTCAAAAGAACTCGACCTACCTACATTGAGATTCTGGTCGTGACTTCTTCTTCTTGTATTCTATTCTTACCATGTCGTTTCGTGTTCCCATTTTCAGTTTAAAAACAATTAACAAAAAAAGTTGCATAACATGATTTCTCTGGAATACTCATTTTTATTTGAATAACAACCTACCGTATTTATTCAGATTATATATGAAGACATATTTTGTACGTACTCCAAAAATAAAAAAAATATAATCAATATATATGAAGACATATCTTGTACTCCAAAAAGAGAAAACTATAATCAATATTATAATGGCCCTCTATCAAGAAGAAAACTTTGAAATGCGTCTTGATTTTATTTTACTATATTTTTGTAGCCGTTCATCAATTTTTATTTTTTGATAAATTGTAGCTCATCAAATTAATTAACTACAGATTAACTTGTGCAGATGAAGTTTGCGAGCAGAAAATAATTAATTTAGGACATATTTAATTATATCTTAAATAATATTTGCACTCCATGAAATTACTTTATAAGTATATTTGATTAGATGTTAGATTTCTTATAAGTCGCATGAGCCGTGTGGCTTGAAATTCGTCTTGAATTTCAAAATCCATAACATGGGTTATGATAATCCCACATGTGAAGTGAATTTCGTGAATTTTAATTAAGAATTTTTTTATTTCAAACAAACACACTTGCCAAATACTTAAAATGTGGTGATGAGTACATAATTTGTCCCACATCAGAAGAAGACAAAGGACTTGGGTAGCTTATAAGCACCAGTCCTTCCATTACTTTGTAAGGCGCATTTTCAAATGACAAAATGCACTTGGGCATCCTGTGCTCTTAACTATGCGGGACAATACCTCACTTGGCCGGGCACGGATATGGGCTTCATCATATGGTGTCGTCTATGAGAATGATGGCCATGTGCCTCTCCTCAAATCCCTCGCCTGGGGGTCTTATGATGAGTACATAATCTGTCCTACATTGGAAGGAGATGAATGACTTCGTTAGCTTATAAGCACCAACCTTTCCCTTACCTTGTGAGATGCTTTTTCAAAGGGCAAAACCCCACTTGGACGCCCTATGCTCTTAATGGTGTGGGACAATACCTCACTTGGCCATGCCTTTTAGGTTTGTACGGATATGGGTTTCATCATATGGCGCTGTCTGTGGGAACAATGGCCATGTGCCTGTCCCCAAATCCCTTGCCTGGGGGGCTTATGATGAGTATATAATCTGTCCCACATTAGAAGAAGACGAAGGACTTGATTAGCTTATAAGCATCAACCCTTTCCTTACCTTGTGAGTGCCTTTTCAAAGGGCAAAACCCCACCTGGGCACCTTGTGTTCTTAACGGTGCATGACAATACCTCACTTGGGTGGGCCTTTTGGGTGTGTACGGATGTGGACTTCATTATGTAGGGTCTACTAATTTATGAAATTTATGATCTTATACTTTTAAGTTCTAATACAATATCAAATATATCCTATGTATTAATTTCATAATTAGTTAATTTTTCATACATTTAATTGTATTTTAAAAAACTAATGCCATACAAAAGCCATAACTAGTGGTGGCAAAATGGGCTCAAACCCATGGGTTCAACCCAATTCAATTGGTTTTGGGTTGGGTTGGGTTTAAAAAATTTATAATGGGTTGGGTTGGGTTGGGTTGGGTTCCAATTGGGTTAAGATGATTTTGGGTTTATATTGGATTTAAAATGGGTTCAAATGGGTTTGGAATGTGTGGATTTATAATTTGTAATTACTTTCATTATCATCACTCACACACACACACACACACACACACACTGCACACATATTTTCACACACACACACACACATAGTTTCACACAGACACACGCACTGCACACACACACACACAGTGTGTGAAACTGTGTGTGCTTTCACACACTGTTTCACACACACACACACACACACACACACACACACTGCACACACTGTGTGTGCAGTGTATGTGTGTGTGTGTGTTTGTGTGTGAAACTGTGTGTGTGTGCAGTGTATGTGTGTGTGTGTGTGTGCAGTGTGTGTGTGTGAAACTGTGTGTGTCTGTGTGTGCAGTGTATGTGTGTGTCTGTGTGTGCAGTGTATGTATATGTGCAGTGTGTGTGTGTGTGTGTGTGTGCAGTGTGAAACTGTGTGTGTGTGTGCAGTGTGTGTGTGTGTGTGTGTGAAACTGTGTGTGTGTGTGTGTGTGCAGTGTGTGTGTGTGTGAAATTTTTTGGTTTTTTAATTTATCAAATAATGAAATAAAAATTTGAATTGATGATAGGAATCGATTTAAATTGGTAGTTAAATTTTTTTATATTTTTCAAAGTAGTAGCAATAATAATAATAATAATAATAATAATAATAATAATAATAAAGTAAATAATGATAGATACAATCTTCCAACTATAATAAATACGTATTTTTTCATTTTGAAATTTGGATCCATTTGGGTTCAACCCAACCCAATCCAGACCCAACCTATCTTGAACCCATATACTTCAACCCATTTTGTACCTAATCCATTTTAAACTCAATCCATATGAATCCAACCCAACCCGTCCATTTACCACCGCTAGCCATAACCTATTAACAATGGTTGATCATTTTATTTTACCTAGTACGGCACCACCGGCATTTTTATACGGCTAATCTATATTCTATACTTGCATAATTAAAAAATTAATTCGTAGATTTGTCACTTGTCAGTTGTCACCCATATATTGGCATAATTGAAGGCTTTTATTATGTTTTGCAGCTTTGTTCGTGGCTAACAACAATTATATACGCTTACTGATTTACGACACGTCACAACTCACGAAAGGAACTAAATTAAATTGTTATATTTAATAAAAAGATGCCAGTGACCGACTCGTTTTTTGCCAATTTTCAACAATATATGAGAAGTTCGTTGACCATATTTTGGATATATTGCGCACCGCACACGACACATGAGATGCTACTTATTTTAATAAAATAGTATAATTATTAATTAAATTAAATATGATGATATTATAATTTTATTTTTTTAATATTTTTTAACATCAATAAATTATGTCTATAACTCTTAAGGTAATGTATAATTATAAATTAGTTCATTTTATTTTAAAAATTACAAATATTTTTCCAGGGTTTAGAAACTTCTTGTAGATATTAATAAAAGTGTCTAAAAGATAACTTTCATGCAATTATAGTAGTCAACTCGGTCACCAATAGATGTGACTCATCGAAGTTCAAAAATTTTCTTAATTAATTTTGTTATTCCGCCAATCTTCACGAAGCAATTTTACTTTATACTACCACAACCACTACAGGACATTGTCGTCTATAATCCGAAACTGCCACCACATTTTTTTCAAAATTAACTTCATATATAACTTTTACATCCATTAGAAGAAAAATTAATATTAATAACAAGATATAAAAGTGATAAGATAAAAGTTGTCGTTAATAATTTTGCATGTATAAGTATAGGTATGGTGCAACTTTTACTAGATAAAAGTGACAAGAGACAAGTATGTCATTAATTATTAATTTTGCACTATATATATTGATACTTTTTTATATTATATTGCCACCATTGATACCATACAAATTATATTTTGTGGCAACATAATTTTATTATCATTATATATATATATATAATTAATAATAACTCTTTCATTATTATTTGTTGTATCGGCACTAATTTAATTACTAATTTCTTACAGTGTTATGCTTCAAGAAATGTAGGCGTAGCTTACCTTTTGACATTATCGTATTGAAATATAGCAGCTAAAAAAATCATACACACTTCATTTATTTTTAATTTTGTGAAAGTTAAAAATGATAGATTGTTGAAGACAGAACAGTTGTTGGAGCTATCTATTTACAGGCTACCATTAAATGCGGACACATATTTTCATGCATCAAATACATTATTGATTAATATCTACGGTCAGCCAACACCACAGATAACTCCCTCAGGCCTTCTTTGGCCTTTACTTCCATGAATTCAACCATCTCACCCATTATTTTGCTTTTCCTTATCTCCATTCAACCGCACCTCCAAATTCTCTTTTCTAACTGTATCCTCACCCCCGCTCTCTCTCTCTCTACATATATATATATATATATATATATATATATATATGTTTGAATATATCCCCTATCTCTATAAATATAGGCTTCTCTTTATTCTTGTCCGGCCTAGTTGAAATTGCTCTCTTTCTCTCGTGTATATTATATTTCTCTCTCTCTCTCTCTCTCACTCACACACACACACATATATATATGTATATATATTACAAAGCATCGAAGCATGTTTAGGTTGATCACAGGACTCAGAGGACGGAGCGGTTTCGGATCAGCTTCAACTGCTGAAGAAGTTACTCAAGGGATTGATGCTGCCAATCTCACTGCCATAGTTACTGGTCAGCTACTAATTCTTATATATATATATATATATATGTATTATAAAAACACTCGCACATCTAAATATATACTGTGTGCTTTTTGTGAAAAATATTACTTGAGAAACATTCTCTGTGTTTTTAACTGACCTAATGTTGATTCGTGATCATATAATATGTACACACATAATTACACATACATGTACATGAATACAGCTATGCCTATGTACGTTTTCTGATCTATTTTTCTTCTAAATGTTTTCTCAACTATAGATTTAAAAAAAAAAATGTAATACTGTATGAAAGTGGTGCATTACATCCTGCATCAGCAAGGGTTTGAAAGGAGAGCTAGTTCACCAATCAAGTACCCAACAATTACAAGATCCACCCAAAATATTTATTAATGTGGAACATTAATGAATACATACATATATATATATATATATATATATATATAGTCATCTACAGGTGCTAGTCAGAGTCTGGCTGAGAAAAAAATAAAAGCAATTAGTTTAGCAGATTTTTGGACCAGAGGCCTATGCATCGGGTGTTTGGATTCTATATATGAATAAAATTATTGAGATTGTATTATTATTTTATATATTGATTTGTTTATTATTCGTGAGTTAATAATATGACGTAATTTAAATCGTTTGAAGTATATATGAAATTCAGACCCGGTGCATGCTCCTTGAGAACAAAGATATACTCATAAGTTGAAAAGAGTTGACGATAGAGGACCACTGTATCGGAGTGGGTACATGGCATTTTTTAAAAATAATATAATACTAATAATAATTTGGCAAAATTTAGTAGTGGGTGTTTCATTTCATTTTATTTTGTTTTCCACTTATTTTGCTAAGTCATCTTGATTAATAGGGAAAATTATTGCCCAGACTCAGTTTGACAGCGTTCAACTAATCATATAGCAAGTGTTAATACACTTGCCATATGATTGATCACTCTTTCTAAACTGTACACCAATCACATGACAAGTGTAAAATACTCACCACATCATGAGTTCTGGTATGGTCAAATCCGGTGCGGGTAAGAATTGCTCGATTAATAGGGCGTCTTGATTTCAATATTAATATCAATTCTCCTTTTTCCATAGATTTTGTTTCTAAATTAAAATTGTGTAATTAATTGGATAAGTTTTAGCTGCATGGCTAGTGGTTTTTGTCTATAAGGATGTAATAAATGCCAAACTTATGAAATACTGGGACCAAAATAAAGACAGAGATAGAGTAGCTAGCAATGTGACGACGGAGCACAATTAAATCTTTGTTCATTTCTAGTGTCTTTCCTTATCAAATCTCTTGCTCTCTCTCTCTCTCTCTCTCTCTCTCTCTATTTTCTTTTATCTCACATCGGAGCAAAGCCTTTTTATTTTGGGTTCAAATTGAATTTCATAAAACATAAAGGAGGATTTTATTTTTAGCTTCGTGACGAAATCTATAACATAATTTCATATTTCTATTTAATAATATAAATGTGAGGACAACAACTGCCACTATTAGCTACTCACTTTTTTTGTCTCTAATAATATATTTTATATTAATTAATTAGTGATAACAAAGCGGATTCGAAACAAAAATAATACAAGTGTTTGATATATTGTAGGTGGTGCAAGTGGGATAGGCTTGGAGACAGCAAGAGTTTTAGCTTTAAGAAATGCACATGTTATTATTGGTGCAAGAAATATGGAGGCTGCAAACGAAGCAAAACAGCTCATTCTCAAGGATAACAAGAATGCTCGTGTTGATGTCCTCAAACTTGACCTGGCTTCCCTTAAATCCATCAAGGCCTTTGCTGATAACTTCATTGCTCTTGACCTTCCCCTCAACATCTTGATGTAATTAACACATTTAATTACGCTCTTCCACGTTATATTTTGTTGCAATTTTCAGTTTAACCCCCTGTGCTTATCGAGGAAGGCAAAAACTACCCTGCATCTAAAAGAATTTCAGATGGGATCATCATATTTAAAAGGGTGAATTACAAAAATCACCCCTCAAGTATGATCAAATTACAAAAATTACCCCCACATTAGACTTAACATACAAGTGTACAACCCCTGAAATCAGGAGTAATGGTAATTTCTCAAATGTAGGGGTGTCTTTTGTAATTTATTCATACCTCAGGGGTGGTTTCTATAATTTGAACTTCTCTCTAGATGACTAGTGATTTGGCCTTCTCGTTAAGCACAAGGGCTAAATTGTAATTACTCCCAATTGCCCGGTTTGATTAATCAAAAGTCGTTAAGGGGTGCCCTACTGATGATGAATTGTGATTTTCAGAAATAATGCCGGGATAATGTTCTGTCCCTATCAGCTCTCCGGAGATGGGATGGAGATTCAATTCGCTACAAATCATCTTGGTATAATTATAAACCCACAACTTGTGCACATTTTTCTCATGAAAATTTTGCCAAACTCTGATTATTCAAAATCATTGCTTATAAATTGATGCTTCTCGTGATCAGGTCACTTTTACTTGACTAACCTTCTCCTTGACAAGATGAAAGAGACCGCAAAGTCTACCGATATCGAGGGTAGAATTGTCAATTTATCATCAATAGCTCACATTCATACTTACAAGGGTGGGGTTAGATTTGAGAAGGTTAATGATAAAAGAAGGTAGTTTCTTATCAAAATTGTCTGCTCTTATCGTATCATAGTAAAAGGCTAAAAAAAAGAATTATTTAGTTTTTGTTGATAATATTGTTTGATGAAGATATAATGACAAGAGGGCATATGGACAATCCAAATTAGCAAACATACTACATGCAAATGAGCTCTCTAGGCGGCTCAAGGTATCATTTTGCATGAATAGTAGTTTATGTTTTTGAAAATCGCACTAGCTAGAATTAGATGTTAAAATCGTGGTCACAAATTTGCGTTTTCAGGCCGAGGGGGTAAATATTACTGCAAACGCCGTGCACCCAGGATTGATAATGACGAATCTCTTTAAATATACTGGTCTTTGGATGAGTAAGTACTCAAATCTCTCACTTTAGTTCTAATTTCTCCTTCAAGCCCTTGTTTTTCTTTTTCTTTTTCTTTTCCCTTTTTTTTTTATCATTTTTTCGGGTACTCATTAAAGATTAATTCTGCTGCAGAAATGTTCAAGTTTTTCACTACTTGTATCCTATGGAAGGACGTATCTCAGGTATCAATTCTTTCAAAACACTTTTTTTAAATATATAATCATTTATAATACTTTATAAATATAAATTGAAAAGAAATATATGCTTGCCCAAGGAAGAAGGGGGAGGTGATTGATGAAGATTATACCCAAGACTAATGTCAAATTCAAACCACCATCACTAGACTACAATCCATCGACAATTCTTCCGAAACATTGATACACTATGTTTGGTTTAAAAATTTGATGAAGAGAAGAAAACAAAATATTTTTAAAAACTGACAGAAAAAAAAGTTATTTAGTTACCAAAAGAATATTAAGAAAAAAGAAAATGAAAGGGGAAAAGTACAACATAAATGGAAGAAAAGTGAAATTTTCCCATAAAAATAGACAAGAATATTGGCTCTCTAATACCATCCAATGGAGTCATCATATTTTTTCTCCATATTTTTCTTTATTTTCATAATATAAAAAAAGTCTATTATTATTATTATTATTATTATTATTATTATTTCTTTTCAGGGAGCGGCCACAACGTGCTATGTAGCGCTTAATTCGCAGTTGAAAGGTGTATCGGGGAAATATTTTTCGGACTGCAACGAGTGCAAGCCCAGCAGGTTGGCAAGGAATGAAGTTTTAGCCCATAAACTTTGGGAATTTAGCAACGAACTGGTTAATGCAGCTCAAATCTCTTAAAATTTGCTTGATTATTTGCCCGTCCTATGTGTTTTTATTCCATCCTACACCTGGTTCAATATATCAAATAGTTGGATGGTGGACATATGTATGAAAATTCTATAACATTCTTAATTTAGTTAATAAAGAAAAAAAATAAATTTAAATATGTATAGATAATTCATCCAATCAAACCAGTATATTATGTATATATATATAATTTGATTAAAATTTGAGAATTTATCAACACTTTATAAAAGTATACTTGTTTGCAAGTGAACATGAAAGATTAGAGGAAATTTTTTATTAAATTTGGTGTATACACTCAGCTATCTAAATTCAACCGCGTGTTATATATTATAATATATAATAGGTGGTGATATATTATTTTTATAATCAACTATATATTATATAATATAATATCTATTACCTGGTTGAATTTAAACATTAAGTACATAAACCCAAACACCTAGCCCATGTAAGAATTTTCCAAAGATCAGACATCAATCAATATAACGTAACCTGCAAACATCTAAACGCAGGTAAAAGGACAAACAGAGCAACTAATACAAAGTATTTCACAAAATTTCATATATTCTATTTTCTTTTGTATAAATTGAAAAGAACAATCAAGTCTCGACATAAGCACAATGCACCTATATCCCGCGCTCCAGGCCTCGTAAAATTCATAGAAGAAAAATATAAAATCAGCAATCGATTAAAGGGGGGGAAAAAACAATCAGTTACTTTTTTTCTACCATAACTGCTCATCTTCAGCCTCCCACAAGCCCATAGCTTTAACCACACAAGCCGAACCGGCGACGATCACGGCTGCAAAAACCGGCGGCACAATCATATCTATTCTGGACCGCTTGAAAAGCCGACCGGGCAAACACAAATTCTCAGACGGAATATCTAAAGGCAGCCTAACGGAGCCGTTACCCTTGCACGCCTGAGACAACGGCGAGGTCTGGCTGATGGCGGAAACAAAGGCCAGCTCCGGCGAGAACGAGGCCACGGCCACCGTTATCGTTAAGATGGTCGTCCACGTGGCGGCGTAGAGCAGCAGCGGCCACCGCGGGTGGTGGAGCCTCCGGAACAATGAAATATTGGAGAAACTGAAACTCATTTCGGAGAGAAACTAACACGAACTGTGTGTGATTTATTTGTTTTCTCGGGGAAGTTGAAATTGAGAAGCATCTGATTTAAAAGGGAATTGAGGAACCTAACCTCAACTAATTCTATTGAAGAATGATCGTTTAATAGTTGAGTTAGAGAGAGAGAGAGAGAGAGAGAGAGAGAGACGGATCACTGACTCCTCTCAATAAAAGAGAGGAGTTTTGTGTCGAAATGGACGGGTGTTTAGGAGTGGTTTTGGGGGAGCCGGGGAGGGTTAGAAAAATTGGAAATAGTCCAACCAGGCATGTACCTAAAATGCAGCAACTAGTGGCAAGTGGACCACTTTAAATCCTCTGTTTAGTTTATGTTTTTATGTATAATATTAATATTAATTTATGTTTCATTTTACATCAAATTTCATTGATGTACTCTTAACTGTAAATATATATATATATATATATATATATATATTAATTATTTATTCAAGAAAATGTACTGCAGGGTGTTCAGCTTGTCATGAAATACAGTTTCAGACAACTTTAATGATACCGTTATTTACCCATTTTGTAAGAGAAGCATACGTCCGGTTTTGCTGAAATATTTGGAGAGAGCATGTTTTGTCAATTTCGAGCATTGGGGTTATCTATTTTAAATAAATCTATGGTTATACATTAGTCACACATGCACACTACCGGGATTTAAATTTTACTACCTTACCCTCTCTATACCTAAGTGTTTGATACGGAATTATGTTCATAAGATCCCAAATGTCTTATTTAAGTGGGCCTTATATGCATTGAAATTCATAAACATGTTTGGAATGGGAATAGTTGGATCTTCAGTTTAATGGCTCAAGATGTGCTCTATTTGACAACAAATGGTGGAATTTCTTATAATAAGGCATTTCACAATTTTACTCCTGCAAACAGTATCACTTTTGTCTGAAAGTAATTTCACATCAAAAAACGGGGGTGCATGAGTAAATTTACAAATCCAATATATAATACAAAATTGTAATCTCAAAAAGTACCCTTTGGAAGAATGTATTATAGCCCCACTTAGAGTATTTCTACTTTGGCTTGGATTACTAGCGGGATCGATTCATAAAACATTTTAGGCCCAAAGAAATGTGCATTACTGGAATTACAAGACTCCATAATACTCCTATCAAACACTTCCTACAAGTGGAGTACATGTCTATTAAGTCAAAAAAACCTTGAACAAGGTTCTAACTAGATGAACAAGTAGATAACCAATTAATACCATAAAAAAATATTTCAAACAATGAATCACTGGTTGCTACACAATGTGTCTATAAGCCCAGCAAAAGTAAACATAACCCCCCCCAACACACCCAAAAAAAAACAAAAAAGGGGGGAAAATGGGCAGTAGAAGTGATTACAAATCCAAGTGTGGTCTCCATTTAAAAACAAAATGGGGAAAAGAGGGTCCTCAGAACACGAAAAAAGCAGCCTCTATGGTACCATGGGGCAACATTTGCAGGCCGAATACAGGGAAATTTTACATTTATCTACTATCTTCATATCACAACCCCCTTTCACAGTGCTTACTGTGAAGGGAAAAAAAAATCTAGAAATAGGAAATGAGGCAATGCTAGCCTCACATAAACCCTCCCCCAGTCCATTTGGCATCTGAATTTCCATTATCACCCTTCCTGTTATGATCAGATACATAATCGTATCCATCATCTTTAGCATCATCCCAGCCTGTCCAGCTATCTGCTTCTCTCTTGGATGTTGTTGTTGTTGTGCGCTTTGATGGCTCTTGTTTCGTGATGTCTTTGGTATCCCCCCAGTCATCCCAAGAACTGGAGCTAATAGAGTTAGCTGGCCGAGTTGACGAGGAGTGAGCTCCGCCAGGTGAATTCCATCCTTTAGAACTGGAGCGAACCGAGTTGGCCTGCCGAGTTGACGAGGACTGAGTTCCACCAGATGAATTCCATCCTTTAGATTCATTTCCGAACTGCTGCTGATTGTAACCGTTGCTGTTGGTTTCTTTCTGCTGCCAGCTGTCATTGTTCCAGCCAGAGCCTTCTTTTGTGAGATCTCCTACTTTCTGTGTGGCCAAGGCCATTACACCTCTCACAATTCCCCATGTTTTTTGGCCAATCTCTGATGTCTTTGCAGTCACAACATTAACGGTTTCATTTACCTTGTAGTCATAGCCCCCTTCTCTTACCTGAGAGAAGAAAGATTAATTTGCAAACTGTTATCACCTTACATGATTTGGATGGAAATGCCTCGATTGTTGATGTTAGCAAGTCACGGCTTATTTTAATAGCATTAACATTGCAGACTAAAAGCTGCATCTGTCTTGAGCAGTTACTGGTTCAACTAATTCTCGAGTATTTCAAGTCAACTACCATGTCCATAGTATTTCTTCAATTTCAAACATAGGAAGTGTAAAGCATATGAGAGTATATGGATCCTCTCTCTCTCTCCAATTTGTTACAATAGTTTGACAAGTGGTTGCACATGATGTAAATAGAGGAAAACTACACAAAATTTCCAAGTTAATTCATGCACTCAAAAGCCTCCAATTGCAATTTTAAGCCACACAGATGGCATAGCATATGTTTGCACATCATAAACCAATACATTTTGCATGAGTGCTATAGCTATGTGGTTATAAGATGGTTACAAGACAACAACAGTAAAGACATTTATCAGATCAAACACAAACCCAAGAACCCACTACAAATTGTGGCCGGGGGAAAATTTGTGAGAATCAAGCTTAAACACACATGCATAGAGCAACAGAGAACCTTGACGCTTGACAGACACAGAAACAAAAGCATTGTTGAAACTTCCTCCAATTGGATTCAGTAGAGAAACAAGAAATAGCACAATTTAGAGCAAACTTCCTCCACCAACATAGTACATGTGAATGGGGGAAATAAAGACAGAAAGCATAACCTAATCAGCTAACTGCATAGTTTTAATGTGACAGACCTCCGCCCCATCCCAAACCTCTTTCCTAATGATCCTATGGTCCACATTACGTCTTTCAACCCCTTCTGTTTCATCATTATGCAAACAAGACTGCGAACTAAGGTTGGCCAAGAATGACTGGTGGTAAAGCCCTAATTTCAGTTCTCTAGTTTCACAAATACCACAAGAAATTCATAAAAGCGCTGCTGCAAAGTTCAACACCGTAAAAGATTTACACAGGATTTGCCTTCTCAATACCGCCCACATACCAGTGCCGTGACATAGCTATTAACATTGTTCAATTATACGAGCTACACATAAACAATGCACATGCTCTGAAAGGAAGTTTAGCACATATTCAACAAAACAATGGGCGGAAATAAGTGCATATATAAATCACTAACTTTCTACATCTTCAAAATATTATTTTGTCCATTTATTGAAACAGAATTAGGACATTTCCATCAAATAATCAAAAGCAGAAACCAAACTACCTTGGAAGTCAACTCCTTAGTCCCAGCTTGAACAACATTTGCAGCGGACTGGGCAGCAGACGCAGCTACCACAGATAACCTACCAAATCCCTATAATTTGCAAAGCAATTATACACAAATCAATACCACTACAGAAATGCATTCTTAAACAAGAAAATTGCGTGTAAATCCACCTGAGTAACAGCTGAAAGAACATCCCCATCGTTATTATTCCTTGGGGCGGGTGCTGGACTCGATCCAAATCCAACATACTTCCCACCTTGAGAGGGGTGAAGCCCCTCCGGCCGTGACTCATTCTCCGCCATCTTCCTCGCAAAGAAACTCTCCTTATTAGCAGCCGATTCCTCCAACTGCCCTCGTGAATACATGTCCTGAGACGACTTGGACCGTGCTGGCTCTCTGCCCCCATTCCCGGGACTCCGAAAATCACCCACGGTATTACTCTTCCTAATGCTATTGTTGCTCGAATTATTCCCGCTGTAACCTCCATCATCGTAACTGTCCCAACTATCCCACCCCGCATTAGTCCCTGAATTACCACCATTTCTTCGGCCGCCGCCGCTCAACGGGGGCTTACTATGATTCGATTTCAAGGTTTCCTTTACAACCGGCGGATCGCGCCAGGGCTTGCCTTCGGCCAGCGCCTGGATGCGATCACGATAAACTGATGCAGCATTTGTATTGTATTTCGCGACGATATCGGTTTCCTTAGGAACTCCATACTGAGACATGAAACTATTGAATTGTTCGTTTCCCCCGAGCTCCATTTTCTTTAGCTGGATCTCCGACCAGGCATCCATGGTCACGGATCGGACGAAGGAGATGTGCACGCCGAGTCCGCGGTGCTTGCCGGAGCACTCGAGGCACATGAAGACGCCGTAGGATACTGAAGCCCATTGAGGGTTCTTTTGGGAGCAATCGACGCAGATCTTGTTGCCCGGCTGCGATTGTAGCTCCCGGAGCCGACGCGAGGCCGCCATAGCTTGTCGATTTCGGGCCCGGATACGCTGCGCCTTTGGATCGGATCGAGAGGGATTGAGAGCACTTATTAAATCATGAAAACGGACATTTGATCTGTGAAGGGATTACGAATGAGGGAGCGAAAGTGTAAGGAGGAGATAGAGAGTGAGCCGAGACCGTAAGATACGCCTCAGGTGAATAACGGCTGGTTTACAGTGGAGATGGCCAGATGGTTTGTCAAAAAGCGAATTTGTGATTATGGCCTTAATTATTTCTTTTCGCCGGTTATTTTTCGGATAATTAGCATTTTTACACCCCAGAAATTACTTACATTGCATTTTACACCGTCAGACAGTAATCTTACTTTTTTTACACACGTGCTAATTACATGTTCCCTTTATTTTATTGCTAATTTGTCACGTGGAAATTAAAAATAAATCAATATTTCTTATATAAACTTATATGTGAGAGTCTCACAAATTTATATCAAGTTAAAATTTATATATATATATATATATATTTAAATTTTAAAGTTCAACCTTCTAAATTATAGGAATGCTTTCAAATTTTTATAAAATTTTGACATCACTCACAAATTAAAAATTATGACTCCATTCCTACTTTTGAAGGTTCCATCCCTCGACCAACATAGACTAATTAAGGACTCATTTAGATAAACTTAAAAAAAATACTTCTTTAACTAGATTTTTTTTATAATAGAATATTGTTTAAGCCAAATAATTTTATATTTTAATACTTTAATTAAAAATATTTTAAAATATCCTTTTGTTTGAAATTTTTACAAGATAACTTCTAAAAAAACGCTTTTTGTCTTTTTTTTTTTTTGACTTCTAGTTTTTTTTTTTCAAAGTCCATCAAAACACAATTTTTTCACTCTAAAATACTATTTTTCAAAACATAAGTGTTTATTCTCTAACAAATGCCCATCCAAACGGGCTTCAAAGTTGATATTTCAGCTTAAAAACTACCGACACTTTGCATAAAAACAGACAACATAACCAATGCCCCAAGAATAAAAATACAACGATCAATTCATGCAATTCTTGTTTATCAATGTGCGAGAGCCTCGTCATTATATACAACAATGACATGCACATACCCTGATGCATGTTCACAGGTAGGTATTCGAGATATTAAAACACACTGAGGATTTCCTCAATCACAATTCGGGTAAGAGAGAGAGAGAGAGAAAGAGGAAGAGAAAAAAGAAACTCGACTCAAGAAGCGCGATACGGAAATGCTTTCTCCACCTTAAGTGTGAGAAAAAGAAACCCCGCCACGGAGATGCAGAGAGCCACGAGCATGATCACGAGCATCGTCTGCATTGATACAGACGTGCTGATGAAAAATACTACAGCGATCGATATGCTTTGCCATAGCTTAAGCTGTGCGAATGCTCCTTCCTGCCACCAGATCAAAAATATATACGATAACCACTCATGCGCAATAACATATGCTGGCCATTTGATGTTCATAGATGATTCAAATGTTAAAGGATAACAAAGTACGGATAAAATTAGTACCAGATCATGCTTGAACAAAATCCCTAGCAACGCGCTCAGCTGTGTGTTGAGCACGCCATCACCGATGCCCCACAAGGCCCCTATGAGAAGCGGGAGCAATGTACCGAGTAGTCCACCGCTCACACTGCAAAAATATAAGGCAAAAGAAGCAAGCGGATATTAATTTGAAATTTAGATTCTTGCGGCTATGTTTGGATTAAGGGATTTTGAGACTTGAAGGATATGTCGAATTCATAACAATAAGTCCACTAAGCTTGCTTGGTTAATTTTATGTTACAATGGATTTCAAATTCTTGAACTCCTGTTTTGAGCTACTTTTTGAGTCATTCTGGTGGATTTGAAATCCTTAATAATATGATGCAACCGAAAAGTATGAAAGTTGATGCAAGAGTCAACCTGTAGCCGAGTAGAAGCCAAAGCAGTACAACGAGCTGGATTAAAGCTCCACTTGAGACTATTATTGTGATCGACGAGAGACCAGAAGTAAGCCGACCGGATGCTAGTGAACTCTGAGAAAGGTTTCCAATAACAACAACGGTTAACTTCAGTTAATTCAAGCCACATATTAGACAAGAAATGGATCTACTTGCCAGCAAATTAAGATAACAAGAATATTTATTTATATTTCAGGGCAGAAAAAAAAATGAATCAGCTAAAATTACGTTCAACAAGGCATCGCAAATGCGGCTTCATCCATTTCTTGAATATCCCAAGGATATGTATTACAGCAAAAGCAAATAATCACTTTATAATTTTGGAAAATCCTAGCCTCAACCAATTCCTGCCTCACCAATGCTATTCATGTGGCAAGTGAATTAGACTTGCCGTGTGATTGGTCCGTATATCAAGGAGGGTGAACAATGACAGGGTAAGTGTGATTATGCTTGCTAAGTGGCTTATTATGAGAGGCCAAACCTAGTTCAGGCAAGAATTTTCCTAGGATCTGCCTAATAATAAAAAAGCAAATATATTGTCAGCAGGACAGATGAACGAAAACAGAGGATGGCCTAATCTAGTACAGCCAACCATTTCTGATTTGCGACTTACGATAGCATCAAAAACTCCATAAACAGCCATCGCACCACCAACACCACGTTCCCCAAGTGCAGGCTTCACAATTTCTTTCGTGTAATTCAGCCCTGGAATGGAAGGACAGAAAAATTGTACAAAAGCACGGTGATTTGCTTATTTTAATATATTAAAAAATACACAACTAAAAACAAAAACAAAAAGGGTTCTGGTTCATTACCACACAAATGCTTGTTGTAATCCTGAATATGCAAGAAGTGGGATGACCAATAGGACTCGTACGTCACGTAATAGATTCAAGATAGACTTTAACAGAGACCCCACCGAGGATGAAAAAGTGATGGGGGAGCCTTCTAGTGTTTCTTCTTTACCGTTTCTCTTACTCAAGAAGCACATGAGAATTGTGCCCAAAGTCATGCTACAGAGAAATAGAATGTAAAGTAAAGTTGTCCCACTGGTACTTCCTCCCTGCAATTTTTATAAAAAATACAATTAATACTTACCCAGCGCATAAATAATGATAATGAAAAAATCTACAAATTTTAGAAAGTTTATAGAAATAATAATGTCAAGGCAGCTAGAGTGCTGCTATAGTTTCATGGCCCCCTCACACGCATGGGGTATTCTTTTTTTGTTCAATCTTGCTTGTGAAGCTCTATTTCTACAAATATGTGGCAATGAGATTTGAACTCAGGACTTTTTGTTCGGACTGGCTCTAACACCATACGGAATGACCACTCCATCTAAGAGCTTATGCTGTTCGAGGTGAGATATTAAGTATTTAATATCCCCAACAATCATGGAGTCTATAATGAAGCAAAATGAATTTGATTGCAGATATGGATTCATTTCAAGGGGAATTTCATTTTATTTATTTATTTATTTATTTCCTTTCGAAATGATTAGATGATACCATAACAAGCATATGCAACACCTCTTTTGCTCCAAACCATGAAATACTGATCCTGTAAATCGAAGCTCCAAATTAATGGTGCGCATACCTCTTCATCTCTTAACACAGCAAGAGTCACCAGGTTCCCAACAAGCTGCATATTCATATAGCAATTTTCTTGTTAAAAGTTTGTGCTAGACTGATTATTTAGAAACTAGGAAATCACAGAAAAAAGTATAAATAAAGCACCTGGTGACATGCAAACATCCCCCAAAATTGTCCATTAAATTGCCCAATAATTGTCCCTTCATGCATGTTGTAGTCATTTGCGTGACTGTGAGCAGCCGAAGTGAGATACGTCCCCTGACATAAACCCAGAAGGTTAGCAGGAAAGACAAAACAGCTTGCAATCACGAAATAAATCATAGAATTATTCTAAGAAATCAGTCAGACCTCCCCAACCCATATTATCGAAGCTGCGAATCCCAGGTACACAGAAGCTGGCACCATAGTGTACCTAAAAAATGAACTATAAATACTCGATATTGATTGAAAAAATATAATGCATACGTATCAGAAGCTCTGTTTAGCTTTGGCCACTGTATCAAGAAGTTCTATTGCGGATGAAACTCAACTCACGAACGCTAGAGGAAGTCTCATAGCTTTTAAAAACACAAGAACCATCTCATAATGATGAGCATGTTACAAAATCTTTTTTTCCCTTGCAAGTTAAAGTTGAATTTACCATGAGAACAAGACAACCACTTCAAATGCCAATTTATTGCTTGTAAACAGCATCAAGAAATGTAGAACAGCGAAATTCAATATCACCAAAGATTAATCTCGCCGATCAAACGAATGGACAAAAGTCAACCAACTGATAGTTCAAATAGTAAATCAGAGATATAAACTAGACATACCAAGAGGGCACCAAATTGGCTGCCGTAAACAACCAATATCCAGTTGTACCGAGAACCAGAGCATTCTTTGATCCAAGCTTTCTGACCACCAATGAAGCAACCACCGAAAAAATCGCAAACGATACATACAATATCCCCAGTGATACAGTACCCAAATCTCCTTCCTAAAGACCCAATTCAGAGAGAGAGAGAGAGGACAATTCAATCAGAAAAATACACAACCCATACTGGACATACAGTAAAACCCATAACATAAATCTTGAAATAGAGATCTTGAAAAAAGAACTCAAAAAAGAAAAAAAAAAAAGGAACTTTACAGTGTTGATTGTGCTTTCCAAATTCTGAACAGCGCCATAAGCCAAGAAAATCAGGAGGAAAGCCCAGCACAAGATATGAATATCTCTTGTGTGGTTCAACGGCTGGGATTGTGGCAGGTTTTCTCCAGAAACAAGTGGCGATTCTTCATCAGAAGCCATTGAAGGAGAAGAAGAACGCTGGTTTCAGTCCCAATTCACTCAAATAACAAACCTATATATAAATACACATTTTTTTTGTTCATAAATCAGAAGGGTTTGAAAATGGGTCAGCCGGCGAGAAAATGACACGGGGAATAATTTATTTTTCAAAGTTTTATAGTTGGTATCGAAGATTCGGAATCTCAAGAAAAGACATGCTCGGGCGGCTGTGTAAAGGAGCGAGAGAGAGAGAGAGAGAGACGCGAGTGTTTTTTTTTTTCTACTCTTAGGCCACGTTTACTAGGGGTGGCTTGGATAACCACCGGCTCTGTTTCTGACTGGATTACAGTAGTTTATAATGTGGGCCCTGTTATCCTAAGTAGTGTTTACTTTGACCTGTTTGTGCTTAAATTTTGTGGCCCAAATTTAGACCTTATTTACTTCCTTGACTTTATTGCCTTGTTTATCTTGTGGCTTACCCAACCTACCCCTGCCCATTAGATTTGTTTTTCGTTTTGTTCCTGTTTCTCCTTTTTTTGCAGACGTGTTGGTTTTCTTCAGCCCCTGCGCAAGAGGTCGTCGATCCCGCCGGCGTGATCTCTGCAAGGCCACACGGTAAGCTAAAACACCAAATAGAGACCCGCACGAAAAGCAGATGGTGTAAAAAAAACCCAGAAGCAGTCGTCCAATGCAAGAATTAATGTAAAATCTGATCCAGAAATTGGTACTAACCACCGAAGAGGGCATCCAATCAGCGACCGCGCGACTATTACTCCAACCACTGCACGCTTGAACCATAAATGAAATCAGGCATTCGTTCGTCCTTTGGAAATCGTACGGGAATCATTCCACAAAAACAAGTTGATCGAAAATAAGATCCCGATTTTGGTTTGCAAAAAAATCAAAAAATATAAATAAAAAAAAATACAGAAACCCAGATAAAGATGAACAATCCTTTTCTGTTGTTCGATTCTGCTATACAAGCAGGTTTGTTTGCTCGCCTTTAATACCGGAGATATTGCAATTCGAGGGGTTAACGGATAACTGATTGGGTCGATTGTGCTTACCGGATGACAACCCTTGTTGCTTCTCAAGCACACAGATGCAGAAAGGGAAATTAATTCAAAGAGCAGGGATGAAGTCCAACTCTGTAGGGCTTCTTGATGGCAATTTGTGGTAATTACTCCCAACTTTTGTCCCTAGATGTCATTTTACAACAGCAGATAACCAATCGGCCAAATTTAACTCCCCCCCCACGAGTTAATTCTAACTCTCACAAACAGGTATTATCCCGGGTCACGCAAGATAACCCGAGTTTACATACAAACGAAGTAAACACAGGATACGGCCGATCAACTGCCCACAAACTTGAGTTATCCAGCATAGTAAACGTGGCCTTAAGGTTTTTCGGCCTTCGCTTTATAAAATTGTAGCTAATTTTTCTGGCTAGCTTGTTGTCTGGTTTGCACAAATTGGATCAGGCAATTCCCAGGAAAAAAACAGTAATTATTGTAGAGGTCCTGTTTCGAATTAAAAATTTTGAACTCTGTCTTTTTTAAAAACATAAATCTTTTATAATATTTTATAAAAATTTGACAACACCCTTCTTAATTTTTTTTTTTTTTTTTGATAAATTACCCTTCAAACAATGATTTCTAGCTCCATCGTATAGCTCCGAAAGTAGAAAAGTTTTCGTCTTGGCATACTGTAGCAAAATAGATGAACTTTTACTGTGAGAATCACGACGGACCAAGAAGCGCGAAATTTTAAGTGACACTATTTTTCTAGGATGATTACGATTTACGCCCGCACTTTCTGAAATTTGGTATAAATATATTTAAACTCCAAGATCGCCCTCCAATCAGTTTCGGTCAACGGCAGCAGGTGTGATTTTTATAATCATGGTAAATTATATCTATACCTCTTAAAATATAATATAATTATAAATTAAATTTTGTAATTTTAAAAATTATAAATATTTTCGAAATATATATCAATCTAACAAAATTCATCATTCTTAAAAACAATGAATATTTATGAGTTGTATTTCTAATATTTTCATAGGATTTTTGGATTGAATTCATTGGTCGTAACAAGTTTAAAATGTAAGAGTTTTATATGAAATCAATTCCAAATGAAATGTAGCGGTGATAAGTCCGTAATTATAATTGATTTTTATATTTATTTTATAGGACTTATCACGTTTGTTTTCTCATTTAGGGTCTTATTATGCATAAGTTTGAGCTAAATCATTGTTTTGTAGGTAAGAAGGGAAAAAGACCATAAAGGGCATGAAAAGTGGAATCAGAAGCTGCGTATTTACGCAAACTATTTCGAGTAATAACACAATACAAGTAATTCGGAGGAAAAATGGCTGTAAAAACATGTATGTACGCAAGAAATCTTGAGTACTTACTCAAGGCCAACGAGTTTAAAGAAAAACAAATCTGTAAATTTGCGTATGTACACGGAATATTTTGCGTACATACACAACGTTTGCGACATCAATTAACAACTTTCTGTATTTGACTAAGGTGCTGATTTGGAAAGATTTGTTAGACGTTTCTCTTGCCACTTTTGAGTCCAGATTCATGCGGAATTCAAGGGGAGATGTTTTTTTTCAGATCTAGATAGAGAAGAACTTTTAGAGGCTTTTGGAGACATTCATCATTCTTGTTTTTTAGTTTTACTTTTTTTTCTTCTGGGGTTCAATTTTCATCTTTTGGGGATTTTGTGAAGAACAGAATAGGGGAGAAATCAAGAGCCAAGGGAAGAACAACAGAACAAGGAGAGTATTCTTCTCTTTTTATGAATTATTTCTCATATTTCGTTCTTATGTTTAGTTTCATTATGAACTAATTTCAATTAAGTGTAAGGATGGTGTAGTTCATCGTTTTTGCTATTCTATGAAAATCCTGTGAGTTTGAATTCGTTTTCGTATGTTTTTTTGTTGTGTGATTCTTGTTTAATGGTTTAATACGTGGTAAGGGTTTGATCACCCCTAATTAGCGAATTTGAGAATCGTGATGAGGTCGAGAGACGATTCACGATAATAGCTCTAATTAGACGAGATCAATTGAGTTAAAGTTGCATGAGAATTAATTTAACTTTGATTGAGCCTTAAGGCAGTGTTTAAAAATTCATACAAATAATTCTAAAGTTGGGATTAATTGAATGAGAATTGGTTAATCTTAGGCTTAGAGGAATTGTATGAATTATTTCCACAATGCTCGAGAGAGATTGTGGATATATGTGTTCCTAGGCTTTACACAACCACGAAACCACTCAACTTAGGGATTGGATTAGAATAGCGAATTTGGTAAATGAAATCACCTTACACTTGCATTTGCTGCCTTGATTATTTGTTAGTATTATTATTCGTAAGTTGTTTTTAATTAAAAGCGTAGGTTTCTTTTAGAAAATCAAAACCACTACTCAATTTGATCCATTTAGCTAAACAAACACAAGTCATTTTCACGGGCCAAATCACAATCCCTGTGGATTCGACACTCTACTCACTTTATATTACTTGTACGATTGCGTGCACTTGCGCAAGTCCCAACAAGCGGTAATGTCGGATTATAGATTTTCATCAAAAAACAAATATCGAATTATAGATGATGACACCCAATGGTGATTGCGATTATATAAAATGAAATTAATCTTTTAGTCATTTCTATTAATATTTACAAGAAAGTTAAAAAAACTCGAACGAGTATTTATAATTTTTAAAATAATAGATATTAATTTATAATTATAATATATTTCAAGGATTGTAACTATAACTTGCCCTTTTTAGAATATGGGTGGTCTGACAGTAGTACAAAATGAATTTGAGGGAAGCATGAGTAGAACAAAAAAGTAAAATTAGTCAAGCATCCCAATCGTTTGTATGTTTTGCACTTTGTGCCTCATTATATAGTGTGATCGTGATACTACAACTTTATTGTTTCATTATTCTGATAGAATATTCAAAAATATAATTTGTGCCCTAATGGCATTTTTTTCACTATATTTTAGAGGAATATTCTTGGAGTTTCAAATATTCCAGTAATATCCCACCAGAACAGGTGAAAAAGATTATGTGCACACAAATGATAAAAATTATGTACCAAAATTCAACATACCCAAAAGATTGAGATACTTAATGTATTTTATCCAATAACTAACAAAAGTAAACCTAATCATGAACTGACAGAAAGCAAGGGATACAAATGAAAAACTGATGAAGATATGAACTGATGATCTGGCAAAGTATTCTTATACCTAAAACAGAAATGTTATTTATGTAACTAAGGCCTCGGTTGACATATCCTCATTTTCAATTGTGAAGAGTTACAATAACAAGACAATTTCAAATAAAACCAAATAACAGATTGCATGAGAAAAGTTTTTCCAGCATTATACAAGGCCCCAATCAGATTTTTTGGACCAAAGCAAATGAATTTCCATGCACATCTGTTACCACAAAGAAACGATCAGGTGAGATATTTCAACTTTCGTTCTCACCAGTAACCTTTTCTAGGCTTCCTGCTATTCAGAACTCGGCCGAAAACTGCCAAGGCGTCTGAAAATTTACGGATTTTAAGGAAACCCATTATCATGCCTACTTCATTGTCTGAAAATTTGGCTTTCACCATTATCTTATCAATGAGCTTTACCAAAGTTTCCTCCATGTTTAAAGCACAAAGCCCTTCGGCCAGCATATAAAACGAAGAGAACTCCGGGCTGTACCCCTTTTCAGTCATTTCAAGAGCGAAATGAACAGCTTCTCCAATCGGACCACCGCCATTACAAATCCCTCTAAAAGCGATTTTATATGATATAGAATCAGGAGGATCACTCTTTTCCTCCATTTCCCTGAATAATCTCATGGCTTCTTTAATTCTCTTCCTTTTGAAAAGCGCTTGAATCACAGGATTATAAGCCTGTGGACTCAAAACCATTCCTTTCATCTGAATACTTCTGAGCAGCCTTGTAGCAACATCAATTCTACCAGCTTTACACAGTCCTTGGATTAAAGTCCCATATGTCACAACATCTGGTTCACACCCATTTGAGGTCATTGTCTGAACGATATCTGCTGCTTTTTTAATATCTCCCAATCTGCAGAAGTAAGAAAGGAGTGAATTATAAGTGAATTTATCGGGTTTTAATCCTTCCATTATCATCTGGTCCATAAGCTGGGAAGCATCTTCCACCCTCTTACACTTGCAAAGACCATCAATAAGGGTGTTAAACGTGACAAGATTTCTTGAGACCCCTTGAAGTTCCATTTGATCAAATATCTCCTCTGCTTCCTCAATTTTCTTGATTTTGCAGAACCCATCAATCAATGTGTTGTAAGTTATTACATTTCTTGCACACCCACTTGATTCCATGTCTTTAAGGAGTTCGAGGGCCTCATCAAGCTTGCCTTTGGTGCAAAGACAGTCGATCAAAATGTTGTAAGTGAACTCATCTGGTTGGCATCCTTTTGTCTTCATCTCAAGGAATAATTCCATTGCAGCATTAAAGTTGCTGCTCAAGCACAGACCTTGTATGATAGAATTAAATGTAGAAACATCAGGGAGAACACCTTTACTTGTGAGGACACGTGCGAGCTCAGTGGCTTCTTGCACTTGGTTCTCTTTACACAAAGTGCTGATTATGGTGTTATATGTGACAGCATTTGGAGAACAATCTCTTGAAAGCATTTGGTTGAGAACTTCTATTGCCTCTTCAACATCACCCATTTTACAAAGTCCAGATATAACAGTGTTATATGTGAAAATGTCCGGATCGAAGCCCTCTTGGAGCATCAAATCTAATATCTCCATAGCATGATTGACATGCCCGACTTTGCATAAACCTTTTATCAAAGTGTTGAAAGTGAAGTGGTCAGGACAAAACCCCTCGTTAGCCATCTCCTGCACAAACATCAAAGCTTCCTCAATCCGGCCCTCTTTGCAAAACCCGTTTATTAAAACATTTATTGTCACGTTACTCCGCGGGCATTGAGCTGCCACCATTTGCTCTCTAACCCTTAAAGCTCCTTCCAAGTTGCCTTCCTCAATATAACCCTGCATTATCGTTGTGAAAGTCTTCTCATCGGGTGCTAAACCATAGTTGGACATCTCCTCCATCAACAAAATTGCGGGCCTTATTTGATGTGCTCTACATAGGGCCTTTATCAATATATTAAAAGTTGAAACATCAGGTTTTACACCATCTTTCAGCATCTTAGAATGCACATTTTCTACAAGTATCAGCTTGTTGCCATCAACTAAAACATTCAACAAAAAGTTATAGGTATGAGTCCCCGGCCTCACCCCAAACTCTGCCTCCATCACATCAAGAACGCCAACAGCTTCATCAAACAACTCAAATTTCGCATAACTATCAATCAAAATAAAGAAAGTACCTTCAACAATCTCGACTTTCGAATGCTTCATATCATCCAAGACTTCCCTCACTGAATCAAAAGACCCCACATTCCCGAGTTTTTGAAGAATTTCCTCGTATACAGGCAAAGTGGGCAAAAAATTCGACTGCATTGAGGCCCACCGAAAGAGGCGAAAGGCTGACGTTTCATCCTCCTCACAACGAAGGGTGTCCAAAAGTTGCTTTGGGGTGAAGTCAGGCGAAAGTGAAACACTTGAAAAACCTGAGGCGGCAGCAAATAAGTGTGCCGAAGGCCGTCTTGCATTAATTCGTGAAAATGGGACTTTTGCTGGCTTTGAAGTCTGAGGACAAATAAAGGGGTAATTCAGATTGTGAGGAGGAGTCCATGGGTGCCACTTCAAGCAAGAAGAGAAAGCCATTTCGGCAATTAAACAAACATCTGGTGTGCAAGAAAAACTTAGAGGAATTGTTTATACTGCTAGAGTGTTATCCACTGAGCTAGGCGAGAGAAGTACGGTATAAATTTTACTTCAAACAAGAGAAGAAGAACGAAAAATCTCAAAAAGGATAAAACTCTAAGGCGGCGAAATGGGCGAGGCAGAAGAGAAGAAGAATTGAGTTGATTCTGAGTTCTAACAGTGTGAATGTGGAGGATAACATTCTTGCCAGTTAGATTTTAAAAAATTGAGAAAAAAAAATAATATTTAAAATTTATTGTTTTGATTGCCTAAAGTTAGAGGAATAGACAACTCATTAATTCGTATTCAAATAAATATTTTTATTTATTTTTTATGAGACGAGCAGTATATTTGATTGAAATTTCATTGGACAATCCTCCATAAAAAGCATGAAAGAATACGAGAAATGAATAAGTTAGTGTAAAAGTTGCAAGGATAAAACTCATGTTTACAAGTGACATTTATCTTAGAAAAAAATCTATAAAAGTCGTCCTTTTTGATATTACGGGCATTATAGTCAAGCTATTAAAAGAAAAAATTAAAGTAAAGCTCCTCCAATTTGTGGAGTGGCAAGAACGTGGACCTTTAATCAATCATATTTGTCATTGGGATTAAGGGTTAATTGTAATTTTGGTCCATATGAATGTCTTTATCTAATTTTGATCACATTCCTTTCAATATTCTTAATTTTGATCCTATATATTTTAAATTTTTATAATTTTGAGATTTTTCTAAAATTCCGTCTAATCTTTAATAGTGAAGGCACGCGCGCTTCACGTGAAATCAAAATTTCGTCTAATTTTGGTCCATACATTTCGCAATTTTGGAACTTCGCAAAAATTTGAAATGTATGGGATTTAACGGCCACATGAGACGCACGTGTTTTCGAGGTTAAAGATTAAACGGAATTTCACAAATATCCCAAAATTGAGAAAATTTAAAACATATAGAACCAAATATGAGAAAATTGAAATATGTGGGATCAAATTTGAGCAATTTGAAACGAATGAGATCACAATTGGATAAAGACATACTTACAGAACCACAATTACAATTAACCATTGGATTAATTTTATGCTCCTCTTTTTCTTTTGATTTTTCCTTCCTTCTCCTTCTTTTTTTTTTTTTGGGGGGGGGGGGGGGGGGGTGGGTGGTTGTGCATACCAACAACTTATCTTTGACGAATCAGTTACTTTATAATTTAGATTTTTGTATTTGGGTGTGTGGTTCGGTCACATTTAGCTGCGTTATGACATTATTATCTGTTCTGTCCGTGTGCTTTCGGAAAACAATTTGAGCCCAATCCAATATCGGCAGGTTTCTCCAATTTTCAGCCGAAGTAGCGAGTAATGTTTGATAATTTAGCCTACAACGTATAACAAGCCCAATAGTTTCAACCGTAATTCTAGTTTTAAAAATCGTGGAATATTGAGGGAAATATTCAATTTCTTCACATACTTTTGGTATCCCAATTAAAATTTTCACGTGGCCGCCGACCCATTAAACTTTGTCACGCTTTCTTCTGAAGTTCTTATCATAGCCAGATAGATAGATCTCAACAAGCACATAGCGTGTAATAATTGTCAGGGAAACCTAGAAAAAACGCTAAAAACTGGACCAATGTGGCCCAAGTCAACTGCCTAAAAAGCTTAAACTACTGAGTCATTATGCATGCACTATACATAATTAATCACACTTTTGTCGGCCAAGTTGGGTTTTCCTTGGCCGATACTGCTCGAGATTGGTTGCCAATGGCATAACCACAGACGCCAAAATAGTCAGATAATATAAGAATGTAATCTTGTTCCAGTATACCAAATGAAACTGCTGATCAATGGCAACCAGAAAGGAGTCGAATAATGCTAGTTTGCACTCCAAAACAAGAACCAAGGGCTCACATGTAAGTATCCAAACAGGCTAGGAGTCTCAACCCCTCTCAGATTGTTACATATAAGATTGTAAATATCAAACTACAACACCAATAAATAGGTATCTAAATCCCCGAATAACATCATATATCAGACACACACATAAATTCCATTAAAAATGAAAAAAGAACAGTATAGGATGTACTTGGTGACTGTGCTCATCACTACCCCATCCCACAAACTATGGACATTAATCCTTTTCAAGTAAGTCATTGCAAAGAGAAATTCTGCTGCACAAGGCCCACAGACTTTCACTTAGTTGGCACGACTCTTGATAACATCGAGCCCCATTTCAGTTGGATCGGTTGCTTGCAATTCCACTTGGATTCCGTCAAGCTCCCTCTTAAATCTGTCCTTTGAGCTAGCATAGATCATCTTGCTTCTGACCCGTGAAGTGTCGGGAGACCTTACATTGAAGAATCAAGAAATTAAGCTGTGCTTAGCAAATGTGGTAATTATATTTAATTCAAACTGGAAGTGTAACAATATAATATAGTGACATGTAAGCCAATATGGGCCTGAAGTAAAATGCCAGTTATACCAAGCAATGAAGAAAATCCTGCTTTTCTGGCAATTCTCTGCAGTCACAAAGTCGAAATCGTAGACTGCATAGCGGCATTCATCAACAGGGAGGCTAGCAGTGAAGTCCTCATAGTTTTCAGTCGGCTCACCGACTTTTTCAACAACAACCTGCTTCTGCTTTTCCTCTATCTTGAAGACAATGAAGCGATAAGTTCGCTTTGCCTTCAATTCCAAGAACCTCAGCTTACAATCATCATGCACAGCCATCCCAGATGCCGCATTCGCCTATAAACAGCATCATAAGAATTTCATTCAACTAAAAGTGAAATTGAAAATTTTAAATGCACAAAACAATCAGGGAACTAATCGAGCTGTAACAAACCAAATAAACATTGTCAAACCCAACTCCCCCCTCCCGTGTCCCAAGATGCAAGAGATAACCCAATTCAACAACAGTCAACATGCTAAAATTGCCAAGAAAAGCACTAGCAGCCATTATTTTTTCCAATATATTCCTCGACAACAACATGCCTCCAGGAAAATGACAAGTGATACCTTCCAGTTCCATATGCATCATTTTTCCAGCATATACTCGCTTTAATTTGTGATCAGACGCATGAATCTAATGCTCGTTCAATTACGAAACAACATTTTCATTGAGGATTATGCATCATTGATTCAGAAACGAAAAAACAATCTCGACATCAGTGAAATCACAGATAAAGAACAAGCACTTCCAGTTCCAGATCACTTGAGTTCATCTCTACCAATTTTATAGATCAATTATCTTCCAGGTAATAATCTGAGCTCGATTACAGACAGATTTTCAGATAAGGAATCAAAATTCATGTACTCAATCCAGAGATCAACTCCAAACTACAGCACACAACAGATCAAGTCACCAATAACCAAAATAACTGCAGATCAAACAAAAAGCAACACAAAATCACTTCAAATTTAGGAAAAACACTTGCAAAGATAAGATCAATTGCCGATCAAGTACTCATCAAAATCACAAATTCAAGAGCGACACCAAAAGCAATGCGAAGGGGAAAATAATGTAAAAACAACGAGACGAGTTCTCACCATTGTTGGTTCTCCTTTAGTTTTTGAGCAGACAAGGCGAAGACTAGAGAGAGAATTTGAAAAACATAAAAGTTTTTAGAGAGAGAAAATGAGAGAACCGCAGGAGCGGTGCTAATATGATTTTAGCTCTCTTTTTATTGAGTGGTTTTGGTAAAGGGTTATTGCGGTGTGTGCGCCGGTGTACTGTTGTAGGGTGTGTGGTTAAAGCAATTGCGAGACGCCGCGTCTTTGAGGGTATTTTAGTAAATGCGTTCCTGGCGGCTGGCTCGAGGCCGAGCCTCTTTGACTTGCTAGATAGGTTTGATCATATTAAAATTAATTAAGTAGCGAGTATTTTATTTTTATCATGTAATTGATATATA
Organism: Petrea volubilis; assembly: GCA_026212405.1. NCBI lineage: Eukaryota > Viridiplantae > Streptophyta > Magnoliopsida > Lamiales > Verbenaceae > Petrea > Petrea volubilis. The sequence goes on from CM047882.1 coordinate 2,374,562, forward strand.
TTTAGAGAAAACTATCAATCATATGACACAGGAATTGATGTTTATTATATGATTAATTGGAATTGATCAAGGCAAGTTCAAACAACAATAATTTTCTGTATGAGGCCAATGTGTTTGGTATGGTGTAACTTTAGAGTTAGATAGTACTTAGTAAAATTATTTTTAAAAAGTTATAATTTTTTATATTTATTAAGATAGTAATATTTATTAGTCGATAATGTCTTACTTAAAATGGAAGATTCTTGACCAAAGAAAATTAATGACTCGAATTCCACAAATTGGATATCTGACTACTGAATAATAATTTATATTTTATGGAAGTAACATTTATAATTGATTACTAATTGTATTTGTTGCAAATATACTTAACCTCTTGTCCTCAAAAATAAATTAAATTAATTTGCATTATACTTTTAATATAAAAATAAGATTATAAAGTTATCAAATATATGTAGTGGTAACCAAAAAACTAAAATTGTTCTTGTGGTTATATTTACTTAATATTATTAAATTGATATAATAATTTGCTTTATAAAAATTTACACTTGAAAATTATTATTTTATTGTCCTAGACGTTTGAAAAGCTATTTCACAGTAAGAGGATTTAGTTGGTTTTGCCCGTCTTAGTATTTGCTTCTAATCAAGTAACTATTTTCCTCTTTTGTTATAATAAGAGTATTTATTTTTGTAGTCTGGAAAAATAAATTGTAAAGTGATTCAAGCCTAAGCTTGGCTCATTTGACCAGCCGAGCCACAAAAGTTCTGGCAAATCATGACATGTAACCGTGCAAATTCAGATATTTTTTGGTAGAGTAACTTTTGGGAATTTTTCTAATAATGTTTTCGAAAATTATTTTAGTAGTAAAAATAATGGATAAGTGTATGATACACCGTCCATGGGAGACTCTCTCTCTCTCTCTCTCTCTCTCTAGATTTATGCGTCAATCCAACGCCACCTGATGATGACACCTTTAAATTTGTTCAGTTGGCAAATTCTGTCCTGCTACTCCCATTATTGATTACACCATTGGGATCCAGAAATAAAGCTAAAAGTTGTGACACAACTATCAAAAGGAAAAAGAAAATCTTGTGCACATCTTAAATTTCATATCACCAAAATCTTGTTCACATCTTAAATTTTCACATCATCAATTTCTCACAAATGATTGAATTGCAAAAACAGGAATTCTTTCTTAATAATAACTAGTGTATCGAATATATTTGATACGTGAGTAAAATAAATTAATTAAATTTTAGTAATATAGAATCAATTTCCTACAAAGGTATCTATACAAATACACATCTTTTTTTATTATTATTATTTATATAACATTAGAATTATTTATAGTATATTTGTTAAATTTATAAAAATTTAAAAAATTAATTTTAAATAATATTATTTTTGCTATAAAAAATAAATAAAATTAAAAAATTGAATAAATTTATAAAAAAAAAAAAAGATTTGAGAGAAAATGGGAGAGAGGTGGAAAATGGGGAAAAATGTTGGTAAGAAATAAATGGAGGATAGATGAGAGTAGACAAAAAGCTATTTTATGAATACCACAGTTACACACACACACAAATCAAAGTCCTGCACACTTAATATATAGCATAGATAATAATAATAATAATAATAATGATGATGATGATAACAAGGTTTTACTCTTCTTTTGTTGAAAATAATTTATTGCATCTCAATGGATTATACTAATACTCACATTAAAAATAAACTGCTATCAATCATCACTAATTATCCAAATAAAAAATATTATACAATAACTATAAATTGTTATTTAATAAACTAACAACACACACGCGCAATTAAAAAAGCTCGAACCCTTTAAGTGTGTTATAAATTACTATAACAATAGATAAAAGTTCTTATTTTTAAAAGTTCTCAAGTTTACTACCTAATTTAAATTTCATCGGCATGTTGTCAATCCTCTAATGAAAAATTTGTTGCAATTTGTTGAAAAAATGGATAAATTAATGGTTCGGATTGGTGAGCAGTCGAGATAAAGAAAAAAGAACTGATAATATGAAAATTTCTATTTTCTTATCTCGACCGCTCATCAATACACGTGGAGTGTATTGATGAGTGTAATAAAAGATGTAACACGATTATGCAATAAAACATCCAAACTATATGACTATGATGAATCAAAATTACCTGTTTTTTATCATAATAATGTGATGTTATTTTCCCTTGTTTGAAGCAAATAACAAATATCATGGATTAAATTATCTAAAATGTCTGGGAGTACATACGAATTAGTAAAAACATAAATATCAGGAAAAAATATATATTAAAAAGGTGGCACGTTTCAACCAAGCTGGGAGCGACCTTATTCGTGAAACGATTGTCAAAAGAAACCCCACCAGACTTGGATTGGGTCGTAAAATATTTTTAAAAAAAATAATAATAAATAATTATAAATCTTATGATATTTATATAAGCTTTCCTATTAATAATAGATAACGTAAACCTCTCACAAATGTGTGTACACAAAATATTATCACAACCATGCATGCCTTTTTTTACTTAATCACAAAATCATATATTCTTATCATAAATTATGAATTCGTAATGAATTGCACCTCATACATTAATATAATCTTCGCTGTGCATCCAATAGTTTCTAAGAAATTTTTTGTTTAGGTTCAGTTTAGTCCAATCCAAACAATCATATAATAAGTATTAATATACTTGTCATGAAATGTGTCATTATTCTTAAATTGTACATCAATTATATATTAAATAAGGATAATTACACTGAAGTATCATCAGATTTGCCTAAATTATAAATAAAACCCTCTATTTAGAAAAATTATCTAAATAACCCCGAGGTTTACATACTAAATTGTAATGCTAATGGATATGTGAAAAAATAAAAATGCCCTCAAATATTTTACTATTAAAAAAGGATAAATTACATTAAACTACCTTAAGGTATGATAAAATTACAAATTTAACTCCAAAATTTCAGAAATTACCTAGATAACCAAAAAATATGCATAATAAATTACAATAGTAGCATGGATTTGATAAAGACAAGATTCCCTCATATCTTTTGTGATGAATTATGTTGTTTCATCGCAAAATATGATTTTTTAGTAATTTGGTGTTTTTCAACGATAATGTCATTTAAGGTATTATTTATGATGTATATTACGAAAATTAATTAACTTGGGTTTAGTTTTTAAAAAAATTTCAAATTTTCAATGTGGATTCTAATATTTTTATTTTATTTTTTGGCTTAGTTATTAGCGATTTTGTTTGTTAAGTTAATATAAAATATTACAAAACAAACATCGTGTATTTTAAAATATTACGAAATCAATCCTGGACAATTTATAAAATTTGGGCAAATTTAATAAATATAGGTCAAGTGTGTTAAAATATAATGATTTCGGTTAAAACCACAATGGCAGTATATGGAGGGTTAAATATGTATAACGTTTACATACCTAATGGTTATTTAAGTAATTTTCGAAATAGAGAATTTTATTTGTAATTTAAGCAAATTTTCGGATACTTTAATATAATTATTCCTAATAAATATTTTATAATTATTACATGATTAATATTGGTGTGAGTGTGTGACTGAACTCGATGTGCGTGAGAATTCCCCCAATTCGTGAATGCAGTTAACTAGCGACGAAGATAAACCCGACATAAGAAAACAGGGGGGGACCATATAAAAGTCTCGTGTCGCGTACCCATTGTTACTTTCCTATACTAAATTATTTACTTGATTTTGTGTGATTGAAACAACGCCAAGCAACACCGTGACGGGAAAATTAGAAAGGACTGTAATGGAGTAATCAAAACAATTTTGACCGGCAAAGTTCAATGAATTGTTCAACAACAGTGCAAATCCACATTCATTTTGTTTTCTCAATTATTTTTATTTTTTTAACTTTAGTTATTATCGTTGTTTTCTAATATTCTTTAGGCATGTTAGTGGAGTACAATGTTTAGCAATACTATTGTCGAAATCTGAGCTGCTGTGCCCGAGAGTTTGTGGTGTCAAAAGGTTGACCAACTTCATTGTATGGACAATACTTTTTGTTTGAAGTCTTTTTTGTGATTATTGTTTGGTGGCATTAAAAGTATAATTGCCGAAAGTTGTCTACACAGAGTTTGTAATTTGCTATATAAAAACTACATATTAATATCTAAATATATAAATATTTATTTTAGTTCATCAAATTATAATCTTAGAGAGTTGTTTTATGAACTTGTAAGCTCTCAAAAATATTTTATAAAATGTTGGAAAACATATAAATTACAATAAAGTGTTTGATAATTATAAGATAAAATAAAAATTCTAAAACATTTTATAAGATATATGAGCTTAAAAGATGTTTCAAATTAGTTTAGCCAAATACCCTTTTAATCAACATTCGCGTTTGGCAATACAATCTTGGATCCTTGAGTAATTAAATCTGGATCTGGTTGCTTTCCTTCGTTTTCTTTGTGTTTGGCAAATGAAAGAAAACAAAAAGGAAAAAAAATTGAAATAAAATAAAATTAGTGGATTTTAATATTTCACGTATTTGTTTATATGAGAGAAAAACAAATGAAAAAAATAATTATTATTATAATATTTTTCATTCATTCTTTTTTTTTTTTTTTTTTGGCCAGGTTTAGGGAGGAAAAAAATTGATGGACCCAATGCCATTTTTTTTTTTTATTATTTCATTCCATTGTTCCATCCACAACAAAAATGAAAAAACAAAAATGATTTATTTCCTCTCATTTACCATCCTTCCACTTCCCTTCATCTCTGCCGAACGAACCATTGAATTTGGATCAAAGGGTGAGTTTTAATGCAAATTTGATCCAAACTTTAACATATCTGATCGATTAAAATTTTTCGACAGTCCAAATCCAACCATAACTATTCATAATCTGGAAATAAATGGTTTGTATATAGAATTAGCAATCCAACCTGTTACAAATAAAAAAAGTTTAATTATATTTTAATTAAATTAATAATCTTACGTACATAATATTAATAAGTATGCTTAAATAAAATGTAGTGTACATGCCACTATAACCATTAATACTCTAATTTTTTGTAAGGCAACTTATTTAAAAAAATAGCAGGTGTTTTAAAAAAAAAAATAGTATAGAATGTATTTCTACTTGTGCAATTTTATCTTTCACATACGGAATTATTATTCTTTTTTCTCTGGTTATATGATTTTAATATATATATATATTTTTATTGTTGGTCGGTTAGGATATATATTTTTTTAAATCCGATTCGGACTTGAAAACAACATACATACATTCTATACAATTTGAGTTGGATTCAGATATAAAAAAAGATTATCATAATCGGATCCGAACTTTACAAGTTTTATCCATATTCTACCCCGTTAACAAATCTTATTATAATCCATCAATATATATCCTAGTCACCAAACAGAATGGTCCATCCACAAGAGAGAGGCCCAGTACTATACGTCTATATCCATGCATTTAATTTGTCTATTTTTGTATTGTTATTCACTTGTCATTCTAAGCACTTCATAGTCTCCGCCACATTTGAACTTCATTCTTTGGGCGAGAAATGTACTATGAACTCTTTATTCTATGCTCTATTTAGCAGAATATATCATGTGGTTTAAATTTAACTGAACAACAACAAATGTTCAAATCTAGTACACTAGTTTTAATTTAAAAATAAAAATTAAAATTAAAATTAAAATTAAAATTAAAATTAAATGAATTATATTCGGTGCATTTCACCAGATAATTTTGATTAGGAGCCAAGGGAGATTGCGCTTTTGCCCATTGTCCAAGATTCCCTCAAAAAAATAATTCATTTTTTAGTATATATATTTATTAGAATTTTAAAGTTTCACCCTTCCTAAAATAAAATTTTGACTTTTATATAAAGTTATATAATAAAATTTTTAATTCCTTACTCTATCTTATTTTTTTGTGATTTATTTTTAACTAATCTCATTTACCATAATAATTAAATTCTCTCTCTTTCTCTTTCCTCTCTTTTTCATTATGTTCTTCAAATTAAAATATTAAATTTTTTATTAGATTTTATTTATCTTTTCTATCTTAATTAAAACACCAAAAATCCTACTAGAATTTTTATTCTCTTACAAACTCTACAGTATTCAACTTTTTCCTTCAAAAGCAACGTAGAAGAATGTATTGTATATTAATTTTGGAATTTATACATTTATTTATTTCTTTTTTTTGTGTGTGTGTAGATATTTGATTTTTAGTATTGTTTATATGAATCTCGATAGTTGTTCAATATTAAACTTAATGAGTTTTGATGTTTATTTGTTGACTATTGAACTTTAATGAATCTTATTAATTTGACACTTAATATTTAATTGAGAGTGATTTGGGGAATGTGATTGCGGGTAAAAAAAAATTATTTGAGATTTGAATATATTTTTTGATTGTGATAACAAAGAGAGAGAAAAAATATATATATTTTAGTACTTTTTGAGTTTTGATTATATATCATTATGTGGGTTTGTGTCAATTTTATTTATTATTATTAAAAAATTATTTGTTAAATATCTTTTAAAAGCAATTCATTATCAACTATATTTGCTTCTTTTGAAAGAAAAAATAGCTAGTTATTTTTTTAGTATCATTTTTTATATATTGTTTTGATTGTTGCACTTCTAATTAGTTGTATCCGCATAAATATGATAACTTTTATTATTTTATATGTTAATATTATATATAACACTCACAATTAAAATGATTATTACAAAAAAAAAATCGCCTCCCTTCAATTAAATTTCTGGCTCCTTCCTTGAAATAGGCTTGGTGGCCTAATGGCCCTAATCAATGTTTTTTTTCAATGTTGTTGTTTTGGCCAAAAAAGCTGATATGTTCTGGCCTTTGCCATGCTTTAGGTTGGAAGTAACATGTATAAAGTTTCCCCTTTCGGCTCCGATGATTACTCTAATGGACCGCATATTATAATTCATTCATGACGCATTATCAAAACGATATAAAGTTGCAAAAAATTTCTTTTATCTAATTTGAAATTTAATATTTTGCATATAAATATGACAAAAAATTCAATAAGTTTTACTGGGTTATATCGTCTAGCCCTGAATATTATATATATATATATATATAAAATAAGTTATATACAAGTTTTTCTCTTTGCATGAAATGTTTCTTGAACAAATCTTTCTACCATTTACGCCCTATATATCATATAAATATCCAACGTTCGGCCTCCTTTCATATCGAACGAGTTTTAATTATTATCGTTTAGTAATGTTTTCCATCTCATTTTCATATGTTTCAAAGTGTTCAACTCTTTATTAATTTAAATTAAGGCGAGTTAAATTCAGTCTCCCAAATGCTTGACCAAATCATAAAAAGACTCCTGAATTATGAGAAATTATAAAAAGTTTTCTAGAGTTTGCTTTCGTCCAAATTTCTTCTCGTACTCTTCTTTTTTGGCATTCAAAATAATGGCACAAATGACTTTTCAAACACTACATTTATTTTAACTTTTAGCATTAGGGAACAAATCTCATGGTCTTTTCTATTAATCCGCAGACCTAACAAGAAAAAAAAAAGACTTGTAATCTTCATGGAATTTGAGCATAATTAACCGTTTTGACCTTTTTTTTTAATATATATATATATATATATATATTTTTTTTTTTTCTAATTACTGATCACCCTATATTTAGATTTTGAATTGAATCGGACTACTTATGTGCTCCATATTAAGAGCAATGGCATGCTCAAGATTCTAATACTAGACTTTTGGTTAAATTAGTATAATTCGGATCTCCTATTATAAATTGATGTTATATATATATTTTTTTATTTATCAATATACACTACGTGTATCAATAAACTATTGAAATAAAGAAATATACTGTTAATCCATGTCATTTGAGGGAAAATTCTTATTTATACTGGATTTGGCCACATCAGTACTAATTATATAATTAATATATAATTTAAAAAAATAATCAATCATATAATAAATATATTAATATTAATTATATAATTAATTGGATTCAATCAAATCAGTTTTGTACAACAATTTTCCTGTTGGGTTGGTGAGAGCCGCCCAGTAAAGAACCACAATGGTCAAACTCACGCGAATGGGTACCTAAAAAAGTCTCGGTCTGAGGCCGACACATATACGCTCTTATCTATTGAAAATCTGTACGTCGACATAGGATAGGTGGCCTAAACCTTTGAAGATTCAAGTTGACCAATAAACAAGTTTGAAAAATTAATAAAGCAACAAAAGTCGACTGCAGACTCTTCGGTCGGTCCACTTTTTCTTTAAATTCCTGCAGAAAAAAAGGAAAAAAAAAAAAAAAAGTGGGATACTTTTGCGGCTTTGCCTCTCTTCAATTTCAAACTTTAGGCCCAAGAACTAAATCACCCTTGGATTGTTGCAACTTGCAATCAAATTTCAAAGAATCACAACATTGAGAGGTCCAACTTTAACCTAATCTGTCTCAATCAGTTATTATCATCTATCTTCTGGGGAAATTTACACCGCGAAAATATAATAGCTTTATTGCATAAAATGAAAAGGATTCTATAATGGACAAGCAGATAATAAATATACCGAGTAGTAACACGACACGTGTATTAGGTCATAGTATAATGTAAAAAAATATAAGAACAATGTATAAAAAAGTGAGTTGAATATGAGCATTAATTTTCTTTTATTTTTCTTCTTGCTTTCGTTAATATGTTAAAGAAAATAAATGCTAAATATTTTGTATTTTTAATATCTCTATTTAACATTAAATATTTAATGTTTTTTTATGTTTCTAACATGTCCCTGTAAAGGTGTACATCTGTTTAAATCTGTTATGTTGGTTTTATTCTAATGCTATATTAAATAACTGTTCATCTAAAATTTTAAATTAAAGCATAAGACGAAAAACATTAAATATAACATTTTTTAATGATTTCTGTTCAAACATAAAATTTTTCCTCAAAAAAGTGATTACATCTCGAAATAAGACTTAAAAGGACCAAGAAAATGGAGATTGGTGACTATCAATTAATTAATTCGGATAAAATTCATCCAAATTTGCAAAAATACATGTTTTCGAAATGATTTAATAATAATCACGTCGATTTAAAGAAGGAACTATGTATCGTTTCCATCTGTTGATTTAAAATAAATTTAACAAATTTACTGTAGACTTTGATTTATTCCTCCCCCAGCATCTTTGCAAACTAACAAAGAAAATTATAGGAACGAAGAACAGAGTTATATTGATGCAAAATGAGAAGCAAAGCACAAAGCAGTTTCAACACTTAGCGAAATTAAGAACAATCTAACGACATTACTCGAACACGACTATAGGACTGTTTAGCATTTTCTTTTTGTTTTTTTTTTCCCCCAAAATTTTATTCAGATTCAGCAAAGGATGTAGTTAAAAAAACAGAACGATACGAAACAGCCTATAGGTTTCATCACATACTTGAAGATCAATAGCTAATTATCCTTTAGTAAAACGATCAGCAGTCGCCGGCATTTCCTCCGCCGGCTTGGGCGGCGGCTGCGGCGGCAAGTGAGCGCCTCCGCCGCCGTTGTTTCTCTGTTGCGGTGGTGGAGGAGCTTGCGCGGCGGCAGGCGGAGGCGGCGGAGCAATGTCGTCCGACGGAGGAGCGGAGAGATTGTCCGGTATCACGAAAACGCCCTGCGACGGCCGCCGCTGGTGGCGGTTAGGTCTCTGAGACATTGTTGCGAGGTACAGTGAATCTGTGCTAAAATAAAAATGATCTGAGAAAAAATTTGATAATGTGGAGATAAGAGTCGTTGGGTTGGTTTTTATACAGGGCAGGTTCTAAGTCAAAGTTTTATCCATTCACATTGGGATTCTGTTGCAATAAATTGCTTAAATGTTGTCAATCCTAATTTTGAAATCCTAAACACTTTTATTTATTGCCCCTACAATTAGGGTCGTTGCTTATAGCCTTGTACAACGCTTTTATTTTTTTCTCTTAGGGCGGTTACTTATAGAACACTTCAATTTTTTTCTTTTCTTTTTTGCTTTTTAATTTTCTCTGTTCATACTTATACAAAATACCACTTTTATTATTCTATATTTTGATATGAGTCATTATGTTTTCGTTTTTATTTATTGTTGTTGTCATCGTGGTTTTTTCAAATAATAATAATAATTATATTATTATTATTACTACTGTGGTGGTGTGGTGGTGGTATTTTAATGAAAAAGAAAAAGTTATTACTGAACGGCAAGCAAGAATATTTACCCTCCAATTGCAGAGAAAGAAGCTCAATGATTAAGGGCTCGTTCGGATATATTTAAAAAAAATATTTTTCGAATGCTATTTTTTATAGTAAAGTATTTTTTTTAAGTTAAGTAATTTTGTTTTTGGATATAATAATTAAAAATATTTTTATTTAAATTTAATTTAATAACTTCTAAAAAAATTTATTTATTTATTTGTCTGACTTCTGCTTTTTTTAAAAAGCAAACACTTTTTTTTCTCAAAACAAGTACTCCTTTAAACAAGCCTATCTAAATGGGCTCTAAAATGAAAATTGCATTTTGGTAACCCCACAAAAACAATAGCTACAAACTGAAGTTGTTGTTTTCCCAACATGCTCAACCACCCCAACGATATCTTGTAATAATTCGCTGAATCACGTACAGGATTATAAGTTAATTACTATAAATCAAGATTGCTCTGTACCGGCATTTTTTTTTTAAAGACAAGATTGCTAGTCAATTGATGAGCATTTGATGGATAATATCTGCTTAAATTTGATATTATAGCTTCAATTTCATGATATATATATATATGTAAGTAAATATATATCATATATCATAGTGTTTAATATATTTCATTTATTGTGACATCTTAATATCAATTGTTATAATAGTAAGTGGATTTGACTTTACTAACCTATTTAGCTGCATAACCATTACGCTATCGGAGAAGTAAAATTTCATTTAATAATTAAATAATTCTTTCATAATATTTACACATATCATTCATACATCTATATTATTATGATTCAAACCCTTAACGATACTATCCAGACCTCTAAAAATACATATTCATTAGGTTAAAAATTCAAATACAATAATTGAATATTTCAACAGGGAGAATGAAGATAATATATCGAATCAAGAGCTAGGGTTACATACATCAATTGCAATTCAATGTTTTTTTCCCCAAATCAACTATTGTTCAAATGAATTAAAAAATGATAACATTAAAATCTTGAACACTATAACTAAGGTTTCTCAACTTTCTCTACAAGTCTTTAGCCTAATGGACACGTACACATTATTTAAAAGTACGGAGAGTATTTGATGCGGGTCGGATTCGGAGATGATCGACACCGATCGATTTCTCAGGTCGAGTGTATGAGCGATGATATTCGATCGGGAAGTTGGTCATGCAACAAGGGGAAATGGCAACATGAGCTAGCCGAGATGGGTCTTGACTAAGACCCTCTGATGCTTAAGTCATATGATCGGTTTTGGGGAGATTTGAACATAGTAAGGGTGCTATGTGTAATTAATGTGTACCTCTTACCATAAATGTCAAGGTATTTATACTATGTCCAGATAGACCGCACTTCTGTGGGTCCACCAGGCCAAGTAGGTCGTTGAGAACCGACGTGGGCGACCCGTAGACCTAGTGGTAGGGTCCGTAGGAGCTATGTGGCGTTCCATTAATGAGATATGGGATTAGGTGGCTCCCTCATATCCCGTCGAATGGAGCATTTAATGTCAGCAGGGATTTGTTGGACCCGGCATGGTCCAGGTTGACAATGGTGTCGACCATAACAGCCGAGGAGCGGGGTTCGATTCGAGAGGGATAACGATCTGCCCGGGCCGACGATGAGAGGGGCTAGTGGAGCCGGTAGATATCAGACAGTTCGATCGAGAGGATTCGAGAGGAATCGATCGGAGGGTAAAAGGGAGCTCTGCTTCGCTTTCATGCATGTAAGTTTCCGTGCTCTGCTTCGCTTTCATGCATGAATACAAAACTATAATACAAAGTAATTTTTATTTAATTCCAAATGTATATAATTATCTTAGCAACATATCACATGTTATCTATACCTGCCACTGTCTAGTGATATTCCTCATCCGAATCCGATGCTTTAGATGTACATTGCATGCATCAACTTCAAACTATGCATTCATAGTGACTATAGATTCATTGCTGCGAGTGCATTTTCATTTTTTTATTTTGATTTTTTTTGTATTTTTTTTTTTTTGTAATTTTTGAAACGAGTTATTGGTAACCAAGGCTGATTAATCTCCTGAGAGTTTTAGTTTGATAGTAATTTATTCATACTGTATAGTAATTTATATTTTATTGTTATTTCATGTTTAATTGTAATAATTTGCTTTTATTTGGAAATTTGATGTGATTTTAATAGACCAATTACATAGATTTTTTTTATACAATTAACTTAAGACGTCATATAAATATCAATCGAAACCATTTATGTAGTTTATTAATTGTAATAAAACGATTTAAAGTATAATAGATAAATTCTCTGTTGATGTCGATAGCCTATTTATACGAAAGAGATTTTGATTTTACTCTGTTGATGGGGGTTGATCATTCGATTGACATGTAGAGTATATATGGACATGTTTTTTATTCTTTGTTGAACTCCTCGTGGCAGTTGGGCTTTACTTTCATTAATGATGCTTGATTTTGCATTTAATGCATATCTTAAGAATTTAATGTTCGATATTACCTTTAAGAGAAATAACATTAATGGTATACGAGACTGAAAAGTATCCTCCATGACCTGTCAGTATGTGTTAGGTGACAATGGTTGTCCACATCTGACAAGGTTGCTTGGGGAGTCCTCTTTAGACGCGCTATGGTCAACTGTATTGCCTAAGGGGTTGTGAAACTGGCCCTCGAACAAAGTATTTATCCCTTGATGTTGTTCTATTTTTTAGACTCTTTGAGGTCGTTTGTTATACCTTGGCCATAGTCTAGTGAGCTGAATCCTCGAGGATCTCATTGGACCCTCATTTGATGACATTTTGCTCGGACTTATACAAGGTAGCCCTGGCCCATGGGACTTGACTCCTTCTCGTAAATTTCACTTTACTTTGTCCTTTTATACTATTCAACCTCTTTCGGTGGCATTTTCCATATTTGAGGACATTTGCCTTTATACTTGGAAATGATCTCCTTTTGGTAGTGATGACGTGCCCAGAAAAGGGGGATATATGCCACATCAAACTACTGTACACTAAAAAAAAAACTAACATGAAATTAAAAATAATACTTATATTCACGACAAACTAAACGTGTAACACAAAAGTTGTGGGATATTTGTCTTAGTTAGAAAATAAGACCTCAACAGCGTAATTTGAGAATTATAAGCTTACCGAGTTTGGTTGTATCAATGCAAATTAGATAGCAAATAGAAATCACACCCCCCGGGCATTACATCAATATTGGATAAAATTTTGTTTGCACAGGGGATAGGATTACAGTGCATACAACCTGAAGCGTTTTATATATAAAAAGACGTCTTTTTTGTTGTGCACACACGCACATATATATTTATATAATAATAGGCAATTTTTGAAACTTGACACTAGAAATTATTTATATATTTATAATTTAGAATCGGTGATACTATTTAAGTAAAGGTCATCTATATAAACTTTATGAATAGCCTTATTATACTAATTAATTGTGACATGTATGGAATTATAATAATTTTAAATTATGGAAGTATATTGTTCTCTATAATTATCTAAAAAAATCAAACATTATCCAAAATCTAAAATAAAATACGTTACACTTTTAATTCAAATTATAATATTTCACTTCTAATGTCCTATTTCAGATATTTATCAAGTGCTTTAGTTTTGAAATATTAGAGTTGTAATTCACTTATTTTTGCATAATATTTTCTTAGAAACAGAAAAATCCATGATATAATTATACTAAAATCTAATTTTAAAATTGAGAACATTATTTATGAATTGAATTTTTGAACATACTAATTTATTAATTACTTTTTCAGAGTTTGATTTTAGAAATATATATTCTACGAAATGAGTAAATGATTTATTTTATTAATTTACTTATTGTCTAACAAAATTGATTACAATATATAAAAATAAACACTATGTCGCGCGCCTTGATACAGATTAAGTACTACTTTATACGTATAATTCGATAGTTTTAGATAGACAGTTTATTGCTAATGATTTTTTATTTTTTTTGGAATTATTACTGACACTCCAAAATTATTGTTGTCACCCCATTCTTATTTTTTTAGTGATAAATTGACTAAAATGTCCATCTATTTTAAAATATAATTAAATACACTTTACCCCTTAATTATATACTATATATCATTTACGTCTATAAATTAATAAATTCTCACCCCCTCCCCAACCCCCATCAATTATATATTTTGATAAAAGTTTCCTTAAATCTATGCAAATGTATGTATATATATATATATATTCACAAAGTATTTATACCGATTTTTATAATCTAAATTTTATTTTAAATATGTTTTAACTAAAATTCAAGTTATTTACTCTTCAATCAAAAGTAAACTTTAGATGATTTTAAATTTATATAATAATATTATTTTCATTAATTATTTCAATTTGCATATGTATTTTCTTCGAAACAAATTGGTATACTTATTTTTAATGAATTTACATTTATTTAAATATATCATAATTTAATTTAATAAAAAAAACATATTTAAATTATAATTAAAAAATATTTATCCACTTTTATTCAACATAGTCTAACTTTACTTAGAATTTATACTTTATAAATATGTTAAGCTAAAGAACCAGAACAATTTTTGGTATTTTATTTGTAGGTATTATCACAATAATTTATTAATTTACTTTTATTTCAATTTACTTAAACTATAAATTATTTGTTAAATTTTAAAAATATTTTTTAACTAATAAATGATTTGAAGTTGACTTTAGGGTACTAAGAAAAAATTAAAATTGTATAAATGGAAATGGTATGAAGGCAAATTTGACCAATTTGTTAGTTGGACGAGGTAATTGTGATCACTTCATAGTTTAAGAGAATTAATAAGACAAAATAAATTGTTGAGAGAGTACTTATCAGAAAAAAAATGAGGAAGTAATTAAATTATGTCCGATCATATTTTAAAATAAAAAAATATTTTAATCGATTTATTAATAAAAAAAGTAAAAAAAGAGTACCAATAATAAATATGTATATATATATTTGTTTTAAAAAGGGTTGAAGTCTCGAAGAACAAAGTGGGAATTTTTTTTTATTTTGCCCTTTTTGGGGCTCGCGCTTATGAAAATACCCTCATTTTTTAAAATATTTAAATTTTACCCTAAACCGAACTTTGGTCTAAATTTTTTTATTTTATTTTTTAAGAAAATAAAGACCGAGCTCTAAGAGCTCGGTCTAAGCAATTAATTTTGTTTTTTTTTTTGAAAAATTTAAAGATCGAGCTTCAAGAGCTTAGTTTTTTTTTTTAAGTATAAGGCCGAGCAATTGAAGCTCGGCCATATTATATATATATATATATATATATATTTTAAAATTAGAAGGCCGAGCTATTGAAGCTCAGCCATATTATTTTTTTTTTTTAAACTAAATATTATTTTAATTTTTTTAAAAATATATTTTTTAATGCATTATATAAATATGGAAAAACTTTTTATTTTGCCCTTTTTGGAAGTTGAGCTTGTCAAAATACTATCACTTTTACCCTAAACCCAGCTTTGAGTATCAGAGAGTTAGGCCGAGCTTCGAAAGCTCGTCTAGGTATTTTATTTATTTTTTAATAAAATCAAAGACCGAGCTTTAAGAGCTCGGTCAAAGCATTTAATTTTTTTTTTTTGAAAAATTTAAAGACCGAGCTTCAAGAGATCGGTCCATGATTTAATTTTTAAATTTTTTAAAAATTAGAAGGCCGAGTTATTGAAGCTCGGCTATAGCATTTTAATTTTTTTTTTTTAAGAATTAAAAGGCCGAGCTTCAATGTTATGATAATCATGTTAATAGGAAAAAGGAAAGATATACTTACTGACTTTAATCCCCATGGACGATGACTTGAGGGAAATCTTGGGCCACTCAGAATCATTATCATCACTTTGTTGTTCAATCTTGCACCTCTTCAGCTTTAATAGTGGATAAATAGTTATCTAGAATGTCATTAATCTAGCGAGGCATTGCATTGCTTTCCTTAGAGGACAAAAATCTTTACTTTTTGCAGTGCACTTCAAATTAAAAAAAAAAGAAAAAATTATACCAAGATCGAGCTTTAGCTCGGTCTTTAAATTAAAATAAAATAAAATTTATACCTAGATCGAGCTCAGAGCTCGGTCTTTAAATTTAAAAAAAAACAAAAAAATTAATATCTAGACCGAGCTCTAGAGCTCGGTCCACAATTTTTTCAAAAAAAAAAATTAAATGCTTAGACCGAGCTCGATTTTTTATTTTTTGGAAAAAAAGAATACCTAGATCGAGTTTTAAAAGTTCGATCATACTCTGACAGTACAATAAAATCGAACTCTCAAAGTTTAATTTAGAGTAAAATTAAATATTTTAAAAAATAGGAATATTTTGACAAACGCGAACCTTAAAAAAGGGCAAAATAAATTTTTTTTAAACAAAGTGGCTTCACCCATTAAATGGAAACGTTTTCTTCTGAAACCGAAAATACCGGAGCGAATCAGACCGGGGGCAAGTCGGTCATCTCATATTTCTCCCTCAGCATCAAATACGTTCATCTACAGCAGATCTGGAAGCTCACAGCTTATCCACCCACCACGTGGCTTAACAACAGAGGACACCTGGACCGGGCCCCACCCAAAAAATTGATTACATATAAATGCTACCCGGCAATCTCAGCCCTATCCAAATTTCGGCCCACTTTCCTTCTCGTTCCTTCTAAATCGCAAAATCTCAGACTTAACGGACAAGAAAAATGCACGGATGAATAAATAAATAAGAAGTTAAAAAAAAAAAATAATGGGATTTGTATTCAGATCTATGGAAGTTTTCTCAGAGGGAGGAGTGTGATTCCAATTCGGTTTCTTGGTTGAAGAGGTAGGTTTTAAAAGGGATTTAAGCCCTAATCTCAGTACTATAGTATGAGATTTCGGAGTTTGGGGAGTTAGTTATTGGATAGAATATATGTTTTCCCATTTCGCAGGGGCATTGGTTTATCTGTGAGACGTTCAATTACGTGAAGAACTGGAATTTTTACCCTGAATATCGATTTAGAAAGGAAAACACTTGGGATATCTGCAAAAATTGTTGTATTATTTGGGTTTAATATCTCTCTCTCTCTGTTTTTTTTTTTTCTTTTTTTTTTTTTAATTTTTTATAATTTCTGTATTTGAATGTTGTGGGGTGAAATAGGGGGTCTTTTGTGATTGATTATTGATTTTGTGGGAAGGTGAGGTGGTGGCTGCTTTGCATGAGAGTGGGATGGAAATTGATAGTGAATTTAAGATTGAATCAGATAGTGGCCAGCATTTTGTAGGGGCTGGTGCTGAAGAGGGTTCATCTTCAGAGCGGGTAATCAATGAAGCACATAATGGAACTGAAATGGGACCTTGTGTGGCAAGCAATGGAATGAATGGTTTTCATGATTCTGAGGTAGAAATATGCAATGGAATGCAGGAAAGGGACGTTGTATCAGAAAACAAGGAGTTAGACCGTTCTGCTGAATGCCAGGGAAAGGAAGTTATGAATGGCATTGAACTACAGCCATCGGTTCAAGTCGATGCTAAGGATGTTGCGAATGCTACTGAATCAAAACCCTGCTCTGATATTCATGTGAATGAAGCTATGAGGTTCACTGAGTTAGAAGCTTGCACTGGACCTCATGCAAAGGAAGTTTTGGGTAATATGGAGGTAGAGCCCTCTGTAGAAAGTCAAGAAAAGGAAGTTTTCATGAAAAAGTTGGCTAAGGAACCACCAAAAAACGCACAAGTGGAGGCAAAGGGAGTAATGAATGTCAGTGAAATAGCTCCCCATGCTGAGAATCATTCTCAGGATATGTCGGCTAATGGTAACATGATGCTATTTTGTGATAGCAATGAGGTAAAAGAAGCAGTGAATGAGTTTGAGTTGGAGCCATGCCCTGAAAATAAAGCAAAAGAGGCTTCCAATGATGATATCTATTCTGAAGTTTCAAATCCAAATCATTCCCCGAAGCATGCTACCTCTAGTTTGACAGTTAGCAGCCAGCTAGTTGATGTGCTTGGCAATGATCATGGTGGTTGTGGAGAGATTACATCTGCCTGTTCTCTAAATTCAAGTGTTGATAGAAGTTGCCACGAAGCAGAGCACAATGGAAATCAGAAAATGGAATCAATTTCCACATCGTGTGTTGTGCTTGAAATTCCCAAGCATGTTAGCACAACTGGTATTAGGAAGATCACATTTAAGTTCAGTAAATGCAAGGAGGATTATGATACTGGACGACCTGTTGTTAAGCGCGTGGCTGATGATGAGTTTCAAGAGGACTATTATGATAGCCAATTATATGCAACTGATCCTCAACCTTTAACCACCACTAGCTTTCAAGATCATGGGTGGAATGCTTTGGAAAATGCAGAAATGAGTATGGATGGGGGTGAGGGTGAGTTTCATGCCACGCAAACTCATTTCTCATCCCTCCCAAACAGGGAACTGAAGATGTCTAAGAAGATAACTCCTGATAATTACCCTACAAATGTTAAAAAGCTTTTGTCAACTAGAATTCTGGAAGGAGCGAGAGTGAAGTACATTTCAGTATCTGGGAGGGTAAGTTATTTCTGTATTTTTGCTTTGTTCTTATATAATACTGATGATTATAAATATTAGTTATCTGGCCCTTAATTTTGCTTTCTGAACGACTTCCAGATACAAATTCCAGGAATTATTAGAGATGGTGGTTACTTGTGTGGTTGTGGCGTCTGCAACTTCTCTAAAGTAAGTTGCAACTGCAGGTTAAACTGTTCACTTTTGGTGTTTGTTTATCATGTGATGATGGATATATGATATTAGCAGGTGGCTAGTGCCTATGAGTTTGAACTCCATGCTGGTAGCAAAACTAGGCATCCGAACAATCATATATATTTGGAGAATGGGAAACCTATATATAGTATAATTCAAGAGTTGAGGACTGCTCCACTCAACACATTAGATGAAGTGATAAAAGCTGTGGCTGGTTGTTCAGTGAATGAGGAGTATTTCCAAGCCTGGAAAGGTAATTTGATAAGAATGCCTATTGTTTATTGTTTTTATCCCCCTTCCACTGCCTTTTCAATTGTTCTGAAATTGATTAAGGTGGCTACATGAAATAGTTCATTTTTTGTAAGATTGGAAGAGCACATATATTTCGACTGTCACATTGTGTGTGTATTTTGGGCTGGGAGCAATATCACGGTTGATCCCTCGAAAATTGGGCAGTTTAACTAAGTACACATTCTGTTCTGCCATCTGAATTTTAGGTTAATATGCCTCTGATAGTTTCCAACCTGGTTAGATGGAAACAACGATTGGTTATGTTCTGGCTTATGGATTGGAGGTTTATTTGTCTTAATTGAGTGGAAAAGTATATTGGTTTACATAATAGTTTAGAGAAATGAGTGTAGTATTACGGTATTAAAGGCCTATCAAACAGCATCAAAGTTTTAACCACTTAAAGATAAAACATGACCAACTCACTCAAGACAGAATGTTAAAATTTTCCTAGTAAACTATTAATCGATTCCCATTTTTACGACCAAATGCATCTTCTTGTTCAACTCCAATTTTATTTGTTAGGTGGATTGTTTCAAGATCTTCAAAGGGAATGGAAGCCAATTGATGGTATTTCAGCCGCATGAGTCAATTTTCTCTTTGTTTGTTGCTGAAGTACTCTATTGGAAGATTAGGCTTCTATATGGGATATTTGTGAAATTCTGACCAGTTCTTAAACTTTTGCAGCAAGTCTCCTATGTGGCAGCGATGTAGCTTATGCAGATAATGCCCAAAACAAGCACTTTGGCATGTATTACTCCACCTTCAGGTAAAATTATACATTCAATCGGGATGCATACAAACTGTTTGGGATAGCTAAGTGTAAACTTACAAATTACAATAGCTCTTGGTTTATATCTCTATTTCAGAAAGTAAAAAACTGATTATTTGCGTGAGGCTGGCATTGTGCTTCTTATCAGGTAGCAAAATTAGAAGAATGATCAAGTTAATACATGACATCCTTATCTGGCACTTTCTTAGACACTGTCTAATGCAAGTTGGTTTTCTATGGGGTTGAATTGAAGTTTGTTTAGTACTTTGTTACTGAGCTAAATGCCTAATTGAAATGCTTTTTCTTATATATGTTATGTCCAACTCAAAAAATAAAATAAAGAAATAATCTTCTATTGTTTAGGCTGAATGCATTGTGGTCTCAATGCATTTCTGGGTTTATCATAGTGAATTCACAATCTTTATGGGGCCTTAGAGTAGTGCTCTAGTGGATTGTGCTGGTAACTGGTAACATTGGAAATTCTTTTCCTATTTTGCTTCTATCTAAACTTCTGACCGATAACCGTTTACTTTGGTGGAGCTCTTGGTTATGATCGTCTCACTTGATTTTCTATCATGAACTTTCAGCTATCCTTACCAGCCTATCGAAGAGAGCTATTATCCTCCCGCTTCAAGTCATTATTCTCAAATTGGTCCCTTTCATCAGCAAGCCTATGTAGAACCACCAGTTGAGCGGAAGCGCCTGATCAAGAAGTTTGTTTTCTTCTCTCCTTTCATTCGCCTCTCTCTCTCTCTCTCTCACTCACTCAAAAGCATTGTTGTCTGAGTTTCTCAGCATCCATTTCTTTTGCAGGCCGAGGCACTATTCTTCTAGCTCAGCTTGGGAACAGAAGAAATCATCTGAAGGCGGCACAAAAAAGAGGCAAGCTTCTTGTCATTGTTTATTATATAATCAGTTTTTTGTAGCTCACTGTTTCCGCCATCTTTCGATACTTTGGTCTACCTCTAATTTTATAGGTTGACGTGTTACAGGGACAATGATCTACATAAATTACTTTTCATGCCCAATGGACTGCCTGATGGGACTGATTTAGCTTATTACTCCCGAGGAAAGGTTGTACTTTAAATCTGTGGTCTCTGATTTCTCGTTTTCTGTTGGTTGGCATTGTGGATATTTGACATTTTTTTGTCCCATCCCAGAGGATTCTTGGGGGTTACAAGCAGGGGAATGGAATAGTCTGCAGTTGTTGTAACACAGAGGTGAGTTCATCAATCCTAGATTATACTTCCTGCATCATACATTGGGTACAGTAGAAGGAACTCCCAGGGCTTTGCTCTGCTACTGCATACTAACGTTTTTCTTCTAATTCATGTTATTATATTTCTCTGTTGAACAGATTAGTCCTTCACAGTTTGAGGCTCATGCTGGATGGGCGGCAAAACGACAACCGTGAGTTGCTTTTTCACACGAGAGAATCAATTTTTATTTTCTGTTGATACTGAGTGATATAATTATTTGTCCCATTGCAGTTATCGCCATATCTATACATCCAGTGGCTTGACACTCCATGATATAGCCTTGATGTTGGCAAGTGGTCAAAGTCTTGTCAGTGGTGGCAGTGACGATATGTGTGCTGTATGCGGAGGTGGAGGGGAACTTATTTTGTGTAATGGGTGCCCTCGAGCTTTTCATTCAGGTGGCTTTTGATTTGCTCCATTTTTCACTTCAGTTTAGGTTTTTCTCCATCTGCTTGTTTGTGAAATTTTAGTTGTTTAGATATGAATTGCCTTCGGCAGGTAATCCACCTTTGTGGTGAATCTCATCTCATGTTTGTTAAAAAGCACCTAAGACCTTTAGGAGTTACATTGGACTGTATTCTTCTTTTGACATGTTGTTATTCCTGTTTCCTGGGCCTCCTTCACCACCCACCAGGTCTTTGCACATATGAATGACTACAAAATGCTTATGTCTTGGCTTTTATGTTCTATAGGACCTGGACATACTAGGGGTTCGTCCAATTGGTGCATACGTTGCAGCTTATTTTATTGTGTTTTTCCATGATTCAGCACTGTATGAAACATAGATCAGTCAATTAGTCTTTTGTTACTTGGGCATGAATTAAATTGTATCAAGGGCTCTTTACACTCCTTTGTAGGTTATTCACCTGAATGTGTTGTGTATTGAAATTCATGCAGATTGTTTAGGGTCACAGTGTCTCCCGGCAGATGATTGGTATTGTCCGTACTGCAGGGACAAATTCGGTCCTGGTAGAAAAGCGTCTGGGGAGTCGAGGCCTATCATTGTAAGGCTAACAAGAGTTGTTAAAGCACCGGAACTTGAGCCTGGTGGTTGTGTTTTCTGCAGGTCTGTTGCCAGAATTGCCTCCATTTACTGCCTGTTACCCTTTTTTACCCCCTCCTGTTTTTTGTATTGTGGACTCTTTGCATGAAAATAACTTTGTCTAGAGGGGACCAATGGCATGACATTGAGTTTTTTGTCACACGTCTTAATACAATCAACCATTTCAACCAATCTGAGTTTCTTATCGGTTATTGTGTTCTGTCATTTGATTCATTTCATCCTTTGCCTTTTCAGAGGAGTCATAATCAATAGGTTTTTGGAGTACCTTTTCAACCTCTTATTTGTCTTCTGCATCTCTCTCTCTCTCTCTCTCTCACTTGATATAAGACTCTACAGATCTGGCTACTGTTTGCAGTTCTAGTAGTCGAAATAGCTTATATCCTTGCTTCATTTTGATCAGTACCCTAAAAAGGGAAAACTGATATAATTTGTGATATATGGACTGCAAATGAACTTTTTTGGATAGTGATTGCTGAGTACGAAATAGTGATGAGAAACATTAACTGAGAAAATTGTTATTCATTCTAATATATAGTACAAATTCTGGAAATTGTCAATTCCTGGGGGGTAATTGATCCAGTCACACTTAGTTGCTTGGTTGAATATTTATGTTCAGTTATATTATGCAGTTCATAAATCACCTACATGTTTTTAGTGTAGTCTATGTTAATGTATATATGCGTCTGATAAATTTTTTTTGTTCTCTTATTTTTTGTAGGTCACAGGACTTCAGTGCTGCTAAATTTGATGACCGGACAGTCATACTGTGCGATCAAGTATTAATTGCCCACTTGTCTTTCTGGACCTTCTATTCTCATTTTCGTTTCCTTTTCTTTTTGTCTTTTTCAAGTGTTTCTGGTATATCAATTTTGTTCGTGACATTTCGTTTTATCTCTTTATCCAGTGCGAGAAGGAGTACCATGTTGGTTGTCTGCGTGAAGCTGGGATGTGTGATCTGAAAGTAAGTATACATATATTATGGGTATAAATGAGGCAGAATTTTTTAATTTCTTTCCTTTCTCCGCCCTCTCTATTGATCAATATTCTCTACATTGTTACAGGAACTCCCCAAGGATAAATGGTTTTGTTGTGATGACTGCAGTAAGATTTTTTCAGCACTTCAGAACTTGACTTCCAGTGGACCTGAGGCAATTCCAGCCCCAGTATCAGTTGCCATACATAAGAAGCATGCAGCAATAGGTCTAAACGAAGTTTCGAACAATGAGATCCAATGGCGTGTTTTAAGTGGAAAAAGTCGCTTTCCTGAACATTTATTACTGCTTTCACGAGCTGCGGCGATCTTTCGGGTAAGCTCTTCCCTCTTAATGTTTTGAAGCAGTATCTGCTTTTGCTAATGTATCCTGTTAAGCTAATTTGTTATGAAATATTTATATTGCAACACTCACTATAGTTTCTCAGTTCATTAAATAACAAAGCTACCTGAGATTCCAGGTGTCATCAGTTCTGTGAGTTTGCACCTTATGTCTGATGAAGAAAAAGTCACTGACGAATGATTTGTTGCTCTGTAGAGGACACAATTTCTTATTTGCGTTTCATTCCTAAATTTGATACAAAACAAGTGCTTGAGATGGAAAGAACATTTAGCAACTAGTCTCTGCTTTGCAAAATAATGTTTTTTGCACGACATGGATTATTCTGCAACTGAAAACTAGGAAGGTCAGATATGTTTTTGGACTGTATCTCACAAGTTCTTACCATCCATAGATATGATTCTGCCAGCAGAAGTGTTCTTGAAATCTCTGCTCTTTGATTGTTTGAGTTGCTTGGATATTATTGTAGGTATAGTATCCATAAACATTTACCCCAAAAAAAAAAAAAAAAAGGTTATTGTATCCATAATGTTCGGAATTCTTAGTCTTCCTGTTAAATGTATTCTGCGGGCAAACAACATAGGCCACTGCATATCTTCCATGTATTACTTGTGAATAGTAACCATGTTGTTGCCTGGATGTCTTCTTTGTAGAAAATCTTAGTTGTTATTGCAGAGAGCCATTTTCATTCTATTTTGATTATCTTGCAGGAGTGCTTTGACCCTATTGTTGCCAAGTCTGGTCGAGACCTTATCCCTGTTATGGTGTATGGGTAAGTTCCCTCTTCTGTCGGTGTGTTGCAGCTGATTATCTCCATGCTTGTCAAAATTTGGTGGTTCCTTGGACCAGCTGAACTCAATGTTATATTTAAATAGCTTAGAGACAGGTTCTTGCTATGATGCATGGATGATTAGGAATGACAACTGGATTAGTCTGCATTCTTTTTTGACAATTGCTTATGTTAAGTCATCAATATATTAATTATATGTAAGCATCTGCACGTGCATACAAAACTTGTGTCATGGTGCTTCAGTCTCTGTGGTTTTGAATTATCTTCTTCGCCTCTTTCTTTTCTCCAGTTCATTCACTTATAAATGTCCTTCAAACTTTTGCGCAGGAGGAACATATCCGGGCAAGAATTCAGTGGAATGTATTGTGTGGTTTTAATTGTTAAGTAAGTCACTCAAATTTAAGTATCCCTATTTATGTTTTTTGTTCCTCTTCTTTTGCTTTGATATTTTGTGATGAAACTTCTATTACAAGTGAGTTCACGAATATGCAGGTCTGTTGTTGTATCCGCTGCCCTTATCAGGATATTTGGACGGGAGGTTGCTGAACTTCCTTTAGTGGCTACTTGTAGAGAATATCAAGGAAAAGTAAGTAACCAACTTGAGGAGATTTCTCGTACTTTGGGGGATCTTGTCTTGCTATCAAAAGTTCTACTTTCTCGTTTTGCTTTGAGCTAGTGATTTAACAAAGAATGGCACTATTTGGTGCAGAAAATGCACTGTAGAAGCGAGTTAAGGCGCTGAAGTTGGTTGTAACCTGTTTGCCAAATTATTTGTGTGGGTTAAATGACAGCCTCATCTAAAAGCTTAAGTTGTTAGAGAGGGGAATCATTATATATTTAAGATCTGCAACATGCTCCTGCATGTGCAAGCGGCCTGTTTTTTTTGTCAAGCCTTGCATGTGAAACTTCTCTCTTTTTCTTTATTTGTTTTCTATTTTCCATAAATGGGTGATGGTGAGATTTGAACATAGGACCTCCTATTTGGTCTGGCTCTAATACCATATTAATTGACCGCCTTATCTAAAAGTTTAAGTTGGTAGAAAGGAGAGTCACTATACATTTAAGATCTCCGTGTGCAAGTGATTTGGGGTTTCTCCACCAAACTACCAAAATGTTGTTCCTTCGTAACTAGGTTTTGTTACATTTTTTGGCTGTTTCTGCAAAAAGCTTTGACAAATGACAATCCTCATTAATTTGTCCTCATTACTGCTTGTATGTAGGGCTATTTTCAAGCACTATTTTCATGCATCGAGAGGCTTCTGTTATCCATGAATGTGAAGCGCCTGGTACTCCCTGCTGCTGAGGAAGCTGAAGCCATGTGGACGAAGAAGCTAGGCTTCAGGAAAACTAGCAACGAGCAAGTAAGTGTTCCTCCAATCTATGGAGGATGATTTGGTTTTAGGGGAACCTCTTGAGTTCTTTTTCTGGTTGTATACCTGTGAAGACGTGGATGCAAAAGCAAAAAGTGAAAGAGGAAACAAGTCTTTCATGTTTTTCTAAATAGAATATTATTATTAAAATGCTTGAAATATTTATGGCACCTACAATCCTATATGCTTTTTCTTGATAAGAAATGCACTGAAGAAATTCATGATGAAGAGTTTCCACTATCTTCTTGTTAAATGAAAACATGGAAGGCTTAATCTAAACTTATCTCCTTGTCACTTTCGGGGCTTCTATACTGGTTACATGGAACATGTAGATCAACAAATTTTTAAATGATTGATGACCTTAATATCATTCAATTGGAGAACACATGAAAATGCCCATTGCTGTCTCAAACTTATCAGAGTTGTGGCAATTGCTGTTTGACACAAGAAGATGATGTGCTTACCCTTTTCATTTGTCACCATGGGCTTTATTGTGAGGCTAAGATGCAGTGATTATGGAATCCTACAAAATACAATCTGAAATTACTCGTGTGCTTGGAGTGAAATTTTTTTACTTGGTGTTCAGTGTATGTTTTCTGTAGTCTGATTGTTTAAATGGTTGTGAAGTTACGATGTTGACTGATGTTTTCATGAGCAGATGCTCAAGTACACCAGGGACCTCCAGTTGACAATTTTTAAGGGAACGTCGTTGCTAGAAAAGGAGGTACTGCAATTACCAGACTGATCAAGCGATGGATGCTGTGAAGCAGCAAAGTGCCGCCCAACAAAGATCTGTGTTGCGCTTTATTGTCACCAGACAGTCCACGCTTCCAAGGGGCATCTGATGTTGGAGCCCTAAGGTGGGCTGGGGCGGCTGCAGCAGCCTGCCTGTCTCATCCCTTAGAAGTCAAAAGAATGCACATGGACATTGAAGTCGAAACCAAAGGCTTGATGAAGAAAACAGATCCCTTGGATCCCATGGACATGGACTTACAGTTTTGTCAGAGACAACAATCTGCCAGGTGGCAAGAAAAATCATGGTTGATTTTCAGTTATTTCATCGGGGAGAGGGCTTAAATGGAATTTTAACTTTCAGACTTTTAGGTATATATTGACACCAGCGTTTTTACTGGTCGGTTGAGTGTTGGGTTGAAGCATAGACTCTACTTGAGATCTGTTGCACATCTGGAAGCGTGCTGTTCTTTCATGGTGCATGCATGGTGATTTCATAGTTTTCTTCTCCTTTTTGGGTCTTTTTATGGCAAATTGAGTCTCTCCTTATTGGTACAGGGTAGAAGGCCATGCTTTTGGCTAAATAAGTGTTTCGAGCACCCCCCCCCCCCCCCCCACCAACCCACTCTTTTTTATGTATATTTATTCCATAATTTTGATGTTTCAGCAGTTTTCAAGATTGAAAATGAGTATACTTGGTTTTTGTGTGGGAATGGAAAGTCTGCCTTGTTTGTTGAAAATATTCATTTTATTATGTCATAACCTTTATATTGCAGCATAACGGGATGTATTTATTGAAAATTACTGCAGGTCTTATTTTTAAGCCTTGTGATTGTGTAAGCACTCCTTTGGATGATAATGTGATGAGATGACAAAAGTAAATGCCGACACTCTTTGTTTAACCAACAATGTATAATTGAATTGATTACATTCAAATGAGGTGGTATGGTATGAGCTCATTCAGCTATTAAAAATACATTGACAACACAAAGAGTCATTGCCGCGTAGTGGGCGTTTGGCTAAATTTATTGCCAGCAGTTCATAATTTGACACATATTATAAGATGTTTTTGGTGCTTATAAATTCATAAATGTCATTCTAAACATAAGATCTCAAAATGTTTGGCTAAATAAGATAAAATAATATATAAAATGTTTTAGTTTGTTATAAACCATAGTTTTACTGATCTCATATGGGGGGTTGTTTTTTTTTTTCTTTTTTTTAGCAAAGATAAAAATATGATATGGAAAAATAACTGATGACACCTATTATTTAAGATTAAACTGCTTATAAGTTGGTTTAAGATATAAAGCTTTTTATTTTCTTTTAAGAAGATTAACAAACTCCAAAAACACCTTATATTTTAAGCTTACAAATTTAGTCAAACACCCTCTAAATGTTGTGAATTATAGGAGATCATTTTACCGAAATAAAGTTGATTTCTACTTGGGAGTTGGAACCTTTTAAAAATATATATAGTCAACCATCGTTCTCAAGCATCAAAAAGGTCATTACATCGAACGGTTAACCAAGCTGGCGGTACATCGACGGCCCGTATTCACGCAAGTCTAGAAGTCTCTATAAAGGTTTCATCCCCACTATCAATTTCATCTGGGGTTTTACTAGGGTTTAAACGTTCTCCCTTTAAACCTGAAATTCATATTTATCCGCAAGGAATTTGAATAAATATGGCATTCGTCTCTGCTTTTCGTCGCGTTCTGAACGGTTCTTCGACGCCGTCGCTGAATATACGCTCGCAATTCGCTTCGATTCGTCTCAATTCCACTCTCGCAACTCTCACCAGTCCGAAGCTCTTTGTCAGCGGTACGCCTATATGTTTGTTAATTTTGTGTCTCCAGTGTGTGATGTCACATCATCTTATTCTACTATGAGATCCTAAACCTAATTTCTGCGTAACGGATTTGTCTGTTTTTGCTCAGCAGTACTGACGAAATGGTGAAATGAAAGAATCTGATAAGATTCGTTGGATTTGTTTATTTTATTTTATTTTAGTTTTTTGTTTGGGTTCGCTGCTTTCTCTAGCTATGAAACGATTTCATGCTTTCAAGCAGAGAAAACTGTGGCTGTTCTCTGATTGGATGAACATTTATGCCCTTGCCATGGTGAAATGAATTAATGTTTATGAAGTAACATTCGGTACCCTTTATATTTGCTTTCTATTGCTTGAATTTTGTGGTCTGTGTTGGATTTTTTTTTCCCTTTTCTCTTGGATTGGTTTTTTTTTTTTTTGTCAAATTTAAAGCATGTAGCATCAGATATATTAGTTGTTTGTCACGATTGCAAGTAGAGATACTTACAGCTAATGGTATGCCTTCCACTATGTTTTTTGCACTTATACGATTCAATCGCTATTATTAATAGTTGGAAATTCCTATTAGCGTATTGGTAAGTAGAATGCTTCGATTACATTTAGGGACAAGAATGAAGAACATAAGGATTAGACAGGAAGTCGCTAAACAGGAAGAATATTTGCTAAAGGGATGTTAAGATGCATTAGCTTCTGCAATTGTCCGTGTGTATGTCTGGGACGAAAATGCTGCAAACAAGAGTGTGGAGTGCACAATATTGTAGTGCAAAGTAGGTTTGGTTTAAATCAGGGAAAAAATAAAAACTGAATACTGATTCACCATCTAGCATCCGTGATCAGGAAAATAAAGAGTTTGATATGTAAAAGGGTCTTCAATTTAGAGAAGGATAAAAGCTTTGGAAGTTTTCGCAAAGTTTTATCTCATGTCACATTGTGTGTGTGGTTTCTATTACAAACATACGTTGCATTCATGGTATGCTTAATTAAGCTTTCTTGCGTTGCTTGCTTGTGTATCAACATGTGCGTGTATGCATTTGAACCTGCAGTCTTCTTTATTGAACCAATTGGCTTCTATAAGACTGAATCCTTGATATTTCATCCATCTCGAGGGCTTTTTGCATATCTTTATCTCATGAAAAAGTTCATGTTGGAAAGGCGCAATAAACTTTATCACATGTCATGCTATTCTAAGTTACACAGGTATATGCCTGTATAAACCGACCCAATGTTTTCTTGATTTCATGTGGCAGGTCTTTCAAGAAACACAACTGATGAAAATCTTTACAAGGCGTTTGTTCCATTCGGCAGGCTTCTTGAGGGTAAACAGATATCACTCTTATCTTTTTATTACATTCTATATCCATTTGATTCAATCCCTGAACTCCTGTCTTGTGATTACACAGCAAAAGTGATCATTGACAGAGGCTCTGGAAGATCAAAGGGGTTCGGTTTTGTTACTTATGAAACAGTGGAAGAAGCTGAGAAGGCACGGGAGGGAATGAACGCCAAGTTTCTCGATGGCTGGGTAATTTTTGTCGATCCGGCCAGACCTAGGGAAGCTCAGCCTCGCCAACCTCCACGGCAAGACACGCAATCTAATGAACATGGGTTCACAATAAACAAGACTGTTGGATGGAGTGGATCTGGACTTCCTTGATAATATCATTTTGTTGGCAAATATTGTTGCTTGTATTTGCCAGAAGCAAATCAGCTTCTTGAGAAACTAATTATATTATGAGATTAGACATTTATACTGCTAAAATATTGGGTCAGTCATTTTGTACTACTATCATATGGAATGGCACCGGGGCTATTTTGTTGTTGCGTGTAAAAATTATTTGATACTGAAGTTTGGCCTTTCATATCAATTTGATATTTACAATTGTTTTAAACTGAATAAATGAGTTTTGTTATAGTGGTTAAAGTGACATGCAATCGATGAATGTCCTCAGATTTAATGTTAGAACATAAGAAAATTTTATTAAAGTTCGTTTAAGATAATTGTGATTGTGAAATTTAACTTTAAGTGTAAATGCAAGCAACACAGTGATGCTTCTTTGGCTCATTTGTTCATGAAAAATGATGTTCATTATATTGTTCAAAGCTTGTTCAGTTATTAGTCGAGAATTTCAATAAGTATTCAGTTGAGGATGTTCAAAAAAGCTGTCATGAATTATCCATCTGGAAAAAAAGAATAATAAAGTCGTGGATTTTTTTGGTGGGTTTTGTTGGGGTTTTTTCTTTTTTTTTTTTTGTGCCAAAAGCGTATAGATGTCTTTGACACATTAAACTACCATTGAATAACAAAATAAACAAAGAAAAGGGAGTGATGGGCTTCTTGAGACCTTCTGCAGCAATACAAAGTAAACAATAAAATTGGAATCTAATGAATTCATCCTACAAATCTTTCGTTACAAAGAGTTGAACAATCTTTTGTTGTCTATTCAAAGGGTCATAGACTTCACAAATTAAAAATAATAGTAGTGACCTTTTTTTAAGTTTTGACCTTTTTTTAAGTTTAAAATTCATTCGTATTAATGATGATTTTGTGAACTAAATTTTCGGGGATAATATTTTGTTGTTGTTTTGAAGTAAACGTAAACTATGAAATTATTTTCCTAAATGTTAAGATGTGCTAAGTTTGGGGAGACAATTTCAATTTGTACTAAATAAATGCATATCAGAAAATCCACCCAAAGAAATCATTCCTTTCAAATACAACCCTTTGGATACGTACAAATTAAAAAAAAAAAAAAAAAATTAATTAAATAATTTTACATGTGAATATCATAGTTAAAGAATGCTTTTATTCAAAACAACTCTGTTTGTTTCTTTTTTTAAAAAAATCAAAAAATCCAACCAAACGTAATTTTTTTTCACTAAAACATTTAAAAATAAATAAATAAATAAGTACCTCCCCTTAAGAAAATAAAATCCATATTCAAACGGGATCATAACCACCGGCGGCTGAGACCCACAGCGGCTGGTCACAACAAAAAATCTAAACTCGACCACGAACACGTGAATCGCGCGTGGTGGTACAAAAGAAAGAGAATAGCAAAGCAAAATTTGGCACGTCCCCTGTTGCAACTCGCAAAACCCTAATACTTCTGTTCATCATTTTCATTTCTCTCTCAGCGTTTAAGTTGATAGATCAATAATGTCGATGATTGTTCCTCACCATGTCTGCATCAAATTCTCCGAACTCAACAAATCCAAGGTTTGCGCCTATTCAAACGATTTTGATATTCGGAAATGCTGAAGAGCATTAATTCTGTCAACTTTATACTTTTGAGCAATGCATCAGCTGTTCATTGATGAACGACGATTGAAGAAACTGTATATTTTGTAGGTATTTTTCTCAGCTAGTCATTTGAGAATGAATAGTAGCAGAGTGTTTGCGGCGTTACCTGTTGTGGAAAATGCGCCGGATTACATACCAGCAGCTCCGATATTACTGCCGGAAGGGCCATGGCAGCAGGTCAGTGATTCACATCAAACTTTCATTTGTTAATTGAGCTTGATTGATCGCTCAGCGAGTGTACTTGTGTTTTCTTTGTGCATTGGTGTAGGTGTTGCTACGTGAGTATGCTTATGTACTTGTATGATGTGCCTTTGATTTTACGTGCTTGTTTATCTATTTCTAGTTCGCATTACTCGAGTAATTTTCCAACCGGTTTTAAGTGAGTAGGGCATAATTTGAAGTTGGGTTCGACTTGAATACTTGTCTGTGACTTAAACATTTATTATTGATCAGA
Organism: Petrea volubilis; assembly: GCA_026212405.1. NCBI lineage: Eukaryota > Viridiplantae > Streptophyta > Magnoliopsida > Lamiales > Verbenaceae > Petrea > Petrea volubilis. The sequence continues at coordinate 2,406,753 of CM047882.1, forward strand.
TACCGGATATTTTTTTTTTTTTCAGCATAATTTTGAAGGCGTGGTATCTCAGGCTGAATGCACTTAGATTCAGTGAACTTAATTTTACTAATTTGTGATAATATTGTTGTAATAGACACCATGATTTTATTAACTTCCAGGAAGATAGTGTTCTGTTCCAAAACTGAGGAAAGTTGATCAAGTTTCCTGATTCGATAATGAAAATATTGAAATTCGTGCTATTATTAATATCATAAGACATTACAAATGATACTTCTTTTGTATGTGTTCTTCACACCAATTTCATTCCACTGTGGTTTGGTCAAGACTTATGTGTAATTCAAATTTCTAGATTCCAGGCGGGGTGACAGCTGCTAAGGGTTTCAAAGCTGCTGGGATGTATGGTGGATTGCGTGCAGTAGGAGAGAAGCCTGATCTTGCACTGGTCGCTTGTGAAGTGGATGCTTTGTCGGCAGGTTGCTCTCCTTATTTAAACAGTTAACATGTATCCCTTCAGTGAGTGTTCATATGCTTTACAAATTAGACCTTCATCTTAGTGGAAACTTTTGATATATATACCTGTTTATTCCTCCAAACATTTTTTTTTTTTTTGAGTACTGCCCCATTAGCTTCTTGAAATAAGCTACGTATATGCTGCTTCCAATAACTCTACTTATTCTGCAGGCACATTCACGACTAATGTCGTTGCAGCTGCACCTGTGCTGTACTGTAAAGAGGCACTGGAAAAGTCCACAACGGTAATCATCTGAATTCTGTTAGTAGCTTAGTTAAGCTACTCCAGAGATTAACTAATTTCCTCCCTGATCTTCACTAACAACCTGTATCCCACCGCATCCTCCACACACACCCCACACCCTTCCAAAAAAAAAAAGGAAGAAGAAGAAGAAGACGAAGAGAAAACATAACAGGAAAAGAAGGAACATCTAAAGATGAACTAACTGATAATGTGATGTAACCTTTCAGGCTCGTGCGGTGCTAATAAATGCTGGCCAAGCAAATGCAGCCACGGTAACTCTTCTTAACTCCATTGCTAGTGATCATTTGAGAAAAGGTATTGGTCCAAATAAAAAAGAAAAAGAAAAAAGGAAAAAACAGTATTTCTTCCTTTAGTACACCAATTAGAGAATTAAGGATTTCATTCTTCCTCTTTTATTTACAGTTCTCCGCATCATTCTCACTGCCACTGGCCATTTATTTTCATATGAACCACTAATGTTACCTGATGGAGCTAAGGTCCCTCAAAATTGTTTATAGGGCGATGCAGGTTATCAAGATGTTATAGACTGTTCTCATGCCCTTGCTGAGGTATCCATGTTTCATTTTCTTTTCCTTTTTTTCCCCCTTGGGTGTGCATGTGTGTGTTTCTCTCTAAATAATGGAAACCTAGCACTTTCAGTATCTAACTTCCTGAATCGTAATGAATACAGTTGCTGCAACTGAAGCCAGAGCAAGTTTTAATAGAATCCACTGGTGTGATTGGTAAACGTATCAAGAAGGTATGTTCCTTTGTCATCACCGATATTAAAACACTTTTGAGGCATGGATGGATTTATGTTGTATTCAATGCTTGATTAAATGAGCCAGAGCTGGCTGTGGCTGTTCAACTGGCATTTTACACAAGAACTGCTATTCTTTGTCACATGCAGGATGCTCTTCTCAAGTCACTTCCAGATTTAGTGAGTCTGCTATCACCAACTGTTCATGGGTAATTTTTCCAACTAGACTTACGATCCCCTTTGTCTGCTGATAGGTTTTACTTAATGAGATTTTGGTTCCGGCTGTTTTTTCTAAATGTGGATGTTGAGTTGACTAGTCTTAAGCTTCTCCCTTTTATCTTTCCTGAATCCACGTTGTTCCATTTCTTTTCTCTATGGTCGTTTCTCTTTTCTGCTTTGCAAATGTTGAAAATTGTTGTTTGATTTGCAGGGCAGACTCCGCTGCTGTAGCAATAACTACCACCGATCTTGTAAGCAAAAGTGTCGCAATTGAATCGGAGGTGACTGTCATTCTTCTTCTTCTTCTTCGTCTTGGTTGATGCATTTACACCAAGTGAATGAAACAAAGTCCTCGCTAATGTATATTTGGTTGTCCCATATGTGATCGATTGTATGTACTAAATTTTAGGTTGGAGGAACTCGAGTAAGAGTTGGTGGTATGGCAAAGGGTTCTGGGATGATCCATCCTAACATGGCAACAATGCTTGGGGTAGGTTCTTGTGATTTCTTTCTGTTTTCCAGAAAATAGCTTAAAGAGTTCGGGTTAATGATTTAACTTTTTCAGGTTATAACAACCGATGCCTTGGTTACAAGTGATGTGTGGCGAAAAATGGTGCGGGTTGCTGTAAACCGTAGTTTTAATCAAATTACTGTAAGTGTCAAACATTGTACTCTCTCTTTCTTGTAGTTAGATTTAACTCACTGGAAAAAGTTACCACATGAAAATTTACTCTCTCTTAACAGCAACTTAATTAGCAAACTGAGATTTTCTGTGCTCTAAACCTATTTGAGGATGTTTCTTTGGCAGGTAGATGGAGATACCAGTACTAATGATTGTGTCATTGCTTTGGCTAGTGGCCTTTCGGGAGCAAACAAGATTTCTTCTTTAAATAATTCTGATGCAGAACATCTGCAAGCATGTCTTGATGCTGTACGTATATTGATATCAGTTGGTACCAAATAATCATTGTTGCTGCCTACATTGGCATGTGCTGAACCTGCTTTAAATTCATTTCTTGTTTGTCTCACGAGCAACCCTGTGACAAACTACAATCATGTTCCCGCTCATTTGTTGTAGATGGAGAAAATTCAGTTACTTTGAATTATTTTTCTTATACTTGTTTGCAGTGAGTTCTGATTTTTTTCTTGTTTCTTTTTTCTTTTTTCTTTTTTTTTTTGGTGGTGATGTGGAGTGCGCAGTTTTTTTAGGGTGTTTTTTATATTTCTTTGTTAAATATCATGGAATTAGTACCAAGAAAGTATGGTCCTCATCTGAGTTACCAAGTTGTTATCAATGTGGAAGGCTAATCATCGATTCAATGTCATGAAATATGTGCTTCAGGGTGTTTTTACTACTTTAGCCTCTTGGATTGTCCAAACAGTTGCAGGAGTTAATTAATCTGATAACTGCAGTGAGAATGTGAGTGTAACATGCTATTCTGTAATACTTTTGTCAGGTTATGCAAGGTCTTGCAAAATCAATAGCTTGGGATGGTGAAGGAGCGACATGCTTGATTGAGGTCTGCATCTTTTTCATTATTAACTGTTGCTTTCGTAACATTTTCCATTTTACACCTGTATAATCTGAAAGCTGAGTGTTTGTCCATGATCATCTGGATTATTAATTTGCTATTGTTCTGGACAATCAGTAGTAAAATCAGGCTGTTAATAGCTTGGCTGATTTTATTCAAATAAGATTTGCAGGTCAAAGTATCTGGAGCAACCACTGAAGCTGAAGCAGCAGAGGTTGCACGATCAGTGGTATCTTCATCATTAACCAAGGCATGATAAAATACATACTAAATAAATCTGTTAAAAGTATTTTCAGTTTCATTCTTGCTTAGCTGTGAATTTCTCTTATCTATGTAGTAGGCAGCAGTATATGGCAGGGATCCAAATTGGGGGCGTATAGCTTGTGCTGCTGGTTATGCCGGAATTCCTTTCAATCCAAATAAGCTCCGAATATCACTTGGTGATTTTCTATTGATGGACAATGGCCAGCCTCTGCCATTTGATAGGTACAAGGAAATAACTTCGAATGATACATAAAACTATCGTCCAATCAACATATCTTAGTCCTTGAACAACAGTTTACAGACGTTATCCTTTTTCTTGCATTCTTATTATGACAACAAAATGTTGCAGGGCTGCTGCTAGTAATTATCTCAGGACGACAGGCGAGAAACACGGAACAGTTGCGATTCAGATATCTATTGGTGAGTTTGAGAAATATGTTCCCAACCATATGCAGTACATTAACCTACTGACGAGTGGTCATTACCACTAGTCTCCTTTATGCTTTTGTAAATGCGCTGGTGCAGCAGTGCAGCTATATTCTAGGCGCAGTTTGTATCATACATGCTGTTATTATTGGCAATGTATTTTGCCTTTTTGCTGGCTTAACACACTTATCATCATTGATGGGCATCTTGTTTCAATTTTTATTTTTATTTTTATTTTTATTTTTATTTTTATTTTTATTTTTATTTTTATTTTGGATTTATTGAATCTTTTGATTATCGACATTTTTCAACAGGCGATGGTCCAGGGAGTGGACAGGCATGGGGCTGTGACCTGAGTTACGATTATGTCAAGATAAATGCAGAGTACACAACATAAGTGATGGGACAATTCGCTTACTCGTGTAAGTTATCCATTTTGGAAGATTAATTCTTCAAATAGATCTTTATGCCAAACATAGTTTCTGCTGTATCCAAGCAGTCAGTTCAGTCATCTGGCCCCATGTAACTTGCAACTTTGATATTTGATATCAATTAATCATAGGGCAAATCTTTCCATTGAACTTGCTTTGCGACGCTATTTTGCGTATCGTGAACCAAGTTGTTGCCTTTTCTGAAGCTTAACCAAAGGCATCATAGTATAGGCCCACTGAAACTAGCATCTGCCTGGGTTAACTTCTGAAAATAATAGAACAGAGGACAGGTGGATATCGTATTGAATAAAAATAGAACCCTCGTTGAGTTGCAAAAATCAAACTTCTGGCAAGCAGATAAACCCAAGTGCCAAAAGGTAAATTTCAACTCCGGAGATAGGCAATGCGGATAAATAAGGTATTATTTGGTTTCATCTTGGGAAAATATTTTTCCACTCACAGAATAAATACCAAATCTTCATCCAAAATTCATACTCCTTTTTCCATAATGTTGTATTAAAAAATTATAATCATTTCAAATCATATAAATAATAACATTTATATTTATATCTTTCAATCATTATTTTAATATATCACTACAATAACAACATATAATAATATAAAATTTTGATGTGGCATTATTAATTAAATAAAAACTTACATGAAAAGACATACAATAAAATAGTCTCTTAAAATAAAACCAAACATACATTTATTCTACACACATTTTTTCAACATAATTCCCCAAAATACTTGTCAGAAAATAACACCAAACATAGTCTAAAAGTCTGGCCACCAATATCATCAGATATTAGAATAGAATGTTATGAAATCCAAAAACTAAGATAACATCGCATAAAATGGTCTAAAAACAGTCGCACAACCATCTTGTACACATTTCCCCCGTCTCTTTCAAGTTTCACAGGATCAAACACCAGATCTCACCTCTAATTATTTATTCACAACGGTGAGATAAAAACAAACAATAGCATACAAATTATTTAAGGCAGTCATCATCATGTGGCCTCTGCAAATGGATAGTGCAGCTTGGTGAGTGATTTCTTCAGAAAACTAGTTCCACATAACTGATCTGGGCTCTCAACATCAAAATCCACAGCACGCAACTGAAACTCGCCAAAACTAACCACTCCACTGTCCTCAAGGAAAGGCCTGAGCTTACCAGAAGAATGCCCACCACTTTTCCTAGCTTGCTTCTTGTCTTTGCCCCTGCTGCTGCTGCCACGGGATGATTTTCCGCTACTACCCTTCTGCTTGTACCTTCCTGACCTCTTTCCGTCTCGGCGATGGTGTTGATTCTTATTTGATGGAACGTGAGACGTTGATGTCGGGATTGGATCGTACACATCAGGGGCCCAGGATACCGACCGATTCTTAGGTGGCATACCCTGCTTTTCACGAGTGCCTTTCATGGCAGATACAGGCTTCAACGGTATCTGAGGGATAATGATAATCAAGAAGAAAAGAGAATGACACAGATGTTAACAATATAGTCACGAGATATATGGATCTTACGTGTTCTTTTATCATATAAAGCTATGCTTTTATCATATAAAACTATCCTTTTCGCAAAAGGACAGTGCTCTCGCTAATAAGGTGACACTATTCAACAGATAATAGATAGGCAAAAGCTTTGCTCGCCTGTACCATCCAGAAGAAGTTTCTGATGCAAAGACTCAACAAAACTGGATCTCCAAAAAGTTAGAAAGACAAAAGAAAAGTAAATACATGCATAATATATAGACTCATTTAGTAATCTCAGCAAACATATTTCAGTGCGTGCTGTGTAAAACATACTTATGTGCAGCAAAACTCTTAAGATGCACAGATTCTGTTCCAACCTCGATCCACGAAATGATAAAATCCCACTTTCCAGGAATTTACATGATCAAATAATAGCATCATTTTAATTCAATATATGCAACTAAACAGATGACAGTAAACTACTACAACTAGCCTAACAAAATTGAGCATATGATGTTTACTTAATATTATGGAACTCCCATGAGGAGTACATTAAGAAACAAATACTGTGAAATGAGTTTTCAAGAGATCATATGAAAAACTTACAGGCAATGACACAGATCGTGGGTGGCACTGATTAGAAGGTTCGCCAGAGCCATAACCATTTACCTCAGAGACTTCAGTAGTCATACCTTCTTCATGCTCTTCTTTCTCACCTGATACATCTCCAGACAATTTAGGCCCATCATGCGGCGGAGATGCAGCATACTCGATGGAGTTCTTCTTGGGAGATCGGTCAAGGTCAGTTGATATTGTGATGCCTTCAATGTTCAGAAGTTTAGTCAAACATGTTTCAAGTTCATCCACAGAAAGATCCCCAGAGTCGTAGTCAATCAGACAGTCTGGATCTGTTGATGACCCATAGCTACTGCTCACATCTGGACAAGCTGATGTATTACACGGAACACAAACTTCCATCTACAACAGGGAAACTGAAGAAAAGACCTGTAAAATTTTTTAAAAAAAATATTAAATTGATCAAGTTATAACATGAAAAGGTGTGCCATACCAACTGCCCAGAAAAACACCATGGAACCAGCACATACAGGTAATCTCCAGCTAACTGGACAAGTGTAAATTTGATTGTAATAAAAATGACCCGAAATGGAAACACAATGCATGATGTCTCAACAAGCAGTCCAATTCAACATATAGAACCTTATGTAGCTAGCCTAATCATAACCGATACACAAGAGTGGTGGGTATGAAAAGAGAAATAGTGAGGAATTGAAATGCACAACATATCAATGGATACAAATTATGTAATATTTCCATTCAATTAAATGAACTCATATTTCTTATACCTTCGAAAAGTCTTCTAGCAACAGTAACTCAAACTCCATTTACTTGATGGTAACTCATATATTTATTCATTACCTCAATCTTATACCAGTTTCACTCAATAGCTATATAATCCCCAATCTGATTCCCATGCTTCACAGCATTAATAGATAAAAATTTAATGCTAAAAAATGCAGTGATTTTGACCTTAGATCAGAAATATGTTCCACGCATTAGTTAACATTTCAACAGACGTTGGGTTCAATATGCAAATGAGAATAATAACAGCATCCGGATACACAAAATAATAGAAGGCACATGGCAACAATCAACCTGAATAAACACAAAATGACAGACGATATCCAAATCAGATTCGGCTGTTTCACGTCCTGACCACCACAACCTAATTGCTCACAGAAATCGAACCACAGATTGCACAAAAACAGCATAAAAAAGGAAACCATACGGTCGGAATGTAATAGTGCAATTTAACCAGACACGAAAAGTCGCTAATAAAGCGCAATAACATTATGAAACACCAAGAAACAAATTCAAAAACAACAAATATGCGTTCCTGTAAAATGCTAAAAATCAAAAACAGCAAAATCAAATATATTACCTCAACAAATTGATCCGAGAGCAATATACTCCAAACGATATCCAATCAACCAAAAATCGTCAGATCAGCTAATCGCCTCAATTTCCAAACAAAGCTAGCTCCACCGCGAAACTAATCGGTATTCTCAAGATAGGCTAACAGAAACTTCGTCGGAAATTGACAAAAAGATCGCTAAAAACAACCTCGATCAAATAAATGAGTTCTCGAATCAACTAAAAATCTATGGTGAAAGGTTAACTACTAAGATTACCACGCCGATCACTTTTCTGAAGATGTTTCAGACGATGCGAAGACGAGCCGCCATAGAAGGGGGAAACGTGCGGTCGCGTGACGAGGAGGAGATCGTTAGAAGGCACCGAATGCATCGTTCGATGCTCTTCGATTCACAATTCTCCAATTTTTTTTTGTCGAAAATCTTCACCAACAGAGACAAACTGTGCACAAGGTTGAAGAAAAAGATGGTGATAAATAGTATTAAATCGAGATGATTTGTCTCAGAAAATGCATATTAGATCTTCATATAAATCGGGAAGTTGGGAAATGATCGGCATCGGACAATGGAACCCTAGGACAAGCGTTTATATAGCGAGAGGAGAAGATGAATTATCGGATAACAAAGGAAATGTTTTTTCAGCTATACGTGTATTGTCTCTGTTTTATATTGCGGTATCCGTTCATTGGTCTCTTTTTGTCGAATTGTTATTATACCCCCGTTGTGCTATGCTCTTTAGTTTTTTTTTCCCTTTTTGCCCTTTTTAATTGAAATTTTGTAATTTTTTCTTTTTTTTTTTTTTTTTTGTCTTAGCAACTTTATTTCAATTCATTAGTTGATAATCCGAATTCGAGTATTGCAAAGCTCCAATATGAAGATGATGCTTTCAGTCTAACTATTCTATTCACAATTTCATAATTCGAACCATAAACTTAAGAGATCTAGCGCCTCATCAGCTAGTAGTTAGTGAAATATTGTAATTTACAAATACAGTATTAGGATTAGGAATGCAAACGAATTGAGCTCACTCGAACCTTTAACTTGAGCTCGACGAGCTAAAAAGATGAGGTTTGAACTTGATTTCAAGTCTTCTTCGAATTCAATTCATTTGGCTTTAATTTATAAATAAAATATAAGTTTGAGTACAAAATTTCAATTATTTTATAAAATTTGAGCTACATGCTCAAGTTTAAACTCGTGTTCTAATTCAAAAATCAATATATTATAAGATAAGTGTGTATAATACATTTTCACAATATTCATGAAATAATAGAATTTTAACAAACACTTTGTAATTCTATATAGCGTGTTGCTACACTGTATAAAAGCTTTTGTTAATTGAGTAGTAGAAATGCATGATGTCATTGATAATATTTGGATTTTGAACAATGTTTTAGAATAAAAGATAATCAACATCACTTTTTAGGTAATTCAATAATACTATAAGCATTTATCAAGGCACTTTCAGCCTTTTGAAAAATGTATTCTAATGGTTCGTTTAAAATAATTTAAATTATTTTTACAAAATATCACCATCCCTTGATAATTATTTGGTGTTTTGATCCGTTTGTTTTTTTTCCCCTCACCTATCATATCGCCATTTCATTTATTTTTTATCCTTATGCAATAATATTAATTTTCTTTATAGTATTTTTTTTCTCTTCTCTTCCACATTTCAATATTTTATTTTATTTTTTTTTTTCTAATCCTATAAATTAATTTTTGTTGTCTTTTATAAATTTAATAAATACATTAAAAATAGTTAAACATATATATTAAAGTGAAAATTATTTTTTTCTAGTTTTATGCTAATAAATTTTTAAATAATTTATACGACTCAACTTTTAAAACTATATAATTAAACTATAACTCTTTTTATTTATAATTTACACATGTATCGAATGTATCTTATATGCTAGTGTAGTTATTATCTACTTTTATGTGATGGAAATGAAGTCAACCATTTAAGGAGATATTAACTCACCATGAAAAAGAATCGCAATTAATATAGTGATAATTAATGTTTATTTCAACGGTTCATTTCATATTGATTCGATATACTCTACCGTTGACAAATATAAATATATAGTGTAAAAAAAATATTAAATAAACAAGCCCAAGAAACTCAAAAAAAAATCGCATGGTATTATTATTATTATTATGATGGAATGAAGCAACAAATATCCCGTAAGGGCAAACATGTCATATCAGTAGGACGAGACCCCAGATACGATTAAGATTTAAGACCAAACGGCTCCGATACAGCGAAAAGTCAGAAAACAAATGCTTTTGGTCAACGTAGACGGACCGGATCTAGATGAAGTCGATCGTGACTAAAAACGTAAAAAACAAAAATCTTAGGGTCCGTTTGGCTTTGCTTCATCCACGGTTCTTACTTGTTCCAAAATGTACTTTTTTCATGGGCCAGTGGTGGCCCATTATGTCACCTTCTTGGAATAACAATAAAATCGGACGTCACTTTCAGATAACGATCCCACCACTGAAAATTCATTTTTAATAAAAGTAGTTCATAGAAACGCAAACAAGTCGCTTCACCTGGATTTTTTTTTTTCGCTATTTCCTTTCTTTAACTAAGGCATGAGAAGTGGATAAACTGCTATGATATTAAATAATCTGACATTAAAAATAATGGGTATGTACTGTGTAAACCGACGGATATCAACGGCGCAGAGCTATAAAACATCTTTTATTAGTTAGAGGAGTAAAATTTTAAATTGTTTTGAAAAATATGTATAAACTTTAACTCATAGTAAATTTGAGAAACGATCGCAACCTTCAACCCCAAGCTCTGCCATTCGATGTTTAAAACCTCCCGACCCAAATTTCGAGTAAAAACAAGTCAATTAGATCACCATATCAAAATGTACATATTCAACGATAATCAATTAAATGCTGCTCAAATCTCATAGCTGGTAGTAGAAACGCATTTTAGCAAATAGCTGGTGTCGTGGTAGTTTTGGCCCACCTGATTATTAATTCTTGGCCCAAGATGACGTAATCACCGATATAAATCAACAAGAAGGCTAACTGTAGAAGCCCAATTTAAAATAAGCCCGATACAAAGGAGCCCATGTGCTTGAAGAATTGAAAGCAGACAAAAACTTTTTTTTTAATACAATTAATTCAAAACACCATATAAATGTCAATTCGAATGGTACACATCAACAGCCACACCCACCTAAAGAGAAATGGAAAAGTAGACAAAAACTTGGTCAGGTGGTTTTGATAAAATTATTATGAAATCAGATGTGTGTTTATATTTGTAACATTTGAAACTGAAATATTGGTGTATTGTGTCCAATGTAACTAGGTTAACATACGTAATTTTGAGACAACACTCACCCTTATAAATGGACCGAGTTAAAAAGTTTAGTGGCGCCAAAAAAAAAAAAGAAACAAAAAATGTGTGTGTGTGTGTGTGTGTGTGTGTGTTTGGGGGGGGGGGGGGAGGAGAAATAAATGCACGAAAATGAAATTTTAAATAATAAAATTGAAGTTGCAAATTTTACTGAAATTTCTTATTACGATCATATGTTCAAAGATAATGGAAGTTTATAATTTCCTATGCTTGATAAGATTCTTTTCCCATGGCGCAAAAGCACTTAGATACTATTTTAAATTTATTTTATAAAAATATTTGGATAGATAAAGTCAAGCATTAATAATACGTCTTCCAGGTCTTATCGGCAAGAATGAGAACCGACCATTTTGATAGGGCCTTAAAACAGATGACAGATCCACTACAGTCAACAAAAAGATGGTCAGGCCGAGGATGAAGATAAAGCCAGTCTTCTACAACCGGTAATACTAATAAAAAAAAGGAAAGTGAAAAGGTCAATTCTGAGTTTTGATGGAGCGATTGTGTATACCATATTAACTCATTGAGTGCTGGAGTATTCATAGATGAACGCCCGGGTGATGTACCGTGTCCTAATTGGTCGACCCCATATGGGCAAGCTGGTGGAACCAATTCAAGGAAACTAGTCCTAATTGGTCGACCCCATATGGGCAAGCTGGTGGAACCAATTCAAGGAAACTATCTTAGCATGGTTTCGCGATGTTTCGACGTTAAATTGAGGAGATATGATTTAATTCTACATGTGTACATACGCGACAATCATCATTTACACCTTATCATACAGCTCTTTTACGTTTAGGTACAATCATGGTTTGCCGTTGCGCTGAGAAATCGGTTGAAACGCTGAGAAAAATGGCACTATTTTTTGACATTGACATGGGCTTTTTGTCAGATTTTTTGTTTTTTTGGCACCATCTTTTGCGTGAATTTTTGTTTTTTATTTATCCAAACTTTTTGTGATAATTTTTGTTAAAATATTTTGATATTTTATAATCATACATTTTGAAATAAAAGTGTTCAATTCTGCAAAGTACTAGTATTATTTTATATCTTGAGTTGTAAATATATAAAGAAGATAATATCTACTATTACAGACATTAGTAATTTGTAGTCTATTGTGATTGTTTTAGTTACTCTGTTATGTAAAATAAGAAATGATGTAATATTTAAAATTGTGTAAATAATTATATGTTTTTTTTCTCACAATTCTGTATATTTTAAAATATATATATTTAAAAAATCTTGTTCCTTTTGTGACTAGTCCGCGACGTGGCAACGAAACTAGAACGGTCTACCCAGTTCCGTTCCTCGCAACTGTTCTGGTGATCCATGGATACAATTGTGTCCTACACATATGCCTAACTAGACGAATGAAATCACTCGCACGATATTTGTTAGTGGGGTATTACACGTTGATTAGCCACTTTACATGTGTGGAGATGCCTTTTGTTGGATAAATAGCTTTAAAAATATCAACAAAAAAAAAAGACAAATATTCACAGGGTGGTTCGTTTGGATATATATATATATATATATATATAAAATTGCAACTACGACAGTTGTTAACAAAAACACAAGATAACGCCAAAAGTAAACAAACAAATGGCAACACGGAAAAAATAACGAATAAGTTTAGTATATTTGTTGCATTTGCAATTGTAATCAAACGACTGATCACCATCTTGAATCAATTTGCCTTAAATAAATGTTTATCATACTAATCGGTGCGATTGGCCAACAATACTTCTTTTAAAATAAGACAGTCGATAAATTATTTCTTCAAGTTGCACTGCTATTATAAAATCTCACTTTGAAAGTTAATCAACTTTATACAAGGTGCATACAAGCTTTAGTGTATGCCGCTCAATTCAAGTTCGGGTGTGAATTACCAAATTTGAACACATGTACACTATAAGCAAACGTATTAGACCGATATTCAATCTCACGAGATCAAATGTGCACTCAGATAAATAGTTCTTACGATTATTTACTTAAAAAGAAAATGATATCAATTGTGTTTTATGTATTGTGTTGTGTTGTACTTCCACAAGATAACGACATAGTATTTACTAGGGAAAAAGAAACAGAGGTTATTAATGTTGGAATTTAAGTTTGAAACCATAACTGTTATAATAGCTAGTAACAATTTAGACAACTAAGTACGAACTTGTAATAACAAGTAACAACCGTCATTTTCTCCACAATCAATATTGCGTACTAAGGCTCTATAATTGTCTCGGCAATTACTATTGTGCACTAATGCTCTGTAATGGTTGAATGTAATGTCTGAATTTAAAATTCAGAAGTTATTCAATGGCTAGTTTAGTGAAATATAAGATCGAGATCAGAGATAATACGCCCTAATGCCAGTAGCTGCGGCCGCATGTGTGGTACTTCCAATATCTGTACTTAGTTAATTAGCTTATACTTAATCAACGCCTAACCTGCATATAAATGTTATCAAAACAAAGTTCATTTCCAACAATTTTTAAGTAAGCCATGTGAATAACGCAGTAAAGACCTGCTCAAATCATAGACATCCCTCAAACGACAATTGAAGTTAGGGGTGTCAAAACTTGACCCAACCCGCCGATCCGATCATGACCCACCCGAAAAAAATCAGGTTTGGGTTTGGGGTTTTCGGGTTTGGGTTGAATCGGGTCGGACCCGAAAACTAACCTGAAAAATAATTTCAGGTCGGGTTGGGTTTCCGGGTGACCCGCGAACCCGAAAAAAAAATAAGGTCACCCAAAATCCGAACCCAACCCGAATAAACCGACCCACCCAAAATATGGGTACTATAAATTGATTTTTTTTTTGTCCAAACCCTACATCAGTTTTCAGATCCAATCGGCCGACAAAGTCACAAAGGTTTGCTCTCTGTTCTCTCTCTCGTTCTATGAATATTGTTAAACTTAATTATTATGTTATGTTGTTGAGAAGATTTGAATTTTTGTTAAAAAAACTTGTGGTCATATTATGTTTGTGTTACGACTTATGGTGTTTTGAGTCCTCTAGAACAATGGTTGGGTATGAATTTGATATTTTGGCATCATGTTAATGACTTAGGGATGCATTCAATGTTTTGGGATCATATTTTAGTACATGATGTTATGTTTATGTTAGAGATAAATTTGATGTTGTATTTGATATGAATTTGATATTTTAGTATGTAATATTATGTTTAATGTTAGTGATAAATGTGATGTTACTTTCTTTTTAAATATTAGATTTTTTTTCATATTTTTAGTAGTATATTTAGCAATTTTTTGTTATAAAAAACTAAATTTTTTTATTAAAAAAATGGGTCAAGTCGGGTTGGGTCGGGTCGATTCGGACTATTGGGTGACCTGACAACAAATCAGGTCAACCCGAACCCAATAAAGTCAGGTTCGGGTTGATCTTTTCGGGTTGAGCATCGGGTCGGGTCGGGTTCGGGTTAGGGTTTTTCATGTTATACCCTTACATCAATCCGACCGAACCCACCCGACCCATCCGTTTTGACACCCCTAATTGAAGTGGATGAATACTTGGATAAGGTCCCAAGGGATTTCTCAAAGTAAGACTCCTTGATTTGGAAGGGAATCATTGAACTTTTAGTAGATTGAGACCTTTGACTTGATAGTCTTGTTCCTCATGGAACTTACATTTTAAGGACTATTCTTCCAACCCTAGACTCGAGATCAATATGGCAGGGGCAACTTAGGTGTGTAATGGGGTGCCAAGTGACACTTTGTCAGTTGTAAGTTGTAACTATGCTACCACAAAATTTATTTTCTTTTATTTTATTGTTTACGAGCACACAACTCTTAAGCATTTTTAACAACTAATGAATAGGAGCTTGCTTTTTTATAATAAGCATATGAGTCCCCGACTATCTTATTTCTCGAGTTTATGAACTTTTTTGCCAAAATAATACTTACCAAGTTTAATTATTTTACAAATATTGAAACATTTTATAATATGTTTTTTTTTTTTGACTGCATGATAATATGTTTAAACTTAACCTACAAGGTAAGTCAAATACCTTTTAAATTTAGTTAAATTTATTTATCAGACTGTTTTTAATTAATCATCGAGTAAATTAAATTAGCAACCAATTTTTGTATATACATATATATTGTCCATTTGAAAAATCCATTTTTAAAAGAGACAATAAATCAAAATTTTGAAATCTTCAAACATACAGACCCCAACCCCCCCCCCCCCCCCCCCACCCCAAACCCACCACATCCTTCCGAATTCAAATTAATTAATATTTGATTTGTTTTTATTCCTTTGCTACGAAAAACAACACTAGCCCCGTTTTGAAAGCTCTATGGTGCCGCTTATATATTTTATTATTACTAACTCGGTGAAAAGAACTAATAGATCAATTGAGCGGTAAACTAAAAATTTCAAATTTCGATCAAAAATATCTAAACCATTTTTTATATATTTTTTTGAGGGTGTTACTTTTGTTGCACGGGCCCACAACTCTAGCCCCACCTGTAAGAGCGACACTTGATTGGTCCAATTCCAGTCACGCGGATCGCAACTAACTTCCCCCACAACCGTCGATAAGGTAAATCCAACGGTCCAAAGCTTCATCCTCTCGACATCCCCAACTCAAGTCCCATTTGTATATAAACCAACAGCACCACCCCTCGCTAATATCACGCGCATTACAGCAATCGAATTAGCTATCAGTATCATCTCTTCTCCATTTTCAATATTTACAGTAGCAGAGAGAAAAATGGACACTGGCGGAAAAGTTAAGAAGGGAGCTGGGGGAAGGAGGGGCGGCGGTCCAAAGAAGAAGCCGGTTTCCCGGTCCGTCAAAGCCGGCCTCCAGTTCCCCGTCGGCAGGATCGGCCGGTATCTCAAGAAGGGCCGCTACTCCCAGCGAGTGGGAACCGGTGCGCCGGTCTACATGGCTGCTGTGCTCGAGTACCTTGCTGCTGAGGTGCGTGTATATCGTGTAATTTTTTGTCGTGGATTTAGGTTTTAGATTGTTCAATTTGGGGTTTTGAAGCAATTATGTAACTATTTTTTTGCTAAGCATTTGTAATACCTCATTAGCTAAACATCTATCATTTGTGATGCAAACAACTATATCTAATCTACTAAAAGCCAAATTGGTCAGGTGTTGGAATTGGCTGGAAATGCTGCTAGAGACAACAAGAAGAACAGGATAATCCCAAGGCATGTGCTGCTCGCTGTGAGGAACGATGAGGAGCTTGGTAAGCTTCTAGCTGGAGTGACAATTGCACACGGGGGAGTGTTGCCCAACATCAACCCGGTGCTTTTGCCCAAGAAAACCGAGAAGGCGGCTGAGAAGACGGCCAAATCGCCCGCCAAGGCCACCAAATCCCCCAAAAAGGCTTAATCTTTAAGCCCATGTTAAATTGAATGGCGTTTTGTTGTTAGATGCTCGACTTCTTTTTTGGTTTGTAGGGGAGGATGTTTATAAACTGGTGCAATTGTTAGATCCTTGTGATTTAAACTTAATGGAAAATATTGTTTTTTCTGATCTGTTTCGGAATGCGAATGTATTTCGGTAGAACTCTTGTTTTTGAGTTTGTTCTTTTGGGGTAAATGTTATTATAATTTAGGGTTAATTAATTTTGCGACCTCGAATTGTTACTTTATAAATTTTAATGTGGCCGGATATTTCAAACGTGACATTGAAATGTTGCCAGCCCAATTTTCAAGTAAATAAAAATTAAATTTTATATTGGCATTGCGTGCAGTTGTGATCTTACTTGGCTAATAAAGATGATTAAAAAATGTGCATGTTCTTTTTTTTTGAGTGGAAACATATCAAATTGCATTAAGAAGACAAAGAATACATGTTTATATGTACAAAGTTGGATACAACTTCCAAAAGATCCATTTTTTCCTATGGCAAAACTAGCTGAAATCTTAGCTAGTGAATGAGCAACTCGGTTGTTATTGTGCTGAATTAAGTGTTCAATTTTTGCTTTAAGATTGATTTAATATTTTTTAATTATCGTATTAAATTTTACTATTCATGCGCTAATATTTTAGAAATAACATTAACAAAAATACTAAATGCTTAATATTCACTCCATGAATAAACTTTTGTCAATTACTTTTTTAATTTAGCCACTTAGATAAATTAATGCTTATCCTAATGAAATACAATTTAAATAAACTTTTACCTATGTAATGTTTAGCTAATAATTTTAATTGCTATATAGTGAGGACAATACGATAAGTTTTTTTTTTTCCCTAAAAAAAGATACTTATGCTTTTGTGTATAAGGTATGCATTCGTAAGGAAAAAAAAAGTTTGTAAGAAAAATTAATAAATTTAATCAATTACATGAAATGATCGATGATATAATCCAAGTGTAGTATTTAAAAAAATTATTTTGCTTGTACTTTCTTTTCAAATGTGTTTTGCATTGATTATATATAACTTAATATTGTATGTAAAATTATTTTTCATTAGACGTTTTAAGGTGTTTTTGAATTCATTTTTTCAAATTTTTTCGTTTGTGCGCACATGCACTCGCACGCGTATTCGTTTTTATGTGACATAGGCCATGATTTTCGAATTTTCTAACTAATTATATTAAACTTAAAGTTCAATTAAGAGGGTGTTTAGCTACTTTTTACCAGGTTATGTGCTCCAATAATTCATAAAATCTTTTTTTCATAGTCTAAAAGCATTCAGATCTTCTTCTAAAATAAAATTACCAAGGTATTTCCATAAATAAGACCAAAAAAATTATAAAATGTTTTGGGTCTTATAAATTGTATCTTTATTTGATACGAATGAGAGCTCATGAAATAATTTTTGTATGACAAGAATAATTTTTTAATTCTTAAGTTGTAATCCATTTTGTATAAATGAATATCCTTCAAGAGAGTAGGATACATATTGACGCATGAATAAGAATATTTATATCATTTTATTATTTATAATTACATAGTTTGTAAGCAAGTTTAATGATATTTAAAGTGAATAATTACATAGTTTGTAAGCAAGTTTAATGATATTTAAAGTGAACTTTACTTTTTCTATTTGGAACTCATAAGCACAGGACATATTATCGTTCGAGCTTATATAGTTTCCTTTTTTATTTTTCTTTTTCATTCTAAATTCACAAACCAAAAGTTAAAAAAAAATAAAAATTCCAGTCATATTTTGAACTCAGTTAAAGAACGAATAGAATAACTAAGCCATAAATAAATAAAATTTTCAAACCAAACATGGCAACAAAGTGTGTTCCTTTTATTGCATCCTCCCACAACACTAGGCGTACTGTAATAGCGACATTTGATTGGTCCAATTCCGTTCACGCGGATCGCTACTAACTTACCTCAGGACCGTCGATAATATCAATCCAACGGTCCAAAGTCTCATCCTCTTGGCATCCCCGAACCCCGGTCCATTTGTATTTAAACCAATACCACCTCCCCCGCTAGTTTTACAGACATTGCGGCAATCGAATTTGCTCTCAATCTCAATATCCTTTTCTTTAATCAATTCTTTTAGTACCAGAGAGCAAAAATGGAAGGCGCCGGAAAAGTTAAGAAGGGGGCTGGTGGAAGAAGGGGCGGCGGTCCAAAGAAGAAACCGGTTTCCCGGTCCGTCAAAGCCGGCCTCCAGTTCCCCGTCGGAAGGATCGGCCGGTATCTCAAGAAGGGTCGGTACTCTGAGCGGGTGGGTACCGGTGCGCCGGTTTACATGGCTGCTGTGCTTGAGTACCTTGCTGCTGAGGTGTGTTTTTTCCTGCATTTTTCTAATTTCATAATTTACGGAATTGTTTTTCCGTTTGGGGAAATTTGTTAATTTGCATATATGATTGTTGGGATTCGCCGGGTTATTGTTGCAATTAGTTATTTTCTACATGCTATTGTGCTAGCTGAAATAAAGTCGCTGCCTCTTATGGTATGTGTTCGATGAGGCTGATTTTATGCTATTTTTTCTTTAATTTGTGTGAGGGGCTTGGATTTACGGTTTTGGTTTTTCAATTTGGGGTTTATTCTATGCATCTATTAGATGTGTTGGGCATTCAAGTCCCCACGAGCAATTAGGGTTTGCTTTTCCTGGTTAAAATCAGTTGCCAATTTGTCCAACGAAATTTGATGCTTAAGACAAAACAATCACTGAAACCCACTTTAAACATTTATCCGCAATCAAATCACTCATAGACCCAACCATAAAATGCGAACAATCCCATACAAAATATAATACCCCTTATTAGGACAGCATTGGCTGGAAATGCTGCTAGAGACGACAAACCATTAATCTCTTAAAAACAATGTTGTTCAGGTTCTTGAATTGGCTGGAAATGCTGCTAGAGACAACAAGAAGAACAGGATCATTCCAAGGCATGTTCTGCTTGCTGTGAGGAACGATGAGGAGCTTGGTAAACTTCTAGCCGGAGTGACAATCGCACATGGAGGAGTATTACCCAACATCAACCCGGTTCTTTTGCCAAAGAAATCCGACAAGGCAGCAGAGAAGACGGCTAAGTCCCCCACCAAGGCCACCAAATCTCCCAAGAAGGCTTAAATTAGCCCAATGTGAAATTGTACGACTTTTTTCTTGTTGGTATGTAGTGGGAGGATGTTTGATCCCCGTGATTTAGTTATAATAGGAAGATTTGTTTTTTTGTTCAGTTTCTGAATGTGAATGGATGGATTTCAGCATCATTCTTTATTGTTTTCGAGTTTGTTTTCTGCAACTTGCTTGATACTTGGAAGATACTTCGATTTCACCCATATTCATCAAAATCCTTGGTCAACGGAGATCAAGAAAAGGATCGATTTCTTTAATATATTTGCTTATCATGATCAGCTAAAGTTTTAATTCAATCAATTCTAAGTGTACTGGGAACTGGCCAATTTGGGATCTCAGAGTGATAGTGTCTTCACACATTTGGGAATTCTTATTTCTACTTTAACAATTATTATTTTGGTACATTGTAAATTCTTGTTCGTACTTAACAGTACAATTAACACTATGTTTGATTCTTGTATAATAGTAAGAAACATATCTGTTAGTATTCCAAACTCAACCTCTGTAGGCTTGCAAGTAACAAGGGCCCTAAGGGAATGCATCCTGGTCTACTTGACATGATATAATGCCTTAATTATACTGTTGATGTTAATACGGATCACACAATTACTCCAATTTATTTGTAGGAATATGAAACTTAAGAACTTATTGAAGCTTATATTAATATTTATCAAAAAAGAAATTACTTCATAAGGCGAGGAAAAAAGTTAACACCCAAGAAATTTGGCGTGGGCGTTCAAATTCTTCAAGACAATCTTTCATTGTCACGTCTTCAAAATATTTTTCTGCTATGCCGATATCTGATGCGACAATTTTTCTTTTATGACCAAATTAGACCGATTACATGTGGCCATTTGATTTAATGGACATGAACCTTGGTTTCAAGAAATGTGGGGAGTTTAGTGTTAGAAGCCATTTGATTTAATGAACATAAACCTCGGCTTCTAAGGTGTTGGGAGCTTATTGTCAGATTTGAATTTGACAGTGTGCATATACGTTGGCTCTGTGTGTAGGCATATTATCTATGCTATTATAAAAAGAAAGTCATTTTTGTCTTACAAATTACGATTATTTGTGTGATTTTACAAAATTTTCTCTTCAATTTTATGTGGAATAAATAAATATATGTAAAATTATGGCTAAAATTGAAAATTCACATGAAATCGATTCAATTCAGATACCAAATTTTGATATGTTAATTTCACCCTTTTAATTAGTAAACACATTCAAAAAATAAGCAAATAAAAAGACGAATATTGTAATATTATATCTAATTTAAAAAACCCATATTCTCAACCCACAAATCACTTTCTCTAATTACCATTACTTAAATTTTTTTTTTCATTTTGTGTTTATTTTTTATCATATAATTTTATTTAATATAATTATTTTATTTTTAAATTATTATAGTTTAATAAATTATTTCAAATAATTCTTAAAAAAGTATTAATATAAAAGAAATTTAATAATATGTTTATATTTTCAACCTAAACAAAAATTTAAGTACTAAATTAAAATATATATTTTTTATATTTTGCACACACGTAGAGTGTCCGGTATTGATAGTTAAAAAAAAGAAAAAAAGGACGTAGCTAGACCTGATAGATTTAATGGGGTTCAAAAACAAAATCTTCCATGAGTGTAGCTGAGTGACCCAAAATATATTTTTTTGTGGGTAACCAGAACTCTATAATGCAGCCCAAAATGAGAACAAAAAATGAGCCCAATAGTATGCTAGGCTAAAGTCCATCAACACATCAAACCATTCGATTAATCCCAATCTGACGGTGAAAAATCACGCCAACACACCGATCCGCGTGATAACTCAACCAACCAATAAGACCACACCTCGATCATTATATAAACAATCCGCCACCTTCATTTTCTCCATAATACCAAACTCTTCGCGCAATTCACTCAAATCCCCTGCTGTTATTCTACATCGCAACCCCCTGATCTGTTCAATGGCACCAAAGGCGGAGAAAAAGCCAGCCGAGAAGAAGCCGGCCACGGCGGAGAAGAAGATCCCGAAGGACGGCGGCCCCTCCGACGGCAAGAAGAAGAAGAAGATCAAGAAGAGCAGCGAGACCTACAAGATTTACATTTTCAAGGTGTTGAAACAGGTTCATCCCGATATCGGGATCTCGAGCAAGGCCATGGGCATCATGAACAGCTTCATCAACGATATATTCGAGAAGCTCGCCATGGAATCGTCGAGGCTCGCCCGGTACAATAAGAAGCCCACGATTACGTCGCGCGAGATTCAGACCGCCGTGAGGTTGGTTTTGCCTGGAGAATTGGCCAAACACGCCGTCTCTGAGGGTACCAAAGCGGTGACGAAATTCACTAGTTCGTAGGATGAATTATCGTGTGTGTGTTTTCTTGCGATCCGTAGTTGATCGGTGACATTATGGCGTTTCTTTATGGAGATTGGATTTGATTGTTGTGAAAGGAAAAAATATAAATGGATTTAGGGATCATCAATGAAATTATTTGGTGTGTTATGGAAATTGTTTTCTGGTAATCTTCATTCTTTTTTTCTTATTTTTACTATACATTGGCTCATCTTCTTCCTCCACCCCCACCCCCACCCCCACCCTACCTTCTCTAATATTGATGCTAATTTTGAGAAGTTGAATGGGGATCATAATACGCTACCTACTTGAATATCACTCAAATTGTATTCTTGGTCGTTGGCTTAACGCTATTCAGATTGTGTTTTTGATTTTATCGTTGATTGAGTAAAATTTGAGTTTTTGATTTGATCGTTGATTGAATAAAATTTGTGTTTTTGATCGAGTATACTTTGTGTTTTTGGTCATTTTGCTTTGATTGAGTATAATTTGTATTTTTGGTTTTTTTGCTTTTTATTGCTGGATTGTTAGTATGATAATGTTATAATTTTATCTATTTATTTATTTCTAATATTTTTTGAGGATAAAATATTGATTCCAACGGTCAAAATATCTGGCATGAGATTTTCCATTAAATAGATTTTATTCGGATTCAAATATTTGAACGAGTAATAATATGAAATCAAACTGGCCCATAAATGAGACAAGAATTCTTTAACCATCAATCAAAATCTAACGTGCAGACTTATAAAATAACACGCATATTGAACTCTGCGCCTTTAATTAACGCATGCATAAAAATATACTTTCTCGTTCAGAAGCAGGGAACAACAAACGGAGACTGGGCAATCAGAGAATTAGGAATCGTTTACTTTGACAGTGATGGATAACAAATGTTAAGCTTATGGGGAGTTAAAATTACTGTTTCATAGTGGTTAAGAAAGACAATTCGTATGTTTACTTTATTGGTGTCACAAAGGTTTGTTGTATCCAAACCGGCTGTATTGTTTACTTTGTTTGTCAACTTGTGTGGTAAAAACAAGGTATTACCTTTTTTGCCCTTGCATTCAATATCCTTCAAGTCTCCATTCTACTCTTTTTCACACCAAACAAGTATTGCCACCATTCAATCAGGGAGATGAAACAGAAAGAAAATAAATGGAATAGGAAAAAAAAAAAAGAACTAGAAAACATAAAACAAACAAACAAAAAATTTAGGAAAAAATAAAAACACCATAAACCGAATGCATTAAGAATGTCTAATTCACATTCATGTTTATTTGATAATGAATTGCATTAAATAACCCTTTTTTAGGCAATTGCAAACTTAATACAAAGGAAAAAGGATGGATGATAAATATGATGCTTCATACAAGTACCAAATAATACAAATTTTATCCCAACATAAGCAGTGCAGAGTGATGGAAAAAAAGATTCCTGATTGGAGCAAAAAAGAAAAGCACACTATTATTCTTCCAATTCTCTACAACTTGAGTAAGTGCAATTCTTGAAGATCCCTCTTGGCTCAAAACATTTCCAGCAGCAAACTACATTTCCATCACTTGGTTTTGAATTTTCTTCCCTTTTTCACCTTCCATAAACCTCTCTCTTTTTCACCACCTCCGACCGCCGACGACCACACGGCCAGCAACCACCACTGCTACCCACGCCGCCGTCCAGTCATCACCGATCTTACCCATCGCACACCGCACCTCAATTCGCCTCTTAGCCAGAGCTCCAGCCATTGTCCCATCAGCGGTGCCGACCACTTCTCTCCCTCTCTCATCCTCGTCGCCACCCCCCTTTCTTCTCTCACGCCACGCCTCTCGACCACCGTCCACTCCGATCTCCGAGCCACCGTCCCTCTTTTCTCTCACAACTCCGGGCAAGACAACCACGTCCCCTCCCCTTCTCTCTTTGATCCGGCCACCTTCGAAACCATAAGAGAGAATTTTTTGCCACCTTTGAAATCCTAGGAGAAAGAATTTTTGGGGGAAGAATATGACGAAGTGAAACAAGGGTTAGATGTCTTGGAATTTTGCCTGGACTCTTGAGGAGGCATCAGTGGCAATTTTATCACTAATGGAGGGCATTATAGTAATTTCACAACAGCAGCTTCTTGATGGTTTATTTTAACCAGCCAGATTGGGCGGTTTAATTACCCAGCCACAAGCAAGCATTATCCCGGGGCTCCAGGTTTAAGGGGGTTAATGGAACTAGAAAAGTAAACACTTGATAATGTTGATTACTTTAAACAAACCACTATTAACCATCAAAGTAAACGATTCCTTAGAAGTTAAAACAACCCATTTCTCGTTTCAACAATTTCAAACATCTATCAACTAAATTATTAAACAGAATAGAGCGATATAATGCAAATATGGAACAATCGCAGTTAAAATAGCGAAAATCAACTTCCATAAACTCTGATATTTAAGTACACAATCATGTATTCCAACCAACCAACCAACCAACCAACTTTTATACTGTAGGGAAAACAAAAATTGCACGTGTGCCTCCCAAAGCATTAAACTTGAGCAAACAAAACAGCCCATCGAGGATAAAAGCAAAAGGTTAACTCTGGTGAGATCAAACAAACTGGATTAAATAAATGAGGGTGTCCGTCCATCTTCCTCCCATATGACCATCTTTATTCAGATTTAGATGTGTCCCCAACCTTGAACCTGCCATTACAATGAGAAATGCAATCTTGGATGTCAGGCCACAAAAAGTAAAACTTGGAACTTTAATTGCACTCGACAAGTACAGTACATAACCACACAAGGTATTTTCAGACAATTCGGATCCACTAGGGCACGGATAAGGAAATTAGGATTTGGGGTTCAACAGGGAATATCATACATCATTTAGGGAAACTCTTCACATTTCTATCTCGTATTCAGGTTTTTTCTCCTCTTTTAAACTCTTCACATCATTGTTCATATAACAATCAAGGAAATATTTTGGGTATGATATTACATAACATGAGTATGCTTTCAACATTTGCGGGCATCGATTAATATGTTCAAAGTGTGGGTTGCACAAAAATATTCAGAGAAAAACTCAGGACAAACGGAAAAGGGAATCATTCATGCTTCCTGCATCTAGCACTAGAGATCAAAAAAACAAAATGAAACACAAGAAAAACACCTTCACCAAGAATGTTAAAGCAACAAATACTCTGGCTTCAGACTGATTTTTCAAAATTCTTGTCCATATAGCAGTTTAGCTGCATATACCATCATTAACTAATGTTTACTTTTATGGCAGAAAAACGCAAAACATCCATGCAACCCGTGTGTAAAGTGGCTAGTTGACTGTCAATTGAACCAACAGAATTTGACGGTCAAGATAAACTATCCCTAAATCTCTCTCTAAAGATTCAATTAACCCATTCACAACCAAACCTCTCATAAAACGCACCATAAAAGTAAAAGAGGCCTTAATGTATTATAATAATGGTGAAGAGAGGTAGATCATAATAGTATTGTCGTCACTCATCACTCACTATAGTAGCTAGACGGCATAGGCCAACTAGCTACTGGGTTGTGATCCCTGAGTTCTTGGTTAAGCGAAGACTAGATGACTGTGAAAGTTATAATCCATACTATATTTATGCATACTAGTATTCTTTTACACTTAAACCAACTTATACTATGGGTGAGTAACAAGGAATGCTTTACATTCCATGTACTGAACGATACCATTCCATTTCCTGTGCTCTCAATCTTTTTCACTGAACACAACTGAAGATTCAAAACGTGAGCGCTTAAGAGGCAAAAAAGTTTCATATTTTCAAGGATTATCATAAGAAACATATTATCAAGTATCAACACACTGACCAAACAACTCATTACTTGTCCAGATGGGTAAAAGAAATGAGAACTAATCAACCTCTATGGAATTATTAATAGAGAACACATTATCTAGCTCTGTTCTTCTTCGTTTAACATTGAAGACGAATTCAACTAGACGCAATCATCTCTATGTCAACAAAGAGTCCTCCCGGAAACTTGAAGTATGTCTGATATTCAACAAGTACCTCACTAAATCTGCTTGCAATATAAGAACACAAGTACTGCCTTTACACCAAAGCACGAGAATTTCAATACGCTCAAACAGTTTAAGCATACATCAAACAGACCCACACATCAACTATGGAGAATCCGGAACAAACATGCTTGCAACCTTAAAACTAAAATTCAAAACAGCTTCTAGTGGTAAGGGAAAGCCATCTCAAAGATTCTTCTTTTGGAGCAAATTCAAACGACAGCATCAGAATCTCAAAGAATTAACCAACTCACGGCATTCAAAAAGTCATCTCCGAATAGGAATAAAATTTTGTCGGGTCATAATATTTCCAGCAAATAAATTCATAAAAATAGGGGGAAAAAACACTGATCAGAAATTCAGAATATGTAAGGGTTTTGATGGTTTCATGTAAACCTCGGTGACCCGGAATTTGCGTTTATATTCCGGTGAAGAATCCGACCGTTGCCCGATTCGCCACATTCAATCAGCTCTTTCAACCCTGCATTCGTCACCTTCTCCGCCTCCGCCTCCTTTTCATCATCGCCGCCGCCACTCTCCTTCTTCGTGGTCTTCTTCTTCATAAACATCTTCATTGCATCGAGGCCAACCCTCTCGAAGTAATTCCCGTATATATACTCCGGCGTATATCCGTTCTCCTCATCAAACAACATGATATGCCCGTGCCACTCCCACACCCGATAATCAGACCCACTTTCCTCTTGAAACCCCACGCAGATATGGTGCTCCCCGATCGTGATGGCCTGACCAGAATTAGGTTTGAGTTTTTCGATTTCCCCGCTGAGGATAGTGCGGACGATTTCCTTCTCGAGCTTGGATTCCTCTTTGGCAAGCTGGGTTTTGGGAGAGAAGGAAGAATTATCGTTGTCGGAATCGGAATCGGATTCGGATTCGGAGAGATTGAGGAGCAAGTCGGAAAAGAGGATGTCTTCGAGGGATTTACCAGTGGAGGGGGGCGGCGGAGGGCGGAGTTGGAGGCGAGACATGAGGGACTGGAGGAGGAGGTTGTCGAAGTTGGGGGTGGGGGTGGAGGAGCTGCCGCTGCTGTTCATTGTTATTGGATTGATATGTGAAACTGGGAAGGTGGGGTTTTGGAGGGGGTTTGGGGTTTTAGTCAGGGAGAGAGAGAGAGAGAGAGAGAGAGAGTCTTAACAGTGAGGAGGATTAGTACCGAACCAAAAGGAGATATTTATACGGATGGCATATGGGTTTGTTATATATTGGTTGCTTGTTGTATATATTAAAAGACTATAAAGAATTGGTTCTTTTTTTTTTCTCCTTTTTTTCTATAAAGACTAAATTGAATTTTTTATCTAAAATTATTGAATGGTGTTATATTTTAAAACTATTTATTTTTGATGTTAAGCGATTGATTTAATTAAAAAAAAAGCTAATCATTATTAAAATAACGTGAATTAAAATCCTTCGAAAATAATATTCCTGAAAAATGAGAAGGAAAAAAAAAAGGAAAGAGAGAGAGAAGAATCCTTTGTGAAGGAATGGGGCTTACGTGGCTCTTTTCACTTTTGGAGGTTGGACCTACTAAAAAAAAACTCATAAATCCTTCGTAGGTCAAAAGGATTATGAATAACAACTCCCAGTTATAAACATTAATGGCTGCACTAATTATGGGCCTAGTATTTTTAACTGCAGTTCTACGGTTTTATGAATTGTAATTTGGTTGGATGTGCCTGAATTTTGAAGATGAGCACTGAGAATAAGATTGTCTTTTATATACGACACAAGACAAATTGATGGACTTCGTTGGTGAAAGAAGGATACAGCTTAACACAAGATAGTCATATTTCATGTCCTATCAAGTCCAATTAGATATACCCACTGCAATCCAAATAGAAAAACAATAAACAAATACACGCATACTGCAGTAGATAATACAGAAACACAGACCTTAAATTTCAGATACAAAAATGGAGGTTGTGAAATCCAAATGTTCCGAAAGGAAATAATGGAAAGACATTTAACAACCAACCACTTTTTACACAGCAAAAATAAAAATACTATAATTTTTGGGGTTAAACTGCCATCCTCGTTCAGAAGAGGCACAGTATAACCAACCAATAAACCGCCATCAAATAGTTGTTATTCGTCATCATCTTGAAATTGTATGAGAATAAATTTGTAGTATATGTATAAGCATTTTGAGAGCAAAATTACGGACATGGTGCACCACCCCTTGTTTGGAACAGGCGGGAACAATACTACCGCCTTAAACTCTCGATGATATAGTCTGCATACAGGTCCCTGCACCAGAGAAGAGCCATTGGTGTCACAACAAAATGAAGAGATAATCTATTAAGAAACTTATCTTATGTGAAGAAGTACTCACATGGAACGCTGGATTGCTTCATAAGCTTTTGTAGCTGGAAGGAATTCATCAACTGCAACGTCCTTGTTCTCATTTTTCTTGTCTGTTAGATTCTTAAGATAACAAGAAGTATAAAAGTAGACCACAACCATGAGCCAAATTCGAGTGATGAAATCAAAAGGTGGGAAATTTTTGGTCAAACAGAAAATAACATATCCAGAATTAAGTATTATGATCTTTTAAAAAGGATACAGTCTTCAAAGAAACGACGGATTTCAGCCAGTCTGTGGGGTGGAAGCTCCTTGATGTCTTGGTAGTGCTTATATTCAGGATCATCAGCACAGACTGCAATTATCTTGTCATCTTTCTCCCCCTGGTTCCAAAACGAAATAAGTAAATTAAAATAAATAGTCAACAACTTTTGTTTATTCCCTGGATTGTAAGATGAATGTGATCAAAATGTGATGTATATGCAATATACCTGATCTATCATGGGCATGAGCCCTAGTGCTTTGGCCCTGAGAAAGGAGCCAGGAAGAACTGGTTCCTGCATATATTTGTGGAGATCGGTGAATAACATTAAACACTGTTCAAAAAGTTAATGACATTAAACACTGTTCAACAGCTTAAAGCGTATTTGGACTTAGCTAACTCAATTTTCAAACAAATTTGACCCATCCTTAGCAGATAGCAATCTGTAATGCTTACGAATGCAAGGCATGTAAAAAGATGAACTGGGCACTATGCCCAAGATCACTTAAATAGGAAATGCTTATGCAATCCAATTTTGTATCCATGTTAATCCAAGTGAAGCTTAAAAACTGCATTGTTACTATGGTTGATTTGACCATACCTGCATAATGACCAAGACATCCATTGGGTCATTGTCTTCACAGAGAGTACGAGGGATGAAGCCATAGTTGTGGGGGTACACAACTGATGAGTAGAGAACACGATCAACCTGCAGGAGCAACAGTATTTTAGGTACTTCATAGTTAACCAACATAATTTGCTATAAAAGTAAACATGTCGGGTACCTTGATTAGACCAGTATTCTTGTCAAGTTCATATTTCACCTTACTTCCCTTACTTATCTCAACCACCTGCAGGGGATTACACAAGTTGGTTTGAGAAGCTCAAAACACACACACACACACACACACAACAAAAGAAAAAAAAACAAAATGAAGAAAAACAATGATTGCAGAAGAAAAAGAAAGCAAACTGTATATGCTATATGATCAAGCACAGAAGACATGACAGCACAAAGCAACCAGTCCATATATTAGTGCAATGTTCATATGGTTGAGCTGAGTAACTTTTCACCATGGAAGCACAATCTATTTTTTTCCAAAATAAAAACAGAGTAACTGTTTTTCAGTGAATTCCAACTGGATGTAATTTTGATCAAATGCATTAATGCTTACAGCTTAAAAGGATTCAGCAAACAACTCGAATGAGTTTGCTTAGATGCCAACAGAATATATACACACACACACATATATATATATATATATAAATAGATAGATAGATAGATATATAAGGTCACTGAGGAAAAAGAAGCATAGAGGTCCATTCACATCCAATGCAATGCAAGATGGACAAAATACATAAAAAGGAATTACAATATTGGAAGGAAGCACCACCAATAGATCAGACTGAGATTAGAATTACTAGCAAAACTAGATTACACAACAAAGGAAAATGGAAATATAACTTTAAAAAGATGAAAGGGATGATGGGGAATGATACTAACAGAAGAGAAAGAAATAGAAGAGTTTATAAAGACACTTGCAGTTGGCCATCAATTGCAATGACAAGGGTTAGTCGCCAACATTCCAGTGGAGTAGCATATTTCAAATTAGTAAAAGGTTGGCAAATGGAAAACAGGAAAATTAAATGGGAATGCATAATCAAATATGAACTCTTTGAATCATGCTTTAATGCTATAAAACAAAACAATCTCATTTGTCATGAGATGACAATTCAACACAATGTTCTCAACTCAAAAACCTTCATTTCCAGATAAATTTTACAATGTGTACAAGGACAAAATTTCAACTGTAAATATCTAATTTAACATCCGAATTCTTCTCCAGTTTACCACAATAGCATAAAGGAACTGAAAAAGGCTAAATAAGATTCAATATTCTTACACAGTTGAAAATTACAGGTGCTCCAGGTCCTGAATTGAAAATAAAATAGAAAAAAGATCAAACTCAAGCTGTTAATTGGCATATGAAAATCATGGTAGAGAGTTAAGATATATACCTATCTCAAGATCATGCCAAGGATGAGCAGCAACAGTTTTCCTAGTCAGGGAAGAGAGTATCCTTTCATTAAGAGGCGAATGTGATGACTTCTTAACATCATTGGATGTGATCGGTATCTCAATTGGTGGTGCCATAGCTGCAAGTGGCATACCACGACATTGATTAAGACAAATTTTCTCAAGAATTTATTAATGCTCAAATATTGACTATATTAACTGTTGGTTCCCGTGAAATTGAGGAGATATTATGTATCCAGCATTTAGCATATAAAATGACAAAAGGATCACACAAGGCAGTATATAGAAATAAGCTGTGAACTGTAAAATCCAGAAAACCACTGTGTAATTTGTCATCCAAACACACCTGGAAGGGTATCTGATTCACATTGAGTTAAAACTTAAGTCATTGAAAGAATCTAACCAGCAAAGTGGAAAGGGAAAGGCTACATGATCCATCAAATGAAAGTAAGCCTAGCATTTGATCATGCAATCTTGGTATAGTCCAACTGATTCAATATGCAACCGTCATGCTTTTTATCCGCAACAAAAAAGCTATCAAAATAACCACAAATCAGTTTCCAAGCAATCTCAAAAACATGATTGGTCCTCCATGACAGACAACATTCCAAAAAGAAAACAATTCAAAAATCCGAAACACTTTCAATTCTCACTGGCTGGGAATGCAGCCATAAATAATTTTCAGTGTTTCACAAAAGAAGTATCAGCAAAATCTGATAAAAACCTTGCAACCGCATTTTATTTATGAATTTAAAACTGAAAACACCTCGACCACGCCAAAATGGAAAAGCCAGACAAAGACAAAACACACAGAACAGTGCGTAAGTGCATACCAGAGATTATTGGTGGTGCAATCCAGCTGTTAATTGCACTCAGATAACAACCATTTCAACCGAACAAAGATAAATTAGCTACAAATAAACATTAGACAAAACCACATCTATGAACACATGGATCCAAGATCTTCTTCATGCTAACTAAATCTAAACACAGCACAACAGTATGAGTACAACCATGGACGAATAACACCAAAACAGCGTTTGTGCATACATTCAAGTCTAGCAAATCATTAACAGCACCAAATCATAATATATTCACATAGAAAACAAACACAAAGGCATATAACCCCTCAGAACAGGAGCTTCTATGTTGAAATTCATATCCTCGTAACAGCTCATGCATGACATAAAAAAATGATAATACCAAAAATAGCCTAAAATACACACGCACAAAAAAACACATATAATTAAACGAATCCTAATTCAAAAAAAAAATGCAACGTACCTGAAACTGCCAAATGGAGCTAATGAGAGCTGAAAGAAGGCGTCGGTGAGAAGACTAAAAAAAGAGCTCAGATCTCGAATAGGATACATAGCGTAACAATGAAGGCAAACAAGGATATTTATAGTTGAAAACTTGAAATGAATGCAATAAAGAGAGAGAGAGAGAGAGAGAAAGGCAGTTTTAATGGAAAAGGTTTCAGTCCAGAACTAGTGGCGGTGGATTACGCGTTCCCGCTCTGTCTCGTTTCGTGCTTTGCCATTTAAAGACAGCATCTGCATAATCAAAGGGAAGTAAAAAAAAATAATAAATAAAAAAAACAAAGTAAAAGGAAAATTCTGGGCATTTCTTTTGCTTTTTGTTTGGCGAATACTTTTGTAATATGCTGGGAATAAGAAGATTCTACCCCGCCCCGCGGAGTGGGGAATAAAGGGTTTTTCCGAGACACGTGGTGGTCCATGATTGGCTTGTTGGTTGGACCAATTTGAAGACTTGAGAGTTGATTAGGCAGGGCCCCTTTTATGATTTGTGATACATATTATTTTTGTATTTGGTTTTATAATTAAATATCGAGTATAAAATTTTTTTATTTTTTATTTTCCCAAAAATATAAGATTCTATATTCAAGTTTACACTTGAAAAGATACTTTTATATATTGTATATGTATTTATAGTTTTATACAATAAAAAAAAATCATATTCTTTGTGGCAAGTTGCGCCGCGAATATCAATAATTATTCATCATGCATATTGCATTGGCAATGTTTGATCACGTCAATCACATGTATATTCTTGATTGCTTTAAAAAAATAAAAAATAAGAATAAAAATAAAACTTCTTACTGTTTCATTATTCTTCAATTGGTATATGAAGAATATAGTAGTGTTGAGTGGCGTTCAATAGAGAATATCGTCATTTTATATTATATATTGCTATAATATACATTTACACAATTATTAAAACACAAATAAAATTAAATAAAAAAACATGGGTACTCTTTCTCTATAAAAAAAAATTAATCTCGAAATGAAAGTAGACTTTTTTAACATTCTTTGTATATGTTGCATAATTATATATAATATGGACTATTTGATTCGAAATTTCAAATATAATATATTAAATTCTAATTATATATGTGGTCCACGGTCAAATATTTTGTAAACTTGTTTAATTTGACATTTATGAAATTCTTAATTGAATTTCCATAAGTCGTGTTATTTATTTTGTGAATTTGAAATTTAAGCCGTGTATCGAGCCGTGGGTTTGAAATGCAAACCATGATAAATCAAGCAATGTTATATCATTATATGTGTTATTGAGGTGTTGAAATGCCACAGGTAAATGAATCAAACACAATGTATGCTATAACAACTGGCAAGGAAAAAACAGCCATTAAATTTGCAAACAAATGCAAAGGTTGAACATGGCAAGTCAAATTACTCCAAAATTTAAGATGATAATAAATTCGAGCTCACTTTTGACATATTTGACACGTATTTATGGGGTATTTACACCTATTGAAATATATATTTAAATATATTTGTTTTACAATTGAATTTCTTACGAGCCAACCAATTATAATTCGGCTTGCATTAGAAATGCCATATAATACGGTATAACAATTTCGTATAGGAGATGAAATTTCGGCATTTCAAATGATCATTGTAAATTATTCATTTTTTTCTATAAAATTGACATGTGAGATTACAAAAAATAACATTCCATGAGACAAAATCGACTTTTGACCCTTAAATACTATGTCCACACGTACAAATCAAACATGCACTATTCTAAAAAATTTTAATTAAGAATATTATCAAATCAAAACAGATACATTTATAAAATATTAAAAAATGAGACCCACACACTTTAAACATTAAACATCTTATATGAAATTCATTATCAAACATTTCATTTTATATTATGTTTAGAAAATTCAAACCAAGTATTTAAAATTTTCAACTATACCTGATGATATTTTTACTAAGATGCGTTCAACTTCTGTTAGTCGAAAGTTTAAAACCGTCGATTCACGCAACCTCTTGTGCTTTTTGTTTCCCATTGGTTCGTTACATTTCAAAGAATGTGGGTTTTTGCCTTTTTGGTCCACATGTAAATTAATTTGTACTCCATTTCTTAAATTTATATATAAATAAATATATATATACACACACACACATATGTGTGTGTGTGCGTGCGTGTGCGTGCGTGTGTGTGTTTTTTTTTTAATATTTTCTCCTATTATATACGTCAAGTAGTCATAAGGTCATTAGAAGAAGTCCATTGAGCCCCCACAGATCAGCCATTTGGTGGGTTTATGAAAGTATACATTTTTCTTTTTCTTTTTCTTTTTCTTTTTTCTTTCTTTTCCCCTCCATATAAATTAAATAATTATTCTATGATCTGAACACTCAAAAATTACATCGTGGACATTTGAGCTTGTCTACTTCAAAATCTCTTATATTTTTTTTCTTATGTTATTGACAAAAACGAATTTTCTCTAATGACAAGATATCCTTAATTCTTTTTTATCCGCATTGGTTGTATTATCTGAATTTATCTAAATCCATCGTTTCAATCTTAACCAAATTTGTTTTCGTGTACCAAACAATATATTAGGGCATGTGAGATTTCAATTTGGCTTTGTTATGACGATGTTTAAAATATTTCTATAGTTAAGATATTACTCGAACAATAATGATATTCAAAATACACGTTTTTAGCAGTTACACAATTATGTTGACAAATGAGATACTGTTAAGTTGACAAATCACAATTGATTCAACGGTTAACAATGACCATTACTTAAATTAATTTCTTAGAGTTCCTCGATATTGTCAATAAAATTATAATCCCACTCGGATCTTATTGCTGAAAATTTTATTTTACTAGAAATAGTACTATTTGAGCAATAGGTAGGACTAGGCAATGGGCCTGTACTATTCCGAACATGATCTTTTGAAGTGCCCATTGCCAAATTCATATTGCTTCGAGTGGGGACTGTCAATGGATTGGATTTGGATCAAATTTGAAAAATTTGAATTCAATAAGTCTCTATAGTATTCGAATCCGACCCGAATCATAT
The DNA here is from genome assembly GCA_026212405.1 of Petrea volubilis. Lineage (NCBI taxonomy): Eukaryota > Viridiplantae > Streptophyta > Magnoliopsida > Lamiales > Verbenaceae > Petrea > Petrea volubilis. The sequence goes on from CM047882.1 coordinate 2,441,855, forward strand.
AGAATTTACATTCATTTCAATTGAGTCCGAATGCAAGAAAAAATCCGAAACCCGATAGAAAAATTCATCCCGATTAACTGTTAAAATATTTAAAACTTTAAAATCAAATAAGCAATAAAAAAATTATTTATTATGTAAAAAATAAAATTTAAATAAGTAGAAAATTAATTTATAATATGTATAAAAACTATACATTATTTTTTTGAAAAAAATACTTTGAAAAATATAAAAAGTGTATTATAAATTATAATGGTTTGAATGTTGTATTCTATTTAAACTTTTTTACTAACATTATATATGTAAGGTTGTTAATATAATAAACAATATTATTAAAGTTCGGATTCAGATCTTTAACAAATCGGATTGCTTGATTCTGTATCCTATCTGTTTATTTTGGATTACAGATATTTATAATCGAATATGACCCATCGAATATTTTAATTGATCGAATATTTTAAAATTTAAATCGGATTTGAATTAAAATATGCTCCATTGACAGCCCTAAGCCTTCGAGTGGTAAAAGCTAGGCCTAGCAACTTCTTTTGGTGGACCTTATTAAACTAGTGTACAAGTTACGGCCAATATTGTAGAATGTAGCTAGCCCATGTTGATTTTGTGCTTCATTGTCCATGGGCCAATACTCCTTTTATATGTAAATTCTTTGCCATCCTATGGCTGCAAACAAATCGGGTCTACTTGCGAGTTTAACAAATAGGCTTCGCAAAAGGTCCAAGCTTGAGTTCTAAAAATTTAGCTGAGCCGAATTTGTACAGGTTTTTAGCCAAATCAAGCTATATAAATTTTGTCGATATGATTGCAAGCTTCCTTTTCTTTTTCCTAATATTTCATTATATATTTATAAAGTAATATATAATTATAGATAATATACTACACTATTTGATATCAAGGTCGAGCTTATTGCTCAAGCAGTAGGATGGCAATGAGGCGGGTTTGGCCAAACCTGGGACTCGCCCCGTTGGTTTTTTGGACCCAGACCCGCTCGATTTGGATTGGACTCGGCAGATCTGATTTATATTTTTAAAATAATTAAAAAATATTTTTTTTGAAAATTAATATTATTATAACTTTATAAACATGAAAAAAATAATAGTACTAATAAAGCACTAATTATTTACAAATTTTATGAACATATTTTAATTTTTAAAAAATTAAACATCATTATTACACATTTATTTTCTCCTAATTTGAAATCATAACTTAATTGTTAATATTATATAATTATTTTTATATATAAAAGTATCATATTTTTTTTTAAGTAACTATTCATATAACATATAATTTGATATGTGAAATATAGTGTATATTATATAATTTTACATAAAATAATAAATACAAAAATATAAATTATTAACGAGGCAGGTCTGAGTTTTAAAATGAAGATCTGGACCAGACCTCGAGCTAGATTAGAAGTTTTAAAACTCGCCCCATTAGGTCCGAGTTGAACTCGGACCAATTGCCATCCCTATCAAGCACTATAAAATAATCAATATTTATTTAGATTTGAACTCGATCAAGCCTAAATTCAAAGTTATAACTTGCTTAAACGAGTTAAGTCTGAACAATGCTCGGAAAAAAGAAAAAAACACCAAAGCTTGGCTTGTTTCCCTTTTAAATATTAGAAAAATGACAATGGCTTCATTTTTTTTTTAATACAATAAATTCGAAATATCTTATAAATGTTAAATGAAGTGCCATATATAGACGCGCACGCACACTGGCTCAGAATAAAAGAGAAAAGAACAAAAAAATTCAAATAATTTTTTTAATAATATTAAATTCAAATCACCATCACTGTACTGCGACTCGAACAGCAGTGGCTTCATAATTTGATTTCGGCTTATAAAACTCCAAATAATATGATTCTAGAAGGCTTAACACGCTGTCAATCCAGCAGTAATGGGCCTGATCCAGGCTGTCCAAAATCTATCCGACCCACACAAAACCATAACACGCCTAAGTTTCCGATTCATTGCATCACGCTCACGCACTTAAAAATAATAAACGATAAAAAAAATGAAAAAAAGAAAAGAAAAGGAGAAACATTGATTTGTTCAAAATAAAATAAAAATAATAAAAAGAATAAAAAAGATAAATAAAAAAAAATACAGAATTCAACGACCGATCGCTGCTGGTTCCCTCCTCTTTTTGCTCATTCCTCATTTATTAGATCCCTCTCTTCTCTCTCTATTTCCTGCGATCTGGTAATTATTTTCATTAATCTCTCTAAATTCAACCATTATAATCTTTCAAATTTTCAAACTTTCAGATTTCATTTCGTTGTCGGAGAAATCTGAAAAAATTATAAATCAACTCGCATTTTTTTTTTGTTTCTAGGGTTTATTTTGAGGAATTTGTGAGGAAACAAAGAAAAAAGGCAAATCTGATGGCTGCTCCACCCACCAGAGCTCGAGCCGATTATGATTACCTCATCAAGCTTCTCTTGATCGGTGACAGCGGTGGGTGTTTTTTTGTAATCAATCCGTATCAAGGACTATTTTTTTTTTTCTGGATTTCTTGTTTGTTTGGATTATTTCAAGGATTCTCTGCATTTTGATATGAAATATGTGAATTTTCTTGTAGATTTTGTATGTTTCCAGCTACATTTGATGGGAAATGTTCGTGGGTTGAGTATATTTACGATCTTTCATATTTTCATATTATGTGGCTTTTGTATGATTGAAAATAAATGTTTCATAGAAGATGTACTGGTAAATATCTTTAGTTGTTCTTTAACTGTTCTTGTAAATGCATGATGAGTTTATTGAGACTGTTTTTTCGTCTAGGTGTTGTGATAGGAAAAATGAAATGCTACATGCGGCTTGATGGGATAATAATATGTTTCCTTGTCTGCATTCCTATGTATTTATATACATTTTTATTTTATTGTATGTTTTGCGGGCACACGTGTTATCTTATGAACTTCGAATTACTAATTGTTTGGAATCATACGAGAGTGGCCTTTTATATTGAAGGATAAATGAGAATTTCAGTTGGGACTACTGCTTTGTAGTCTTCTGTGTATTACTTTGTTCACTCAGAAGTAAGTAAAACTGCAAAATCAGGCCACATCCAATATTTTACCAGGATTAGTTGGTGTTGGATTGGCCCTCCCAGGGACCTTAGGTTGTATATATTCAATCACTGGCAGCTGGTGTTTCACAAGAAAATGTTAGAACTGTGATGGATTTGTCTTTGGTTTGCATGTATTACTTTTGCGTTATGTATCTTACGAATACCTTTGTTTACCCGTTACTCGACAGTTTGGTAATTATCTTGAATATGTTGCCTGAAAATTTCATTTGACAAGATCAGCTTTGAAGTATTCATTATTTTGTTGGCCTTTCCAGGTGTGGGTAAGAGTTGCCTTCTTTTACGTTTTTCCGATGGTTCTTTCACTACCAGTTTCATTACTACCATTGGGTAGGTTTCCTTCAAATATAAATATCTTGATACAGTTGGGCTTTTTATCGTTTTCCTGCCATCTCTATCTGACTCTCTTCTTGTCATACAGTATTGATTTCAAGATAAGAACTATTGAGCTTGATGGAAAAAGGATCAAACTGCAAATTTGGGATACTGCTGGGCAAGAGCGATTTCGAACTATCACAACTGGTACGTGTTTGAGTGATGCAGGATGCTACCTTTTCCTTTGGTCGTCTCTTGAGATAAGCTAAACTAGAACTCCATCGGTTGCAACTTGTGTCTTCTGCAAATGAGTTGCCGCTTATGTGTTTGCAAGTATCATAAGTAGCAAATTTTTGTAGCATGAGGTGCCAATTGTTTAAATGAGAAGAAAATAGAGATAAGAAGATTTTGCCTACGATATTCTACGTGGTGTGTGTGTGTGGTATTTCTATGGATTTTCTTAGGAGAACTATTTCATGAGAAAGTTTTGATGTTTATAAGTCCTCTAGACTTGTTTGTAAGGATGTGAAATAATGCACTAGGGCAGAAGCAGTGATATGAGAAGTAAATGGTCCTGATGAGTTCTTTGTACTGTTTGATACAGTAAAAGACACATTCATAATGCTCACAAGCTCAACAGCCATCCAAATTCCCCTGAAGTATCTCCAGTATTAACATCACTATGATTTAGCCACAACGTCTTGCTGATGTAATGAAAATCATAGTATTTCCTTTCTCCTTTTTTTGCTTATTTTCCCACTTCCCACGTGTGCTTATTTTTGAGTTCCTTTCCTTTTTTCTCCTTTTCTCCCCCATTTACTATGGTACACATGCCTCTCAAAATCTCACCATTCTCTCCCTGTGTGTGTCTTTTTTATGTGATGTCAATGATGGTGAAAGGCGGGTGACAAGGGGTGAGAATGGTGGAAGAGTTGAAGGGTGGTGAGAGGAGTAATTTTGGGGAGATATTGTGATGGTGGGCTAGAAGATGGAGATTAGTGTGTTGCCAAAAGTAGTGGGTCAAGGTGAGCCACAGAGAGCAGTCCATGGTCATCTGATTTGTCATTGCAGGCTGGGACCTCGTCAAGAAAACCTTTTATTACTTCTCACTTAATTGGCTGTCTTGGAGTTTTGGACAACCCTGTTTATGTAAACTAAACTATGAATTGAGCTAACAAGTTCCGCGGTTAAGCAAAGAAAATTATTGAGACTTATGTAACCTGATGGGTGATTGTCTCAATATATAGCAAAATCTAGATACTTTGGCTGAGAACTTTATGTATTAATATTTCCTACTTTCTGTAAAGGCCTTCTTTGCATTCATGAAAGGAAGGATCTGTGAATTCTTGATCTGTGAATTCTTGACATCATGGCCTTTTATCCTTTTGATCAATACATTTTTTTAAGACAAGTACATTTAGAGATATGTAGATGCCAATTATCATGTCTGGGTGTTGATAGCCGCTTAGGTTCCTCAAAGCGTACTTTTTTTTGAACCTTGTAAGCTTGTTTCCTGAGTAAATACTTTTTTTTGCAGCTTACTATCGTGGAGCAATGGGTATATTGCTGGTGTACGATGTTACTGATGAGTCATCTTTTAACAGTAATCCTCTTCACTTTGATCTCTCTTTCATATTGTCCTAATAACCATTAGAGGATTCATATTCTATTTTACATTTGCTGACGTATCCTTACGTTTGAAGTAAGATTTCTAATTTTAAAGTTAGTAATGGCATGTTCTATTCTGTTAAAATTGACGTAATGGCATGTTCTTTTCAGATATTAGGAATTGGATCAGAAACATAGAACAACATGCCTCTGACAATGTCAATAAGATTTTAGTGGGAAACAAGGCTGACATGGATGAAAGCAAAAGGGTTTGCTCTCTCTCTCTCTCTCTCTCTCTCTCTCTAGACATGGATTTTTGTCTGTGGGTGTGTCTGGAGTGTGATGTTACCTTGGGTTACATCCATCCTTGATTAAGTTGAAGTTCAGAATGCATGTATTTGACGTCAATCAAATCTAATCCCTTGTCACAAATCCTTGAAATTCTAGTAAGAGTAAAATTCGTTAAGCACCCCAAATGTGGGGTGTTTTGCACTTTGGTATTCAACCTTTATGAAGGTCTGGCCATGGTATTGTGATGGCCTTTTTTTTTTTTAATTATTATTACTATTCCTCTGGAATGTGACACAAGTGAATACCGATGGAAAGCCATCATAATCACTGCCAGTATGACTAACTAGAGACTGGAGCGGCATTTACTGTCTTTTAATGTTCATACTTCTCTCTAAACTTGCTCATACTTCCACTATAATCTGATACAAGTGAAAATTACATAGGCTGTTCCAACTTCCAAGGGTCAAGCACTTGCTGATGAATATGGAATCAAATTTTTCGAAACTGTAAGTAGCACCTATCGCTTCTGTTGGAATTTGATATCGAATGGCTCAGTCTAAACATCATCATGCCAAACAGAGTGCTAAGACGAACATGAATGTGGAGGAGGTTTTCTTCTCAATTGCCAGGGACATAAAGCAAAGACTTGCTGAAACCGACTCAAAGGCTGAGGTATCAACTGTTAGTTATACCCGCAGGCATATTTATTCAACTGCACGACCACAATATCACGACTCATCAATTTTGAATTAATTAACGAATTTTATTTCTTATTTTTTTCAAAAATGCAGCCTCAGGCCATAAGGATTAGCCAACCCGAGCAGGCAGGAGGGGCGGCCCAAACTGCCCAAAAATCAGCTTGCTGTGGTTCTTGAGCTAACCCTGAAAATAGGATGGCCAGATTCGTCCGATAAAATCGACCATTTAGACAGAGGAACCAGTCTTTGTTATGACAATGTTGGTGTTGCTTGTATTGCTATCTCCCTCTGAATTATTTTTTTTAGATGCTACACAATTGTGTTTTATTGGCAGATCTTTATTAAAAGAATTCATTAGTATATAAAATATTTCCTATGAACTGTCCAGCGAATTGCTTTTATGTGTCTCTCATTTAGGTGCTAAAGATGAAAGCTCAGTGCCAGTCATGCCCGTAAAAGCTAAAGGCCTGGCTCAGTGTCTTGGTTTAACTCTTTTCAAGTGTCAAGGGACAAGGGGTGCCCATCTAATGGTTTTGCTCTATTTAATTTGCCCTTTCCAAATCTGATACCGACTACTTGTTTTGTGGTGAGCCTGCTCAACATCATGTTGGGTCTAACATGAGATCCTTCGTTTCAAGTCGTATTTCATCCCTTATTTTAATGTATAGATATACATCAAGTGTAAAAATTTCAGGTTAAGTGATTAACAAGGTAATTTTATATACATGGATGAATGTGAATCATGGAATAGAAGATGAAACATTATTTTATAGTGTTTGGATTTTGTTGCATCATCTAATCGGAATACTAACATGGTGATGTTATTAATGCTAATTGTAATTAGTCATACGAGATCCTTTATTGTGAATTATGTTTTATCTTATATTTTATGGATATACGTCAAATATAAAGAATGTATGCCAACTATATAATTAAGGAATCAATTTTATACATACGAAATGAATGTGAATGTAATTACAAAATATGAGGTGAAACATCATTTTGAAATAAAGGATTTTATCTGATGATTAGTATTGTTTCCTCTGTACTAGAGGGTAATAGAAAACATTTGAGGAAGCTTTTATGCTACTTGATCGAACTAGTATATATATATATATATATAACTAAATTGATCATAAATTGCATTATGAAATATGATCGATGTAATAAAATAAAATAAAATAAAATGTCGGTATTATGTACATGTAATATGTATGTATGATATTACAGTTAAAATTTTCAACAAGAATGATACATCATACAACAATTATTTTTCTTGTTTCTTGAACAGTGAATTTCCTACTAAAAGAAGACTCGTGCGTTTAAACTTTCTGGACCAAGCAAATTCGTTTCCAAATTTTCTGAACTTAGTAATTATATCCAACTTTATATAAAGGGCTCCGACATTTTTTGGGATTATCAAACTTTTTGGTTTTGGATTTCTTTTTCCTTTTGAATATGAAATTCGATTAGGTCCAAAATGTTTTGTCTATGATAGTGGGAAGTTGGAAGTGTTGCCAACTCTCTCTGTCTCTCTCTCTCTCTTGATGGTATGATGCTCTTAGAATCGTACTGCGTGGAAGCCACAATCCCTGCATCTATCCATTTTCATAAATAGGGTATATTTCGTTTTACATATACTCTCACTAGAACATGCTTGTTTTGTTCCTTATCTATTTCAAAATTGGGTACAAAACACACAGAAAAACTTTAGATTCGCAGCTCAAATTCTCTATTTTAAATTCTCATATATTTGGCACGTACATTTGAAATAGGTCTGTTAATAGGTAAGATTTTGCTCTACCCTAATTCTAACCCAGAAAATACCCTAAATATCCTATACCATACTCTACCCTATTTAAATACAAACCTACTGGGTGTGCATATTGGATATACCTTATTTTTAGGGTAAGGTCAATCATTTTTTTTGTCTTGTGTCCTTTTTTAGTTCACATTTCACACACACACACACACACACACACTGCACCCACACAATTTTAACACACACACACACACACACACATAGATTTCACATACGGCACACACACACACAGTTTTCACACACAACACACAGTTTTCACACACAACACACACACCGTGTGTGCAATCTGTGTGTGAAAAATGTGTGTGCGCAGTGTGTGAAAGATGTGTGTGCAGTGTGTGTGTGAAAAATGTGTGTACATTGTGAATTGATACCCAATGGGTAGGAACGTGTAAGACCTTATCCTAATCTATTCATTTGTAGTAGTATAGGTATTTGGGTAGGGTATGAATAGATTTTAAAATTTTAGAGTATGGATAGGATATGAGTAGAGAATTGATGGGTGTGAATAGGATAAAATCCTATCCATTGACAAGCCTAATTTGAAATAAATAGAGAGAGTGAAACACTTTTTTGAATAGATTATCCAAAATGCTAGATTCAAACATTTAGGATAAATATTTGTATCACGAAGCGCGAGGAGTGTCATTAGGAGTTTGAATTCTGATAGTATGTGCGTGTATAGATGGTGTAAGTGCATATTATCAAATAAAAAAAAAGTAATTTGTTTTTTGAGATCAATACCCATGGATAATGAAATTTACATCATTCCTTGTATGCTTAGATTTAGGGTAACTTTGATTATGCTTATGATTTTGACTTTGATAATGCTTAATATGTCAGCATTTGATATTTTTTTTTCTCTTTTCAAAAGAACAAAATACAAATTTACGATTCAAAGTTATACTTTCAAATATAAAAAAGGGTTTTAGGTGAAGATTGATATAACTATGGACTAGTTGAATAGGGGACCAAAAAAAATCCATGACGAATATTCAGTGGAGTGGTCCAAAGAAAAACAATTATTGAATTTTTATTTCGCTTTATTTCATTTTATTTTATTTTTGGAGGGTTATAAAAGAGTAAGAGATATATAGTACAAATCAATCCCATGCAAAGCAAAGATAACGTAGTGGGTGGCACAATAATAATGATAGGGTTTGGTCTTTTATAATTGAATTTGGATGCCTACGCACACTGCACTTCCACGACCAAAATGTTGATGCCTTGTGCAAAAGACTTAAAGTTCCAACGGAATTATTGTGGTAAAGGCCGCTCAATAATGCAACTAGGACCTGCATTCTTTGACGACACGGAACAAGGGCGGAAAAGATGTTCTAAATCCATATATATATATATATAGATATATGTGTGTATATATATATATATATATAGAGAGAGAGAGAGAGAGAGAGAGAGGATGTGTTCTTGGGCTAGTTGGACTTGATTTTTTTTTTCTATTTTCTTTGATGAGGGTGATTGATGCATGACTCTATGATGATAGCTTGCATTTTGCTGAGATGAAGATTCGTCTTATTTAGGGCAACTTTGCTGTAAAAAGTATCCGGGCTTGACCCTGGGTTTGCATTTTTCGGTACTGAAGTCAGTGGACCATATTAGGGTTTACCCAAAAACGGAACTCAAAGTCTGAGTTAATAAAAACGCGAGAAATAAAAATATTGATCACCGGTGTGACAAAAATGAAAATTTGTAAGAATTATTATTTTTCTTCTTGTTGAAGGTGTTCCTCTGCCTCTTCCATCAAAAGTTATATACTAATTTTACGGCTAGGATTTATTTTTTCTCTCCCAGTGATCTCTTGCAAGTGGAATGAGCAAAGAGCATTAGTGTGGGTGTAAATACTGTACCCATCGCCAAATTATGCATTGGAGGATCTAATAGAGAACTATTTATGCAGGGGTAAATGTCATTAATACAGTGCTGCTTTTTTCTTTTTCTTTTTCTTTCTTTTTTCGATTTTAGCCACCCGATTCTAATTCACTAATCAACTAATCCGGATTCGAATACTGCAGAGGCCTATTATGAGAGCGATCCTCCCAACTCAATTTTTCATTCACAATTCTTGGATTCGAACCCTTAACGTTGATTAAGGATTTTAACTCGTCATCCCGCTAGATCAAATTAACTGATAGTTGATAATATAGTCCTTCTGTAACTAGCCAATGGTATCAAACAAATTAGCTAGGAGGGTTGGTGATATAATTGCACCAAAATTGTAAGCTTGGAAAACATTATATGCTTCAAACATTATATTCACGACTAGCTTGGGTGGTGAATAAACCATCTCAACACAAAAGGACTATATTATCAACTACCAATAATTTATTAGTTATATTATCAACTACTTTGCTGTGATTTATGATGTTACATAAATCACAGCGGCCCATACTCTTTATTCAAAGCCATAAGTATATATCAACGTTAACCAATAGATTTATTAGCTAATCGTTGTCACTTTTTTAATCAAGACGGACCGAAGATGGAGGTTGATAGTAGTTCTGATATATTTTTTATTGCAAAATCATATTATTATATATTCTCATGTATTAACCAATACACAATACATGTATTGATCCGCGTTTGTAATAAGAAACGAAAATCTTTATTTCTCTTTTCTCCACATCATATCGTTTTCTCTTGTTTTATATCAACTAGACTGGTAGGAGTAGTGATCGTCCCCTCCCTCCCCCCCCCTCCCCCCCCCCCCCTCAAATCTACATAACCGTAACTTACATGTATACTATTTCAGTTGAACTTCCCGTTTTGTCCTTTTAAAAATAACAAAATCATATTTCATATTATGTAACAAAATTCCCGTTTCCAGCCCTAATTTTGATGCAGCCCTCGCATTTCTTGAACCATCAATCAGCATCACTGAAAAATAGAGGCTACACTATTCCAAACATTGATGATCATCTCAACACATATAGAAATAGAATCAATGAAGTGGAGTCTAGCTATGCAACAATTTATTTCCAAATGTGGGCACAAAAAATTCATGTACTTACTGGGATGACATGAGGCGTAAATTTCAATGTGGCCTACAAAATAGTTCAAAATTCGAAGTTGATCTTAATGGGTATAAGAGTCAGATTCCAGAGGACATTTATTTAGCAGAGTGAGATACGCATGTTTGGTGCAATGCCAATGCAGAAACCACAAAAACCATAAAGTATTAAAAAGCATATAAAATCTGGATATTTAAGGTCCATAGTGCCTTCACTAGGGCCTACTGTGGGACATTAATCTTGGCTAATTATTATAGACAATATTGACTTAATTCTTTTCGAATGATTAATATATATACGTGTGTGTGTGTGTGTGTGTGTGTGTGAATAATAAAAAGAAGGGTACATAGGCTTTTTGGTTAAAAGAGCTAGGACAAAATATAATTAATAAATTAATTTTGTGGATGAATGTTTAAAGTGAGGCTATTTGAGGACAAAACTAGTCTTGGTAGTTGATTAATGAGTCCATAGATATTCAATGTTCGTGGGAAAAAAGCAAAGTAGCAAGGGTAATCCAATCACAGCACATACTAAAAGGAACCTATGGTGTCACATAAAGCAAAAACTCCATGAGCTCAATTATCATGAATTTATAAATAAAATCCAAGCATCTTTTATTGTGGATTGAAAAGGGGACAAAAAAAATAAGAGAAAAAATTGAAATAGAATCTCCATCAACCTTCTGCCAATTCTGAAATGACTTATGTGTTTTATATGGAATATAAGTTGGCAGATCAGCACAGTCCAAGAATTTGTGCTTAAAAACATAACTTTTGAGGTTACCCTCTCCACTCATCTTGAAAATGATTCTTTGATTCATAAACGAGCATTTTTAGCTCTAAACTTTCTCGAGATTCTTCATTTCTTTCTTTTCTTTTTTTTTTTTTTTGTAAATTGTTGTTATTATTAATAAATGACAAGCCTCTTAGGGGGTGTTTGTAAATATTTCTACATTTAGAGAAGTAGAAGTTGTGAAAAAACGTCGTAAAAAAGTTAAATAGTAATAGTGAGTAGTATTTTTAGAAAGAAAAAGTGAAAAGTAGTGAATTAATGTTTGAAAAAGTAATTAGAAGTTGCAAAAATAAGCCTAAAATGTACTTCTAACTTTTATTTTATTTTATTTTATTTTTTCAATGGAAACAACAAAACAAAACAGTGCACAATTTTTCTTTTCTTTCAACAAAAGTAGAATATATATATATATATATATATATATATATATTATAGCATTTGCAAAAACTCCCTTAGAGACAAACCGAGGGCAGTACAAAAAATTGTAATCAATCTTGTCCAAATTTCATCATATTAAATTAATCTTATAAATGAAAAATATTATTATTATTTTTTTTTCCGATTACAATCAACTCGGGACACCCTAGAGATGTCAACAGGAAGGACCCCCACACACGCACACACTCACTCAAGGGGAAAGGGGGAGAGGACAAGAGGATTCGAACTCAGAACCTCACTGGTACTGATGTGAACCCCCACCACTGGGCTACAACCCCAGTGGCAAATGAAAAATATTATTATCCTTAAGTACTCATCATATGTCAATCATATTCTAAATTTAATTATTACACTTGTCATGTAATTAATTTTATCCCGTAAGTCCCTATTTAAAATCGAATTTTCTGACGAACAAGAAAACCAAATGCAAGAATAACTCGGACAAATTCTTGAGTTACGTCATGTAGTGACCTTTATATCAAATGCCAACCGCTCATGGGGTTTACGCTAGACAGATAAGTTCCTCTTCCGTGAAGTATTCGTCAGTGGAGTAACAAAAAGGTTCAGATTTACACTTCAAGAAAATAAATATATTAGTGACAATATAACAAGTGATAATAAAAAAATTATCATTAATTATATATATTTAGTGACAACAAAAATATGTTGTTACAATATATAGTTAGCACAATATCAATGGTGACAACATAGTATGAAAAGGTGACAATATAGTACAAAATTGATAATTAGTAACATACTTATGGTAACAACTTAATGACAATAGAATCTTGTAACAAAATTGTAATGACAAATTTTTTCGTTACAAAGTTGTTACTATACGTGCGTCACTATTTTTTAATAGTTGTCATTAAAACATTAACTAGTGTCACCATTGAGTGCATATCATGACAAGATAAAAGTTATTGTCACTAAAAAAATTTAATTAACGGCAAAATAGAAGATTTTGTCACTTAACACAATTATTGATGACAACTTTTATAGTGTTACTTTTATATCTTATCACAAATATTACTTTTTCTTGCCCCAATTAAATGAAACCAAAAAATATTTGAGTGCCAAAAAAAAAAAGAAGGTAAAATGAAAAGGCATAAGTGAAAAAGAAAAGCCAAAAGCCAAAAGCCATGTAATGTGTTAGAGCCAATTTGGATGCTTTTTAACCACCACTTGTCAGCACCACCACTTGGCATATATATATAAGCCAAATGATGTTCCCTGTTTTTTCACACATTATACACTACTACACATCAGTTGGCAAATTAAATATATATATATTGATCCAGTAATATAATGAAAGATTATTTGATATTCATTAGCTGAGTGAAATCTAAATTTCAAGAAAGTTGGGTTTACAAAGGTAAGTTTCCAACTCCATTAATTAAGTGTTTCCTTCCACCCTCACTCCCAACATATTTGCATGAACTAAATTCTATATATAATATTTTAGCTGAGCATGAACTTGACAGGGGGCAGCCGCACTCTCCAATCCCCTTTAATTCCGCTGCTATATATATATATATATATATACAACAACATGCATGTTATTTTTTTTTGGGCGAATTACAAAAACCTCCCCCGAGGTTTGGTGAAATTACAAAAAAATTTCTTAACTATTGAAAATTACAAACACCCCCCTAAGGTTTGCAAAATTAACAAAAAAACCCCTATGTTAGGGTTGCATTAGGTTTCCGTTAAAAAATTATGTAATTTTCCTAAAATACCCTTGTTCAATATTTTATTAATTAATTGTTGGTTACAGTGATGTATTACAAATACCTCCCCTGAGGTTTGCTGAAAATACAAAAAAAAAACCCCTTCAAGCATCAAGATTTACAATATACTCCCTAAGGCTTGTTCATCTAACAAAAAACTCCTACCATTAGGGTTTGTTAATTTCATGACTAAGAGCGGAGAAAATGATTAAGTTTTTTTTTTTTTTCCCTCAAGGCTTTTATGATTGTTGGGGGTTTTTAAGATGTATGTTTTACAAATTTCCGACATAGGGAGGCCGCTGTCGTTGCCAATTTCCGACTTGAGGGGTTTTTTTGTAATTTCACCAAATCTCAAGGGGTTAGTTTGTAATTTCACCAATCTTCAGGGTAGGTTTTTGTAATAAAATATTAAGTGTAATTTTGAAATTTTATCCCTCCGTTAACTATTACATAATTTATGCAAACCTCAAGGGGTATAGGTAATTTTCAATAGTTAAGGGGTTTTTTTGTAATTTCACCAAACCTAATGGGAGATTTTTGTAATTCGCCCTTTTTTTTTTCTCTTTGGGAAATGTATGCTTCCTTTTTTTTGTTTTTTTTTTGTGTAACGTGTGTTTTGAGAACGGTTCAATTTACTTTTTTTCGTTGGATGTTATAAAACTACAATATGGTCGTGAATAGGTGTTGATATAGCACGTGAACATAAAAGGACAAGAATTAGATAATAGCTAGCTAGCACGCGAAGAATGAAGATAACAAGAGAAAGCATGCAGTGTTTGTTCGACAAGGCAAAGCCATTTCTGGCGGTAGTGTTCCTGCAGGTGGGGCTGGCGGGCATGGATATCATTTCTAAAGCAGCATTGAACGAGGGGATGAGCAACTATGTCTTCGTCGTCTACCGCCATGCCGTAGCCACCATCGTCATTGCCCCTTTCGCCTTCGCCTTAGACAAGTAAATGTCTCTCACCTTCTATTCTTGCGCGCGCGCATGTGTGTGTGTATATATTGTATGTACATATTTGTTCCGAAAAATTCTAGCTCAGATCTGGTTCGATTAAATTAGTGTTGATCACGTGATGGGTGTATTACACTTGCTGCATGATTGATGTATATTTACTACAAGAAATTATCTCATTCACTAATAGAAATTTTATGACGGAGAGATTTTATTGCAAATTTAAAATATCTGTGATGAATTAGGCACAAAATTCAATGTAAACAAAGTTAAAGAAATAATCAATGATAAAGCATTTTGCGATCGAACTGTAATAAACTAAATACGTCACATAAATTAATTTTATAATGCATTAATTCGTCAGTTAAAGGTATGCATTTATATTCATCAACAATTGCAATTTCCTTGATTTTATATTTTTGAAAGAGTTAATGGGCTCTCTCGGAGCATGTGGAAGGGGGGGGGGGGGGGGAGCTGAGTAAGCGTGAAGAAAATTCAATAAAAAATTTTTTTAGTATAAATTGAAATTTCGGTCTCAGAAATCCAAAATTTATGAAAGGAAAATTAAAGAAAGTTCTAGAATTGGAGAAATTATATGCTTGATCAATGGAACAAGGATATGTTTGAAATTTTATCTTCTAAAAGTGATATATATCCTTCATATATATTTTGTGAATTTCATCAAAATTTAAAATTTTGAATTCATTTTCTTCATATTGGGTAAATTGTAGCAAAGATAAACCAAGTGATATTGTCCCACATGCAGGAAAATAAGGCCGAAGATGACTGCCCATATCTTTGCAAAGATTATGCTTCTCAGCCTTTTGGAGTAAGTTTGATCATACAATCCAAGTCATTTAATTTTAAAATATTTAATGATTATTGATTTTATAATTTGTATAAATTAAAACAGGCCTGTTATAGACCAAAATCTCTATTTCTTGGGGATGAAATACACGACAGCAACGTTCGCAGCTGCTATGGCAAACGTCCTTCCGGCCATTACATTCGTCATGGCATGGATCTTCAGGTGAAGTAACTTGCTTCAATATTATTGCTAAAATTGCTTTTTCTAGTTAAAAAGCTCCATGAATATTGTAAAATTACTTAACAAGTTAACTTAAACAAAATAAATATACATGACTGAGTCGTACCAGCAATAGTGACGAAGTTAAATATAACTCAGGGGTGCATCGCACCCCCTGATTTCAAAATCCCTATATATATGGTAAATTTTGAATGACTTCTCTAATTATCATCTAATTATCATCTAATGCACTTTTAGTCGTCCTTCAGTGCACCTCTATTTTCTTTAAAAAAAATTTAGTTATTTTTATTATTGATAGTCTTTAGTTGGTTACGTGCACCACGTAATTCTAGGGTGCTGGCTCCACCACTGCGTTCTAAAAGTCAACGTTGATTATCCAATATGATTTTCGAATAAAACTATGAGATATTTATTAAATTATTTAGATATTTATTAAATTATTTAAAGTTAAAGAAAATTAGTGATGACCTCTATGCGGTGCCAACAGAAAATCCTCCGACAAATAAATTAGTAGAGATAGAAAGAAGAATTATTGTTGTCACTCAAAGATGAGACGTGAAACAATAAGTACATACTATACATATAATGATTGATGATTGATTGCGATTGCATTATTTATCTTACGGAATAGTGAGTGGCCTTATCATATAATAATGTACATGTGTCATTATCAGAAGATATATGCGCAATATATGTGCAATTTACACGCAGTTTTTTTTTTTTTTAATTCTTATCAAACGCACGCGTACTTTTCTAGTTTACTAAAAAAAATTGTCAAAAATATTAATTCTAGGCTCGAGAAGGTGAAGCTAATGAGCATTCGTAGCCAAGCCAAGATAGTCGGCACACTTGCCACTGTGGCCGGAGCCATGATCATGACCCTTGTCCGAGGCCCGAATATCGACCTACCATGGACAAGAGAAGCAACCACACATGCCCATCATCAACGAGGCGAACTAAATCTTCAACACTCAATTAAGGGTGCCCTCATGATCACAATTGGATGCTTTAGTTGGGCTTGTTTCATGATCTTGCAGGTCGGTAGGGACAGAGTTATAAATTTTAGTAATTGGAAAAAAAAAAAATTACTAAATTCATGATTTTTAGAATCATTGAACGTTTGTGGACTTGTAGGCGGTCACCCTACGGACTTATCCGGCCGAGCTATCTTTGACGGCTTGGATATGCCTATTGGGAACTGCAGAGGGTGCGGCGGTGGCGCTGGTGATGGAGAAGGGGAACGGGGCCGCTTGGTCTATAAAATGGGACACTAGGTTCCTTGCAGCTGCCTATAGCGTAAGATAAAAAGCGTTAGCTAAATAAATTTTATTAATCTATAAATAGAAGTAAATTATATGATTTTAGCTAGGGGATCTAACAATTGATAAAAAAAATTTTGGTGCAGGGTGTGTTCTGCTCGGGCATTGCTTATTATGTTCAAGGAGTGGTGATGAAAGATAGAGGCCCTGTTTTTGTGACTGCATTTAGTCCTTTGAGCATGGTTATTGTTGCTGTCACGAGCTCTTTCATTTTGGCTGAGCAAATGTATTTAGGAAGGTGAGTACTATGCTCTTCTTTGGAAATTTATAACTTTATGAAACTTTAATTTTTGCACGTGGAATTAAATTTTTATAAAATATAGAACGACACTTTAATATCTTTATGGATAAAGTTTTAAATTTGGGCAAATTACAAAAACCTCCCCTGAGGTTTGACGAAATTATAAAAAAACCCCTTAACTATTGGAAATTACCAATACCCCCGAGGTTTGCATAAATTATGTAATAGTTAATGGAGGGCTAAAATTCCAAAATTACCCTTAATGTTTTATTACAAAAACCTACCCTGAGTTTGGTGAAATTACAAACTAACCCCTTGAGATTTGGTGATATTACAAAAAATCCCCTCAAGTCGGAAATTGGCAACGACGGTGGCCTCCCTATGTCGGAAATTTGTAAAACATACATCTTAAAAATCCCCAACAATCATAAAAGCTTTAAGGAAAAAAAAACTTAACCGTTTTCTCCCCTCTTAGTCATGAAATTAACATACCCTAATGGTAGGAGTTTTTTGTTAGATGAGCAAACCTTAGGAGGTGTATTGCAAATCCTAATACTTGAAGCGGTTTTTTTTTGTATTTTCAGCAAACCTCAGGGGAGGTATTTGTAATACATCATTGTAACCAACAATTAATAAAATATTGAACGAGGGTATTTTAGAAAAATTATATAATTTTTTTAACGGAAACCTAACAGAACCCTAACAGATGGGGTTTTTTGTTAATTTTGCAAACCTCAGGGGGTGTTGGTAATTTTCAATAGTTAGAGGTTTTTTTGCAATTTCACCAAACCTCAGGGGAGGTTTTTGTAATTCGCCCTTTAAATTTTGATAAAAAGACATTCAAAATTTAGTTTTATATGAATTTGAGCAAGAAAATAAGATGATTGGTCAGATTCAAATCTGGTTCAGTCAAACTTTACAAATCATATGACAAGTATATTATATCCGCAAAATGATTGGTTGCTTTATCTAAATTATACACCAATCACATAATATGTATAATATACTCACCACATCATGATTATGCGTCCGTTTGGATAGGTTAAAAAAAAATACTTTTTAAGCCGTGCTTGCTTTTAGTGGAGTTTTTTTTTTTTTTTAAACCAGGCAAGTTTTCGTTGAATGCAATAATTTAAAGTGTGTTAAAAGTTATTTTTATTTGAAGTTATTATAGATAGTTTCTGAAAATGCCACTTTTTTCGCTTTTTTTCTTTTCTTTTTGTTGGCTTTTTTTTTCCCTAAACCCATCCAAACACACTTTTTTTTTATTTGATGTACTTTTAAAAAATATAAGTGTTTTTTTTTTTCTAAAAAAAAGTTCATCTAAACGTACTCGAATTCTGATTCAATCGAATTGAATCTGGATTAGAATTTCCCCAATCTTAGTTTCCCTCTATTCTTACATACAATTGAAGCAACTGCCATTTATACATGCAGGGTTGTTGGTGCAATTATCATAGTTATGGGCCTTTATTTTGTTGTATGGGGTAAAAAGAATGACTACCATTCCAACTTGATTGAAGATCAAGAAATACCGGTCAAACAAAGCACAAAGATGAGTGATGGTAGCAATGGATATTCAACAAACTTTGAGGTTGTTACAACTAATGTGCCCAAAGGAGGAGCTGCTGAAGGTGATGATGAAAGAGTAGTTGCTAAAAATTGACAACCTTTTTTTAGGAGGTTAGACTCCAGAACAATATTTTGTTGTAAACCTAACAAAATAATTTTGGAGTTTTATTGTACTTTTTGGTCTTCATGTGCTGTTCCTATAATTAGATATAGAACAAATTAATTTTGGACTGGAGTTCTCTTCTTAAGGAAAACAATACCATTGGTTGGTTTATTGCTAGTTATTGTTTAAATATTGTTTAAGAAGTTAGTTCTTATCATAGAGATATGTATGTATAGTGTGTGTGTGTGTGTGTGTGTGTGTGGGAATAGTCCGTTTTAATTTGTTGTGCAAAAATATGTCATTTTTGTCAGTTTTAAGAATTATAAAATTCTAAAGTTATAG
Source organism: Petrea volubilis (assembly GCA_026212405.1). Classification (NCBI taxonomy): domain Eukaryota; kingdom Viridiplantae; phylum Streptophyta; class Magnoliopsida; order Lamiales; family Verbenaceae; genus Petrea; species Petrea volubilis. Next base: position 2,461,269 of record CM047882.1, read on the forward strand.
ATAGTGATTTTTTCAAACTTGTATGAATATTTTTATGTAAAAAAGTTTCATTGAGGGTATTAAGAAAATAAATTTAAGGTGAAATTAAGCAAAATTGAGGTGAAATTAATAAAGGAATGGAAGAGATTGGATTATGATTTGGGCTAACCACGCTTTGAGTTACCTATCTTGTTCATGGGCCTGGACCGCGTGAATCGGGCTAAATTTGAATATCATGCTAGCTAAAAATAATACACATGGGCTTCGAGACTGGAAACCAAACTAGAGGCTAGACTGGCCCACGAATACTTCACTGGGCTCAGGCTAGAGACTTTTATGCCTAGGGCTGCCAATGGGTCAGATTTGAATCAAATCTGCAAAAATCCGGATCCGAATTTGATAGGCATGTTTAGTATTCAAGTCCCGACCCGAATCGTATAGGGTTTATATTCATTTTAATCGAGTATAAATCTGAGAAAAAATTGTTAACCCGATAGAAAAATTCGATCAAATTAACAATTAAAAAAAATTGAAACTTTAAAATCAATTAAGCAATAAAAAAAATTATTTCTTATGTAAAAAATAAAATTTAAATAAGTAGGCATTTATTTTATAATATGTATAAAACTCTATGCATTATTTTTTGAAAAAAAATTACTTTAAAAAATATAAAAAAAAGTGTATTATAAGTTATAATGATTTGGATATTGTATTCTATTTAAATTTTCTTCACTAACATTATATATGTAAGGTTACTAATATAATAAAAAGTATTATTAAAGTTCGGATTCGAATCTTTAACGGATTAGATTGCTTGATTCCAAATCCAAACTATTTATTTTGAATTACGGATATTTGATATCGGATCTGATGCATCGAATATTTTAATCGATCAAATATACTAATATTTGGATCGTACTCGGATCGGATTCAGATTAAAATCCGCTCCATTGACAACCCTAGACTTTATTCATATTAAAAAGATTATAAAAGATGACCCCAAAAAAGTTTTTTATCCTTATGATACTACATTAACATATAACATACATTGAGAAAAAAAAATTACCATTCACAAAATTAAACTATATTTTTAACAATATCAAATATATATTTTACAATATACAAAAACCTCTCGGGCAAGGTTTGATGAGATTAAAGAAAAAACAAATCTCAAGTTTTTCTATCAAAAGTTGCCTTTTTTGATTTTTTTTTTTTCCTGCTCCACTCTTAAACAAATTAAAATAATCTCAAAATCCAAAATCCCAATCCGCAATCGTTATTTATACCCTTCTCCAATTAATATACAGCGCCATTTTTTTCTCTCTCGCATATAAAATAAAGCATCCATCAATCATCACCATCACCCCGTTCATCTGTACAAAACCACGTGTCCATCCCCCAGCACGCTACCACACCGCACGTCGTGCACCGAGCGTGATTTTAGTCTTTCCCCCACCAATGAGCTTTTGAGCTTGGGCCCAAACACCACTGGCGAAAATTGAGATCCCCGAACTATAAGGAACGCTACGACATGTCTGTCGGTCGTGCTTCTCGATCACGGCTCCATGGGTTGAAGACTCGTTGGTCAATATATTACAGCTGGTGGCCTCCAATTGGTTGGTCACTTTTGGGCTGTGACGGAGAACCTTGGAGCGGTCTGTATGAAACTCTGACTTCCACCCACTAACAAGAACTCCTCTTCATTTGATGCCGGCTTCAAAGAGTAGAGGGGGTTCGAGGTAATTTCGGAAGTGGGGTTTGGGTAGTTTGGTAAATTCACTTGCACTGAGAAAAGAGAATTGACGGGCCTGTGGTCTGAGAATCTTGATTCACCTCTAACATAGCACATTTGTTTTAGCCCTTCGCCTTTCCAAAGTATCCTGTCACACCTAGTAATTAATTGAGAAAAAATAGTTAGGAAAATTATATAATCATAATTAAATAAATACAGCTTAATGAATATTGAGAAATTTGTTGTGCGAAATTGGATATGATAAACAATGCTGTTGCAGGATTGTATTTTCATAGTTGTACACCAATCAAAAAAATAATTGAATTCTAAATTATTAGACTCATGTAATATAAAGATTATTCACAATATAATATTTGGTCTTATATGGGCAAGATTCAAGGAAGAAAATTATTATTTTATTAAGAGTTACTATTAATAATAATTTAATCTTCCTAAATATTTGCCAAATAGATTACATGATTGCCATGTTGAAGAAATGAACTTCTGCCTAAGAAATGAACTTGTGCCTAACTCGCCCTCAAAAAATAACTTATAAGAGGAGAATTGTACAAGTCATTATAAACTACACCACATCATTGTATTTAATCGATGTGAGACATTTAACAGCTTACTCCAAATAAACCCCAATTTCAGACACTGGGCTAGTGAAAATCAGGCAACTATTAATAATTAAATATTGCCGACCATAAGACTTGTATATAACGTGCATGTAATAAGAACCTTAAATCTTGTAGGACTAACGTTTCGCATTTGACATTTTTAACTTGGATTATTCGACCTCCATATCACCAGGGTCGGTGCATGAATCTAATTAAAGATTATAATATTCGAAATAAATAATATTCGTTAATGTCGTTGACTCGTACATAAAGGCGCGCGACCACATATATATATATATATATATATACACACATATTTTGATTCTATATATCAAATGGTAGTAAAAAAAAATAGTAGTGTAACAAACTAAATATTTTCTTGCATATTTATCAATTTTAGTAACCGACCCCCGGCTGCTTTAGGTTGACTAATTGAAACATTGAACGTGCTAGTCATGGTAATTAAACAAATTAATGGAATCTGAACATGTTTTTTATTGTCCATAGCTATTCAAGAAACTGACATCATACCAATCTTAATTATCCACTAATTTAATATTAGGACAACGTATTAACTAGATTTATATATAATGTCCATACCAGGCAGGGGTCCGTCGTTTCTCCTTAGACGACGACGTCTGAACAACGTAACGGTCGGAATTGGTGTGGTATTTGTATGTTGGAGCAAAGCATATTTCCCCTTCTTCCCATCCTTTGAATAGTCTACCAGCTCTTTGTTCTATTCTCAACTGCCATAAATCACAACATTTATAATTTAACCAAAAAATCTTAGGCTCTCTCTCTCTCTCTCTCTCTCTCTCTTCTCTCTCTCTCTCACACACACACACACACACACATTGAAGTAAGCAAAATAAGAGTACCTCATCTTTCTCTAGAAGGGCTTGCCAATCATTCTTTTCTACGAGCTCATAGGTATCACCGTAACTTGATGCCAGTCGATAATTCAAATCCCCAAGCCAAATTATCTTGCTAGATCAAGAAATTTTGAAGCCAAATTAAACACACGTATTAATTATAGATACTTAAACACTTCTTATGTCCAAAAAATAAAAAACGAGGGCAAAATTGAAACTTACTCGTGATCCAAAATACTGTCGGGTGGATTAATTAATTTCCTGGGAACCCTAGAGGGATGTGGGAACCTTGTTTTCTTCAAAATCTCCATTACATCCAAATTTCTCCTGGCCGCGTCGCCTTCTCTCTCTCCCGAGGCCAAGTGAGTACACACAAAGCAGAACCTCGTCTGATGCAACGTCATGCTGATAGATATCGACCCCTAACATGAAGAAAATTAAAATAAATAAACAAATTATAAATTAATACAATCCAAAAATGAGAAATAAATATCAACAAACAAAAAAAATATTTCAATAACAAGATTATAGCACCCAAGTCAAGGTTATAGCACTTGCATGCATGCAATAATACAAATTAAACCTAATCCAAAAAAAATAATGATGCGAATTAAAAATACAGTCATAGCCATTATTGTACCTTATTTCCAAGGTAACCCATGATTCCCCTCCCAACGCACGAGACCTTCATACTGCTAATGTGCTGATACAAGCCCTCACGTACCCAAACGCACAAAAAAATCCCGACCATCTGTTTGCTAGCAGCCAAACAGTACTTATGTTGTAATAACGTACTAGAATGTTCTTCCGGGTTGTCATCGGGTGGGCCAGGCGACCCGGATTCTTGACCGGAGCAAGAATTGGATCTTAAACCAGAACAATTTTCGAAGCCATCATCTTCTAAGGAAAGCAGATCCGAGAAGCTGACTCTGGGTTTGTAATATGGATTTTGATCGTTCGGGTTAAGGGACTGTTTGGAGAAAGAATTATCTCCGTTGGTGCTATTTAGAGCTTGTCGGATCAAGGAGACCCATTTTGCAGCCGGGCCAGAGTCCTCGGGTCCTAGCACATTGCCTGCGTTTAAAGGTACAATCTCCTGGAACCTAAATTGCATGCCAAATAAACACTCTTAAGGGCTCTTTTGGATGAAGTTCTAAAAAATAAAAGATTTTCGAATTATGTTTTTTACAGTAGTTTTTTTTTAAGCGAAACAACTTTATGTTTAGATGCAGTTTTAAAAGTGTTTTTAAATAATTTTATTTAAAATTAATTTGGACAACTTCTAAAAAAAATCACTTTTAGACTTTTTTCTTATTTTTGTTTTTATAAAAATAACCCGCCCAACCTTACCAAAAAATCCCGTTCAGACTCTAAAATTTATAAAAGTTTTGTTGCAATTTCCCCTACAATTAGAAATAAATTTTACTTTAATTGGAATATTTGAGATATGATATAATAACTCAAAAAATAGTTCAAAATGAGGGTTTAAAGTCTTTAAAATTTAGTACGGTTATAGTTCGAATGAACTCTAACGAATTTATCTTTATGAATTTAAAATTCGCAACTTTGAATTTATGAGTTGAAACAAATGTTAATTTAATTTGAAAATTTGATCGAAATAGGAAGAAATTTATGAAATTGAGGGTCATACCCAAGTACATAAATATCAGCATGGTGCTTTAGTCCTTAACCAATCTTTGAGGTTTAGTCCATCATGCGGTGATTTGCCTCCTACATTCCATGTCCCCACAAACATCCTAGAAAAAAATCAAACAATTATAACAACATTAAATTTCGAAAATATATAACAAAAAAAAAAAGGAAACTATTTTTCAGATATTTCAGGATACTATCTCTGCTGTATAGTAGTTTCATATGATATTTTAAACTTAATTAATGATGACTGATAAAACAATTTACTTTTAATTAGATAATATTAATATAATTAATTAATACATAATAAATCGTTTTCTATAAAATGAAGTCATGATGATTAATGATCAAAACATGAAACTACTTTCCAATTTTATTCCAATCAAAGAATCATGTCACGCAACATTTTAATTTATTTGGAATGTTAAACTCAATAATTGGCAAAAAGAGTGTACTATCATCACGTATAAATTGAAAGCAATTGAAGAATAGAAAATGAAATTAGAAAGGCCAAGCCCCACTTAAAGTCCCAGGTGAGTTGTAACTAAACATGGAAAAAGCTTGGCAAATGATTTAAGCAACTCAAAGATGCATCTTTCTTGGCCGATTTAACAAGGTAAAAAAAAAAATCAAGAACTTAATAATATATATGTGTACGAATATATGATTCTCATATCTCTCTTTCTCTCTCTCTCTCTCTCACCTGAGGTTGAGGCTACGAGTGGCGGGTGGCGGTAGCTGATTGAATCCTGGCCGTTCAATTTCGTCACTCGTTTCCATCAACCATTCTTCTGATACAGGATGAGATTAAGACTTAATTACGGATTAACCGTTGACACAAAATTATCAATATAATCTGTGAATTTACAAATTTATCCCCGGTGGCAATGTGATACATGACCAGTGAATTTCATTAAAAGGGTCCCAACTAAAATCAAACGCTTTTTGAACCATCTCATTCAAATTCGTTATATTTTGCAGAGTCCCTATCATAAATTGAAGCAATAAAATCTTTCGGCTGGTCCAAATTTCCAATCATCTATTAGCAATAATTGAAGACAAAAATATAAAGACCCAAATTAGTACAAATGATATTTGTCCGACTACATGTGCCTCCGGGGATGTCTAGTTCGTTATAATACAAAGTCAAAAATAAAATTTTTGGATCTAATTTATTTTTAATTAATGATTTTTTATAATTTTAAAAAATCAAATTGTTGCAATTATTATGTAGTAAAATAATATTTTAACAAAACGGCTAAAAATTATTTGATTTACGGGTTTTTTTTTAAAAAAATATTATTCTTGTTAACTAATGGACAAATATATTATTAAAAATTATAAATTATAAATTGTTAAAAGTTCCGGTGAGGATTATGTTACCTGACAATTCTTCCGGTACGACGACGTGGAGTCCGTCGTCCGAGCAACTCTTTCTTCTTCTTTGCAACGGGGCTGGTTTTAGAGAAATAATAATATCATATAATTCATTTTTTTCAAAATTCTAATATATATATATATATATAAATATTGAAAAGAAAAAGCGAAAAAAAGATTCACAACAAAATTAAATGTACCATTTGTTATGTAATTGTAATCCGAGTCAAATTCATCTCTACCACTCTTCATATTCAGCCACTTTCTAACGACCACTTTTGGCCATGAAGACTGCCAGAGAAAAAAATAAAATCAAATATCTCGAGGTAAGATTTTATCTTTGTTACACTATACGATCAATAGGTCATAAATTTGAAATCCGCGTCAAATAAATATAATTGATTGACATATATTCGATAGTTATCAGTACAAAACTTGCAAGTAAATAAAAGTTGTTATTACCTTAAGATTTCTCCCTTCTTCTCTCATTGAATCGCAGCTTAAACCAATAAACTCAATTCCTGTTTAAAAGATTCATATAAATAGAGGAGATGAGTTGATATTAATGAAACTATTAGGTACTTATTTCCCCTGATACCATTGGATTAAAGTATATACAAATAGAACAAGTGGGCATTTATAAGTATAGTACAACTAAATAAGAGTTTATAACTACTGAGCTCATAGATGTCAACAAGCAACATACACAGTGTTCAACGGTGAATAAAAAAGAACCCATTTGCAGGAGAAATGGAGACAGCATCAGGAAGGATCGTAGGCAACAAAACACACACACACACACACACACACATATATGTATAGATTTATATATAACTTGGTTTCAGATTTGGTAGTTTTGCATGCAAAACAAACTATGTGGGGAAAACGTAAATAAAAGAAATAAAAGGGTTGATGTGCAATTTATAAATATATATATGAATAAAGAGGCACGCATTTTCTTTTTCGTGAAGTATAATTTTATGTCGTTCTTGTATTTTTGAGACTTTACAGAAAGGAAGGCAGAGTGGAGAGGATGAACTAATAAAGGAAAAAAAGGAGGGATGATTAATGATTTCTTGCTTTTTTATCTTTCAAAAATGGAGATCAGATCTTCATTAGGGAAAAAAAAAAAAAAAAGATTAGCAAAAAATTGCCTTTTGGAATTTAATTAACTCAAGAACTATATATTAAACTCCTAAGTAACAGAAAATATGATATTAAGAGAAGGTTGAAAGGGGGAAATAAAACTGTAAATTGAAGCTTGAACTTTATTCAAACAAAAAAATAAAAGGAAAAATGAAAAACAGGGTACATTGAAGGACCTGGAAAAGCTTGTGCCAGAAAAATCAAAAGAATATCGACCGATTTAGTGTGTACACACACACACACACAAATATATATATATATATATATATATATAAACAACAAAAAAACATAGGATGAAGCAGAAAACAGAGACGTCTCACATTGATGTTAAGAATAGTGAGAAAATCAGGGGACTCCCAAAGTGAAAACAAAGAACGCGCATTTCAGGAATGCGGTCAAAGACACTGGAGATGATACATGAAATCCAGGCTAAAAGATCCAAATGTGTAATTTTCTCTTAGCCTGCTTTAGCCCAATTTTTCCTTTTCGAAGTTTTGCAGTTGCAGAGAGAGAGAGAGAGTGATGAAATTGGAAGAAGACAGTTCTTTTCCAAAAATTGTGCCTTATTGGTTGGTGTTGAGGAGGAGGCAGATGGAGGTTTTGGGGGGCGTTCCTCGGAAAAACAAAAAGTGGGCACTTGCCTGTAAATTTATACTGTGTCAAGAGTTAGGCGGAGGAGAGAGAGAGAGAGAAGGGGGAGGAAGTGCGAGGAAGATGATTGATGAGGGGTATTATGGTCGCTGAAATTCGATGGGGGCCGGCATTTTTTCAAAAAAAGTGATTTTTTTAGAGAACACGTGCATGAATTTTATTGGTGCTGGGGTTTTTCTCGTGGATATTGTGTTTATTATATTAATTTTTTTGGTTTAGGTGAGTGGCAACAAAATTTTATGCATTAATATAGGGACGAAATTGCATTGCTAATTTACTACTACAATTACTACGCGCATTTAAAATGTGGCTTTCTATTTAATTGGTCATAAATTGGAATTTAGCCTTATTAATGGGGTTGCTTATGTTGTTAATCTCAATTAAATTTTCTATTAAGTTTATGGGGATTTGCTCTTGCCCTTAATTTCATCAAATTTAAGGAAATTGTATAGAAAAGGAAGAATATAGACAACACTCCGGTGAATCGAACACCCTCGTTTTCGAAATTGTAAGCCATTAAATTTGGATTTATTATTTTTTTACAGTCTATTTCGGGCAATTACATCAATAATTCTTTTTTTTTGGGAAAGAATTATATTAATAATTCAAATGTAACAAGTATATCTTATAATCAATTATTAATTCAAATAATGATCAAATAATGCAAAAAAAAAAAACCAATTGACTACTATGTAGTAGAACAATAGCCATATATGTGGAAATCGAAAAACCTAATCAAATTTGATTTATTTTTGACATGGTTAGGAACAGAGCCACGTGAAGAATAGTAAAAACAATCACCGTATCTTAAATATTTTAAAAACCCATTATATATATATATATACATATGTATGCATATAAGAATTAAATATTTTATTCGCTGAAATATAATTTCTCTTTTCATATAGTAGAGAACCTTTATAAATAATCATAGACAACTTTTAAGTTAAATTAGTAACAATATATATAATACATGATTCTAAATTCAACATACATATTGATGAGTCAAATGCCACTTCACCATGCCACGTCACCACAATCTCCCAAAAGTCACTAATCTGCTAAGTGTGAAATTGCTGCCCTCGAAGCCGTCAAGGCCCTCGAAGGGGCACACCTACACACGCCAGCCTCGTTCCCCTTACAAAATCCTGCAACAGGTTAGCCAGGGTGCCCTCGAAGGGAGAACTTGCCCTCGATGGCACCCCCATCGAGGGCCAAATCCCAGACTTAACCATTGCCAAGATAGGAATTTTGGCGGAACAAATACAGCTGGAGATTACTGACAGACGCAGCCCGCTGTCACCTACTACATCGCGTTGGCACATGGGCCCATCCCATCAGACGTGGGCGCATTAAATGCGAAGTCATAAATACAATCCTTGGTCATAAATGCCCAAAATATTCCTTAAATGCCGGGTATGACCCCTCATTAATGATGAGTGAGGATAGTCGCCAAAAGATTGGTAAAAGGGGGACAAAAGGCGCTTGTTATAACAACTACAGGGCTGAGGGTGACCGGATCCCACCAACCATGTCACATCAGGCTCCTCACTCTCATATAAAAGCTCCACACGGCTCTCCACTCAAGGGTAAGAAATATTCTTTGCCTTACAAGCCAAGATAATATCATTACTGTTCATCTTCTTCTTGAACCCATCACTGACTTGAGCGTCGGAGAGCGTACGCCGGGGCAAAACCAGCTAGTCTCACGTGCGCTTCTCCCTCTTTAGCAGGTGGGCCACCAGCAAATACTATTACAGAAGTGCGCAGTACTCGGACACGTGGACCAACCAAATCCGGACCGCATCACATATATATAATTTTTACAAAAGAAATGACTGTCACCAACAACTCATTGTTTACGTACTTTGTCTAGGAGGCAATCAATTTAACTTAAATTTAAAAAAAAAAAAACTTGTGTCCGCACAAAGCTATATTGTCATACGCAAATATTATTTAGGGTCTGAATATGTTTAAAAAATAGTATTTTTCAAGCTATGTTTTAGTAATTGGTCTTTTTTTTTTTATAAATTAAATAATTTTGTATTTAAATGTAATAACTAAAAATATTTTAATAAGTATTTATCTTGGAAAAAATCCCATTCAATTGGATTTTTAATCTAATACAACAGGAATGCTGCTTGTGAAACGAGGAAATAGTGGATCCAAAAATGTTCTAGGAAGGTTCAACAGCTATACGCCAAGAAACTACTTAAAAAAGACCGACTACTAAAAAGCTCTGAGACAAAAACATAAAGATTTGACCAATTTATTTATGCAAAATAACACTATTAAATTAATCTTTTTTCAAAAGGCATGGTCAAATCAGTTTAGTACATGTGTGTATTTTTTGAAAATTCACAAATTCTTTGGCTTTTTGCCGCTTAGTCCTCACGCTATGCATGAAAATGGACCATTATTATTATTATTATTATTATTATTATTATTATTATTATTGCATAATAGACCCGGTCCGAGCTTTTCATGCACATGAATATTGTCAAAATTAACAATTTTTTTGGTTAATTATACACAAAATGTTTCGATCAGGGACCGAGTCAACCACTAGTCTAGATTGTATGATATCTTTATTATTTAATAATTATATTTAATATATGTAATATATATTAGGAAATTAAAATAATATAAGAAAAATAAGAGAAACTTCTGCCCCCAAAAAAATCAAATAATTTGAAATCAACCAATTAAATTGAACGGGTAAAATTAAACGCGAATTAAATTGTTATCTAAGATAGAAATTTAGATGCATAGATTCTTTTAACAAATATAATTTATGTGACTGAAAATTTCAAAATAAAGAACACTAACTTCGTATTTAAATGACTCAACTAATTGGTGCAACTATTATTTTCCGTTTTTCATGGTTGAGCATTAATAATTAATCAAACCAGATCTTGACCAATCAATGCTCATTACGCCAAGGATGGGCTATATTGGAGTTCATCATTCATTATTTCATTCCCTTACGATTTTACAAATAATTAAAATAATAGAGAATAATAAAAATTGCATTACGATCCATAATTAAAATAAATAAATAAATAAATAACGTGAAATTTTAAATTTATTGATCGAAATTGTTAGAATATATTTATAAAATTCCTCCAATCTTAATTAAGCCAGTATTAGTCGATGACAAGATCGACATTGTTCGCAGAATAAGAGTTGGGTTTGTTAACGCATTCATGAAATGAAAATATCGATCCCTTGAATTTTCACAGTACGGACATGAGTCGTGATTGGGTTTTTCTTACATGGATCGGGTATTTATACTCTGTGATCCAGATTTAATCACATATTGTGTATTAATTTTTTTATAAAATATATACATATATATATAATATATGGTTGAATTTAAACCGCATTGTGCATGGATGAAGCCATACACCCAGTCCACATACAAATTTTCCGTCATGATGTGGCTTTTCGCAATAGTCTGACGTGGTACTTTTAAATATTGGCATGGGTCAATATATATTGAATAGTAAATTTTAATTAACCTATAAAATACACAATTTCTAAAAAAATTAAAATATTTATAAACAAACTTTAACACATATGAATATCCAAAGTTAATTTCATATAAAAAAAAATCGATTTCAAGTTGGGAGGCAGGACAAGAATTTATTGGAAAATCATGTTAATTTCTGATGAGCAAGTACGGACAAGTGTCCTTTCCTAGACTAATAAGGATAATGCTACGATGCGACTTAAAGTTATTTCTCCAAACCTATGAACAATACTTATCATAACAAAAAGACAAAAAAAAAAAATGAAACTATCAACAATTATTGAATTTAAAGTTGGACAATAGTATATATATGTTCATAACTCATTCAAGAAAAATAATGGGAACCACACCGGTTTGTCATTGAAAAAGTTGACGACTAGACAGAAATAAAATTAAATATCTACCTAAATTTTTAGGAATTTGTCCAAGGGCTCTATAGAACGAAATTTATTTTTACTAAGTTAGGGTATAAAAAATTAAACAATTGTAACATGGAGGGAGCTTATTTATTAAAATTATCTTGATTTTTAAGTACATTGAATTATAACCAAGAAAGCAAGATGATTGATAAACTATTAAGTGTCAAATTATTCATTATATCTATACGTGAATTAATGATGTGATGTAATTTGAATTGTTTGTTTATTCATTGTTTATATACGTGACTTTTTTTTTTTATCTTAGTTATTCGATTTCGATTAATTGATTGCTTAATCCGAATCAAGATTGCTGAGGTCATTAGTCGATGAGGTTTAGTTCAACTGGCGAAGTTGAAGTCCCAAGACTCTAAAGGTCTTGGGTTCGATTTCCATCGATGAATATATAGACTTTATTTTTATCTTTATGGTAGTTTATTATCCTACTTTAATAGTAGTTTATTGTAATAGTTTGTCTATAATTTGTGAATCATTTAGTTTGAAATATGTAATAATTTAATTAGTACTCAAAAAGTCATTGATGTAATTCGATGATATATATTCAAAAAAAAAATTACTGAGGTCATTAAAAAAAATGATCCTTTCAATTCAATTATTCCATTTATCCTTTTAAAAATCGAATTCAAATATTGATTAAAAAATCTAACGATTCATTAGACAGATTGATAGTTAGCAAATAATTTGACTTGTATGTATAGAGTCCATCCACGGGTAGGAAAGGCATTAAATACGCAAGTTAAAGGGTGTAGGAGAGGACGTGAGATGAAGATGGTACAAATTGGCAATAAATCTGGACCTGCCACTCCTAATTTTCAGTTATTGATTTGACTCTAATTATTGTGATTTGACACATGATAATAAGATTTGGATTAGATTTTAGAATTTTAATTAGCGGGATTACCTTTTTTATAACGACACTAACTATGGCTAGTACACTCTATTTGTTGACTTGATCCAAATTCCAATTTTCTTTGCCACATGAAATTCCTTCAAATTAATTTCCAGGCTCTTAGTAATATTACGTACAAAAATATCATTCGATATATACTTGTGTATATATATATATGTATATAAGTTTTTCCTCTTTTTTTTTTTTTTTTTTTTAAAGTTTATAAAAGTGGTTGCTTTCACAAGTTAATAACGTTCAAGTTGTTGGTTACTACCAAAAAAAAAAAATGAGATACAAGAATAAATAATTATGTATAAACTAATAATGCATGTATCATTATAAGAAAATTCGACGTAAAAACACTGAACTAACATTTATACCAAATGCGTCACTATAATTATTATTAATGATAATTTAGAGACAAATCTAGCTATTATTAAATTATTAAAGCTCAATGTGTTAAAGGGGAAAAAAGGCCACATGTATTATTAGTAATAATTTTAATTTAATCATCTATTAATTTTTATTAATAATCTAATTAAGTGCAATGAAAATTAATCCTATTATATATTTGGATGGATGCCACATTATACTTGGCCTTAGAAACTAGTTGGAATTTACTATTCAAAACAATTTTGTTTTAAAAGATATGCCTTGTATACGATGGCATAAGATTAATAATGCGATTAAGTTTTATTGGCCAGGTTTTGATGAACCAATGCCTGTAAAGTATTGGTATGGCTCGTTGGTTGATTAGATTGTATAAAGTCATGCCTAATATTAACTAATCCATTAATCACTCCATTAAGTATATAATAATTATATAATGATCATTTTAAAATTAATACATAACCAATGAACGTTGTTGGGTCGTTTAATCATGTGAAGGATCCATTTTAATATTTTATAGTTACCACAATCGCCAGATATTGAAAAAGTGGTTAATTTTTCGAAGAGTTGATTAAAAGATAATTAATTGTTGATTTATATGTAATCTGTTGTACTGAATCTTCAACCATACTCGGCTACATATTTTTGAAGTTATAAAAACAAATTTCTAACGAGTTTTAATCATTAATGCATTGTTAACACTCCATCCGTCCCATAATATTTGTCGCTTTAGGAATTTTTTTTGGCCCCATGATATATGTCGTTCTCTCATATCAAGAAGGAATTTATTAATTTTTTCTTAATATACCCTTTGGAGAAAAATTAATAGTTTGTGAGAGAAATTAATAGCTAAATTTATTAAAAAAGTATTTTAATCAAAATAATTTATATTTAATGTCTTTAATCTATTTTCTTAATTCTCGTGCATAACTTTAAAGCGACAAGTATTATGGAACGGAGACAGTAGTAACGATTTATTTATTGGTGCACTTTAGAACATAATAGTTATTTAAGCTATGCATTTGTTCCTTTATGAAAATAAATTTAACGTATTTTTCTTTGATTTTTTTTTAATGATGACCAACGATAGAAAAATGTTAAAAATCCATTCATATCAATCAAACTCAAATAATTTACAGATGAATTGATCAGACCTGTTAATTGTCGATGAAAGAATTAATCGTCCACTGTTTATAACTTTTATTTCTCTTTATTTGAATTTTAATTAATGTTCAGCTCTTGCTCAACAAAGATATACATACACGCATAGTATTTTCCTAATTTGATAGTAGTTTGTTATTTATTTAGGATACGTTTGCTACTTTGAAATGAATCTGATAGATATGTTTACTCACTTAATTTATCATTTGCTTGTAAAATTTTAAGCCCATGATTATACAATGACCCGAAATATATTTGGCAGATTTATTTGATTACATATCACACCTAAAAGGGTGTGATACGTTTTCCTTTCTTTTATTTATGCTTTTAATATATTTGGAAAAACAATCTTACCATTTTTTATAAATAAGGGATAATTATGATCCCACCACCTCTGAGTTTAGATAAAATTACAAATAACACCCCTGTGTATCGATTTTTACCAATAACCCCCTAAATTTTGTGAATTTATTACTAAAATAAACAAAAACAACATAATGTCCATTTTACCCCTTAAATATTTCAGATTTTTTTTATTAAAAAAAAATATAAATGCAAGATTAAATTGACAAAAATACCCTACATACACTCAAACCCTAATCTTCTTCACACAAAACCCTAACTCATTCCCACCTCCCAATCCCCTACCATCAAGATCCGCCGCCGTCGCCGCTCGTCACACAAAACCCTAACTCATCAAGAACCGCCGCCGCCCCTCACTCACACCGCAACCAATATCAGCCGCCCCGTTGCCCCAGATCCGCCGCCGCCACTTCCCCTTACACAAAACCCTAACTCATCAAGATCCGTCGCCGCCACCATGCACTCCACCACCCCCGCTGCCCCTCACTCACGCCGCCGCAGCCCTTATTCCACCATGGGCGGCGGGTGGTTGGGCTTCGAATAAAGGGAGGGGGTAGTGGCAACTAGAGATGGGCAGCTAGCTGGAGGCGAGTTGGCTGACTGGACGATAGGTGGTGACGGTGGCGGATTGTTGTATCTTGTGGCCTCAGTGAAGATGATTATGAATAGGGCTTAGGGTTTAGAATTTGGGTGAAATTAGGGGAAGGGTAAAAGAGACAATTCATAATTGGTTAAATAATATTTTCATTTTAAAAGGGTAATTTTAGAAGCTCAATTAGATTTATGAATGTTAACCGTTAGTCAACTAATGGAAGTTGAAAATTGAAAGACAGAAATAAAATTCAGAGGGTTATTGGTAAAAGTCGATACAAGACGGTGTTATTTATAATTTCGCCTAAACTCATGGGTGGTGGAAGTAATTATTCCTATAAATAATGACATATTTTGAATCCATATAACCAGTTGACTTTTAAAACTTGAAGGATTGTGGGTTTTTTAAAACTTGAATGATTGTATATTTTGCACGAAATGATATAAATAATAATATTTTTAATATAAGTTCATCAAACAAAAAAAATATTTGAAAATATTTTTAATTATCAAAAATTGAATGTTCACAATATTTGTTGATATTGAATATTTTTTCATTAATCCAACATAATAAATCCACACAACCAAACAACAAGTTAGTAAAAATATGGAATTATAAGTTGTTCCTGGTGAACATTGAACACATCGAATCATTTTTTTTAATTTTATACTAAATATATATATATATATATATATATATACTATTATATATTTGAGAAAGGTATTTGACCCAAAATCTTTTGATTTTGACCAAATCCTAATTTTCTAGAATTTTGAATTTTTTTAATTAAAAAAATTGTCATTAGTTATCTATGGAGTCTCTTGATTTCCTAAAAATTCAAAATTTGAATTTATTAGGTGTCTTAATGTGTATTAATTATTAATTAATCTATAACTATTCCCTAAAATATGTTGTTTCTTTCCCCACTCCCCCCCCCCCCCCTTCAAAACAACCTTAATAAGACTTCTTCAAATCCATTATAATTCTTCAACAATGTACAAAAATCCACATTCCCTCACTTATCATCAATTCTTTTTCTCCTTTCGATTTTATAGGTATGTAATTTTATTTTTTATGGATCTTGAATTGTCGTCTTTTTCTACATTTTTACTATTTTTTTTCTTATTATTTATTCAATTTTATGATTTATTTTATCTTTGTTATCCGATTACTATTTGTTTCTCATAGTTTTATATATATTTTTTTATTTCGGTATCATTCTCCATCTTACAAGTACTTTAGCACCATTTTATGTTCAAATTGTGAAATTATTCATATTGAATATCATTTCTTATTTATAGATTTGTGCTTTTGATTTTCATTTAATTTGCTTTCATTTTTACTTTATCATTAGTTTATTTGAGGTTTATTGTATTTGATTTTTTTAAGTTTTAAAAATTTATACTAATTTATTGGTTTGTATTCTTCTTCTTTTTTTTCTTTTTTTTTTGTATAAAAAATTATTTGGTAAAGTTGACACATCTAATATTTTCACCTATTTTCGTTTTTTAGGTTTGCATTTTTCTTCTTCTTTCTTTTTTTCTATAAAAATATATTTGGTAAAAGTTGATATATCTAATATTTTCACTTATTTTTGTTTTTTTCAATTTTACTATGGTTGTTATTTGACACTATGTAGAATTTTTCTCCCTAAGAATTTAGTAGTTTTTTCTTTTTCTTTTAATATTATATTTTAGGAATTTTTGATTCTTTTTTGCACAATTCTTACTTCCTCTAATTTATTTTTAGTTATCTTCAAATCCTAATTTTCTAGAATTTTGAATTTTTTTAATTAAAAAAATTGTCATTAGTTATCTATGGAGTCTCTTGGTTTCCTAAAAATTCAAAATTTGAATTTATTAGGTGTCTTAATGTGTATTAATTATTAATTAATCTATAACTATTTCCTAAAATATGTTGTTTCTTTCCCCACTCCCCCCCCCCCCTCAAAACAACCTTAATAAGACTTCTTCAAATCCATTATAATTCTTCAACAATGTACAAAAATCTACATTCCCTCACTTATCATCCATTCTTTTTCTCCTTTCGATTTTATAGGTATGTAATTTTATTTTTTATGGATCTTGAATTGTCGTCTTTTTCTACATTTCTACAATTTTTTTCTTATTATTTATTCAACTTTATGATTTATTTTATCTTTGTTATCCGATTACTATTTGTTTCTCATAGTTTTATATATATTTTTTTATTTCGGTATCATTTTCCATCTTACAAGTACTTTAGCACCATTTTATGTTCAAATTGTGGAATTATTCATATTGAATATCATTTCTTATTTATAGATTTGTGCTTTTGATTTTCATTTAATTTGCTTTCATTTTTACTTTATCATTAGTTTATTTGAGGTTTATTGTATTTGATTTTTTTACGTTTTAAAAATTTATACGAATTTATTGGTTTGTATTCTTCTTCTTTTTTTTCTTTTTTTTTTGTATAAAAATTTATTTGGTAAAGTTGACACATCTAATATTTTCACCTATTTTCGTTTTTTAGGTTTGCATTTTTCTTCTTATTTCTTTTTTTCTATAAAAATATATTTGGTAAAAGTTGATATATCTAATATTTTCACTTATTTTTATTTTTTTCAATTTTACTATGGTTGTTATTTGACACTATGTAGAATTTTTCTCCCTAAGAATTTAGTAGTTTTTTCTTTTTCTTTTAATATTATATTTTAGGAATTTTTGATTTTTTTTTGCACAATTCTTACTTCGTGTAATTTATTTTTAGTTATCTTCATCTTAGTTACACTTTTTTTCATCAAAATTTCTTTATAGATGTATAGATGTATGTATTTCTATGAGTCATGTAACTATCATTTTTCTATGAGATATAATATTGGCACAAGTAATACTTATTATTTTGAGATATAATTATATGGTTACAATGGTGTTTATTTATTTTTTAACATTTTTTTACGTGAGTCATATAATTATTATTTTTCTATTTCATACCAAATTTTGAGATAAAATACAAGTTCTATTGATATATGACCCCTAAATTGAGGGGACCAAGAAAAAAGAAATTAATTAATGAGATGTATAAACTTTCTATATATTGTTGTTTGCCTCCTTATGGATTGTACTATATCATTATGTGGTTCATTAGATGTATAAACTTTTCATATGTACATTATAAAATGTTTACGTCTAATAAACCACAAAATGTATATATAATAAACCACAAATTGATTTTGATAATCAAAAAAATAAAATAAAATAGTGTCACGTATTCCAATGTGCATAATAATCCATTATTTTGTAATATATTAACTTAGAGTAGCTCATAATTTATCATTCATACTTTAATATATCTAAAAAATTTATTTATTACTTTAGTTTTGATAACATATTTAGATTATTTTTTTTGCATGACAATACCTTTATCTTTTAAAATAATTAAAAACTTCAAATATAAGAAAAATATTACTTATTTAACTATTGAACTGCATTGAAAATTATTTAGAGTAAATGTTATTTTACATAAATAGAATATCTTATTTTTATCTTTTTACGCAGTATAATAAATTATGAAATATGTGCGTAGCACGGGGTACATACTAGTATTATGTATATATACACGTATAATAATCCGTAGATGAGTTAACTAGGCCAGGCTAAATATATAGCGATGGTGACGCGAAGGGTTGTCGCTTCGTTGGAAACAAAAGAGTATTGCTTGAAATGGTCCAATTACAACAATTCTACATTACAATAATTTGCAACACTTTCTTAAATTGGGCTGCATCACTCAAATTATACGTGCTACTGCCAGAATGTGAAATAAAATAATTCCTTTCCCTTTCAGACAGAGTGAAAGAATATTTTAAATTGCCATTTGTGCGAGTAAAAAATTATCATCAAAATTTGTTTACATTAAAACTCGACATCTCTTTTTCTAAATGAATCAAAGGGTCAACATCTTACCTCCAAAAATAAAAAAGTTCAACATCAAAATCGACCAAAAGAAATTAATCATTAAACTAATTTTATGAAACTTAATTACCAAAAGACTGTCATAATTTAATTCTATGAGAGTTTTCCTTTAGTCTCTTAATTTATTATTTTTCGACCCTAGAATATATATATACTGTACATATATATGTATAATATGAATATATAAAATTATATTAACGCTCCCTTATAAACTGAAACAATGCAAATCTCATACTTACATTACAAATTTGTATATGATTTGATTTCATAATTTTGTATCACAATTAAGAAAATTATACACACGCGCAATATATATATATATATATATATATGATCAAAGTACAGTGTCTTCTTAGTTGTAGCTGCAATAAATAACTAATGTACGTAGCACACACATTACTAGAAAAAGTAATATTATCGACAATATTTAAAAGTGGCAATATAAAAATTATCACAAATGATCGTATTAAGTGACAATATATTTTATCTTGTCACTAATTAAGTCTCTATGGTAACAATAATTTTTACGTTATTACAATATCACTCAATGATGATAAGAATTCATGTTTTAATTATCACCAATAATAATTAATGACACACAAACAACGACAATTTGTTGACAACAAAAATTGCTCTTAGAATTTTGTGACAAGATTCCATTGTCACTAAGTTGTCACAATAAATGTGTCACTAATTGTTAATTTTACACTATGTTATCACCTTTTTACACTATGTTGTCACCATTAACATTATGCAAACTATAGTTTGCGACAACATAAATTTATTGTCACTAAATGTATATAATTAATGACAACTTTTTCACTATCACTTGTATATTGTCACAAATTTACTGATTTCTTGTAGTGACATATTATAACTCTCTGAACCACAATTATTAGCTTAGTGTTTGTAAAGTCATGCTACTAAATTTTATTCATTCAAGCGAGTTCATTCATGATGATGATTCAATTTTTAGTGTTAGCTATAGTCATAATTGCTGCATTTTGGCCTAAGTTATTTTATTCAGAAAGTATTTGTGGAAAGAGGGAAAGATTAGTTGTAACAATGATTGGCAAACATAACATAACATGCACAAAAGTAATTGAGAGATCGTCAGTATCATTATCATCATCATCATCAAAAATAATAATAATTTCCCTTTTTTCACATAATTAAATTCACAAAACGTTGTCAAATTTTCTTTTCAGAAAAATAATATTTTTTTCTTTAAAGATTTTCACTTTTTTTCTTTCTAATGACCTCCTTTAGAGTTCGAACACATTTCTTTTTAATTTGGAATATTCTATATTTCTGAGTTTTGGTCATCTAATTCAGGAAAAAAAGGCACGAAAAAAAGATTAAAAAATTAATTGCAGCATTAGATAAGCAGTGACGTAAATCGATCAAAATTTTATTTTTATAATTTTGTTATTAATTTCTGAGAACATGTTTCACGCATAGCAGCAAGCGACAATTGAATAAAATAACTAAAATAATTAACTTTAAACCATAAAAATTAAGAAACAATTAGGCCGATTAGCACCTGAACTCTCTCCGGCCCTAGAACTTCAACAACCAAACAAAAAGCATCACTTATAATTAATTAATTAATTAATTACTACATGTTAATCACATAACTAACGAATAAATTTAACACTAACGACAATTACGAAAAAATGGTTTATAAGCTGATTATGAGTGTAATCAGTGATTTAAGCGGAAAGTAAACCCTCCCAGTTTGAAGGAGAATCACAACTCTAATTTATTCAATAAATAAATATATATATATATATATATATATATTCAGGGAGATAATTAATTAATTAATATTCTAAAAGATGATAGACGGGCGACTTTGCGGCTTAATTGGGACCATTAACTTTCAAATTATAAGTAATTAAGAATTAAGTTGCTTCTCAAACATTAATTTAATTAATTGACGATGGTGATTAGTTAACGGAAGTACAATTGTTTTTTTTTTAATTTTTATTTGATATATTTTTAAAAGTTTACTGTCCGCCTAATTCATAGGCGTACAAGCCAGTACGTATACATTGTGTAATGATTTTTGCTAATTAAAGATTAGCTTCAAATGTAGACCACTTTATCGGTTAAAAAGTATTTATATTTTTGAACATTTGATAGTTTTTTCTTTCTTTGCTACACAAAGAATTATTATACTACGGTTCGTGCATTTTTCGTATATAAATTATTATATCATTAAAATACCATCGGTCCATAAGTATCTATTGTTTTCTTTTTTTTTCTTTTTGAGGTGCTTTAAATATCTGTTGTTATTCATTCTAATAATTAGTAATTGTTTTATTGGTAATCATCTTACAAGTAATAACTATATATGAAAGCCGACGAAGGGTGTTGGCGAAACTTTTGTTCTTGGATTATTTTGAGGAGTGTAGAAAAGTTGAAAAAGTGGAATAGTAAAAGATTGAGAACGCGTATGAAATTTTGAAGTCGAAATATATGAAAAGATATTTTATTTGTTTTTTTTTTCTTGTGCTAAGTAGTTGAAGTTGAAAAAAAACGAACATGTCAAAAAAACTTCTCTAGTTTTTAAGCAAATACCCAAAATTTAGTCAAAGTTGCTCGATGTTTTGCCTTTTGATTTAAGAACTTTTTATTTTGAAAAAATAAAAGTAAAGACATTTTCTACACAAGGACTGATCTTAATCATGACGAAATATTTTTTTCACCAAAATTTATTGGGACTAAATCAAATTCGATTATCTAGCCCAACTAGGTCACCACACTAGTGACTCAAGCCGCATTCCTTATCGGATTAGGCATTAACCAGCTCATAATTAGACCACCATTTTGGTGGTTCAAACATCCTCAGACTTAAAACGAGCAAAAAATAAACTATCATTTTTAAATTTTTTTACTAATGACCTCACTTTAGAGAAAATAAAATTAAAGATATGACAATTTCAAGTATTCGTATCTTCACTTATGCCCATCTTTACTTCATAGATCTTAGTGTTGTTCTCAATTGTGGTTGAGAGAGAGAGAGAGAGAATTCTTTGAAGGATCAGGTTTTTGGTCTCACATATACACTCAACAATTGTAATTTACCTATATTGTGATGTTAAATATTTTTTATCAAATAAAATAAATGTGGAGTGAATCGCAATAATTGAGTGTATATATAAAATCCAATGCCTAATGTATAAATTTTTTTTTTCAGTGTGTATAGAATTTAGACAACAATACTAATGCAATAACATTACATTTTATTTTTGCCACCCATTTTGATTTATCGATCAATTAACCTTATGAGGCTAAAATATGCCAAAATTATATATATGTAAAACTTGCCTTAATTGCATGCACCATATCATACGCAATACTAATTAGGATCTGTACTTCATTAAATTATATGTATAGCTACTAATTTTACAAGTCAATTCAGAATGACAGCCAAAACAGTGTGTCCACATGACTAGACTATGCAGAGATTGGAGTTGACTCTCACGTAAGAGAGACCCCATGTGAACCCAACAATAGGACTTCTCTATTTTCAGCCTTTCAACCAATGGCAATACCCAAAAAGTCTTACCAAATATATTAATTAGTCAAAATCAGAAAAATAAAAAATACATATGATCTCCCTAATGGTCGACATTTTCCGAATGGGTTGGCAAAATTTTTGAGATGTAGTGACCATTATTGGATGATGGAGAATGGAGTATTTATGATTTAGTTATTGTTTAGAATTAACTAAATTTATTAGGCCAAGTGGGAATTTATTTTTTTCTGTTTCTTTTTTATTTTATTTTTTGTGTTGGCCAAGTGGGATTTGTAATATTGAGGGAAATGCAATTATCTATTTGTAGTTAGTATATGTGATGTGAATGTGATGGTAAATTAAATTGGCTACACATAATTTTCATGACAGGTTGGCTACGACTTGGGGGAGTCATTGTTTGGTTCAACACAAAACACACACACACACACACACACACACATATATATATATATATATATATATATATATTGGGCTTTACCTTTTAACATTTTCTTATAATTCTTCAAGTTAACCTGAAAAGTTAAATTTTAGATTTTTTTAAGTGATAGATTTACGAGTAAGGAAAAAGAAAGAGTTTTTGTCATGAGGCATCCCTGTTTTAAGTCTAATTAAACCAAAAAACCTTATGAAATAAAAATTAGTATTAGAGACCCTGTGAAATATGAAAACCACCAACGAAGACGTTCAACAGATAGTGTAATTTAAATGCATTATTCTTTGTATATATGATAGTGTTTTAGGCTTCCACATTAATAGTAAGCTAACAAGATAAGATATGGTCCATATATTATGAATAACATGATAAGCAAACATAAAATTGATACGTTGCTTATCAATATCACGGAGGCATAGATGGGATTTGGTTTAATAAATTAAGCCCGTTGAAATTGAGACTTATAATTTGAGTCTATACACAAGTTCTACCATCACACACTCTACTGTTATAAATTTTTATTCGTTATTTTATTGATTTCACCTTCAAAACTTTTATTTTTAAAAATATTATACACCTTAGGACGTGTTTACATTTGTGGTTATCATGTGTTTGTGTAATTTAACTAGAGTTTTCTAGTGTTTACTTTTCCACTCATGTTGCTAGTTGTTAACCCACGAGAAATTGGTTTCACCTGGTTATTGGGTGTCAAAAATAACTCACCATTTTGGGCAGATTAATAAACTGCTATTTTAACTGGGATGAACATTGACCAAAATGTCCTCAAATTGGGATGCAAAATTACAAATCATGCCCTTAAAGTCAATGTAAATACTTTTTGGCTCTTAAATAAAGGCATGAAATTGATTTTACATCACTGACAATTGTTAACTAGGACACAAAGTAAACATGACGGCTAGGCCTGTCAATGGGTAGGGTTTTACCCTACTCTTACCCATTTTTTTTATACCCATACCCTATCCTTACCCTAAAATTTTAAAATTTACCCATACCCTACCCTAACCCATACTACTACAAATGAATGGGTTAGGATAGGGCCTTACCCGTTCTTACCCATTGGGTAATGATACCCAATGGGTATTCACACACTACACATTATTACCCATGGGTATTCACACACCACACACATTTTTCACACACACACACACACACACACACACACACACACACTGCACACAGTTTCACACACTGCACACACACACACAGTTTCACACACTGCACACACACAATTTCACACACTGCACACACACACACACACTGCACACACACAATTTCACACACTGCACACACACACACACACACACACAGAGTTTCACACACTGCACACACAGTTTCACACACTGCACACACACACACACACATACACATACACTGCACACACACACACAATTTCACACACTGCACACACACACACACAGTTTCACACACTGCACACACACACACACAGTTTCACACACTGCACACACACGCACACACACACACACACACACACACACATACACTGCACACAGTTTCACACACTGCACACACACACACACACACACACATACACTGCACACACACTAAACGCACACAATTTTCACACACAATGTGTGAAAACACACACACACACACACACACACAGTGTGTGAAAAAAGTGCACACACACTGCACACACACACACAGTGTGTGAAAAAAATGCACACACACTGCACACACACAGTGTGTGAAAACACACACACACACATAGTGTGTGAAAACACACACGGCACACAGTTTTCACACACTGTGTGTAAACACACACACACTCACTACACAATTTTCACACAGTGTGTAAACACACACACACTACACAATTTTCACACACTGTGTGTGTGAAAAATATGTGTGTGTGCAATGTGTGTGAAAAAAATTGTGTGTGTGTGTGTGAAAAATATGTGTATGTGTGTGTGTGTGTGTGTGTGAAAAAATGTGTGTGTGTGTGTGTGTGTGTGTGTGAAAAAAAATATGTGTGTGTGTGTGTGTGTGAAAAAAAATATGTGTGTGTGTGTGATAAAAAGTGTGTGTGTGCAATGTGTGTAAATGCGTGTGTATGTATTAACTATGTGTGTGAGTTAAAAAAAACATAATATCAAAAAAAGACAAATAAAAAAAATATATGATTGGGTAGGGTCCATACCCTATCCTAAAAATAGGGTATACCCAATACACATACCCAATGGGTAAATATTTAAATCGGGTAGGGTAGGGTATAGGGTATGTGTAATCGGGTATTTTTAGGGTAAGGGTTAGGGTAGGGTAAAACCCTACCCATTGCCAGGCCTAATGACGGCAGATAAAATTTCGATTTATCAAACTTAACCTCCCAAAGTAAACATATAATCTCAGTTATCAAAACCAATGTTAAATAGTAAAAAAAATTACTTTATCCAAACACCCGTTAACCATTACAAGGATTGTAAACATATCCTTAATGAATATCGTAAATTGTATCTTAAAAACTTTATAGCGACGTTAGCATCCATCAGACAATACTCGATCTTGCAAGAATGGTCACTACAGCAAAATTAAATGGCAAGAATCAATATTATATTTACTTAATAGGAGTTATTTGATGTGTTATTTATTGATTCCGTGATTATTTGAACGTCATAAATTTGATATCTTGATATACACATTGTGTGTTTGTGCGCGTGTGTGTGTGTGTGAGAGAGAGAGAGAGAGAGAGACGTGAGAGAGGGGGAGAGAGAGAGAATATATCATCACAAGAACACCGTCGATCCAATCATCATGCATGGCATAGCACCGATAAGAGTAAGCAAAAGGTTGATAAAGACGGTGAGGTTAACGTCTAAACTTTCGTCCCATACAAAAAAATGGTTATATTATATATGATGGTTAGATCAACTTTATAACCACTTTCTTTTCGGGTCAAGAAAAAAAAAAAAAAAAAAAATTACTGTTTCCAGAAAGCTTTTATTGGTACTAAGGAGCCTATAAGCGTGAGATTTTAGATATGATAGATACTGATATCTGCATTTAAATTTATTTGGATAACTAATCAATGTTTTATAAGATGGGATTTTATTAGACTTGGTCATGGTTAGTGCCTTGGTCTTCTGTAGGGTTAGAGGGGACCATGCATTATTATTATTATTATTCAAATAAATCATGCTGCAAGCATTCAATTTATACCTAATTAGATAGTGGCAGTATTGTGTTGTTTAATCTAGTGATGTAACAATGTTAAACTTGTGATTAATTTACGCAACTGCATTTATAGTTAAACTTATGATTAATTATTCAAACAAATAATTTCATTGCTGCATACAACTATCATATTTGTACACTAATCTTCGTTCTCAATAAGGTCACATTATAACTCTCAACATAAATGAGGCACAGAAAATGACCGAAAATGACAAAAGGGAGAGAGAAAATATACCAGAAATGCGATTTCTCATTCCACATACATGAATCATAGTTTTTAAATACATGGATAGTAGCTGATATGTCGAGATTAAGCACCTAAATCAACCTAATACAGAGAACCAGACGTGTTTACTCATCAGGCGATGAGTGTGCCGCGAATGGTATTGAAGATGTACTGACCTACGGACAGACAACAACTATAACAGCTGATACATTGGCCACGAAATGTATTTATATTACTCCGTTAACATCCTGAAAAGGAGTTCTTTGTTGATCCTGCAAACTCTTGTTTTCAGTTTTTTCCCATTTTGAGCTATTCTTGACATCAACTTCACGTACGGCAGTTCTCATCTCCTCTATGGACTCCAAACTGGGAATTGGGATGACTCGTTTCTTAGGAGTTGCATTCGTTTTCTCCTCCACCTGTTTAAGATGAAAATCGAAAATATTCAGTCCCTAATGTGTGTGTGTGTGTTGTGTGTTGTGTGTTTATAGGATCTACAATATATACATGTACTATAAATATATATTGTATTGTAGACTCTGCAAGAACGTCGTATGTTTTACAATGTAGAAATGCTTACCAAGTAATCTTTATGGATGCACCGCTCTGCTTTGTTGCAGATATCTGACATATGTTCACCATGGTTCACTCTCATTGAGTTGAGCTGACCCAAGCTGGTCATAGCTAATGTGTTTATTTCCTTATTATTTTCCTTGTCTAATGCTAAAGAATCTGCAAACACAAAAGTTTGTCTAGTTAGGTCCCCTACACTTGGAACTCCAGAGGAAAAACAAACGGACATGTCATAAAATCAATTACCGTTGATAGATGTCATTAGACCATTAACGCGGGAATCAAATTCTGCATCCATGCACGAGGAATTGGAAACAATTTTGTCATGCACGGAATGATTTTCAAGAACTTTTGTCCTGCCATGAAGAGACAGCGATGATGAATAAGAGTAAGATTTTAATGGTAATGTCATTTGCTGAACATAATTCAGTAAACATATTGCAAAGCTAATATATATAATATAAACTTACTGCACCGCAGATCTTATGTCATCGACGCCATTCTTAGCAAGATGACTAATGCCTAATTGTGCATTTTGCCACTGTTTCCCGGAGCAATCCACCTTTTCAGCACTGCAAATACAGAAAAGGTGAGGTTACTTAAGTTCTTTAGACCGACCTTACAGTTTCACCAACACCAAATAACATAAACCATGTGCCAGTCCGACTAAAAGTTAATCTGTCTTCCCTTAATCCCATTGTTTTTATTGCTTCCCAGTATTTCTCAACTTCATTTTTCCTCTTTCTATGTGACGCGATAAGTCATCACTGTTTTCAACAAAACCTTCATCTAAAGATCTATTTCCAATGTAAAATCAATTTAACATGTCTGAACAAAGAAATGGTCCAAATCAAAGATATGGGAAAAAGAATTACCATTCTTGCAAGCAATTTTCTATTGTAACTCTGCATTCAGTTGATGAGAATGTTTCATCCACATAGTGATCTTTGACCTTCTCCACGTAGTCATTCAACTCCTTCATTTCAGAAGTTAACACGTGCTGCATGTTGGACAACTCCAGCTTCAATCTCTTACTTTCCTGAATGTGAGAGTCTTCAAAGCTTTTTGATGCCTTAGATACCTGAATTTTTAGTCCAAGCATCAGTTATTGCCATCTGTATATGCTCAAATACTACTTACGAATTGGGGAAAAAATGAGATCACAAAAAACTGATGAACTTACCATATCAGTTTTTCTAGCTGTCAGAGTTGATAATATTGCTGCTATTTTTTCCATAG
Organism: Petrea volubilis; assembly: GCA_026212405.1. Classification (NCBI taxonomy): domain Eukaryota; kingdom Viridiplantae; phylum Streptophyta; class Magnoliopsida; order Lamiales; family Verbenaceae; genus Petrea; species Petrea volubilis. The sequence continues at coordinate 2,489,847 of CM047882.1, forward strand.
CTAATTCTTCTTCTCTAAAAGCATCTTCCTGTTGCAACAACACACAATGGTAAGGTAAGTTTCTCAATGAAATCAAGTGCACTAGAGTCTCTTTTTTCCACCTGACCTTAAACATCTTCTCAAATTCCTGTAATCTGAGGGATTTTTCTGTTTGGCTTTGCTCTAGCAGTTTCATTAGTTCAGAAGCTCGCCTGTGGAGGTCATTTGAAAAATTGATGGCTGCACTTGATATCACTTGTGCTGACACTAGATTCCGATTTAGTCCCTAATATACATATACAAAAAGTAAGTTTGAAACTTCCTGGAGACAGGAATAAGGAACTATTAAGAATCTATTCTGCAAACCTCTGCTTGATGTTGTGCAGACAAGGATAAAAGCTTTTGTTGTTCGTTCAGAGAGTTCTGAATGTCAGCAATGACTTCCTTGGCCTCCAGTGATTTAGTTTTGAAGAACTGATACACAATTAAAGAAAAACGGATCAATTTTACCAAAAACTACATACGTTCTTAATTTGAGCGAGAGAGAGAGAGCATACGTTCTCAATTGCAGTTGCTTGCATTGATATCATAGATGTCATCTGCTCTAGATCCGAGGACGCTTTCTTTTGCAGTTCATCTGTTAGCTTCTTCAGGGTGAGGGCTCCTGAAGTATAAGTCTCCGATAATTTCTTAACTTTTGCTTCCAGGGCCTCGTTTGACTTGTGTAAAAGTAAACAAACATACGTATCAGCTGCCTGGGAAACTTAAACTACTGTCATAACTTTTAAAGTTGCAACACATCTTACTTCATATTTACTGGCCAGAAACGTAGTGATGCACTCTTGAACACATCTCATCTGTTGTTCTTGCTGGGACACAGAGCTATGGATGATCTTGTGAAGGTCTTTCAAACTGTGGTCAAGCTGTGCTCCAAACTTATGGAGAATACTTTGATTTTGTCTTTCCAATTTGTATTTACGATCTGCAAGGAATTTTGTTGAGAATTAACCCTACTAGAGCTATTTTTAACATGATAAAAAGAATATGAGCACACAGCAAGAATTCAGAGGAAAATGTTATTACCTATTTTTCCAAATAGAGCAGAAATATCTTCAGAAGCATCTTGTAAATTGACCCTTAACTTCTTTGTACAATCAATCAGATTATTTTCTGTATGATGAAAAATTATGTTTGCTTCAATATTGAGAAATGGATATAACATAAAGGCCTTGTACTAATGAAATTTGCTCTTACCTGAATATTGTAGTTTGGAGATGAGAGACTCCTTTTCCTTCAGTATCGAAAGAGCTGTTTTATAATTCTCTCGTAGATCTTCCAAGCTTTTAGATTTTGTTTCTAGATTTTTCTGTAAGGAATTGCATGATTATAGGAATGATACAATTAACCAAAAAGTAGAAAATCTTTAAGTTTCTCTAGTACCTTGCAGTCTTTAAGCTCACTTTCGACATTCAGTTTCTCTTCTTGTTCACTTAGATAAAGCTCACGAAATTTATCAAGTTGCTGTGAATCAGAAAGACAAAGTAAAGAGGTTAGAAAAAATTTATCAGAAAAAGTTAAATGATTAACAAGCAAAGATTACCTTCTCGCTCACGTCAAGATCACTCTCTAATTGTTCTATCCTCTCATTTTTCGCCTGCAAGATAACCACATTGCTGTAAGATCAAAATGAGAAACTTTTAGAGGCAAATATCTTCATTTTGGTCTTTGATATTATATCCAACGCAATATTAAGCTTTGATTGGTTCTCAAAACTAAACACAATGTCCATCAAAGCTGCAAATCAACTAAGCACTTCAAACAGTGACTTAAATGAGATAATGAACCTCAGAAACCACACCATTAGGTCTAAAACAATTGCATTTGGAAGTTCAAGAACCAAAACTACTCAGTGGACCTTAACAGTCCCGAATTTTTGGCACTTGATAAATACCTAAAGAGAGAATGAGAAGAGATTGCAAGACAGTTATATTGACCTTCTTTTCGGCTTCATCCTGCACAAATCTTTCATGCGGAATATAAACACCATTCTTTTCCCTTGCTGCTCGAATATCTGAACAGATCAAAATAGAATAGGACTTTAGAAGCAACATTAATAATGCCATATAAAGAAAGAAAATGAAACACATGAAACCTTGCTTCATTCTCTCTAGTTCCGCATACAAATCCTTGAGCAGCACAGCTTTGGATACTTTTTGGTTTGCCTTCAGATACATTAGCCTGATTTAGCTTATATTCGCACATTTGAAGCATCAAAAGAAAAAATGCTAATTCATGCAAGGAAATTTGCTACAACCTCTGGTTTGTTTTTGATGCTTTTGGCACGATGTGCATAGTCTAGCGTGCTCAATGTTTCTTCCAAACAATGAGCAGAGGGAGATATTGTCGCAATGATGCAAGTCTTTGTTTTCCCTCCTAATGAATCTCTCAGTAACCTTGTAAGCTTGCTATCCCTACACTCAGAATGCAAGACTCCATCAGTTCAGGATATAGTTCTGTCTTTCTACCTCAACTCAAGGGACACAAGCTCACACCTGTAAGGTATATGAACAGCATGTTCCACTAATGCATTAATGACACGACCCAGTGTCAGCAAGCTCTTATTTATTTCTCCTGCTTCTCTTGCACGAGCCTGTAACATTCATTTTCATTTGGAACTTGATTAACCACCAGAAAAACTTATCTTGGCATGTAGAAGGAGAACGTTTGCATTCATATACACAAATTGAGGACAAAAGCTGCATCTTCAGGTTTTGAAACCATTTCGGTTGTGCTCAAGTTCCTCACAAAAGTATATGGGTTTGTTCTTACCTCTCGAGCACCAGAGCGGAAGATGTTCTCTGATCCTGCTAAATCAACAAGATTAAGCTTGCCACATTTGATGAGCTCCTCGTCTCCAATGGTATCTTCTTTTATGTGAACGGTTATGGTAAATATAGAATGAGAACGACTGCAACAGAAAGAAAGGTACTTATTACATAGATCAATTTGAGAAAAAACACAAATAATGAATCGAAAAAAAACAATACCTGCTCCTCCTATTTAACAAAGTGTCTGCTGTGCGTCTTCTAGCCGCACCTCGTTCCAAAAGGCTGTATATTTCATTAGCACTGTACACAGCTTCCTCCTCAAGCCCTCTTACAATCACAGAACCCTTCCCATCCTCCATCAAAGAAATAGGTTTCTTTTGTCTATCTTCTGATGATTTTGGTGGATCTTCCGGAGCTAGAAGATCAGTTATTTCCTCATTATAGAGTTCCGAAAAGGTTACTTTCATACTGTAATCAGCACTTTGTGCTTCAAGGGTGTCGAATATTTGGCGAACTGCTCTAGGAATAATTCCTGCCTCAGCAGGTAATTCACCACTCTACAGCAAGAAAATATGTAATTTACATCAAAAAGGAAATCGGAAAATGTATCAGCAAATTCCAGGGCGATTTAATTCTTTACCTTATTTCTCATGCCGCCCTCCATTGTATAAGTTTTACCAGTTCCGGTCTGCCCATATGCAAAGACCGTGCAATTGAAGCCCTCTAGTACTTCATTAACAATTGGAGCAATAGTTTGATCATATATAGCTCGTTGTTGTGCTTTTGGCCCGAAAACCTTTAAAAGATTTAGAAAGCATAGCATAACGTGAATAAGAACTTGTGCGTCTAGATCAAAATTCAGCAATCACAATGGGCTGGGATACAAAAACCATACCCTATCAAAGGTGAAAACTCTGTCGACTTGCTTGCTAGCAACATTTTGCAAAACAGTGACTTCTCTTCTACTCTCATTACATGTTATAACCTTCGGCACGTTCGACTTTTGCTCATCATCAGTTAATGGCCTAAAGATCGAAAACAAACAAACAATATTCTTAGGACTTTGTAATCCAAATTTATGCAAGTTTTATAGTAAACTATTAGAGAATGCATCTTTAAGCTACTCAAAACTTCAAAAGAAAAAAGCAAAACGAATAATTTGTGAATAATCCACCTGCATCGGAGCAAAACCTGAACATTGACCTCCTTATCCTTGTCCTGACGATTCGAATTCCAATCGGAGCATCTCGATTCAGGCCGCCTCCTCTCCGGCCGTGGCGTTAGAAACGGCGCCGGAGACGGCGCAATCCCCGTCCCCGTCTTCCGGACTTCCGGCGTCATTGACATTATTTCTCCCCGCCTTTTTCAATCAAGCACCATCACAATCCATATGACAAAAAAAAAACAGAAAAAAAATTGCAAAAAATGAAAGTTCAATGGAATTGAAGCAATGGATCAAAACAAAGATTAAGCAGTTTCTTACTGATTGAAGTGAGCTGGTTGATTGATGATCGAGCAGAAGCAAGGGTTTCGAGCTGTTCTTCTTGTTTGCTTTTGCGAGAAATGAGAATTGTTTGATTTGATTTCACCAACGGCTAGTGAATATACGGGGGATTTGTAGCTGTGAATGAAATGTTTTTAAAAACAGGCTTTTTTCACGATTGCCTTTTTTGAAAATGTGGGCCCCGTGGGCTGTTCAGCATATTCAAATTGAGGCGCGTTGTATCAACTTTCCACGTTGCTATAGCTCTGTTTGGGTCGGGTCGGATCCATGAACCACGGCCCGGGTTTAAATTTGGATTTTGGATTTATGATATTTCATTTTGAATTTGAACTCTGGATAATTCCAAAATTCGGATGCTCGAGTCCATTATTGCAGTCTTGTACACAAGGAAAGTAATAAAATTGTCAATTGAAAATCATTATTTACATTCCAATACTTATTTTGTAATGGGAATTCATTTCTTTTTGAATATTTGCAATCCAAATTGGGATTTGGGTTTGAATTCATGTCTAACTTGGACCAAAGTTTAGTTTAATTCGACATCCAATCTATTTCCCCATAAAAAGGAATTTTCATGAAGTCTAAAGGCACTGATGTTTGATTCTAGTGGTGATAAATGAATGGGTTAGGTCGGATTTGTGTTGAATTTTATTGGATCCGGATGAAAATGAATTATATTGCTAATAAATTCTAGAGAACGGATTGTAAATGAGTTTGGTTAGTTATTAGTTTGAGTTAGGTTGAGAATGGGTTCAATACAAAATAAAATATATTTTTTTCAATATAAATTTATATATTTTTCAATTATCCATTTGTTGTCTAAAATATTATTTAACTTAGAAAAACAATTGTATCACTTATTGTTCAAATTAGTGAAGTATTATTAAATTATAATATTTTTTGTTGAAACCATTTAGAAGCCGCATATGCTCATTTAAAACCCAAAACATTTTAACCCCACTCAAATCTAACCTGTTTTAATTTATTTATAAAATTTTAAAATCCAACCCTACCCACAATTAATTGAATTGAGTTGAACCATGAGTGTTTTAGCCACTCCAATTTGATTCTAAATAACAAAATAGCTACTTTAAAGGGTAGAAAACCCCTTTATTTTGTGGGCTTTAAAAGTCAAGATAATGAACATTGTGGGCTTTAAGAGTCAAGATAATAAACATGGAAAATTTGAAAAAGTGGGAAGTACTGTGACGAAACAATTAAAGCACATTATAACGAATTTTGACATTGGTTTCTTTTTCTAATGTGCTGTTTTCATCAGGCAAATACGGGGAGCTATTGCTTAGAAAGGTGGAGGCATCAGTCCTAACCTCCACCAAATTGACCCTGATATTTGAACTCAAATGAATGCATAGAAAAGGGAAATTACATAATTAAAAAGAATGAAAAGAAAAGGATAGGGAAGAAGCTAAAACAAATCGATTAGGCGGGCACAACTAACAGGTGTTTTATCAGGCTCTCATGTTATCCAGTTCAAACCAAATTACAACTAACAAGTAACAACAAAGCATTCTCTAACATACACCACACACCTCTCCATCCATCTTTTTTCTCCAAAATACAGATAAGAATACAATAGACCATCATCTCTTATTTTACGTTACCTTTTTTTTTTTCAAATTTTTTTTGGTGGAGGGTTGGGGGAATTGGTGTTTGAATCCCAAACCTCTCGTTTGTAAAGAGAGATAATGCTACGTCAATGAAAATTTTCCGTGACAATAAAACAGTACAATTATCAAAATCTCAACACCAGTGCCCCCATGTTGAAGTGTAGCGCAAGAGCAGATAAACCTAAATATGATGATTCTCCTCTGGTTGAAAACAGAGCATCAGATAGGAACCGATCCATAAAATACTACTTCGGCTGGACCTGTCATGTAAACATGATTGTCGTTTTCTCTCCACTCAATGTCCAATGGCCCTCCAGGCAAGTCAACAGTGCACCTCTGTTTCGCACAAAACGGAATGAGAAAACGAGGTTTGTAGTCTGTAAGTGGAAGTAATACCAAGAACCAGGAAACTATTGCTACAAAGCGTTTGTTTTCCAATAAAACATCATCCAAATTAGTTGAGACATGAAAATTTTCATTACTGAAGGCCTGCATGTGAAATTTTAGTACAGCAGAAGACAACATTTTCAAACTTACCCTCCCAGCACGACCCTCGAGCACTGCAGCAACCACAACTGCGCAAGCACCTGTTCCACAAGCTAGTGTGGCACCTGGAGCAAGAAACCAAATTAACTTCACGGTTGGAACCTTGACAATGATGTACAGAAAAGAAGAGGCTTGTAATGGGAAAAGATAATATAACCATATGCATATACAGAGGTAATTTTACATGCATAACATGCAGGAAAAGGAAACAAACCTGCCCCACGCTCCCAAACACGCATTTTGAGGTGGCTTGGGGAGAAAACTTGAACAAATTCTACAAAAAACAGACGTAATGTCATAATTAGCATTGCATATATGTAATTGTGAAGTGATTCTGAACCATGAATTTTGCCATAAAACAGAATATGCAGGGGAAACTACAAATGCACTTTTCTAAAACTGATACCTGTGTTTGTTCGGGCTGGGAACATTACATGATGTTCAAATTTTGGTCCAATTTCTGCTAAATTTAGTTCATCAACTTGCAAATCCTGCATCATTACAAACCGCAATAAAGGTGAACAAATTAACCAATCCACATACTGTGGAACTAAGGAGTTGTAAAGAGACTGTACCTTGCTTGATTCTGTACCAAAAGTGACACAGTGAGGATTTCCCATGCTAACACAAGTTGCATTCCAGATTACCCCATCCACATCTAGTCTTGCCTTAACAGCTGACTGGTCTTTATTTGGGGGTAATTTTGTAGGAACTTCTGATGCCTTCAGAATTGGCTCACCCATATCAACTTTGACCTGAAAATATGACCAAATGCTGAATAAACTAGTCACAAATAGTTGTAGAAGTATTAGGGACTTGGGCATAACTCAACCCCCAAAGCTAACTGAAGAGGTGAGGATTGCCCCAGCCGTTATTAAGTAGACCACATATTCGTATTTAGTCAAATGTGGGGTAGTTAACACGGCCCCTTGTGTCTAGGCCCAAATATACGGGAAACAACTTGGAGAGTGAAATTAGTAAAAGGGAGCCCAATTAATAATGCGGGACCTAGCCTACTCTGATACCATGTAAAAGTATTAGGGGCTTGGGCCTAACTCAATCCCAAAAGCTAGCTTATGAGGTGAGGGTTGCCTAAGCCCTTATAAGGTAGGCCACATCTCAGTATTAAGTCGATGTGGGATAGTTAACAATAGTGACGGCAACAACGTTGTTTCCTAGACTATAAAGTTTCCAAAAATAACTGATTAGAAAGAAAAAGAATAAAATGTTCTCCAAATATCTAGAAAAATACTAGCCACATATTCCAGTTTAGATAGAGTAATGAGATTTTGGGGATACCTTTCCATCTTCTTGAATTTCAGGAACAATCAAACCAGCCCCAGTATGCACGGTAAAGCTGCAAGAACAAAAAAAAAAAAGACGTGCAGGCTTTTAATCCAGATGTGAGAAAGTAATGCATTATAGGCTTGCCATTTACATCCATAACATGAGAAAGAAATAGCAAGACCGGGAGCAGGATTAAAGTACAAAATGAAATGACAGTTATATTTTTTAATGGTCCATCTACTTGGCTGATCCAGAGAATAAATAGCTCAGAACATGACAGTAAAGCGTGAAAATTGATTATTCCATTTCCAGTTTCTTGTGAAAACAATGACCAAGACACGTGATGGAAAGGTCAAGGGAAGCACCAAATAGATAATACCAGGAGCACCTGCAACATGAGACCAAAACTATCTCAAGAAGTGAGTGGTAGAGGATTTATTCTTGGCCTGGTCTAACAAGATAATGGGGAGAGGTACTTAAGTGAAAAGCAAAAAGGGAAAGGAGCGTACTTCCTAAAAGCCGAATTTTATGAAAATGTTCCACTGTGATGACAGAGAGCAAATAGAGTTCAAGGAAGTACAAATCATGTCTATAATACAAACAAACCCCAACAAAAATTTGAATACATACAAGAGCTGAAAGAGGTATGTCATTTAGAAACATGCCCGTGGTAACATGACATACCTTTGCTTCCCATTCAGATTTTCAAGTTCGGCAATAAATCTGGCAAAGCATCTAACTCCATTACCACACATCTGCAATAACATAAGTGAAAAAGGACCTTATCAGTTATCAGGACAAGCACAAAAGCAGATTTATGGAAACAAATCGACGGACGATCTTACAATCTATGTCCATTCATTTAATTAAATAGAAATAAACAGGGCGAAGGGGGAAAAACATGAAGCAAAAGATTTCTACTTCTAAGTAAATTTTGAATCGGAAATTTTAATGCATAGTTTAAACAAGAGGAGCTTTGGAGGCAAGCAATGTTGTATCTAGCTCTCTTTAATATTGTCTTCCATTGGTAAGCAGGCCAAGAAAAGTGCTCAAAGAAACTTTCCATTGTTTCTCTTTCCAGTTTGAGCCCATAACACATCCTAAAACCATAAAACAATTCTAGAGGCACTCATTCGGGAAAAAGTTACAGTTTTCTCTAAGAGCAGTATTACGATGAATCATTTCTTTTCTACATAAATTTAAGATGAGAATTAGATAAGAAATGATAATGTGCAATCGCAATATAAGTGAATGAACTAAAACAAAGCAACAAAAAACGGCCAAATATAGGAAAAGACGAGTTACCTCAGGCTCACTACCATCAGAATTAAAGATCCTCATGGTATAATCAGTGCCATTGATGCCTGGCATAGCAAATATCACTCCATCAGCTCCAATGCCAAAGTTCCTATCACACAGCTTCACTGCTTGCTCTGGAGTAATTTTCGGCTCAGTTGAATCTCGATTATCGACCTAATCAAAACAACAGATGGAAATAAAACGAGCCAGATTTCATTCCGAAGTCTTTAAACATTAGATTGTTGACAGATAACCACAACGAAGAATGAATTTGTTTTAACTTTTTAACATTACCAATATGAAATCATTTCCGAGTCCATGATACTTGACGAAATGAAGAATTCCGCTTTCCCTACGATCGAGAAACGATGCCGGAGAGCTCTTCTCTTCGGATTGAATGCTCATTGAAGAGAAGATGCGAAAATCAGGCGTCCGGCCGGCGCGAAAGGCGATAGGTTTGAGAGTACTCCGTTGCTGAAACGAAAACGAAATGAGCTGAGAGCAGCTAAATGAATCTGAATAGCGCGGCAAGCGAGAGCGGCACTTGACGGCCGTGGGCAGCAGCGTTATGGCGGCGGCAATCGCCATTAGCGGCGGCGTATTGTAGGAGAAAGAGGGAGAATAAGTGTCAATTGTTCCACGGGAATTGTTACAAATATGAATATAATTACATATATTAATTGTATTTTTTTTATTAATTACCAATAAAATTGTATTTTTTTATTAATTATAATGGACATTTAGCGAAAGAAATAGATATAAGTACTAGGCGAGTGGGCCTAAGGAAGTGGACTTCTGGGCCCATCTGGGCCATGAATTACTAAGCTGGATTGGAATTTGACTTAATACAAATTGGGCCGAAGATACCCACATAGATGTTTAGAGCCCGTTTAGATGAATTTTTCTAGAAGGAAAGGCATTTATTTAATTTTTTTTAAATGCACTTTATTCAAAAATATAAATATATGTTTGGACTTTTGCAAACAAATAAACCAGGAAAAAAGCAAAAAATGACTTATTTTTAAGCTATTCAGAGTAACTTTCAAATGAAGGGGTGTTTGTAAATGCTTGTATGAATAGATAAGTTAAAGTAATAGAAAAAATTAGAGTAATGAAAGTGATAAAGTGTTTGGGGAGAGAGAGAGAGAGAGAAGTAGTGGTTTGATTTAAAAATAATAATAATAAATAAAAGCTAGAAAAACAGAAAAAAACACCCAAAAAGTATTTTCAAGTTCTAACTTATTTTAATTTTTGTTCAACAGAAATAGTGATACAAAATTCTCTCTATCTACTTGTAATAGCTACAAGCCTACAATTCCAAAAGCACTTTTTTTTAATCAAGTACAAGCGCATCATAAAACATTAAACATCTTTTAGAAGTTACTTTCAGAGAATTCCAAAAGCACTTTTTTTAATCGAGTAAAAGCGCATCATAAAACATTAAACATCTTTTAGAAGTTACTTTCAGAGAGTTCGTCTGAATTACTTTTTTTTTAGAAAATAAACACTTAATTTCAATATATATATATATATATATGTTTAAGTGAAAAAAATATATTTTGTTGATTTTTTTAAAAAGAGCAAAAAAAATAGGACTTTTTAAGAAACTTTATAGATCAACTTCAAATAAAAATATATTTTAAAGAATTTTTAGTCATTTCATTCAAACGTAAAACTACTTAATCTAAAAAAAATTATACTATAAAAAACACTGTTGGATAAATATTTTTTAAAAATTTATCAACATAGGCCAAACGTAATTTGAGTTACTGATAGCAGTTGAACTCATTGATCAGACAGTATAAAAGTCCCAACATATCATATTTCGTTTGAAATTTCCGTGATTTGTTTTTTGCCGAAAGTTTAATCGCTATAAAGTCAGCTGAAATTAATTTCTTTGAACTTCTATCTGTGCTTTCCTATTTATTGGCTCAAATTGGACATAACAATATATATATATATATATATATATATATATATATATATATAATAAGTGGCATTTTGTTGACAAATCAAGTGGACGGAGCAACACGCTAATGCAAAGTCCAATTCACGTGACAAAATTAAGGTTTTATTGTCATTAGACTTTGTATTCTAATTCTACCAAAATACGTAAATATTTATTTAAGTTTTTACGAGTTTAAACTTATAATTTTCTTAAGGGAAAATTATACTTAAACCTCCTAAAGTTTAGTCAAATTATAACTAAACCTCTTTAGGTATGAAAAATTACACATATATTCCTTGAGGTTTGGATCTCGCTAACATCTAAAGAAAATATAATGAAATGACTTTGTTATCTTTATCGGAATGTTAAGTAAAAATAAGAAAAAAAATCCCACAATTCAGGTTAAATGTAAAATGTCAAGTTTGTGTATTTTCTTGATGAAAATTATCAATTCCAATAAGAGTATTATTATCCATAAAAAAGTTTGAATTTTTGGAAAAATGGTAAAATTGAAATTATGTTATAATTTTTTGTTTACATAAGTAAATCACGGTGTATCAATGATCGAAATGCGCTACCTATTAGTCGGACCCAAACCTCAAGGGAGGTATATGTAATTTTCCATATCTAAAGAGATCTAACTATAATTTGACCGAACCTCAGGGAGTCCAAGTGTAATTTTCCCTTTTCTTAATCAATGATACACAGGTCTCAAATATCAATTGATGTTTATGAGCTAACAAAATTTAATTCAATTGGTGAAATTAAAATTCTAAAGCTATAAGATTCTCAATCAAATGGTACTATTTATCAATATATGAAGAAAATCAATCTCTTCGCTCGTGATTGACAATTTTTTTCACGTGAAAAAATAATTAGTCAGCATAATAATTAGTAATTAGTACGCTGATAAACTAGCTATTTTTGTCATATCCGTACTCTCGAAAAGGAGTTTGAATTTAGCTTTCACAAATGATTATCATTTTTGATTATAAGATGAAGGCTTAGATGTCGCATTAGACTCTTAAGCCACATAGCTAGACTTTTTGGTCTTTGTTTGGGACATATATACTCATTCTTCTTGCCGATTAAGACAAAATCTAAAATTATTATATAATTTTCTTACGATACTGTTTACTTAAAGTTTGAATTTTGATATTACCTTACTACATAATTAGACATATTGATCTTTGGCACCTAACTTTTGTAAATATGCAATTCGCCACCCAATCTTTATCATTTGTCGCCAATGGTACTTTTTCACTATTTCAATTGAATCTTTGTGGAATATTCAGGCCTATTCCGGAGAATATTGATGAATATTCTATTGAAATAGTGTAAAAAGTACCATCGGCGCACAAATGATAATTGTTGGGTGGCAAAGTGCATATATACAAATGTTGGATGCGAAAGTGCAAAACACTCCAAATATTGGGTTGCTTAACGCAATATACCCTTAAAATTATTACAAATGTGTTCGCTTTATATATAACAAGTGTGTATTTTCAGCACGTTACTTTTAAATATTTCAACATTTTCAAGAATATTCAAATTTTAATTTGAAATTTCAAAAGAGAAGAATAATTAGCATAAAAAGAAAAATATGTTTGTGTTTAGAAATTATAAATGTTATTTGTGAAGATAAAAACTTATACTTAAATCGTACTTACCTGACGTGTACAAATTACCTATATATATACACACGTTTGATAAAAATTGTAATTATTGCATCCCTAAATTATTATAAAGTATTATGTAGGGTGAAAAAAGTTTAATATTAGGTACCCTCATTTTATTAGAGTACCCGTTATCTGTTTCATAGGTTACACTTACCTGTAACCTATTGTGCAGGTTGTCATGACTTGCTACTTATTGTTTACCTACAAATTCTATTTTTAATTACATGTGTAAGGTCCATTAAACTAAATCTATCATATCCATTCAAACAATCAATCAACATTCATCATTTAACTTTTCCCTTTAGTAATTTTTATTAGATACATTTTAACATTTAATTTATCGATAAACATAATAACATATTAATGCATTTTAATGTGCGAATTTTGATAACAAATATTATAATTTATATTAATTTCAACAAATTCCTTATTGTAATGTGTTATCAATTTTCATGAAATATATTTTTTTATTAAAAACATCAAGTAAAATTGGATTGCTTCTTAAGATGTCAAGTTGATGCTTAAAATTTAATTTAAAATCAAAATCAAATTGATGCTTAAAATGATATATCAATCTCTTATTGGAACTTTAATACTACTTATATATCTTCTTAGTTAGTTTTATTTTTTTTCAGTATTGCACATCACTATTCATCATTAGTTAATTTATATTAATTCAATAAAATTATAATTAAAACTCCATAACTCTAATAAATCAATAATTTGTATAATATTTGACTTATACTGCTATTCGCACACAGAAAATGTATGCAATTCTATTGATCTTTATATGTTCTTTGTCAAATAACTTTTTGAAATATTTATCAATATAGGATTAATGATAATTTTTTTAGAAAAATAACTTATGAGGCCTTTTCTTTTAATAAAGAATTAAGTGCATCAATATTGTAATCTTATTGTTAACAATAATTTGTTTAATATGATAATAACATAGAAAATCAACATTAACCTAATTAATTGAATAATTGGTTAATTATATATAATTAAATTTTTTTTATGTTGTTCATTCTATCAATATCATTCTTCATATGATCTTAATCACCTTAACTTTGCCACATGAATATAATTTATATTAACTAAGAATTGTGCTATGTCTTCAAATCAATACATCATTTAGCAAAATGATTTTAATTTTATGTGCATATTTATTATTAATAATTGAAAATATATATATATATATATATATATATATATTGTGAAATCGAAGCATTGTCAAGTGAATTGTGAGTTCAACAACGTCAATATATGATAGAATGATATTAACAAACAAACAAGAATAGAAAAATGAGTAAAAACTATTTTGTTCGGAATATAATGAAATGATTTGTAATAGTATTTTTATAAAATTTTTGTATTTAAAATAATTAAACAAAAATCATATGCTAATTACTTAATTTATTTAAGTAAGTATATATATATATATATATATATTGTAATGATAAATATGAATATATATTAATATAAAGGACCATCTTTCAATTTTTAATTTATAAAATAAAATTATTAATATAAGATATTTAATATTATTTAATTTCATACTCTATTTAATTACAAATTTCATCATAATATAATTTATTTGTCATGTATATATATATAGAGAGAGAGAGAGAGGAGAAAAAAAATTATTAACTTTCCTATTTATTAGGATTCTCTCTTTATTAATCCCTTAAACTGAGGAGGTTGAAAAAAGATAAGTACCATATTCTTGGTAATTCAAAATAAATAATTATAAGCTACCAAGCAGGTTATAGGTTAAAATAGAAAATATAAACTTGTTGACGTGAAATTTATGTACACACGGCAACTAATTAGGGTCATACCTAATGTTAGGTAGTACAAAGCTACCTTTTATTAGAAGCCCCCATGTTATTTGTGAAGATAAAAACTTATACTTAAATCATACTTAACTTGACGTGTACAAATTACCTATATATATACACACGTTTGATAAAAATTGTAATTATTGCATCCCTAAATTATTATAAAGTATTACAATTAGTATAAAATATCATTTTTATCTAAATTAAACTTATAAGCAATAAGGGTAATGTAAAAAACTTTTGATTCTTCTTTTCTTTTTTTTATGCCAGCATTGTCGGCAACGATTAATGAGGAGGTAAGTCGTGTGAAACATACAAGTTGAAAAAAAAAATACATAAATAAAGAATCGTAGGGTAGTTTTTGTAATTAAATAGAACAAATGCCATCGATAATTATTTTAATTAACCTTAATTTCAACAGGAAAGAGATGATTAGTATAAAATTATTACATGCACGTAGCTGGAGCAGTAGTTGAATATGAACAAGTTGGTCGAGTTGAGACCTTGAAGCACTCCCTCTTGGAAGTCAATTAAGTGGAATCTTGTTCGTTCATCTGGCCTTTCAAAACTTATTAATTAAATACTCACACTTATCTCAAAATACAAAGTATTAATACCCCACAATTATTGAATGGTCATCCCACAAAACAATATAATACGTTACGACGTGTATATAAACCTCATTCTTTTCTGCCCGCATACTATTTTGACACTACTAGAAAACAGAAATTTAACTATAAAATTAGTCACAAATTTTGATAAAAGTCCGTGGCCAAAAAATTTAGCCACAGATTTGGTCACGGAAAAAATTTATGGCCAAATATGGTGTGGCTAAGCTTGGCCACGAGCTTCTAGCTACAGATTTTTCTGTGGCTGAGCTTTTTTTTTTTATTTCGGTTAAAATAAAATATAGCCACAGAAAAATCCGTGGCTAACATTTACTAGTTTTTTTTAAATATTAAAGTTAATAGTAAGTCGTGGGTTTGAATTTTTGTGAATTTTGGGGATTATGAGTAGTATTAACATTGATAACAATTGTCGATGAAGTCTTGTCTTGTTGGTAAGATGGAGATCCCACAACCTTTAAATCGTGGGTTTGAATTTTCGTTAATGTGTGTAATGTTCTAATTGTGTATACTAATTTGTTTCTAATTTCCGATAACTTGTTTAATTGAAAAACAATCGAAGAGGGTTGATTGTTGAAAAACAAAAAGAAAAAAAAAAGTCGCGTTGAGATGGTAAAGTACAATACAAAAAAGTTTATATGTAAAAGTGTAAATTAAAAAAACATCATAGTTTGGGGTTGGAGATTAAATGTTTTTTTCCACGTTTTTTTAGTTTAAAATTTAAACCCTTTTACTAACAAATAATTTTTAATATTTGAAAATAAACAATTTTTTCCTCCCAAATAAAAAAAAATCACTGGCATTAAACTCCACTTATGATCATCGTCCACAAAAAAATAAAATAAAAATTAAAAATCTAAGAGGAGACCTTTCCATTCCACAATTTTTTTGCTTTTTTGTTTGGAAAACCATGCTCATAGTCCTATGATTTCGTTTTAAATTTTACAGTTGACTACAACCAACAAACCGACTTGCATATATAATAAGATTACCGATTTCAAAAATCTCAACAGGTACTAGCTAGAGAAGCTACCCAGAAACACACACAAGAAACAAATGATAATGGAAAAACTAGAATTTCTTTCTCATACATTTTTTGCTTGGCTGATTAAAAGTACACAATTGATGAGAGAGAGAGAGAGAGAGAGTCACGAGTACTTCACATTTTGGGATTTTTCAAGCCACAATTTTTGGCTTCTGCTAACACTGAAAAAGGAATCAATATCAGGGCAAGAAATTAGTTCATATTTCTTGTTTATGTACCTAAGGTGACTATAAGGAACTCTTGAAACAATCCAAGAATCATCACAATCACCTTCTTGTGATGCAACAATCATCTCCTTAAGATTGATGGCTTTGTGAAGCAATAGATCCATCAACAATAGTTGATCGTTTTCTCTTGTTAAGCCAACAATCTTGACGGCCTTCAAGTCTTTGAGCCAACAAGCGTCGCTCTTGACAGTGGCGTAATCCCTCCACAAATGAGGCTCGTGCCAGTACTGGTTAATGAACGGACATTCAACGGGATCGTATGTATGATCGACCTGAAATATTTAAAAAAAAAATTTATAAGAGAAGAAAAAATTGTAACAACGACTATGAAAGAGTAGAGAAAATTTCATATCGTGAAGACAATGTTGAATTTTTATGAAATATTAAAAGTACTTTATTATTTAAAAAGATAATTTAAATTTTAATAAAAATATATTAAAATATTATCTTACATAGATTTGAACATTGGCTATTGGACCCTACTTGCTTGTTGCTCTTATTTCGGATCTTGGTTCTATATCTTCATTACATTCATTAATACATCTATATATATCGATAAGTAATTTAAATAAGAAAAAATAAAAATTTATAATATATAAAAAAATTCTAAAGATTCTCCTTTTTTATTTGTCCATCAATACACGTAGTTGTGTGTTGATGGAAATTTTCGTATTTATTATTTAATATAATAAAAGATATAATATAATTATGTAGAAGATTCCGAACTCGCTCATTCCAGATAGAATTTTTTATTATAAAATAGTATTTAGTCTCGTATTCCAAACAAGAGATGAAGAACGATTTAAAATCAATGACGTGGAGTGCCCTCGTTCTGCCCCTGAAAAAGGGGCATTACATGAATTGGAATTTGTAGGTAAATACTCACTTTGACTAGAAGTTCCTCCAAGGAAGGTGTTGCGTTCAAGAAACACGCCAACGAATCGCGCGTTTTGCTGCTTAATAGTTTTGAACAAATGCACCGTACCATTTTCAACTTGCTGAACTGAAAATCGAGCTTATCGAATATCACCCCTGCCGAACACAATGCCTGCAGAAAATTCAAATTTTTTCTCAAAAAAATTACAAATATATATATATATATATATATATCATAAATTTGTTCTCAATTCCATAATATTAATGATACATAAGAGTAGCATACCTCGAGTAGCCAACTGTTCACTGTAAGATTTTCAACATCCTTAACAGAACAAAGAAGTGACAAAGCATCCTCACAATCAAAAGCCTTATTATTATCCAAACCATCTCTAAAATTCAGCGTGACATCAGCCAAATTCGGGCTCTCGAAAAGCTGAATAATTGCAAAAACACCCCTGTAGGAGAAGGACTTGAGCTTCTCTGCAGACACCACAACTCCAACAACGTCGGGGCAATCGGACATCTCAAACTTCTCAAGACATCCATTTGATTCTATCTCGAGATTTTCCAACCCCTGGCATTTCTCGAGCTTCAAGCTCTCGAGAACCCGAAAGCTCGAGAATAGATCATTGAGCAGGTCTCCCGCGAGGCGGGGGACCGATCTGAGATGCAAAATCTTGATGGACGAAGAGAAATTCGGACAACTTTTTTGGTCGAGAATCAAGTTGAAGTTATTACATGGTGCCGGTAGCCATGGCTTGTTGCCCGAGAAGTCGAGGCTGAGCTCCCCGTGGGCCCCTCTGGCAGCGACGATGAATAGCTGATCACATGAACCACGACGATAGAGTTTCAGTATCTGGAAGACGTCCCGACTAGATTTCGTCAGGAACAACTCGAAGATACGCCTGAGCTCTTCTCTGGATTCGTCGCGTGCGATCGCGCTGGACGGGCTCATTAGGCGCATCCAAGAAGTTGATAGCGTGCTGGTTCGAATGGCCTCACTGAACGAAACTTTGGAGATGATTTTGTGCAGGATTTCATCTGGCAATCTGCTGATCAAATCAAGGCTTTCTGCCATTTACAGAAAGAGAATATCTCTAAGAGAAAAATCAAAAAAAGTGAAAATTTTGGAATGAATTAATCAAGAAAATGTGTAGCTAGTCAAGGCCACATTTAGTTGTTGTGGTCCTGTGTAGTGTGGAGTGTGGACCGTACTGATAAGCTTAAATGGAAACTGATTCAGACACGGGATTGGGATGACTCAATGTTTTATTTAGGAATCTACTTTATATATATGCTTTTTGGGCAAATTCAACGGGGACCTTTCATTTATGACATTTTTTTTAAATTAAGGAGAAAAGTAGTTCAGCGGGTCTTTAAGGACTTTGAGATCCCATAAGCATAATTTAATCTTTGACAATTTAGGTAAAATTTTGTCAGTAGGTGTGAGTGGAAAATTGTTTGTAGTTTCAGTTTTATTTTTCGTTATATCGTATATAATGATGCTAGAATCTTGTTTTAGTACATTATGTTATTTTCATTAAATAATATACAATACATTTGAGTATATGCCCATTATTTCATGTTTTCGCTCAAATAAAATAATAGCTATGTTTTCCTTATAACCTAGGGCATTTTGGTTAGTTGGAGACATCAATATTTAATTAATGATTTTTTTTAAAAAGAAAAGTAATTAATGGAAACTTAAGAGCTGCGTTTGGTGGGTACAGACTCCAGGACCACCCCAAGAAAATAAAGGACAACAACAAGTTTAAATATTCCACGCGGATTCAGAAATTTTTATAAAATAAAGGTATTTTTATTTTTTTAAAGATAAAATCGATTTTTTTAAAATATATATATATATATATATATATATAATTTAACCTAATATATTATTTTATTTTAATAAGTGAATATATTATTTTATTTTAATAAGTGGAGTAGTTAGAATTCTATTTTAATCTTTGTACAAAAATCTTACAAGACAAATAAAAATGAAAGCAAGAAGTAACAGAGGTTTCCTGGAAATCTCCAACATTTGAATTATGGATTTGAAGAAATTTAAGGGACAAATTAAGGTTAGATTCAAACGCAATGAACAGTCCAAAAATATTACTTTTAAATTGAGGATTCTAACAGATAACTAGCAATTATTGATATATATATATATATATATATATATTTCGTATATGTAAAATAATCTAGAACTACCACGACAAAAATACACCTATTTCAGGGATTGACGTTGGGTCTTGGTCTTCTTGCCTTGTACTCTAGGGATGCATTTGTCTCTCTATAGAACAAACCTTGCCGCCTTTAAACGCCGTAATCTTCTTTCAAGATACAATATTTAAAAAAAATTCAAAATTGCATATTTTTCAACTGGGCCTTGAAAACTGAAACGTAGTTGTAACACGTGCCAGCAACAGCTGTACATGTGTATGCTGCCCCACCATTTTCTTGTGAATCAACAGTTAAAAGTTCATCCAGAAAAGGGATAATTACACTGAAATATTCTGAAATTTATCTAAATTACAAATAAAATTTTTAATTTTGAAAAATTAGCTAACAAATTTTAGAATTTATAAATATTTTACAATATCAATCTTATATCTATAAATATTAGAATTTATAACGGAAATCGTCAAATTTTTATTTCGTTTTTCCTATTTTACTCTTTTGGTTAAAGTTTGAACAGATTTTATTAATTTTTTTATGAGTAAAATGCTCTTTGGGTTAAATCTGATTTTATTGTAATCCTTATTGCGATCAAATATTTCTACATATATTATACCCAGAGGACATTTTAGTTCTAAATAATTAGTTAAATCTATTCAAATTTTGATCGTAACGATAAAATAAGAAAAATGAAACAAAAATTTAACAGTTTACATTACAAATCCAAACGTTTGTAGACAAAATATTAATATTATAAAATAATTACAAATTCTAAAATTTTTTATTTAATTTTCCATAATTTAAAATTTTATTTATAATTTAGACAAATCTTACGACTCCAATATAGTTATCCCTATGTAAAATAAATAACACATCAATCAAAGACGAGCCCCATATATTATATATACAAAAGTGTGCAAGCGGCATTTCATTCATTCCTTTTTTTTTTTTTTTTTTGATAATTAGTCTGCAAGTGGCAACTGGCAAGTTGTAATAAATTAAATTACTCATTAGGTGGAGATAGTATTGATATTGACGAGATTTTAAAATGATGAGATTTTAGATTTAATTTTTCACTAACTTATGTGAGTTTATTTTTGTGTGGGTCTAATTTAATGAATTCATTAAGTATAAAATCTAAGTAAATTATGACTAATTTATATAAAAATGGATAAATATTTTAATTATGATTCAAATATACTTTTTTATTAAAATTAGATTATAACATTTAAGTAAATATAATTTTTTTAGGGGTAGTTTTTGCAATTTTTAATTGGTGAAGGTAGGTGATATTTTTATTTATTTAAATAGATAAATAATGTATAACGTATATTTTTGTGAGTGAAGTATATTTAATTATATTTTAAAATAAATAGATACTTAATTAATTTTTTAATATAAAAATAACAATGAATCGTTATAATAATTTTGAGAATGTCAATATCAATTCCCTGTTGAAAAGTTTATTCCCCTATTAATCTTTTATTTAGTGTTTCTCTTTAGAGTTGCCCTTGTAATAATTTCACTTGTAAAAACAAAAGCTTAACAAGAGATTCAATGAAATTGCAATGGTGCCAATTTTGGCCAGGCGAGATAAACTCGCAATATTCAGACATTACAACAAATTCCCCAGAAAATCCCACATCTTACCTGTGAGAAATTTTAATCAATTGCAGGGGACAGTTTTGGACCTAAAATTTGACGCCCACCAAAAGTTCGACGAAATTCCCGAACGAATGGTAGAATCGGCAACGGCTTTGATAGGCCGCTTCGCGAAGCAAAACCAACACAGAGAAGCCATTCTTTGCTTCTCAAGAATGCTTCTATTGGGCATTAGGCCTAACGAGTACACTTTCGGTTCAGTAGTTCATTCTTCTGTTGTTCTGAAGGACCTCCATCTGGGCAAACAAATTCACTCCTTCGCCAAGAAAATCGGTCTTAGTTCGAATGTCTTTGTGGGCAGTGCAATTTTGGATCTTTGTTTCAAGCTAAGCAATCTTGATGATGCTCTAAGGGCTTTTCAGGATATCCATGAGCCAAATGTGGTTTCTTATGCGACTTTGCTTCGCGGGTATATTAAAGAAGGAAGGTTTGATGAAGCTGTGGATATATTTCGGATGATGCCCGAGAAAAATGTGGTTTCTTGGAATACTATGATCAGTGGGTTCAGCCAATCAGGGAAGAATGAGGAAGCAGTTAACTTTTTTGTTGAGATGTTGAGAGAAGGTGTTATGCCTAGTGAAGCAAGCTATCCTTGTGCTGTTATTGCTGCTGCGAATAGCGGGTCACTAGGCATTGGAAGGAGTGTTCATGCTTGTGCGGTGAAGTACTTGGGTGAGCTCGGCCTGTTTCTTGCAAATTCTTTGATTAGTTTCTACGCAAAATGTGGAAGCATGGAGGATGCTCTTCTGGTGTTCAATAAAATGCCCGAGAGGAATATAGTGTCTTGGAATGCCTTGATATGTGGCTACGCACAGAATGGACAAGGAAATGAGGCAGTAGAGGTGTACAAGGAGATGATTCGAATGGACATTCGACCAAATAGTGTAACTCTTCTTGGTTTGCTATCGGCTTGTACTCATGGGGGGCTTATTGATGAAGGCTATAAATACTTCAACGAGGCAAAAAATGAGGACCCGACCCTCTTAAAGCCAGAGCACTATGCGTGCATGATTGATTTACTGTCACGTTCTGGGAGATTCCACGAAGCTCAGAGATTTCTACATGATTTGCCTTTTGATCCGGGAGTAGGGTTTTGGAAGTCATTGCTTGGAGGGTGTCACATCCACACAAACTTAGAATTGGGTGAAGTCGCCACAAGAAAAATCCTGGAGTTGGATCCTGGAGACGTTTCGTCTTATGTAATGCTTTCTAATGCACATTCCGCGGCAGGTAGATGGCAGAATGTATTGGATGTAAGGAAGAAGATGAGGGAGAAAGGATTGAGCAGGATTCCGGGGACCAGTTGGATAGAAATAAAAAGCAAGGTTCATGTTTTTGTCACAGGAGACAAGAGGCACATTAATAGGGATGAGATTTACAGGGCACTGGGGTTCTTTCTTGAACATGCAATGGACAGCCATTATATCAGCCCTGTAACAGATTTGTGACTGTGTTTATCCATGTTGTCATACTTTTCTCAGTTGTGATGTTCTCGATTATAGCTGGAGAAGGCATTTGTTTCTGCTACCGTGCAGCGAAATCAAGTCATTGTTTATGCACGAGTTGAAACCTGGGACATGACAACATGCCTTTCCCCTTGCCCGCAAGAGCAGCTTCTGATCGGCTCGTTCGGCCACATGTTGGACAGCAAGGCCAATGGAGTACCCGTTAGAAGGAACTGGCACGCTCTAAGGGCTCTCAAGTTTACAAACAAATGTTGTATTTGCTCATTTTGAGCAATGGGATGAATCAATAGATACAAGGCGAGTGACCTTCTGGGTGCTTGATGCTTATTATATGAAGCTAGCTTGCGCAGACGGGATGTTATGCGGATAGAAAACGGTAAATGCTAATAGACAATTAGAGCTTGCATCTCTTCTGGGCCTCGGGCGGTGTCCAAAAAGAATCCACGAAATAACATTAGCAATCTCCCGATCTGGATGTAGGGTTGCAAGTGAGTCAAGTCAGCCCGCGAACTTCACCAGTCAAGCTCCAACTTTAACTTCAAGTGAATCTCGAGTTTTTTTTTTTTGTGGTCTCTAGAATCTCGCAAGCCAAGACATTATTTTAGATTTGTTTTATATTTTTAATAATATTTATATTTTATTATGAACATAAATACTATTATATTAATATATATTTATTACATTAGTAATACATGTGTATGTTAATTATTTTATTTTATATCTTAAAATATTTAAAATATAAAACATAATTTGAGAAAATAAATTACTTAATTAAATAAGAAATTTCGAGTTCACAGAACAACCCACGGAAAAAAAAACAGATAAATGAACAGAGGACTGGATAACATAAATAAAACCATGAAATGAGTAAGTAGAACTAATAGCAATACAATCTAATCAGAAGTCTTAGCTTAATTTGCCCAATTATCACATCCGAATCTCCCAACATTTAAAATGAAATAAAACTCAGTTCTGCATCTGAAAGCAAAATTTAGAGTGCCTCTCAAGCAATCCTTTGAAAAAAGCATAAACACCAAAATGGGGAATCCTCATCGCTTATATAATTCCAATTTTGTTGGCAACATCCAAAGCATCATAGTCGGGTGTTAACCTAACGTATGCCTTCTTAGTCCCATCGGGCCTGAAGGAGTAGAGCATAAAAGTTAATAGAGACACAAGCTAAAGCATATATAAATATCACAAAAGTATAAATATTCAGAACCCAGGCCTAACGAAACTAAAAAACGTCAGATAATGTATGAATGGTCAATGAAATCATATGATAAATATTTGAACATTGAAAAGAAAATTTTCAATCAACTCAGAGGTAAAAGCAAGAAGTTTGAGCCGAATCCTTGCTCACCTGATAAGGGTATTCACTTTCTTGGTTTGGATGTCATACATTTTCTTGACCGCATCCTTGATCTTCTTCTTATCAGCGCGAATGTCCACAATGAAAACTAGTGTGTTGTTGTCTTCAATTTTCTTCATTGCAGACTCTGTGGTGAGAGGATACTTCAAAATCTGGTACTGGTCAAGTTTATTACGGGGAGGAGCACTAATGCGGGGATACTTGGGGTTCCTATCCTTCTTCAATGTCCTTGGTCGATGAAAGGTAACTTTAGTGCGGATCTTCTTGGCCTTCTTCTTGAGGGTCGTTGAACCTGCTTTTACAGCTTTGGCTGTCTTCAAGGCCTGAGTCTTTGGGTCTGACTTCTTGGCTGGATCAACTGCACATAAATATGCAAAAGAAAATCAGTTAACTAACGAAAACACAAAAGAAAAACAGATGCAGCATTTCTATATAAATTACACAACATTCACACCCTAGAAAAAATTTAAAAAATCCTAAACAGCAAACAACAAAACTACAGTCGACGTTTTAACATAAAAAAAAAATTGTTCTTTGTTAGCAAAAAGGCCGATCTTGTCTGCCGAGCTAGACACAGCGACAAACACAGAGCAGCAAACTACTAAGCCTGGCGACCAATAGAGAAGGCCATCAAAATTATATATACCTAGAGAAGTGAATAAATGTGGAACTCAAATTTTAGTTTCAGGCCCAGCTTATATTATTGGCGACCAGACTAGGAGACCTCATGGTGGGGTTTTACAATATTACAGCAGGGAAATTAAATCAAGCACCCGAGGAAAACATAACAAAGTTTCAGACTCTCAATTTTCGATAAGCAAATAGTACATATCATTTCACCATAGATTAGTGATTCTTGTGTAAACCAGATTTAGCCCATATTCCGATGAAATACATTCCTATTCAAGCAATAGGTTACGGCAACAACATTCTCCCGCATTTCCCAACGATAAGAAAACAAAGTATATAATTTAATCGTCCACCATCAAATTTTCGGCCGTGGGAACCTGTTAGTTCTCAATTTTGCACAAAATCTAAAACCAACGCAGCTGACTAGAAATATATCGACTAATACTCAACATTTTGAACTCCAATTGCAACTGAAATTCAAATGAAATCGCTGAGGAGAACAATTACGTACCTTTAGCTGGAGCCATTTTCGCAAACAACCCTAAACCCCAATGAAAACCTTACCTGCAAAAACAACGAATTCGATATGGTTATAAGTATGTTTGCAAATGTATATATAATGCAAAAAAAAACTGCTAATGAAAACTGAGAGAGAAAGAGAGGGGGAGAGAGAGAGAGACCTCAGGAGCGAACTGCCGTTCTAGGGTTTCTGGTGGCGGAGAAGTTGAACGCCTTTTATCTGGAACGCAGGTCACGAGCTTATCACGTGCCTACTACTGTTTTTTTTATCTTTGTGTTTTCTTTTCTTTTTTTCTTTTCTCAATTAATAAAAAATAACCCACTAAATTAAACTTTTATAGCCCATAAACTCATGAAAATATTTTTTTCAATTTAAAAAAATAATTCTATTATTATTTTTTGAACTGTTTCTGTATCATCCCATAAATAAAAAAGGTTACTTTTCAGCTATTTAACATTCTCTTAATAGGTTCATACAAAATCAATTTTCTTAATAATATAATTACAGATGGTCTGTTTTTGCTATCATATAATCACCAATTTTTTTCTAGATCATATGAAAATCCTTCTATGAATTCGGGGTGGAATCCATTATTGCTAATATTAGTTTGAAATATTTTAATATATAACTTTTTAATATATTTTAATAATACTTAAAAACTTATTATATATATATATATATATATTGGTTGATGAATGAACTTGGCCTCGAGTGCATACAATAATTTTCTCCAACAAACAATTGATATAATTGTTTAATATTTATTAAGAGAGTGTTTGGCTAAATTTATTTTAAAGAGTTAATATGCATGTATAGCTTGTAAGATATATTTTGAGCTTATAAGCTCCTACATCTTATTTTAAAAATAAGTTTCTCACGTGTTTTGATAAATAAGACCCTATAACTTATAAGATTTTTTTGAAATTTAAAAGTTATAATTTTGTTTGTTAAAAATTACAACTTATATGTTTTTTTTTAAGTGCAATGATGATAAAAAAAAAGAAATAAAGAAAAATTAATTTCACATGTGTAAATATTTTTTAAGATGGTAGAAATATAATATTGAAAATATATATATATATATATATTTATGTTATTTTTATCTTGTAGCATTAGATAGCTTCTAAGTTCTTTGAAAAAAAAAATTGGAGGGAGCTTACCTTCTTTTTTATTAGTTTATAAGTTCTTGATAGCTTGTTTTGAAAATTTTTAAACTGCTTTATTAAAAAAATTATTAAATATATTTAAAAAAATTATAAACTCCCAAACAACTTATAAGATATTTTTTTATGAGCCAAACACTCTATAAATCTGACTGGGAGTGTACATTGTTTTGCCTGACTAAATATACCTTATAACGTCCAATTGCAATTAGGCTTGGTCAGATATTTTTAGGAGCCCCAATATTATTTTTGTATCGTGCGGGAGTCCATTTTGAATGTATAATAAAATGGGATACGAACCACGGGTCCAATCCTACCTATATAATTTTAGGTTGGATTGGATCTAACATATTATGAAGTGTGCGAATTGGATTGGATTTTATTTGGTTAATGTTGATAATGGATGGTAGGTGAGTTGATTACGGATTATAAATGGGTTATCCCATAAACAAAAAAACATATATAGTTTTTATTTAATTTCAATATATTTTAATATTTTAAAATCATTTAAAGAGTATAGGAACTAATAATTTAGATTTTATTTTTTTTTGCCTTGATTAAATATATAATAATCACGTATTGGACCGCTTAAAAATTATATCAAACCCATTTATAACCCATGTTTAATTGCAACCCATCTTCAACCCAACCCATTACGACCTAAATCCAAACTCAACCCAATTTGCCCAATTGCCACCTCTATGTATAACTAAGGTATGGCCTCTCCAACCAGCCATCCCATTTTCTCCGAGGCATCCTCACATTTCCCACATAATCCTTTCACGCGGAGGGCTTGAATTAACGAAAAATTATGGTGTGGATTTTTTTTTTAAATAAGCACGTATATTTTGAAAAAAAAAAATTCAATCAAAAAAGAAATGTGTTTTGATGGCCCTTTTAAAAAAAAAAAAGAAGAAATAAAAAAAAAGACCAAAAATTACTTTTTTTAGAAGCTATTCCACAATAGTTTCAAATAACACCTCTTAAAGTACTTTTAATTACTGTATCTAAACATATAATTGTTTGGCTTAAAAAAAATCTATTATAAAAATTATTGTTTGAGAATCATTTTTTTTTAAATCCATTTAAACGGGTCCTAAACTATATTTTATGTGTTAGATAACAAAAATAAAAAATAAAAAATAAACTTTAAATGCTTATGGGGCAATTCTTGATCATTGTGTATGATTAGGACCAACATTCGATGCATACAATAATCTATCTAAATTGACTATCTCTAGTCAAAAAAAATAAAATTAAAATATTTTTAATTATTGTATCTAAATATAAAATTATTTAACTTAAAAAAAATTATTATAAAAAACAACACCCCAACAGTACTTTAAAAAAAATCCATTCAATCGGCCCTTGCACTTTTATTCTTATACAAATAAGTTTGTTGGTGCACTATTTTATTTTATTTTCTATTGAATCAATATCTTTTGTAATAAAGTACTGAATGTTGTACAATTTTCATAATGTTAGTTGACTAATATTACAATTCGTCCTTTCTAATAGCACGGCGGGCGAATGCATATGATAACTCGGATCATCACATATGTATTACATATATACATATTTATAGAACATATGTAGAGCCCGTTTGGATAGATTTTTTTTAATAAAAAATACTTATAGTGTGTTTGGTAGATGAAAGAAAATTGGGAGAAAAGAAAATGAAAAGAAAAAAATGGATGGATTTTAATTTTTCACATGTATGTTTGGTTGAAAGGAAAACAGGTGGAAGGAAAATAAAAATCTATTCATTTTTTCTTGTTTGTTTTAATGAAAAAGTGGAAGGAAATAAAATGATTTATGTATTAAATGACAGTTATACCTTTATATCATTATAAATCTTAATTATGTTTATGAATTTATGTATCAAACAAACAAAAGAAAATAAATAAGTTTTCCTTCTATTTATTTTATGTTCAATCAAATATACTTGTGGAAAATTAAAATCCACCTATTTTATTTCCTTTTATTTTCTTTTCTCTCTATTTTTTTTCCACTACCAATCGCAGTGTTAGTTTTGCTTTGCTCTTACCACTGTCTTGTTTTAGTATTATTGATATTAAACATTCAATAGGCGGCATTTAGTGTATTTTATCCCTTTTGGTTTTTTTGTGATGGAATAATGATTTTAAAGAAGAATTTGAGAAGAATGACTACAGTTTGCAGAGAAACCTGTACGAATTTTATTTTTCATTATTGTTGGGTTTTTAAAAGTTTTAATGTATTTATAATATTATATATATATAATTTAATTATTATTTATTTATGACGTCATACTGGTTAAACCAGTGGTTGAACCGGTAACCAGTAAGGCCACGACTCTATATCCGATCCGGTTTTCAAAACATTGATACTAAGTACGTATATACATTATATATTTAGTGTTTATATCCTCAAAAGATTTGCAATTCAACACTGTTATTATATGCCTAGTATTATACATTTAATGTGTATCCCTACATATATTCGATTTTTAGTTTCATGATTATTTGAGTATATATTAAATAAGTTCATCAAAATCTTATTTGTATCGTATATAATGGCTAGATTAAACACCATTTACAGGGCAATATCTTAGCAGAGTAGATTTCATAGGCTTCATCTAAAAGAAGTAATCTATTTGGAGCCAGGCCAAAAATGGGAGCTCAATAATAAATCCGTTCCATTAATCTAGAAAATCAGATGCA
The DNA here is from genome assembly GCA_026212405.1 of Petrea volubilis. Lineage (NCBI taxonomy): Eukaryota > Viridiplantae > Streptophyta > Magnoliopsida > Lamiales > Verbenaceae > Petrea > Petrea volubilis. Next base: position 2,518,859 of record CM047882.1, read on the forward strand.
ATGTGCCCGAAGAAGTAATTGATCCCCATCGTTGTTTGGCATCTTTATTCAATATCGACGTCAAATATTATTATTATTATTATTATTATTATTATTTTTAAATAACTAATTTCTCATGATTTTAGATTGATACTAGAGATCAATCTCTTTCTTGATTTTTTTTTTTTTTAATTAATGACTAATCGGGGGTTGTGTTTGACTGCAAACACTGTTTTTCTATCATAATATGATGACAAATGTTTGCAGGTGATTTGAGTTATGTTGAATACAATGTATCTACTCATTTGGTTAAGAATACTTCAAATTGACAAAATACATACTTCAATATCTCCCACTTGCTTGATTCAATCATCAATTGCATATTAACCCTTAATTTATTTATCTATCCTCAGAGATCCCACAAAGATGTAATTTGAAGTCAAGTTGAATGGTTAGTTTAGTAATTACAACTCACAAAAATTGACGACTTCCATGAGTAGCACCCGCTTCCATAAAACTCCTAACTTCTATAGTATCATATATTGATGCGGGTCGAATGTAAATTATAGAAGACCCAAATTACTAAGTATTTGCAATCAAATTTTAGGTGCCTATAAATCATTTTTTTATATTATCGTGTACTATATTCAATCTAATGCAATTCCTGATTATAGTTGGACATTAAATATCGTTATTTTTGCTTGAATTTTAGATCAACCAAAATCCAAAATATTCATCAGTGCCGCCCAATAAACTGCATTATTATAAGCCATATCAACATTCCAACTGCCCTTCTATTAATTCACAATATAAATTCAGATTATTATTATTACTATTATTTATGGAACACCCAAACTACCCTACGTACCCATAAATATGTCCCTATCCTAATTCATCCAATAGCCAAACAAAGCTTTGTGCGGGAAAATAATTGAATCTTAAAGCCCAATAGACATGTTCCTCCAAATACAGTTCAACATCATAAACTTCTTATATGGACCAGATATATGAGCCACATCTATATATCTTGCGATACAGATTTAGTCACGTATTGTATATATTTTATGAAAAAATTTATACATACCACATGACTGAATTTAGATAACAGGGTGCATACGCCCGATCAACGAAAAAATTTGAACTTTAAAAAAAAAATAACACAAAAAGGTGTATAATTTATTATTCTGACACAAATTTAATATTTTTTTAAAAATAACACAAGTTTACATTGCCAATGTTGACTTCACGAGGTGCCGATATTGACAATGTCGACTCCCATAAAAAAATAATAAACATTATTTTTTTTGAAATTGGGAAGTCAACACCCATTGTCCAGACTCCATTCAAAATTTTTATTTTTAAACATATTACATATAGTAATGTTACACGGGCTAAACACGATAAAGATTAATGTAAACATGATTCAAAACATTAAAATATACCATATTCCATGTTCAAATCCAAATAATGTTTTAAATGTCTGAAAACATATACTATTTATGCATGCAGTAGCAAAGATTATGTAAACTGTAGCATCATAGTCTTTGTCATAATTAAGTGCACCACGTCTTATTAGGTTTGGATTTAAATTTTTAGTGAAGAAATATTATAATACGAGAAAAAAGAGAAGAAAATTTTTAAAAAATAAAGAATAAGCCAAAGTTATTATCTGGTCTGTTTTTATAGTGTATTGAGTGCAATATAGAACACACAAACACTACAAGAAAGTAATTTTTTCACTAATAAAAAATTTATGACCGATATAATTTCCTCATAAATAAAGGTATCTATTACGGAACTAAGACAAAATTCAAACTAAACTAAGAGTTAAAATATAATTGATCAATGGTAATGTATATACTAACGAATCTACGATGGACAAAATCCATCACAAACTTGTATTTTATAAAGGATTTTGTTGAATTTATAATTGGTTTTGTTGTCAGTGAATTGGATGTTTTTTTTAGTCGAATATGGAGCAACCAAATCCAATTAAATTAATTTGAAATATTTTCCCTACCTTCATTTCGAAAAATCTTGACATGAATTGATCCGTCCTCCTAAAAATCTTTGTTTTCTAGTCAATGCTATTATTAAAATAATAGTAATAGAATTATTTTCTAAAAATAAATGTTTGTTTATTTGTCTGGGTGACTATTTATTGCCAGAGCTAAAAGGGCATCTGTCAAGTTCGATTATATCAATTTAGCTGCCAACTTATACTGTTTTGACCATCAATAATTTGGGTACTAATTTATTGTGTAATATTTTTTATATTTAACAATTGATCTAAATCATTTAATAATTCATGCTCAATTTAAATATTAACTTTATTTAATGAAATGTATTAAATTAGTCATAAAAAAAAATTAGTTGTTAATGTTGTCCGTCTAAAAATTAATAGCGATTTAGTTTATAACATTGGGTGCAGCTCAAGATACTATAAATTTGAGTGTCCTAAAAAGAAGCAAAGTGTTGGAAATTATGTTTTGTGTTTTAAATAAAAAAAAAAAATTATGGCAGGAGTTGCCGTCAACATTGTCAACTCCAACTTTTTTTAAAAAATAGTAATATTTAATGGGAGTCGATGTCCTAAACGTCGACTCCTATTGATATTTCTTTTTGTACTGATCATAATTTTTTTTAAAATTAAGAGTCGATTTGGGAATATCGACTCTTTGTGGAGTCGAATATTTCTAATGTCAATTTATATTATTTTTTAAATAAATTTAATTTAAATATTAAAATATTAAACAAAAAATACTTTCGTGATATTTTTGTTAAAAGTCCAAAAAATTTCCTTTTAGCATCCACCAAACATAATAATTAATTATTATTATCAGCACCATTTGATTTGTCCTCCTTTGCTCACCAGTACAACTTAAAATTGCTAAACTGCGGCTCGGATTTTAGTGAGACAAAGTAACGATTTTAATATACACTGAACAGAACTGGAGGACAAAGGCTAACCGGACAAGAAGACAGTGATTCCGCTAAACGAAGCGGACCAAAATAACTTAACTCGCATTTAAACCGCAGTTAACTAACCACGGTTACTTTCACCTCATCCTCCTCTCATTAGGCCTTTTCTCTCTCCTCCCAGATCTGTTCAATCTCTCTCTCTCTCTCTATCTCTCTCTACTGTCAGAAAACAAGGAAAAAAAAAAGAGAGAAAAAAAGCCCTAGATGGGAAATTCGATTCTAAATTTTCCCTAAAATTTGCTGAATTAGCGACTTGTTTGTCATCGCTGACCTTTTTTTTTAATATTTCTCCGCAGATTTAAATTTTAATATTCGTTTTGTTTTACGTATGAATGGAGACCCAAAGGGTGGTGGATTTCCCCCATAGAAGCATGGATAAACGCCCTCGAAAACGACCTCGTTTAACATGGGATATGCCACCGGCAGTTCCTCCTCCTGCTCCCCCAAAGGTCCAATTTTCAGTGTAATTTAGTGTTGTTATTGCAAACAGTTGTATAAAATGTATGTTCTTGGATTGTTTTTTCTGCAATTGTTATTTCATACGGAGACTGTTGGGATATTTCAATAATCAGTGTGGAGTTAGTTAAATGTGTTACCTTTTTACTATGTTGAATTTAGTTTGGAGTCATAATGTGGTTCTGTATTTAAAGTTTTGAGCGAGTCGATTTCTAGGTCTTATTATAGGTCTTGGGTTCCTCAGTTTTATGATAATTTCAATTTTATTTTTAGAAAACAAGTGTGGGCATGTTGGGTATGGTAAAGTGAGGGGAGGGAAAATTGGTGTACATATGAGATCAGATTTAACACGGGTGCATTTGTTTTGATGTCAATCTGCAAATGTGTATTCAATTGCTGCGTGGATCATAGCTTTGGGGTTCTTTTGTTTTCTGGTACAATGCAAATACATTCTGATTGGTGCTGGTGAGAACTGTGAAAAGTTTGCGGTCAAGCTAGCTAGAAAAAGCTATCGAGTTTGATACTTTAGTCATAGGGCACATGTCCTGAAAAGATCGTTTATTTTTTGTTCTCTTGTGAAGATTGAAGTTTGTTCCTTTTGCAGATTCTTCCAACTATATATTGTGCACAAGAGTTTGGGGCAGTCCCTAACTATGCATATTCTTCAATATATTATAAAGGGATTCCTTGTAATGGATCTCCACCTTGGAGACCAGATGATAAAGATGGGCATTATGTTTTTGCCATTGGGGAGAACTTAACTCCTCGTTGTAAGTATATCTGGATTACCTTAAGATAGTTTTGTTATGAGACGTGTTGCTTGCAGTACCTTATTCTCAATGTTGTATTCGTGTTACTCCTCCTTCCAGGTTTATTCAGAATCAATCCAATCTAAATCTATGATAGCAAAGTGCCCTCAATTCTCTTTCTCTGTCTTGTTGATATAAATATGACTACTCTACAAGCAATAACACGTGTTACTTCATTTTATGTCCAACACTAGTACTAAAAGTGAAAAGCTTTGGTACTTAACTTTTTGTGTCATCTGCACTTTGGATTTCTTTGTGTATATTGACTGTCAATAGTCATAATTTTGTTGGTGATATATTTACTTCTGATATCTTTGCATTGGTTTCTCTCTAATTCTTTTGTTTCTCAATTTGCAGACAGGATACTGAGTAAAATGGGAGAAGGTTAGTTGCTTCATTGCTCATGAACTATATAATCCTCAACTCATTTATCTCAGATACTCTTAAACATTTTTTGACATTTGTTTTCATTTTATCTTATAACATCTTTTCTATGTTATCGGATGAAACCATTGCAGGGACTTTTGGGCAAGTTCTGGAATGTCTGGACAATGAAAGGAAAGAAATTGTTGCAATTAAAGTTGTTCGTTCCATACAGAAGTACCGGGAAGCTGCAATGATTGAAATTGATGTCTTACAGAAACTAGCAAGGCATGATATCTGCAGCACACGGTGAGATTCTACTTCTCATTTTGTTTTAGTTTATCAGCTGAAGAAAATTGAAGTGATTTTTTAGTGTAAGTTGTTTCATTCTTTGCAGTTGTGTGCAAATACGGAATTGGTTTGACTATCGTAATCATATTTGTATTGTAAGTATTTAATGAGATTTATGGTTTGCTTAAATTTGTTTGGGTGTGATGCTCCATCATGCCCAAATATTCTGTGAGTTAAATACTTGCGGATGAATTTAAATGGTCTTAACAGGTATTTGAGAAGCTTGGTCCAAGCTTATATGATTTTCTACGCAAAAACAGCTATCGTTCATTTCCCATTGATCTTGTTCGGGAGTTTGGCCGACAACTTTTGGAATCTGTGGCATGTCTGTGAACATATCTTTGCAACACTATTCTCTTCTTATTTTTTGATATTTTCTAAACGCATGGCATACTTTTGGCATCACAGCACTGTTTGTACACCCCTCTACCCCCCAATATTTATGTAGAAGTATAATATCTGTCCTTTAGTCATCTCACTCATTATATTTGGTTCTCCTTGCAGTTATGCATGATCTTCGCCTGATTCACACCGATCTGAAACCAGAAAATATTCTTCTTGTATCTTCTGAGTATATTAAAGTTCCAGATTATAAGGTGATCTCTTACGGCATGCACCTTTTTGTAGTAATTTTCTATAGCCCTCTGATAGATACTTCAGTTTCATGTAAGTATCTTAATCTGCCTGCTACAATTGATGATTTGTGTTCTGCTTGAGTTGATTTTCTCCTTTTCATTCTGTAATTTTTACTTTTGCCATATTGAAGTTGATGCCGGCATTTGCTAGTGTCTTTTACTTTCATAAATAATATTTACGCAATATTGATTTTGGGTAACGTTTAAGAGAAAGAATATTGATGAATAAGTATGTGCTTCATTATAATAACAGAACTCTGACATCCTTGTGTTTTTTTTTGGTTTTTGAAAAGTTGACATCCCCGGGTTTATTTCTTGATTGGTATATACTTGTGTCTATAAGCTTGTGGTGCCTGATAGCGTTTGTTCTCCAATTCTACTCTTGCTTATGATGATATTTCTATTGAGATCTATCAAAGATATATATTTCGGACACTGAAATGGTTGACGCCAGTGGCTTTTATGCTTCTAAATATGGCAAAAATATTTATAGTTGTGATGTCTGATTTTTTGTTGCCCTTGCCTGTTTTGAAGTTTCTATCTAGATCCACAAAAGAGGGTTCCTACTTCAAAAATCTACCTAAGTCAAGTGCTATAAAGCTTATTGATTTCGGTAGTACTACATATGAAAATCAAGATCACAGCTATATAGTGTCTACACGACATTATCGTGCTCCAGAGGTTATTTTGGGTAATTGGTGGCTCTTATCGTACTTTGCCTTTTGACTTAATGCCCTGCTTTTTATGTAAGTGGCTGACCTTTGTTTTATTTTCATAAGGTCTTGGATGGAACTATCCCTGTGATATGTGGAGTATAGGTTGCATACTTGTGGAACTTTGCTCTGTAAGTAACAGATCTTCTTTTATATTGTTATACGATTTTCTAGGTCTTGTTTAGTTTTCCTACCCAGTTGTTGATACTGTTACAAGTTATTTAGCATTTAACATTGATTCAAAATCTTTGGGAAAACATCAAGTGCTCGGGTCATTTTTATTACTGATAGAACTCTGTGCAGGGAGAGGCTCTCTTCCAGACTCATGAGAACTTGGAACATCTTGCTATGATGGAGAGGGTGTTAGGACCACTGCCTCAGCATATGATTATGCGAAGCCGAGTAAGATATGTTTTTGTTTTGTTTCTTTCATTGATTAAGCTGTGAGAGTGAGCCTGATATTTGTTTCTTTGGTCTTTTACAGTCGCCGTGCTGAGAAATATTTCAGAAGGGGCTCAAAGTTGGATTGGCCAGAAGGAGCCACTTCCAGAGAAAGTATGCGAGCAGTTTGGAAATTACCCCGACTTCAGGTGTTGTTACTAATGTGTAGTCAAAACAATGTTTGTTTACCTTTTGAAAATTTTAGTCTGAATTAAAAAGTGATTATCGAAGTAATGCCGCCCCCCCCCCCCAAAAAAAAAACACCCGCCCACAACCAAATAACACACACACATCCCCCCAAAAAAAAGATGGAAAAGAAAAGAAAAAAAGCTTTGCTCCACTCTTTTAGCCGAATATAACTTTGATTCTGTTGAATAATCTTTTATGCATGACATAAACTCCTTTCGTCACCTACATCATCAACTCTTCTGCTTGTGGATGCCAGAACCTTATCATGCAGCATGTGGACCACTCGGGTGGAGATCTTATTGATCTTTTGCAAGGGCTTCTGCGGTACGACCCTGCAGAACGGCTTAAAGCAAGAGAAGCTCTAGCGCATCCCTTTTTCACGAGGGACCTTAGAAGGTTTGGATATCTCTGAATTGATGAAATCCTTGAGTAAAAGAAAAAAACAAAAAAAAAAATGAAGAAATTCACATGCACACGGATCGCATAAGTAAATGACAATAGATAAAGAAAAAAGAAAATGGAAGCAGGTGATTGGAGAACACAACTAAGATGTTGGCTGCTGTCTTTGTCAACTTCATATGTACTAACTTCATTCCTCATCTTGTTGTAAAATATGCCGTTTTTTTCAGGTGTGTATTGTTTGTTATTCTATTTGTTTTCTGATTCATGTTGGTTTGCGACTGCTTCTTTCCGTCACTTGGGAGAAATATCTTGCATATACCCCATCTTCATTGTATATGATCATCTAAAGTTAGCTTATGGTTGCCTTGCCTTGCCTTTTCTTGTGATTGGTTCACTTTTTCTATTATGATGTTATTCATATACTGGGATTATGTTTCTATGCAAATAGCAAAGTCCTTCGGAGGATGTTGGCAGTTCTTTTCCATGTCCTAGTCTCCAGCCCAGTAATTGTCACGTCGTTATCCTGATGGACTAGGGGTGTCAATTTTCAAATACTTGAGTTATCCTTGTAGGAGAACAATGATTTACTTCTCACTCAAATTCCTCAAATCACCGTTGCCTCTTTTGCTTGTTGAAGGTGTTGATTTGAGTAGTGAACCTGAATTCTCCTCTTGACAAGGGGCTGAGTCGGTAGTTGAACGTTTAATTTGGATGGAAAGTTTGATATTTCTGAGTTTTCTGCAGTTTTTTTGGAGCCCATTCTTATATCGTATGTCTATTTATACAATAAGCCAGCAAAGTCTGTCTATACAACAAGCTAACATAACTGCGAACTGTAAAGACGACTCCTAGAGAATGCAGACCTTGTTAGCCGATTGCATAACTGCGAACAGATATAAGATATGTGTGTGCGTGCTCGTGCACGTGTGCATTTGTGTGTGTGTGTGTGTGTGTGTGTGTGTGAGAGAGAGAGAGAGAGAGAGAGAGAGAGAGAGAGAGAGAGAGAGAGTTAATGGAGGGGTTCGTTCTTGCTAGCTTTGTTTTCTTATTGTGATCCGAGCGTGTTAAAGTTTACGCGAAACATCTTGTAAGTTCTTATAGGGCATGAGATGTTCTCCGAGTTGATACCATGGTATATCCTGTCTTTATATGATGTATGATTGTATTCTTAGCTTCCTGAGTTGATAATTTAAACGTGATAAACATGTTGCTCTTAAGACAATTTCTCGAACCTCTTTACTATTTTTAAGGACTTTATCAGCTTCTACATTTTGAGAGTCCATAAACTCAGACGTATTGAGAAATTGACTATAAATCTTATTTTTGGTGTTGCTATTAATCCTTGTTAGGTTAGTCGTAGGGACACAAAAAAAAAAACGCGTAAATAGCCTTGTATTTGATTAGATTGGCCTGTCAACATGCGCAATTAATATAAAGTAAGGAGATAATGTTGATTAATTAATCAATCGAATAATTCATTATACTTCGAAGATTTTCACCCTACCAAAGTGGATCCTTCCTCAAAAATTCCAACCTACCTGGTTTATTTAATCTGATCTTTACCTAGCACGATCAATCAGGCGACAATTATTTTACATAAATTAGTCGTTATCATTTGTAGCTGTAATCGCACTTTGAAGTAAAATATTGAAACAGCGTTTCCTTGTTAAGAGCATCTTGAATAAATTAATTGCAACAATAGAGAAGGTTTATACTTTTTATGTTGTTCTGATATTTGTTTTATTGATCACGGGGGTGCTTTACACTTGATGATGTTTTGTTTCTATACCATCATTTTTCCTGTGATAGTACGCGTTTTATGAGGTTGTTATGATTGCATATAATTCCATTCTGTATTTGATATTTCCTTTTTAGGTCTGTAGAGCATAGGAGGATTATGGTAGATATATGCTATGCTATAAATGTCTATTGATTATTAGGGTCTGCTGGGATAGATTTTGTTTTTTTTTTAAAAAAAAGCAGGTGCTCGTCTATTAACATTTTTTTATAGTAGAGGATTTTTATTTTTATTTATTTTTTATTTTAGCCAAGCAGTATTGTTGATTGTGTTTAGATGCAGTAATTAAAAATATTTTTATTTGAAACTACTTTAAATAATTTTTTTTTAAAAAAAAAGAAAATCACTATTGGTCTTTTTTTTTTCTGGGGTTTTGGTTTTCTAAAAGGTCTAGCCAAACATTTTTTTTTTCTTTACTAAAGTGCTTTTTATTTTTTTTGAAAAATAAATATTTATCTTCTAAAAGAACCCATCAAAATGGGCTCTATATCGTAGAACTTGTAATAATTTTATTTAGAATTAAGGCTTTATATTGGCGTGATTTCTCACTTACACACAGTTGCAAAAAGTTTTATGGATCTCAGTTTTATGTTTTCATTTATTTATTTATGAAGAAGCTACGAGAACCTCCTTGAGCCCTATATATTTATCATTGAATAAAGCAGGCACATTAATCTGCGGGTCTTGTCTATATATTTATATAATTTAAAAATTTTGAAACTATCCAAATAAGTGCGTATACGAATAGTCACATTTGATTTTAATTTGCCACGTATGAAATTCAAATAACTTTTTGTATGAATTTAAATGAGAATATATGTAATTTATGTTTATTCCATTATATGTGTCTTTCTCACATTTCAAGAAAGATTTTATTAGTTTTTTTTTCCCTAATATGTCCATAGAATCTAACTAATATTTTTAATAAATTATTAAAAAAACCTCCAACAACTCATTAATTATCAAGGTATTTTCAGTCAAAGTAATCTATAATTAATGTTGTTGATCAATTTTTTTAATTCTTGTGCAATAACCTTACACAATATTTGTTATGGAATGCACGAAGTATGTAGTACCCAATTGAATTTTCAATCGTTGGATCCAATATTATGAGGTAATATTTTGTTTTTTTAACTACTTTTTGATATCATTATATTCAAATTAATGACTAAAAATATTAGTTAGACTATACCCACATGGATAGCATGAATAAAATAATAAAAAAGATGGTTACAATCCTACATTAACTAAAAAGAAAAAGAAAAAAAAGCCAACATAAAGGTAACAAATGAATCAACCATTTTTGAACGTGGTTAAAAGTGTCTTTTAGACTTTTATTGTTGTGCGAAACATCAAATTTTTAGAATCTAGGTTCTATACTGTATAAATAGTCAAATCACATATGGCCATTCCAATATCTCCACATGAGCAAATTAAATCATTCACGATTTACTATTACAAAAATTTGACCCCAACCATCATATCCAGAAAATTCTTATATGGATCAGGTATATGGTTCTCACCCATATATTCTACAGTCCACATTCAGTCACATGTTATATATATTTTATGAAAAATTTAATATATAATACGTGGCTGAATCTGAATCATAGAATGCATATACTCGATCCATGAAATAACAACCCATCATATCCATATGTGAGGGTAAAAACCTATCTTTTTGTTAGTGGTCGAAACTTTTAGCTTCCATTATTATGTACGAATCAAAATACATGTGAGGGGTATGATTTGATTGATGAATTGGGGAGTGGTTTTCAAGGACTAGATTGTGTCAAAACTCAAAACTTGCCATGCATTTGAAGATAGTCTTTACTATGTTGTATTAGTTTGTGTTTATATATTATTAATGGGATCGGACCAACGTTACATTTATTGATACGATGAAAGTAATATTATTATTTATAGTTGGAGCTTCAGTATGTGGTGTTCTTTTTTTACGGGGGTGGGGGGCAATTCTTATATTTAGTGAAAAATTCATTATGTCTGTGGCCTCTAGCCTAATGGATATGTACTCCATTTTAGAAATGTATGAAGTGTAAGGATTAAGGTTCAAATTCTAGTAAAGTAGGTATGTGCGTGGTTTACCGTTTCACATCAAAAATAAAAAGTCAAAAATTCAATATGTTTTAAATAAGTGTGGAGATCCAACTATTTGCATTTGTGTGAATATGAGAATTCGTATACAACACATATGAAGAAGAAAGAATATTGTACCTATTAGAGTAGTGCCTGACAAGTCAATGAAATTGACGATGCTTTTAAATATTCTTTGTAGCAAACAATCTTTTCGATTAATAATAAAAATGAAAGTTTATACTTTTTGCTCACCTTCATCATAATGTGTAAGATATACTCAAGTATAATTTATTCACACATGGTTGAAGCTCCTAGATCACATAAGACTATTGGGATTTGGTCTTGCATAGAGATGGAGGTTTTGAAACAAGTTTATAAGGCGTGATCTAAATCACTCTAAGTCGGAGAGTCTAACAAATACTACGGGAGGATGTCTTGTTTCGTAGATATCAAATGTAGAGATATTCGTATCCATAAGTAGGTGCTCATTAGAGAATAAGTTCACTGATGATCACACTGAAGAATACCTAAATGGGAGCACTAGTTGTACATCAAATTAGGATTGTTTCTCAACTTATGGTGTATATTAATTAGTCCTTAGACTTTTGAGGCTACATAGTAATCTTGTACATATGCATTTATATTTTGATATAGGCACCGATCCCATGACGAGTTTTAAGGCACATATATTGGGTATAGATTTCCAATGTATAAAAGTCTACGAAAGTCGATAAAGAATTTATTTACTCATCTTTTAGAGTGAGTGAATCTCTTATGTATTCTATTTTAACTAGTCTAGGAAATCCGTGGCCACGGTAGAGACAACAATTAGAAATGAGTTTTCTATATCAATTGTCGAATAGACTAATTGTAAATAAGAACCATAAAACTAAGATTAAAAGGGGTTTTTGATAAACCCCATATCCTAAACCTCAATCGAGAGATTAGATAATGAAAAGAATGTATTTGCACTATAATCATAAGCAGGACAGGTTCACGCATTATCCTTTCTCTATTGACTAGGCATCGAGGGCTTGTTATTGGACATTGACTACGATAGATTGATACTATGAATTTAAAAAGGGTTTAATTCATAAATGATTAATTAAATGAGTTTAATTAATCGATTGATGAATTTATCATCTAAAATATTGTACAAGTTGCAAGCCCTTTTCTAATCGATTGGTGAACTTAAGAGGTCACACACAAATGCATGGATAAACTCCTAAACGTATATGAAACCTTTAATCTGATTAAATCAAAGTATTGATTTAATCGATTGATTAAGTTAATTAATTAATTACTGGATTTAATTCCATCAACAAGTTGATTAAATTAAATTAAATAGTTAATTTAATTGAGCTTTACGACCCAATCTATTATATTAATTGAGTCTTAATTGATCAATAGAATATATTAAATTAATTGATATGATCAATTAAATTAAATAATTAATTTAATTTAATAAAATTAAAGAGTTAATCAAATTGGGCCTCAAGGCACAAATCCATTAATTAATTTGGTAGATAAATTCAATTTAGTGAAATTAATGGAGAAATCAACTAATTTAGAATTAATTGATTCAATTAATTGAATAGAGATTATTATAAGAATATGATTCTTATCCTAATTATAGTAGAAATCAAGTGGAAGTCTGTATTCAAAGAGTTTGAAATAGATTAAAGGAATTATTGATATATATATAGGGAGAGAGAGAGAGATAGAGAGATGCTATATATATATATATATAATAAAAGACATACGTATATATCGAGAGAGAGATCTAACATATGTACTACTTTTGAGCCGTGATCTTGGCAAGAAAAATGGAGAATAAAAAGTCTTGACCCTCTTCCCCCTTCTTAATCTATTTATGTGATTTTGATTATTGGTCAATTGAGGATCATAAAATCAAAATATGCTTAAAAATAAATCTACCATTCTCAATGTATTGCTAAAAAGAGTTTAGGAATTATTCTAAAAGTTAGAAACAAAATAGTTTTATATATACAAAGACGGTTTTTGATTTGATTCCAACATAAAATTGATAATCTGAGGAGATCCTTTCGTGTGAACTATTTTTGAAGGGAGAATGCTTGGCCTTCCATTCGCGTGGTTTCGCTCATGTCGATGGGGATCGAGTTCGAAGATGTCATTTGGATGATGGAGATCAAAGTCGGGAACTCAAAGGATTATTCATATTTGAATACGATAATTTCCTATATCAAACGGAAGGCTTGTAGATATAATTTTGTTTGAAATTCATTAATTGTCTTTGTAGTTTGCATAAGATCTGCATCGCAATATCAATGAAATGCGCTTTTATATAATAATTATGTATTAAATTTTTGATATTTCTATTGTATTAAAATTGGGGGACCTATGCAAATCTAACAGTACTATTATTCTGTTTTTCTCATGAGTCAAAAGTACAATTATTTACAATAATTTTATGATAGTTCTTTGAATGAAGTTGCAGTACAAGAAGGAAAACAACAGCCAAATGTGGCAAGAAACACAAATTAGAGTCAGCCTAAAAGCCCCAAATTGAGAGAAGCACAAATTAAAGAAAATGAGATTTCTCCACCCAATAATACAAATAAATATCCAAAGTTTCCAAGCCTTAAAAAAAAAAAAAAACAAAAAACAAGTATCTGTACTTTTTTAATACGAGGTGCCAAGATTTAGTGTCGAGGCTAAAATAAAGGGGCAAAATACGAATTCAGATATTGTAAATGCCTAATATGGAGGCAACTCCTAACTCAGTTATTTCACTCACAATTTTAGAATTTCAACACTAAATGTTGATTAAGGGATCTAATATTTTATGTTGTTAAACCAATAGCTAGTCGTTTAGTTTTCTTTGTCTTCCTTTATATATGTATATATATATATATATATATATTTCACAATATATTAAAGTGTGTTGAATTAGTTGTGATGGTCCTCACGTTATGGAAGAGGAGTGGGTTAAGACGCCACGGCAGTCCTAAGAATCGTTGGTGTTTACAGTGGGCCCACGAATCAAAAAAAAACACCCTTATTTTTCTTTACTTATTATTTTCATTTAAAATCTTATTGGACTTTTCTTCACTTAATTTTTTTAAAAAAACCTCGTAAAAAAATTCCAAATGGGCCCAGCGCCACGTGAAGTGGTATTAGGGCTATCGACGGCTGGTTTAATAAAATCTGCTCTAATCCCTTCCCAACCAATCAGCAGTCGTCTCCCACGTGGGACAACGGGCCCACCATACTCCTGACATCAGTCGATCCCTGCCCTCTTATTTTTAGTATTTGCACGTTACTATATAAATGGTTTATAAATTGTTTTTTTTTTTGTTATTGTTATTATTTGTTTGTCTCAACTTTCAACTCAACACCATATTTTTTTGTAACCCTACCTCTCTCTCTCTCTTTTCTTTCCTCTGATCTTTTAAGAGTTGTCACATATAGTTTCTTCTTTGGTCCTTGTCTTGCTGTTGATTATCACCCACTTTTTTCTATTCTAGTTATTTTTTTCCTGCTCATTTTTTATGATCCCATTTTAATTAATTAAGTTTTCTTGATCACAAGAATCTTGATTTAAATTTGCTGAAAAATTAAGTCTCAAGGTAGGAAATTAATCATGGGCTCAGATGAATCCTCTGCACAGTACATCCACATGGTAAGGTTCTCTCTCTCTCTCTCTCTCTCTCTCTCTCTCTCTCTGCGATCTTGATATTTGGACTTGTTTTGTCAATGGTTCTTGTGGGCTAATGAAATGAAGGGATCATATATATATATATGTATGTAACTAAATTACAGGTACAACACCTAATAGAAGAGTGCTTGCTATTCAACATGAGCAAAGAGGAATGCACGGAGGCTCTGTCCAAACATGCAAATATCAAGCCAGTCATCACTTCTACAGGTATTTAAACAACTTCATATAAAGTTTCTACTCCAAGTCAACTTTGGCCGAACAAAAAACTAATCACACACTAAACGTGTTACTCATTTTTCTTATTTTTATTTTTTTTTCAAAGACCCGATTTCACGATAAGTACTATAGTAACACTAATGATGCAAACTGTGATCAATTGAGTACGATCAAACCTGATTCGAACAAAAATCTTTTATCTTTTCAATTTCATGCACAAGATCATGTGCCCATATACAATCATCTCGATCCTTTATTATTATTATTATATATATTACATGATAAAATTAATTAATTTTTATGTATAATTTGTTAACAATATATTGTTGAAAAAATATTATATAGTGTGGAAGGAGCTAGAGAAAGAGAACAAAGAGTTCTTTGAGGCGTACGCAAAGAGAAGAGAAGATCAAAAAGCTTCAGAAACTGAAACTGAGACAAGCCAAGGAAAATGAACACTAGTGTATTTTTGGATGGTTCTAGGAAAGATTGCAAAAATCACGCCAGTCACCATGAATGATCATAAAATTATAATATCATGCACTAGCTAGCTAGCTAGCTTCTTTTATTGTTGTTATGACTATTATTGAATATTCCTCTTTCGGACAAGGATGGCTATTTATTTTGAAGTAGTGTTTTATTTTTAATTTTGTAATTTATGTTCATGTTATATGTATAAAGTTATTTTTTTAATTATACATTCAGTTTAAGATCTTTATACTTGATGTATATATATGAATTAAAATAAAAGATGAAACACGATTTGAAATAGAGGATTTCTTGTTCAATTTTTTTATTTTTATTTTTATTTTACTGTTTGAATTCATGACACAATTATGCAAATTCGAGAACTTTTTTTAGCTAACAATAGAAATCAAAAATTTATCTTACAAATAAAATAAAATAAAACAAAACGAAACATTCAAAACATTCCCGGCGGCCAACTCGCAAAACTTAATTTCATCGAGGAAAACAGAATGAATATTTTGAACTTTTATCACGAAAATGAAATAAATGTTTGTACATTTGTGGTGCGATGTATTATGAATCGGACTTATCGAATATGAACACGTGTTGGGCCTGTGGCGGTGTCGGCGGCCGCTCCCATGGCCTCGTGTTGACCCGTCGTTGGCTGGTGGCATGCGCGTGCTTAATTTTTGTTTCTAGGACTTAATTTCATTCTTTTTATTTTTATTTTTGCCTTCTTTTGGGCTTACTGTTAATATTGGCGGCCGCGGGTGAACGAAGCGTGGGAGGGGACCGTTTGTGTAGGTGTATATATGATATTATTTGTCCTTTTTCTTGGTACTATGTGTTTTTTAAGGTTTGATGAGAGTGTAGCTCGTGTTAGCTTTTTTTGTTTGTGCCTTTGTGGTTTGTGTTGGGACTAAGGTACTACGTGGTAGGCCTATTTCGGCTCCATATAGTTTCTTTTTTTTTTTTTCTTTCTAATTTCAAATTAAAATGACGTGTTTGAGTAAGTGTTTTAATTGCTTTAAAACCCTTAGATAGTATTAGAAGAAGAATAAATATAAAATGGAAATTCTTTTTTTTCTTTTTAAGAAAAGAAAATTCAAAAATTACATCTAACAAGTTGGTTAACATATTGATGTTTTATTTCCTTGAAAATCTACAAGTAGTGAGTCATAACTCATATTCTGATATGGGTAAAATATGAATTAGGCATAAAAAATATATAAAGAAGACCAATACCACATGATTAAAGAGCCAGTTAACAGACAAAACATTCTCTTTAGGGCTCAGCTAATCTAACTTATTCAAATTAGGACAATAAGAAAATAGGATTGTGCCACTTGACACCTTCATTGATCCCAACATTATAAATAGCTCAAGATTCACATTGAGAAATGCAACACATACAAGATATTCTATTTTTAGATTGTTTTTCTTCCAAGTTTTCCTTTAATATTTAGTTTGGACTTAACTTGAGCGTCAACATGCCCGGTTCTATCTCTTGTGTAACTGTGTGCAGTGTAGTTTTTTCGATCAACCTTGAAGAGGTTCATTTGATCTCGAAACTCGACTTGGACTCATAAGGCTTTATAGGCTCATAGAAACCTTATCAAGACTCATAAGAATAATACTCACTTTGATCGAGCATGACCCAATACGAAGCCCATTCAACATCAGAACTCAAGCTTGGCTCAATTTTAAGTAGAAGTTACACTAGTTTTGTGTCATGGATTTTTTTCGCCTCGATGAATTTGTGATTTTTTTTGATAAATTTGTGAATTTGGCAATTTCTTGGCCCAAATCCGGTTGTTGGCATGTTGTTCTTGTGGGGACAACTTAACATGCGAAGTCAACAACAATGGAATGAGCTCGATGTGTCCCTTTGAATTAGGTTCGAATGTTTCATAGCCTGGGAATGGACTAAAGAATGTTAAGAGTTAGGTTTGTCAATGGGTTGGCTTGAAATTTCGAAATATTCAATCTAATTAGATATATAAATCAAGGAAATAACTTCAATCTAATGTATCTCAATGTGGTGTCGTTTGCCTTAAAATCTTAAAACAAATATGTGTTAATTTAAAAGTGACTAAAGTTTTGTATAAATGAAGAAAATTTTATATAAAGGTAATGAAATTTCGTAGGTTATCTCAATATTTTAAAAACAATTAATTATTAGATATAATGCCTCGTTTAAATCTAAAATTTAAATTACATAAGAATGTTTCAGAATATTATAGGATATACATTATTTATTAGATAAATCACATAAAAAAGATAGTGCGTTATTAGATATTATGCTAATATATTACATTTACATCTTATTTAACAGTCTTATAAATATCACATATATATATATATAGAGAGAGAGAGAGAGAGCGTTATTTTTTCAATAAAAATATTATTAAAATTTAGATTCGAATTATTTTAACACATTGAACTGCTTAATTTCATATCTGATTGATTTATTTCATATTATGGATACTTATAATCTAATATGACTAATTTAATATTTTTCTCGATCAAAAATACTAAAATTCAGATCGATTTCGAACGAAAACCCACCTCGTTGACAGCCCTACTCGAAGTAACATGTAAATGGGCTGATAAACATTGGGAATTTGGGAGAACATAAATTTAAGTAATCCGCATTCCATGGGCCACAATATGGCCCTACTTATTCAAGAAGCCTTTGATGAATTTGGGCTGCCGTCAATATCAAGAATTCTACATCAGGTCAGGCCCAAAATGTTGGGCCCACGTTGTATTTATCACCCAGTTATCCAACATGAAAACACCACTCTTGGTCTTTAGACTGAAATTGGAGAATACTGGAGGATTTGGCCACGTACTGAAGTCTGGAAATCTCGTCTCTATTGTTTTTAAATTCAACCCTGCTTCGTCGTAATCATCACCAGGGTTTAGGAATCTCTCTCTCTTTCTCTCTAAACCCTAACGCCATGAATACTCTGAGCTTCACAGCTGCTAATCCCACCCGCTGTCACCCACCGCTCAATCCCCATCGTCCATCTTTCTCCAAACCCCTCTCTTCCTTCTCCGTCAGATTCCCACCTCCGCCGCTCCACCGCTTAGCACTCTGCCCCGTCAAAGCTTCTCTGCGAAGCCCAAGCCATGAAAGCCCCGATAAACTGGTAAAACTATCCAAATTTCAAATTAACAATCAAAAAGAGATCCCTGAGGTTACTGGTAATTCCATTTTTGGCCCCTCTGAGAGCCACCCTCGTGACGACAATCACTGCCGCCGCGCTTCTGTTTTCTGGGTTTTGTTTTTCTTTGAAACCCTCAATTTCCGCGCCAATTTCATCACCTCCCACGGTTGAAACCGCTGAGAAAGATTCGGTTGCGGATGAAGAAAGGGAGAAGTTTCTCGAAGAGCACTTGGTTTCCAACCCGTATGACATCGACGGGCTGAAGAATTTGATGGAAATCAAGATAAAGAACAAAAAGATACCCGAAGCCATTGAGATTCTTGATAAGTTGATTGACCTTGAGCCCGAGGAAGTCGAGTGGCCCCTGATGAAAGCCCATTTGTATGCGTACAATGGGGAGCTCGAATTAGCCAAAAAAGGGTTCAATGAGCTGGTGAAGAAGGACCCTTTTCGTGTGGAGGCGTATCACGGGCTGGTGACTGTGGTATCACAAGAGGAATCGACTCAAGAGTTGGGGAATGTTGAGAAAAGGGTTGAAGAGGCGATGAAATTGTGCAAGAAAGAGAATAAGAAGAGTGATTTGCGGGACTTTAAGCTGTTGCTTGCTCAGATTAGGGTTCTTCAGGGGAGGTATGACGAGGCATTGAAGGTATATCAGGAATTGGTGAAGGAGGAGCCGAGGGATTTCAGGCCGTATTTGTGTCAGGGCATAATTTACACTCTGCTGAGGAAAAACAGCGAAGCTGAGAAGAGTTTTGAGAAGTATAGGAGATTGGTTCCTAAGGGTCATCCTTATGCAAGCTATTTTGATGATAATATGATTGCTACTAAAATTTTTGCACAGAAGGTGGAGAATGAGAGAGCAATGACAAAGGGTTAGGGGATTGATGCTGTTTTTTCATGAAGGTTTGTTGGGTAGGTTTGTGTTTATTTTTCTACTGATGTGTAGCCATGTTTATGATTTCTGCATTGTAGCTAAGTATTGGACGAATTATAGGGCGGAATGTGTTTGTTGCTGAGAAGGATTACAGAGCTTTCCCATATCAATAGATTATTCAAAACTCACGAACGAATTAATGAAGGGAAAAATTGCATTAGCTATTATGCTCTGTTATCCAAGCATGCATGGCGTAACATTGCTTGATTTGATTAGGTTTGGTAGTCACCTGTTTAGTGGAAATTTCAAGTTATCGAAACTGTTGGTATGCTGTGACATAGTTCTAATTCTAACTGTTATATATGAGCTTACGATGCCGTATGTAAATGTTAAACCATAATAGTTCTATACTTTTAATGAACTATGGTCTCAATATATGATAATTAATGCTGGTGTAATGAACAAAATGATAGAATTTGCTCTGGAACGTGCGCAGTAAAATCTCGATTGCTGAAGCATGCATGGGGAAGACAGTATGAAGATTACTAAATCCCTTGCTCCTTGGTGTTTCCACTGAATGCTATCTTGTATTGTCATTTTAATTCTTAAATATGCAAGGTATGCTAAGTGATTATGGTATCACTTATTTGGAAGCAATGTTAGTATTGGTAGTTGAAGCTGGGGAGTTCTTTTTCCTAGTTCAGTTGTGATATCCATATCTTTACAATACCATAATTTGGTTGGGGTTAACGAAAGCTGTAGTCAGATTTCATTGTATATCAAAAAATAGAGGCTCAAACCTATTCGAGAACTAATATGATGTACCGGGGAAACTTGGAAACTTCGATACGAATAAATATGTATATCTCGTCTTTGTTGTGGATGAGCTATAAATCGAGATCTCCTCGTGTGCTAAGCACTACTTTGCTTATCTTGTGTTGGTATTTTATCTTATGTTATCTTTTCGTTTCAAGGTTTGCATCAAATTGTTGGGATTTGAGCCTGTTTTATTTCGAATTCATGGATTTCAAATCTGTTAGTGCCAGTTTCTTTGATTGAAAAAGTAAAGGCCTTGTAAGTATATATATCATCCATGATTTTCGTTTTCATTAGAATATTGTTATCTACCAAATAATGTGAATCGTCCTCTACTGTTGTTTTTTCCCATTGGCACGTTGGAAACTGAAAATTTCCATGATACTGAAGTGATTGTTTTTGGCTCCTGAATTTCACAATGGTCCTTCTTGATACAGAAATTGAACGTTTAGATTGAGCTCTTTTGGATTTGTTGTACAGGAATGGGGTCACAAATTTTGAATTTGGTGGGTGAACTCGAAATTTACATAATGTTGAAAAAAATGTAATTATGCTACTTTTAAATGGTTAAATTTTTATACTTGCAGAGAGGTTTAAACGTTCCTCTATTTGGTGGGAAATGCTTGTATACAACCAGTGTTGAGAACACCAAAGGGTGTGAATTAAAACATGTTAGGATCATGCGGGATTTATTGCTGACATGTTTTAACCTACGCTGTTCGGTGTTTGACATTGGTTGTATATAAGTATTTTCCCTATTTGGTGGAGTGCCTTGAGTAGTTTATTGAATGCTGTAATGAAATCACCACGTATATGTGAGATGTTGATGCTATTGCTACCTAAATGTGTATGTATCCATCCATGTGGTAAAATACGCTTATATACTTGTGGATGAGAGTATAATAAATTATTATTATTATTATTATTATTATTTTGAATTTTGTTGGATGTTCAATTATTCTTGCTACATTCACGTTAGATTTTTAATTTAATAAATTGAAGGTTCCTTAGGCCTTTAGTGTTTGACCTTTTATATAATTGGGCCATTCTTTTGATATGATGGGGGTTGGTGCTCTGTTTGATGCTATGGTTTAACCTTTTCTAATTTAGGACCAACTTCTAATTTCTCCGTACGCTACCTATCTTTGCATGTTTGCACTATTATGCATGGTCTATCTTCTTTTTATTTTATAATTAATTATGCATGGATTATCGCTTGTGCATAATATTCTTATATTTTAAGAAAAGAGGTACTTCAACTATTAAGAAAATGCATGAGAAGTTGTGGCTAATTTCACTTTGTAACCATTTTTTGATTTAAGTGTGGTCGTATAGAAGAGGTCTTGTGTTCAAACTCATTCTTTTAACCTGAACTTTAATAATAATTAAAAAAAAAAGGAAGGGGGTAAAAAAAAGAAAATAACTTTTTCTTGAACTTATGCTCTTCTTGTTCTTTGTGTAGTGTTCATTGTAGAAGCCAGATACGACCTCTACTTTTCTTTCGGTCAGCTGCAGATAAACCTTGCTCAAGGATGTAACAAGTTGATATATTGTGTGTCCATGTATATCCATATGTGTGTGTGTGTGTGTGTGTGACATTCTTGGAGTGGGCGCGGTGTTGCCTGGATAGCATGACTCGTGTATAAGTCACGACTGTTTTATTTTCTTTCTTTCTTACCTTTACTGTCTGGCAGTTTATTTGACCTGATTTTTCGGCTGATTTTAGTGGGGCTTTGCCAGACGTAATAGCTTTAATATTCCCAACTGCGTGGTGTGATAGGGCCATAGGGGTGATAGGCCTCCACAATTATTTAAGCATGGAGTCTTGAATTGGACCATTTTGGCTCATTAACACGTATATCTATTTCAACATATGTGACAAATCTCATTTCAGACAATCTTGGATTCGCCATTCACCTTGGCGAGTTTTATAAACTATAAATATATATATTGTACGCAATGTTTTTCCGGATAAAAGAGTGAAAATAATAAAATAATATAACTCGCCAACAGTGTTGGCGAGTTTAATTTCTAAAAAAAAAAAATATGCACACAAATAGTTTAAAATCGCCACTGTGTGTGGTGAATTATTTAAAAAATAAAAAAAATTCTTGTTCTCGCCAGCATCCATGGCAATTTAACGCTTTTTCCGGAAAAAAAAAAACAAAATTGTTTAAAATCGCCATGGAGTATGGCGATTTAAAAAAAAAATTCAATTCTTGCCCACATCCATGGCGATTTACGATTTTCCCGGAAAAAAAAAAAACAAATTTGGTTAAAATCGCCATGGAGTATGGCGATTTATCAAAAAAAATTGCAATTCTCGTTAACATCCATGGCGATTTTCAATTTTGCCAAAAAAGAAAACAAATTTGGTTAAACTTGCCATGGAGTATGGCGACTTTTTAATTTTTTTTTTCAATTCTATATATTTATATACATATCAATATGTAATATTTTATATATTTTATATACATATCAACATGTAATATAAAAAATACGTAATATTTATATCATACAATTTATATATTTTATATACATATCAATATGTAATATTTACTTTAAAATTATTTGAACTATTTTTTAAGAAAAATAAAAACATCACGAAAAAATATAAAAATTGTTTTAAAATTATTTGAACTATTTTTTTAAGAAAGATATATATTTAATATATATGATATAAAATTGGTAAAAATTGATATAAAAAAATATTATACTATAAAAATATTTTAAAATTATTTGAATTATTTTTTGTAAAAAGATAAAAAAAAATCCTGGAAAAAAAATCGCCAAAAAAAATAACAAAAATGATTTTTTTTCACGTGTTATGCTACAAAAAATAACAAAAATGTTATGGTATGTTATGTTATGATTTAAACAAAATTTTCATAACAAAATTAAAATTTAAGAAGAAAAAGTCATACATTACAACTTTTTTCATATTCTCAAATAATAAAAAGCAACAACAAAAAATATAAAAGAATTTATACCACATAATAAAAAAACACAGCAACATCAACAACAATATTAAATTACATAACACTATATTGCATGAAATGAGTTACGAAAAACACAATTTTCTGTTCTAACTCGCCATGACTTTTAGCAAGTTAGTTTTTCATTTTTTTTTTCAATTTTCTAAACCAAATCGCCAAGACCTTTGGCGAGATTCTTTTCCAATTTTTTTTTTTTTTATTTTTGGCACTATCTCGCCTCCAATTTTGGCGAGTAAGATTATTTTATTATTATTTTTTTTAAATCCGATAAAATTAATGCATAAAATATATATTTATTTATATTTTATAAAACTCGCCATGTTAGGTGGCAAATTTTGGAAAACTCGCCCACCACTCTAGCGAGTTATGTCAAATTTGTCAGCCCACTTTTTTTCATGTTAAAATTGTAAACAAAACACTCTTTTGAGTTATTTTTAAAAAAAGTCCGCAATCTAGTGCTACAACATTTTTCACCCCCAAATGGAAAACAGGGAAAGGATTCCCAAATTGCATGTTGTCCGATTTGGATATTATCAATTATCATTATTATTCATGGTACATGTGATATGGATAAGAATTGGTTGTCACTTCAAGTGATCAGAATTCAGGACTTAGATCACTTGAATAAAGTTTTGTATTAAACTTTATATATGTAAAAAGTAATCTTGTGGAGAGTAGTCGTTTGTAGGAGTTATTACGACACTAGTCTCGAATTTAGTCGGGTCATAAAATACCTTCATTTCATACTATTTGGAGAGACTATGTGAGTATTATAGTGTTATTTATGTGAGAATATATTTAAAAATTAGATAAAATATTAATATGCAAAATATGAAAATAATGTAACCTACTTGGTTTGCTACAATCTAATTTGTGTAATCATATTACAGCTCTCATTATATTTCGTTTGACTCTTTGCATGTGAGATTGATAAATCAAATCAGATATTTTCCACCAACACTAAAAACATTAAAAAGTAAATTAAATCGACCAAGAAATCATCGAAACTTGAAAAGGAATAAAGGACATACTCAAAGCCAAAAACTATTACTAGTCCCTAATTAACCAAACTTAGATCACACGCCATTAAAAAGTTAGGAAAAAAATTGACCGTCCAATCAATGCCTCATTTTCTGGTTTTCTACTGGCGTGACATAGATGTTTCACCAATTAATCACTAAACTCAACTATTACCATGAACCGTTGAGACAATAATACACCTTAATTAACCAGGTTTAGGTGGATAATTTATGGCCATAAAAGAAAGTAATCTTGGTGGAGTTGGGACCTACTAATATTACTTTAATCAGGACAATTAACTTTAATCCTTTTCCTTTTACTATGACGGCCTTTTAACTTTGAGTCAAAGTTCTTCAGGTAAATGGATCTATCCCTCTTAAAGAAATCTAATTGTTTAACCTCGGCCCCTATTATTTTATAATATCATTAATTTGACTCTATTTGAGTTTAACTATGGGGCTATGCCACATAGCGCTTCCTAGACTTAGGCTTTGAAATTTTGGGGTACCAAAATCAACAAGATTTTGTCTTCTTTGATGGTAATGGACAAACTTTTGCGAATAAATTGACTAATAGTTTCACAATTATTAAATTTTTAATATAATATTTAATATAATCATTACAAAAATATATATTATTTAACGACGAATCAATTCGTTATAAAATTATATTTTCATGATGGATTTCATCTATAACAAACATATTATTAGGTGTCTTGTTACTGACTGGTTTTTAATTATATTTAAATTGAATTATATTACTAATCAATTACAAATAATTATAATTTATGACGGAATCTCTCTGTCATAAATTTTTTATCAATGAATGAATGAGGTGTTTTAATTAAAGGCATTTCGATCAAGGGTATAAAGTTCTGAACTAGGTAATGTAATACTTCACACTCTTGAACTATGTGTGTGTGTGTGTGTGTCTTTGTATCACACTTACAATTTACCTTCTTTAGCTAAAAATATGTCAAACAACCACTCATAATGCTAAAAAGGATTAACAAATAAAATATAGGGGACGAATTTGTTGCATATTGTGGTTTGAGGGCGGTAAATGCGACATAATATATAATTTAAGGGGTGCAAAGGGTAATTAGTTCTAAATATAATTATTCGACATACAAACTAAATCGATCGAGTTGGATTTTAGCTAGAATTTCCTCTTACTTATGAGAAACGAATGGGAAAAAAAAAAACTTTAATTATGCAATGAGTGAATTTATTTATAGTGTCATAATTCATTACTTTTCAATTTTCTCTAAATGAAAAGTTTGAAGAGAAAGGGTATCTAGCAGCTGTTGACTACTCAAAGGCAGAGCACGATAGTTTTTTAACTTGAAACAGAGAACAATCCACACCATTGTTAAAAAAAGCCCTTTATTTTGTACCCAAAAACAACCCATAAGAACAACAAATAAATAAATCAGAAAATCAAACAAAAAATCAATGCACAGTGCTCTAAAATGGCAAATTCAAAGAAATATTTTTAACTTGTCAGATAGTCACAGGCAAAACTTATTGATATTATCAGGACCCACCCTAAAAATTAGCTTTCAATTTTCATGTGTTATGGACAAGGATCGTCACTAATTGGTTCTAGGTTATTTTCCTTTTTTCAAATAATTAAATTGCATACAAACAATTATATAATATAGTAAAATACTGCAAGGAAAACTAAAGTTTCTGGCTATATTATACCGTGTATCAGTTAAGTTGTCATTAGTGACACCCTATGTTGACAACTTAACAATATTGAAAAACTTGCACGAACTATAAAGATAATTTTTAAAACCACCAAAATATTATCGTCTGTCAGTAATTGATTATCAATTGTGATAATTAAAATACTAATTTATGTGTTTGCCGAATCATATTTTGGTAAAATTAAAAATTGTTATTACTTAATAAATAATATCAGTCACGAAATAATTAGTATTGTTACAAAATATGTGTTATTGGTGACAATTTTTACATTATATTTATATTTAT
The DNA here is from genome assembly GCA_026212405.1 of Petrea volubilis. Taxonomy (NCBI): domain Eukaryota; kingdom Viridiplantae; phylum Streptophyta; class Magnoliopsida; order Lamiales; family Verbenaceae; genus Petrea; species Petrea volubilis. The sequence continues at coordinate 2,545,340 of CM047882.1, forward strand.
TTTTATTGTTAATGTAATATTTATTTATGTCGTGAAGGTGAAAATGATATCACATCAATTATGGAACTTCTATTTATATCAGCTGCTGCACATCAAACAGTGGAACAATATCATATAAATGGGTATTTTTTCTCTACCAAGTATTAAAATATAAATCATATTAATAGTTTATATATTAAGATGCTCACAATTTAGTGTAAAATAAAATAAAATATGCAAGTGTTTTCCTTTTATATACAAAAATACATACGTCACACATAAAAGATTGCATATGTTCAGTTAAAAAACAAAAAAATTGTGTGTGTGTCAGCCACCATTCAATCATGTTTGTCTATATTATGTTGAAGGCACAAAAGTAACTTAGCGAGACACAAAAAAAAAAAGAAGGCACAAAAGTGAAAAGAAAAAAATCTGCACATGTTGGGTATTTATTACTGCATGGCTACAAAATAATCATTCAATGATGGTACGTAACCTCTGTCATCCTCCTCTCTCTCTCTCTCTCTCTCTCTCTCTCTCTCTCTCAAACGTCCAATTTCCACACTATACAATCTACATTTGTTTAATCATATCATATATTATATGTACATATATATATATATATATTTAATAAATAGAGTCACCTTATTTTGTCACTTTTTTGAGGCCCACTTAATTTTAAGGTCCCGCTACTCAGATAATCTGTTTTCTTTATGACTTCATCAAAATTTTGGCTTTCAGCAAAAATGATGCACAAACAATAGCAGTTTTTATAGGGTCACTTTAACTATAAGAAAAGAAAAAAAAAATCAAAAAATAATTGTAAGGTTACTTTTGCTATATACACAACCAAAATTTCAAAAATTTATAATCATTCACATAGTTTCCTTAAAATTGATGATCGTAAGGTCCAACATCAATAAAGTAATTTTAAAGAAAAGTGACGCTCTTATTTTCAGCCCCCGCATAAATATTTAATTGTCAATGTTGGTTTATTTCACTGTAAAAAAAATATATATTGTGACAATATAGCAAGTAATAGTAAAAAAATTGTCATTAATTATATATATATATATATAGTGACAATAAATTTATGTTGTCGCATAATATAATTTGTATAATATCAATGGTGACAATATAGTGTAAAAATGTGACAATATTGGTAAATTTGTCCACTTGCAACACACCTATTGTGATAATTTAGTGGCAATAAGATCTTATCACAAGATTATAGTGACAACTTTTGTTGTCATTAAGTTGTTATTATAGGTGTGTCGCTAATTATCAACTATGAGAACTATAAAATATTAATTATTGGCATTATTGAATGGTGTTGTGATAACATAAAAATTATTATTACCAAAAAAAACTTAATTAGTAACAAAATAGAAAATATTGCCACTTAATACAATAATTGGCGATAACTTCTGTATTGTCACTTTTAAATATTATCAATAATATTATTTTTTATTGCCGGGTTTATAAACATTGCCTTTCACGGTACTTATTGTGTGTTATAAATATGAAATAATAAGAACAATAAGAAATAAGCTCGTTCATTTTACATTATGTTGATATGACACGATTTTCACTATTTGATATTTTATATACCACATGCACACACACAAATATAAATCTCTCTCTCTCTCTCTCTCTCTCTATCTATATATATATATATGTTTTTCGTGTGTGAGCATATATAAATGTGTATATTTATTGTTAATTAGATGCATGACAAAATTTGTAATGCATTATGCATTGCAATTCACATAAGAATTTTCAGAATTTCTAACGATACATGGCTGATTGGTATAACATGAAACGACCTATATTCAAATTGAAGTTTTTATTTATGATATTTGGTGAACTAATTAATTAATATCATTAAGGGTACTAACTTATTATATCGACCTCAAAAAAAGAAAAAAAGCAATGAGAGGCATAATGTGTGGGATAGCTGGCGCTTGTTGTTCCATATACTATTTGAATTGCCGTCTCGTTCATGACATTTGGTGACCTTTATTTGAAGTCATTACATTAATTTCTCAATTTTCTAGGTAGGTTGGCCCAAAATTTATAAATGCATTGGATATTTTCTTTGTCACTGATATAATCTCAATCACACACATTATATGGATCTAATAAGATTTGATTCTAATTATGAAAAAAAAAAAATGATTTGATCCTATGGAGGTGTTTGATTCCAGTATTAAAAGAAATTATGGGTCTTGATAATGCATCTAATTCATGTTTGATTGGGCTTGAGATTGTTTATGAACCAAGATGGCTTGTAATCCAAGCTGAATTTTAAATTTCAAAAAAATAGGTATTATAGTAATTCTCACAGGAGGTGCTTAAGTGGTATTATGGTTTTTCATTATAAAAATATGGTGTACATTGACTTGATTGTCCATAAACTTTGATGTGAAATTACTCATATTGCCCTTTAGAGAAAAGCGATCTAAATATTCCACCTAGGGTTATTTTGATAATTCAACATTTACATAAGTAATTTCAAAAACAAATCAAATGAGAATTTCTTAACTTGTAATTCTCATAATACTACTAATTCTGAACCAAATGATCATAACAAATTCGTTCTACCTGGGACCCACATGTATAAGACATTAAATGGCTTATTGCCATAATTCGATTTCAAATGCGTCATATGAATTATGTCAAATGTAATAAGGAATTAATGCATGCTTTCAACTATTAGTTTAAAATCAAAGTAGTAATTGCGAATATTTACTTCGCAGATATATTTTTCTGTCTGTGAAAACCCTCTTCTCACAATTGAAAACTCTAGAAATAATATTTTATTATTGAGATCCAAAATAAAGATTTATTCATAAATACAAAATTTTTCGTCACTGACTCATCTCATAATCAAACGCACATTTTCCTGATTTCCCCCCTTTTTTGCGTGTTTTAAGTACGCCGTCAATAACATTATTATACTAATTAAATCACTTGTCAACTTGTAATTAAATAAACATCATCACAAAAAATCCGAATCCCACAAATAATCAAATAAAACACTAATAATACATCATAATTACAAGTAAATCTATTAACAAAGCACCTGATCACCTGCCTTAGCCACACATCCCACGGGAAATCAGGACCGTCATATTACAATGGTACTTTCCGGCCAAACAAACAAAAGGTGTTGCCTAATTTCTCCAAATTCTAGGATTATCTCACCACCACACAAATAATCTAAACCCCATATTTTTTATTTACAAATTAGAAGTTTATTGCCGATTTGGTTTTATTATACTCAACTTCTAGCTTTTTTTTCCGTCACAATTTCAACAAAAAAATGTCGAAATTGTTCTACTGTATAACGTTTTGTTGACAAAGTAGTTATGTCGTTAATTTTTTAACGAGAGAGGCGTGTGAACGGTTTAGTTTTCAATTTTTAGAGCGAATTTACCAACAAAATATGATTTTGGACGGAAATGAGACACTTCTCACCAAAATTTAAAGACTAACGGCACATGCCTTTTTTTGTTAAAAAATTAACTGCGAAACGACTTTGGCAACGAATTCCTATTTAATGCGACCGTTTTAGCAATTTTTTGAAATGGGTACCAAAAAGACCAGAAGTCAAGTATAGGAGGATTAAAAAGGCGACAATTTCTACAAAATTAGATTCTCCCCACCAAATTAATTTGAATTGCCATAAATGCCCCCAAACTCCCACGTCTTTTGCCCTCCACGTGTCACGTAGGCCCCACGATTTTAGTATGCACCCCCTGCGCTGCCCGCGCAGATTAGCCCACTCTAGAGTAGAATTTAACAGGTTGACACGAGGGGGCTTCTCTACCAGACTATATTTCAAACTCCATTTCAAAAAAAAAAAACAAAAAAAAAACCCACTCTCTTTTCACACCGTTCACACACTGCCGTTCATTAATGCCCGCCTGCCTCTCTCACTCGTTCTCCGTGCTTTCTCTCTCTAAAAGTATATGTGTATGTATAGACGCTGCGCTTTTTGTATTTCTTTTCTCTTTATCTACTGGAACTGTGTGTATGTATGTATAGGCCCACTCTCTCTCTTTCTCTCTCTAGATTAGAATGTGCTCTGTGGCTTAACGTACTCCTTTTTCTTATTTCATCTCTGCTGCGGCTGCTATTGTGTCTGTTGGGGCACGGCTTTCTCTCTCTAGGATGTGTGAGAAGATCTGCTCACGGAGAATTTTATTTTTGAACTGTAGGTTTTTGAAATGAGCTGAAGACAAACTAGCTAGGTTGTGAGATGGCGATGGTTTTCGAGGCAGTGTCGTGCTTTTTTCTCCGATAATTCCGATCTGATTTTCCCCCACTTTTCTGCTTCTCGGATACTTCGGGTTCTTTTTGAAAAAAGAAAAAGGTGTTTTTTTTTTTTTTCGAAATATTATATTCTTCATTTTTTTTCGGGGTATCTTTTTGGTCTTCCTGTCTGCTTAATTTGAATTTTCGAAAAGAAAAAATGGAGAGAGCTCGACACAGGAAATCGAAAAGTGCTTCTGGCATTGAAGGTAATTCTTTCTTCGTCTCGCTTCTGTGTTTAGAGGTTTTGATCTTTGACAAATGAGCATATGAATTTGGAGCTTGCTGCTGAATTTTCGGCTTATCACATTTATGCTTTTTCTGAAGCTAAATTTGGGATAGTTGTGCTTTTCTGGAGGTTTTAATTTTTGGGAAAACGTTGAATCATTTGGCTGTTGTTGTTCTTCTTCTTCCATCAACAGAACCAATGCGACCCAAAAACTCTATTTTACACTTTAATCCTTGACTGGGAGGTTTTAGTTTGAAACTTGGGATTGCCATGTTTGATTAGTGAACTTGTAGTTCTTTTATAATTTATTTCCATGGGTCGAGGTTCACTCCTTATTCGCCTTTTGCTACCGCGAAACATGGCTGTTTAAGCATGGAAAAAAAAAAAAACAGCAATTTCGATGACCAGACCTTTTTTTCCCTTCTAAATTCGAATTTCAATTTATTCTTTTGGTTCATTTGCATGGAACTTTAGTGGCAGTTATATGCAAGATCTAACTTTTGATTCTGTCATTAAGCTGTAGACGGCTTGTCGAGATGTTTACCTTCTTTTTCTTGTTTCTGTTAAGCGTGAACCCTAAATGAGATTGAGTTGATTATTACCATTGCTCGTGCTTTGCTAAAGCAAGTGTTGTTGGCAAGTGGAATGAAAAAACTTTTCCATAGTGGTGTCAGCATAATTTTGTTCCTCTTTTGTATTTTTCTACTTATGATGAGTTATGATTGCTGGGCCTGGTTCTTTAAAGGCCTGGTTCTTTAAAGCCGCTTCACTAAATTTATTCGTAACTCCTCAAATACTTGTTTTACTTCTTAAATTTCTAATTGACTGTCCAAATATAGTAATAGAGCCTGTAATTGAAAAGTGGGATATATATTTTTAGTTATTTTTTGGAAGATTTTGTTGCAATTTCCTATGGTTATTGAATAATTTAATAGTTGCTGAACGCAGAAGGTCTTCTATTTGCATTTTGTTTACTTTGTTGCTTCCGTAAGAGTTTATGCTGGAGAGATTCTATGTGGGAATTCGTAGCTGTAGTTATATCTGTAGCTCGTGTAGAGACTAATGCTCTAATTTGAACTTTTAACTAGGAATTCGGCAGATCCAGAAACACAAAGCTGTTTCAAGATTGTCTTCGGATTCTCATTCTTATATTGATGGAACCAATAGGGATGATATGGTATGGGCTAATCTGCTTCTGTTTTTATTTATTTTTCATAAATTTGTGTTTCCGTCTTATGATGTAACAGAGTTTCTCAGTGGCTTTATAATTTGATAAGTTTTGATTTGGCTTCCACAGTTCATGCTTGGGTTTGGTCAGAGCTCTCTAGGACGACCCACTGGAATACCAATGAAGAAGTTACTGGCAGAAGAAATGTCAAAAGAAGTGGAGTCCAAGAGACGATCTCCCAGTGTTATTGCCAGATTAATGGGCCTTGAAGGGTTGCCATCCCCTCGGCATGTTCAAAGACAACAAAAACGGATTTCAGACAGCTACCAACAGAAAACTTCTATTAACAACCAAAAAAAAAGCCAAATGCATGATGGCCGGTCGGATAGGAGAAGCTCAATAGACCATCAAGACTTCAAGGATGTATATGAGGATTTGGAAGCATCACATGTTGTTAATCGTCGTTGTTCTTCAAGATTGAGCGCAAGCTCAATTCTTACAAAACCTGAAATGGCGCTTATTCAGCAGAAATTCACTGATGCAAAACGTCTTTCTACTGATGAAAATCTTCAGGATTCAAAGGAGCTGGATGACACCTTAATGCTGGGCTCCAACAAGGACTTACTGCTGAAATTTCTTAGACAACCAGATTTTATGAGGAATTTACATGATTTACAAGCCCATCCTGACAGTTCTCTTGGGAGTCACATAGCAGTTCTGAAGCCATCAAATTCGGAGAAGTATGAAAGCAAAGCCAAAGCATGGAGATCAGAAAGAGATATTTCAAGGAAACACCTTGTTACGTCTCACCTGAAACGTGAAGATGGTCTTCTACTTGAACCACACAATCGCCACAGAGCTCAACTTCCTCGCAGTTCGTCTAGGATTCAACCTGAAGAGAAGAATGAAGAAAAGATTCTTCCTACAAGGATTGTTGTTCTGAAGCCAAACCTTGGGAAGATGCGGACTGGTGGTACATCTAGTTCATCACCTGATCTCTCAGATGGTTATCAGTCCAGCTTCAAGAATACGAAGGAATATCAATGTGTTGGAGCTGCTGAAACAGTGTCATGGAGACAGAAAGATTCATCTCATAGCATGGGATTCTCAAAGCCCACGTCTAAAGAAGCTAGAGATATAGCGAGAGAGATCACAAGGAAGATGAGAGATTGCTGTGACGAGACTATGGATGCAAAGTCGATTGGTTACAGAGGATATGTAGGAGACGAGAGTTCATATGATACTAATGAAAGTGATTCTGAAAGTGAGTCAGAGGTGTTCAAACTATCTTCTAGAAAATCCTTTGATGATCATAACTTGTGCAGATATCAATCTTCACGATTGGGTGAATCATCTGTAAATAGGGAAGCAAAGAAGCGGCTATCTGAGAGATGGAAGATGACTCACAAGTATCAAGACTTGGAAATGGTTAGTAAGGGCAGCACATTAGGTGAAATGCTTTCCTTACCTGATCGGGAAACAAAGCCTGATGATTTAAATGCTAAGATGAGCCTTGGCAGGTCAAGCAATCGACATGGAAGCAATTATGGAACTGCCATGTGGGATGGCCCTTTAGGCATCAGTAGTAGAGATGGTTGGAAGGATGAAATAAGCAGAAATGCATCTAGGTCGAGATCGCTTCCTCCATCTACAGGTGGGAAAAGTCATAGAAGGAACACATATCATGATGAGTTGGCTGAAGACAAACATCCCATTCATGGTGCAACCGTACGTTGTGGTAGAAGTAGGGTTGTGAAGGGAAACCTAAGTCGTAAAGAGGACTATTCACCTACTGATTTGAAATCCAGGAGCAAGAAGCCTATTCCCCGTCAGCACATATCTATTGATGAGATAGATTCTTCATCAGAAGCCAATTTTGAGATTCAAATGGAGGCGAATACGAAAGACTTAACTGAACAGCAGTCCATGTTTCAGATTGTCGCAAAGGACGACACTTGTAAAAGTCCTGTAGTTGATGTAATGGTGATTTCTGAACCTGGAACAAAAGCCTTGTCCTTGCAATCTCCCGAATCACATCCGAAGCAGCCCTCTTCAGTTATAGATGGTGACAGATCTGCTGCTTGTGACCAAGAGGATTCCGGTCTCCAGGTTTGAATCTTCATTTTCCTCGAACAAAGGCATCTGTACTTATCCTTGAATATCAAAGGACTGAATCAGCATGCCTTTTTATCTGTTATTCTCTTTTTACTTCAAAAATTTCCATGCCCCATTAAGAAACTTGGTTTCAACTATTTGGAATTAACCAATCAGGAAATTTATGATTGGGCACTATTTTGGAGTCTTGGGTATTATACAAGCTATGCAAAACTTAAGTGAATCAGAAAGTGTTCTTATAAATTTTCTACTGACACAATGTTATCCATCGGATCTTTCGTGGGATCAGGGGTTCATACCTGATTTAGGCAGCTTTAATTATTTCAGATGTGGAATGGCATTTCGATTGAAGTCCCAATGCTTTATGATGTCATAATCACATCTCCATTTTTGGTGTTTCAGGAGCTGCACAAGGGACCACCTAAACAAGGTTCACCATCTATGAAGTGCCTTGGACCTGACCTGGATTCTTCAGAAAGTTCCAAGGAGGCTGATCATCCTAGTCCAGTCTCAGTCCTTGAGGTCCCTTTCACAGAAGATACATCATCTTCCGAAAGTTTTGAGAGAGTCAGTGCTGAACTTCATGGTATGGAACTATTATTCTCTGCAGTAGTAATTGTCTGTGAGAAAGTCTTGGATATATTTCCTGGCAGGTTATAGATATTTTTGGGAAATGTATATTTCGTCTTATTATTCATGTAATCCCTGGTCATTCATGTGCTGCATGCATTTTCTTCTTGTTATTTTTCAAGAGCCTTAAAGTTCTCGTTACATGTTCTTCTGATATTATTTCTGTAGGACTTCGGATGCAATTGCAGCTCCTCAAGATGGAGTCAGGCACATGTTCTGAGGTACCCACTCTTGGTGCCATTGAGGAAGAAGCTGCACAACTATCTCCAATCTTTTCTGAAAGAAACTATGCATTAGGGCCCGAAGGCTGGGAAATTTGTTATGTTCTTGATGTGCTAATCGACTCTGGTCTTGAAGAATCCGATTTCGATATGTTCAGAACTACATGGCTCTCCCCAAACTGCCCTTTGGATCCCAATTTATTTGACAACCTCGAGAAGAAGTACAGCGATGGGACAACTGGGTTGAGGTCAGAAAGGAGATTGCTTTTCGACAGAATAAACTCAGCACTACTGGAGATCTTTCAGGAGCATGTTGACTTGTACCCCTGGGTGATGCCAAAACTATCAGGATTGAGTTCCGAATGGCGGCAAAATGGGGTTCGAGATGCTCTTGAGAAGTTGATAGACCAAGACTTCGCCGATGGGAAGATGATACCAGACAGAGCACTCGATCAGGAGATGCAGTGGTCGGATTCGAGAGGCGAAATCGACGTAATAGGTAATGAAATTGAGAAGTTGTTGATAGATGACATGATAACTGAGGTTCTATGTAACTAAAATAGTTAGCTTTTTCTGTTAAAACTGGCGTAGGCTGGTAGTTGAGTAACATAGGCAGATGGGAAAGCTTGGTTACAGAAAGAACGAGAATAAATCCGTAGATTTAATCAAAAGTTATAAGTAAGCCAATTATAGCTTCTGCTTTATGAGGCCAATCAGTGCTTTATATGCTATTTTTTTTGTCCACTTGTAACATGGAAATGCCTGTTGCCAGCTTTCATGAAATCGATGAAAGTACATTAAGATTTGATAGAATCATGCAATTTTAATTTCAGTTCGTGTAAATTGAATATGTTTCCTCTTAATTTATTTTCATCAATTAACGTTAAAAAAAAATGATAACTGCCCGAATACTTTCCATTTATGATACATAGTGATGGATAACGAAACCTTCCATTTATCAGTATAACATGGACCCCCCTTTGGATATGCTATTGTTTTAGTAGGAAAGCATTTATTTTTTGAAAAAAATCATTTCAATAATTTTTTTTTTATTCGAATGAGTGCTTTTTTTCAAGAAAAAAGAGAAATTAGAAAAAAAAGAACTCAAAAATATCTTTTTTTAATAAATATTTTAAATAAAAGTATTTTTAAAAATATTTTTAATTATTGCATTTAAATGTAAAGTTTTTTAGTTTAAAAATTAAACTCTCTTATAAAATGTATGATTTGAAAAATCTCTTTTTCAAAGCCCATACAAATTGACCAATAGTCAAGCAGGAAATGTGGTATGAAACTAAAGTACCGGGGGTTTCACCTATTAAAAAATAAAAGGGGGTTTTGTGTAATTTGCCCTAATAATGAAAAGGAAAGATTTGTTATAATACTTTTCAGTAAAGTGGTCGAGAAATAATGACGTGGTTATTCCAATTAATTAACCAAAATTATATTATTTTACTTTTTTCGTTCTTGATTAACTATGAATTAGGAATTCTCCAACACACAAGAAAATAAAAATGAAAAATAAATTAAAAGAGAACGTCAATAAAATAAATTAAACCCAAATATGTCATAGAACACTAGAAAGAGGAAGCCGACAAATGGAAACCAATTAGGGTTTCAAGTAATTCATAAGCGAAGCCCCCCACTTATTTCTAGGATGGCGGCACGTTAGGACGCGGCGGCGGAGGCGGCGAAAGGACCACCCGCTTGCGGTGGCGTAGTTGTTGGGGCGGCGGCTCCGTCGGGGTCGATGCGCCGCTGCTTTTCTCTCCTCCAAGAGATGATCCGACCCATTTGGATCCAAATCGGGCCTTCATTCGGCCCACTTCTATTGGGCTAGCATTTGAATCGCAAGAACCAAAGCCGAAAACAAGTGCTAAAATCAGGACTAGTTTTAAATTGTTCATCATTTTGAAGAGAAATAGATGGGGAATTGCCGACTTATCTCATCACGTTTTTATAGACCTCAGTGTATAAATCACATTTATGGGGATTACAAGGATCCAACTATCTGATTTTATCCATAGCGCCATAATCGGATTGAATGTTTTTTTTCCTTAAACATACATACGGGAAAATTCTTATGTGGACCAGGTGGATGGCCTCATTCATATATTATACGGTTCAAATTTAGCTATGTATTATATGTATTTTATATAAAAATTAATATATAATACGTGGCTGAATCTGGACCGCAAAGTGCATACACCAAGTCCATAAAACAATTTTCCATACATACGAATATATAGAATTCACTGTAGAAAATTAATATAATATATAAACGTTGCAACTCAGAGTGTTTTGCATGCAGTTAAAACAATAAAAAAAAAAGTTGCTTTTGGAGCTTTTGCTTTTAAAAAAAAAAAGCATATTTAGAGTGTTTTATATTACTAGTTCTATTAAAAAAAGGTTAAAATAATCTAAAAACTCGAAATATATTTTAAATTATTTTTTTTAACGTCCAAACGTTACTTGTCACTTTTTTCTTTCCAAGACACTACATGCTTTTAATATTCCAACTTTCTATAATTTTTTCTACTATTTTAATTTTTCGAAAAGTACAAGTATTCACAAACACCGCCTTACCGTATTTTATGTTCTATGTTTTTTTATTTCATTGAATGAATTTATGTTAAGTGTAATGATTTCAAATTAATTATATATGTATATGTGATAGGTATATATATCTATCTATCTATATATAATATCCAAACCAAATATATATATACGTATATATATATATATGTACATAATATGGTCGACGAGACTAGAAAATGTTTGTTTGCATTAAATTTGATGGAACCCACCAAATCATTAGATAATTCAAAATTGCATCACGCCAGCTTACAGAAATTTCATAATCAAAATTTTGGTTCAAGTGTTGAAGTATTGCCTCTTTTAAGCATGTGTTTTCAACCACGCAAAGATAGATGTTGAACTACAAATTAAAAAGCCTGACACTCGAGTTTCTTTTGGCAAATGCACAATGGTGATTCGAACCAAACTATATATACTTACTCATTAGACTATTTGGAATTAAATTTGTAACCACTTGACCATCACCCATAGCGTTGTTGACCATAAATATTGTTTATATATGCATGAAATATTTTTGGGGACCACCCTGAAGAGGCCAGAAATATCACCGAGGAGGGGTGAGTCCCCGCGTCGGGGGATTCATATTAGATATTCGAGGAGACACTTGTGGATAGGGCTATGGTGGCCTCATCAACGTTCGAGGAGACGGTGACATGTGGCGATACAGGTTGGGTCACATGTGAATCTTTTACTTCAGGTGATACTCTGCGATTGGTTTTTATTTTGAGTTGGCACCGACGTGGCTGATGTGCATTCCCCCACATCAAATTTTACATGCACTTTTAGTATTACAGGATTAATATTAAAATGTCTTTATAATCCCCATGACCGAACGCAATTTTGATTAATTAATATTATCGTACCATTTTATTATCCTTCTTTGTTCTTGAATAAATATGAATATATATAGGAATCACACATTCCATGTCACGAAGTGAAAAAAGAAGGCTTGCGGCGTTTTATCACTAGGGATTCGAATTTCTGTTGTGTGTGTAGATGGTGTGTGCGTGTATGTATATATATATATAGTATATAAAACCGGGCAGAAGAAGAAGAAAACATAAGTCAAAATGCACTAGACTTTCATTTATTTATCGGAGTAATTTATAAGCGAAGTGTCCGCTTATTACAACGACTATATGAAAGCCTAATGTTGTGCTTGCTTAAACGGCGGCGGCGGCGCCTCAATGTAGTGGCGGAGCCGCTGCATGTGTCAGCTGCTTGCGGTTGTGCGGCGGGCCGTGCGGCGGTTCCGTCGGGATCGATGGGCCGCTGCTTTTCTCCCCACCCAGAGACCCGACCCACTTGGATCGGTCTTGGGCCGTAACTTGGCCTGCTTCTACCGGGTCAGCATTTGAATTGCAAAAAGCAAAGCCCAAAATTAGGGCTAAAATGAGGAAAACTTTTAAATTGTTCATCTTTTTGAAGAAAACATGATCGTGAATTGTAGATTCTGTGTTTTTCAGTTTTCTCCACGCCATTTTATAGACAGTTCATCATTTAATTCGCATTTATGGGAATTATAATATTTATGATGTCTTCTATATTGTTAGAAGCGGGGAGATCAATACACCCCGGACTTTGAAATTATCGATCTATATATATTATTAAATTTGAGTTGCCAACTTAAGTTTTCTTTAGTGCAATCTCTATTGTTTTTCAATGCACTATCTAATTTTTTTTGTTTTAATTTAATTATTTGTGACACATAGTTGGTAGATGTATCCCTTTATCCAAACTCTTGGCTCAGCTATTGGTTAGAGCCAAGTTTTTTATTCTTTTCCATGTAACATTGGGATCAGATTTATTTTTTTTCAAATTTAGAAAATTATTGTATATAGAGATTTGAGCACACTCAATCAATCATATGACAAGTAAGAGTACATTTCTTGCGTGATTTGATCATTTTTTCGTTTAAGAAATATACATTAATTAAATGTCAAGTACAATCCCTAGTTATAGGATCGACACAGGTTTGATGGAACCCAAATTAAACTAACTTAATTTCCCTAACAAACATATATATGTATTTATTTTCAATGACAAAGCCAAAGGGGAGAGTTGGAGGGTGTGATCACCCCCTCCTTCAAATTTATTTCGTGCTAGATTTTATATGTATTGTTTCAAACTTTTAAACTTCAGATTCCCAAATCCTTGATCTCAAACGTTTCATCCTCTAAAAATAATATATAGAAATACTTTTAATCTTTTACAAAAATATAATTTTGATTTCCAAACTTTTTCGAGCTAGATTTTATATGTATTGTTTCAGACTTTTAAACTTCAGATTCCCAAATCCTTGATCTCAAACGTTTTATCCTCTAAAATAATAAAAATACTTTTAATCTTTTATAAAAATATAATTTCGACTCACAAACAAAAGTTTCTGACTCGCGTTGTTCATTTCCAATACATGGCTGGGGATATATTGGTTATAGGTTATGCAGATTTATTGGCCTTATTATGGAGGCGTGAGGTGGTGGTGGTGGTTGAACGTTCTTATCCGCAGGGGGACTCGAGCCCAGATTTCCTGAGGCGATGAGGTGGTGGTGATTAAGAGCAGAGTATGTATTCCTTTTGGCTGCTTCCAGAATATCAACACGTGCTCGTCCATTTTTTGATAATCGTCTCTCAAAATACGACAGATCGATTTTCTTGAAATAACAACACCACACATTTCATAAACTACTAAACCAAATGAAAGAAAATGAAATGAAAATTGATTCGATCCGGTGTAAAAATTTGAGTATAATATAATTTATTTATAATAATCTAAATATCGTGACCTACGACAGAAATAATACAAACATTCGGAATTTATCAAATTGACTTAATAAGAAAAACGTAAGGCATAAAAAAAAAAAAAGCAATTCCCCCTTTAGTACAAATATTTAGAATGTTGGACGGTGCCGTCAGAATTTCTCTTTCCGGTGAGCGGTGGTTCCACGGCGGCGGAGTGGTGGTTCTTGGAGGCTTTTGTTGGTTCCGGGGTAAGGACCCGACGGAGGAACGGGCAGTCCTTTTGGCAGCTCTCCAAATATAATTTTCCGATGAAATGAATTTTTTTCTTCGTTTGCATGAATATTGCTGGCCAGCATGGCTATTCAAAGTAGCATACACAACATAATTTGAGTCGTCTTCATCATCTTTCAATTTATTTATTTTCTCTCTCTCTCTCTCTCTCTCTCTCTTAATTTTTGACGGTATTGTGATTTGGCCACTTCTTAGAAGTACTTTAAATAGATCAAAGAATGATCAGATGGATATAGGGGTCAAAGAGAAGGAGGTGCTAAGAATGGTATGAGCGTAATTAATTGAAAGATTATGGTATTAATGTCTTATTAATCCGTTACTAATTCTTGTAGTTTTTTGATTTCGCGGTAAACACTATGATCTGTCGTAATTTTTGACTGTTTGTATCGATAATATTTTGTCTTAGTATAATCGTGAATAATCGCTGACTGACAAATTGAATCCCAAGTAAGCTATAATTTGACTATATGTCATTAGTAACTGTATTAATTTGAATAGATCTTTATACTAATTTATATATATATATATATATAAATTAATCTTGTATTTGAGTTTTAGTAGTTAATGTGTTTTTTATATGAATAAAAACTTTTTAATATTCATTAAATTTAAAATGAGTAAAAAAGAAAATAATTTAATATTAGACAAAATAATAAATAAAGAAATTAAAAATGTTTTATAATATTATGACATAAGCGATATGAGAGAGATTGAAAATGTAAAAAGATAAAAAAAAATGTGTGGAGAGAGAGGAGAAGAGAGAAAATATGAAAAATAAAATAACAAATAAAAAAAATTATCAAATCAAAATTAATTAATTTAAGAAGTTCTTCTATTATCAAATGTGCCTTATTCTTCGTTACCAAGAATGAAAATTAAATTGGGCTTTCATTTGGTCCACTTCTGTTGGCCCAGCATTTGAATTCCAGTAACCAAGGCCCAAACTAAGTTTATAAACATTTATGGGGGTTTGCAAGTAATAAAACCCCTATTCTCTTTTGGTTGTCATTTTAGAAAAAAAGAAAAGTTGTTCAAAAATATTTATCATTCTCACTTTTTGATAATGAATTTATTAATTTTTTAATATATCCTTTGATTGATGAGAGAAAACTAAATGCGAGTAATTAAAATCTTATATATATATATATATATATATATACACACACACACACACTAGCAATACTGCACACTCTACGTGTATGCAAAATATAAAAAATATATATTTCAATTTCGTACTTAAAATTTTTTTTTGGCATGAAAATATAAATATATTATTAAATTTCTTTTATAAGAATATTTTTTTAAGAATTATTTGAAATAATTTATTAAATTATAATAATTTAAAAATAAATAATTATATGAAATAAAATTACATGATAAAGAATAAACACAAAAAGAAAAAAAATCCAAATAATTGTAATTAGAGAAAGTGGTTTGTGGGTTGAAAACATGGATTTTTTAAATTGGATGTAGTATTACAATATTGACATTTTTATTTGCTCATTTATTACATGTGTTTACTAATTAAAATGGTAAAATTAACACATCAAAATTTGGTGTACGTATTGAATCGATTTCATGTCAATTTTCAATTTTAGCCATAATTTTACGTATTTCTATTTATTCCACATAAAATTGAAGGACAAATTTTGTAAAATCACATAAATAACCTATCATTTGTGAGACAAAAATGACTTTCTTTTTATAATAGTTAAAATGATGTCCACTTCTATCTTTGGCTTATATAAACAATGAGGTGGACAAGTTGTCATTTCATTATTTTGCTATATAAAACGTTTTTCATATTTATATTTTCACTCTTTAATTCACATTAAAATATCTCTATAATTAAAATTACCCAATACCATCTAATATATATTTAAAATATGTCTACCTTACATGTCTATCTATATTTAAAATATGTCTATCTTACATGTCTATCTTTTACTTATATGGATAATGAGGTGGACAAGTTGTCATTTTATTATTTTGCCATATAAGACACCTTATATATTACATTTTCACTTTTTAATTCACATTAAAATCTTTCTATAATTAAAATTAACTACTACCATTATTTTCAATAATATATCTCTAAATCATTAAATTCCTCTTTATACTTAATTATTTTTCTAAACATAATTTATAATTATATCCATTCAATACTTTTCTAATTGTTAACATTTTCAATTAGGTCAAATTTTTAGATTTTGTACATATATGTGTATAAATATACATAAAAGTTTCTCAATATGACCAGTTATGCATTAATTTTAATATTGTTGTCCTTAATTATTACTTGATGGTGGCTGGGAGTTGTGTTTTGCTGCAGTGGTGGTTGGTAGTTTGAATTGGTTGGGGCAATGCTGTGGTAGTGGAGGTTTTTCTTGGTGGTGGTTTGATTTTGTGGGTTTTGATGCATGTCTTTGGTTGTAGAGGCTATTCCAGTGGCATATTGGCACTTCGAACGATGGTGCAGAATCTAGGGATAAGGAAAAAACAAATTAAATTCTTGAAAGTTGATGAAAGATTAATATTAAATGAAACATGGCATAATAATAATAACAACAACAACAACAACAAAAACAAAATAAGGTGTGTTTAGAAAAACATGAAATACGAAAGGGTATTTGTGGTATTTGACACTGAAATACATAGTAAATCTAAAGAGGGAGGCTGTGTATTTTTTTTAAGGGAAAAAGATTTTTTACTCTTCGAACTATTCGCGTTTTTGGACTTTACTATCTAATTTTTTTTTTTTGTCGTTTGTCATCTAAACTTTACATTTTTTGGACGTTTGCCATCTAAGCTCAATTCCGGTAGAATATTCCACCTAGATTCCGTCACATGCATGTCATGTGACATGTCTAAGGGCAATTATGTCATTTCAAATAGTTAATTTTAAAAACTCACCCCAAAAAATATTTGTTGTTAGGGGGAGTTGAACTTGAATTAATGGGTATATAGCATGTTTTGTTTTGCAACTTAATAATCAAAGCAAAGGTTGCCCAAGTGGTTTGGGAGGCATGCTACATACCCATCAACCCAAGTTCGACTCCCCTTGGCAACAAATATTTTTTGGGGTTAGTTTTTCAAATGTAACTATTTGAAATGACACAATTGCCCTTTGACATGTCACATGACATACATGTGATGGAATTTTGGTAGAATATTCCGCCGGAATTGATCTTAGATGGCAAACGTAAAAAAAACGTAAAGTTCAGATGACAAACGGCAAAAAAAAAAAAAAAAAATTTAGATGGTAAAATCCAAAAACGCGAATAGTTTGGAGGGTAAAAAATCTTTTTCCCTTTTTTTAATTTATAAAGGAGGTTTCTTGCCTTTTTTTTTATAAGGTGTTATTTTGAACATTTCAATAAACACAAGGAGGTAAAATGAAATTAATCCCATTGTATAGTATCTACCTATATTATATATAAGGGAAAATTACAATTAGGACCCCTGAGATTAGGTCAAATTATAGGTAGACCCCTTCAGATATGAAAAATTACATATACTTCCCTTGAGATTTGGGTCCGGCCAATATTCAAGGAAAAGATAATGAAATGACTTTGTTATCCTTATTGGAATGTTCAGAAAATAAGAAAAAAATCACACAATTTAGGTTAAATATAAAATGATAAGTTTGTCCATTTTTTTGACAAGAATTGTCAATTCCAATAAGAGCATTATCATCTACAAAAAAAGTTTAAATTTTGGGGAAAAAGGTAAAATTGGAGTTTCACTATAATTTATTTCTTACATAAGCAAATTATGGTATATTAGTGACCGGAATGTGTTACCTGTTAGCTGAACCTGAACCTCAAGGGAGGTATGTGTAATTTTTCATACCTAAGGAGGCCTAGCTATAATTTGACCGAACCTTAGAGGGTTTAAGTGTAATTTTCAAGCTTATGTTATATTGGTTTAATTATAGCCATCTTTTATTTAAACTATAGTATTGAAATAATTGAGACTGTATAACTCTATCAAATTTTAATATTCAAGAGAAATTTTAAGTTCCTGTAGTAAGGTTTATACTTGAACTTTAAAATATGAACCACTCTAAATGCATGATTGTCTCTTAATATATTCAAAATATAGCAATCTAAATATATTATGATTTTCTTTTCTGGACTAAATCACTGTCCTTTTTTTGAGATGGAATCCCATTGGTTATTGTAAAATCTTTCATAAAGTTAATCCTGAATATTGAATTATTTTTTTCTGTATGTATGAACTTTTTAATTTGCATAAAGTTCTATTTTCTTTATTTGTTTATCTTTTTATAAAATCACACACACACACACACACACATATAATGATATCTCTCTTATGTGTCTATCTATTTTTTTAGGTGGATAATGAGGTGAACAAGTTATTTTTATGCTATTTGTGCAATTTATACTTATTTCGTTTTTTATATTATATGAATATTTTGATAGATGTTTTAGGCCATTAAATTGAGTATTTTAATTGCAATTTTAAACCCCCCCTCCCCCGCCCTTTCTTAATCTTGGCCCAATTCTTTTGTCATTAATAAGAAGGTTCCCAAATTATTTCTTAGGTAATATTAGTTTATTTCTTTCTTTCTTTCTTTCTTTTTTCTTATGGTTAGGTAATATTAGTTTCACATGTTATAATCTCTGCTTACAAAAATTAATCATTGGTTTTCATTATATTCATCATTTATTTCAAGTGTAGTATTGAAATAATGAGAGTGTATAATTTTGACAAATTCTATTACCTAAGGCATTTTTTGAGTTCTATCAATAAGGTTTATACTTGGACTTTCAAATAAGAATCACTGCAATTGTATGATTTTGTCTTTTAATATATTCAAGTATGATTTTGTCTTTTAATATATTCAAAATGAGGCAATCTCAATCCATTATCAATAGATGCACATGTATCTCACAAAAAATAAGGCAATTCAAAGGCTTTGATATCATAGATAATTAATAAAAGTACGAATCACTAGAATATGGGTTGACATTTATTAAATCAGTCTGCGACACATTGTCATTGGATATGATTCTGTTTAATGAACAAGTAAGATTATACGGTTAAATTTCTATCAATTTATTTTTATGGTTTATATTCTTTTATGTTACTTTAATGTCAATAAACACACCTTTTGAATTAAATCTTTTTCATAATTTTGTGACATATATATTTTTGTCCCTTTATAATAAAAAGAAGTAGATATCCATTTATATGACAAATTATTCTTATAATGAAAAAAAATTCATAAGTGAAATGATTATAAACCTTTCTTTTATAGTTGTGTTATGAAATTCTCGATTTTTGATCCATGAAGAGATAATTGTTGTTGTAATTATTTCTATTATTTAAGTTCAAGGATGAAGTAGATAATATACCTCTAGATAGGGGTGATCATGGTTTGATTTCAATTTTTTGAACACATTAAAAACCGAATTGCTATATGCATATATTTTAAACTGCGGTTTTTTAAATTAAAATTGAAAGTGCAGTTTAAAAATGGATCGGTTCTGTTTGATGTGGTTTGGTTGTTTAAACAAGAAAAGAAATAAATTAGACAAAAGTAAAAAAAAATATCATCTTCTAATATTAGTAAAATATTTAAATTAACATTAACAATTCAATGCATGAAAATAAAATTTCTATAAATAAAAAGTATAAAGACTAAATGTATAAAGTCCACAAAATTAATAGACACTAGTGGGTGTGGCACACTTTATGTGTGTGCAAAGTAAAAATGAAATATAATTTAACCATGTGTTTAGTAAATTTATAATATATACATTATGAAAAAAATTGATTGAAAATTAAATGTATATATTAGAAAAAACAAAAAGAATGATTAAATTAAATTGGGTTTTATTATGAAAAAAAAAGTAAATCAAATATTGAAGAAAAAGATGTGAGAAAAGAGGAAGAGAAGAAAAGAAAAAGAATATATCACATTTAAAAGATGAAAGAGAAAGTAAGAGAAAATAGGAGATAGGAAAGAGGATGGCGAAAAAAAAAGAAAAAATACCAAAAGACGCCAATCAGTTATTATGGGGTGTTGGTGGTTTATAAAAGAGTAGATAATGCAACTTTGCATATTTAAATCAAGTTCAAGCAATAATATTAATTTTACTATGCAATTTAAGATTTTGATTAATATATATATATATATATATAACATACTAAAGTTTTAGTTTATTCATAAATTAATAATCAATAGTTAGCTGTATTTGAAATGTTGAATGATTAAAGAAATAACTAATGCAATTTGAAACAAATTTAAAATGTGAATTAGTGAATTTATCTTATGCATTGAAGGGTTTAAGTTAAAAAATGGATAAATATGTGAGCGGTTCGGTTCATTTCGGTTGAGGAGAAAATTAGAGTCGAACCAATTTTGCGGAGCAATTTTGAATTTAATTATTGAACCACTATTTTTCAAAAAAATTGACAAAAACACAACGGTTTGGTGCGGTATGGGTGATTCGGGTGGTTTTTGGAAATTTATGCTCACCCCTACCTCTATAGGTGGGTATCCTTAAAATTTAATACATAACAATATATTCTCAACAATACCATTTCACTTTTATTTAGTCATATATAAATATTTAAAAAATAATAATATTTATGATGTAAAAGGCATTCCTCCTACAATATTAAAAATGTGGTTAAAGTTAACAATAAGTTTTATATGCTAAAAATATTTCTACAAAATCTATTCTCAAAATGTGATTTAAAATTACTAGAACAGTGTTATTATGATAAATTACTTTCGAAACACTTTGTTAAAATGAAGTTGTGACCTATTATTTGATATTTATTTTCATAGTTTATATTCCTTTATGATTTACTTTAATGTCTATAAATACACATTTCCAAATAAAGCTTTTTCACAGTTTTGTTATTTTTGTCCTTTTATATTTCTTATAATAAATGAAGTCTATATTCATTTATGTAATAATTTATTCAAATAATGGGAAAATAATCGTCCGTACATTAAATTGTGTTAATGAAATTTAATTCTTTATGTTTTTTTATTTCAATTATTAAATTGTGTTTAATAATTTTTTTGTTAATTATTTTGCATTTATAATATTTGTAGGAGAGTTTAATTATCTATGTTATATTTTAAATTAAATATACTAATTTTTTTTAATTTGTAATTACCGTATATTGGTCATATCAATTTAGAATATTGATTATTAATTGCCTTCTTAATTATTGTGAAAAAAATTTAAACGATAATTAAAAGGAAATGGAGGAAGTATAATCAGATTAATTACTGATATCCAGCTGCTTGATGTCACCAATGATGTCATAATCAAGTGCATTCTTTTCCGAAAATATAAATGTAGTTAGATACCATATTGTATCCTTTATGATATCTTGTGTTTCAATTCATATTTTGCTTTATGCTGCCCAGATGCAAGTCCGTGTAAATGATATCAAGCCATATATGTATAATATATATATATATAAGAAAATTATTTAATTTATACAATTTAATTTATGTATACAATATATTTATTTTTGGCCATGGATAAATCCATGGTTAACTTAAAAAAATAAAATAGGTTGGCCACAGTTAAATTCGTGGCCAAAATGAAAAAAATCCGTGGTGAGAAATCCGTAGCCAAAGTCCGTGACCACTTTTAGCCACGCCAAAATTGGCCACGGAATTTTTTCGTGGCTAGGTGCGTGGCCATTTTTTTTGGCCACGGATTTTTGTCAAAATCCGTGGCCAAATCCCTGTTTTCTAGTAGTGAAAAAACAATTTTCTTATTTTTGATTTTGATTCTGATTTTCTACAAATTGTAGAAATTTTGGGCCCTTAGGTATATTGAAACGGAGTCTAAGTCCGTTTTCATTATACATATCATTGTATATTTTATATGTGATAATGTAATATATTGAATGAAATAAAATTTTTACAATTATAAGCTATTGACATAGAGGGAGCTTGAAAGGGAAGAATACATGTAGAGTGATTATATATTACGGAAACGGAATTAGACTCTGTTTCATATATCAACAATTCAATCATAAATTGTCTCATTATCAATGAAGTGATAAAAGAGAAATACTTACGAATAAAAAAGTTTAATTTCCCAACAATATTATTCAATGGCAAAGGACATTAATTAATCATAGCTTAAACACATTCAAATTAATGTTTAATTTGTTCTAGAGGTTGCGAGGTGGTCCTGGTGGAATATTTGGATCATTCGATGGACGAGACGGCGGAATTGGCACCCCTCTCGGCAGCCTTCCGATCACCATTTTCCGATGAGTGGTGGCTTCGCCGCGGCGGTGATGTGGTGGTGGAACAGGCTTTATTGACAATTTTCCAAATATCTGTTTCTCTTGAAATATTATTTCTTTGTTTGCATGATTGTTGGCTAGCCCTGCAACAAACATGCCTAGCAAAAGAAGCATAGGCACCAAAATTTGAGTCATCTTGATCATGTCCTTGAAAACAATTTTTTGTTTTCTGAAAGTATTTTGATTTTTTTTTCTTCGTTTGGAAGTCCTCTAAATAGGATGAATATGGTCTTAAGATTGATAATTGAAATTATTTACACGATTACAATAATCAATATCTTTGTAAATCGTAATACATTATTGTAATCGTGTTATACTAATATATTGTATCTTGTGCTTAATTCATGATCGAATTCATTTTTGATCTAAATTAACACATTATTTTTACCCAAAACAAATTTATAAGTACTAATAATTTTGGCACACTCGATGTGTGTGCTTAATAAAAAACTAATGTATCGTGCACACTTGATACGTGCAAATAAAAATTAAAAAAAAATTAAATAGTTAAATTTTAATAATATAAAATGACTTCTTTGCTAAGTTCTCTACATAACTACACATTTTTCTTAACTATTATTTATACTATACTATATTTATGAAATTTATTAAAAGTCAAAAAATCAATTTTAAATTAAAATTTTTCTAGATTTAAAAATAAATAAAAATATAAAGTAGAACATTTAAAAAAAAAAAAACGGTGTAGAATAGAAAATGGAAGAAAGGTGACAATTGAAAAAGGAACAAAATAAGTTGACGGAGAAAAAAGAAACAACAGAGAAGAGACAGATATTTATAGGGTATTTGAGAAATACAACAATTACACACACAAAAGAAAAAGTCAAAGTGCTTCAAACTTAAAATAATACTAATATATCGCGTACACTTGATGTGTGTACAAAACAAAAATAATATATAATTTAATCAAATAGATAAATTTTAATAATATAAAATCACATTTATGCTAAATTCTCTAAGTAAATACACATCTTTCTTAACTTTTGTTAATTATACTATAATACACACTAATAGAAAACTTGAAATTTGCGACGGAAAGTTGTGATAATAAAAATAAAATAATAAAATAAAAAAATAAATAAATAAAAATAAAAATAAAAATAAAAAAAAATAAAAAATAAATAAATTCCAGTTGCACTTTGCGACGGATTTTTAGGAATAAATAAATAAATAAATAAAGAAAATTGGCATGACTTTGCGACGGTCCTAATTTTTTTTAACTCTTTGATAATTTTTTGACCAACTATCAATTTAGATCCCACTTCATTGGTTTTTTTTTTGAAAAATTTATTTTTTGATATGTATAACTAATGTGTGTGCAAAGTAATATATATTATTTAATTATGTATTTAAATTTTAATAAATTACATGATAAATTTTTTGAATTGTCTATATGAGTACT
This sequence comes from Petrea volubilis, assembly GCA_026212405.1. Taxonomy (NCBI): domain Eukaryota; kingdom Viridiplantae; phylum Streptophyta; class Magnoliopsida; order Lamiales; family Verbenaceae; genus Petrea; species Petrea volubilis. Next base: position 2,569,366 of record CM047882.1, read on the forward strand.
TTTTACTATTTAATTTTATTACATGTGAAAAGTAAAGTAATTTAGTTAAAATAAAACAAAATTATATGATTAATAGAAAACTAATTGAACATGAGAACTAAAAAAAATATTTAATAGTGTGATATGAGATAAAAGTAAGAGAATATATTGAGAATGTAAAATGAAAAAAAAATAACAACGTTGAATTGGAATAGAGAAAAAAATAGGGGAGTGAGAGTATAAAAAAAAAAAAAACTAAAAAGACAACATTGTATTGATGACATCCCAAGATAGTTATTAAATAACATACTTAGTAAATCTAGTACATAATTGAACTTATTAATAAAATTCGTACTTTGTAGAATACATACTTTGAGATGCCTACTGACATTAATATAAATTTGATATTATATATATATACATATATATATATATATAGTGCTCATTTATACATACATTTTAAAAATGAATATTTGATTAGCTATTCAGAGAACGAATAACTAATTTCAATAAAATAAATTCAAATATTTGACTTATATAATTAAATTGATTGAGTGTTATTATTCGTTTTACTCAATAGGGAAATAAAATAGTATTTGAAATTGTTTACATAAATATTTTTAAGGTATTAATTTTGATAAAGTCGAAGGTAAATATTTTTTATTTTTAAAAAAATCATTGGAGAATAAATTATAAAAATTAATAAAATTAATAAATTACAAAAATTGGTAAAATTAATGAACTTTATTTAAATAATTTAAAATTAAAATATAGTATAAATATATGTTAATAATAAAAAAAAGCAATTTAAGCGACGAGGGGGGGGGGGGGGGGGAAGGTATGTGACCAACCTTTTTTTGTAAGCAACGAAATTTGCGACGGACGCGGTTAGCCGCAAATACCAAAAAAATTTACCAATTTTGCGACTAAACTAGTCGGTCGCAAACATCGTCACCCACGCTCCACATTAGCACCTTTTGCGACTTGCCCATTTCGGTCGCAAAATGGGTCCCAAAAATAGTCAGTGGCAAACTTGGTATCAAATTTTGCCATTCAGTTTTTTACCACCGACTCTCATCGATCGCAATTTGGGTGGCAAATGCGTTTTGCCACCAATTTTCAGTAGAAATCGGTCGCAAAATCCAATGCAAATCGTCGTTTTTCTAGTAGTAATATTTATTAAATTTCTGAACAATTTTATTTTTTAAATAAAATTATTTATTGATTAAAATTAAATAATAATATAAAATAGATTTTTTTTTTGAAAAAAAGGATGTCAGAGAAAGAAAAAGGGAAAGAGGTGACAATAGAAAATAGACAAAAAAAAAAGAATATGTTGTTGGAGAGATGAGTAGTTAAAGGGCATTTTAAGAAAAAGTCAAAGCTCTCACACTTAATATATAGTCTAGATATATATAATTTTATTTTAAAAATTTGATTGTATCTGTATAATCAATTTTTTTTAACTATTTGTAGTATATATAAAACTAATAAAATAAACAATGTAAAGAAAAGATAGTTATTAAAAAGTGGGAGAAGAAAGTGGAGAGAGAGAGAGAGAGAGAGAGAGAAAGAGTTAAATGAAGAGATTATGGTCAAATTGGTCCTAGAATACAGAGTTCATTGTTAATTCAACCCGAATTTTATAAAAATGCCCTAACTAATTGTGGTTTAAAATTATGATTTAATTTGGTGATATGATATATCATATTTACTAATTTTCGAGAAGAAATTTATTATAAATGGTATTATGTTCACATTGAATTTTTTTAATATTTCTTAAATTATAACTAATTTGAGGGCATTACATAATATTTCCACTAGAATTTCCTTATCTATATATGTTTTTAACTAAATCTATTTTTTAGGGTAAATTGCGTCTACATCCCTTGAGATATTGTATAATTACAAGTTAGATTATCTTGTTTCAAAACTTACAAATACCCATTGAGATTTTGAATCTTTTTGTAAACATTAACAAAGATGTCCAAAAGATAACATTCCTGCAATTATAGTAGTCAATCCAACCACCAACAAATGCGCATCATTAAGCTCGATAAATCTCTCAATCAATTTTTTTATTCTACTAATATTTGCAAAATAATTTCATTTTATATCATTACAACCACCATCAGGTACCACCATCTATAATTCAACACTACTATTATTATTTTTTATTGAAATTGACTTCATATATAACTTTTACATATTGTACTTGTCAAAATCATGCAAATTTCATCTCATAACCTAATCGAAATTTCTATAAATACAACTCGCAATTATGTTATGCCTTCATAAATAATAAATTTTATTAAATTGATATCTAATTTAGAGGAGGGTATTTATAATTTTTAAAATTGCAAGGATTAATTTGTCATTAAGCTATACTTTAAGGTATGTAAACATAGTTTGTCCTATTATTTATTTTGTTTTTACATCTTTTTGTGCGTGTAAGAGAGAGAGGGAGAGATTTTACGGGCATTGAAAAATTATTAAATATAAATAGTTGGTAAATTTGAATGATTAGGAAAGAAAATCAAAAAATTGCAATTAATACCAATTAATTAAATAATTAATCACTAATAATTAAAAATAATTCAAAATCCTAACAATTGAAGATTTGATCAAAATTACACATATTTTTATAAATTGTATAATCCACGAGGAGTTCATTTTTGAGTTAACACAATATCAACATACTAAAGTCGACTATTCTTGCACAAATGTCACTCTCTCTCAAAACAAAAACACTAGGGAACAATATCTTCACTCATGCCAAATAAAATAAAAACATAACAATTGATAACTGCTACATAAACTTAAAAATAGCCCACAAAAAAGAAATAATTCATCGAACATGTACATAAGACCCCTCAGGATCCAACTGCCTACACAGTTCTACATATGAAAGATATAAAACCCGGTCCTTAGCTCCAGTCCGATGATTCCTTGTATGTTTGCAAAAATACTTCAACTCCGAAAGCTTGCAGCACCCGATCATCTGACCCAACAGCAAGAAAAGCCAATTAATGGCTTTTTTCTTGGACAGAATAGGCTTCACACAATTCTTTTGCCCACAGAACTTGCAATCGGGTAGGGTCGGGTTCATCCACACGGCCGGGGCCCGGTGGCGCATATCGTCTTTGTGTTTCATGATGTAGATCGCCACTTCATTGAACTTCTCGTGCAGATTGTATTCTATCTCGAATTGTCTGTCGCATCTCTTGCATTGAACTCGCCCGCTAATGGTGTTTATGCCCTTTGAGACTAAGTATTGGAGGTTGTGTACAGTGGCGCGTCGGGTGGTGGCCCACGGATATGGCGAAGGGATGGTTTCGGTTTTTCCGGGTCGGAGGATCTGATTGGATGACCGTCGCGCCATCCGTCTCTTGCGCGATGGACCCACGACGACTGTCTTCTTGTCTTGGTGGTGTGGTGGAGGCCCCACGATTGGGTTCATTGTGGTTTCGCGTTGGTGAGGCGGCAGGTCCACTGTCGGACTCGTGTCTGGGAAGTGATGGGTGGTGGCCGGCTGCTGACATGGAATTGATAAAGGGGCCTGGAAGGATAAAGAACTATACATTGCATATGAAATTTCTTGATTGATTGGTAATTGCGAGGAAAATGGTGCAGAGCTTGGGGATGGAGATTGAGACAACGGACTTTTGACATATGAAGTTTCTTGATTGATTGGTAGTTGCATGGAAAACGGTGCGGAGCTAGAGGATGGAGATTGAGAAGACAACGGACTTTTGATCGATAGTTGTGTCGAGAATGGTGCAGAACTCGAGGATGGGGATTGAGATAATGGACTCGATTTCGACACTGCATATGAAATTTCTTGATGATTGATGGGCAACTGCGCGAAATATGGTACAGAGTTGGAAGATGGAGATTGAGACAGCGGACTTGATCTCGACACTGCATATGAAAATTCCGGATTGATCAACAATCGTGCCGAATGCGGCGCAGAACCGAAGGACGGAGATTGAGGCGGCGACGATTGTCTAGTGGAGAGGGAGAGACTGAGGAAGTCGCCATCATCATGGTCTTGATTTGAGGAGGTATGGTGGTGCATGTTTGAAACTTTGGGATTTTCTTGAAATTTTAGGGGAAGACAAGAGACAATAGGAGGTTGCAACTGCATGAATGAAGTTTGAAAGAACATAGATAGTTTTTTAGTTTAGGGAAAACAAGAAAAAGTCTTAACGTGATAAGACTCCTTGATTTTCTAAGAAAAATCCGTGAGTTGGTAGTTATCTTGTTTTCGAGTCCATAACAAATTCTCAATGAAATTCGGATCGGATCTCGTGCTTAGAAAAAAAAATTCACAATAGAAAATGAAACCCTATTTCATGTCTTTTCGGAAATGTCTCTAAGAAGTTGAAGTTGCGTAAGGGAGATCTGCAAATCTTTTAGTACTAATTTCATGCAAGATTTTAGATGGTAGTTAGAGTTCATCGGTAAATAATTATATTAAAAAATTAATTAATAACAAAATATATTTAATTTTAGTATATTTTAAAAAAATAATAATAATAAGACGTAGGAATTAGTGTGAGATGTTTGTTGTCATAATTTAAACATCAAGTGATTAATAAATATCGTAAACACAACATAGTAAATAAAATGTAGGTGTTGCATTTTTGAATAATTATAAATAATCTATTTATTGAATTAAATTAAATTCAAAAGCATTAGTTATAACTTTATCTTTATCAAAATAGATCATAATAAGACATGAATATATTTTTTTCTAAGTCTGTTGAAGTTGACTTAGATTACTACTTTGTTAGATAAATTTGTCCCCTATGAAACGCATAAGACAACAACCATTCTTACAATACCAATTAAGAAAAAAAAAATATTCTAATTAATTATTTCATATTGTCTATACAAAATCTGCTCTTAATTTTATTTTGTAGCATGAAACCGAAACATTATTTGTACTTGTTAACTCTAGTTACTAACTTGCTATAAGTTGTTATCATGTATTTCATTTATTTTTCAAAATTGCTTAAGACTTTTTTTCTTTCTAAATTAACTATATAATTCTAAGAATTGTGCTAATCCATCAAAACCGACCTTAGCTCAGTTGGTAGAGCGGAGGATTGTAGTGGGGTTACCCTAATAGCTATCCTTAGGTCGCTGGTTCGAATCCAGCAGGTCGGATTTTATGTATTTTTCAAATCTTTTTGTATTTTTCTGTGCATAATGTTACATCATATAATGTTAAGTCTTATGCCAGTCCCCAACACCGACCTTAGCTCAGTTGGTAGAGCGGAGGACTGTAGTGTGGTTATACCTGATAGCTATCCTTAGGTCGCTGGTTCGAATCCGGCAGGTCGGAATGTTATTTTAATTCTTTTTTTGTTGAAAAAAAAGGAGTTCCTGTATGCTAACTACAGAACAATCCATTTGAAATTGGCCCGATAGTTGAATAGCTAAACTATTGGGCTAACTTATCTCAAGTCTAGGCTTTAGCTATTTAATTAAGTTGGGCTTAAAAAGACTCTAATATTGGGCCGATAAGTTTCAGTTAATGTGGTTGCCACTAGTGCATGAGTCTTGTATCTTTTCGTCGCTGCTTTTAGATACAAGAAAATGTATTTGCTAGCTTATAACTTCTTTAAATTAAGTGCAAAGTATGTCTACCCTCGTTGAGATATAGTAAAATCACAAATAAATTCATATTATTTTAAAAATTACAAATATTTTTATATGTTACTCATCAATTTAACACAATTCATTCTCAATCATGGTAGGACATAATTGCGAGATGTGTGATGGGATTTCAATATAAAGTCAGTTTACAGAATATTTATATATATATATATATATATATATATTGATGGTGATCAAATTATAAGTGTTGATGCTCGATTATAGGTTATATAAAGTGAGATTAGTTTACAAATATTGGTAGAATAATAAAATTAATTAAGGGATTTTATTAAGTTACGAGATGTATCTTTTTGCTGGCTTGACCGCCTATTATGACTACATAAAAGTTATTTTTTGAATATTTTTATTAATATTTACAAAATGATCTTGAATCTTGACGTGATATTTGCAGTTTTAAAATAAGACAAATTAATTTATGATTAAACTGTATGTCAAAGTGATATAACACACCTAATTTGCCCTTAAATTAATTTAAAGTGCTGCATGCTGTTTTTCAATAATCGAAAACTTTTTTCCTTCTCTTTACACTTGGAAAGACGCAAAGTCGCAAAACATAATAATATTGTTTAATCAATGGACGATATTTATGTTGTTAACTATCCCACATCAAATAAACACTGAGATGTGGGTTATTTTATAAAAGTTGGGGCAACTCTTACTTCATGATCTAGCTTTTGGAGTTAAGTTAGACTCAAATCCCTAATACTTACTATATGGTATCAGAGCAGGCTAGGTCCTACATTATTAATTGGGTTCCTCGTTATACTACTTTCACGCTCCAACTTGTTTTCCATATATTCGGGCCTGGGTGTCCTCGCTATACTACTTTCACGCTCCTTTTGGGGTTGAGTTAAGCCCAAACCCCTAATATTTTTACATATATACATCACTAATTCTATTTACGAGAGATTGAATTGGGAGAGGAAGGATCGACCCCCTTCAAATTCACACAAAGTTATTATCTTATCTTTATATATAATTCTTTACTAAAATTTCAATTTCATCTAATTACAAGAAAATAAAATTATAATTCATATTTTGTAAAAATTCAGTCTTGTATTGGAGATTTTACCAAAAATAAATCTTGTCTTGGAGGGGAAATTCTAGGACAAACCCGATTCGGTCGAACCAATGTTAATCATGTAGCGAGTGTTTTACACCTGCCATGTGAATTGTCGATAATTTAGGGAGAATGACCAATTACTTGGCAAGTGCAATACAATTATCATATGATTTGTTAGGTTCAGTCAAATAAGATTCGGATAAGAATTTTCCGTCTTGGAGATCAAATTTCCTAACTCCATTTCTTGCAGAAAATCACATACCAAATTGAGCAATTGCAAAATACACAAGATTTTTTATTGCAAATCGTGTTACATCTCTTATTCTAATGCCTGGATATAAATCAGTGTAAAGATCTTAACTCAAGCATATAATGAAGGAATTAATTTAAATACACAATGCATTAATGTGATTTATGAAATGAATGCTGAAACATCATTTTGAAATAAAAGATCATATCCGAACTGCAAAATGCTCCACATCAAAGTTCCAAACTAAAAACAGATCTCAAGGTGTAAACTAAATCCAATATCCCAAAAAAAAAAAAATCCAATATCGAATGCTCTGAAATCAAATTAAGCCGCAGAGGTTTTCCCATGAATCCATGAAGTCTATATATATAGAGAACAAAGTTAATTACATCACTTAATTAGTAAAGATGCTAACAAAAATTAATTAACTAAAACCCCTCCTTTTATCTGTACGTAATCCTATGCAGCAGTTCCTTTGTAGGGAAAATTAACAAGTATTAATACATTTATCTATGTGATTAGTCATTCTTCCTAAATTGTATAACAATCACATGACCAGTGTAAAATATTCGCCACCTAATTAGTTTCGATATAACCGAATCTGGTGCGGATAAAAATATTCCCCTTTGTAGTCACTGGTCAATAATATTATTGAGTTGTGAGTTATCATTGAGATTGAGTGGTGACCAAAGCTGTGCATTCTTGACCTTGGATATACTTGCAAGGACCTCCCATGGGGACATGTTCCCACTCACTGTCACCTTCTTTGCTGCAAAATCTATGTCGAAAGATGTCACTCCTGTACATATATATATAACACCATTAATATTGCATAATCAAGAATTCATAGTTTAGGGATCAAATTATTCTTTCACCGTTTCAGGGTCGAAGTAAATATACTTAAATTTCCTAAGGTTTCAATAGTTACGAAAACAATTTTTTTTTTTATGGGGGCTGACTGTTAATAAGATGAAAGTTGACAATACGGACAATTTCTGTTGTTACGCTGACTCGGCGAGTTCTAATTATAGGACAAAAGTTGACGTCGTATGCAAGTTTGGGGTGGTATGTTTCGTTTACATTAAAACTTCATAGTTGTGAAAATATTGCATTTTACCGTCGAAATCTGATCAAAACTGATAGAATTTATCTAGAGATTTGAACAACTCGTGCCTTCACTATAGCCTATACGGAAGAAAAGAAAATTTAAACGACAGACATTATTCAAGTTATATATATATATATATGCATATAATTGCCCTTAGTTAATGCGAAGAGATAAGATAGATGAAGGCATGAAGCAGAGGACAAATAATTGTTGACCAACATTAATATTAGTACAGACCTTCCATCCCTGAGATATGCTTTCTCATTTTCTTTTCACACCCTCTGCAATGCAACGACACTCTTAGCACAACCACCTGCCCACAATAAGATTAACCCCTAAGTACTGCTAATTAATTGAGAGAGAGAGAGAGAGAGAGAGAGAGAGACCTGGTTTTCGGAGGCAGAGGTGGAAGAAGGTGGTTTTTCATCGGTTTTCTTGGAAGTTTCAGCAGGGAATTTCTTGAGGGCCGGATCAAAATGATCCGATAAAGAGTTGAACACAACTTTTTCACTCAACAAATACCTGGCTGAACCAGCGGGGCTGATAAAGTCGCTAGGCCTGGTACAGCTCCAGCTCTTCCTTCCAATCCCAATACCACCATTCTTCATACTCTGGTCACTCTTTTTTACAATCCTCTCATCATCATCAACACCTACACTAAAACCATCCTTCTTGGCTGCTCGATGATCTCCATTTATCTTCTTCTTGTGGTGGTTTTTGTGTGGTTTGGGGCTGACGGGCGGCTGAGAAGTGGCGGTGCACGGAGGGAGTACTTGCTTGGCGATTGTCCTCGAGTCTCGGACGATGGGATTGTGCCGGTCAATGGCGCGGCCGCCGCCTCCGAGGAGGACGGCGGAGGCGGAGTAGGATGGGGAGGAAGATGAAGGTTGTTGTTGTTCCGTGCTAAGGCATATGGCTGTTGCTGCTTGTGATGCACAGAGTATATCAATTCCTTTCATCTTTGCAAAGTAGTGTGTGTGGGATTGTGTGGAATTGAGGTGATAGTGGGTGTGAGTTGTCAAGAGTGTAGAAGAGAATATGAGCAAATTTGGTGTTGTGGTAAAAAAGATGGTTGGCAGTTTGAATCTTTTATTACCCTCTTGCAGTATACCTTTTACTATATTTATCAATATGCATGTAATAATGAATGGCTGACATAATCGGATCTTTTATTGCATAATCATATTATATTTTCTATTACATTCATTAATATATACCACGTGTATTAGTGGACGGTTGAGATAAAGAAAAAAAAAATATTTTTTTCCATATCATTAATTATTTTTCTCTTATCTCGATCGTCCACCAATACACGTAGCGTGTATTAATAAATATAACAGAAGATCCGAACTATACTAAATATAATATATATATATATATATATTAATGGGTGTAACATTAAATGGTAATAGAAAATTCAGATTGGTATTGAGGAAATTAGCATCATATGGCAAGTTTGATAACAATGGCTATGGCTATAAATATTTTGAATATTTTGAAATAGGTCATCGATGAGGACAAAGAAAATAAGTGGACAAAAATAGTAAATATATTCGTTACACTGAAGTCCTTCTACATTAATGGGACAGGTGGGTTCGACGTGTCACCTACGTACTTACGGTAAATTTATAGATTAATTAGGCTATCATTTTAACAACGGAGAGCACTTAATAAATAATACACAACTAAAAATGGACGAGCAAGCAATGCTTTCCTGTAGTTAATCTTTTTATTTTATCTTGTAGTTAAAATAAATAAACATTCACAATATTACGGTAACTTAGGTAGGAGATTAGCAACATACAACATCCTTTATTGCATATGGTGTTTCATTTCCTATTCCAACGTATGAATATACGTTGAATGTAAAGATCCAATATCAAATGTATAATTAAAAAAATAATTTAATACACATAATATTAATATGAATAATACAACAAATGATGAAATATCCTTTTACAATAAAGAATCTTATCCGAATTAGTAAAGCCCAAGAGACAGTTTTACTCGTGGGACTGGATTACCTGCAACATTCAGAAACAGCTGGCTACAATACTGTCTGAGGAAAAATATGAACGTAGTGCTTGTAGATGTGAATTTAATAGTTAGGTTGCAATTGGTTGATATGGGACCAAACCAACGGTTCAATTTATCGTACCCCATCCCCACTCCAGGACCATGTTACCAGTACAGTAATCAATTGGTCCACTTTCCCATTTTAATTCAGCGCATATCATACCAAAATACCATGTATATATTTTTGCTTCAATATACATTTCAAATTGAACTTCAAATATAAAATAAAATAAAATTTAAGTTGAAATAGAGGATTTAAATTCCTAATCCGGGGCGACCCCAATATACACAGGCTCCAGACGTCCCCAATTAGTATAAATGTCATTTACACATTATATAAATGCGCAAAACTGGATTCATGCCAAGAAGCCTACCCCCAATATTACAAAAATTCTTTAAACAGTTGAAACGAATATTGGTGCCTTGTAAATCTCCAGTTATAAAAGAATAAAATAAAGATATCTAATGCAATATAGCATGCACAAAATTTTTTCATTTCTATACATACTATTTCTCCTCTGTTACTCATTTCATTCCCTTTCCTTCATCTTCATTCAAGATGCGGTTTCGAAAATCGTTTACCATTTTAGGCAGCCCTTCTCTCAAGGAAATCTTAGGCTCCCAGTTGAGGAGCTCCTTCGCCTTAGAAATATCTGGCTTCCGCTTATGAGGATCATCAGCAGTGTTTGGTCTGAATTCGATCCTTGCGCTGGGATCGATGGTTTCTTTGACGATCTGTGATGATTTCAGATACAAAATTAACTCATTCGTCCCGAAAACTACAAGAATTTGAACCTCTTAGATTAAGAAATAAGAAGAAGCATATTGTTTGTGGAGACAAAAGATTTATTACTAAACCTCGGCGAGTTCTAACATGGTGAATTCACCAGGGTTGCCCAAGTTGAATGGGCCCACATGGTCGCCTTCCATCAAGGCCACCAACCCGTCGACCTGACAATCATCAAGCAAGTGCATGCCACAACATCATTTCATCATAGGGGATATAATTATATTCTGACATATACATCTCATTGAGCAAACTCAGCAAAATGGAACTTTAGTTCAAAGTATCTGGGATGGAATTCATTTGATGACGCATTGCAATCGTCGTTCATCAGTATGAATCAAGGCCCATACACAGGTGTTGCAAGAAAGTTGGAGTGCGAGTGTGTGTCTGTGTGTGATGCCAAAGGATCAAATAGTACCAGAAAGCAAGTTTATTGCCCAAAAGTATAAGCTAACATAACATACCAAGTCTGACACATACTGGAAGCTTCGTGTTTGTTTTCCATTGCCATAGACTGTCATTGGCTGTTTCCGTATAGCCTGCGTAGCATGGTGATGGTAATAAGAATCTGTCATTAACATAAAGCCTGTTTTGCACTTCACTGAAAATAACACCATGCGAAAACAAACCTGTGAAACAAAGTTGCTAACAACACGCCCATCGTCTAGACACATACGAGGCCCATATGTATTAAAAATACGTGCAATGCGCACCTGCACAAGAAGAGAAAGATGGTCAGATAAATCATCAGTATATTAAATTTGGATTACACATTTGTCAGACTAGGGGAACATGGGCTTTGCACAATGAATAGATCCTTAACATGGGCTCTCAAAACAAGCATGATTCATGCCTTAACATAAAAGCAACATAAGTCTTAAACTAAGGAATAGATCCTGGATGCGAGAATTTCGAAAAATGTGTATTACATTCTCCAATATGCATTGTCCACCCCTCGTCCTATTATAAAAGAATTTACACAAAGATGTCCAAATATGGGGTGGCTTGATAATCACGGAAGCTAAACATGCTGTGTCTTACGTGTTAAATCCCCAAATGTATCACATCCAATTCAAGAAAATGTTGTTTATAATCTCAACAAGAAAAAATTCATATTGGGCAAAACTGTTTGTGCATTTATGTATTTCTGCGTTCCAATGAAAATAGTGGCGAACTTCTATCCACAGGGAAAATTCTATTCGTCCATTTGACCCATCCACTAACATGGGGACACCTAGGTTGAACACTATAAGAAGTTGGTCAGGTGCAAGCACAGAGTAAGTTCTTTCTTCCATCAGGAGTCATTAAAAACAACACCGGAAAAGAAGAGTAACAATGGGGAGCCCATACCACCTATCTATTGCCAAATTTGACACTTCAATATCTAATAATTTAAAGATTTGTATTAATTTCGCACGAATGACAAGCCAACAGCACTAATATTATTTGACCAAGAACTACAGGATTTACCCTATAGAATGTTTGCTTAAAAACTATATATGTTGAAGCAGAGAATTGACCCAAAAAACAAAAAATGTAACTCTCAAGTTCCACTCAGTAACGACAACCAAATGTACAACTACACATCTTAGAGCTCAAGAAGTGCCAGTGCAAAGTGGAAATATTACCTCAACACCTGCACCACGGTGATAATCCATAGCTAAGGTTTCAGCTGTTCGTTTCCCTTCATCATAGCAACTCCGTACCCCTAATTACACGAAATTATTCAATCAGAAGCACCTCATGGAAACAGCATAATCAACATCAACGGCAAACAAACTAATTAATTCCGAAAAATGTAACTCACCAATTGGATTTACATTTCCCCAATATGTCTCTTTTTGTGGATGCTCAAGAGGATCGCCATACACCTCACTTGTACTAGTGAGCAGGAACCTTGCACCAATTCTCTTTGCAAGGCCCAACATATTAAGTGTACCCATCACATTCGTCTTTTAGTCACACGTTAAGGATCTCAAACAATTACAAATATAAGGATAACAACTCCAATGCAATTACTTCAAGCGCATTTTGTTCATATACTAGATAGCATACAAATAATATATAAAATTTTCAGTAGAGATAACTTTAGCAGCAACTAATCAGTAGCTCAGAGACAGAAAGAAACAAAAGCAGCCATGTAGCGCACTTGCATTGGTACACACTCAACGGACGCTATACATACACATACATGAAAACAAGATATTAAGAAGGTAAAGACGAAAACGCATGCATGCACATAGAAATATCATACTTGTCATCGATTAAAATAGCCATCAAAAAATTTGATCTAAACTTCTAACCACGCATCATGATTCATGCCCATAATCCACAAAAAGCAACAATTAGTCACGTTCATACAGAAAACAAAGGATATAATAGTCTTGACTGGATTATACTTATAATGCACCGGCGAAGCAGGGCAAGCGAGATGATAGATCTGATCCACCTCCAACAGAATGGGCTCCACGACATCATGCCTAATCAATTCAAACCTGTGATTCCCAAACAAATGTACCACATTCTCCTTCCTCCCGGTGAAAAAATTATCAAGAACAATCACATCATCCCCTCTGGCAATCAGCTTATCCACCAAATGGCTCCCAACGAACCCCGCCCCGCCCGTAACCACCACCCTGTTCCTCTTCCCGCGAATCCCCACCGGCACTCTCCCCACCCCATTAAAGGAGTACTTAAAATGATCCTGATTAGCAAAGTGATTCTCGAAATGGGGATCGCGATGACGAACCAAAGAATCCTCCCTCTTGAAGCTGGGGCGGTGATGGGGGGAGAGGGAGATGGAGGGCTGGAAGAAGAAGAAAACGAAGCCGATCAAAATGCCGACGAGGATGAACAGGAGGCGCTGCTCCTTGAGGAGGTAGCTGACGGATCTGGGCAGGGATCGCGGGTGTTTGAGGGATTTTGGAGAGTAGGGTTCCGCGGTTTGGGAGATGGGAATTGCTGGTGCTTTGTGCAATTGCTTCATGGCCGATACAAAAAAATTGCCAGAAAGAACCGAACAGAGTTTGCTGGAATTTTTTGGTTCAGGTGGTTTTTGTAGTTTAGAAATGTGAGTGGGATAGAAAGTTGCATGGGTGAAGCTGTGTGTGATGAGAGAGAGAGAGGGAGAGAGAGAGAGCGAGGGTGGCAGGGGGGGGGGTGGGGGCGAACGGTTTAACGGTTGAAATGGATGGGCTGACTAGATGATTCTTCGATAATGGGCTATTTTTGCTGATAGGCCCGTTTAGTATCTGCCCGTTTTTTAGATATGAGGCCCATAAAATGAAACCCTAAGCCCATAGTTTTCAAAACAAAATATATAAAATCAGCGATAAAACAAAAAATATAAAAAACGACCACAGTGGGAGTCGAACCCACGACCTACTGATCCGAAGTCAGACGCGCTAATCCACTGCGCTATGCGGTCTTGATATTTAAAATTACAACGAAATATATATATATATTATAAGATTTGGATTTTCACCACACAAGAAGAAATATTCTTTTGTTAAACATCCATTTCAATTTGAGGTTTTTTATATCAATAGTTTTATGAAAATAGGATGTATCCACATCTTAGACTTTGATGTGATCATGTTTACAGTAATTGACACAATGCTGTTTGATTTTGAAAATAAAACTCAGAAAGAATAAAATTTTATATATTAATACGTAAAAGTAAATTTTATTAATTGAAAATAGTAAAAAGTCACTATATATATGGTTGAAATTTTTTTATGATGCTAATCTATTCAGCTTGATAGAGGCTCGACTTTAGTTTCCTCATAATTCGCTCATCACCGTAATTCACCTATACGCATCAATTGCTTGTCATTATTATTAGGTTTTGTTTTGACAATATATGGTGAAATTGTTACCAACCGGGGATATATTGACTTTTTAAGTAAATTGTTTAAATGCATTCGATGTAAAATACATCAAAACGTGCAAAGGGTGTAGATGAAATTATGTCAGCACAGTGCAAGTCTTTATTCCTGACACGAATCGATCAACACTTTCTTTGTATTCACATCGAATGCATTAAGTATGCAATTTTTTAGCCACTTATCATCATCAAGAATATTATTGTTGTTATTATTAATAATTGCAATTAGCTAGCTTTAAACTAACACCAAAGTAATAGGGCAGTCAAATATATATATATATATATATATATATATATATATATATTAGGCTAATAACCCATATGGAAAAGTATTGATTAATTGTACGCACGGACCATAAATAATTGACATTTTGAAAAGGTAAATTTTTCATATTTGTTAAGTGGCCTTTTTCAAGTTTCAACGCCTTGACAAGGTCGAAAAAAAAAAAACGTGAAACCATAAGATTAGCTTCTTACGTACAAAATCATAAGATATATAGGTAACAGTTAACATATATAAAAGGCTACCATCAATTAAATAATAATAATAATAATAAAAAAGCATTTTGTCACATAGATAATTTTCACAAGATTACTAGTGATAAATTCGTTTTAATTAAATCGTTATTATTAACAATTAACGATTGTATCCTCAAAGTAACAACTTAATAATAACCTTTTCTTTTTGGCACGAGTTGTAGTCACAATTTGTTATCACTTATAAGCTGTCAGTAAAGTGCTTCGGTAATTGTAAATAATAATAATATTAAAATATTAATTATTGTCACTATTAAATTAACGCCACCTAATAAATATTATCAATGACAACAAAAATAGGTCCATTTATATTACATTTTGCTTTCCCCTTTTTTTTTGTAGCGATAGCTCTGAAAAAGGCCATATCAAAACCATTCTTATATTTGAGTACTTAACCAGTTACATGCATATCTCATAAAAGATGGGAATGTAATTTTCATAAATTACCAAAAAGTTGGGCTATTTTGTTAAAGTCAATCTTATGTCAAAATTGAAGTACGTCTCGATGTCACAAAATGAGGTTTGAATTTCTGTGCATGCGAACAAATAGAATGATTAAGTTGATTAATTTATCTATAGGCGTACGGAGTTGAAACAGAGAAATTATGATAATTTCAAATTGATGATCCAATTGCTATCTAGATACTACTTGAAAGTTACCACCACTAATAATAATAATATGACGAAATTACATTAAGCATTCCAATTTTTGCTGCATTTTGTACTTTGATACTCAATTTTTATAAATGCATGTTTTGGTGTCCAATTTTTATTATTTGTGTAGTAATGATCTTTTTTCACTATTTCAGTGGAATCTATGTGAAATATTCAAGGATATTCCATGTAACATTAGGGAATATTTCATCGGAACAATGTAAAAAAAACCGTCAACGCACAAACAACAAAGGTTTGGTATCAAAATACAAAAAATATCATAAAGATCGGGGTGTTTAACCCAATTTATAATAATAATAATAATAATAATAATTATTATTATTATTAGTAAGGGACAAGGAGACTCGATATATATGTTGGACCAAAAACCTTAATTCTTAGAATCAATTCGAGATGGGGACTTAGCTCTAAATTCTAATTCTTTTTCCTCAAGGGAAAAAACTAAAAAAGATAGAAAAATTTGCATCTAAAACAAGGAAATTGAGAAAATAGGAGTAAACTTTAGCGATTCTAAGTTTCCAACATGTGTTTTTTGATAATGTGAATACTAAATGGACTAAGCTAAGATAACAAAATACTCGTGCAACCAGAAATAGTATAGGTTTCCAGCCTCCAAGTCGGATAAAATATTTCTAAGTACAACAAACATAGCTCCTGGACTATTTTACATCGTTGGCTCTTTGTCGATGCATCTATTTCTAACAAGAAACCACAAATTTCTGCAATCTTGACTTCTATGTTTTGTACTTTGTCCATATTTACATAATATTGTTCATCAAAATCATATACACATGCATGCGTGTTTACACATTCGTATATGCATGTGTAACGTACAGTGAGAACAAGTCATGTTCAGATGTGGCATTATCGAACCCATCAATTTATCATGTAGCAAGTGTTAATACACTTGATTTGTAACCAGTCACTCTCCTAAATTTTACACCAATTGTATAACAAGGTAAATTATTCATCACGTGATTAATACTGATTCGACCAAATTGGTTCTAGATTAGAATTTCGACAGGGGCTCTTCCTACTTTAATTTCTTCATAAATTGTGGGTTGGTTTATTAAAAATTGAGGTGGTAGTTGCAAGAAATATATTTATTTTGAAATCGAAGATATACATGTTAGAGGTCAGAAGCCGCTAGCTGCTCTGGTCTTCTATTTATTTATAGCAATATATAGCCTATATATGTCTGAACATAAAGAAATATGAAAGGAATTCACGGCTTGTAAAAAGTCAAAAAAACAAAATTAAGTAATCAATGGGATCTTATGGTTGAAAAACAAAATCACTGATCGTCATGAAAACAAGAGAGGCAAATGACTTTCATTTGCGATAGTTTATTCACCTAAAACTAATTAAGCAATTAAAGGGCGATGAGACCTAGTTTAATTATCGAAATTGAGGCCTCAAATTATGAAGTTTTGGTTTGATTTTCTACTAAAACATGTACGTGGGCCTTTGCGATCTAATTTAGTAGTAATTGTTGTTCTACTACCGCTTCTAATCAAAAATAATAATAAGAAAAACTAATTAAGCAAAGTAATTAATTTAATTAGTACTTAATACCATCGACAACTGATAATTAATTAATTAAAATTCCCGTTACTAATTTAATTGGCCGCTCAAGTGCAAATATCCACACACTTGGAATATTTACTTGTTTTGAAGATTTGATATTGTGTTAATTATTAGATATGAAGGTTAATTACGTCCCCATTTGAATATAGATGATCACCTACTAGTACAACTTAGTATCACATCTTAATATAAATGTTGCTTCTATAATTTGAAGTTGGAACACTTTAGAAGTAATTAGGACACTTCTTACTTACTTAACATCTTAGTATTAACAATTAATTACCAAAAAAACTAATTATTAACAATCTTGAATGTTCAAAATAAAATTTATAATATTTTTGAGAGAGCAATATATGTTATATTATTTATTATATGAGCATATTTTAATATCTCGAAATCCGGTTTGGTTTTTGTGTTCAACCATATGTATAAATTCTATAATATCCTTTGATGAGTCAAGTGCCACGTCATTAGTCTCCAAAACCCATAAATCCGCCAAGTATGCAACTACTACCCTCGAGGTAACGAAAGCCCTCGAAGGGACTCACAAGCCAGCCTCTTTCCCTCGAAAGACCCACAAGACGACAACGGGCTATCCAGGGTGCCCTCGAACGAGGAAGTTGCCCTCGACGGTACTCCCATCTAGGGCCAAATCCCACACTTAGCCGTTGCAAGGATGGGCAGCCAGAAGGGACACGTACAACTGGTGACTTCTGGCATGTGCAGCCCACCGCCACCTAACGTATCTCAGTGGCACATGGGGTCATCCCATCAGACGTGGGCGCATTAAATGCCAAGTCATAAATACAATCCTTGGTCATAAATGCCCAAGATATTCATTTATTGCCGGGTAAGACCTCTCATTAATGAAGAGAGAGAGTAGCCGCCACAAGGATTGGAAAAGTGGGACAAAAGGTACATATCAGAGCAGCTACAGTGCCTAAAGTGACAAAATCCCACCAATCATGTCACATCCAAGCTCCTCACTCTCATATAAAAACTCCATACGGCTCTCCACCCAAGGGTAAGACATACATTGCTTTGCAAGCCAAGTTCATACTAGCACTGTTCATCTTCTTCTTGAACCATCCACTGACTTGAGCGTCGGAGAGCCTACGCCGGGGCAAAACCGGCTAGTCCCACGGGCGTTCCTCCCTCTTTAGCAGGTGGGCCACCAGCAAGACTGTTTCGGAGTACACCACACCCCGACACGTGGACAAACCAGATTCGGACCGCATCATCCTTCAAATGTCTTTAGGCTTGAGTGCTCATGCGGTTCGTTTTTAGCCAGTTCAAATTTTCTATTGCATTTTATGTTTCATATATTGTAGAAACCTATATGTATAAAAATATTCTTTAAATATATATTTAAAGAATATATATGTATTATGCTTAACCTACTTCTATAG
The DNA here is from genome assembly GCA_026212405.1 of Petrea volubilis. NCBI lineage: Eukaryota > Viridiplantae > Streptophyta > Magnoliopsida > Lamiales > Verbenaceae > Petrea > Petrea volubilis. Next base: position 2,588,408 of record CM047882.1, read on the forward strand.
AATAAAATGAAAATGAAAAATGAAAATGAAAATGAAAAATGAAAATGAAAATGAAAATGAAATGAAGAATATAATAGACGACCCAAATTATTCATTGAGCATTAAATGATAAAAATCATCAAGGGTCGACAAAGTGATTCACCCAAAAATTACCCATTAATTATTCCACAGTTAGCTAGCAGTATTCCATCTTAAACTTGCTACATATGTTGTTGTTGGACGACATTATAAGAAAAATAATATTATTGATAATATATAAATAAATATTGTCATCAATAATTTTATAGTAAGTGATAATACATGCATTCTATTTTGGTACAAATTAATTTTTTTTTTCTTTGTAGCAACAATTTTTATGTTGTCATAATATCGATTAATGCTGACAAGAATTAATGTTTTAATTGTTGCAATTGACAATTAGTGACGCACCCATACTGATAACTTGGTGACTAAAGAAATTGTATGACAATATTAATCCACTGTCAATAAATTGTCACCATAAGTGTGTCATTAATTGTCAATGTTGCACTATATTACCACCATTGACATTGTGCAAATTATGTTTTGTGATAATATAAATTTGCAATAAGATAGGATCCTCTGTTCCAAAATAGTGCTTCATCTCCTATTTTATAATTTATATACATGCCATGTATAGTAAAAATTACTTCCTTAATTAGATATTTGGTATGTGATTTTTACACTCGACGTATATCCATTGGTTCAAAACACGATTTGAAATAGAACATCTTGAGTGATGAACTTGTTGTTGCTAAATATATATAATGAATGACAACTTTTTTATTATTACTTGTTATATTATCACCAATTTATTTATTTTCTTGTAGTGTGAACGATATGTGTACAAAAATGATTAACAATTTTAATTTAGTGAATAGGAAAAAAAAAATTAAATGTACATGCAGGAATGCAGACATATTATCCTACCAACTCATTGAATTTACATAAGGTGCAAAATCTATAAAACCCTAGCTAACCTTTCTTGCAGGGACTGAGCAAGTTGCGAAACCCTCCGTCAACGGACTAGTGCCAGACAGAGACTTCCTGTTCAAGCAGCAACACAGTGAGAACTCGCATAATATGTCCAGCGCGGGTGCGCTGAAGTTTCTAAATCAAACACCCCGTAGAAAATTAATTATTGGTTTTCTAGTCTTACCAAGCACAAGCACAGATATTTCGCCACTTGCCATGCTCCCCAAATCACATCTCTCACTCTATTTTTTATTTTTTCTCTTTTATTCTTGTCCTAACTAAAATATATGAAAATTAGAAAACCTATTTACTTATTTATTTTTCTACCTTGAAACCATGCATTTTAATTTTATTGTCCAAAAATGAGTCAAACGCGTTTATAAAACTTATATCAAATGTCTTACAAAATAAATAATTGAGAAGTTTACTTTTTTAACACTAAGAAAAAATTTTATTCGAACTTAACTTGACCGAACTCATTCAATCACAAAGTAAGTGTAATTACCATATAATTAGTTACTCCCTATTAAATATATACTATGATACAACGAGTGAATTACATATAATTATCATTATTATATAATTTTACAAGAAGTGTGAAAGGTCAAATTAATTCCAACTCAAATTTTCCCAAAAAGAAAGAAAACACTCAAAAAAGTCCCACCACAAGTAAATTTCAAACTCCGGCCTTCTCCATGCATCTCCCTCCCTCTACATATCCCCCTTCCTCACTCCCACTTTTCATTCAAAACTAAGCTCACAAACTTAAAATCATAAGCCCGTTTTCATCTCTCTCTCTCTCTCTCTTCCCAAACCAAATTCAATCTCAATAATTCTTCACAAAACAAGAATAGTGCCGCAGAAGGGAATGAGAAGTCTCTGTTTTTCCCCAAAAGTTTCTTCTTCTTCCTCCTCCTCCTCCGTTCCCCCTTCTCCTTCCCGCTTCAGTTTTTCGCCGTCGTCTCACCCTAGCTTCTCCGAGTCGGTTATGGACCGGACCCTGGACATGGCGGAGCCCATTATCATGAAATGGGACCCCGAAACCACGCCTCATGCTCGAGTCACTTCTCTCTTCTACCACAGCCGGAGAGAGGCCAGGGACTTCATCAAAACCGTCAACAATTTGCAGAAGGCCATGCATTTTATGCTCCCTGATGGTTCCGGTTCTTATAAACTTGGCCGTGCCCAGAATTTGATGCAAATCGCTATGAAGAGGTTGCAGAAAGAGTTTTACCAGATTTTGTCGATGAACCGGGCTCATCTCGACCCGGAGTCGGTCTCGACTCGGTCGTCGCGAACCTCCACCGGTTCGAGCACGTCCGAGTACGAGGACGACGACGACGATGAAATCAGAGTCGTGGATGAGTCGATTTCCGAGGTTGAAGATGCTTCGACTCTGGTCATGGCGGATTTGAGATTGATTGCAGAGTGCATGATTTCGTCGGGTTATGCGAAGGAATGCTTGAAAATTTACAAAATCATTCGAAAATCGATTGTTGATGAGGGCATCTACAGGCTTGGAGTGGAGAAATTTACTTCGTCTCAGATTCATAAGATGGATTGGAAAGCTGTGGAGGTGAGGATTCAGAATTGGCTCGATGCGGTGAGGATTGCTGTTAAGACTCTCTTCAATGGGGAGAGGATCCTCTGCGATCACGTGTTCGTGATCTCCGATTCGATCAGAGAGTCGTGCTTTGCGGAGATCACCAAGGAAGGAGCGGCGATTCTGTTCGGATTCCCGGAAAACGTGGCGAAAAACAGCAAAAAGTCGCCGGAAAAAGTTTTCCGGGTGCTCGATATGTACACCGGGATCTCCGATCACTGGCCGGAGATCGACTCCATTTTCTCGTGCCAGTCAACTCTCAAAGTCAAAACGCAGGCGCTGACGTCACTCATCAAGCTCGGCGAGTTCGTTAACGCCGCGATAGACGAATTCGAATCGGCTATTCTGAAGGATTCCTCGAAATCGCCGGTCGTAGGCGGCGGAATCCACCCCCTGACGATCGAGGCGATGAATTATCTATCGATCCTCGCCGATTACAGCAACATTTTGTCCGACATCTTAGCCGATTCACCGCGACCGAAGTCTTACTTCGGATTCTCAGATTCCGACGAGTATCCGGCGCCGGCGATTTCGCCGAAGATGGCATGGCTGATACTCTCGCTCCTCTGCAAACTCGACACGAAAGCCAAGCACTACGAAGATGTGTCTCTAGCTTACCTCTTCCTCGCCAACAACCTCCAATACGTCGTTGTAAAGGTCCGAACGTCAAATCTAAACTATCTCCTGGGCGACGAATGGGTGACGAAGCACGAATCTAAGGTCAATCAGTTCGCGTCAAAATACGAACGGCTAGGATGGAGAGACGTCATCGACTCTATTCCCTCTGATCCGACGGCTGCGGATACTCAGGAAAAAGTCAAGGAGATCTTCAAGAAATTTAACGTGTCGCTCATCCAGGCATACAGAAAGCAGTCTATCTGCGTCGTACCAGATAACAAGCTCCGAAATGATATAAAGGCTTCTATCGCGAGAAAGATGGTTCCGAGATATCGCAATTTTTACAATGCGACGGAAAAGGGTAGAAATTCGGGGTCTATTGTCAGATTTACCCCTAGAGATTTGGAGGATCGTTTATCAGAACTGTTTTTCAGTAAAGTCGAGTCAGGGGTTTCTTCGTCATTTCACTCATCCCCTGCCCGTTCACCCCGGCCACGTCCGCGTTTCCAGAAGACAATGACTTTTTAATTTTAATTTTAATTTTTTCAAATACTTCATTTTGAATCCTTTGTTATCAAATTACGTTACATCATTCTACCAAAAAAAAAAATAATGTTACATCATTTATTATACTTATCAGTTCACGAAATATGGTGTCGATTTATAATGTACAAATAAGTGGTTGAAATATTGAAAAGAAAAAATTGATGATATAAATAATAAAATGTGTAATATTGTTGTGTAATAGAATAAGGGTACGGTAAGTATTTAAACTATAGTAGTATTTTAGTTTATAGACAATGCTTCACTTCCATGTCTCTTATCAAATTGGTATCAATTAACAAATTAACCTCGAGATTAACTAATTAATTAAGTTCATAGTTTGTATGAGGGTAATTATTGATTGGTAGTGCCGTAGTGCTTAATTATGATGCATAGTATGAATTTGTAGACATCGATGACTTCTTCAATTACAATCTCTAAAAAAAATGTCGCATAATTTATGTCGCATTTAAATTACATAGCGCCTTTTCATTTCTAGTCTTTAAAAGTGAAAATTATATTATGTGTTCAATTAAATATATTGTGATCAGATCAAACACTTACTACTAGATCAAAAATAATAATTTTTGACAAAGGCGCAACTTTATTTTTTCATACATTCCCTTATACATTTGACAATACAAACCACCATCAAAAGAATGATCGACGTAAGATGGATGCGGTCTCATAAGCGTCATGGGTCGTGCGGTTAGTCATCGACCAATTACGTACGTTCTTCCGAATTAATGGGTAGTGCTGGCAAAACTGCCAACAATCACCCCCAGCACCAACTTGAAAGATTCAAACCCAAGTCCCCGCTCTGATACTAATTGTTAGATCAAACGTTTGTTATTAGGTCAAAAGTTATAATTGATACTAGAAATGTAATTTTATTTTCTTATATATTTGATAGTCTAAAACAATGGTCGATATGAAATGATTGTGTTCTTATAAGGGCCATGAATTAGATTATTAGTTTCTGATCAATTTGTAACTATATTTGTGAAATGGGAGTTGATTAATGAAATATAGTCAAATCGAGCACGCATAAATGTCCTCTCAATATAATTTTCAATGTGAATGATTAATTTTTTTCAAAACAGCTTCTCGTGTTTAGAATTATATGTTGAAATTGAGTTGTCAACGCATTTAATAAGCAAGGAATGGATCATCCTCCTTTGAGGCCTCGCCAAAAGAGTTATCAAAAGAGCGCTTTTGCAATTATCAAGATTAATGATTTCAAAGTAATGACTTTGTGGAGGTCCGCCAGATGCGAAAGCGCACTTCTACTTTCCTAGTCGTCGGAAAGCAACTGTCATGAATGGCCGAGAAAGCGATTTATGGGTCTCAAATATTGAATAGTCCCCCTTTGAAAAATCCACATAATGTATTTTTCTTTAACATTATGTTTGGTTCTAGGATTTTAGGGGGAATATGAAAAGAAAATAGGAAAAAAAAATATTTTTCAATGTTTGGTTATTAGGGAAAAAGAAAGGAAATGGTAAGGAAAGGAAAATAGAAAGGAAAATAGAACATAAATTGAGAAAAAATATTTTCCTTCCAATTATGTGAGGAAAATGAAAGAAAAGTAATGTTGTTCTCTCTAGCACTCTCTCACTTTTTAAGCTTTCATCTCATTTTTATTGCTCAAACTAATTGATTGTTTGGATATATTTAATGCAATTTTTTTTTTATGGAATTAATTGGTTGTTTGGATTTTTTTTTTTGGGTGTGCTTTTATATTTTTCTTTAATTTACAATAATAACCAACATAAATGGAAGACAATTCTCTAGAAAAATCATTTTTCTTATTGTTTTATCTAACAATCAAACAAAATAAAAAATTTTAAAATTCTTGTAATTTTTTTTTCATTTTTTTAATATTTTTTTTTCTCCTAAAATCCTTAAAACCAAACAAAACCTAAATGTATGCTAAAAGTCAAATGACGGTTGCTTACATTTACTGTAATTAATACGGAAACCTGAACGTATGTGATTTCATGCTATTTACACACACATACACGTGTATGTGTGTGTAATTTTCTGGATGTTGGTTTGAAAACATACCCGTATTATACAATATAATACGTTTAACTCCTCCAACAGTGAAACACGTTTTATTTATAGGAAAAGTATATCGATCATTGCACTAATAACAAGACTAATAATCCAAATCAAACATATTAAAAAAGGAGATAACCTAATTCAAACATGAATAATTACTTGCCTTACGTACCACATCACCTCAACATACCGTACGTACAATACTCTCCCCGAAATAATTAGAATGAGAATTGAGCACAAAAGGAAATGGTTATCTGAGGGAGGGTTTATGCAGTGAGTATAAAATCACATCTATAATAAATTTTATGTACGCACCGACTTATCATGATGTGATACTTTAATGTGAAAGGTCCAATTTAACCAGATAATTTCCTATATTATTTTTAGTGAGAAGTCTTTATTTGCCATTTTTCTAATTTAGACCGCACATTTATTTCCAACTAACAAACACTTCTAGAATTTGACATATATAATCTTTCAATCAAAACTATAGTCCAATTTCCTACAAATAACTCAACATTGCGGTATACTCCAATTTCCAACTCTGAGTAGCTTCTTAAAAAAGCCGTGTTTGACAGTTCGGATCCTCCGATTACATAATCGTGTTACATTTTCTAGTACACTCATTAATACACATCGCATGTATTGGTGAGCGGTCAAAATAAGAAAAGATAAAAACTAATGACATGGAAAATTGTCTTTCTTTATTTCGAACACTCACCGATACATGTAGCGTATATTGATGAATATAATAGAAGATGTAACACAATTATGCAATAGAAGATCCGAACTGCATTTTTGACTTCTTTTTTGGCTTACTTCTATTTTGTTTTTCTTCTAAAAATTCATCTAAAACATATTTTTTTTATTGTTTTGAAATGCCTTTTTTCAAAACATAAAAAATAAAAAACACTTCTCCTCTGAAAAAAAATCCCATCCTAATGAGTTCTATAATCTTATGTCAAAAAACCAGAATATTTTATTAAACCCAAGTTTGCGAATATTTCAACAATTTTGACAAACCATCCCTAGCTATTCCCTCAACTAGCTACCCGAAAAAGAATGCCAGTGAGAATATATTACATAACTAAAATTAGTTAATGACTTTTGAATAAAAAAATAAGTAGAGTTTCCAATTTCCAGCCAAAATTACTGGCTCTTTTGGAACAAGTCGTTTTCCAGAACGCCCATTCATTCATTCATTCATTCATTTAATTATAGCAATACGGTATAGTTAGTAAACTCAAGCAACTCACTTTTACTTCACAAGTCAATTAATTCACATATGTTTCACATTCAACCACAAATTACTCTGTCTGAAATTCAATTATAAGCTGCTCAAGACTTGGGGGAGATAAAACTTGCAAATGGGAACAAGAATAGAGTATTTATTCAGCAATATCACATATGCATATTATTCAATCTGTTTCAAATAGCAGTTAACGACTATATATGTAATATGTATGTATACACACATGCACGTGCACGTGCATGTGTGTGTGTGTTCAAGTGCTGTACGCGCACGGTAAACTGAACTTAACGAGTAGGTATATCAGCAGGGCGGGCGATGTCCTGCCATCCCGTGCAGTGTTGAAGAAAATGTTTCAAATCATCGGTTGGGGCATCTACAGTCCACGTCTCATAGTACTTGCTAGGATGGAACACGAAAGACTCGTTCGGGAGGGGCACCAAGCCTGACTGAGTTTCGCCAACAAATAAATCGCATTCGGATCTGATATAGCCACTACATTCCTCATCTCTGTCAGCTGCCTACACAATATATGTCAAAAGATTCTATAGCTTAGTAAAATGTTTTAGACCAATCTTAGCATGCAGTGATATTTAAAAAACATGCAATGTAGTAGTCATATTTCATGCATGTGATCCCTAAAACAGATTGAAATAAAATTGCCCATAATATGAATCTCATTAATACTGAAACTATCCAAACAAACATACTGGGGAAGCAAAACATCAGTATGAAGATTCAAGAATTTGTTCAATTCTATAGCAGCACATAATATGTGCATACCTTTTCTGTGTAGTATTTAAAAGCCACCTTCTTGTGCCCAGCTTCATATATGTTGCACTCAGAGTATATCTATACACAAAAATGAATAAATAAATCCCTATACACAACATATTTTAATCATGAAAGATATTCAAGCCACACACACACACACACACACAGAGCATACAACCAAGAGAGAGAGAGAGTCCCTCCAGCAACCGTCACCTGAGACTCTACACTGGCACAAACAGCATAAATCCCCCAATCTCGAGTATAATTATTGTACAAATGCACCTTCCCAAATCGAACACGTGGGTGCCTCTGTCGCGTCCCGTCAAAGAGACAATGGTGAATGGTAACCCTCATGCACCTATCTCCCGTGTGTGAAGGATCCGCCCCGATGAGGATAGTTTTATCATGCTTTGCAAAGTGGCACCTAGCAATGCAGCACCAACAACATCATCAAGTCATGTCAAAAACACCAAATTAAAGAGACGAGTGAATAATATAATCCAATATAAATCATTAGCGAACCGAGAAATGGTGATATCCGTGCTCTCCCTCGAGATATCTATCATCCCATCGTTGTAATCACTGAGGCTGCAACGGTCAATCCAAATATGCTTCGAGTTCGGTTTTATCTGAATGGCATCAACATCGTGTCCCCTGCCTTTTTCCAATGCTATATTGCAGATGATCACGTGTTCGCATTCTTTCAACCTTAAACCTTTGCCTGTGAGCTTGATCCTCCGACCACGCCCGTCTATGGTCTTGTAAGAGGATATGCTCAACTGAGACTTGAGCTCGATTGTGCCCGAAACTTCGAATATGATCCATAGAGGTTCCTTTTCACGGCACCCGTATCGTAGTGAGCCCGGCCCGTCATCTAGAAATACATATATGAGGTTAATATATTGGGAAAAAAAATAATTGTGAATAGAGCAATCTTAGTTTCTAAGAGCGCAATATTTAAATTTGAATATAATACAAGATTCGACACGAGCGGAGCTATGTTTTAATGTGTGGGGTCAAATGATCCTACTAGAAAATTAAAAATCTCACTTTAGTCATATATATATATATATATATATATAAGTTATTAAAAAAATATAAAAAATTTTATATAGTAGAATCCAAATGCCAAATCCCATTATTATCTATTAATTAAGTCAATGTAAAAATATAAAAGAAACTCACCGTTTCCTTTTATTTTATTATATATCTACCATATATATGTGTGTGTAATTAAATAAACATAAAAATATAAAAGAAACACACTCCTTACTTTTAGTTTTCTATATATTTTTCTCCATACAAATTCTATATAAATACTATAACAAAATAGAAGAAATTATGGATGATTTCACTATACAATTTTTCTAACTCTGCCTATCGACACGACTGTCCCTACCAGCCCATTTTCGAAAACATGCTAACATGTCATTAATTCAGGCAACTTTTGCTTTTCTAAACATTAATTAGACTTTAGAGATTGAGACAAATCCAAAGATAATAACCACATAACATTCTAAACGCAATCTAAATCAACAGTGTTTGCAGTAAGTATTGTGTTACCAGCCAGGGTGGTGACAGAGTAAACGTCGCCCTTTTGCCCTCCGACAGTTAAACGGCCGAAGCCCTCAGCTCGGCCCGCCAGAGCCCGCAAACTTGAATCGACGTCTCCGTACAGCAAACGAGGCCCCATGTTTGAATTAATCTTTCTGAGCTGGGTTTGAAATTTTTGCTGCTAAATTTTCACAATTTGGTTCGTATTTATGGTCGTTGTCGTTCAAGAAACGGCCATGGCAATGCCCCATATTAAATAGAGCTGTTAAAAGCTTTTGGATTGGGGTTCTGTAACTGTTTTCAATTTCATCTCTCAATTAAATGATCATTACTTTGACCATTTTTATCCTCCCCTGCTTTTATTAGTAGTGTCTGTAGTGGTGAAATACGAAACTGACCAACACTATCTAAATCCTAATCCGAACCCGATTTAATTGTATTGGATAAATTATAAAGCAAGCGTACTTATATTTAAATGGAAAATTCTTATTTGAATTTAGTTTGATCAAATCCAATAAATTATATGATAAATGTATTTGATGTGGCATATTTTAAATCGACTTTCCGACTACCTTTCAGGCGCCACGCGCGCCTTTTCCCACCGCTCAAATTCCATGGGTACGATTCTCGACCGGACCCTGGGATACCGATGTGTCCATTCTGACGAGCCCGGCCGGACAGTTTCCCCCTCGATCGGGTCGTGGTTCTTGACCCCTCAGACCTATCCTCTCGACCCGCCTGATCGATTCATCTTTCGACTGAGATTCTATCAGATCCAACGGATTTCTGTTGGTATTTAATGCTTCGTTAACCCAAGATATGGAGAGCCACCTAACCCCATACCATATTAATTAAGAGCTAGCTAAGGCCACACTAAGTCCTTCCTTTAGACTTGTGGGTCGTTCACATTAGCACATGATGGTCCATTCAGCCTAGGGGCCCTATCGGGGGAGGCCTACTTAGGCATACTATAAATACTCTTGTATTTATGGTAAAAAAATTTATTAATTATTCTCAACGCTCTTATTCTGCTCAAATTTCTTCAAAATTGATCAACTGACTTAAGCATCGGAGGGTCTTAGCCGAGACCCATCTCGACTAACTCACGTTGCCATTTTCCTTGTTGCAGGTCAACTTTCTGATCAAATTTCTTTACCTACACACTCAACCAGAGTCTTCGATCGAGATTGACCAACTTCCAAATTCGACCAGCATCAGTATTATATTTACTAAGTAATTGATCATTCTCTTTAAATTATCGATCATTCACAAAATAAATATAAAATACTCATCATATAATTAATATTGATTTGATTGAATCGAATCTGAGCTAGAATTTTTCCATTTTAAATAGGTTGTATATTTTTTGTGGTCTGAAAAGTGAAAGCTTTGTTACTTGTTGAGAGGTGGCCACGTGTTTGTTCTAGCATGATCGACATATTTATCATACAATAGAAATTGGGGCCCCACCAAAATGGACATATATTATTTATTATAGGAAGAGAAATATTACATTTATGCACGGCTGATGGAGCGGGCTATGGTCTGAAGATAACTTAGCAACTATTATAGGCCCACCCCATCCTCATAACTTTTGTACTAGCCTATCAATCACATATACCACTTAATAAGCCCCTCTCTATTTGTCACCACAAATTATTAAATTTTTCTATTTGCAATTATAGCGAGAAAGGAAGGTTAAGTTTCGTCAATGAGCCCGATATAAATTGAATTTAAGATATTAAGTTGAATATAAGTATTTTTTTTTTCTAATTAATACATTTTGACAATAAATTGTGACAGTGCCGTTTTCTCGATGGAACACCTACTGATCGAATTCATCAAGGAGAACAATGTGGTGTGTTGGTTTGGCCCTTCAACTTATTAAGAAATAATACACGCGAACCTAATCGGATACGTCTTTGAAAAGACTCTCAATACTTAGGTCAGTAAATATATTGAGTAGAAGATTGGAAGGGAACGAACTATAGAAAGTATAACTGTAAAGATAGTTCGTACATCTAATATACAATGAAGACTTTTTATTTATAATAGGAGGTTGGAACAGATAAAGTTAGGACTGAGATGGTTGACTGCCGACGTTCCATACAAAGGAATATCCTCTGATAAGTTGTAGCGAAAACGTTCGGGTGCAACAGAATGTCAAAAAACATTATGAAGGAGACTATCTCAATAAGATCTGAAGGACCACTTCGAGAATAGATAAGAGACCACTTTGAGGAGGACCTTGAGGCTTCATCAATGCAAATAGTGCCTCACTAGAGCCACATTGAGGTTCTTGCCTGGTCGGAATCGAGGAGCATCCTTAGAGGTTTGCGCCATGTAGGTGCCACGTGTTCTTGTCGGAGGGTTCCATGTGTATAGAGGTAGATGTTATGTGGAGGGTGTGTATTTTTCAGAAATCTCTAATCAAATTAAAAATAACTATCAACCACAAATTTGAACATCTGAAAAATATAATGAATATATTTGCAGGAAAAAATATAGGAAAATTAGTAATTGATTTTGAACCTTTGGGTCAACCAAAAATTTGAACATCTGAGTATATTTGCAGGAAAAAAAAAAAAGAAAATTAGTAATTGATTTTGACCCTTTGGGGCTCATTTAAGCATTTATAGTCCAATTTTAAAGTTATCCATGGCCTTAGTAGTGGGCCCAAAATATATGGTCACAATATTGGGCTCGTAAATAAAAATTAATTTCGTAAACAAAAAGAAGTCAATGGTGTAGTAAAAAAGCATGTGCTGTAAAAAAACTACTCATCAAATAATTTTTTTTATTTTATTATAACAGCATTGACAATTTGAATACTGTTCAAACACATGAACGGGTTACTTATTAGTCAACTAATAAAAATTGGGAAAACTAGACCGCCAGTGAGCCCGGCGGCGTAACCACCGACCTTTTTAAATCACCACCACCGCTACTCCGTCACTTCTCCACCATTGCTTCGCCGGTATTTCTCCTTCATTACAGGAGACGATCTACGAGTGCAATTCTACACAAAAATCGCGTGATCTGATAGAATAAACATAGAAATAATGTCGAAATAAAAAAAAAAAGAAAGAATAATCAGCAGAAGCGAAGTCGTTTTGCCTACAATGGCTTCCACCATTAAGGGAGGTACGTAGCCCTAATCAACCATGTGAAACGAATTTTGTTAGTAATTACCAGAAATTTTCAGTACAATCAGTTCCTTTCGATCTGTGTAAATTGTTTTTCTTTCAATTCTGATCTATTTTTCGTAATTTGCAAGTTGGGTGAAAAGTAAACGAGGAGTATGATCATTTATCAGTTAATCTTTGAATGATGACGATGGTGATTTCTGTTAAACAGGCGAGAAGGATCTCGAAATGGGCTTAAACCTCGAGCCTCCCGGGCCATCGCCTTCGCCGTCGGCCCGAGCGCCGGTGGCGACTCCAAATTCTGGGAAGGCGTTGGTATGCAAATCCTTAGCCACTTCAAATTCTGGAAAAGTGTTAGCGGCATCCGATTCTGGGAAATCATTAGGCACTTCAAATTCTGGGAAAGCGTTGGTGGTTTCCAACTATGGTAAAGCTCTAGTAGTTTCGAATTCTGGCAAGACGATGGACCAATCAGGGAAGAAGAAGTATGTGAAGCAGGTGACGGGGAGGCACAATGACACGGAGCTCCATTTAGCGGCTCAGAAGGGTGATGTGGCTGCAGTGAGACAGATACTGGGGGAGATTGATGAGCAAATGCTGAAGACTTTGAGTGGGGCTGATTTTGATGCTGAGGTGGCGGAGATCAGAGAAGTTGTAGTGAATGAGGTCAATGAATTGGGGGAGACTGCACTTTTCATAGCAGCAGAGAGGGGATACATTGATGTAGTGAAGGAGTTGTTGCCTTATACAACAAATGAAGGGATTAGGATGAAGAATAGATCAGGTTTCGATCCGCTTCATGTTGCTGCAAGTCAGGGCCATCATGGTAATCGAACACTTTCTGTACTAACGTTTGAATGATTGATCCGTGTTAATGAATTTGGCTGCTGTGAATTGACAAAATTTGTTTCTTGTTGGTGATGATTAATCGTGCTTTGTGAATATCCCAGGATAGGGATTATTGGTTCTTGTGGGTGATGATTAGTCATACAATGTGAGTTTTCTTGGATAGGGGTGGTCTTTATGCCAGAATTACTGTTTGGAGTTCACATTCTACTGTCTGCTTGTTTGTATTTATCATTCCATTGTGTCTGACAACAATATATCAGGGAAAAAGCAAAAAAGAGTTATTGACACTATCTCATCCTTCCTATCTTTATGCTCAATACTATGGTACATTGACACTGTCTTTCCTTTTGCATCTTACAGATATCGTCAAGTTGCTGTTAGAGCATGATCCTCGACTAAGCAAAACAGTGGGTCAATCAAATGCGACTCCTCTCATAACTGCAGCAACAAAAGGGCATCTAGAAGTTGTCAAAGAATTGCTTTTGAAGCATTCTAGTTTGATTGAGTTAACGAGATCCAATGGCAAAAATGCATTACATTTTTCAGCCCGCCAAGGCCATGTAGATATTGTGAAAGCATTGCTTGAGAAGGACCCTCAACTGGCCAGAAGGACTGACAAGAAAGGACAGACTGCACTGCACATGGCTGTTAAAGGCGTTAGTAGTCAAGTGGTTAGGTTGCTCTTGCAGGCAGACGCCGCCATTGTGATGCTTCCAGACAAATTTGGTAACACCGCAATACATATAGCCACCAGGAAAAAGCGTGTTGAGGTATTAATTTGGAATTATTCGATCCTGAAAAAATTTAAGCACATGTTTTGCTTCAATCAATAGAGGTCTGTCGCTGTGAAGTTAGTTATATCAGATTGTTTGCCTCTTCACTTGCAACTGGGCTTTTCAGAAAGCTGGTACTTAGTTTCAATAGAGAGAAGAAAATACTTGCATCTTAATGACAAAAATCTTTCGGATACTTGCAGATTGTGCTTGAGCTCTTAAGGCTTCGGGACACAAATGTCAACACATTGACAAGAGACCACAAAACAGCTCTTGACATAGCTGAAGGACTCCCTTTATCTGAAGAAACAGTTGAAATAAAGGAGTGCTTGACACGTTTTGGTGCACTCAGAGCCAATGAGCTGAACCAGCCTCGTGATGAGCTCCGCAAAACTGTCTCAGATATTAGGAAAGATGTACATATTCAGCTTGAACAAGCTCGTAAAACAAACAAAAATGTCAGTGGTATAGCCAAGGATCTCAGGAGGCTCCACAGAGAAGGAATAATGAATGCTACTAATTCAGTCACTGTGGTGGCTGTCCTCTATGCTACACTTGCTTTTTCTGCCGTATTTACTGTTCCCGGAGGTGATGATGACAGTGGAATGGCTGTGATGGCAAGTAGCCCCTTTTTCAAGATCTTCTTTATTTCTGATGCTCTGGCGCTTTTCACGTCCTTGGCCGTTGTTGTTGTGCAAATTACGGTTGTCAGAGGTGAAATAAAATCCGAGAGACGGGTTATGGAGGTGATAAATAAGTTGATGTGGTTGGCCTCTGTTTGCACCACGGTGGCCTTCATTGCTTCCGCTTACATAGTTGTGGGGCGGCATCATAAATGGGCTGCGATTCTTGTCACTGTAATAGGGGCAGCTACAATGTTTGGGGTTTTAAGTGGTATGACTTATTATGTGGTGAAATCAAGAAGATTAAGGAGAGTTAGAAAGAAAGAGAAGTATTCAAAAAGTGGAACAAACTCATGTCGTCTATCGGAGACTGAATCAGAAGTAAACCCCATATATGCCATTTGATGCAAAGGGATTAATTCTGTAGAGATTTCAATATACTTGAAATCGGTTTCTTGAAACTGATTGTTTTGGTGGATTAAGGATGAATCTGTGACCAGAGACATAATTAGGATTTTGTTAAGGTTATTGGGATGAAATGAGGATATTGTCTGTCAAATCGGTTTGATCAGAAGTTTCAATATAAAAATACTCGTGTATCAGGAACTTGGTTAATGAACAAACATGATAATGAATTTGCTCCCTGGATATTTGCTGTTTCTGTTTATAGCAGTTAACAATCTAACAATACGGTTGCCTCTTTTTTTCTTTTTTCTTTTTTTTTCTTCCTTTTTTTTTTGGGTTTTTATTGTAAGCCGGTAACAATAATGAGCCGTATTGTTGCTTAACTCAAGTGCTGGTTGCAAGCTCTGAATCTGATATGAGTTGAGCAAGTTTAGGAGCTTAGAGAGCCAATTCGAGTAAGGCTCGACTCGAGCTTGAGGTTTTTCGGGCTCAAGATCAAATATAGTTGTTCCAAACCTCACAAGCTTATTTCCAAGTTTTTAGTTTCATTTATTATTACTTTTATCAAATATTTAGTTGTAACATTAATAACGATAAAAAAAGTTATATGCATCCATGAATGTGAACACAAGGAAACATTTCCTTATACCACCCCACCAAACCAGATAGAGACGGGGAGAGAGAGAGAGAGAGAGAGAGAGGAAAAAAATATGGGGCATAATCGCTCCTTCAAAAAACAATGATTGTGCTACGCACCGCGCGATTATATATGAAGCTTTGTCTCTATCGATACTTGCTCGGTTAGTTAACGATGATTATAAAGTGCATGAAAGCACCTACTTTTTGCGAGGGAATTAACGATATCAATAAACGAGGTTTCGGTTTCAAGCATTTGCAAATTCATTGAACAATAGTACTATATATGATTAATATTGTTTATTATAATTACATATAATATGATGAGTACCTACCCGCAGGACCACGTAACGAAAATGGATCTAACCAAAAGAGGGTCAATCCAAAAGAGCCAAAACAACACTACTGCTCAGATGGTCCTGCAAACCACAAACACACTGTAGTCTTGTTGTTTGGAACTTTCAAATTTGACCCTATTCTCCATTTTTCTTTCCTTTAGCAATTGGCAGACTGCATGGATATGAGTGCTTTTTATTTCACTTTCCTAGCCAGGGTAAGAAATTTTCACGCGTCTCGATCCATGAGCCGCTTGTCAATCGTTGTTTTCTCCCAACCCGTCAAATGCAACCTCTAGAGTTTTAAAACACATGCACTTGGCCAAAATTCGTTATCCATGTAGATTCTTTGGCTGGTGCTGTGTGCCCAGTAGATGATTGGATGTGATGTCGTCGGATCTTGATGATTCTCCTCGAGCTAACGTGGAGTGGCCGTGTCCTGTTAGAATGAAAAATACGTGAATCTTGCCGAAAATGTATTCGGCAAAAATTATTTGATGCTAGAGTCGGCACAAAGTAGGAAAATACAATGAATTCTGCAAAGAATCGAGTAAAGTTTCGGTATAGGAAGTATCAATTACCTTTTTGGAGATTTTTGTAAGAGTATTTATAGCAAGCTAAGATCTTAATTAGCTCCTTGGAATTAAGGCTGAGTTGGTAAGCCTAGGTATTCCTAGGACAACCCAGACAACATTATAAAGGGACGCTTTGCCCAGAGCTGATGGTTGCAGGGCAAGTATATTCGCTGTCAGAGTTAGTGGCGGATGTCAGAGATGACATTGACAAGATGCGATACTGTACTTCCTGCTTGAAATGCACCCCCAAATGAGAAATGGCTAAGACACCATCAACTAGAGGGGTCTTATCAAGAAGAATGTCCTCCTCGAGGCCGGGCGTCCGAGGAAGATGTTTGTAGCTAGGAAGGTCTTGCTTCGCGTGGTCCCGGATGACACGGGATTGACATGTAGCGGTTGTTTTCACGTATAAAATATTTCGTATCAAAATGGATTCATCGAATTTGTTTCTGATGATCATGAATAATGATTATATAAACGTACAGAGTGCATTAATTTCATCAATAATATAATCCATTTGAAACTGTGGTGAAAATATTTATTCGTAAAAATTGTATATATGCATTTGAAACACATAGTACAGATAGTACTGTTAGAAGGTCACAAGTAGTGAGAGAGATTCAGAGCATTTTGCAGAAAAACAACTGAATGGAACAGTAGCATAATCTGCAAGAAAAATATAAAGCTTAGGCAGCTAGCTGGTTCTTTGTATTTTCCCTAAATATGAAAAATATCCACAAGCTTTAGTGGACAGGTCCTGTAAGTGTATGCATTTTTGGATAGAAATTCATGTGCCGCTGTTCTTTCATGAGTACCTCTACTCAGAAAAATTATTCTAAGCTTATTGGGAAATATCTATATAATATACATATATATATATGTGTGTGTGTGTGTGTGTGTGTGTGGTGCCAAGTTTCTAGTCAATGAATTAATGTATTTTGCCAAAGGGATTCATTCTTTGGCTTTCAAGAAATGTGCAACTAATTTTGGTTCACAAATTATCGTTTGAATTTTTTTATAAGTAAATGATTGTTTGAAGTTAAATCACTTATGAAGAAACACGATTCATGAACATTTTGAAAAAAATAAGCTTGTGAACTCACAAAATGGGAAGGATTTTCCCTTCATCGTTTAAATGAATTGTTTGCAAATGCTTGTACCTTTAAAAAAATTTGTAGTAGTAGAAAAAGTTATAAAAAATTACAGTAATAGTAAATGGTATTTGAAAAGAACAAGTGAAAAATAGTGGTTAAATATTAAAAAAGTAATTAAAACTTAGAGAAAATGATTTGAAAGTTGTTTCTATCTTTTAGTTTATTTTAACTTCTTTTTTTCCAAGAAAAATCAAAATACAAAACACTCACGACCTAATTTTTTCAACAGAAATAAAAAAAGCACTTTTTGTTGTCATGGCAAACACACGAAGAGCTAAAATCTCGGAAACGCACTTGATCTTGGTAAAGAGACTAAAAGACCAGTATACCCCTGCCCTTTTTATGTAATACCCAAACACTTATTTTCCCCATTTTTTGGTCTACATTTGGTCTAATCACCATATCAACTTATTTGATAAGCCATGCCACAAGAAAATTGTAAATGTGAATAATATGAAAAGAATAAACGAACAGAGTACAATCATTTTAAATAAAAGAAAATTTGTTTTTGTTTTCTTTATTGAAATCTAAGAACCAAACATACGGCCAAGGGTGCGAATTAACTCAATTTTGTGAATAGTATAGACTAACTTAAGCGGCAAATGAAGTCTAACGGTTCTACCTATGTTTTATGTTATTGATGGTGTCGATTTTTGGATCCGATCAAAGGAGGGGCTCGGGTTCGACGAGAATAATGAGTTGCTGGATTGGTTCCTGGGTTGTAAGAAAGGAACACGTGAGTCTAGTTAGGAGTGTTTCCGATGAATACCCTCCGATGTTTAAATCCATAAGAGTTTGAGTAGAAGATTGGAAGATGAAGTGATTAATATACTAGAATGCGTAAGTTCAAAAATAGAGTGTGTACCTTTAAGAATAATGGAAACCTTCTATTTATAGTATCTAATTTGGAGTGGATAGAGTTAAGGTTGAGGTAGCCTTTTCCCATCGTTCCGTACAAGGAAATATCCCATCGTTAAGGTAGAGTCTTCAAGCTCAATGATGTGTCAAAAACCATTGCAATAGGGGAGCACCTTGAGGATGAATAAGGAATCACTTCGAGGAGGCCGAACCCACACTAAGGAGACCCTCCGGGGTGGAGGATAGTTGGTTTGGTGGACACCTGCCTGAGAGGGACGTCCTCTTCGATATCGGGATAGCCTCTCGGCTTGTCGTGGCTTAGCTGGTGCCACGTGGGTGGATCAAATTGGACCATGTCATGGGTCAAGCGGCCACGTGGAGATTGCGCGATCCCCACATCAGCTATCAAGTTTTTTATTTGAAAATCCAATACTTCAATGGGGAGCTCATAAGCTGATCGAGAAGGACTCGTATGACAACCCTAAACCAATACTTTCTTTTTCTTCGTCGACTTCTTTCCTTTTATTTTTCTATTTTTTCAAATTATCATTGCGAATTCATACTATTGATGAAACAGTTAAGAGTCTCACATGGCACTACTCTTAACATGTAATGCTAAAAAACATGATACTTTTGTTGATATAATGTTGGGATAATTGATAGATATAAAGAGAGATAATTGTGTATTGATTCAAAAAGTGCTCGATAATACTCTCTTTTTCGTTAATTAGTCTCACTTTTTGTCAAGAATCAGGATGACATAATCGATAGAACTATGTTTAGTCTCAATCACACTCATGTGCCCATTGGCTGATTTGCTTGCAAATCATACTTGTATGTGTTCTTTTTTTTCTTATTTTTTGTTTGTATTAAACGTACGATTACAAATATTTCTGGTAAAAGTTGTACTTTTAATTTCAATAAGCAATGTCATATTTAGTCATGATCCTTTTACACGATGGTTCTAGTTTTAACTATTATTGTCCTTTGTGTTTATCATTGTTTTTTGGGTTTAAAAATGAAATATCCAACTTTAGAAGATTCGTGTACTCAAATGTCATTTGTAGGCTTTGAGTTGCAAATTAAGTTATGTTTGTGTTTTGGAATTCATATGAGTAATTCCAAATTAAAAGTATTGTTGAGTTTAATTTGTGATGTGTATTACATGTTTAGTGATTAACACTAATTTAATTAGATCGAATTTTGGATAAACGAAAGCTGACAATACGGAAAATTCTAGCTTGATCCACCCTGATCAAACCATTATTAATCACGTAAAGAGTGATCATTCACTTGGTAAGTGTATGCAGTTGCCATGTAATTTATTGAAGATGATCAAATCAAGTTCGGATAAGAATTTTTCATGAAAATACATACACTTTATGAAAGAAAAAAAAAAGATATATGAAACTATTATTCTCTTACAATATATCATCAAGTACCCTTTATAAAATGGAAAAGGTTCTGTTATATGGGACGATTCCTCCTGAACTTTTTCCACTTTGTTTTAACAAAGAGAAATAAAGTTTATCACATCTTCACTTATCTGGCGGTTCCACATTTTGAAAAGGTGCAAGGAAAAGGACTTGGAATGTGTAGCTTAAGCCTATTAAATTAAAATTTTCTTTTAAACTTTTTTAGCCCTTTGACTGCATAAAATACCAAGAAAATCAGACGGCATCAAATATATTCACGTGCTTTGATATTTAATTGGATCATCAATTATCCTATTATTATACAAGATGCTATATTTCACACTTTAGTAGTATATTCATTTATCTTTAAATTATAGATAGATGTAACAATCCGTATTTTATCATCTGTTTTTTTATCAATCAATTCGAGCCAACCCAATCAAACCGGTCCATATCACCCAACTCCGACTACGTTCTATGAAAATCCTTATTCTATGAAATATGAAGTATGTTTTTACTCGAGATAATTGTCGTTTATTCTCTATTTCACTTTTCGTATATACTTACAATTGATTTGAATGTCGAAAAAGTTCATAGAAACCGACTCTAACGATCCTAACTTGAGCGTTAACTTTGGATCAAATTGCCAACTCCAACTAAATATTTGGATCAACGTAACTTAAAGTGCTTAGAACTTTTTTTCAAACTCAAATCACTAGAGCAAGAAAGTATTAGTGGCTACTATGCCTTCTCTCGTTTTACTAACTTTGGTGTTCATTATACATCTACTTCTCTTTTTTCTTTTCTTTTTTTTGGCGATATTGTTAAAAGAAATAAATTGAATCACATAAAATTTGCCCCCATGCAATCAGAACTAGAAAGCATGGAGCCCCACTCGGCTAAAAAGTTGGGCCATCTTAGGTGCGTGGGAAAGTTATTTACTTTTGCAGTCTTTCTGACTACTTTTTTATCTCTGAAAAGCTTGGGACTACTTTTTATTTCCTTTTACCGTATGTTTTTTTGATACTCTCAAACCCAGGATTTTCTTTTTGATAATTTATTAAAAGCCACAACTGAAATGTAAACTTGTAGCCTAAGTTCGATTCGATCGGATTGTTATTATTCTCGTGATAAATATTTTATATTTGAGTTATGTTTGGTAGGGGCTTGTTGATGTAATTATATATGTATTACATCTATAATTATATTTGATAGATTTTTTGTTGCATTTTATAAAATATAGGTCCGCTTGATTTAGATTGAATTGACAGGAGTTGTAATTTACCATGTGACCTAGGAAAATCTTTTTACGGATCAGGTGTATACACCTTACTGTCTAGATTCAACAACGTGATATGTATTAAATTTTCTATAAAATACATATAATACGTAGTTAAATTTGGATCGCATAGTGCGTAGGTAGAGCTCATATACACAATACATATAAGAATTTTCATATGACCCTTAAATATATGTGATATGACTTAAATTAAAAGGTTTTTCGTAATTTACTTTAAATCTATATAAAAATAGAATACTATCAAACATAGTTTGAAGGATATTTTATGAAATAATACTTATTAGCAAATAGATTTATGTAATAAATTGATAACAAATTTATAGAATATATATCCAATAATTTCAATACCACACACAATTCTTTATTGCTACCAAATACAATTTTATCTGTAATTGATGAATAATATAAAAAGAATAACCAATCGATTGATAAGTATAATATTTGTTATATAATTTATTGGGCTCGGTGAAATTAGGTTTCGATAAAAAAAATTCGCCACTAAAATATAGTACATCAAGCAAAATTTGAGTTGCTGTAAATGAAGAGTTCCACATATTTCAAAGACTTCAAAGCAACTAAAT
Source organism: Petrea volubilis (assembly GCA_026212405.1). NCBI lineage: Eukaryota > Viridiplantae > Streptophyta > Magnoliopsida > Lamiales > Verbenaceae > Petrea > Petrea volubilis. Next base: position 2,610,456 of record CM047882.1, read on the forward strand.
GGACAAACAAGAAAACTGCCACAACTTGTATTTTATTGAATCAAGAAAACTCATCTAAATTATGTGCAGTATAATCCAAATTCCAGACTATCAAACAATTTAAACGAACACAATCAAAATACACATTTTTAAACTTTATTTTTCCCATACCTTTAGACTTTTTCTGAATTTAAAAATCTGGCTGAGATTTCTTGCAATGAGCGATGGCTGCCTCAATGGAACGCTCAATCTCAGTAGCACTGCTGCTGCTCCTCCTCAGAAATTGCAGCTCATGAAAATGTAAACCATTCGAATTGAGCGAAAACGAGGACGATGAAGACGATGAGTTCGAGGAAGACGAGGACAAGCACTTGGTCGGAGAGTGGCGTTTAATCGCGCCGGAGAACGACCTCCGGTGGACATTATTGTTGTTGTTATCCTCAAAAACCCCATCTTTGTAATCAATGTTCTTCATTATAGCAGCTATTGTCGGACAAGGCTTTTTCTTGACAATCTTTATGTGCTTTCTCGAAGATTCTTGGGGTGTTTGGGTGTTTTCGTGAGGTCCCACATCGGAAATGTTTGGCTTGGCGCAGCTGGGCTCGTCGGAGCAAGCAGATTTGCCGAACAGAGATTTCAGGTAATCCCTCGAAGCTTTCAGCTTTTGGCTTATGACAGAGTTCTTGATCAGCTTCAACTTTTTGGACCAAGCCTGCTTTTTTGATGGTTGATTATTGATGAAACTGCTTAATTCAGTGGACCATTCGAAGAAATAATCATCTGGGTTGAGCTCACAGCTGACCCTGCAAGATTCTGATGGAGAAATGTTGCAAGAATCTGATGGGGTGTTCATGGTGTTGGTGCAGGGGGCTGTGAATGGCATTGTGTAGTAATTATCTTCATCTTCTTCTTCTTCTTCGAAGGGCTCTTTGGTAATTATGTTGAATGTGGCGGCGGCGGTGGTGGTGAGTAGGAGGTTTTGGACCATCTGCCTCCGTGGGGGGAGGTGGAGGGGGAGGAGCTTGCCTTTGTAGAAGAGCTCGTCGGCCGGGGAAGTGATGGTGTCTTTGTCATTGCAAGTGTGCGACATTTGGAACTCAAATTCTCTGCTTTGTGGGGAGCAACAGAGCGCGCTTGATGGTGAAGAAATCAATTCCATGTCTATGTAGTCCTCATCTCCACAATCATATAATGCAAGATTTGCAGCCATTTCATGAAAATGTATGTGTGTGTGTGTGAATCTCACATTGTCTCACTCTGCGTGTGTGTATCAATCTCTCCGTGTCGCTGCGTGCTTGTGTGTGTGTGTTTTATCAATCACTCTCTGTATGTGTTTGTGTGTGAAGATGCTTATGGGGAGGTGAGCTTTTAGTGAAGAGAGGAGAGCATCCCTTAAAGGAGGGATGATTCCAAGTCAGAAAAAAGCATGAAAGAAGTGTAAGGAAACCTGTCAGGTATAATTTTTATTAACCTCTTGAAATTGGAAATGTAGAATACATAGAAATTTCAAGATATATACAAGATGGAAAAGCATGCATTATGGGTTTTTTTTTTTTTTTTTTTGATAACTAGGCATGCATTATGGTTAAGTAATAATAATTATGCAATTTGTTGTTGCCCCTCAAGAGTGACATGCAACAGTGTCCATCTCCAAACTAATTTCCTGTCTCATCTCAGACAAGAAAAACGGTGCTTCTGCCTCATGGTCGTCTTAGTATTTGATTTGTTATATGAACAAATAATGCCACTGAAACAAAACCATTCTTAACTAACTAATAATTAAAAAATATAAGCCTGAGTTTAGTGGACTACATGATACTTATCATGGTCCATAGTCCAATCCACCCCTAATAAACTAGTTCTTACGAGGCAAGGATATTAAATTATAGGGATAATTGCATTAACACCCCCTCTAAAATACCACAATTATCATCTTCCACCTCAATCTTTTATAACTACAGTGACACCCCCTAATATTAAGACTACCAATTCTCTACCCGTGCTACGTGTGCCCTTCTCTTGGTGGGATAATATCTCAACACACACAAGTCCATCCTAGAAATTTTTACTCAGACCTAGTTTGCCATACCTAACAAATCATATAACAAATATATTACACTTGTCGCCCAACAAATCACATAACAACTATATTGCACTTGTCACGTGATTGATTATTCTCCTTAAATTTTCCATCAATCGTTGGCCATGTATAAACCACTCACTACATAATTAATATTGATTCGATCGAGTTAGATTTAGGCTAAAATTTCCTGTCACCCTATGGATTTTATAATAGGATTGTCCTTTGATACCACTTTTATGAGGAATTCAATCCACTCCTAAAAAATCGGTTACTAAAAGGAAAGATATCCCTATCTTATAAGTTGATCCAAAAAATTTTTCCCTAGTAATGTGAAAATGGAGACCATTACATACTGGTATATCCGTATATATAACTAACCTGGATTTTGGAAATTGTAGTCCAAGATATTTTTGTGAGTAATAAAACCTGAAAAATAATTTAATTTGAACTCTAATCAAAGATTCCATCACCAAGAATTCAAATCACGATCCTAATGTATTAGATCTTAGTGGGGGTTCTGCATAGGCTTTTACAGGTTTTTGGAAATTTTCAACATGAGTCCAAATACACCACTTTATTTTTATAATTGAGAAAGTAACAATTTGAATAGTGGTGGTGGTGCCCTTACCCTAGCCCTCCTGTAGCTTCCACATCTTTCCTTGCAAACAAGAGAGAGAGAGAGAGAGAGAGAGAGAGAGAGAGAGAGAGACTTCAATAGGAAACCAGCCCATTCCTCAAAACGTGGTTTTTCGCACCCTCTTTACAATAACTACTTAGTAAATTTTAATTCTCAGTGGCAAGAAATGGAAGTCTGATAGATCTCCATCGGTCAAAACATGGGCATCTTAGCCCTTTTATTTTTTTTAGTGTTTTTGAGACATCAAATTAAATGTTCTTTTGACCCTATTGGGCATAAAACCAACATTGGGTTCAACGCTTTTATTTCTTGTCCAAAACATAGGTAAATGGAGAATTATTGCATCCCAAGTTCGAGGCTTTTGTTGGCACACTCTTGTAAGTTGTAACATAATCTACTACTTCTCTGTGAATCTGTGATTGACCTACAACTTAGGCTAGCCTTTAACCCCACCTCACCCTGCATTATATATATACAAACACAAACACATATAAGAATGAGAAGATTTAATTATAAGGGCTCATTTGACTGGGACAAGGGATCATTTTGAATAAGTAGTAATCATGAACACTTATTTTTGTTTTTCATCTTTCCGTGTGGAGTACAAGTAAAGTACTCTTTGGTGACTATTATATTTATACATCAGATTTGTCACATGCCAATCTGACAGAACTTACAAAAGGGAATGCTCTGGTCTCTTCTTCTTATGTGGCCCATTCCTATTGGCTCCTTTCTTTTCCTTTCTTTTTCGGTTTTTTTTTTTTTTTTTCAAAATTTTGCCCACCTCATGATACCCACATTGATATATCCAAATAGTATTTTCAACCATTAAATTTAATATAATATGTTATAATTTTATGTTTTTTAATATTTTAAAATATTATTATATTTAAATTTAACAATTAAAAACATCAATAGAGAGCATTGATAGGTGGTCAAACTTAAAAGTAAGAAGAAAGAGATATATGATCTTTGAACAACATTTACTTCATGCACTGTATTTATTGCATTTATGGACTGCAGAAAGTGAAAATTTGAATGCAAAAAAACATACTCTTAAGAAGAGGGTTGACAGTTTTTCAGTTGTTACATTCAGAATGAATTCCCACGAGGGTGGAAGGGCTTGGTAACAAGCCACACAACATCTGTAATGACTAATGAATCTAAAGAATTACATTTTCCCCCTTGTAAAAATCTAGTGATTGTGCAACCTCTGAATCTCAGTTTACCAAAACCTGTCCCAACTATTGTAAACATTTCATGATAAATTTCAAACTTTACAATTGTAATTGTCAAAAATAAAAATAAGAAAAGAAACAAAAATGTATTTCCTCATAAGGAAACAACTATAAATATACTATAAAGACTAGCTCTTTTCACATGTCTAATTTATCTTACAGTGCTACAATATATAGTCCATATTGTTTGAAAGGTAAGACTTTGCATTGTGAATTTCGACGAATTTCAACCTTTGTTCGTATATACTATCTTCTTCTTTTTTTTTTTTTTTTTGAAATAGTGAACATTTTCAGGGAAGAAACTGGGATTTTAAAATGGAGTTATAGTACAGTAGAGGTTACTTACCGGACCTTGAAGCTTGATCGAATCGTTGGCCTAAGGTAGAGTAGACTGCTTCTTTATCATAATAAAAGCTTTTGTTCCTCAAAAGTCTCATCAAATTCCCAGTCAATATTCCCATCAATAGAATTGCCTCTGCTATGATTCTCAAGTTCAAGTTCCAGTTTCAACTTATCAAATTGAGCAGCTGCATCCGAAGCCGACTTGCCATTGATTCCGAGAGACTCTAGTTCCACCTTTGCAGTCTCTGGTAATTTCGTGGTCCGGCTTCGAACCAAAGGCAGACTAATAATGGGACTAAAACCCAATGACATCCCTTTTTGTGACTCATTTACTGAGGTTGGGTCAAGGTTAAGCTCTTTTTTATGATTTGGAGCCTTTCTGGGAGACATGAATGGAACATTGGGGGCAGTAGTCGGCTTTGATGATGGTATCTCTTCTGTCATAATTGGAATCTTGTATTCCAAATTCGGTCTTTCGATGGACTCGAACTCGGATTGTATCTTATCGAGTGCATCTAAAAGTTCCTTCACTTTTCCATCACTTTTTCTGGTGAGAATTGAGCCATATTTCCCATTTCAGAAGTTTAAAGCAACACAATCAGGGAGGGAGCCAAGGAGGCTGATAGGGGTAATCACCCCCAGCCCCCCAAAAGTGTATACAGAGTTATATTTATTTGTATATGTTAAAAAATTCAAAATTTTGCCTCCCCAAGACAAATGCATTTTATATTTTGTGAAAAAATCTCATCACGCCCCAATTAATACTTTTTGGCTCCATCCCTTAACACAACTAGGACCATTACTAGTCATCCATGCAGTAAATATAAATGAGAGACATAATTCACCTTGACTCGTGGTACTGTTTCTTGATGCTTTCCACTACGCTGAATGTGGTCACCAACTGCAACGTTAAATTGTGAAGGATGAAAAGAGAATAAGAAAATATACGGGCGGACTTTTTCCAGCAGATGTAATAAACTACAGTATGCATTTAGGACAAATTTAATTATAATTTATACTTTGTTTACTTCAGCAGTATACCGCCCCTCGAGAGTTTTTCTCAAATTAACTGCATCATCTTTTTGCTTGGCCGTAGATATCCCATCTAACCTGGCAGAACTGGATATTAGATATGTGTTTTGGGAGAGAGTACTGTCCAAAATAATTAAGTGGAAGACATAGAACTTCTTCAAATTCTCCACAAGCTCCCGAAATGAAGAAATAGAAAGCCCCAACTCCTCCTGATTTGGTCAAGATGATATAAAGATATGAGAAGTTAAAAAACATGCCTGTCATTTGACATGCTGCACGTATAAATTATAAGTTCTGTAAGGGCTGTTAAGCACCTTGTATGCACTTAAAAGGCGTATAGCCAAGTTGATAAAGTCTTCCTCATGTCTTTCCAGCTCATCACTTAGACGTAAAAAGTTGACAGTCGTTAGGAAAATGACAAAATCAGAAATATTTAGTCACAAATGAAACGAGTAAGACAGATACTTCTATTTCCTCTCTCTCTCTCTCTCAGAATACACTGGAGATTTAAAGTGCGACAGCATTTGGATGTGAATTTAAAGATTCGAGTTAATTATATAGCCTATAAATTTCAGGAAAAATGGCAAGTACAAGCATGGAAATGACAGAACCTACTTGACCAGCTTCTCCTTTTGTTTGATATGTGATGCCTGGAAAGCCCAGGTGCTTTCAAGAAAATGAACAAATGTGTTGCAAACTTGCGCTTCTGATCTATATGAAGCAATAGATTTTGCCAGTTCATCATCCTGAATAGCGTCATCACTTTAGAAATTATACTATTGGTATCAAAAAAACAAACATGCAGAATTGAGAAATTTTCAAAACAATTTAGAATTTTTGTAGCCTTTGAATTAACCTAACTTGCAAAAAGGATATCTTACCTTCATCTGGAAATGTTGAATAATCTGATTACTAGCTTCGTCAAACTGATCCCTTTCTTCCCTGGCATTGTGAAGGCGGGCATGTGCAGAAATCAAGGCAGTAGTAACCTACATATACTCATTTAGGCATACCATTATTGCTCAAGATGGAACCACATGTTTTTAAGAAATGATTCATTATCGCTCAAGATGGGATCTTCGTGGAAGTATGATTGAGATTGCTGTAATTTATAAATGTAGTTTCTGAAGTATTTTCAAGAAAGTTTTTGTTGAAAATTGCCAACTTATATCTCAAGTATATCACAAAGAAAAAGAAGTGTATAGAAGACCTTTTTCAACTCGTCTTCAAGCTCATCTTTTCTCTGTTGAAGAGCTTTGATTTCAGAAATCAGTTCCTGAGAAAGGCCAACAGTAAGCCATGTCACATCTAGTACTATGAGATTAAAGGTTGGAGCTGGCACGCATGCAGATAATTGTTGAGAAACATTTTACCCCTTCAAGCATGTTGACTTCACTGGTTTTGGACACACGAAATTTGAGAGCTTCTTCTTTCTGTATTCTGTTTTGCGGAACAAACAAAGAAACTTCTGAGGGAAATACTTGTCTACAGTGATCAAGCAAATTTCAGTTTGAATTAAGACATCAAAGTTTCTATTAGGATACAACTGCAAACCTATTCTCCATAATGCGTTTTTCAGCTTTTGAGGCAGAGCTTGCAAGAGATTCTGACAATATCTTAAGCTTATCAACCTGCAAAATGATCAAAGGCATGCTCAAGATGAGAACACTGAGAACGAGCAACCAAAAAGAACCTTCAATGGAAAACTCATGATCAGAGGCATAATTATTTATAAGTTATCACAAGACTTATTATCACTTTCAAAGCCAATGCTTAATATTAGAAACCAGGTGCCCTGAGATACACTATATCGGGGACGATAAAATGTTTTGAATTCATATGGTGAGAGAGAAAAACCTTATGATTATGGGCTGCTGGAGAATCCCCATTCTTCAATAGTTTCTTCTGCAGTAGAAGCTCCTCCAACCTGGAACAAAGTCTAACATGTGCAAGTGCTTCCTTCATATCCTGCAAAAATAGGATGATTTAGATATTTCCTTAATTTGCTTTTGTATATTCCCAGCAGCTATCACAAGAAGATGGGATGACGTAAATCAGAAATGGGGTTTACAAAATTATTTAAATAAGCTATGCTCCCTTGGGATTCAGGAATGACCTAACTAGCATTCTTCTCTATAAATTAAATGACCAAATGTGCAATATTTGAATACTTAAAACTTATAACAGCAGCATCTACAATGCTTAAAAGACTCAAAATTAATTAGAACATTTGAGAATCACCTCACCTCTATTGACATCCCAGGTGCTGCTTCAGATGAATTCTTCCCGCTTTCATTTTGGGGCAGCCGTTTTTTCGTGTCATCTAGTTTTCGATGTATGTTTGAGACTTCAGAATCTATTCTGAGGGCAAATGAAAACAAAAAACAAGAAATAATTAAAATTGTAATTTTTTAGTTAAGAGCAAAGATCTGAAAAGGAAAAATCCTATAAAAAACTGAAACCGTACTAGCATTGCTTATTCTTTAAAAGTTTGGAACTGGTCTAAACCCTGTTTCATGATATTTTTTAAAGGCAGGAAGCCATGAAATATAAACAAACACCAGCAAGAGAGAGCCACGTAAATATACCCCCCAATAGCTAATTCTATGTTGTATGGACACAGGATAAAAGATACAGAAGCTGTTAAGAACTTGGTCAGAAAAGCCTTAAGGCTGTATACAGTAGCTTGAATTCTTAATGCGAGACCCTCCCCAGCATGTTTTAACATGTTCCGAAAAATCTTCAAGATTTGCTGTAAGTTGTATGAATGTCTGGAGAAGGAAATAAGACGCATATGCAAATTGAGCACCTGAGAAAAGATCATTTCACATTTTAGCAAGAAATTAGTCCAGCAAGAACAATTCCAGCTTCCCTTTGCTCCCAATGACCATATTTTTGTGATACACCATATAGAGTATCTCTCCCACCCCCCACTGAGCCCCAAAATTTTTAAGCCCTCTGTGGCAGTATACTAGTTTGGGATTTCATGCCTACCCTGCACCCCAGGCATATGGTATTTTTCGCAACTACAAGAAAAGCACAAGCAATGAAATCATGGGAGGTATACCCTTAACCACCTTACTATCTCAGCATTTACTTTGATTCCTGCAATAGCATCTTGGGCATATTGCAGCAGTTCTTCCCTTTTTGCCTGTAATTGAAAAGGGAAAGAGCCAAAAATGTTAAAAAAATGCTTCGCACCTTTGTCCATATCCACTCTTTATCTCATGAATGACATTACCAAAATCGTATCATTCATATTATACCAGTACTTCCTCATTGTAGGTTGAGAAGGCCCTGGCTAAATCTTGAACACTGCTCACTGCCAGATCATGTGCATCTTTTCCTCCCATGAGACAGAGCCTGGACATAAAAGAGGGAGGGGGACAGCAAGGATCTCAGTTTTTGTTCTTCTGCAAAGCAGGAACTAAAATATGAAATGCAAACAAATTGCTGATCTTTATCCTATAACTATGCCACACCTCAGAGCCAGAATTAAAAATAATAATAATAAAAATAGAAGAAGAAGAAGAAGACGGGGAGGAAATAAGAGAACGTGACAAGAATCACCTAAATATCTGCAGAAGCAGAGAAAGTTCCTCCTGGTTGGGTTCTTCAAGAATCTGGTCCAGACAAAAGACTCATCCTTGTTAGCCTCCAGCCATCACAAAGAAGAACAGTCAACCAGACAATATATGTAAGAAAATTGAACGAAATAATTGGGAAATCATGAATTGTGTAATTTGAAATAATAGATAAATACTTCATCTTTCATCGAATAATGGAATAATATAGATACCAGAACAATAGTGAGCTAGGGATATATAAAATTTCTTCCACAGAGAACCATATAAAAGGGAATTGGGGAAGGAAATAAATGAAAACAGCAGATGATATCATTCCTTGGTTATAAAAGATTTAGAATCCATGGGGGGGAAATGTTTGTAAGAGGAAGACCAAGAGAAACAGAAGCAATAGAAACTCGCTATGCAATTTACAGAAAATTGAAAGACAAGGAAAGCAATTGAAAGCTGCTAACTCACCATAGACAGTGTAATGCCCTCAAGAGCTTGACTTTGAAGGAACACGTCACGGAAATTCATAAGTTCGCCTTCAAAATCAGGATCATAATACATAACCTGTCATCATAATAAAGAAACAACAGATTGGGAAACCAGCAAAGATCCACTTTCAGAAGAAATCAAATTCCTTATCATGATTTTAATCCCTTCTCTTTTTTCCCTATAAGAACCTATAGATCCTCTTTAATTCTGTACACTCAAAATACGAATAAGAAAAATCTTCTAAAAGTCAAGTTTCAACCACACTGACAGAAGCTTGAGAAGGAGTAAAAGCTGACACTTATCTGCCGCTTTGCCAAAGCACATACCACAACTGGCTTTAATGGAGAATCATCAAGTTCGCTAGACTTGTCAAGATATTCAGTCTTGGCAGCTTCCTCAAGTCTCTCTATCTCTTTCAAGGCAACAAACCATCTTCTCAGTAACTGAACTCTTTCTACCCCCCTACATGATACAGAAACTTCTTCTAACCGTTTTACTGCAAGCTTATAACTCTGTAAGTTGCGAACTCCCTACAATACCAGAAAATTGAGGAGACTAATATTAACTGTACTTTTTAAGTTATTTCCAAAGAAGAAAAATAAGTAGTAGTACCTTCTGAATCCAAAAAAGGAAACATATGAATATTGATTTATAGTAACACGTTTCCTCAGAATACATATGATTGGTACCAATACAAGAAAAAAATTAAAATAAAAAATCATAAAATAAACATACCAGACAAAAATTTGTATGTACCAAAACGTTAAACTATCCATATAAAGATTTTCATAACTCAACCACACGACGAGTTAATAAGTGAACTGTTTCAAGAGTGCATATATATATATGAGTTTCTAAACTATCACTAAATCGATTTGACACAATAAGTTCAGCTAGGTAATAATAAAATTCCCTATTCGTTATTCCCAAATGATGAATACAGGTTAGTGTAGTTGATTGCTATTTTCTGTCATTTGCATGAAAGTTAGACGTATTTCCCAGGGGGAGCGAGAAACGCCGTACGTATTCACAAAATTGTATTAATCCATAAGCAGAAAGTATAATGATGATGATGATGATGATGATGATAATAATATTAATAATTATGCTCTTAAGTCCTAACCAATATTCATCCATTTGGAAAATGCAAATGCCAAGGCTTTCCCATACATTAGAATCCCAAAATACGCATTTATTCAAAATAAACTTTCTAACTATGGGCATCAATGTCAGATTTAAGCATATTCTTCTTCAATCTAAGCAATTTTTTCCTAAACTATGGCCTTTTCCATCGCTCATATCAATATTATGCTGAAACATGAAAGCAAACGATTCTCCAGATACCAGGGATGGTGCATTCGATTAACAACAGAATCATTTCAATCAGAGCGTGCAATTAACAAATAACACTTTCATATTGCACAAACAGAGAGATTAATTAGCGAGTAGTACAAGGCGGTCTTGGAAAAGCCTGGTGCCGCCGACCACTGCCTGGCCGGCCTGATTGACGACGGTGTCGGCATAGCTGCGTACTGCGCGGGTGAGGTTGCTGCCGCCACCAACTTCCACCGCTTTGCTCACAGCCGACCGTATCCACGACATCTCACAAATTGAACAATTTGCTGTTTCGATGGGAAAAAACTAATTGCGCCAAGCAAAAAACAAAAAGAGAGAGAGAGAAAGAGAGACGACGAATGAATAAATTTGATGAGAGAGAGAGAGAGAGAGAGATGGGAAGAAGAATGAGGAGGATTTGATCGTTATAGAAAAAAGTTCGAGTCTTGAGCCATTCGTTTCGCGCCTCGCGCATGTCTGATTTCCGTAAATGCCCTTGACGGTTTGTCTCACGTGCTGGTCACTCTTCCTTTTTTTCTTTCACATCTCTCTCTTCCTTTTTTTTTTTTTTTTGTAAAATAAAATGTGTAATTTCTTAACTCCTTATTATAAGTATGTGTCTTTTTGATTTTTTTTTATTTTTGGGTTATAAAAAACTCTAATACATTTTAAACATTTACATCAAGTGTTCGAAAACTTAAAATTAGATGTTGAGGATCGGAGATAGAATAAAGCATGAGGTCTCTTTATTTCAATTCAAAATATAAAAAATAAAAGTTACATATATTGATATATATATATATATATACATACATCATCACTCACACATGCATACCTATTAGGATTCAAATCCTAACATTATACTCATCATACCTTTTAGATAAGACACGTATCTATTATGTTAAAGACCTTGAATTAAAAGTTAAAAATTTTAGCATAATTTAAACTGTTAAAATTTTGGATTTACCAAAAATAAACAAAAACAAAAAAAAAACAAAGAAAAAGAAAAGAAAACTAAAGTATATTCTTTTGTTTAAGCTACTAGAATATATTCCTATTTTCCCTATTTCTTGATATATATTTCTTTTTCCACCCTCCATTTCTTTTATTAGTCAACGCTCAATATCTCTATAGCCAACATCATTTACCAAATTTTACATCGTTCACCAGCCTAAAGTATAGACCAATTGTGATCAAACATTCCCACTTTAAACTCTTAAACACTGCATGTGTGATGTGTCCTATTTTTTCTATTAACAATGCATGTGCAGAAACATAAAAGAATAAATAAAATAAAATAAAGAAAAGACACCTCAACAAGACTGTAAGAATGATGATTCACTCAGAGAGAGAGAGATGACTATTCCTTGAAAAGAACTTTATAAGCTGGAATTTAGTACAACATGAATGGGGTATATAGTTACAGATATGAGTTTCTTACACTTAACAATGAGTTTGCTAAAACATGTCTCCTCCAAAAAAAAAAAAACTAAAAGAAAAAGAAAATTTGATGAATAGCACAATGCCGGTAAGCAAAAATGTGTCCAGCATCTCTATAGCACAATGAAGGATTTACTATACGCAGGCAAACATCACTACAAGTTATCGATCTCCGGCAATGGCATTTTCCAGTAATTCCATGAGTTATAGTCTTCCTGCATAAAATACCAGCAACAGCAGAGGTTGTTAAAAACGGCACTCATCTCATATATACACTAACAGAATAATTACAGAAATTACCTGCTCGACCAATGACGTTGGGGGGAACATGTCATGTACTAGTGTGTGTAATGAAGTGTATGATTTCACATCGATACGATGATTAATGGCCACCTCACCCTGGAAGAATGTGAATAAGAATTATTGGTGGAGTAGAGCAAATAGGAAGTTGTGCATCGGCCTCCTCTGTAACTATGTGTAATTACAAAAACCGCACCTCTAAGCTCCAAAATTCACAAAATACCCCCTCTTGGGGTTGAAATGAATCAGCATTGGAAAAGTTTCTTAAGCAGCTTTGTTAATGTTATCCATCAATGTGACAACCCGAAAATTGAGTTACAACATCTTTTAACTATATATGTGTGATAATTGACAGAAGGGGTAACTGTAAGGTGAAAATAAGTTACGAGGGAGGTCCATGTAATTTTAACACCATGAGACGAGATTTGTGTGATTGTACATAGTTCACAGGGGATGGTGCTGTAATTGTTGCTGAATAAATAATAATTAAATAATGAATTACTACCTTAGGGTTGATAATAAAGATCTTGCCCTTTGGAATCCCAATTTTCCGGTAACTGAGCTCATCGGTGTCTCTGTTTCCAAATCCCGCATAAAATGGATTATAATCAGTAGGAAATAGTGCCTTGATATCCTGCAAAGTGCAAAAGAGGCATTTATGACTCCAACACTAAGAAAGAGAGAGAGAGAGAGAGAGAGAGATATTTATAGATATAAAATGTGGGTAACACAGTTGACGTACAAAACTAGTGAAATCATGCATATTTACCTCTAAACAGGCAATTTTGAATTCATGAGGAGCTCTTCTTATTACTGGAATCAATAAAACATTTTGTCAGGCACATGCAAAGATTCATCCTTAAATCCATAATTAGTAGATTCTTAAATCATAATCAGTAAAAACAGCAAAGGTACCTTCCCGGTATAATGAGGGAAATAAGCCATCAGGGGAGATTACAACAGGTCCATTTGGTAAGCTCTTGCCATCCTGCAAGCATTTTGAAAAAATTTCACTCAGTTTAACCCTGTTATAAAAGGTAATAAGGTTTTTTGTTTTTGGTTTTGAGGGGAAAATAAAAGGTAATAATTCAATCCATAGAACTATCACAATAATAGCACAAGAAAAGCGCAAATCAATGAAATAGAACAAGATAATACAAATATCCTGCCAACCGAGATTTTAGAGATAGATGGCATATAAAATCTCTCTATATATATGTGTGTGTGTGTGTGTGTGTGCGCACGCGCTGGGGGGCGTGAATATTCTCCAGATTAGAGAAATGAACACCTGCTTGAGATTGAATAAGAAACTTTTGGTCAAGTATGCTTGTACAATTGCACGTGCACTCAGAAACAAGAGCTGGTACCCATTCTCCTGTAGCAGAAAAACCAATGGATCAGACAATAGTAAACAATAAATTCAGATGAATAAGATAGTAAAATATATGAGACTTGAATGTCCAGCTTGTACAGATAATCAGCAAATGCATAAATATGTTTAAGTATTCACGAAAATCAACAATGAAGACTTACAACATCTTTGCTTTGGTGTAAATCAAGGGGAATCCAATTACAGTAAAGCATATTAGGGTCAAAAACAGGACATGTGAATAGATTACCTTAATTGCGGAAAAAAGACGAGTTATCCCAATGTGTGTCCAGTCTCTTCCAACCAAAGGCATAAACTGTCCAAGAACATCAGACCTGGGGGGATGAAGAAGCATACTTGTCATAAGTAAGTAAATGAATACTAAATAAATAGATAGAAAAATAAAAAAATATCGTATAAATCTCACTTGGTAATTGTCCCATCAACATCAGAAATTACAATTTTCGTGTTCCACTTCCACAAATATATATGAGCTTCAACCTGTTTTCAAGTATGGCATAAGTAAGTAGTGGCAATAAGAGGATCTCCACTACAAAGAAACTGTTTTGCCTAAGCACAAATATACGTTGGGCTAATTACGAAGATCGGCTTGACGTTTTGAACGTTTTACAAAACCCACTTGTACTATAGAAGATGAAAAATACCCCCCTGATGCTTACATTTACATCACAAATTCAACCGGCAATTAGGGGCTACCTGTAACATGGAACCAAACACTAGGGGGCATTTGTGATTTTCATACCTCAGGAGGTTTTGTGAAAAATGGGCCTAATTTTAGGGGGTTTTCCGTAATTAACCCAGCATGTGTTTATCAGGAAAGAAATAACTGACCTTTTGAGTTCCAAGAACTCTAGTAGAGAAAATAAAATTCACCATATTCTGTCCCTCTTTAAGATTCAGAGATGCTATTTGATCAGTAGTGGGGACATTTGATCTTATAATTTGCTTGCGAGGAGAAGTTGTTCGGGCTGTGGGAGTTGTAACTGAGACTTCACTTTGTGTGGCAGATTGAGAATCAACAAATATCTCCTCATTTGATGAGTTACTACTAGTATGCTCGAGTGTCTTGACCCGTCTAAACGGGATAGGCCACAACCTCCATCTGCGTGATGGAGTTGAAGGTAATATTGATGCAATATCTTCCTGAGCTTCCGGTGTCTCCACTTCCACAGGGATTGCATCGTGTGGATTGACGGGTAATTCGGAGACAAAAGCTGCCATTCCAAGAATGATAGGTGCAGCTTTACTCCATGGTAAGTACTTCCCTTGTAGTCTTATGATTAGGTTTTCATTCTCCACAACTGATATAGGAGACAGTTTGAATTCCTCCAGTGATACGAGGTTTGCATTGAAAGCATTTTCCGCTGCACGGGACCCCATTCCAGCATGAAGCAAGTTTCCACAGAGAGATATCTCCAGCCCTGTTTGATAAATAATAAATGAGGCACCATGTTGGATGCATGGACGAAGCTACATTTGGGGCTTACGAGAGAGCCAAACCCTTGCCCCCACCGCACTTCAAATATTTAGAGAATTATTTTAGGGTGAATAAGATAACACCCATGAGGTTAGGTCTGTTCGCACAAAACCCCCTATGGAATGAAAAAGTTACAACAACTCCCCTAATTTTTGGTTCTGTGCCAAAAATGCCCCCTAGGATTTTGTAATACCAATCAAACATTAGGGGCTTATTTGTAATTTTTCATACCACGGCAGACTTTGTGCAAAGGGCCTAACCTAATGAGTTTTCCATAATTACCCATCAGATTATGCCAGAAATTTTTCCTTACCCCCCCCCCCCCCCCAAAAACCAACAAAGAAAAAGGAAAAAAAAAGTTCCTGGCTCCATGCCCAGTTGGACGCCTTATTAAAATCATATACGTAAGGGTGGATCTAAATTTTCAACAATACAGTCAAGTGGTAAGTCTTACTTGTAGATGTGTCTGATTTCACATCGTCAATTGGAGCTACCATATAAGGTTCGTCATGTTCACTTTTACTGTATTCATCTTCAGAAGCAAAACCTTCTGGACCACTTGGCTTGCTCTCGACTGCTGTATCTAGACCCGTTCCTTCCTGGGACAACTCCTGATCATTGTTAACAACTTCCACAGGCATGCTAGCAGAACCCTCATGATCCATACCAGAACTACTTATTTCATGGCTCGCAGCTTCAGCCGGTAATTTCTTGTGATTCCACTTTTCAGTTTCAACTGAAGAACCTGTATTTTCTTGATTCCCATTTGTATACTGCACTGCCAATTCTGAGAGCTCCAAGCAGCTTTTGAAAACCTCATCCTTCTTTAAACTAGTCGGTGTGGTTCCAGGACTGTTATCTATGCAAACCTCTTTGCTATCATTACTTGATTCTTGGATCCCACTATTTGCCTCACATTCATTTTCAATACCAACTTCTTTATAACTCAAGTAATCACCCGTGTTATACTCCTCTGCAGTCTCTCCACCGGGGCCCAGATGAAACTGAGGTGTGTTTAGTTCCACGTTCTCGCCATTCCTCTCAGAAGAAGATATAGGTGCCGTAAGTATATGCCCATCCACACTCACTAAAACCACCTCGGAATTTGAATTCTGAGATTCCAGTGCATGCTCCACGCTGTCTAAAGTGTCGTATCTACTCGACCCGTACTCGGAAAATTCAAGAGAGCCCTCCAGAGATGATTGTTCATCTTGAAACTCATAATAGATATGCCCACTATCAGACTGAACTCTCTCTAACCGGTCATCTCGCACCATGTCAAGCGTATTATAGTCATTTCCTTTAAAATCATTATCAATGTTACTATAATCAGTACCATCATCCACCCTTCTGTCTTCAAGATTTCCCGAGTCCTTCAAACCCTCACTATCAACTTCTCTAACAAAGTAAGCTTCACCAGAATTATCAAGATGCATATGAAAATTCGCTTCAACGCCGTTAACTTCGATTCTAACAAGCTTTTCAGCGCCTTTGAGAACACCCTGAAATTTCCCAAATCGCACATACCAAGGCGTGCTTCTAAAGGTTCCATCTTGCTGCTTAACTACAATTATGTCAACCGCCCCACCAAATGGATGAAATGGTGTGGCAACAGAGTACATCCCTTGACTTATAAAGCTTCCAACTTTACCAACCACATTCATCTTTATTTATATACAAACGGGCTTGATCCCAAATTCCAAACAGACAGCTATTTCACAAAACAAAGTCTATATATAACCTTGCAAATCCCTATCAACACCAACCCAAATCCATTCCTTGAGCAATCCCAGATGGCAGGATTGAATATAATCTCACTCTTCTTGCAAGTTGAGTAGCTACATGCAACAGAATGAAGAAAAAATATGTAAATCATCATGCTGACAATCATCAACTTCAAAATTCAATAATGGGTCAACTAACAAATACTCAAAAAAAAAAACACCCGATGAAAATCAAATCAGCAAATTGAAACAAGAATCAGATAGTTTTGAAAAACAACTAAAAAAAATCCAAGAAAATAGCACAGAAACATACTTGTTCAAGAAACTCCGGGATTTTCTCTGATAAAATTCGAGCCCAGAAGGATCGATAGACACAAATCGAAATATATGACTCCTCAAGAAACAAACGCACTCGTAGACTTTTATCCCGGAAAAAGATTCGGAGAATATTTCGAGGATGCTCTATTTTCTCTCCCTAAAAGATAGGTGAGAGGGAGTGAAATTTCAATTCTTCTTGAGTTTTCTTGAAATGTTTGATGTGTTGTTTCGTGCGTACAAAACAAATGTCATCAAAAGAACTCTTCCTCCTTTTTTTTAAGAATTTGAATTTTGGGGATAATAAACGAGCCGTCATAAATGCTAACTTATCAAGCAATAAATAGGTAATGCTTGAGAAATTTCGTTTTCGTAATTACCCCTTTATTTTAAAAATATTATCGAAACACCCCATAAAATCAACTAAATATAAGACATCTCATTAAAAGTAATTTAAGTATTTTTCAACAAGTCCAAGGTTGGAATTAAATTTATATATTGTGCAATAACTAAATTAATAAAATAAAAATGTCTCCGAAAACGTGATGAAGGGTCGGTGGGTGGGTGCTTGTGGGTGTTGGAACTATTCATTATTGCAGAAAAATTTGTTTTCATTGTCCTTTCAAAAACAGGCATATCATGCTACAATTAGGACGACAAAAACGTTAAAAAGAAAATGAAATAATACACAGCTTGCCTATATAATTGGTAGAAATTAGTATAAATTGCAAGTTAGGCTTGAAAATATGCTTTTGCCCCTCCACACAAAATTTCACATCATTTTGTTCATTCATCTAAGATCTAGGTATAAATTTTAGAAGCCCATATAATGAGAGGTCATATCATCAGCCAAAAATATAAAATATAAAATACAAACAAGCGTAAAAGATGAGAGATGATATACCCATGGCTAAAACATGAAAAATAAAAGGTATATCAGTCACTTGAGTGCCAGTAATAGTTTTTCCTTCCAACTTAAATAACTAAAGCCTGACAAAATTTAAATTATCCTATATGATCACAAAGATGGGAAATCATTTTGATTTCCCTTTACTTGAGGACCCTTTCTTGGATGTTTTCTTGAAAGATTTCTTGTTTGGCTTCAACTTGCTTGATTTTGTTGACTGCCCACCTTGTTTTCTTTGCTTCTTCTCTTTCTTCACATTGTACATGTTCACAGCCTACATTCCAACACCAACCAAACAGATAAATGACAAATGAGAGAGAGAGAGAGAGAGAGAGAGAGAGAGATGCACCTTTTCTACATTGAGAATCTCATGAGAGTTTTGGGAGATCAACTTGTTCAAGACTTTCTCCGTCTGCTGTTTCTCCATGGCACCCATTCCAGAACCTTCGACGACCGGCAGGAACTGCATATGGATAATAACAAAAATCAGCTCACCTTCTAGAATTGAGCTGGGGAAGACATTAAGCTCTTAAGTAACTTCACGAGGTGACAGCACCAACCTTTCTGTACTTCTTTTCATGCTTCGGAGGCTTCTCTCCTGGCAATTTCTTGTCGAATTTCCCACCACTGGCTGTTGACGTTGCAGCCATTCCAGCAACATTTTGCAACTCATCCTTGCTAACTTTCTTAGGCATTGCTTGGGTCCCTGTTATAGGTAAAGCAGTGGCCGCAAGTTGAACATGGCTGCAAAAGCATGACGAAACTAGGACTTAGCGTTGCAGTAAACTGATTGGCAACTTCAAAAGGGTCTTCAGCCTATATTATTTGAAAGCTCATATAAGTTCCTACAAGTTATAATATCCTTTTTGACTTATAAATTGCTA
This sequence comes from Petrea volubilis, assembly GCA_026212405.1. Lineage (NCBI taxonomy): Eukaryota > Viridiplantae > Streptophyta > Magnoliopsida > Lamiales > Verbenaceae > Petrea > Petrea volubilis. Next base: position 2,629,603 of record CM047882.1, read on the forward strand.
GATTTTAAAAACTTATATTGCTTGGATAAAATTGGATCCTGTAGCCTATAAGGTATTAATTTGCAACTAGCATGGTCAAGATTAAAGGAGCTTGTTAAAACTTTAAAAGTAAATTAGAAATTCCTTACTTTTCTCAAGAAGAGCCTACAAGCTCCTAAGCAATAAGCTATTTACCTAAAAGATTTACCAAACACTTTATGAAATGTTATAAGCTCGTTAGCATCTTTATAAGATATTTTGAGGAGCTCATAGCTCACCCAAACACCCTTTGTACGCATGCATAGAACACGTGCTCGTATATTCCAAGAAAACCAAATTCAAATGAAAAGCAGAAGAGCTACACTTAAGCTCGCAATGTATAAAGGAATAAGTTTATCACTTATAAGAAAACACAAGCAATCAAATCTGACAAAGCAGAAGGCTGATCCTTATGACTTCATACCATAACTACCCACTACTGCCCCAAAAATGAGGTGAGCGCTAGGTTGGGATAATTTATTTAACAAAAAAATAATAATTTAATAAATAAATAAATAAAGCTAAAAGATAAAACAAAACCTTGGCAAGGCACCAGCTTTCGCTGCTTGTTTCAGGTTATGTAGCCGATTTTTCTCCTGTTTTGCAACTTTGTTTTTCTTCTCTTTTTGTCTCTCAGCAAAAGGATCTGTTCCTGGTTCTGGAAAATTAAAAACACAGATTGATGAATCGTGATAAAATCCAACATGTTCAGGCAATGGTTACTGCTAATATCATTAGAATCACCGGAGAGAAGCAGTCAATAATTCAAAAATTATCAAACAAACAGCTCCATGTTATTCACCAAAGCATTATCAGACCGGAAACAGAAATAGCAAAGGAACAATAAAAATAATGTACCATCAGTACTCTTGGCCTCAATGATTGGTATGTCATTGTCATCATTAACACGATCATAACCATGGCGGCGCTTCCACATGCCAGTTTGCTCATCAAAGACAAGTTTTTCTTTCTTTCTCTTTTGAATACCTATTTCAAAGGGACAAATTAAACCCATTACAATGTTCACCGAGTCAAACAGATCATTCATTAAAAGTAAACAAAATAGTATTCTTTCATAACAGAGTTACAAACAAACCTTTCTTTTGAGCAAACACTTCCCACTTAGTTGGAGGTCTAGGCTTTGGAAGCTGAAAACCAAATAAACAAAGATATTTTGTTTCATTTGTGCAATTACATAAAAATATAATAAACATAAATACCATCCAACAGGCAAAGATCAACCAGCCACTAGGAATTTGCTATTTTGAGCATAATCACCTAAATGAAAAAGAAGTAATTGCCCGTCTTTTCCCACCATCACATCATCCCCATCTAAACTTATCCAAAGGCAACTGCACAAAAACATGATTTCCAGATATAATAATTTGTTCGTTATCAATAATACTTATACTGGCCGTATTATGATTTCTCTCAAATGTCTTACAGCAGCTCAAAATCAGGCCAAGCATACGATGCAGGATAAGGGTAGACCACCATTCAACGGGTTTGGCTTCATTTTATGCTTAACTATCCTACTGCCTACATATCCTACAAACTCCTGTCATCACACTACCATACAAGCAATTGATCATACATAAGTATTATGCAAGACATCCATAGTATCTTAAAGGGACATCCCAAAACTTCATATAGAGTAGCTGCCTGCATATTTTAATCTAATAGTCCATGCTCAGACGAAGATGCCACAAAGATGAATATCATAGTTTCGTGCACAGAAAACCTTAAGTCCATCTTTTGCCTTCCATTTTTCTTCTCCTCCCCACTCCACCCCTTCCCCCACCCCTGCCCTTATGACCACCCCCACCACACCCGGTTTCCGATTCTTGTACTATTTTGAATTTATGAACAAATAAACACAAGAAGCTTACAGGCTTCGCTCTGGGCAATTTGGTAGTAGGTTCAGGCAACTTGACAATGGGCCCGTTGGGGTCGTCAGTTGAAGGCAAATTGAAAAGGGCATCCGCAACTGCTTGAACTAATTTGGTGCCCTGTTCAAGGGCTTCTTTTACAACCTCCTCCCTGTTAACACAAAATGAATCGTCACATCAAAGCTCCTTCCTCCATAGAACTACTGACATGTTAGGGTGCAATTTCTCACTTGTCCATCAGTTGAATTATAAATCAACAGAATACACACACACACCCACATATATATATATATATATATATATATATAAATAGAGAGAGAGAGAGAGAGAGACCTGGAAGAGGGAGGAGAAGCGAATTGATGATGTGAGTCGAAAGCCATAAGGTTGCCGAGATCGATTTCGTACTGAGATTCCGCCATCTTGGCTGTGTGCAGTGGCGGCGGAAGCGGGGAGGGTACGTGTGTGCGGCGGAAGCGGGGAGGGTACGTGTGTGCGGCGGAGCGGGCCGGAGCGGAGAGGGTTTTGGGGCTAGGGCAGTAGAGGTCGGGAGTTTTATTCAAAGAAACAGGGGTTTGCACGTTCAGTCCCAAATTTTACGTATTTCACCACTTTTAATTTAATTTTTTAAAACTTTTTTTTTTTTATCAATTTAGCCCTTTTGAGCAATTCGCCGCTAGTATTTAAACGTGAAAATTGAAATATCTCACACACGTTAATTTTGGAAAATATTAATAGAAAAATATAAAATTTACTCAAACTTCGAAAAATATTAATTCAAAAAATGTATATGAAGAGTGATTTGTAAGTTAGGTATCAAATTTGAAAGTAATTAATTTTACTCTCATATGTTACCTAATTGTTGTTAGTCCAACCTAGCTCTATTGAATAATAATGTACAAACCAACTATCAATTAGTTTAGGATTTATTTGATGCTAGGGAGGTACCCATTGGGGCAAAGTCTCCAACATTCGACACGTGTCAAATGGAGTTATTTTTTTTATTTTTTTTCATTTTTGTTTCCTCCTTTAAATGTGAATTGTTATCACAAACTAAACCGTGGTTCAGTTAAAATTGTGTGCTAAAGTTAGTCTCACACTCGTTTAGAAAATTTTCAGATTACAAAAAAAAAAAAATTAAAGGAGGAAACAAAGAGGAAAAAAAAAGTAAATAACTCTATTTGACACATGTCGGATGTTGGAGGCTCTGCCGCAGTGAGTACCTAACAACTTGGCTGATTATCATGAATATGCAAAATATAAAATGATTCTAACCAAAAAAAAAATGATGAAAGAAAATCATTCAAATTCAGATATTATCCAATGCACGATGCAAACTTATAAATTAAACAATATACTGAAAGTATATGAAATAAATTTCTTACAAATTAAAAGTGAATACAAAAACGACACACACATATACATATATAGAGCGAATTACACTCACTTTTCACGAGTGTAGATAAAACCATTAAAAAAATATTTTTTGTTTGGAAAAATACAATTGAGCCCGTGAGTTTGTAGTTTTTTTTCATAAATTTAACGAAATGGTGTAGTAGACAATACTATCCTTATTAACAATGGGCTCGTCAACAAGCTCTCATTTATTTGTTAGAAGGTATCAAAAGAAAATTAATAATAATCTGCTTTTCAAAAATTTTCTTTCTAGAAACCAAGCATAAGCATAACCATAACCTTTTTTAAGGTGCTAAGAGGAACTTTTTTGGGGTGGAAGGATATAAAAGGGTTGCCCTTATTCCTTAATTCTAAATTTCTAATACGTGATTTAAAAAAAAAAAAGCCCATTAGTCTTGATTCATTACCTCCACGACATTATGAAATAAAATATTCATTTCCATGCTATAATACACATGAAATATCGTAAAATTGAGTAATAATCCAATCAATTACCACTAATTTTTATTTCAAATTTAAAATTACAGTGTAGCTTAATTTCATTACAAGCCAAATGATCAAATTATAAAATTTATCTAATTTACCGTCTGTATATTTCAAATGATCGTGCAATTTATTTTCATAGCTAGTTACAGTATCAATTTGATGGAATAAGCTATCCGTATTTTTCAGCGTAGAATACGCATTGAATATGATATAAATGAATACGGGTAAATTATATAAGTGAATTAATTTATAATGAGCCAATAAAGACACGTTTTTAATTTATATAGTATATGGACATGTTTGACAATGCAGTTTGTATATAAGATGTTTAATGCCTTAAGTGGTTGAGCTTCATATTTTGGCATTTCGTAAGTGTGTTTGTTTTAATATTATAATTTTCTCAATTTTAATTCTTTAAAAAGGTGCATGTCTGATTTGTGTGTGTAACATGGAATAAGCATGTAAAAAAATCAATTTTGCCCCCATGGAATGTCATTTTTTAATAATTTCACATGTTAATTTTAGGGATAAGATGGACAACATACAAGAGTCAATTGAAATGCATAATTTGAAAGGTCAAAAAACTCACCTCAAAGATGAGATTGTCATACCATATTATATGGCATTCCTAATGCAAGCCGGATTACAATTGATCGGCTTATAAGAAATTCGATGATAAATCAAATGTGCTCAAAGATACATTTCAAGGGGTTTAAATGTTTTATAAGCATATATCAAAGATGTCCGGTGTTTAATAATAATGAAATGTGCACATCAGATGCTTCATACTTGAAATGGGTGGGCTATAGTAATTGTGTTTGTTTTGGTATGACAAATTTTTGAATTGAAATTTTTAAGAAATGGTGCATTTTTTTTATATGTAGACATGGTATTTGAGACTCAAAAGTTGATTTTCTTCAATGGGATGCCATTTTTTTTTAGTAATTTCACATGTCAATTTTATGAACAAAATGGACAATATACAATGGCCATTTGAAATGCTGAAATCTCACATCATAGATGAAAATTGTTATATTACATTCTTAATGCAAACCAATTTACTATAGGTCGGCTCATAAGAAGTTCGGTAGAAAAATCAAATGCATTTAAAAATATATTTTGAGTATAAATGGCCCATAAGCATGTATCAAACATGTTAGGGATTTTATATGCACTATGCTGTTGTGATGCAAACTAGTGGCAACAATAAGGTTGTTACCAGAATGTTTTAATATTGTTATAGATATTTAAGGACGCATTAACATATTGTAATATGTTGTTTACTTCTATGTGTGGGAGGCATGAGACTTTTAGCAGAATTTGCTTCTAGACCATATATCGTTGGTCAATTATTACTCCCCAATTTGACGAGTTAAATTTATCTCATGCTTTCTCATGTTGGTGTAAAGACATTGGGGCCCATAAGTTCACCGAAATTAGAAGTCCTGCCATCAAGAAATCTTATATTTTTATTCCCCCACACTTCAATTGCCGTCTTCTCTCTCTGTAAACTCCGTCACCCATTTCATCTCTATTTGAGTTATTTATCTGGATGAAATCTTTACCATCGAAACGCCATTTTCAGTAATAGTAGTCTATGGTTATAATTTTGTATTTTGTATAAATAGTTCCTAATTATTTTTTTATCCTTCATTGTCTCTTCTATGCTGTCGTTAAATGTCTTTTTATTTTTTGATTTTTTTTTTGCATAAAATCATGTATTTGCGGGCATATCTAAGTCACGAGCCTCTCTTATTTGGTTTTCTATTCTAGGAGATTGCTTCAATTCTATATCCATGGAGAAGCTATTTGAGCGGGATAGGACTACTTGGTTTTATAAGGGGCAAAAAGGTAAACCAAAGTTTTCAAAATTTTCAAATCCAAATTAAGTAAACAATACATGTCTTTTGGGTAAGATAAACATATTTTTGACAAGGAACATAAATAATAGGTTTTGTTAGTTTAAATCATCCTAGACCTGATTGTAATGAAAATTAAAAATGCCAAAAGAAGTAAAACATGTCCTAAGTGACTTTTAGAAAATATAAATAGTAGAACATTGTAAAAACATCTAGAACGCAAAAGAAGAACAGTTTTCTTCCAAAGAAAAAAAATATACAAAAACTTATCTTTTAATTTTATTTTCTGGGTGGGCATTAATATTCGAATAATTGGAATTCCACCGTAGTAACCAATAAAGTAATATCCTCAAATATAAACTTTCTTAAAATAAAAATTAATAAATTAAAAAAAGAAGGTGGATTTGACTTGTCGCCACGAGGTCCCAAGTGCGAAATATAAAAACTTTTGAGGCCAATAAAGATTATGTCACAACTTCAAGGACCTCTCTGTAATTTTGGAAACAAATTTTCACTCCCTTAATTCTAGTTGGCGGTCACATTTCCAACATTTATACGTCCCCCCGATCTAATCGAACCAGATCTGAGGGCATTTACGAAAATAAAAATAACGCACAGGCGTAAAATTGACTCAACCGGCAATCCCTTTTTTCTCCACCCCCATTTCCCCGAAAACGCATCAAATCTATAATCAGCTCCACCACCACCAGTTTTAGGGCCGCCGTCGCCGTTCTCCGCCGCCGCATCGAAATGGCGAAGCTAATCTTCCTACTCCTTCCCCTCCTCCTCGTATCTATCGCCTCCGCCGAGATCAAAAACCTAAAAATCTCCTCCGATTCTCGGCCCATGATCCTCTTCGAGCGATTTGGATTCACGCACACCGGCCAGGCCATGGTCACCGTCTCCTCGGTGTCCGTGATCCCCCGCATCGGCTCGCCGGACCCTTCTCGATTAGGGTTCTTCCTTCTCTCGGAGGAATCCCTAATTCAGGTCCTTCTGGAGCTCCAGACGAATCCCTCGTTTTGCGTGCTCGATTCGAAATACATCCATCTTCTCTTCACTTTCCGTGATCTGTCCCCACCGCCGAACTCCTTTTTTAACCACTCTTATCCGATTACTTCTCCAAATGAGTATTCTCTGTTTTTCGCCAATTGTGCCCCTGAATCGACGGTGTCGATGAACGTACGAACCGAGCTTTATAACCTCGACGGCAAAGGAAGGGTGAAGGACTTTTTGTCCGCTGGGTTAACGCAATTGCCGGCGTTGTATTTCGTTTTCTCTATTCTCTATTTCGCGTTCTTGGGCTACTGGATCTTTGTTTGTTTGAAGAATAGGTTGTCGGTGCATAGGATCCATATGCTAATGGGGCTTCTGGTTGTTTTTAAGGCATTGAATCTGCTTTGTGCTGCAGAGGATAAGCATTACGTGAAGGTTACCGGGACGCCACATGGATGGGATGTGGCGTTTTACATTTTCCAGTTTATTAGGGTTGTGTTGTTGTTTACGGTGATTGTTTTGATTGGAACTGGGTGGTCGTTTTTGAAGCCGTTTTTGCAGGAGAAGGAGAAGAAGGTGTTGATGATTGTGATCCCGTTGCAGGTGTTGGCAAATGTAGCGTCCGTTGTGATTGGGGAGACCGGGCCTTTTATTAAGGATTGGGTAACTTGGAATCAGGTTTTCCTGCTGGTGGATATTATCTGTTGTTGTGCAATTATCTTCCCGATTGTGTGGTCCATCAGGTCGTTGAGGGAGACATCAAAGACCGACGGGAAGGCTGCAAGGAATCTGGCAAAGTTGACCCTCTTTAGGCAGTTTTACATTGTTGTTATCGGGTACTTGTACTTCACGAGGATTGTGGTGTTTGCACTCAGGACCATTGCTGCTTATAAGTACCAATGGGTGGCTAGTGCGGCTGAGGAGATTGCAAGTCTTGCCTTTTATAGTATAATCTTTTACATGTTCAGGCCAGTGGAGAGGAATGAGTACTTTGCACTTGATGATGAAGAGGAAGAGGCTGCTGAGATGGCTCTCCGGGACGAAGAATTCGAGCTTTGAAGCCGGAGATTCAAATGCTACTCCTTTTTACTTTGGTACTGGCCTCACATTCACACATTGTGAGTTAATTAGCAAATATATAGATAGATTTGCTTCAAAGTTCTGATTTGTGTACTTGTTTCACTCTTTTTCACTTTGAAATCCGTCTAGAGACACAATGAGTTTTATCTGACAGTGGCTTTGAACTTATGTTATGTTACAAATTTTCTTGCTCTTTCTCTTTGTTTGAGTTTTATCTGACAGTGGCTTTGAGCTTTGGATAATTGGAAATTGGAAATGTTATCTGACAGTGGCTTTGAAATTTGGATAATTTGAAATGTTGTGTTATGTTACAAATTTTCCTGCTCTTTCTCCTGGTTCGCTTCTTTCGTGCGTGGTACTCGATTAATTTCTTTGAAGCGCATTGCTTATCCAATGAAGCTCTTTGCTTAATCATTGTTGTCATGGTTGGTTATTCAGTTTTCATAGTGATTATTTATTTATTCACCTACTAAATATTATGCCTGAACAAAGAACATGAAGCGTGCTCTGCCTAAAACAATACATGAAGTGTGTTCTATTGCATCACCTTGTGACTTGTGAGCTGTTGGCATTGTATACCAACCACGCAGCCTTTATCACTGAAACATCGTTAGTGATTTTCTGTTTTTCCTTTTTTGTCCCCGCGTAAGTTCGATGTAATTTAGGTCATTTTCCTTGCATGGTTTTATTTCACGCCTGGTTGTTTATGCCTTTAATGTTTTCGTTCTTGTGTAAATTATCTCATGTCTTTATCAGTTGTGTGCTCTGTGTGTATGTATCTTGTGTTCTAACCTTTACTAAAGGCATATGATATGATATATCTGAGAAATATAGACATTGGAATCGAAACACATTCATGAATTGGTGCTTGATAAGATGACTGCTTATAATCAAAGCTAAATGAGCTCATTCTACAAGAATAAGAACCTACTGATTTCTACGTTACAAAAGCCATTAGTACATATTCATGAACTAACTGCTATTCGGTAGTTAATTTAAATTCAAAATCTGAAATTGCACATTATATATGACTAATTTAAGATTTCCCTGTACCTTTTCAGGTGCAGAAATGCTTGAACTTTGCTTCCACTAGTCAAATATTTACATGTGATTTCACTTAATATTATTTAGTGATTTGTCATAAGATTACACTTCGGTTTTTATCCCATATGCCTGATTAGAACATGTCCTCTCCTCTTTGCTATGCCTTTATTGCATCGTAGATGATAGCCTCCTTTGATTTGCTAATATAGCATCTATCTTCAGTTTTCTTTTTCTTTTTCTGTTTTTGCAGCTAAATAATATTATCCTGTGATATTCATTAGTTTTTTAGTGGCGATTTGTATGATTTCATGGTATGATTTCTTTAGATTCTTCCGTGTTTTCCAATGAACCTGAGTTGGCATCAATGCCATCAACATATCCAATGCATTTTTCTTGAATTTGTCACCAATTATTTTGCCAGTACGTACGATCTGTATGTGTTCCTGTTGTGTTCTGGTGGATGAATTCTTGGTACTAGTGTTGTTGATGGATGTATGAATTTCTGAACGTTGATGTTATAGAACAGCTATATAAAAAATGTGGCTTGATCCCAGCATTCAAATTGGTCTGAACTCTTAGGAGTATTGGTACAATACATGCTTTATGTGAACAATCTTCTGCGTGGAGTGTGAGTGTGTGTCCGCCGCCCTATAATTCAGCTTTGCGCCACCGTGCTTGCCGGAACTCAGGCATCGGATTCCGGCCACTTATACAGGTTGACATAAGTGGCCCCGATTGGGATTCTTGTATTATGTTGTCTACACAGTTTGATATTCTAATTTTGCTCATTTCACCAATTAAAGTTTCTGAATGTTTGCTAATTTAGTAGAAGTTGTTTGATATTTTTATTTACTTTAGTCAGCACAGAATTTGATTATGGTTGGGTTTTTTTTTTTTTTTTTTTTGGGTTTCACGTTATGTTCGGAATGATTAATCATAATTTGCAATGATTGTGCTTCTTTAACAATTGCTTTTGCACTCTTAAGAGGAACACATTATAAGATGTGAACTTTTTATTCCTTACTCATTTGAACTGGACCAAATCCTGATTATTGTACGATCAAATCTTAATGATTGAATCGTAAGTTGGTTTCAACAATATCCAAAGAACTCCAACTTCTAAAAATATATAAACATTTTTCATGTTTATTCTATATAAGTTGCCAATTGTCGTGCATCCGGACCAAGTGCTAAGAATAAAGAGGCTTGATTTAAAAATTTTCATATCAAAACGGCCTATCAAGTAATCTTAAATAATTAAGGATCTTCTACATATTGATCAGTGTGTATATATATATATATATGTATATATTTATGACAAGAAGATATTGATCAGTTTAAATCAGTAGTATAAAAATTTCATTTATTTTAGTAATTGGCATGAGTAATTGGCTTCCATGCATACGTAAATATAGATGAAGTGATGAATGTATTGTAGGACAATTTATGATGAATGTAATGTCTTCCTATTTTATAACATGACAAAATCAATTAATATGATTAATTTTTTTCTATATTTAATTTTATTTTGGGAAAGAAACTCTTCTATTACAAAACCTTTCATGTAAACATTGTTGTTTGTCGACAATAAGTAAATAACAAATTTTTATAATAATTAATGATTGAAAATGTAGATTCATGTGTTTTTTGCTGATGTAACAATCAAAATATACATACAGATAGGCATAAAATCATGGAATTATATATGTTTACATGAATGACCAGGGTGTTAATAAAGATATTTTGGAGAAAGAGTGGGGCGAATGTCTAAATTCAGAATAAAAATCTCGAATGTTCTATTCATTATGTACCAAACATAAATATTGATTACTTGATTTTTTTTTTTCCTATGGATTTTGTGCAACTCCAGTTAGATAATCAGGAGAAGGTTTTAGTTTAATTGAACATCACTGAATTCACAAAACTAGCAAGAAAATAGGAAAATTTAGGGATTACACAATCTGACGAACCAAACGAGTAATTGATGACGCTCTAATCAATAAATTAATGCAATCTCACCCCATTTCTTGCGTCTAAACCTGACTTTCATCCAAACCCAGAAGAAAAGTTTCAATCGTTCACCCCGTCCACTCCGTCATCTTTAGTCAACAATGGAATATTTGTTGGAGCACAGAGGAACAATCCAGGAAGTTTCCCTGGTATATGTGTGTGTGTGTGTGTGTGTATGTATGTATATGTGTATATATATATATATAAATAATACAGTTACTTGAATTGAGAGCTTATTGAAATTGGTTGACAAAATGGTAATAAATAAATTTCCTGAATAGGAATGGGGACAAGGAAAGGAGTTTAATTTTCGGAGACCACAAAAGTTGTTTTGGTCAAAATTATTGAAATCACATTGATAGCAACTTTCCCTCTTTCCTGTTG